>CM041779.1:292358812-293700639 GCA_023374045.1 Limonium bicolor
GCACTAAAGGCTAACCCACGAACTTGAAGAGCTTCTAATAATGTTTACTCACCATTATAAGCACAAGGACACGTTCCCCACTCAAGAATAACTTTCATAGCAACTTCTACCAAGAAATATCACCAGAAAAACCCTGAAATCATCTTTAGCCATTTTTCTTGTTTCAGGAGTTCTATAAATGCTTTTCCATTGATTCCTTCACCAAAATGTCTTAAAAGATCTTAGTTATCACCTATCAAAGTTTCATGGAAAAATTCCAAACCGTTTGAACACTAAGGCCTTAAAACACCTTTTTGAGCAAAATTCAGCACTTACAACAAACAAGTGTTGAACATAGGATTTACCTGGTTTCCTCTAGCCATTTTCCCTTAACTTTACTTCACTAACACCTTGGCAACTAGGGACCACGAGCTCCTTCAGTAGAACCCACCACCTTGGTCACTTTCCTTCACTTTCCTTTACTTTCCTTTAAGTTTTCTCTTCTTCCTTTGCTCTCTTTTGGCTAATTAAGTGTGCTCACCTTTTGGCTCTTATTACCCACGTGTTAGGGGGTTAAAATAAGGCTGAAAACAATGCCAAGGTCGGTTCCCCTTTACTTCCTAATGAAGTCTTCTTAAATTGTCTTAACTAGTAAGAATTTGCCATTTTTCTAACTCTCATTGGTCTAGCTTCTAAGGCAATCATATTAAGACAACTAAGGGGGTTATGTGGCACTTAAAAACCGGCCAAGAAGGTCCTAGAATGGGCTGGTTAATTCTTGAGAGAAAAAGTAACTTTTAAGGATTTTGTGGGTCCCACCGACTAAGGCCTTGTTTGGTTACTCAATAATTTGACTCCAAAGTGTAACTTAGGGCTAAAATGAAGTATTTTAATCCCTTGATTTTCGCCACCCCTATCCATGATCATAAGGTCATTTTTCTTTATGTTAAAGGTACCAAAATTGCCTTATACTTGTACACATAATACCTATTTATAATTCCAAAGTTTAACTGCATATAACTGCCTAAAGTTAATGTAAATTATGTACTAAAGTATTAGGCTTGTGTAACTCTTACTAAATAACCATTTCTATAATTTACAAGTTACAAACTATACACCCTAAGGAGGAAAATCACCTAAAATACCTTAAAGCATATTTTTGGGTTCTCTAAGGTTCTCTAGGGTTTTCTACCAATTCTCACAGATTCTTATATCTTAAGCTAGGTTTCCATTCTTAACAATACTTTCTAAGGCTTTCCAGAACCATTCCCGACACTTTCGGGGCTTTCAGTGCTCTCCTGACTCTTAAGAATTCTAACATTTCAAGACTTAGGGTTTTTCTCATTCTTGGGTATTTCATTCTCCCCTCCTTAAATAAAAGCTTCGTCCCCGAAGCTGGACTTATTACAAAACTTAACCATATAATACCACCAGTTTATCACATGCCAAAGCATAACAATATACACCATTGCATTTACTCCAATGTAATTCCACCAATTATCACAATGAGTAAGTATCCACCATTCACAGGTTTATATCAAACCACATTACCACACCAGATAGTAGTTCAACCAAAATACCAAGCAACCATAACACCATATCAGGTATAATCCAACCAAATTATTAACACAATGCACAGATTCACTCATGCCACGGTATAGTTTTGCAAACAAATCATTAACCAGCACATAATTCAAGCATACCATCATCTCATAATATCACTCCACCATTGAATCATACTTCTTATGTATATATGTTTCCTCCCCTCCTTAAATATAAAGTTTCCCCTGAAACTTGACAACTAACCTCAACCAAAAGATGTGTGTGTTGTTTCCTCACTTTACCCTCTAGATCCCAAGTGGCTTCTTCAACACCACGCTTCCGACGCGCCACTCTGATTCCTACCCATGCTAAGAGGTAAAATCCTTTAGGGTTTCAAGCTGGCCCCTTTTTGGCCTCCCTTCATGTGTAGTCACCATTCTACACACATACATGTTAGTCACAAGATCATAAACAATCAAACATTCATACACAAGCATTCAGACAATGATCACCTATCTGTTCCCCGATCTATAACCTATTGCTCTGATACCACTTTGTAACACCCCCAATTTTTCACCATTTTAATTGCCTAGATTACACCTATCTGTCACAGCGGAAGACTACTCATCTCAGGGATGTTACCGCCACATCCATACCTAAAGTGGATGCTAAGGCTACTCATTGATCACCACACCACTTACAAGATTAAGTAACTTAAGGAAGTCATAATTTACAATATATTACATAAAGTCCTTCCAAAGATGACATACCATCTTTTACAAAAGTCCCTCCACTACTACATTACCCTTTTCCATCTATCTTACACGCTTACTCTATCTTCCCAAAATATCTTACACCGGTTTCACCTTCCAAAAGCCAACCTCAAAAGTTCTTAGAGTTAACTTATTAAACATCACGTGGAGGAGGTTTAAAGAACTTCCTAACATACTCCACCGGCAAAACCCTCATCCTTGGTTGCCTACTCAGCTTTTTATATTCAAGGGCTTTCACCGGAGGTTTAGTTACAACCACTACTTCTACTCCTTCTTTCAGTTCTAGTGAGTTTACTAAGTAAGTAGCTAGAAAGTGACTAGTATTGTAATCGTCCCTCTCCAGAGGTGCCATCCACTTGTCATTACTCTACAACCAGAAATCACATACAACACAGAAAGGGGTTGCAACCAAAGTCAGAGAAACTGAGTAAATCCCACTTCAACTTGTAAAATTCATTTTAGTGGATAAAACCTTTAATATAATAAAAAACACACAACAATTCATACACAAATATTTCTTCCAGAACCACCATAATTGATTCATCAGAATCATCATAACTAGCTCATCAGTACCAACACAATTTACCTTATCGTCATTCACCTGTTACAGGAACAATGATATAATCATAATTACAGTAATTCCACCAAAGATATAATTCCACTTGTTCCACCAGATTCATAGTTTCATTAGTTCCACCTTGTGTCATGGATTATATACATAATAGTTTCCACCAAAATAGTTCCACCAATCCTCAGGTACCGGTCTTTCAACAAAGAGTCCCAAACTCTCGGTCCCTGGGACAAATACCACCTCACCTTATGTCCTTAAGTGTGCACACCCCCTAGGGTAGGGAAATCCTAGAGTAGATCATAAAGCTTAGCCCACAATTCATTGGTAGTGGGAAAATAATCAGTAGTCGGCCAAATTGGCTCACCAGTATCCATGATCACATGTTCCATCATCATCACAAGTTTCCAAGTAAATTAGTCACCTTTACAATGATATTCAAACATCAAATAACACACCAAATCATCAGCAACATTCGTTCACCACCACAAGAGCAATAAACAAGCTCATTTCCATAGTTAACATACTTATATTTCATGCTTGAAACAATACAAACCTTAAGTCAAACCAAGTTGACTTCGAACCCCACCTTCATATAAGTTCAATAATATTATCTTAGGGTATTTTACCACGAAATAATGGGTTCATACACTCATTTTCACACACAATGTCTCAGTAGACACAAATAAGCCTTAAATCACCCTTTTTCACTTATAACTTGTCAATTATTGCACTAAAGGCTAACCCACGAACTTGAAGAGCTTCTAATAATGTTTACTCACCATTATAAGCACAAGGACACGTTCCCCACTCAAGAATAACTTTCATAGCAACTTCTACCAAGAAATATCACCAGAAAAACCCTGAAATCATCTTTAGCCATTTTTCTTGTTTCAGGAGTTCTATAAATGCTTTTCCATTGATTCCTTCACCAAAATGTCTTAAAAGATCTTAGTTATCACCTATCAAAGTTTCATGGAAAAATTCCAAACCGTTTGAACACTAAGGCCTTAAAACACCTTTTTGAGCAAAATTCAGCACTTACAACAAACAAGTGTTGAACATAGGATTTACCTGGTTTCCTCTAGCCATTTTCCCTTAACTTTACTTCACTAACACCTTGGCAACTAGGGACCACGAGCTCCTTCAGTAGAACCCACCACCTTGGTCACTTTCCTTCACTTTCCTTTACTTTCCTTTAAGTTTTCTCTTCTTCCTTTGCTCTCTTTTGGCTAATTAAGTGTGCTCACCTTTTGGCTCTTATTACCCACGTGTTAGGGGGTTAAAATAAGGCTGAAAACAATGCCAAGGTCGGTTCCCCTTTACTTCCTAATGAAGTCTTCTTAAATTGTCTTAACTAGTAAGAATTTGCCATTTTTCTAACTCTCATTGGTCTAGCTTCTAAGGCAATCATATTAAGACAACTAAGGGGGTTATGTGGCACTTAAAAACCGGCCAAGAAGGTCCTAGAATGGGCTGGTTAATTCTTGAGAGAAAAAGTAACTTTTAAGGATTTTGTGGGTCCCACCGACTAAGGCCTTGTTTGGTTACTCAATAATTTGACTCCAAAGTGTAACTTAGGGCTAAAATGAAGTATTTTAATCCCTTGATTTTCGCCACCCTATCCATGATCATAAGGTCATGTTTCTTTATGTTAAAGGTACCAAATTGCCTTATACTTGTACACATAATACCTATTTATAATTCCAAAGTTTAACTGCATATAACTGCCTAAAGTTAATGTAAATTATGTACTAAAGTATTAGGCTTGTGTAACTCTTACTAAATAACCATTTCTATAATTTACAAGTTACAAAACTATACACCCTAAGGAGGAAAATCACCTAAAATACCTTAAAGCATATTTTTGGGTTCTCTAAGGTTCTCTAGGGTTTTCTACCAATTCTCACAGATTCTTATATCTTAAGCTAGGTTTCCATTCTTAACAATACTTTCTAAGGCTTTCCAGAACCATTCCCGACACTTTCGGGGCTTTCAGTGCTCTCCTGACTCTTAAGAATTCTAACATTTCAAGACTTAGGGTTTCTCATTCTTGGGTATTTCATTCTCCCCTCCTTAAATAAAAGCTTCGTCCCCGAAGCTGGACTTATTACAAAACTTAACCATATAATACCACCAGTTTATCACATGCCAAAGCATAACAATATACACCATTGCATTTACTCCCATGTAATTCCACCAATTATCACAATGAGTAAGTATCCACCATTCACAGGTTTATATCAAACCACATTACCACCAGATAGTAGTTCAACCAAAATACCAAGCAACCATAACACCATATCAGGTATAATCCAACCAAATTATTAACACAATGCACAGATTCACTCATGCCACGGTATAGTTTTGCAAACAAATCATTAACCAGCACATAATTCAAGCATACCATCATCTCATAATATCACTCCACCATTGAATCATACTTCTTATGTATATGTTTCCTCCCCTCCTTAAATATAAAGTTTCCCCTGAAACTTGACAACTAACCTCAACCAAAAGATGTGTGTGTTGTTTCCTCACTTTACCCTCTAGATCCCAAGTGGCTTCTTCAACACCACGCTTCCGACGCGCCACTCTGATTCCTACCCATGCTAAGAGGTAAAATCCTTTAGGGTTTCAAGCTGGCCCCTTTTTGGCCTCCCTTCATGTGTAGTCACCATTCTACACACATACATGTTAGTCACAAGATCATAAACAATCAAACATTCATACACAAGCATTCAGACAATGATCACCTATCTGTTCCCCGATCTATAACCTATTGCTCTGATACCACTTTGTAACACCCCCAATTTTTCACCATTTTAATTGCCTAGATTACACCTATCTGTCACAGCGGAAGACTACTCATCTCAGGGATGTTACCGCCACATCCATACCTAAAGTGGATGCTAAGGCTACTCATTGATCACCACACCACTTACAAGATTAAGTAACTTAAGGAAGTCATAATTTACAATATATTACATAAAGTCCTTCCAAAGATGACATACCATCTTTTACAAAAGTCCCTCCACTACTACATTACCCTTTTCCATCTATCTTACACGCTTACTCTATCTTCCCAAAAATATCTTACACGGTTTCACCTTCCAAAAGCCAACCTCAAAAGTTCTTAGAGTTAACTTATTAAACATCACGTGGAGGAGGGTTTTAAAGAACTTCCTAACATACTCCACCGGCAAAACCCATCCTTGGTTGCCTACTCAGCTTTTATATTCAAGGGCTTTCACCGGAGGTTTAGTTACAACCACTACTTCTACTCCTTCTTTCAGTTCTAGTGAGTTTACTAAGTAAGTAGCTAGAAAGTGACTAGTATTGTAATCGTCCCTCTCCAGAGGTGCCATCCACTTGTCATTACTCTACAACCAGAAATCACATACAACACAGAAAGGGGTTGCAACCAAAGTCAGAGAAACTGAGTAAATCCCACTTCAACTTGTAAAATTCATTTTAGTGGATAAAACCTTTAATATAATAAAATAACACACAACAATTCATACACATAATATTTCTTCCAGAACCACCATAATTGATTCATCAGAATCATCATAACTAGCTCATCAGTACCAACACAATTTACCTTATCGTCATTCACCTGTTACAGGAACAATGATATAATCATAATTACAGTAATTCCACCAAAGATATAATTCCACTTGTTCCACCAGATTCATAGTTTCATTAGTTCCACCTTGTGTCATGGATTATATACATAATAGTTTCCACCAAAATAGTTCCACCAATCCTCAGGTACGGTCTTTCAACAAAGAGTCCCAAACTCTCGGTCCCTGGGACAAATACCACCTCACCTTATGTCCTTAAGTGTGCACACCCCCTAGGGTAGGGAAATCCTAGAGTAGATCATAAAGCTTAGCCCACAATTCATTGGTAGTGGGAAAATAATCAGTAGTCGGCCAAATTGGCTCACCAGTATCCATGATCACATGTTCCATCATCATCACAAGTTTCCAAGTAAATTAGTCACCTTTACAATGATATTCAAACATCAAATAACACACCAAATCATCAGCAACATTCGTTCACCACCACAAGAGCAATAAACAGCTCAAGCATACATATAACATACTTATATATTCATGTATGAAAAAAATGAAAATACAAACCTTAAGTCAAACCAAGTTGACTTCGAACCCCACCTTCATATAAGTTCAATAATATTATCTTAGGGTATTTTACCACGAAATAATGGGTTCATACACTCATTTTCACACACAATGTCTCAGTAGACACAAATAAGCCTTAAATCACCCTTTTTCACTTATAACTTGTCAATTATTGCACTAAAGGCTAACCCACGAACTTGAAGAGCTTCTAATAATGTTTACTCACCATTATAAGCACAAGGACACGTTCCCCACTCAAGAATAACTTTCATAGCAACTTCTACCAAGAAATATCACCAGAAAAACCCTGAAATCATCTTTAGCCATTTTTCTTGTTTCAGGAGTTCTATAAATGCTTTTCCATTGATTCCTTCACCAAAATGTCTTAAAAGATCTTAGTTATCACCTATCAAAGTTTCATGGAAAAATTCCAAACCGTTTGAACACTAAGGCTTTAAAACACCTTTTTGAGCAAAATTCAGCACTTACAACAAACAAGTGTTGAACATAGGATTTACCTGGTTCCTCTAGCCATTTTCCCTTAACTTTACTTCACTAACACCTTGGCAACTAGGGACCACGAGCTCCTTCAGTAGAACCCACCACCTTGGTCACTTTCCTTCACTTTCCTTTACTTTCCTTTAAGTTTTCTCTTCTTCCTTTGCTCTCTTTTGGCTAATTAAGTGTGCTCACCTTTTGGCTCTTATTACCCACGTGTTAGGGGGTTAAAATAAGGCTGAAAACAATGCCAAGGTCGGTTCCCCTTTACTTCCTAATGAAGTCTTCTTAAATTGTCTTAACTAGTAAGAATTTGCCATTTTTCTAACTCTCATTGGTCTAGCTTCTAAGGCAATCATATTAAGACAACTAAGGGGGTTATGTGGCACTTAAAAAACCGGCCAAGAAGGTCCTAGAATGGGCTGGTTAATTCTTGAGAGAAAAAGTAACTTTTAAGGATTTTGTGGGTCCCACCGACTAAGGCCTTGTTTGGTTACTCAATAATTTGACTCCAAAGTGTAACTTAGGGCTAAAATGAAGTATTTTAATCCCTTGATTTTCGCCACCCCTATCCATGATCATAAGGTCATTTTTCTTTATGTTAAAGGTACCAAAATTGCCTTATACTTGTACATAATACCTATTTATAATTCCAAAGTTTAACTGCATATAACTGCCTAAAGTTAATGTAAATTATGTACTAAAGTATTAGGCTTGTGTAACTCTTACTAAATAACCATTTCTATAATTTACAAGTTACAAACTATACACCCTAAGGAGGAAAATCACCTAAAATACCTTAAAGCATATTTTTG
Organism: Limonium bicolor; assembly: GCA_023374045.1. NCBI lineage: Eukaryota > Viridiplantae > Streptophyta > Magnoliopsida > Caryophyllales > Plumbaginaceae > Limonium > Limonium bicolor. The sequence goes on from CM041779.1 coordinate 292,367,136, forward strand.
GGTTCTCTAAGGTTCTCTAGGGTTTTCTACCAATTCTCACAGATTCTTATATCTTAAGCTAGGTTTCCATTCTTAACAATACTTTCTAAGGCTTTCCAGAACCATTCCCGACACTTTCGGGGCTTTCAGTGCTCTCCTGACTCTTAAGAATTCTAACATTTCAAGACTTAGGGTTTTTCTCATTCTTGGGTATTTCATTCTCCCCTCCTTAAATAAAAGCTTCGTCCCCGAAGCTGGACTTATTACAAAACTTAACCATATAATACCACCAGTTTATCACATGCCAAAGCATAACAATATACACCATTGCATTTACTCCAATGTAATTCCACCAATTATCACAATGAGATAAGTATCCCCCATTCACAGTTTTATATCGAACCACATTACACACCCCATATGAGTTCAACCAAACTACCACTCAACCATACACCACATAGATCAGGTATAATCCAACCAAATTATAACACAATGCACAGATCCATCATGCCACGGTATAGTTTTGCAAACAAATCATTAACCAGCACATAATTCAAGCATACCATCATCTCATATATCACGCACTCCACCATTGAATCATACTTCTTATGTATATATGTTTTCCTCCCCTCCTTAATATAAAGTTTCCCCTGAAACTTGACAACTACCTCAACCAAAAGATGTGTGTGTTGTTTTCCTCACTTTAACCCTCTAGATCCCAAGTGGCTTCTTCAACACCACGCTTCCGACGCGCCACTCTGATTCCTACCCATGCTAAGAGGTAAAATCCTTTAGGGTTTCAAGCTGGCCCCTTTTTGGCCTCCCTTCATGTGTAGTCACCATTCTACACATACATGTTAGTCACAAGATCATAAACAATCAAACATTCTACACAAGCATTCAGACAATGATCACCTATCTGTTCCCCGATCTATAAACCTATTGCTCTGATACCACTTTGTAACACCCCCAATTTTTCACCATTTTAATTGCCTAGATTACACCTATCTGTCACAGCGGAAACTACTCATCTCAGATGTTACCAGACATTCACCCCGCCCATCCATACCTACTTGGATGCTAAGGCTACTCATTGATCACCACACCCCTTACAAGATTAAGTAACTTAAGGAAGTCATAATTTACAATATATTACATAAAGTCCTCCAAAGATGACATACCATCTTTTACAAAAGTCCCTCCACTACTACATTACCCTTTTCCATCTATCTTACACGCTTACTCTATCTTCCCAAAAATTCTTACACCGGTTCACCTTCCAAAGCCAACCTCAAAAGTTCTTAGAGTTAACTTATTAAACCTCACGTGGAGGAGGTTTAAAGAACTTCCTAACATACTCCACCGGCAAAACCCTCATCCTTGGTTGCCTACTCAGCTTTTTATATTCAAGGGCTTTCACCGGAGGTTTAGTTACAACCACTACTTCTACTCCTTCTTTCAGTTCTAGTGAGTTTACTAAGTAAGTAGCTAGAAAGTGACTAGTATTGTAATCGTCCCTCTCCAGAGGTGCCATCCACTTGTCATTACTCTACAACCAGAAATCACATACAACACAGAAAGGGGTTGCAACCAAAGTCAGAGAAACTGAGTAAATCCCACTTCAACTTGTAAAATTCATTTTAGTGGATAAAACCTTTAATATAATAAAATAACCACAACAATTCATACACATAATATTTCTTCCAGAACCACCATAATTGATTCATCAGAATCATCATAACTAGCTCATCAGTACCAACACAATTTACCCTATCGTCATTCACCTGTTACAGGAACAATGATATAATCATAATTACAGTAATTCCACCAAAGATATAATTCCACTTGTTCCACCAGATTCATAGTTTCATTAGTTCCACCTTGTGTCATGGATTATATACATAATAGTTTCCACCAAAATAGTTCCACCAATCCTCAGGTACCGGTCTTTCAACAAAGAGTCCCAAACTCTCGGTCCCTGGGACAAATACCACCTCACCTTATGTCCTAAGTGTGCACACCCCCTAGGGTAGGGAAATCCTAGAGTAGATCATAAAGCTTAGCCCACAATTCATTGGTAGTGGGAAAATAATCAGTAGTCGGCCAATTGGCTCACCAGTATCCATGATCACACATGTTCCATCATCATCACAAGTTTCCAAGTAAATTAGTCACCTTTACAATGATATTCAAACATCAAATAACACACCAAATCATCAGCAAACATTCGTTCACCACCACAAGAGCAATAAACAAGCTCATTTCCATAGTTAACATACTTATATTTCATGCTTGAAACAATACAAACCTTAAGTCAAACCAAGTTGACTTCGAACCCCACCTTCATATAAGTTCAATAATAGTATCTTAGGGTATTTTACCACGAAATAATGGGTTCATACACTCATTTCACACACAATGTCTCAGTAGACCCAAATAAGTAAAGCCTTAATCACACCTTTTTCACTTATAACTTGTCAATTATTGCACTAAAGCTAACCCACGAACTTGAAGAGCTTCTAATAATGTTTACTCACCATTATAAGCACAAGGACACGTTCCCCACTCAAGAATACTTTCATAGCAACTTCTACCAAGAAATATCACCAGAAAAACCCTGAAATCATCTTTAGCCATTTTTCTTTGTTTCAGGAGTTCTATAAATGCTTTTCCATTGATTCCTTCACCAAAATGTCTTAAAAGATCTTAGTTATCACCTATCAAAGTTTCATGGAAAAATTCCAAACCGTTTGAAACTAAGGCCTTAAAACACCTTTTTGAGCAAAATTCAGCACTTACAACAAACAAGTGTTGAACATAGGATTTACCTGGTTTCCTCTAGCCATTTTCTCCCTTAACTTTACTTCACTAACACCTTGGCAACTAGGACCACGAGCTCCTTCAGTAGAACCCCACCACCTTGGTCACTTTCCTTCACTTTCCTTTACTTTCCTTTAATTTTTCTCTTCTTCCTTTGCTCTCTTTTGCTAATTAAGTGTGCTCACCTTTTGGCTCTTATTACCCACGTGTTAGGGGTTAAAATAAGGCTGAAAACAATGCCAAGGTCGGTTCCCCTTTACTTCCTAATGAAGTCTTCTTAAATTGTCTTAACTATAAGAATTTGCCATTTTTCTAACTCTCATTGGTCTAGCTTCTAAGGCAATCATATTAAGACAACTAAGGGGTTATGTGGCACTTAAAAACCGGCCAAGAAGGTCCTAGAATGGGCTGGTTAATTCTTGAGAGAAAAAGTAACTTTTAAGGATTTTGTGGGTCCCACCGACTAGGCCTTTGTTTGGTTACTCAATAATTTGACTCCAAAGTGTAACTTAGGGCTAAAATGAAGTATTTTAATCCCTTGATTTTCGCCACCCCTATCCATGATCATAAGGTCATTTTTCTTTATGTTAAAGGTACCAAAATTGCCTTATACTTGTACACATAATACCTATTTATAATTCCAAAGTTTAACTGCATATAACACTGCCTAAAGTTAATGTAAATTATGTACTACAGTATTAGGCTTGTGTAACTCTTACTAAATAACCATTTCTATAATTTACAAGTTACAAACTATACACCCTAAGGAGAAAATCACCTAAAATACCTTAAAGCATATTTTTGGGTTCTCTAAGGTTCTCTAGGGTTTTCTACCAATTCTCACAGATTCTTATATCTTAAGCTAGGTTTCCATTCTTAACAATACTTTCTAAGGCTTTCCAGAACCATTCCCGACACTTTCGGGGCTTTCAGTGCTCTCCTGACTCTTAAGAATTCTAACATTTCAAGACTTAGGGTTTTTTCTCATTCTTGGGTATTTCAAGAGTTGCTAGTTCGAGTACTTGGCATGCACAGGAGAAAGAAAAATAAGAGTTAAAGGAAACTCAAAATAATGAAACCGAAATTACCGAAACTGGGGAAAAATGATAGGGACTATCAATTTCCCCGGCGGCGGCGCCAAAAACTTGTTGATGAGTTTTAAGAGGGTGTTATTGAAAGCACAGGAAAGGGCAAGTGAACCCTAGTCGGATGTAGTAGTAAAGATGTTGTTCCACTAGGAAATTGGTATATCGATCTCCCTAGCTTCGGTAATCGGTTATAAAACAGTAAATAAAGGGGTTTAGCCGAGGCAAGTGTATTGGTTTGGATCAAAGAGAATTGCAAAGTAAAAGCAGTAAATAAAATGTGATGTAATGAATTGGAATGGAAAGCACCTTTAGGATGGTTGTAATCCCCTAAATTCACCCCAATTATATTAAAACCCACTTCACTCAGGTTGTCTATCTGGACTAATGTAAAGGTCCTTCAAATCATGAATAAACCAAATCTTACCTAGCTTGCTTCTAACTCTCTAATCAAGTAGAGTTCAAATCACTAGATAGCATTAATAACAAGTCCATATTAATAGCCTTAAATTTCACCAACTAATCAAGCTAGCCATAATCTAAGGTTCCTCTCTTTTTTCGGTCACAACTCCCAACTCACTCAAATCATATGTTGTTGGAAATTACCACAAATGCTATAAATGATCATGTTATAACATTAATGAAATAAAAGAGAGAAAACAACCACAATAAATAAAGTGTAGGTTTTACAACATAGATGGGGGATTTAAGTTCATACCCCCATCCCAAAGTGCTAATAGAATTACTCAAGCATAATGATAAGTAAAACTAAGAGAGGGATAGAAGAAGCCATGTTTATGAAGGTGGTTGAGCAATTCTTCCTTCTCTTCTCTCTGCTTGGTCTTCTATCTTCCGGTGGAAAATGGGATGATAATGGAGGTGTGTGTGGATGAATATTGTGTGGAGGAGTGGATGGTGTTTTATGTAATGGAGATGGTATGGATATAATGGGATGGAGATGGTTTAGTAGTAGTAGTAGTAGTAGCACTACTACGTACTCGATGGAAATGTGAATGTGGAGGATTTTATGGAGGGAGAGATTGTTGCCTCGAGGGCTGTGTGCTGAATGAGAAGGATTAGCTCTCTATTTATAGTACTCTCGGGTGAGTACGATGGTGCTCTGGTTGGTGGATGAAGCTGGAAAGAAAGGATTAATCAATGGGAAGGATGGATTATTGAGGCATGGGGCGGTGGTTAATCTGGAAAGGAAGTACGACATTGGAGTTATGGGGCGGCGAGTATAATAAGAAGAGAATATCTTCTTTTCAATCGCGGCGCTACAGACCATCGATACAGCATGTGGTCCGGGTCTTAGCTTGTGGAAGAGGGCCCGGACCGTGAATTTTGAGAAGTGATTTTGAATCATCGTCTGTGTGGTCCGGGACTTAGGCCGTGTATCAAGTCCCGGACCATGCATGAAATCTGGTCGAGAGAGTTGCTTCATGGTGGTCCGGGTCTTGGCTCCATAGTCAGGTCCCGGACCAAGCTTGATTTCATTTCGAGAGTTGAGCTACCATATGGTCCGGGTCTTAGCTCCTTGTTCAAGTCCCGGACCAAGCTTGATTTTGATTCGATGATGAATATCTTGACTCTATTTGGCTTGTTTTGATTTGCCATGTGTTCCAACAATGATAGGGATGTGTTTCTTTGAGATTAAGGCCTGAAAAAGCACACACAAACCATAAAAGAGAACAATTGCAACAAGAAGCATAAAAATGCTCATAAGACAGGAATTTAGCAATAAATGATAACAAATTGGGTCTTAAAAGACCATGCAGATAGGTAAATTCCTGACTTATCAACCGTGTAGAAAACAACGTCAGGTGGAGTAGAAACCGGCATGAAGCTGCTACTTAAAGGGTAACTTAACCCTAAAGTATTTGGCCATACTGCTTGCAGAGCAAGTGGGCCCATATCGCATAGGTTAGACATACTTAACAGATTTGGGAAAACAAATGATGTGTTTTCATCTCCCGATCAACCATACATGAACATATATACACCTAACCGACATAGGTAGTATAGCCAGAGTGGCTAGAGCCCGACCCTAGAGGAAAAAGGGTAATGTATACGTAGCACATTAGTGCACGAATATTCCATATGAGTGGAACATCTTGTACTTATTACTTCAAGATGACATATTCGTAGATTACGTGGGCGTAATCCCTTTTAAGGGGGGTAGAGCGATTTCGCACGCTTAAATTATACCATACGTAGGAGTACATAGCGCATGGTACACATGCTGCAAGCTATTATTGTACATAGAGTACAAGTATTATGATTGTGTTATATTACTTGAGGTAATATTGTGATGTATTATGTATGAATATATATATATTTTAGTTCGCGTTGTTGTGGCGAATAGGAAAGGGAGAAAAGATAGAGTGTTCTTATCCTATTGTCGATTATTTATGCAAACATTGCGAACATTAAACACATAAATGCCTAACTTGTTAGCTCCGGTTGAGAGTTCAAGTAGTTTATATCTGGTAGCTCCAATGGGAGATTTCAAATAGAAGGAGTAGAAAGCTCCGTACTATATGATTTGTGATTCGGTATGAAACCGATTATTAAAATGCGATGAGTGAATCGGCATGAGACCGATGTGTAACCAAGTGCAAGTAAATCCTTTAGGAGTTGTATGAAAAATAATAAGTCAAGAGAATGGTACAAGGTTAGGGTACATGATCCTATATGCCAATGACTAGATTAATTACACTAGTTGACTTGTGTATCTATAGAACACAAAGTGGCAGATATCAAGAGGAAACAAGATTAGAAATGAATAAAACAATTAATTGATTTAAATTGACGTGGGAAGTTGAACTTGATCCTGGTCTGATCAAGCGAAACCGAACACAAATTGAGGTGAGAGATAGTTCAACACTGACGCCGACCACGTCGGGGTTGAATGACTCTTGAAACTTCCTACAAGTGGAAACAGATATGATTAGAAATTGGAATTAGGGCGTCACTCGAAGAGCCGTGGATCGTGGAGGCCTTTGTCATTATACCGGTGTGTCTACGGGTGATCAAGGAAATTAGGTGATACTGTCCGAGGAGCCGTGGACCGCAGTGTCCTTTGTTACTAAACCGGTGTGTCCACGGGTGGTTGACGTTGGTTAGCATGGGGTTGGGGATCGTACAAGTCCTGGTCTTATGACTGCTTCCCTGTGATTTGCCATCGTTAAATATATATGCACACACATACACGCGGAGTGATGTAGAGGTATCCTCGCGAGATACTGGCATATGAATAGGGGTGCGTGGAGTACCCCTTGTGAGACACCTTTGAGTACTTCTTGTTGGTTTTGCACCTTGTCTAGTGCTGTGTATGATTGAGTTTTGCACCTTGTCTAGTGTTGTGTATGAATGAGCTTTCACCTTGTTTAGTGCTGTTTATGAATGAATGTGTCATGATTATTGACTATATGGAATGAGATTATTGCTGTATCAAATGTGATACATATAGACTAGATCTGAACGTAGTGGGATTTACTCCCTAGTGATGATCTGTCTGTGATTACTTAGTGGAACTGGATTCCTTAGGTGAACTATTGATGAGTAAGGACTTCGGGACGAAGCCTTTTTAAGGGGTAGACTGAAATACCCCTAACCTTAAAAACTTAATTAAATGATCTAAGATGATTAGTAAACATCTAAATATCATTGGGGAACAATCTAAAAGATCACAACAAGGCAAAACACGCTTTAAGATCGGTAAAGCCAAAAATGTGCTTTAAGACACCATAAAGATTGTATGACCTCAAATAGGATCCAAAGTGGATTCCTAAGTATTGTAATGAAGTAAGGAACACAACAAAACTATTCTCAAAGAAAACTAAGCTCAGAAACACCCTGTGACACAAAATGTGCTCTAAAACTCCTTAAAGCACGTTTTTGTGTATGAGCTCTAAGATAATGACTTTTTGTCATTTTAAAGACTGGAGTATATCATTTAAATTATTAATTAGACATGATATACTATTTTATAAAGTCTAAATCCAAGTTTGAAAATAAAAATAAAAAAATGACATTTATTTGTGAATAGTACCCAAATAGTGCATTTTTCAAGCACATTGACCAAGTTTGGTCAATGGTAAATTAATTGACCATTCTATCTACTGGTTGTGCGGCAGGCAAGGAGGAGGGAAGACAGCACACACAGCATTAAGTGCTAATATACTCTAAAGTGATGAATCACCATTTACTATTCCTTTTTATAACATTTTACTCCTTTAAACAACGTTTCCTTTCTTTCTCTTTGTCCTTGTCCCATTCCAGCCGAGCCCTTACCTCTTCCAAACTCTCTCAAGCTGTGTTCTTGAGTAAGGAAGACAATTCAATCTCTTAAGCACCTAAGGTAATGGTTTAAGGCTTATTTTAGCTCTTTTCTTCATCTTTTCCTTACCTACACATGGAGCTCGTGATATTATCAATTCCTATGGCTCATTCTCAGTGTTTTAAGGTTAGAACAAGCACCAATCTCGGCTGATGCAAGTATAGGGACCAAGGTTGTTCAAATTTGCATTTTAAGGTAAAAACATACCTTAAGCTTCTCCTTTCTTCATGCGTTTTCTTCTTCTGATTTTGTGAGTTTATACACTCATAATATTCATATTTACATGTTCAATCAGTTGGTTAACCATTTGGAGCAAGGGTGGCCGAAATCTAAAGGAAATACCCTTCTTTAAGGCATTTTGCCAAGGTAAAACCTATTACCATAGAAGCTTGTTGTTGTCTAGCTATTTCCTATGTTGATATGGTGAATTTAACACCATTTGGTGTGTTTATTCAGGCCGAAATCCTTTGGAAGTTCCCTTGCATTTTTAAGGTGATTTTTGCCTTAAATCTTACATTAATTGTTCTTTATGGTAAGCTCAAGCTTGGAGTATAACCATATCTTATTTTGGTGTGTTAAACATGTCTAAATGATGTGGTAAATTTTCCTTCAAGCTTCCGAGTTGTTACAAGGAGAATCAAGGTATAAACACCTTAAAACTTATGATTTTATGAATTCTTAGCATATATATTTATTATGCCGAGAGTGAAGATGAATATATGGGTTATATTAACCTAAAATGGAAAAAATGACTAAGAAAATTAAGCTAGTCATTTAAGATATTTAATTAACATAATGGTCAAATTATGACATTAGGTGGAAATATAATTAAGCTACAACAAGGCCGTGAGCTTATGTTATATTTTGAGCAATTTACGTGTAATTTTATGTTATAAAGCAAAGTTATAATAAGGCCATGTCATTAGGCCATTTTATATAAGTTTAAAAGCTTAATGAATTTATTTATGCACTTACTAAAAGGTAAGGGGTCAAAGCCGTAAATAAATAAACATTAGTGGGCTGTAGGTGAATATAGTCGAAAATTGGGATTTAAAATGTATTTAAATAAAAACTATAAGATTTTATAAAGTTTTGGGGTGAAATTGCAAATATTGAAAAGTTTGGGGTAATCTATGTAATTACCGAGGAAGTGGGGTCAAAATGATGTTTGGAAGTCAAACATTGACCAAGCAAAAGACTTTGACCAGATTTGATGATTTATAAATTTAATTATCAAATTATACTAAGTTATGTATTAAATTGTAAAAATTACATAACATATGGGTATATTTGAGATTACCGAAAGTTTAGGGTATAAAATGGTATTTTATACACCTATGGTTATTAGGAATTTTTAGGAATTTACTTGGTTAAATTTGGAGTTAATATGGATTATATAAGTATAATATATGATATTTTATATCATTGTTACATATAGGTAACATATATGGTGGAAACCGTAAATATTGAAAAAATAAGGTTAGGAATGATGTTTATAACCTTTTGGTATAGTTTGGTAATTTTTGGAGTTATATATATAAGGTTTTACAAAGATATATGTATAATATATAGTTTTAATGACATTAGAAAACTATGTATTATAAATTGGGTTAGATTTGTGTTTAGAAGTTTAGTGTTTATTATAGTAGTATATAGTCAATATATGGGGCTATTTGGTAATATATAACAATTTACAACTATAGGTTATAATTGTTTTAATGACATCAATGTCATAATATATGTTATATAACTAAAATATAACATTATATTAATTATGTGGTGGATTTTGTAAATATTTAAGAACATAGGTACTGTTCGGAAATATTAACATTTTAAAATGAAATTTATAATATGGTTTTTAATGTTATAAGAGTTATAACATTTATAATATAAGAGGTATTCATTAAAAAGAATGAATATATATTATAAGACTTACCATATAATAAGTAGTTCCATAATACATGTATATAAATAAATATATGTTATGGATTGGAAAATATAATATGGTTCAATAACCATATATCATCATAATTAAAATGATATAAGTTAAAGAGAAAAGAATTACGGACATTAGATATGGAAGTTCTAATGTTAGGAGTATTCATGGAATAATAAGGATGTATATAGTTCAAAAGTATTTTTTTACAGATGAATTATCCTACATTAAACTTGGAAAAACTAACCTTAGGAAAATAAATACTAAGGTAAAATGTATAATATATGATTAAGGATTATACATGCGAATATAGAAACAAACTATATAATACAAGGGTATATTGAACTACATGCGATAAACAGGTTCAAACTTTAAGTATATTAGATATACAAGTCACAACTACGCATGTAATATGACGTTTTTCCAAATCCCGAGTTACACCGAAAACCCGACAAAGTTATCAATTAGCAACGGGGAATAACCGGGGTGGATTAGTAACAGTACGAGATGTTGATGCATAGTGTGATGCATATTTATAGATTGTAAGAGGCGTCTCGAGGATCACCAGAGAATTTAGCAGATTCATACTCCACGGTCTTATAATCCCGGTGCACGGTATGTTATTTATGTGGCTTGATTGTCTCTGAGGATTTCCTCAGTTCAGACATTGTGTGAAAATCTGTGATAAGATTGAATGTCTGCTTGTGTGAATTAATATGCTTGAGTTGCGTATTAATGCTGCTTTACTATTATTACTGTTGTGCGATAACAGTACCGTTCGTATATATGAACATATTATAAAACGAACTAGCGGCAATGATGCTATCTTATATGTGTAATACAAGGAACGTAAGTAAAACATTGTAGCATCAGGATAATAAGATATATATAATATCTAAGACTTATATACGGAGCATTGGCCTCATTAAACGCCGCTCTCGTATCTAACACTGGATCCCGAGTCGACATACTCAGGATTGGACTAACGACCTTAGTCTGCTGTGTTAGAAAAAATAGTAAAACGACGTGATGGTATAGAGAAGTTTATCAAGAGGATGTGGCTCTTGCTGTGAACTGTGATCCATTAACGATACTAGGATACCGTGTGGTAACCGTAAGTATCTGGATAAACTTCCAACGAATTGCAGATGGTTCGTAGGTCGGAGACTCTACCGCTGGAGTGGCTATTGCCGTGGGTGACTCGCCATAGGAGATGGGTAACTTAGAGACACGTCGTTCTAACGAGACGTTGTCATTAGGCACCATGGACTGATCAATACGAAGACTATATTAGCTCGTACATTCGGCGAACATTATTTGGGCTTGCATGCCAAGGACGAGAATTTATACTTGTATATAATTCTCGTTGTTTCGCCTTGTTGTTCATTGGTTATGCTTTGTGATTATGTGTTGTTATGGGGATGGGTTGTTGAAACGAGTCGTTGAACTCATTGTGTATTGTGATTTGATTAATTGAGTCGTTGTACTTATACCTGTGATGTGAACTGGTTGAGTCGAGTCGCTGTACTCGTGTGTGGAGATGGTGGATTGTTTGGTCGAGTGAGTGAGTCGCCGTACTCAATTGATGAACTATCAAGTGTTTGTTGGAATGGAGGTCTCTGTACTCATATAAGCGTTGTAACGCTTTCAGTGATTTATTACCCGAGCGAGGTAAAGCTGGGGGCTTGTTTGCTATTTGATTTTACTGCAATATATGTGTTGCTTTACAGTTTTAACTTTAAACTATTGCATGGAAATGAACTGCATGCTCTCGACCAATTAACTGAGGGTCCGAGGGGGCATGACAGTCATGTAGTAACATACTCAGTAGGGGATGATTCCATACCACAAACAACCCTTTTTGCAGGTGTTTAGCTTCCGGTGTGTCGACAAGAGAGGAAGCGCTGGTAGTTTAATTACAGTTGTTTTAATATGCACTTTTGCATTTTGATACGAACTTAGAAAAGAGTATAGGATTGGGACACTTAGAATGCTCACTATGAATGTGTTTTAATTGGTTTGGGAAGGTTAGATCTATCTCTTGTTGTCACTGTGGGAAATTGTTTCGTATTTATGAATATATCAGTAAGCACGTTGTTACTCGTATGGGCGAGTGAGAACGGTGACACCAGTAGTTCAATTGTTGAGATTACCGCTGCGATTATAGTGTTAAGTAAGATGATTAGGAGCCGATTAGAGTAGGGGGGTTACACAGTTCCCTGGAATGGACTGGTACAATTCTCCAAAAACAAACTTATAAAAAACATAACTCTTCAAAATAAGCAGTAACTTGAAATCAAAAACTCTTGAAAGTAAAACAGGGAAAGGAAGGCACTTCAAAACAATCAATCATAGAGAAGAGAGAGAACAAGGTAAGGATAGAGACAAAGAACTTAAAAAACCAAGTCAACCACTTAAGAAGTCACACCATATAGTTAGTAAGCATCCATTATCGATGTTTAGAACCAATTCTGGTTAAGAATAGAAAGACTCAGGTAGTCATAAAGGACTAGGAATGATTAGAATACCCATAACCCATGGTAGACAGTTTATGTCCCCACCATTCAGAAAGAAAGCTGATTCCATAGACAAAATATACTCATGAGTGGAATAAATTCAACTGGGAGAGATGGCCCCCACCGCCAAGTACGTCCTTTTAGGACAGGGGATATACAGCCCCTCACTGTTTACTACGTCCCTTTTGGGACAGGGGATATACAGCCCCTCACTGTCTACAACGTCCCTTTTGGGAAGGGGATATACAGCCCCTCACTGTCCACTACGTCCCTTTTGGGATAGGGATATACAGCCCCTCACTATTACCATTGAAGACGCGCGCACGTCGAAAACCTCAAGAACCAGCTCATGGATGAAACGATATCCAGAGTCAAAAGAAGAATTTACCAATTGACCTTTTCCAAATTCCCACCAGATCACTAACTACCCAGAGCAATACCAAACACTCAGTCCTACAGAGTGCAGAAGCATAAACCCTAAGCAGTCAATGTCTAATGGAACAAACCAAATAGAAGGAACCAATACCCAAGTGAGTTTCACATTCAAGGCTGAGTTAGTCACACAACCATTTCCTTTTAGAAATTCTCTTAAACTCAGTTAGCGTTTTTGAAAACGTCTCATAAGTCAATCAGCAAAAGTATCGGAGTACGAGAAATCGTACCTGGGTAACGCTGCTGTTGTAGCAGTTCTAGTCAACTTGCACAAACAATCAACAGTACTCTGAAGAATATTAAAGGTAGTCTATCATCAATCACTTGTAGCCTATGTTAAGCTTAAATAAACTCATCACTCAAATTATGTATAACCTTTGACTTGTCTTAGAATGTTGTATAACTCAAGGTTGTAAGACAAAGGAACGTATTTTATTAACACTTGTTAATTGTTCCACTCTTATCCACTTTACCCATACTTAACCATAATTCTCACTTAAGACCTTGATAACATAAGTGCATTACATGTTATCCAATCAATCTTAGGATTCCAACAACAATTCTTAAGCTCAATAATTTTACTCTTACTTTAGAATAAACATCGTCCTATGACCTATAATAGGTTTATCCCAGAATAATACTATACTATTAATTCACAATGTAATGATTATGTACTTTATCAATATTACCAAATAAACCATCATGATTAAGTTCCCCTCAACTTAATTAAGATCTACATCTTGTATTGGAATCATAGTGTTGTAGATACATTTATTATATCTTAATTGAGCCACTAAACTCAATTATCACCTCCCTAGTTCAGAATGACTTCCTATTATAACTGTCTAATAATCGTGTCATAAGATGTTGAATTACCTCTCATATTGAAATAAATAATTGTTATTATTAAGTAGAATTATCGAACCCTTACATTTAGTATTCACAAGATACATTATTTACTTTATCATTAACTATATAATAAGGTGGTTTTAAGATAACCTTTTATGTATCCTTGCTTACATTAATTTCCTAAATGTTTTATTTTACACACATTCCCTCCATAGACTATGTATAATTCTTTTGTACTAAACCTCAATAACCTTAAGTCTTAAATACGTTTTAAATTATTTACAAACCTAAGGTTTCATAGGAGTAACATAATAAATTATTTCCCTTTATTTGTTTTAGGATAAACATTATATCTTAACATAAGGTAAAATTTATCTAAGAATTAAATCCCCATTCATAAGTGAAATTGCCAATTATTAATAAGATCATCTATCCTGAAAATTCTCATATTTTATATTCAAATAGCATATCATTATTTCCCTTACCGTAAAGTATATAATATATATCTTATGTAACTTAGTTGTATCTAATAAAAGGTTCAAAGGTTTTAAGTATCAAATTCCTATTTATAAACCTTCTATAAATTCTAACTACTAAATACCTCACTTATTGTAAACTCACATCCTAAGTATTGGTAATAAATTTATAAATGTATTTCATATGGCTTATCTAATGCCAAGAAACTTAAGGATTATTATTTAGATAAATTCCAAATCATAGTTTAATATAGTCTTATATCATAATCCTTTTAATGAATTTATCTTAAAACATAAGTTATATTTCAGTACCATAAATGCTAAGAAATGATTGAATCTAGACTTACTATATCACCTCACATTTAGATGTAAAAGTATTTTATTATTTTATTTTGTTTATATATATTAAGAACATGTAGACGTCAAAGTATTACATTTATTTATCATTAATTATAGAATAAGATCTATTTGTGTAACATTTTACGTAACCTAATCACATTTTTCCTAAGTTTTAACTTATTAATTACTTAAACCCAATTTTAGATTACATTCTAGTCATTGACAAATAATACTATACATGTGAAATACCCCTAACCTTTAAAATATAATTAAATGATCTATTAATGATCTAAGATGATTATTAAACATCTAAATATTATTGGGGAACAATTTAAAAGAGCTCAACAAGGCAAAACACGCCTTAAGATCGGTAAAGCCAAAAATGTGCTTTAAGACACCATGAAGGTTGTATGACCCCAAGCAGGATCCAAAGTGGATTCCTAAGTATTATAATGAAGCAAGGAACACAATAAAACCATTCTCAAAGAGAACTAAGCTCAGGAACATCCTGTGACACAAAAATGTGCGCTAAAACTTCTTAAAGCACGTTTTTGTGAGATTGCCTTTTAAATTGATTTTTAATGGGCTTAAAAATTATAATTATCCTTAAATATGATATTTTATCATATTATATCATATTAGGAATTTAATTCCAGAAATTTACGAATTTTTACAAATTTAATATTAAAATATTAATAAAACCCTAAAGTGGGGCCCGCATGAGTCAACATTGACCAAGCATGGTCAATGGTCAATTAATTGACTCATTTGGACCATGGAGGCCGGCTGCAATAAGAGAGGAGGGAGCATAAGTCATTGATTGACAAATAATGCTACCTAATACATGACTTTTTCAAAATTAAGTTACTTTTTCATTATTACCAATCATTCCCTCCTTCCTCCTTCCTTCCTTGTCCGATCTTCACCATCCCAGCCGAGTTCTCCCTTCCTCTCAAGCTCTCCAAGTGTGTTCTTGAGCATGGAAGGCAAGCCTAACTCCTAAGCTCCTAATGTAAGTGTTTTAATGTCATTTTTAGCTCTTTTTCTTCATCTCTTCACCACCAACACCTAAATTTCGTGGCTCATCAATTCCTATGGCTTATTCTCAGTGTTCTAAGGTTAGAAAAAGAGCTAAACTCGGTTGAGACCAGTAGAGGGACCAAGGTTGTTCAAATCTACATTTTAAGGTAAAAATGTGCTTTAAGCTCATAACTTTTGATTCCCTTCGAGTTTGGCTGTGAAACTTTGGTCATAGCCTCATCTTCTTCTCCTTTTCATGTGGAATCTGTTGGTTAGCCATTTGGAGCAAGGGTGACCGAGATCCAAGAGAAATACTCTCTTTAAGGCATTTTTCCAAGGTAAAACCTAATAACAAGGTAGTATTTCGAGATCTAACTATTTCCTATGTCAATATGGTGGATCTAACACCTTGTGGTGTGTTTGGTTCAGGTCGAAAATACCTAGAACTTCCCTTGCATTTTTAAGGTGATTTTGCCTTAAATCTTACATTAATTATTCCTTATGGTTAAGCTCAAGCTTGGAGTGTAACCATATCTTGTTTTTGTGTATTAAACATGTCTAAATCAAGTGGTGAATTTTCCTACAAGTGACCGAGCCTATACAAGGATAAATCAAGGTATAAACACCTTAAACTTATGATTTTTGTAATTTTTAAGCATATATATATATATGGCCGAGAGTGAATGTATATATATAGGTCATATTGACCTAAAAATGGAAAAAAAATGGCTAAGATAAATTAAGCTAGTCATTTAAGGGATTTAATTAACATAATGGTCAAATTATGACATTATGTGGAAAAATAATTAAACCTAAGTGAGGCCGAATATATATGTGATATTTGAGACATTTATTGTGTAATTTATTTTGCAAGTTCAAGGTTGTAATAAGGCCATGTCATTAGGCCATTTTAATTTAAGTTTATAAGCTTATTTAGTTTTATTTATGCTTATAATTAAAGTTGGGGCCAATTCGTAATTATTAAGGAATTAGAAAGCCGTGGGTAAATTAAGAGCAGTTTAGGGTTTTTAAATGAATTTAATAAGAAGTATAACATTTTATAAAGTTTTGGGTAAAAATTGTAAAAATAGAAAAGTATGGGGTGTTGTTGGTAATTACCGAAAGTTTGGGTCCCAATTGGTATTAGTAGTCAAAGTTGACTATGTAGGAGACCTTGACCAAGTTTGGAGAATTTAAGGAATTAAAATACTACCTTATATTAAGATAGTAATTAAATTGTAAAAGATTTATAAGTCTTGGGGTGGTATTGTGATTTCCGAAAACTAGGGGTACTAAATGGAGCTTAGTACAAACCTTAGATTATTAGGGATTTTTAGAAGTTGATTTGGGTAAATTTGGAGTTATATGAATTATCTAGGTATATTATAAGATATTTCATAACATTGTTACACATGGGTAACATGTGGTAAAACCGAGATTTAGAGGAAGTATAAGGTTAATAATGATATTTATAACCTTTTGGTATGGTTTGGTAATTTTTGGGATTATATATAAGGTTTTATGAAGATATATGTATAATATATAGTTTTGGTGATATTAGAAACTATATGTTTAAAAATGGGGTAAATTGGTGAATATAGAAAGTTAAGTGGTGGAAATTAAATTTAAATAGACCATGGGGCTGCTCGGTATTTTGGAGAAATTATAACTATGGGTTATAATTATATTAAGGTTTAAGGATTATAATATAAGGTATACATTATAAGTGTAACAATGGAATATTTTTGGGATTGATTTGTAAGTTATGGAAGTTGGTGGGAATTAATTAAAAACCGAGAGTTAAGTGCTGTTTGGATTTTATAACAAAATATAACTATAGGTTATAATTGTTTTAATGACTTAAATGTCATAATATATGTTATATAACTATAATATAACATTATATAAATTATGTGGTGGATTTTGTAAATATTTGGGAATTATAGGTGCTGTTCGGAAATATTACTATTTTGGAATGAAGTTTATAATATGGTTTTTATGTTATAAGAGCTATAACATTTATAATATAAGAGGTATTCATCAAAAAGAATGAATATATATTATAATGACTTACCATATAATAATAGCCCTATAATGCATATACATAAATAAATATATGTCATAGTGTGGAAAATATAATATAGTTCAATAACTATGTGTTACCACAATTAAAATGATATGAGATGAAGGGAAAAGAATTATAAACATTGGATATGGAATTCTAATGTTAAGAGTGTACATGAAATAATAAGGATTTATATAATTCAAAGTATTTGTACATATGAATTATACAACATTACACTTGGAAAAACTAACCTTAGAAAAATAAATACTAAGGTGAGATGTATAGTGCATGACGAAGAATCATACATGCAATAAAGAAACAAACTATACGATCTACAAATATACGTTTAAGTTACATGCGATAACAAAGTCCAACAATAAGTATGTTAATATACGAGATAAGACTACGCATGTAATGTAACACTTTTCCAATCTCGAGTTAAACGAAAGCCCGACCAACATTGACAGTTAATAACGGGGGGTTAACCGGGAGTTATTAGTGACGGTACGGGGTACCGTAGAATTTGTGTTGTTATACAGTATGCTAATCAGTAGCATTATGTATTGTATAGACTGTTAGAGACGACACACGGAGCATAGGATCTGCTGATTCATACTCCACGTAATACACCAGGGTGAACGGTATGTTATTTATGTGGCTTGATTGTCTCTGAGGATTCCCTCAGTTCAGACATTGTGTGAAAATCTGTGATAAGATTGAATGTCTGCTTGTGTGAATTAATATGCTTGAGTTGTGTATTAATGCTGCTTTACTATTACTGTCATGCGATAACAGTACCGTTCGTATATATGAACATTATAAAACGACAACTAGCGGCAGTGATGCTATCTTGTATGTGTAACATAAGGAACGTAAGTAAAACGTTGTAGCATCAGGATAATAAATATATATTATCTGAGACTTATATACGGAGCATTGGCCTCTTTAACGCCGCTCTCGTATCTAACACTGGATCCCGAGTCGACATACTCAGGATTGGACTAACGACCCTTAGTCTATTTTGTTAAAGGAAGTAATAAAGACGATGCGATGGTATAGATAATTTCTCAAGAGGATGTGGCTCTTGCTGTGAAATGTGATCCATTAACGATACTAGAGACCGTGTGGTAACCGTAAGTATCAGGATAATTTCCAACGAACTACAGATTGTGTCGTAGAGGAGACTCTAACTCTACTACCCGCTGGAGTTGGCTACTGCCGTGGGACCCGCCAAAGAGATGGGTAACTTAGAGACACGTCGTTCTAATGAGACGTTGTCATTAGACATGACCGAACAATTACGAACGATTATAATAACTCGTACATTAGGCGAACATTATGTGGGCGTGCATGCCAAAGACGAGAGTTCATACTCGTTTATAATTCTCGTTGTTTCGCCTTGTTGTTCACTGGTTATGCTGTGTGGTTATGTGTGGTATGTTGGTGGTGTTGATTGAATAAGTCGTTGTACTCATAAGTGTGTGTTGTGAATTGGATTAATTAAATAAACTGTACTTATATCTGTGTGTGAACTGGATGAGTCGAGTCACTGTGCTCGTGTGTGGATTTTGTGGATTGTTCGTCGAACGGGTCGACGTACTCAACTATGAACTTTCAGGTGTTGTTGGAGTGGAGTCTACGTACTCATATAAGCGTTATAACGCTTTCACAGTGGTCTATTACGATGCGATGTGTGGAGCCGGGGGCTTATTTGTTATTTGAGTTTACTGCAAAATATAATGTTGCTTTACAGTTTTAATATTAAACTATTTGCATGAAAAGGTTTTGCATCTCTCGACCAAATAACTGAATGGTCCGAGGGTGCATGACAGTCAGGTAATAACACATACTCAGCAGGGGCTGATTCCATACCACAAACTACCATTTTTGCAGGTATGCACTTCCGGTGTCGGCAAAGAGAGTGACGCGCTGGGTAGTATGATTACAGTTATTCGAACATGCATGCTGTTGCATTTTGATACGAACCTAGAAACGTGTATAGGTTTTGGATACTTAGAAAGCTCACTGTGAATGTATTACATTTTGGTTTGGGAAGTTTAGATCTATCTCTTGTTGTCACTGCGAGAAAATGTTTCGTATGTAAGAATATATCAGGAAGCACGTTATTACTCGTATGGGCGAGTGAGAACGGTGACACCAGTAGTTGAGTTGTTGAGATTACCGCTGCGATTATATTGTTAAGTAAGATGATTAGGAGCGATCAGAGTAGGGGTGTTACAAAAGTGGTATCAGAGCGGAGTACCGCTCTGATGACAAGAGATAGTAGGATTTATACAGTGAGCATAGGTTATGGGGATATGGGAAACGTTGTGAGGATACGTGACTTTGCGGGGTTGATGCAATGATTAAGACTTGCACACCATAGCCGTAGGACACTTCAATATTAAAAGACCGAGACTGCGGTATTAGACCGAGTTGAGGTTTAACCCCGTCCTCTTGACTTATGTCAGGAAGAGGTCTGGGTAACAGTACTAAGGAAGAACACGGGGCAGCGGATGGTGGTGAAGGTTCAGCAACCCCAAGTATGCGAGGACGGTATGAACCGCTCGCACTTGATGGGAGAACATCCCGGGAATTTGCAATGGTACCCCACCCGCCGCAGCCCGTACCCTGGGTACTATCTAGTGAGACAATGAAATGAGAAACACCACGGAGATAACTCTCCTGATCGAAAGACTCGATGTGGATGCTATGAGAATTATGTTAAATATAGAGAATAAGACTTTAAGTTATGATGAGCTGTGGCATAATGCCTACCATATGAGTATTAAATGAATATTAAAACAAGGTTGAGGAGATAATTTCCATAGGACTAATGGGTTCGCTTGCTATAAGCAAAACAACCCTGTCCTATATCCAAGAAAGCACGGGTCAGTGCGCTTGGGGGAAAAGAGTGGAAACGACGAGTAATGATTAGTTTAAAAGATATGTGACAGATGGAAGGAATTACCTTTTTAAGTCTCATCCAAACCGGGTAACTCTAAAACCATGCAACACTGAAGGTTCAAGATGGCCCGACGTGCATGAGGAGAAATCTTAAGAACTGTAGGAACAAGAACTCGTTAAATTGCTATCATGCAACGCCTCGTGAGGAAAGTAAGACCTTACTACCATGACAAGCTTGTGGGAACGAGTGCGGGAGTGAGACTGTATAAATTTGAATAAGAACTTCTGACATGAACAGGAACCCGACTAGGGAATAGCACTGCACTGACACACCGTACCGGTGGTGCAGGCTGCATGGCGCACTTGCCATTGCAAGTGCCACACTAACCAAAGTACCAAATTTCAACCTACCTTACGCACTTGCTACAGCAAGTGCAGCGACAGTAAACTATTTCTAAAGGACCGAGTGGTCCAAGTGGTTACCAATAAACACTAAATTTTATGTGAGTCCGTAATGCAATAATAAGACATAGCCTTCTGAAGGGCAGAGGTACGAAACCCTCGGGTTGGAGGTCGATTAAACCTCGGGAAGACCTAGCCGGTCTGACCATTAAACCTGAAAATAATACACCATTCCGTAGAAATTAAAAGGAGAATAAATGAGAATAACAATAATTAATGCCTACAAGCCTAACCCCAGTGCCGGTATGGACATGAAACGTCAATCATTACCGGTGGGAGTGACGGGTCTTTAGGACCAGCGTGACCATGTTTAGAAGGTGCACGACACTCGTGGTTAAACCATTACCACTGAATATTGCCAGAGGGCAAGAGGTGAGTTATACGAGTCAGAACTTTTCAAAATATAATTATAAGGCAGAGGTGATCGTGCAATAAAAAGGGCCGAGGTTATGCCCGCACTACACACACCGGAGGTGTTGTTGATCCGTTATACTGCTAGACTCCCGTATGGAGGGCAGTGGATATAACAAAAAAAAAGTGAAAATTGTTCGATGACGGGAGATACCGTTACCTCAAAGAGGATGGAGGAGATATGAGTTGAATAAGAGTAAGAACTACACAATGAAGAGGAATGATTAGCGGAAACCACTAAATTGTGGGTATCCAATTGTAACCTCAGAGAAAGTATTAGAACCAACTAGGAATAAATTAAATAACAAGATTAACAGTCATTTAACTATCAGAATAAGTATTGAGTCTGAATACCGTATGGCATAGGCCTACGGAGGGATACCTTAGTACCACCAAAGTGACCCAAAACTAGGGGAAAAAGGGTGATGAATCACAAGTACTGATTAATATCAGACTAACGGGACGACCATAAGACAGGGGAAACATGAAGTGTCAACCTTT
This sequence comes from Limonium bicolor, assembly GCA_023374045.1. NCBI lineage: Eukaryota > Viridiplantae > Streptophyta > Magnoliopsida > Caryophyllales > Plumbaginaceae > Limonium > Limonium bicolor. Next base: position 292,389,276 of record CM041779.1, read on the forward strand.
ATCATGGAGTCCGGAAACACCATAAGGTGTAACCCAATAGATTGGGTGGAATTCGAATACTGGAAACTCATATCTGAAGGCGTTGACAGCCTAAGAGTGAACGGGAGAGATAATAAGTAGTTACTGATCCCACTCACAGATACCAGATGACGAGCGTGTGGAAATCAGAAGTAGGGCGATAAGTCGCAAACACCTATCTTAGAGAAATTGAAGGAAAGATACATTAATACAAGAACCCATAGAACCTAATATTAGGGCCATTCTGACATTAAAGGTTAAGAATTGGCAACATAGTTACTCAAACATAAATTACCGAGACTAAGAGTACGATAATCACCGGGTACGAACGCTACGAGTGCACTAAACGAGACATGGGACGACCACACTCCTAGGAGCTTGTGGGCCTGACAGACTATATTAAGTTAGTTGGGTAAGTAGTAATGTATCAGTATGGTACCCCATGCATGTAAACGAGTAGTGTAGGACCCAGGAGGTAATCCACTCTGTGTCTAAGTCAGCGAATGGAACCCTGACTAGGTAAACCATGTAATGACGAGAGAGATCTCAGTCAAACTAGCAAGGTTAGGAAAATCAAGGATAGCTTGATAATAAAGTGACATAAGGTCGCAACTCCACAGTGGAGGAGTTAAACATAAGTTTTGGGGATTTTAGTAAACAAGGAAACTAAGGCCAATTTAATGGTAATGGCAAGTTGAACTCATGAATGAAAAGAGGAATTGAGGTATCTAAGGAAGTTATATTAGAGAAACCTGTGTGATATTAGATGCTACCCAAAAAGGGGGGACACAGAGAGAATTATACCACGCGCTGAGGGCGCCGCGATGATGTCGTACATTAAATAATAATAACCACATGCTCAAGTCATAAACGTTAGTATGTTAGTACCAATTAGGTTGAACAGAAAATGAATACCAAGCTAAAACCCACAGTCGTACTGTATGTTTACAACAGACGAAGGGCGAAAGCGAGCGTTATGAGATATACTCTAACTAGAGATTAGATACTCCATGCAAACCGCAATAGCGGATAACCGTCTAATCGACTGGTACATGGTGCGCAACAAACGACCATTAGAATAACTGTTAACCCAGTTATGTTAGTATGAATTAGAACATGAAAGACCAGATAAACTAATGGATTCCCCTAATCGAGTAAAGGGATGAACCATACGTGTGGGTACTAAATACCAAAACACTAGGGATTCGAGTTCACACCAACAAAAGAGGACCTATAAGGTACCTACGGAATGAACTCATTCCTGAGGGAAAAACTTTGAGTCTTGAGGCGCCAGTTAGTTGCGCATAGCAGACTCGTTTTGACATTTAAAGGAAATTACTACAAACACTAGGTGCTAGAGCATAGCTCGACAACCCTTAAACCGAAGGTTAGTTCGGTAGGGTGACATGAACCCTTGGGAGTATACCATGAACATGTATAGGAAACAGAAAGAATAAATAAATAGCTAATTGAAATAATAAAAGTGTGTAACAAACAATACCACACAGTGAATAACTTACTCCATTCCCATAATTATGGAAGACCGTGTAGAAAACACCGTCACGTGGAGTCGAAACCGACATAAAACTACTACCTAAAAGAGGTAAACTAACCATAAAGTAGTTGGGCATACTGCTTGCGGAGCGAGTGGGCCCATATATTGCATAGGTTTGACATGCCTAGCAGGTTTGGGGAAAACAAATGATGTGTTTACATCTCCCGATCAAACCGTATATAAATAGACATACACCTAACCGAGATAGGCTGTATAGCCAGATGGACTAAAGCCGACCCTAGAAAAAAAAGGGGTAATGAAATATGTAACACATTAGTGCACGAATAGATCCACAGGAATGGAACATCTTGAACTTATTACTTCAAGATGATATATATTCGTAGATTACGTGGGCGTAATCCTTTTAAGGGGGGTAGAACGCCTTAAACATACCGTACGTTGGAGTACGTAGCGCATGGTACACATGCTGCAAACACTATTATTGTACGTAGAGTACAAGTGTCATGATTGTGTTATATTACTTGAAGTAATACTGTGATGTATTATGTGTATGAACATAAATATATTTTAATTCGCATTAGTTATGGCGAATAGGAAAGGGAGTACAGATAGATTGTTCTTACCCTATTTCCGACTATTTACGCAAACATTGCGAACAATAGTCACATCACACCTAACTTGTTAGCTCTGATGTGAGAATTCAAGTAGAACTTTCTGTAGCCCTGATGAGAGATTTCGGATAGAAGGAGTAGCAAGCTCCGTATTATGTGATTTGTGACTCGGTATAAAACCGACTGTTTGAATGCGATGAGTGGATCGGCATGAGACCGATGTGTAATCTAGTAGAAGAGAATACTCTAGGTGTTGTATGAATAATAATAAGTCAAGAGAACTTGGTACACGGGTACATTAGGATACATGATCTTATATGCCAACGACTAGATTAATTACACTAGTTGACTTGTGTATCTATAGAACGCAAGGTGGCAAGTAACAAGAGGAAACAAGATTAGAAATGAATAAACAATTAATTGATTGAAATGGACGTGGGAAGTTGAACTTGATCCTGGTCCGATCAAGGGAAACCGAACACAAATTGAGGTGAGAGATAGTTCAACACTGACACTGACCACGTCGGGGTTGAATGATTCTCGAAACTTCCTACAAGTGGACACAGATATGAATGGAAATTGGAATTTAGGCACTCACTCGAAGAGCCGTGGACCGTGAGTCCTTCGCCATTAGACCGGTGTGTCTGCGAGTGACATCACCCAGAGAGCCGTGGACCGCAGCCCTTTGTCATTAGACCGGCGTGTCTGTGGGTGACTAAGGAAATAAGGTGACTGCCCGAGGAGCCGTGGACCGCAGTGTCCTTCGTTATGATCAAACCGGTGTGTCCGCGGGTAGTAGACGTTGGTTGGGTTGGGGATCGCCAAGTCCTGGTCTTTAAGACTGCTTCCCTGTGAGTTGTCAACGTTAACTATATGTGCACACATACATGTGGAATGATGTGTGGGTATCCTCGCGAGATACTAACATATAGATAGGGATGCGTGGAGTATTCCTTGCAAACACCTTTGAGTACTTTATGAGATTTGCACCTTGTCTATGTGTGTATTATGAGATTTGCACCTTGTCTAGTGCTGTGTATTACGAGATTTGCACCTTGTCTAGTGCTGTGTATTATGAGTTTTGCACCTTGTCTGGTGCTGTGTACTATGAGTTTACACCTGTTGAATATGTACATAGTACCGCTGAGTACTTTTGGTTGATAAGTTGGATGTGCACCTCGTTTAGTGCTGTGATATGAATGAGTTTATACCATGAGTTGGCTATTTGATATATACTGTATGTATAGACTAGGTCTGAACCTAGTGGGAGTTACTCCCTAGCAATGGACTGTTTGGTTACTTAGTGGAACTTGATTCCTTAGGTGAACTGTAGAGGATTAAGGACTTCGGGACGAAGCCTTTTTAAGGGGGGTAGACTGAAATACCCCTAACCTTTAAAATATAATTAAATGATCTATTAATGATCTAAGATGATTATTAACATCTAAATATTATTGGGGAACAATTTAAAAGAGCTCAACAAGGCAAAACACGCCTTAAGATCGGTAAAGCCAAAAATGTGCTTTAAGACACCATGAAGGTTGTATGACCCCAAGCAGGATCCAAAGTGGATTCCTAAGTATTATAATGAAGCAAGGAACACAATAAAACCATTCTCAAAGAGAACTAAGCTCAGGAACATCCTGTGACACAAAAATGTGCGCTAAAACTCCTTAAAGCACGTTTTTGTGAGATTGCCTTTTAAATTGATTTTTAATGGGCTTAAAAATTATAATTATCCTTAATATGATATTTTATCATATTATATCATATTAGGAATTTAATTCCAGAAATTTACGAATTTTTACAAATTTAATATTAAAATATAAAAAAACCCTAAAGTGGGGCCCGCATGAGTCAACATTGACCAAGCATGGTCAATGGTCAATTAATTGACTCATTTGGACCATGGAGGCCGGCTGCAATAAGAGAGGAGGGAGCATAAGTCATTGATTGACAAATAATGCTACCTAATACATGACTTTTTCAAAATTAAGTTACTTTTTCATTATTACCAATCATTCCCTCCTTCCTCCTTCCTTCCTTGTCCGATCTTCACCATCCCAGCCGAGTTCTCCCTTCCTCTCAAGCTCTCCAAGTGTGTTCTTGAGCATGGAAGGCAAGCCTAACTCCTAAGCTCCTAATGTAAGTGTTTTAATGTCATTTTTAGCTCTTTTTCTTCATCTCTTCACCACCAACACCTAAATTTCGTGGCTCATCAATTCCTATGGCTTATTCTCAGTGTTCTAAGGTTAGAACAAGAGCTAAACTCGGTTGAGACCAGTAGAGGGACCAAGGTTGTTCAAATCTACATTTTAAGGTAAAAATGTGCTTTAAGCTCATAACTTTTGATTCCCTTCGAGTTTGGCTGTGAAACTTTGGTCATAGCCTCATCTTCTTCTCCTTTTCATGTGGAATCTGTTGGTTAGCCATTTGGAGCAAGGGTGACCGAGATCCAAGAGAAATACTCTTTTAAGATGGCATTTTCCAAGGTAAAACCTAATAACAAGGTAGTATTTCGAGATCTAACTATTTCCTATGTCAATATGGTGGATCTAACACCTTGTGGTGTGTTTGGTTCAGGTCGAAAATACCTAGAACTTCCCTTGCATTTTTAAGGTGATTTTTGCCTTAAATCTTACATTAATTATTCCTTATGGTTAAGCTCAAGCTTGGAGTGTAACCATATCTTGTTTTTGTGTATTAAACATGTCTAAATCAAGTGGTGAATTTTCCTACAAGTGACCGAGCCTATACAAGGATAAATCAAGGTATAAACACCTTAAACTTATGATTTTTGTAATTTTTAAGTATATATATATATATGGCCGAGTGAATGTATATATATAGGTCATATTGACCTAAAAATGGAAAAAAATGGCTAAGATAAATTAAGCTAGTCATTTAAGGGATTTAATTAACATAATGGTCAAATTATGACATTATGTGGAAAAATAATTAAACCTAAGTGAGGCCGAATATATATGTGATATTTTGAGACATTTATTGTGTAATTTATTTTGCAAGTTCAAGGTTGTAATAAGGCCATGTCATTAGGCCATTTTAATTTAAGTTTATAAGCTTATTTAGTTTTATTTATGCTTATAATTAAAGTTGGGGCCAATTCGTAATTATTAAGGAATTAGAAAGCCGTGGGTAAATTAAGAGCATTTAGGGTTTTTTAAATGAATTTAATAAGAAGTATAACATTTTATAAAGTTTTGGGTAAAAATTGTAAAAATAGAAAAGTATGGGGTGTTGTTGTAATTACCGAAAGTTTGGGTCCCAATTGGTATTAGTAGTCAAAGTTGACTATGTAGGAGACCTTGACCAAGTTTGGAGAATTTAAGGAATTAAAATACTACCTTATATTAAGATAGTAATTAAATTGTAAAAGATTTATAAGTCTTGGGGTGGTATTGTGATTTCCGAAAACTAGGGGTACTAAATGGAGCTTAGTACAAACCTTAGATTATTAGGGATTTTTAGAAGTTGATTTGGGTAAATTTGGAGTTTATATGAATTATCTAGGTATATTATAAGATATTTCATAACATTGTTACACATGGGTAACATATGTGGTAAAACTGAGATTTAGAGGAAGTATAAGGTTAATAATGATATTTATAACCTTTTGGTATGGTTTGGTAATTTTTGGGATTATATATAAGGTTTTATGAAGATATATGTATAATATATAGTTTTGGTGATATTAGAAACTATATGTTAAAAATGGGGTAAATTGGTGAATATAGAAAGTTTAGTGGTGGAAATTAAATTTAAATAGACCATGGGGTCTGCTCGGCATTTTGGAGAAATTATAACTATGGGTTATAATTATATTAAGGTTTAAGGATTATAATATAAGGTATACATTATAAGTGTAACAATGGAATATATTTTTGGGATTGATTTGTAAGTTATGGAGTTGGTGGGAATTAATTAAAAACCGAGAGTTTAAGTGCTGTTTGGATTTTATAACAAAATATAACTATAGGTTATAATTGTTTTAATGACTTAAATGTCATAATATATGTTATATAACTATAATATAACATTATATAAATTATGTGGTGGATTTTGTAAATATTTTGGAATTATAGGTGCTGTTCGGAAATATTACTATTTTGGAATGAAGTTTATAATATGGTTTTTATGTTATAAGAGCTATAACATTTATAATATAAGAGGTATTCATCAAAAAGAATGAATATATATTATAATGACTTACCATATAATAAATAGCCCTATAATGCATATACATAAATAAATATATGTCATAGTGTGGAAAATATAATATAGTTCAATAACTATGTGTTACCACAAAAAATGAAATGAGATGAAGGGAAAAAAAAATATTAACATTGGATATGGAATTCTAATGTTAAGAGTGTACATGAAATAATAAGGATTTATATAATTCAAAGTATTTGTACATATGAATTATACAACATTACACTTGGAAAAACTAACCTTAGAAAAATAAATACTAAGGTGAGATGTATAGTGCATGACGAAGATCATACATGCAATAAAGAAACAAACTATACGATCTACAAATATACGTTTAAGTTACATGCGATAACAAAGTCCAACATAAGTATGTTAATATACGAGATAAGACTACGCATGTAATGTAACACTTTTCCAATCTCGAGTTAAACCGAAAGCCCGACCAACATTGACAGTTAATAACGGGGGGTTAACCGGGAGTTATTAGTGACGGTACGGGGTACCGTAGAATTTTGTGTTGTTATACAGTATGCTAATCAGTAGCATTATGTATTGTATAGACTGTTAGAGACGACACACGAAGCATAGGATCTTGCTGATTCATACTCCACCGTAATACACCAGGGTGAACGGTATGTTATTTATGTGGCTTGATTGTCTCTGAGGATTCCCTCAGTTCAGACATTGTGTGAAAATCTGTGATAAGATTGAATGTCTGCTTGTGTGAATTAATATGCTTGAGTTGTGTATTAATGCTGCTTTACTATTACTGTCATGCGATAACAGTACCGTTCGTATATATGAACATATTATAAAACGAACTAGCGGCAGTGATGCTATCTTGTATGTGTAACATAAGGAACGTAAGTAAACGTTGTAGCATCAGGATAATATATATATATTATCTGAGACTTATATACGGAGCATTGGCCTCTTTAACGCCGCTCTCGTATCTAACACTGGATCCCGAGTCGACATACTCAGGATTGGACTAACGACCTTAGTCTATTGTGTTAAAGGAAGTAATAAAACGATGCGATGGTATAGATAAGTTATCAAGAGGATGTGGCTCTTGCTGTGAAATGTGATCCATTAACGATACTAGGATACCGTGTGGTAACCGTAAGTATCAGGATAAATTTCCAACGAACTACAGATTGTTCGTAGGACGGAGACTCTACCGCTGGAGTGGCTACTGCCGTGGGTGACCCGCCAAAGAGATGGGTAACTTAGAGACACGTCGTTCTAATGAGACGTTGTCATTAGACATGACCGAACAATTACGAACGATTATAATAACTCGTACATTAGGCGAACATTATGTGGGCGTGCATGCCAAAGACGAGAGTTCATACTCGTTTATAATTCTCGTTGTTTCGCCTTGTTGTTCACTGGTTATGCTGTGTGGTTATGTGTGGTATGTTGGTGGTGTTGATTGAATAAGTCGTTGTACTCATAAGTGTGTGTTGTGAATTGGATTAATTAAATAAACTGTACTTATATCTGTGTGTGAACTGGATGAGTCGAGTCACTGTGCTCGTGTGTAGATTTTGTGGATTGTTCGTCGAACGGGTCGACGTACTCAACTATGAACTTTCAGGTGTTGTTGGAGTGGAGTCTACGTACTCATATAAGCGTTATAACGCTTTCAGTGGTCTATTACGATGCGATGTGTGGAGCCGGGGGCTTATTTGTTATTTGAGTTTACTGCAAAATATAATGTTGCTTTACAGTTTTAATATTAAACTATTTGCATGAAAATGGTTTGCATGCTCTCGACCAAATAACTGAATGGTCCGAGGGTGCATGACAGTCAGGTAATAACATACTCACTCAGCAGGGCTGATTCCATACCACAAACTACCATTTTTGCAGGTATGCAACTTCCGGTGTCGGCAAAGAGAGTGACGCGCTGGGTAGTATGATTACAGTTATTCGAACATGCACTGTTGCATTTTGATACGAACCTAGAAACGTGTATAGGTTTTGGATACTTAGAAAGCTCACTGTGAATGTATTACATTTTGGTTTAGGAAGTTTAGATCTATCTCTTGTTGTCACTGCGAGAAAATGTTTCGTATGTAAGAATATATCAGGAAGCACGTTATTACTCGTATGGGCGAGTGAGAATGGTGACACCAGTAGTTGAGTTGTTGAGATTACCGCTGCGATTATATTGTTAAGTAAGATGATTAGGAGCCGATCAGAGTAGGGGTGTTACAATACATGTATTTAAATAGGATTTATATAATTCCTAGAAATTCAAAGGTAACTCAACTCAACTTCATAACCATAAATTAATACCACCCCATATAATATTCTTTTATTAGTATTATGTATAGGTTTAGTTTAACTTTTTAATTCCTTCATATTCTATTTGCTATAAGGTATTTTATTTCTTTTATTTATCGTATATGTATACTAGGATTCATTCATGACATTCTTTATGTAGTTTAATCGCATTTAATTATTTATATAAACTTTTTCACATATCTACATCCAAAATATGGTTTACAAAATAAAGTATTTTCCTTAGTTTCAATTAAGTATATTAACTACCATATTATATAATTAATATAAATGTAGATTAATTTAGTTCCTTGATTTAACCTAATTACTACTACTTTATTTCTTTTATATATATGTATATATATATATATATTTTACCTCACTTAAAAGTTTATACCTAAAAATATTTATAAACATACTGTTACTAAATGTTAATTTAGTCTTTTCATATTTTCCCAACCTAAAAAGTTTATTAACAAACTATATCTTAATTTTTGTTACATTAAAAAACATATATTATAAGATAAACTTATGAAAATTTCATAAACACAATTTTTAAACCCACTTACCCTTGTCCAAAAATTCCCAAATTTAATATATAACTATAGCATTTTAGACATATTATAAAATTTTAATTTCATAAAAATATCTTTTTATTTAACCAAATAATTCCATAATACCCGTAACTTTCAAAAATCATAACTTACGTGTTAAAACTCCCAAACAATATTAATTTACATCAAAATTAACTAGATTTTATAAGGAATCTATGGTTAAAATTTCAAGTCAAAATACATTCGGGGAGGTATTTAAATTAATTCAACAAGTTAGAGTTTAATTCTGGAATATATAAACTTACTAACTTAACTTAAACTTAAACGTCTTAATCTCGGCCGTCCGTTTCTTTTAACTACGATCGGACGGCCGAAAATCATCGAGTTCATCAGCGAACAACAACTACGACCCGAGTACTAATTCGATCCTTTCTCTCAACTCACAGAACCAATTCGTTGATTCTTGTTCCATTGAATTCGAAATTGAAAAACGAATCTATTGACACCGATTTCACCACCTATAATGCAGTATCCTACGAATTTGATTCTGGGTTCGAAGAGGTTAGGGTTCATGTTATACCCGATTTGATTTTTACAAAATTCTCTCAATACAAGGCATAATTGATGAAATTGGTAGTTGGGTTAGGTCGATAATGCAAAATCGAGTGACAGAATAGGAGGAATTGAACGGAGACTTACCAGGGAAGCACCGATGACGAAAATCGTAATCGGTTTCTGGAAAAAAATTCGAACTCGAGCTGTTCGAGTAGCGAACTTTGGAGATCTATAAAATACGTTCTAGATCGAGTTAGGCCATGTTCTTGGGCTCATTAGAAAGAAGAAACATAGCTCTACACATTGATATCAATAACTTACTCTAACTCGCAATACACAGGGAGAAATCTAACCCGAAAGTTACGAGTTTATACCTGCGGTTTCTGTATGATTTTATGTGCTGCAGAATCAGAAACTTTAGGCAACTATATCCTCCAAAAGGTTACGAATCAGCCTTGGTCATCAACAAGAAAGTTGTAGAGGGATTAAAGATCTTCAAAACAAGCTAAAGAAATCAAATTTTGGTTGAGAGACGAATAATTTATGATCGAACGAAGTTTACCTGAATTCGGTGGAAAGTTGGAATTCTGGGTATGAGTTTCGCAAGTGGTCAACTTTAGATCAAATTTGCGGCTGATGTATAATGAATTAGGGTATGTGTGAGTAATGGTTGGAAAGAGGACAAAGGAGAAGAGAATGAAAAAGATGGCATTGAAAAATATTGAGAGATGAGTGAGATATAGTCGTCTAAATTAGGGCAAAATCTGGTATCGGTTACTGGAAAACAAGGGGTAAAATCGGCTAAGTGTTGGGCGTGTATCCCGAGGCACGCGGGTGAGTCAGCAGAACTTGCCACATCAGCATTTTTCAAAATTTTGGCTCTAAACTTCATTTTATCATAACTTTGGCTAGGATGATCCGTTTTTGACGTTCTTTTTATCAATCTTCATGGTTTTCCATAACCTATTTATTGGTATAGGTTTCATGGGCTGGTTTGACCATTCTCAAAAAGTCAACCCTAGCAAGGCTTTATAAGCTTTGAGGTTTCTATAATTTTATTTTGACTTTTATGTTTCAAAATGATGTTCCAACTCTTTCTAAAATCTTTATAATATACTTGGAGTGTTTAGAAATTTTCCCAAGATTTATTGACTTATAAATCTTATTGTTAAATTCATAATACTATATAATAATATATAATAATTAATATTTAATTGTATTCTTTAGAGTTAAATAGGAGGAATCCCCTAAATTAATTTCCATAATTCCATATAATATTAATACTCATAATTCTATACAATAATTTAATATTCATAATTCCTTATACTAATTTAACATACATAATTCCATATAATAATTTAATACTTAATAGTATTATTAAAGGTTCAATAAAAGAAATCCCCTAAATTAATTTAAATTAATTTAGGGGTATTTCAGTAGACATGAAGTTGCACCTGCATAAGACACTTGAAGCTACCATACTACAAACGGGTTTAAGATTTTAGCAAAAACAAAAATTAAAGAAAACCTAAAAATTAAAAGAAAATAAGAGCAAATGAAAGAAAATTTCATCTGGGTTGCCTCCCGAGAAGCTGCCCTTCTTTAACGTCTTTTGGCTAGACGCTTTGAAGCGTACTCAAATCTGAGGATCTTGTAGAATTATTGCATGAGCATCAACTTTCTCAAGATTACCACTCTAGTAATGCTTTAGTCTTGACCCATTTACCATGAAAGTTTGTCCTTTAGCATCCACTAACTCAACTTATCCATATGGGGTGACCTTGGAGACAGTAAAGGGTCCAGCCCAATGGGATTTTAGTTTACCAGGGGACAACTTCAACTTGGAATTGTACAGTAGAACCAAATCTCCCATATGGAACTCCCGTTTAAGGATCATTTTGTCGTGCCACTTCTTGGCTTTCTCTTTGTAGATACGGTTATTTTCGTAAGCATCCTCTCGAAACTCTTCTAACTCGGTAACTGAAATTTCCGTTTGTCACCTGCTCGTAGTAGATCAAAGTTTAGTGCTTTCACGGCCCAGAATGATTTGTGCACGAGCTCGACCGGTAAATGACAAGCTTTTCCGAAGACCAATAGATATGAGGACATTCTAATGAGTGTCTTGTAGGCTGTTCTATATGCCCAGAGTGCTTCATCTAGCTTCAGGGACCAGTCTTTACTCGAAGAATTAACTGTCTTTTGCAGGATCCACTTCAATTCTCGGTTAGAGACCTCAACCTGGCCATTTGTTTGAGGGTGATAAGGTAAGGCTACCTTGTGTCTTACTCCATATTTTGTCATTAAGGCTGTGAACTGCTTATTACAGAAGTGGGATCCTCCATCACTGATTATAGCACGTGGGACTCCCCACTGATTAAGAGTGGGATCCGAACCTTAGAAATATGTTCTTTTCAAAAATTAAGCACTACCTTTGCATCATTTGTGGGAGAGGTGATAGCTCCACCCACTTAGTCACATAGTCGACTGCTACCAAGATGAGATGTTTTTTGTTTTAGAGCAAGATGAAGGAAAGGGTCCTATGAAGTCAATGCCCCACACGTCGAACGGTTCTACCTCAAGTATAATGTTGAGAGACATCTCATGTTTTCTAGAGGTGTTCCCAAGTATTGGCACTCAACGCAGGATGCTACAAAGGAATGACAGTCTTTATGCAGGGTTTTCCAGAAGAAACCTGATTGAAGTATCTTAGCTGCTGTTCTCGCCGGCCCATGATGTCCTCCGACTTCAAGAGAGTGGCAATGCTGTAGAATGATTTGGATTTCGTTTCGGGGCACACATCTTCTCACCATCCCGTCTGCACAGACCTTGAAAAGGAGAGGGTCCTCCCAGTAGTAATGTTTTACATCTGAAAAGAACTTCTTCTTCTACTGGTAGGTTAGTCCGTGTGGTATTACTCCTCGTGCTAGGTAGTTGGCCATGTCAGCGTACCATGGATCACCAGTGTCGCCAATCATAAAAATGCACTCATCTGGGAAGAATTCATTGATGGATGTGCCATCACTCGGTCCCTCAATGCGAGATAGGTGGTCTACTACTACATTTTGCACTCCTGGCTTGTCTCTGATTTCAATCTCAAATTCTTGTAGTAGGAGTATCCACCGGAGGAGTCGAGGTTTGGCATCTTCTTTGGTGAATAGATACTTCAGAGCGGAGTGATCGGTGTGAATTATTACTTTGCTTCCCAAGAGATATGATCGGCATTTATCCAAAGCAAAGACTACTGCTAGCTAGAAGTTCCTTCTCAGTAGTTGCATAATTCTTCTGAGCATCGTTGAGGGTTCTACTTGCATAGTAGATGGTTCTTAAGATCTCCTACTTCTTTTGACAATAAAGCATCCCCACTGCGTAGTCGCTGGCGTCACACATAATTTCGAATGGAAGGCTCCAGTCTGGTGATATCACGATGGGGCAAGAGATGAGGCAATCTTTCAGTGTGTGTTGAAGGCTTGTAGGCATTTGTTAGTGAAATTGAACTTGACGTCTTTAGCTAGGAGATCACATAGAGGCTTCGAAATCTTGGAAAAATCCTTGATAAACCTTCTATAGAACCCAACACGGCCAAGGAAGCTTCTGATGTCTTTCATCGTCGTAGGTGGTGGTAACTTTTCAGTGACCTTGACCTTAGCTTTGTCAACTTCAATGCCTTTCGAAGATATTTTGTGCCCATAACTATTCCTTCTTTAACCATGAAATGACATTTTTCCCAGTTAAGCACAAGGTTTGTTTCTTCACACCGGGCGAGGATGGCATCCAGATTGTTTAAACAGGATTCAAATGTGGGACCGAAGACAGAGAAGTCATCCATGAAGACCTCGATGCTCTTCTCAAGATAGTCACTAAAGATTGACATCATGCATTTTGAAATGTGGCTAGGGCATTGCATAGACCAAATGGCATCCGATTATATGCAAATGTCCCGTATGGGCATGTGAATGTGGTATTTTCTTGGTCTTCTAAAGCAATAGGTATTTGAAAATATCTTGAATAGCCATCCAGGAAGCAGTAGTAGTCTTGCCCAGCCAATCTTTCCAGCATCTGATCAATGAAGGGTAAAGGAAAGTGGTCCTTCCGCGTGGCGCTGTTTAGTTTCCTATAGTCGATGCAGACTCTCCAGCCCATTGTGGTTCTCTGGGGATTAAATCACCCTTGTCGTTGGGGACCACAATGAGACCTCTTTTTTCGGCAAAACTTGAACGAGGCTCACCCATTTGCTGTTAGAGACGGAGTAGATGATTCCGGCGTCACGTAGTTTGAGCACCTCTTTTTTACCACGTCTTTCATGTTGGGATGATCCTTCTCTGTGGTTGGACTAATGGCTTATAGGTATCTTCCAGTAGATGGATGTTGTGTGATGTGTAGAAGTGGGGGTTAATACCTTTGATATTTGAGATGGACCAGCCTATAGCCTTCTTATGGTTCTGAAGGAACTTCACAAGACGTTCCTCCTGTACTTGTTAGGGATGAAGAAATAATAACAGGTAGAGTACAAGGATCAGAAAGATAGACATACTTCAGGTGTGAAGGTAATGGTTTCATTTCTACGAGAGGGGTTTGTTCAATTGATGGTGGTATCTTTTGAGTAGAATGCTCTAATGGTTCTGGGGTGTGGGTAGCCTGGTTTAGCATATGATTTTATTTTATCCACGGCTGCTACCAATTCAATTGTGTCAGGGTGTATTGGTTGGTTATCATAGGATTCAACTAAAGCATTTTCGAGAGCATCATTACGAATAATAGTAAAGGAAATATCATGCACAATAGAGTCAACGTTGTCTATGGAAAAGGTGGCTTCTATATGTGCGGGTTTCTTTATGACTTTGGACATGTCGTATTCTAAACTTTCGTCATGCAGTCTTAAAATGATCTTTTCTTTTTCAACGTCAATTAATGCTCTAGCAGTTCTCATGAAAGGTCATCCTAAGATTAAGGGCACCCTAGTGTCTTCTTCCATGTCAATCACATAAAATCAGCGGGGAACACAAAAGTTCCTACAGTAATAATCAAGTCTTCTACTATCCCTTTCATGAATACTTAAGACCTATCTGCTAATTGTAATTGAATAGAAGTAGGCATGCATTCACCAATCTGAAGTTTATTGAAAGTTGAGAGTGGCATTAAATTGATACTAGCTCCTAGGTCACATAGCCCACTACCACAATCAACATTATCAATGGAACATGGAATAATTGGCAAACCTGGGTCTCCAAGTTTTGGAGGGAGGTTATTTAGAAGCACTACTGACACTTCCTCCGTAAGGTGCACAGTTTCCACTTCCTGCAACGATCTTTTGTTTGTGATGATATCCTTCATGAACTTTGCATATATCAGCATTTGTTTCAAAGCATCTGCAAAAGGAATATTAATAATTTGTTTCTTGAAGTGGGTTAGAAACTTTCCAAACTGTTCATCTAAATTTTTCTTTTTTATTCTGTTTGGAAAAGGAAGTGGGGAAGAATCTTAGTTAGAGAGGAAGGAGTAGATTTAGGAGGCTCCTTCTCCTTGGAAATATTTTTCGAGGAGGAAGGGCTTCTTCAGCATCTTCTTGTTCTTCTTCTTGATCTTCTTGAGGCTTGTGAGCATGCTGTTCTTGATTATCAAATTCATCTTAGGGAAGGGGTGATTTGAGCGGCCTCCCACTTCTCAAAGTCACTGCCTTGGCATGTTCTCTTGGATTTGGATTTGGCTGACTAGGGAAGGTGCCAGGTGGCCTTTGTGCAAGCTGCACGCTTATTTGCTCCAGCTGTTGGTTGGTTTGTTGTATCTGGCTTCAACCCTTCTGTTAGTGGCTTCTTGATCCACGAGTCTGGTTTGGGTTGAAGTCATGAATCCCTCATTAGGTTTCTGAATTCCTCATTTAGATCAGCAGATGATGAGGATGGTTGTTGTTGGTGGTGGAAATCTGGAGGGGCACCTTGTGCTCTATAACCCATTAGAGTTTGGTGGGGTCTATTTCCCTAATAGGTATTGGAACTGTTGTTCTGCCCCCTTGGGTTTGATCGTTGTCTTTCCATGAGAAATTTGGGTGATTTCTCCATGGGTAGTTGTTGTTGATGTTGTTGTTGTAGGAATTACCGGGGAGGTTTCCTATGAAGTGTACATCTTCGTACTCGCTTTTACCTTCGCATTGATGGGTTTCATGAGGACGGGCGCATATGGCACATCCTTCTGCAGATGAACCTAGAGGTGAGGAAGCTAGTGTCTTTACGATTTCGCTTTGAGATGTTGTTAGCTTCTCCACCATCTTTGTAAGGGATGAGATCTAGGCTGATAAATTATCCGTAGGCTCAACGTGGAGTAGGCCTGCTGCTCGTGGCATTCTTCCTTTGGATCTCGTCCACTGTCTTGTATTGCTCGTCATGGTTTCGAGAAGGTTCATCCCTTCTTGAGGAGATTTCATCATGAAACTTCCTCCTGTAGAGGAATTTATGAGTAGTCGGTTCCCATCATCCAGGCCATTGAAGAACGACTGGCAGAGGGATTGATCGTCGAGACCATGGTGAGAACACTTCATCAGCATATCCTTGAATCTGTCCCATGCGTTGTACAATATTTTTCCCGGCTCCTGACAGAATGTGTTAATTTCTCCGCTCAATTGCCTTGTTCTACTAGTTGGGTAGTATTTGGCTAGGAACTTCTGGGTCATTTGCAGCCATGTGTGGATTGATTGGGAAGGAAGACTTCGGTACCACCTGTTTGCTGAATCTGACAACGAGTGAGGAAATAGTTGTAGAAGGATTCTTTCGTTGACGGTGCCAGTTTGACCAAAGGAATTACAGAAGTCTAGGAAGAGACTTAAGTGATTTGGGGCTTCATCTGGATTTGCTCCACTAAACTTGCCTAAATCCCGGACGACAGTGATGTAGTGGGTTTTGAAAACCCATCGTTCGGTTTCTTGCGGTGTTAATTCGGGGGAGAACTATGGTTGATGCCCTTCCTTCAGTATCCGGTTGGTGGTAGTCTTTGAGGGCACGGTGTTGCGGTTGATTTTCGTGGTCCATTTCATCTATGACTTGGTATTCGGCCATGTCTTGATTTCTCTGATTTCTTCGTGCTTGTAGTAGAGTGCACTTGGGTTCGGGTCTCGGATTGACTAGTGGAGAACCTCGGGTTCGAGTGTTTGGCATGAATAGAAGATATTTGATTTGTGAGAATTTATGAACTTAACAGTAAATGGATAAATAAAAGTAGAAATATTTAAATAGGTGAATAACTAAATTAAACAAAGATTAAGGTACCGAAAACTAGGGGAAATTGATGGAATCAATCTCCCCGGCAACGGCTCCAAAAACTTGTTGAGCAAAATCTATACAATATTATATATAGATTTATTGCAAACTAATAGGCAACTGCACCTAGTCAGAGTAGTACAACAAGTGTCGTATCCTCTGGGAAATTATTCAATTTTCCTAGTTTCGGTATTTAATAAACAGTAAATAAAAGGGGTTTAGCCAGTGGCAATCTTGGTGCTTTTGGGTTGGACAGATAAAAACAATTAAAAGCTTTAATAAAATTGTTGTGTATCAAATGGATGGAAAATGTGCTAAGGAAGATCAAATCGCCCAAATATACTTCAGACTTTAATTATAATCCTAATTTTCTCTATTTGTCTGTTTAAGAAGTTATCTTGTGGCCTTCCTAAAGCATAGACAAGGTCAACTCTTAATTAATTCAATAAAAATTTTACAAACTGAAAAAGTCTAAAATCATTAATTAGCATTAATCAAAAATTCCTTTAATAACAACGATGGATTTTATCAGGTAATTAAGGAGATAATATCTAACGTTTGTCTCATTTTGTGGTCTATTCTCGAATTTACAAAATCATTGAAATAAGAGAAACCCTAAATGCGTAAAAATGATCAGTTCTTAAGCATTTAATAATTTAGAGAAACAAAACAAATATTTATAAGCAAATTCGGTATTATAAATAAGTCTGAATTATTTGGGGTCAAACACCCATCCTAAGCACAAATATAAATTTACTCAGACATTGATAGAAATAAAAATAGAGTAAAGATAGAAATAGCCATTATTCGGAGACTGCTTGAGAAGAACGGGTCTGCACTCGCTCTCGCTCCTGCTGCCTCTTTCCTCTCCTTTTAATATACTGCTTCTGCTGAGTATGGGGAGAATGGAGTGATTTGGATGATATAGAAAATATGTGGGGTGATATATGAATATTAGGAAATTATGGTGGTGGAATGAAAAAGAAATAAAAATGGAGAATTGGGTATTATGGTGTTACGGGAGAATTGAGAAGGAGAATAGGGAATGGTAGGGTGTGGTGTTGTTGTGGTGATCGATTGTGAAAATAGAGGCAGAAGAAGTGGGTTTATATAGGAGTAAAGAGGGGGAAGAGGACAAGGCTTATAGTAGGCTGGTGGGTGAAGAAAATAAGGGAGACAGCGCCTAATACGTTTGATGTGGTAGATAAGTTTGTGGGCGCCGTAATTAAGGAAAAACAGAGAAGACGGTGCAAAATTTCAGTCACGTGATTTCTGGATTCGGCGTAGTCATTTTACACGTGTCCGGATATGGCTCATCCGGACGTGTCACGTCGGAGTTTCTGTCCGTGGTAAGGACATGTTTTTGTTGCGTCCGAGGTAACATCCGTGGTACGGACGTGAGACGTCCGGGGTTGCGTCCGTGGTACGGACGTTGTATTTGTGTTTGCGTCCGCGTTTGCGTCCGAGGAACAGACAGACTTTTAAATTGTGTCCAGATCAGCGTCCGGGTCTCGCCCATCCAGATGTCTCATGTCCGACCCTGCGTCCTAGGCTAGGACGCACCTGTCGGATCTGCGTCCGGGTCTACTAACCCAGACGTGTGTATTTTCGTCTGTTTTGTCCTGCAAACTTCGATAGGCTCCAGATTCTTCGTTTGAGCTTCGTTTTTAGATCCGTTTGTGCTTATGCGTTCGTCTCTTTGTCTGTTTTGCTCCTAGCTTATTTTTCCTCATGTTTAACGAATAAATCTGTAAGATAACCAATTAAACATAAACTGGAGGAAAAACTAACCAAAGTGGAGAAATGAGCAAGAAAAGTGCTAATATAACATATGAAATACACCTATTAAACATGCTCATTTGGACACTTATCACATGTTACCTTTCATCAAGTGTGAGGAGAATCATGGCTGGGAGGTCAATCTTCTCCTTGTTCTTGAGAGCGTACAAAAGTCTCACGTCTCTTGCACTCACTATATGAGTTCGTTGATTCCTTGGGGTGATGTTATGGTGATCAAATTGAATAGGACTCTGTCTGGGATGGACACGTCCACAACATGGAAGTTTTTCATAGCTACTCCATTGTTGAGCATATTCACCTGTTTCCCATTTTGGTGTCCTAGGTCATTCCACGTTGTCTCCTTGGAAATGACCAGCCATCTGGCTCTAAGTTGAAGGTTTTTCATACCTAGGATTTTTTTATGTTGATGTGGACACCTTGAACTGTGGAGATAAGGTAGTCATCATCTTCATCACTCTAGAGAGGTCCTAGCTGTCTCATATGTTCTTTGAGCAGCTCTGTGTAGACAGGGATAGGCTCCTAGAAGTCTACCCATCCTTGGAACTCCAATAGCTCGACGATCTGTCTCAGACCCATATTTTACATCCACTCCATGTCCAACGTCTTGAATAAGACGAGACAGGATCGGTCATTGACATTCTCAGCCTTGATCAAGGCTGGCTCAAGCTCCTTGAGTTTCTTGAGGCGCTTTAGAGATTAAGGTGGTTAAGGCTTGGAAACGGCCTTCTTGGCTTGAAAGAGCTCTTCGAGCTCTTTACCGTGTGGAGAAATGACCATCTTCTCTTTGCTTTTTGCCTTCTTTAATTGCTCACGCTCCTCGTGCGTGAGTATGACAGGTGATACCAATTCTGTGTTGCTATCTTCAACCTGAGGTTGTCGATGAGGTGTTCGGGGACCTGTTGATGAGTGGCTCCCCAAACACGGCGATGAGATTCGCCTCTTCTGAGTCAGCTGCTTTCTCTTGGTGTCTCTCCTCTACTAAAGCATCCTTTTATGCTGGTTCATCATGTTGAACATCCTCTTCCTCTAGTTGTTGTACAACTGCCTCGATCTCAGCTGAGGGAGTTGCTTCTTCTTCATCGGAGAAGTTCAGTCATCGAGTGGCTTTTTCTTGGGGTAGAGTGAGATTTGTGTGGTGTTGTTGGCTTTTGAGCATGCTTTGATGTGCGTGTCACACGAACAGTTGTAACGGTGGAATGGCTCTTGGGTTTGTTTTTGGATTATTTTGTGGTGATTTTGGTGTTTTTTGGTGAAGGAGCGGGAGAAGACATTTGTGGATTTTCTGTGGGAGCAGGGTTAGGAAGAATAATAGGTTTGAAGGTGCCGGATTCAATGAAGTAGTAGGTTTTAGGAATATGAGTTCTTATATACTCTACCTCACTAGCTTGTAGTTCACCTTCTTGTACTACTTTGATCATGAGTTGTTTCCTTTCTTTTTTGGTTAGACGAGCTAGAGATTCAGTCGGTTGTATGTCGGCCACTTATTGTGAGGAAGCTTCCTTGAGAATTTCCTTATCCTTTGATCGAAGAGCAGTTTTGGTGCCATTTTGGTTTAGAGATTTTGTACTGGACCTTAAATTTTTGATTGGGTGTTCTTTAGCGGCAGCTAGGCACGAGTTCTTTGCAATGACTATCACAAGAGTGTTTGTAAGAGAGAAGAGAAATTGCTTTGAGTGCTTAGAGAGATTAGAGAGAGTGTGGGCAATAGTGTGACAAGAGAATAACTCTCGTCGCACTTTATAGATATCGAGTAACGGTCGGTGACCGCTCCTCGTCCGCTCACTGACATGTCCTAATGGTACTATTCATAACGGGCAGCGGTCATGACGGTTGTCAGTGATCCGTTAAGAAATTTTCCCATTTCTATCCATGGACTTTCTCTAAACTAACCTCACTTGTTGTGAAAAATGACATATCTATTTCAAGTAGTCATTTGACATAACTTTTATGCATTAAACTGATCGTCGACTACTGAACGACAATATAATAGGTGTTGCTCACATGTCAGTGACCGATCAGGGGAAATAAAAGACAGTTTAATTGTGATTAATGAATATCATTCCAAGATCATGAACAATCATAGTAAACCATTTTCTACTTAATGGCTTAGTAAAGATGTCTACTAGTTGGTCTTCAGTGGAAATATACTTTAAACCAACTAGTTCCTTTTCACAACAATCTCTAAGAAAGTGATGTCTAATGTCAATATGTTGGTACGAGAATGATGCGCAGGATCTTTGGAAATAGATATGGCACTTGTATTGTCACACATAATTGGTAATGTACCTGTTTTGACGCCCATAATCACCATTTATTGTTTAAGCCATAGGAGTTGTGCACTGCAGCTTGCCACAACAATGTATTCAGATTCAACTGTTGAGATGGCAGCACTTTGTTGTTTCTTTGATCCTCATGCAATCAGACATGACCTAACAAAGAATGATGTCCCTGGCGTGCTCTTTCTATCGGTGATAGATCCTCCATAGTCTACATATGAAAATCCTACAATGTTACAGTTTGTGAACTTAGGATAAAAGAGACCAAGATTCATGTTTCCTGAGGTGACTTTCTCTTAGATCTACTTGAAACCTGGCACATAAGTAAACTCTATACATAATGTCAGGTCTACTAGCAGTTAAATATAGTAGAGAACCGATCATCTCTCTGTATGATCGCTGGTCCACCGGTCGGTCACCAGTCATGATGTCCATCTTGGTGCCAACTGCCATTGGTGTATCAAACGTTTTACATTCCTCCATTCCAAATCTCTTTAGAAAATAATTTACATACTTCTGTTGGGATATAATAGTCCCTTCATCATTTTGCTTGACGTGAAGTCCTAGAAAGAACTTCAGTTCTCCCAGATCACTCATCTCAAATTCCTTTTTCATCAATGCTTTAACTTTTTGCAATATTTCTCATCAGAGGCTCCAAAGATTATATCATCAACATATACTTGGACAATTAAGAAATCCCTTTTGTTGTTGTACACAAACAAGGTTTATCCACCTTTCCTCTTTTGAATTGGTTTTCCAAGATGTAAGAAGAAAGACGATCATACCATGATCTTGGAGCTTGTTTGAGCCCATAAAGAGCTTTATCGAGTTTAAGTACCATGTCCTTTCCTTCTTGTGTCTCAAAACCTAGAGGTTGCTCAACATACACTTCCTCTTTAACATACCCATTTAGGAAGGCACTTTTGATGTCAAGTTGGAAGAGTTTGATTCCTTTGTGTGCAGCAAATGCAATTAGTAATCTGATGGACTCCATCCTTGCTACTGGAGCAATGGTTTCTTGGAAGTCTATCCCATCTTGTTGATGATATCCTTGAGCTACCAAACGAGCCTTGTTCCTGACAACTTCTCCCATCTCATTCAGTTTGTTTCTAAAGACCCATTTTGTGCCAAGTACCCCTTGATGTGAAGGACGAGGCACAAGATGCCAGACTTTGCATCTTTCAAACTGGATTAGTTCTTCTTGCATTGCATTGATCCAGTCTGAGTCTCGAAGAGCTTCCCTAACATTCTTGGCTTGATGGGTGAGACTGTCATTGAGAAGGCTAGAAGATCTCGAGTTTGTGCTCTTGTCTGAGTTCCTTTGGATATGTCTAATATGATATTTTCCAATGGATGATTTTTATACAAAGCACGAGATTGATGAATGGTAATGGTTGATGGATAGAGGATCCTTAACATCATTGTTTCCTTTGTCATCCCATATCGCTGACCTGTCGGGCAAGTTCTCTTTAGTCGATGATTCATCTTTGGATTATTTGTGTGATCCTGATCAACTAGATCAAATCCAAGTTCTTCATCTTCATCAGATTTCTTGATCTTGAGTACTGAAAACGTATAACTTGTCCCTCAAATCTCACAAACAATAGAACACCGAGAGTTATAGTGGTTCGGCCAATAATCCAGCCTACATCCACTTCTTGACAATATCTTTATTCCTTTCTTTGGTATTACAACTTTCGAGAGCTTTCTAGTGTTTTCTCTCTCTTTTAATCTTGTGTCCCTTTACAAATGAGCCTCTCATCTCTATTTATAGACCTTCGAGGGTGAAGTCTATCTCTTAATCCTTGTACATGTGGTATTACTTTATTGGAGCAACCCTCCAATTTTTGGCACTTTTCTCCTTGTAAAGCCTTCTGGTCCCAAAGTGTGGGACGCGGGATCCGGTCATGGAGCACGGGGCCGGAATATGGGACCCAGTCATGGGGTGTGGGGCCTGGATGCGGGACCCAGTCATAGAGTGCAGGGCCGGAATATGGGACCCGGTCATGGGGCCTAGGACCCGGATTGATGCCTGGTGCCCAAATTGGAGCCCGAACAGGTTCCTGAAGGAGGCTGAGAGTCTGGGTCGGGGTCTAAGGTATGGACTGCTTTGACCTTTTTGTCTTCGTCACATTCTTGCCCTTCTTAAGTACGTCAGCCTCATCAAAGACCACGTGCACACTTTCTTCCACCTTTAGTGTCCTTTTGTTTTATACTTTGTATGCCCAGTTTCTTTCAGAGTATCCAAGGATGATGGCCACATCACTTCTAGCATCAAACTTTACAAGGGGACTCTTTTCATTGTTGGGGACATAACATTTACAACCAAAGATCCTGAAGTGACTTATGTTTGGTTTTCTTCCTTTGATTAACTCATAAGGAGTTTTGTTTAATGAGTAGGTATGATGGCGTTCTATTTGCAATGTAGCATGCAGTTGCTACTACTTCTGCCCAGAAGACTTGAGGAAGACTGCTTCCCAATAGCATGGCCCTAGCTATCTATAGTTGTGTTATGTCTTATACCACCGTTTACCCCGTTTCGTTGAGGTGTTCTTGGTGCTGATCCCATGTTGTTTACACATATCCATGAATTGTTGATTCTAAATTCTCACCCATGGTCAGACCGAAGAGTTTTGATCTTGAGGTTGCGTTGTACTTGGACTTTTCCTGCAAAGGCTTGAAATTTCTCAAAGACTTCATCTTTGGAAGCATTAAAGAGTGTCCAAATGAACCGTGAGTAATCATCAACAATTACAAACACATACCAATTTCCTCCTAAACTTTTGATTCTCATGGGTCCATATAAGTCCATGTGAAGTAATTCAAGTGGCTTGGATATACTAACTAGGTTCTTTGATTTAAAAGAAGTCTTAGTCTGTTTGCTTCTAACACAGACATCACAAATATTGGTCTCAGATTTTTTTTTTTAATTTCAGGGAGACCTCTTACCAATTGTTTTTTGACAAGTTTTCTTAATAAAAAAGTGCTAACATGCCCTAGTCTTCTGTCCCATAGTGTAGAGTCATCTATTGAAGCAGTCAAGCACGGAAGATTAGGGCTGTCAGTATCCTCCAAACTAGTTACATAAAAATTTTTCCACCTTTTTCCTTTTAACAACTCTTTACCATTGTTCTGACTTACTATGCTACAATGTGTAGAATAGAAGTGAATTGAATTGCCTTTGTCACAAATTTGAGAAACACTAAGCAAGTTGAATTTTAAACCATGAAGTAAATTACACTATCTATGACATAATCAGATGTAATACCAACCTTACCTACACCGATGATTTTTCCTTTCTTGTTGTCGCCAAAGGAAACGGTTCCTTGGCTTCCTAGTTCGAGTGAGAAGAACTTATTTTTGTCTCCTGTCATGTGTTTAGAGCACCAACTGTCGATGTACCAGTAGGGGTCCATTCTCACTCGATTTTGCACTTAACACGTTAGTGGTATGGGGTTAGGGTCCATAGAAAGGTTGGACCCATTTCCACCATTAATTGTTCTAAGATCATTTTTGACTACCATTTTTAGTCCTAAATTCTTGAGTTGTCAATGCCTCATAAAACACGTTTATAGCAAGCAATTGAATTCATGATGACCAGGTTGTCTGCATAAGCTGCAAACATCTCTACGACTAGACTCTGACCGGTATCTGACCTATCGTTTTTTTCCTCATGGGTGTCTTAGAACCAACTTTTAGCTTATAATGTTTTCTTTGATGGTAGCTAGTTCCTTTGTTTTACGTTAAGCGCAACAATCAATTCATTAATTTCAGGTGATTTTTCTTGCTTCAACTTTTCATGAGAGGATAGAATTTCACTATAATCAATTTGTAATTTCATGAGTGCCCTCATGAGATTATCTACTTTACTTTTGTCCGAATTTTTTCTTAATTCCTCATTTCCTCCAAGAGTTTCTTATTTTCAATTTCCAATGCCTCTAGTTGATCAACTAGTATAAGAGAGAACTTTCTATGTCCTAGAAGTTCATCTTTTTGAATCCTTTGTTTGAGTTTAGAGTAGTTTACCTTGTTCTGATCTTCTTCCCCTGATTCTGATGTGTCCTTGTCTTGTGCCATCAGGCAAACTTCCTCAAGGCATAGATGAGCCTTCTCATCTTCTGAGATGTCACTGTCTGAGGTTTGACTGTCATCACTCAATTCAGAGTCTCTCCATGCAGCAATGAAGGCTTCCTTCTTTGGTCCTTTATTGAATGATCGTTGGACAGGCTTCTTGACCCCGTCGTTGTCCTC
The DNA here is from genome assembly GCA_023374045.1 of Limonium bicolor. Taxonomy (NCBI): domain Eukaryota; kingdom Viridiplantae; phylum Streptophyta; class Magnoliopsida; order Caryophyllales; family Plumbaginaceae; genus Limonium; species Limonium bicolor. Next base: position 292,414,626 of record CM041779.1, read on the forward strand.
TCAGGATCGCTGAGGAAGTCTTTGATATGGTGTCTGTGTTTTGAACACCCAAAACACTTGTCATTGTTTTACTTTTGATCATCCAACTACTTGGAATCCTTGTCTTTCCTCATTTAATTTCTTATGAACTTTCGAACGTACCTCTTAGCATAGAGGACCATTTCATCATTGTCGTCTCTTGACTCGGATCTTTCATTTTCAGCTACTTGAAGGGCTATGCCTTTTCCTCAATCTCTTGATGAGCTGTCTGATTTCTTTGTTGTGTTGTAGTTTTATTTAACTCAAAAACCATTAAAGATCCTAGCATGTCTGCCAGAGACATCTTGGAGAGATCATGTACTTCTTGCATGGCATTGCCTTGTGTTGTAAAAGGAGACGAGAAGAGATCTAAGGAACTTCTGAATTTGATCCTCGTTAGAGATAGTTCTTCCAAGCACCAACATTTCGTTGATTAGCTTGGTGAACCTTGTATGCATTTCAGAAATACTCTCCTTTTCTTCCTTCTTGAATAGCTCCCAATGAGTGAGTAGCAACTCAATGCGAGTCTTTTTGATCTCATCTCATTCCCTTCATAAGTGACCTCAAGAGTTTTCCAAATATCTTGAGCAATTTTTAACTGAAGCAATCTGGAGTATTGCTCAAGTAGTAGTGCACAGTGAAGTATTCTTACGACTCGAGCGTTGAATACTAGCTTCTTATTTGATCATCCGTCATGTTGTCGATATATATGTCTGTCCTTAGCATTCTGGAAGGGTGTACTCTCCATGTGTTATCACCCTCCACATTCTTGGATCATCAGACTTGATATGAACTCCATCTTATTTTTCCAGTGAGTGTTGTTGTCTCCATTGATGAGTGGTGGTCGATTTGGTGCAGAACCTTCTTCTGTCGCTAGAATGCTTGCATGAGACATCTTGATCACCTTCCAAAGTAGTTAGCTTTCTAGAAGAGACCTACTCTGATACCAATTGAAACCAGCAAGCGCTCATGATGTGTCCTGATGTGTCGTAGGTTGATCATGGACTCTAATAAAACTTGATAGTTTAGGAATAGACACGAGATTAATTTAAACTGGAAAACCCGTTTCGATTGAGAATTTACACACACGAAATTCACTCAATCTCCCTTGCCCCACACATGGACTCCCAGGATAGTTTCAAACTATACCCTAAAGTCCTTAACCCTCTCCTGAACTATCGGCCTACGGTTCACCGACCGTTCCCTGACCTATCGGTCTATCAAATACCCAATATATTAATACTCTAACCTAGTTCTATCTAGCCTCACCAACTCTCTAGCTTTACAAACACACTCCTAAGTCTGATCCACACTTGCCCAGACTATCTCTTTCTTTTCTCTTGTACAGGCATACTTACATAAGAAATAAATGCGAGTATATATACACGGTTGTTTAGGATGTAACTACCGTCGACCTATTAGTCCCTATACTTGTAGGAGATGACTACAGCTTCGATTATTCACATAACAGGCACATTAGACTTGCAGAGATTCTTCAACTTGATCTGGAGGCGTCTGGACTATGTGTCGCCTCATGGTTGGTCACGTTGGTGGCAGCCCTCTTGATAGGTCGATCACACTTGTGTGCTCCACTTCATGTTTGTTTGGCTCATTAAATGCTCATAAATGCTCTCTTTTGAATTTGTTACGGCTATGTAATGATATTCATTATAGCCTTTTATCGAGAACTTGTTGTGAACAAGTTGCTTATGTGGATGTATGTGTCTTATCTGAATGTGTTGATCCTTGTATTCCTTTGTCTTTGATTTTTGCCTTTAAGCATGAGAGATATCTGAGAAGGGCAAGAATGTGACAAAGACAAAAAGGTCAAAGCAGTCCAGACCTTAGACCCCGGCCCAGACCCTCAGCCTTTCAGGACCCTGTTCGGGCTCCAATTTGGGCACGAGGCATCAATCCGGGTCCTAGGCCCCATGACCGGGTCCCATTTCAAGCCCCACACTCTAAGACCAGGTCCCGCATCCGGCCCCACACCCCATGACTGGGTCCCATATTCCGGCCCCGTGCTCCATGACCGGATCCCGCGTCCCACACTTTGGGACCGGAAGGCTTTACAAGGAGAAAAGTGCCAAAATAGGAGGGTTGCTCCAATAAAGTAATACCACATGTACAAGGATTAAGAGATAGACTTCACCCTCGAAGGTCTATAAATAGAGATGAGAGGCTCATTTGTAAAGGGACACAAGATTACAAGAGAGAGAAAACACTAGAAAGCTCTCTAAAGTTGTAATACCAAAGAAAGGAATAAAGATATTGTCAAGAAGTGGATGTAGGCCGGATTATTGGCCGAAACCACTATAACTCTCGGTTTTCTATTTGTTTGTGAGATTTGACGGACAGTTATACGTTTTCATTTGGCGCCGTCTGTGGGAAACGGACATCAACCACGATCCATCCACAGGTTCGAGGAAAAGTTTTGCGTTAAAAAGTTCTTGATTTCTTGATATTTGACGTACGACAATCTTGTGAGAAGAAAGAGAAGATTATGTCGATAATAAGAAAGTCATTTACGATAAAAGTAGTCGATCCACCCTTCCGACAACCTCAAGAAGGTTATCTATGAAAAATAAATGACATCGGCAAAGTTATCCACAATCAAAGACGATCGATGGATCCATCCATGAGGAATCGATGATAGAAGCTCCGATTGAATTTCGATCAAGATAATCCATCGCTCCACGAGCGAAATCAGAGTTTTGCATTTTGGAGCGGATAAAGCAAAACAGGAGATTCTCGGTGAAAATTTAAAGAGGATAAGGCACGTTGAACAATCGAAGCTCCAAAAGAATCAAATACGATTGAGAGGACCAGTTGCCGGAAGATGATTCCATCGTTACTCATTCAAACGACAGCGAAATCAGGATTCAATGAGCAACAGATTTTGAAAGGACGCGATTCTTCTACCAATCACCACAGGCTAACTCCAGAAGGAATAACCTAGAAAGAAAAGGATGGAGACTATTTGAAATACCCCAAACCTTAATATGTTAAGTAATTATGTAATTATGATTCTCTAAGGCTAATTAAGTCCTTAAGATTATTGGTGAGGAAATAAAAGCCAAAAAGTAAAAGAAAATATGTAAAAGTCACAAACCGTGAAAACGCGTATTTAATTATTTAAGGAGGTATATAACCTTCACTAGGGTTATAAATATATTTTTATACCCTAGTTACACACTAAGAACATGTGGGAAAAAGTCCGGAAGAAAACGGATCCGAATAATGCGTTAAAACGCTAACGAAGTCCTAAAAACGCGTTTTCGAGAAAACCTGAAAACGTGATTTTAAACAGATAAATGACCCCGTAAAAAAATTATAGTTGATTCTATAACTATAATTAAACATTAATGGGAGTTTAATAACCATTAAAATTAAAGAAACGAGAAAATTCCGGAAAACGAGCCCGGTTAGTGAATAGTGCTAAACCGGGTAAATTAACGAGCGTTTTCTGTAAAAAGACGAAAAACACTCCAGTATGTATAATTAGTGGGCCGGTTTTATTAATATAGATAACACCTCACACATGACTAGTTAACTAATTAAATAAGTCAAAAAGTGAAAAAGTGAAAAAGTAAACATATACCCCCACCCACACTCTCTCTCCTCTCATTTTCTTTCTTCCTCTTGTACTGCCCTTCTTCTTCCTCAGCCGATTTCTTTTCCTCCCTCTCATCTGAAGCGATTTTGAACTCCTCCATGGCAGTCCATCTTCCCAAGCTTGCTCAAGCTACACCGAAGCTCCAAATCAAAAACAAATTGCATATTCTTGCTCCCCTCATCAAGAGCTTCGTTCCTATCTTTTCAAAATCTCCATTGGTGAAAGTTCATCTCCATGGGTTTTTCCCAATCGAAAGAGAAAATGGCATTGTTGTGGAGCTTGGAGTTCCCTCTTTCTTCTAAGGTAAAAATTTCCAAAGAAAAATTCATTTTACCTCACCTTCCTCTCTTGGCCGATTTTTGCGCTTCGTAACACCTTGTGTTCTTCTTGGTTTTTAGCTTCAATTCAAATCTTCAATGGTGGTGGAGTTTCCCCCATTGATTCAAGGGTGAAAGCCCCTCTTAAAAAGCTACAAAGGTAAACCCTAACTTGGTGTTTTAAGCCCTTAAGTTGATTTAGGGTTTCCTAAGGGTTTAGAGAATTAATTGAATACATTTTTTGTTTCCTTGGATGTTGGGATGGAGTTTGGCAACTCCATTCCCACTTGACCGAAATTGGAGGAGAGGAGGAGCAAGAGGAGAACTAAAAGAGAACTTGTGAAGTTAAGGTAAGAAATCTACCTTAAGGCTTGTTTTATATTGCATTAGGTTTTGGGATGGGTAATTAAATTAATGAACCTAAATTATGAGTTGGAATCGATGTGAGGGAGTGCGTAAAGTTGATTTAAGAGAAAATTGTGAACTGTGTGTTGATTTAAGGGCCTAAGTGCCAATGCATTTGACTTTGGAGCTATATTGTTGTTTAATGAAGTTTGAGGATACATTATGCTCTGATAGAACCCTTGTGGGTTTGGCTAGATTAGGTTTGAAAAATAATGACAAGATGAGGTTTGGGAGATGTTAAATTTATGGGGAGGTTATGGCGAAATTTCGATAGAAAATAAGTGTTTTAAGGTGACTTGGTAAGTTGGAGGATCAAGGTGTTTGTAGTGTTGAGTGGAGTGGTTTACTAGCCTTGAAATGGTATCTGGAGAACTAAGAGGAGTAGTACAAAAATCTGTAGCACAAGTGTTAGAGAAGTCATGGATCTGGCTAAGAATGAATAAGAGTGTTAGGCTTGAGAAACAAAGGATGAACTGGGTTTTGAAGTGTTTTGGTCTAAGGAAGTGTTGGTGTGGTGAGTAAGAGATTTAGTAAGGTTGGTGGAAGTTTATGAAACAACAAAATAAGTTTCATGTGCACTGTTGTGCTTAAGTGTAACAGGGAGAATGGAAAACTTGTAGAAACGGACAAGAATCTAATGGTGAGTTTGACCAATGATTTGAGGAGGTTTAGTGAGTGTTTTAGTGCGTTTAAACATGTAGGAAACAATGTGGAAAGTTTAGGAAATGATTAGAGGTGAATTAGGGGTTGAAAACTGATCAAAAACTGTAAATTTTGACAGTTCCAGAGGTGGTCCGGGTTTGCAAATCGGTACGCAAACCCGGACCATAGCAAAAACATGGCAGAAGACCATCCCAGGGGGTGGTCCGGGTTTGTAAACCCGGACACAAACCCGGACCACATGAAAAATTGTCCAGAAAGTGAAATCCGTGGTTGGTCCGGGTTTGTAACCCCAGACACAAACCCGGACCATGCAAAAAAAACTTACCAGAATGTGTTTTAAAGTGTTTTATGATGGGGAAGTGAATGGTAATGGTTTTAGATGTTGACTAGGCCTTGTTTGGTGAGTTTTAAAGGCCTTAGAAGGTGTAAACAAGTGTTAGGTTGGATGTGAGAAAGTTGTGAGTTTAAGTACACAAAGTTAAACCGAAACAACGGGATAACAGGTTAAGTACGGGAGTAATCGAAATTACATACCGTAAGATTTTGATGTTAATGAAAAACATTTGAAATAATACCAGTTGTTGGAAAACTACCTGGGAGCGTGAGGTGACGCGTTGGAGTAAATCCCCGGGAACACAGTAGAGTAACCCATGGTGTAAGGTATGGTTTTCTTGCAACCTGTGTCCTACCGGGTTACACCGGCTTGTATGCCAACTTGTTTTTCTGTATGTTTGCCACCTTGCAAGATAAAGCATGAAATGAGTTTACAGTAATTCATTAATGTGGCGTAAATAATTCTGATACCGTTTAACCGTAATTATGTGTTAAACCGTAGCTAACCGACTCTAGGATCACATGAGAGACCGGTATTCGGATTAAACGTCCCAACCCACGGGAACGTACTAACTACGGCTATCCGTGCTTTAGTTGTATATTGTGGTTATGTGTGTTGTGTGTTGCCTTTGTTTAATGTATCGTTGTTTAACGAATGTTGTTGTCCATGTTTGTTGAATGGGATGTTACCTCCCTGCTGTGTGATTAACCAAACTTGTAACACCAAATGGTGCATGTATGTGATAAGTTCCATAGAGCAACTTAACTAAAATGTATATATTATGGGGGGTGAGGAATCCGGTCGTTCCGGTCGCACGTGTTGTTAGGGAGTTGATGTATACAGTTTCTTTAACTCCCTCTCTGTTATGTTATGGTTGTTTTTCCTTCTTGGAATTCAATCTCCCATGAGCTTAACCAAGGCTCACCTACCTGACTTTTATTTGGGCTAGGGGAATCATGTGTAAAGTTTGCTTTAGAGTTGATGCCAATATTCGCTTTGACTCCCACTCTGTTATTGATTGGTTTTCCTTCTTGGAATTCAATCACCCACAAGCCTAAGATCAATGGCTTTCCTACTCGATTGTTGTTCGGGCTAGGGGGAATACTGTTATGTTATGGTTGTTCTCTTTCTTTGGATTACAACCACCCACAAGCTTAACCAAGGCTTACCCACCTCATCACTATTGGAGCTATGGGGAAATTGTGTATGGTGTGATCAGGCCAATATTAAGGCCGACACATCTATGTGAAGTATGTTGTTATGTTATGTACGTTGATCTCCAAAATCAACCCCATATAAATAATAAGGGGTAATTAAGTATAACCCGATTAAATGGGTATGTGTCGTCTAGCAAGGAATAGCTCCATTAGGGTAAAACCCTCAAGGGCCAAATGATGCAATAATGTGATCTAACCAATGTGATGTGTTAATTTATGTTTGTATCCTGTTCATCGGTTGTGTGATTTATAAGCATGATATATGTGTATAGTTTCATGCATGTTTTAAATATAATTGACCGCATGCTCAGACGACAAATAGTTGTGCGTGGCCCGGTAGCATACGGGCTGCAGGATTACCATACCAGCAAAGGTGCTGACCCCCTTTGGGGGCCCCCATACTTTTCAGGTACAATGTAGCTAGCAGCCGTTCGAGTAGGACGGGGTAACTGTAACTGTTTATGTATGGGTGGTTATTTAGTTTAGCGTGATATCGATAGAGGAATGTATTAGACTCGGTACAGTTTGGTTTGTAATTGTAATTGTGTTCAGAATGTAATGGGCTTGTAAATGTAAAGTGTAGTGCTCGGTAATCTTGTCCATCAGACCGGTACGTTGTGTATGTATTAGCCTTGTTAGCCACGTGGGTGGCTAACGGCGTGTAACACCCATGGATTAAGTCAAGTGTTGAGTTGTAATTCCGCTACTAAGTGTTGTTAAGTATGGAGTTTGTAGTTGGGGTGTTACACTATTCAATTGATTGGAATACCGGTCGTGAGCGGTGGAGGATCAGGATCAAATAAATCCAGAGGGTCAAAGAATGACAGATTCTCGAAGCCTCAAAATCTGGTTCACTTTGGACTCCTGTTCAGAAGAGTCATGGATTAACCGGCATCCTTTTTCTCATACCAAGAACAACGCTGAGGCAAAACAACGATTATCGCCTGGCCTCAATCGCTTGAGCTAGGAGAAAGAAAGCTTGAGGCATGATAATTAAAGAAAGACTCGAAACAAACTAAATCACAACAGGAGGACAAAAATCCCTAACTCTTTGTTTTATGTTTTAAACTTCACTTGATCTTATAATCAGGATTTGTTTGTCATTAATTAGGATTTGATTGTCATTAATCAAGATCACGCTTGTTCTCCTATAAAGCAGCGTTTTGATCGTCCATATCCTAAAGGATTGCACCTACAACATGGAGCGGCACAAAAGTGAAACCAAAGAGAGTCACAGATCGATGAAAGATGTAGCGCTACGAACAACGACGTTTTGTCTTGAGATCAGGCACAACATCGACCGGGCGATGACCTTCAAAACAACCGGGTGATCCTCAATCCATGACCGGAAGATAGCCGGACTTCCTTGGCCGTATCTCAGCTCATGACCAGAAGATAGCCAAACTTTCTTGGCCGCATCTCAGCCCATGACCGGAAGGCAGCCGGATCTCCTTGGCCGTAGTAGATTTTCCTTGGTCCCTGGAGAACGACGATAAAGTCTCCAAGGAATCTCTGGTCCAAAAGCATCAACTTCAAGAAGTCTCGTCCCCAAGAAGATCAAATTCGGTGGCCGCATCAACTTCTTTGGCCTCATCAACTCCCTTGGCCGCATCAACTCCTTTGGCCGCATCAACTCCTTGGCCGCATCAACCTCTTGGCCGCATCAACTTCTTGGCCGCATCAACTTCCTCGGCCGCATCCCAGTCTTTGACCAGACTTCTTGGCCGCATCGACTCCAAACAAAACGACGTCTTCCCTCCAGGCAGAACTGAAAGCCGATTGAATCAAAGGAGGAAAGAGCTAGAAGTTGTAGAATCAACTCAACTCTTGACGGCATAAGCATCCCTTCTTAAAGTCGGGCTTGGACGTCGGCCTCAATCTAGAGAAAGCATCCGGAACATGCTACGAGCATCCAGAGCCAATTACTAAAGATAAGTCCATCATCCTAAAAGCTAAATTCTACAGATTTATAAGAAGTCCTTTATCTCAGTACTTAATACCATCTGATTATTTTGAAAAAATGCGCGTGCTAAAATCCTTGGTTCCAATGAACTGAGTCTTACCCAAATTCTATCGTTATTGCATTAATAAACTGATTTCAGTCTTTGGATAAGGCACCATTCTAAATATAGATGTGCGACAATTGTCTGTTTTACTAAATCTTCACCCTTCTTCCCCTTTTTGTACCACCATACCTATTTATACTTTTTATAGTTACCTTTTATTTTGTTACTACTTACACAATAGGCAGGCTGTTGTTACAGTCGAGCAATTAACCTGGTAGTAAAGGTCGGTTACAATCATTTCGTTTTTGTTGCCTAGAGTAGTGTAAGCCATGCCTGTTACTATGATATTACTTTCAGTCCATCTACAGGCCGCATTAAGACTACATTGGTTGAGTATAATAGATTCTCTTTTAGTCTGTTTTGAGATAAAAGTTTGATTGACAAAGCTGATTATATGTTATATTCACTATTGCTGTTGTTTGTGTATTGATTAACGAATTCTAAGTCTACGCATCTCAAACATGATGTATATTTCTTTGTATATGCTTTCCTCCACAATGATTGGTTGATATACAACAACGGTATAAGCTGTTTTGCTGCCTTTGTATGCTCCAGTAAATCTAATTTCACTTGACTTTTTCTAACTGGAATCTGTTGCTGGCTGTATGCCTCTTGTAAATGCGAAAAACTACAGGATTACATGGTCTTCTTGAATTCTTGAGTGCTAAGATATTATGAATCTACGTGGATAGTATTCTCTTAATTGTATTAATTTAACTGTGGGCCAATAAACAGTACTGATTGGCACTGTTGCATTGGTCATTGATTAGGTAGCCCATGAAAGCGTCCAAAAGCAAGCGTTTGAAAAGGAGGATCAGACTTAGATACAAACTCAAGCTCGTAGAAGCTCTGGTAAATGTAGAATTGAAAATGGCACACTCAGCATCTGTGGATATTGCTCTTTTTTGCTGAAGAAACCGCTGATACTGTCAAAGAGCATCTCAGACACTTCCAGACAGCAATTCCTCTTGTTGTTTGCTAAAGATAAGTTCATCAAACTTCAAATAATAACTTAATATCTATGGTTGGTCAAGCATGGTTGTCTCCTGTTAAAACTAGTGTTTCCTGATTTCTAAAAGAAACAATTACCTTCCGGTAATTTATGTATTAGGTCGAATGTCTTTAGCATTCATCTGTCTTTAGCAAATAACTCCGCTGCTGATTGGTATTGGTACATTTCGGTCAAACATTCTGCCAAAAGTTCCATAGAGCAGTATTATATTGTTCAGTGTTATAAAAACCCATCTTGAAAACTCTCAAAGATTGTTCCAAAATTCCTTCTGCTGTAAGGTTTGCTTCATTTAAACATCAGATGAAGCCCCTGTTGGGTCATGAGAGGTTTATTCGGGGACAGCAACAAAGATTGCTGCTATTTCTATGACAAAAAATTTTAGATAAATATTTTCATCTTTGGAATATTCCCATCTGGCTGAATTTCTAGATTGAATTCCCTTTCGAAAAGTCTTCATTGCTTCTGTTTTTTGCAACAAAAAAGAATCTCAACTCCTTCTATTTTTTACATCTCGAAGTAGTATGTAGCTACAAATTTCAGGTACTTCTGGTTAAACTGTTGTTACTTTGATCTACCCCTGATCAATTTTGGTATTGATCAGTCTAAAAAACTGTAGAAATTCCATGAGGAATATGTGCAAAGTTATTTTGCTTAGTTTAATCCGAGATTTCTGCTTGGTCTTCCTTGTCCTAAAAGTGATGTGCAACTCTAAAATTATTTCTTTTCCTATCACATCAAGTAATATTTGATACATTAGTTTTAAGTATGGCTTCTGACAAACTGAGTTGAACAAAAGTGGTCAAAGTAAGACTGTACTTTAACAAACTTTCTCTGATTTAGGCACTAATGTCGGACATGTGTGGAACCAGATTCTATTAACTTTGCTACAGCTCCATGCTTCTCTCTTAATACTACTTGAATTATCTATTTTACTGTCACTCAAACTGATTATGCTTTGGCACCTTTTCCAACTTAATTCATACTCCACTACTTTCTGCTAAGTTGCATCCTAGGATTTGTGGCAGTCATATATTAGCCTATTCTTGATTCATTACTCACTGTATGAACAACTCTATTTCATTTCTTTGCTCAGAAAACATACGTCTATTTAGCGGCATCTGCTGCTGCTCATTTGTATTACGCAGAACTATGGTGAGATAAGTGTGTGTTTAAAGTGTAGTCTAGTTGAGAAATCAGCCAGAATTTCCTAAAGAATTGTGACAAACAATTTAACATTTTCTAAGAGTTCCATCTGAGTTATGCTTCTGATTTACTGTTGTTGCGCAGTCAGACATCAAACAATTTCCCTAAAAACTTCTTCAAATTTTCATATAAAGTTTCTAGCAGATTTCGAATATATAATAAGGAAAAACAAACAGCTATAAAAACCCCTGGTTTCTGTCAAGTTTTTCACTCACAAACCCTTAAACTCCGGCATCTGCTGGTAGAAATTCCTGCACAAAATAAATCATCATCTTGAAAATTCTCACTAATTTGTTACACTTGATTTTTGTTTGTGAATTTTAAAATAAAACTATAAAGTTGACCAGTTCGATCTTACAATCAAATGCTCACTCTCTATCAGCTTTTTTAAATATTCAAAAAATGCTTTCCTTTTTATCTGTTTTTGCTGTCGCTAATACATTTCATTCTGAAACAATATTTCACTACATTTGCACTCTTTTAAAAGAATAATTGTTCTTAACAAAACTGTTACAAGTTTAACTGTTTTATAGCTTGAGTGATGTTTCTATGTTTGCTTGGTTTAAGACTGGCGATTATAAATTTACTACGTATACTCCCCTTTTAATCCTTGATATTCCTGAAAGAGTATGGGGTCATTCGGTAACAGTAATACAAGTCATTAACACCTGCTTTGCCTTTTATGTTTTTAAGTATTATATGTCAAGCTACATATCTTTGAACTTACAAATTAATGCAGAGTCCTTTAAGAACTACTTAAATAGCTTAAACTATTGTTGTCTCAATTACACTTTTTATAATTCTGTTTGCATCTGCACTGAAACAAGGACAGGGGTTTAAACACTGTATAAACATTTCACATTCTTAGATAATTTCTGCTGCATTTTGTTTAAAAAAATATATCGTGTAAACATCTCTGCTTCAGTTTTTGTACCAGCAACTACTGTTAACGAAGTGCTTTGCTTCGGTTTTCTTCTTCATTCATGAAAAATTATGCCTGGCCACTGCTGATAAGAATTGTTGGTATGATCTCCCTAGTATTTTTTGTTCTAGACGTTCCACTGGCTATGCCTGTTACAGCAGTCTTAAGCTTCCATTTCCATCACCTACAACTATTTAAAAGAGCATAATCTGATTAGTTAACCAAAATGAATTGATCTATTGTTTATGGTCAGCCTTGCCCTGAATTTTATACTATTAAAGTGTGTTTCCTATGAGCTATCATAAGAAAGAATTATTTCTGCTATTACACCTTTTGCAAGAGAGGTGTTTTCTACTGAAAGGCAGCAGTTGTCACGAATATACAGCTTGTATAAACTACTATAAGTACTTACTTTAAAATTGTCATTTCGCTTGTGTATGCTCCTGCTGTTATGGACATCCGCTGATCAGAATTTTGTCCAGTCTTTCACTGCTCTAGTGTTCCACTTTTCGCCAAATCTGAACTTATTAGTTGGGGAGATGTAAACGATCTATTTTTTATTAAACTTTTTCTGTAGATATCCTTCGACCAAGTTATCCGTTTTATGTTCATCTTTATTTTGACAACTTCAGAAAGCCATTGGGAAAGCTGCTACATACATACATTATGCTCTTGCTGTTTAAGCAATATTGTTAGTAACTATGGCTGCCGCATTGTTGAGGCTACATGCAACAAGTTTTTTGTCTCCCAGGCCTTATTATTTCATCCATGTCTTGTCTAACTGAGATATTGATTGATTGCTTTGTTACTTAATTCGCTCTGTTTCTTTTTTGGAATTGGAACTGCTGTAATCTGAAGCTTCACAAGCTTCATACTCTACCTATGATTGTTGCTGCTCCCATGCTTATACTACAGTACTCTAAATAGAATTTGTACCCTGCTATGTGGCATATTGCACACTTCTGTCATAAGATGAAGGATATGCTATAGAGAAAAGTCTTAGAGTGGTGTGGTCCATGGCATTAAAAAAAATGCCAAAGCAATGCTCTATCCCTCACCCACACATGATGCGATCTTATCCTTCTTTTTTAAAGTCAAAGAGTTGTTGCTGCTGTTTAATTGGTATTTTATTCCAGAAAAATCGGCATGAATTTGGCTCCCGACCGTGAGTAGTTTTCTAGAAACTACATCGTTTCCGCACTATCATACTAATAAGTTTTTAAAGAAAGTGCAGGTACCTTTTCCCAAGGGACTGATCACCCCCTGAAGTATTCAAAGAAAGCAAGAACAAAGGCCATTGAGCCAAGAAAGTAACACCCGGCCAGTGAGCCGCAGGCTATATGCCTTGAAAGAAAGCACCGGCCTACGAAGCCGCAGGCTGTATGCCTTGAAGGAAAGCACCGGCCAACGAGCCGCAGGCACTCGTGCCTTGAAAAGTAACACTTTGGGTTGAGATGAAACCCGGCCATCAAGCCAACAAAAAAAAACCCCATCTCTGGCCCCATCAGGAGCTCTGGTCGCCTGTAATGGGTGAATTGTTAAGTGTGGGATGCCACACCATACTTGAATCACAAGTACCATCCTTTGGCTAGCATAAGCAAAGTTGGGAAAATATATTATCTCTGCTCTCCCTTTAAGGGAATTATCATCCTTTGGCTAGTAAAAGCAAAGGCTTAATCATCATATTATTTCACCCTTTCAAAAAGGGAATGGTTCTTATTAAAAGAACCATTGGTCTTCTTTATGAAGATCTTATTATGGACTTCTGGACTTCTGGATTTCTGGCCTTCTTAAAAATTATATATCAGAACATCAGGGGATCCATCCATCAAGATATTATGGGATCCATCCATCAAGATATATTATCTCAAAGATTTATGTCCTAGAATTTCCAATTTGTCAGATTTATAAGAAAGACACTTGTGGGACTTTTGATTGTACTAATTGTACCGACTTTTTGTAAGTTCATATTTCTTTGTAGAAGCTAAAGAAAAAGAACTTATGGGACTAGGAGATAGGAGAAAAGAGAAAAATGTAAATTTCTATCTCTCTTTTTTGTAAGTTCCACTATTTTAAGTGCCAAAAAGTAGAACTTGCGGGACTGATGAGAAGGGTAAGAATGTGACGAAGACAAAAAGGTCAAAGCAGTCCAGACCTTAGACCCCGACCCAGACCCTCAGCCTCCTTCAAGACCCTGTTCGGGCTCCAATTTGGGCTCTAGGCATCAATCTGGGTACTAGGCCTTATGACCGGGTCCCATATTCCAGCCCCGCACTCTATGACCGGGTCCTGCATCCCGGCCCCACACCCCATGACTGGGTCCCATATTCTGGCCCCGTGCTCCATGACCGGATCCCGCGTCCCACACTTTGGGACCAGAAGGCTTTACAAGGAGAAAAGTGCCAAAAATAGGAGGGTTGCTCCAATAAAGTAATACCACAAGTACAAGGATTAAGATATAGACTTCACCCTCGAAGGTCTGTAAATAGAGTTCAGAGGCTCATTTGTAAAGGGACACAAGATTAGAAGAGAGAGAAAACACTAGAAAGCTCTCTAAAGTTGTAATACCAAAGAAAGGAATAAAGATATTGTCAAGAAGTGGATGTAGGCCGGATTATTGGCTGAACCACTATAACTCTTTGCGTTCTATTTGTTTGTGAGATTTGAGGGACAAGTTATACGTTTTCAATATCTTCGTGCGGTGTCTGACTGGTTGGGCACATGTCGTGGATTAAGTGCGCTTGCAACCTTGCGTGATAAGCCACACATTTACCTGTCTATCTGAATCATGAATCTTGACAAACACATTAGATAGACAATACAACGTTTGCTATCATCAAAACTAAAGGATCTTGTCTTGACACTCCCATATTCCTCAAATGTCACGGTTTGTGCCCAATACACTATCGAAGCTACTTTACAGCTGAACAATTTGTTTTTCTATGTGGGTCCCTAAAAGAAAGGCATTGCTACTAAACTACTTGTAATGATATATAGCTGAACAATTCATTTTGTTTTTGGGGGATTTTTGTTTTCAGATGGGTGCTATTGAAATGAGCTTTGATGATACCTTTTCCAACATATTCGGCATAGGGAGTGCCAAAGGGTTATCAGTAGACTTGGCAGGGAAGATCCCAATCGTTAAGATCATAGAAGCTAATATCTTGGAGGACCCCTTAGGGGAGAGAGTATCTTATTCCGTCTACTTACAGGTTTACTTATTGGTTTACATCTTCCTCAAAATAAATGATATTGAGAAAAAAACCTTTTATGTATCATAATTCTTACTGAAGAATGAAAGAGGTGTAATTTAATCACATGGAGTTGAAATTTGACCAAATAAATTATGTTTCTTGTGTCTTTGCTACTTCAGGATTTCCAAATAGAAGAAAAGTTTTGAAGCTTGCCTTATTGCCATCACTTGTTTCATCTACCTTGCATAGACAAGTGGCTGGTGAGTCATGGGTCTTGTCCTTTGTGTAGAAGGGATCTGTGAGTCATCAGTCAATCCCACTCTTCTTCTTCTGACCTTGTACCTTGTCTACACTATATTCCCATTGTATATATACCCCTTTCCTCATTCCCCACTGAGAGATTAGATCAACAACTTCTTCCCTTTTCTATTGGTTTCTTTTGGATATCTCCTTCCTTCTGACTTATGTTAGGGATCAGTACATTGAGAGTTAGTTCTTAGAATCTTCTTGCTTGTTTTTTTTCGTGATGTATTATGAGACCACATTATATATAGGTTATGTATACAATGAAAGCAAAAAAAAAATATTGATTTTATGTTGTTGTCTTCTTACTTCTTCCGCTAGATTGATTGTCGCTTTCTTTGATACAAATGGCGTATTTGAGGTGGTCGACAAAATATTTTATATAAAATTGTCTTAGATATTGAGTTACTATTCCACTGACCAGATAAATATGTGCATTTTATATACCAGTAGCTTGTAATGTACACTGAACTAGAATTGAAAGTATTACAAGAAAGAAAGTGGTGAGTGGAGTAATATTAGAAATCAAAATCATAAATTTTTTTTAAAGTGATTAGCTATGGAATAGTGACGGAAAATTTCATCGCTAACCCGTTAGTCAAAAAGTGCTACATCTGTCGCCAATTCAGCGATGAAAATTTTCCGTCTCCAATCCGTCGCTACCTAATAAATTAGCGACGAACAGATCCGTCGTTGAGCCGTCGCTAATTGGCGATGGAAGACGTCATTCGTCGTGAATCTGAATTAGTGACGACCCGATTAGCGGTAGACAAATCCATAGCTAATTTGTCGCTAAATAGGTTTAGCGATGAATTAGCTACGGATTTGTTCATTGCTAATGTCGTGTTTTCTAGTAGTGTTGAAAGCAATATCTGGGAACTCAGGTATGGTCTGACACCGGACTTTCCTTGGTTAACTAGTTCACCTAAACTTTGTCTTCAAATGTTTAATGAAAACCCACCAAGTTTTTATTTACCAATTTGACCAAAGCACCCACATCAACCATCCCACAATTCCAAAGCCAAACTCTCATAAATACATCAAATGAACCCTCTAGCTTCAAAACTAGACTCAATCATCTTTGAAACCGTCACAGCTTCACCAACACAATCAAGCACAAATTCTCCTAACCCTCAAACCACTCCTACTTACCCTCCCACTCAAAGCCGAAAATCCTTCAAATAAAGCACTATTGTTATCCTGACTCCCTAAACCATCACTAAGTCTCCCATGGATGTATCACCACACAAAACTTTCATCCACTTTGGGTCCATCATTGACTTAAATCAAATTAAAGGTTCCAACTCTAAAGCCACCGACACACCAAATCCATTTGAAACCCAAACCCTAAACTCATAAATCAAACTATATATCTCTAATCACATTCGTTGGCTACTTTACGTGATTGCCTCTCATACCGCCTGAGTCCATCATAGCTCTTTGTCTTCATTCGACCCAAGAAATACTACAAGAGTCAATCTGCCCAAGAATACAGACAGAGTCGGTCTGACCAAAAATACCCACGTAGTTGAAGTGAATTTGCAAAAAAAAAAAGGAAAGAAAAGAAAAGAAAGAAAGACATAAATTCCATGAGAAGGATAAAACTAAGCAAATTAGCATTGTCTCTTAGACTTATAATCAATTTGAAGAAGACTCTTGCTCCGGTCACCACTTGCAAGAGTTGAAGTCGTGAAACTTTAGTTTGTGCTTCGCAGCAAGGCTGGCTTATGCACATGGGTATGAACACTTTGGTCAATAAGCTTCACTACCATGGTTATCCACATCTTGCACTCTCTTGAGTTTCAAAATGAATGGATCAATACTAAGATGCAGACCAAGTCCTACTCCTCATTTCCTAGCCTACACCCCTGACCATACTTTTAACCTATCTCAAACATTACTTATCTTGGCGGTGGTTTTATCAAACTTTGGTAGACTCTATCGATTGACTATTTAGCCATTTGATTACTTTTAGATGTCTGGTAGACTCGCCTTGTTTATCCATATGATGTCAAAAAGGGGGAAAGTGGTGAATCCCATTCTTAGGAAGTCGAATTAATGTTTTTGGTGGTAGGAAGACTTAAATTGCACTTATGGATTTTTCCCAGCTTGATGGTCAAGCAGACTGTTTCTGTTTAAGCTTGCTTTAATTTTATTATGCTCTTCTCTTACTAGTCTTGTCTTAAATGACATGCTCAAACTTAGGGGGAATATTGGAAAAAGGGGGAATCAGTCAATGAGGTTGGTTCTTCCAAGGTTGTTTTGCTTATGTGTCATTTTTGCAGGTTAAGTCACGCTAAGAGATTCACTCGAGTAGTTTTTGGCATCATCAGCAAAAAGGGGAAAAATATGTGAAGATGTTAGAGTTTTGCTGAAGATTGCCAAAGCCTAGCTGCTAGCAAGAGTCGCCCTGAGAATTGATGCAACGAAAAGAGAACAAGTGAGAGAGAGTATGAGTATAATGAACAGTAACTCCCACTGAAGCGAACAAGTCATCCAGAGCATGCCCACATACAAAGAGTCACGATAGACTAAGTTTGGTTGATAACCAACCTCGATTTGCTAGTAGTTTACATTCATCACATCTTATTAATAATGCTTAACTTATGGGGGAACTTTAGCCCATCTTGACAAAGTCAGTTCCCTTTGCCATCATCAGCAAAAAGGGGGAAACTGTTGGAACCCTAGGTTTTGCTGATAATGGAATAGAGTAAGTCTGGATGAGAAGGAGTGTGACTGTGTAAGGAGTCGTGCTGTGCCATAAGATTCTCTTGGAAAGTTCTAGAAGCTATGAGGTTAGCCTCTACTGTTGAAATGTGGAGAAATGCAAGGAAATAATTGCTACACACGTTCACATAAGACCAACTCCGAAAATCAAGGTGGTTAAGGTTAAAGAAGGCCAATACGAATTCCACTACAGAGAAGTTGAGATATTTCCCGCCCAATGCTTAGTGGGAGGTCATGGAAACATCAGTTTACACATCATGGGAGCAGTTCATTTCAACATTTCTAGAGAGAGAGTCATACTGAGAGATTTTTCACTTTAAGAGATTATTTTGAGACTATGTTTGTTCTATGCTCATACAGATTCATCTAGCTGATAAGTCGAGAATTTGCCTAAGTTTATGAGGCTAATTCATGCTTAATTATCTATGTTATGACTTTAAATTCCCTCCTTATTGTCTAATTTAAGCTTTATTGTTATGTATGTCTCCAATGATTGGTTTGATGTGTTTTCAGGGTAAAATGCTCAAGAATATGCTCAAACGAAGACTTTAGAGCTTGAGTCAACCAATAGAAGTCAAACTAGGAGTCAAATGATGAATTGTGAAGGAAAAAGTTCAAGTCTACAACTGGTCCGGGATTTGGTCCTGGATGCAAACCCGGACCAGCTCTTCAATCAAGTTTCTACCCATTTATAGACATGGTCCGGGTTTATGTACTTGTTTGTGAACCTGGACCATCCTTTTGAGAAATCTTCTGCCTACTTTTAGACGTGGTCTGGGTTTATGTACTTGTTTATAAACCTGGACCAATACTAGTGAAGGACCGGAGAGTTGTTACGATACTTAAAAAACTAAGATAAATATTATATTTATCGATAGAGGCGCACCGGGGGATAAAAGAAAAGGAAACATTAGACTTTTGACCTAGTTTCTATTCTACGAGTTATTTTTTACTAGAGAAAGAGAGAGTGGGCAGTTTTTGATCTCTTCACTCAGAGTTTGAGTTGAGAAGATTGAAGATTTGAGACAGAGACTTCGCCACGGAGTTTCCAATCAGAGTTTCTTCTTGTTTTACTTCTCTAATACTATTTTCTATAGAATTGTGCATTGTTGTCATGTCTATGGCTGAGTAGTACTTTTAAATTCCGGTTTGCTCTATAATCCGAATTCGAGGTTCCACTTTCTTTGTAAACTTACCAGTTTTAATCAAAATAATGTTGTTATTCTTTGTTCATATGTATTCTCTGATGGTCTGGCCAATTATTAGAGTTTATTAGTTTGTTTGCTTACAAGTGAGAACTGTGGCATTCAATAGACTACAGGAACAAAACCAGTTAATTTGGAGACGGCAAATCCTCTAAAATATTAACTGATTATCTAACTAGATCGTGCTTAAAGTTGTTAGCAATTAGGAAATTCATAACAAGAGTTAGGGTTTGGTAATCGTTAATTAGATTTCACCAAGCGGGAGACCGGAGGAGAAATAATCTGATTTGGATTTTAATCTAGAATTTGGTAAACACATTGAGAAGGGAACCGAGGATTTAGGAGGAGTAGTAAGCCAGGATTTTCCCATACTTATCGAGAAAACCAAAACTTTTCTTTTTACAGTCATTATTCTTATTATTGTTTATTTTATTTAATTTTAGAATTACAAATTCATTAATTAAACCCCTCAATTTCCTATTTTCTGTTTTCATTAATTTAGTAGTTGTTTTAGATTGAGATTAAACTAGACACTGCCTCCTTGGTTCGATAACGTAGGGAATACTTTCTAGGAAAACTTGTTACAAAGACCTATATACTTGTCGAATTAGGTTTTAACCCCAATAAGTTTTTGGCGCCGTTTCCGGGGAGGCATGGTTATTTAGTTTAGTCTTTATTTTATTTTTCTTTATTTTTTTTTGTTTTATTTTGTCTTGTTTTGTTTATTAATTTCAGTTATTTATTTTTATTTAATTTGGTAATTATTTTAGTTGTTTGATTGTTTCTGGTTTTTATAGTTATTTTATTTTTAGGCTTAGAATTTGTCTAGATTTATTATATTTTTGTTTGTGTTTAATTTTTAATATTTATTTTCTGTTTTCATTAATTTTATCTAATTGAATTTATTTTGTTTAAGGTTATTCTATCCTATTTTCTATTGTTCTAATTTAGTGTATGCTTGTGACTCATTCTGCAGGAAGTCCTGAGTTTGAGCTTGAACCCGAGATAAAATGACTTGCTAGAAGAATTCGACAAGGGCTAGTCCTGGGTACCTCAGTTGAGCCAGAGTTGTGTATTGCTGATCAACCTATTGATACTTTTGTTCCAGAGGAAGAGTTAACCATGGGGGACAACAATAACAACCAGGAGAGAAGGATGAATAATTACTCCCGTCCAAACGTGGAGGGACTCACGTCGCCAATAGTGATCCCTGCACTACCGGCAGGGGTAGAAAGGTAGTTCAAGATGCATTACATCACGATGGTCTTGAATGCACCACAATTCAGTGGGATGGTTACAGAAGATCCGAATGTTCATCTCACGTCCTTTCTTCGATTGGTTGGAACATGTTCAACCCCAGCATCTCAGGAGGTAGCAAGGCTGACTCTGTTTCCATTTTCCTTAAGGGATAAAGCTGCATAGTGGTTAAATTCATTGACTCTGTTTCCATTTTCCCACCGTCTGGCATGCTGTCCATGAGAGGTGAGATCAGAAATTTCAAACAATATAGTGGGGAGAGTCTTTCTGGGGCTTGGGAGAGATTCAAGGGTCTTGTTTGGCGAGTACCACATCATGGTCTGGGAGAGGAAGTTGTATGCAATCCTTCTACAGGGATGTAAACCCCCAGAGCCACCTTTTAGTCAACACTTGTGCAACAGGTAGTCTCATAAAGCTTCCAATTACTAGAATGAAAGAGCTACTTGAGACACTGACCAACTTGGCTAACTAGTGGGGAGATACTAGGGTTGCTTCTGAGGTCCTTTCAAAGAAGACTATTGGAATCTATGAGGTGGATTCGAACACCCTTTTAGCTGCTAAGATGGATAGCATGACTAAGCAGTTTGAGAAGATGTGTTCAATGATGAATCCGTAGTCAAGTGCAGCTATTATTTCAGATTCTTTTTCACTGTGTGAGTATTGTGGCAGAAGTTCCAATATGTGTCAATGTACCTCTCAGCAGAATGAAGAGGTAAATTATCTGGGAAATAGGCAAGGGAACTTTTACAACAACTAAAATAATTAGGGATATCAGCAGTAAAGGTTTCAGGGGAATAACTACAATCAGAGGCCTTCACAGCAGAACAATCAGCATTTTCAGAGACCTTCTCAGAATCAGCAAGTGCCGAATCAGCAGATGCAGAATCAGCAAGTTGGTGTTAGTTAGAGTTTAGAGGCTATGATGCGGGAGTTTATCACGATGACCACTAGGAAACTCGATCAACAAGAGAATATAAATCATGAGCAGAAGGCATTCATGCAAGAGTAAAAAGCTTTCAATAAACAACTTAAGACTCAGATGGCCCAAATGAATGAAATATTTTCTTATCGATCCATGCGGGTTGTACCTAGTCAGCTAGAGAAAAACCCTCGTGAGTTTGCTAAAGCAGTGACTTTGAGGAGTGGTAGGCAGCTTAATCATTTGATCCCTGAAGCTGAGGACACTCCAGCTAAACTTGAAAAGTGCAAGGTTACTGATCAAGAGGTAAAGATTATTGAGGGGCCGGTGTTAGAGAGTGTGCCAATTGGCAAAGATGCACAGAAAGAGAGTGAGCTAACCGGCAAAGCTACCCAGTCCTCTCGATCATCACCACGGGCAGTCCCTGAGCTTCCAGTGCCATTTCTAAATCAGTTGAAAAAGAGAAACCTCGATGAGCAATTTGGAAAGTTTCTAAGCATTTTTGAGAAACTAACAATCAATATTCCTTTTTCAGATGCGTTGAAGCAGATGCCCATCTATACGAAGTTCTTGAAGGACATCCTTTCAAATAGAAGGTCATTAGTTGAGAAGAAGACGGTGTAGTTAATGGAGAGAGTTTCTGCAGTGCTTATCAAGATGCTTCCACCAAAGCTTGATGATCCCGGTCTACCAATCATTCCATGCTCAATAGGCAATGTTGACTGTGGTAAGGGTTTATGTGATTTGGGCGCGAGCATTAATTTGATGCCTTTATCCATGTATCTTAAACTTGGTTTAGGTGAGTGTGAGCCCACTCATATTACTCTTCAGTTGGCTGATAGATCCATTGTTTTACCGAAGGGTGTGGTAAGAGATTTAGTTGTTTCTGTTGGTACTTTTGTTTTCCCTGCTGATTTTATGATTTTAGATATTCAAGAAAACAAGGAAGTGTCATTAATTCTTGGGTGTCCTTTCTTGGGTGTCCTTTCATGCGAACAGCTAGAACCCTCATTGATGTTAAGGGTGGTAAGATTATTTTGAGAATGCATGATGAACAACTGGTTTTTGATATGTCAAAGGTTACTAAACATCCTTATGACATTCATGCTTGTTTAGTTTGGACTCTATTGATTTTTTGATGCAGGAATATATTTTTGGTTCAGCTGAATTGGATGAGTTAGAGAAGTTTTTAGTAAAATCTTTCGATGGAGCTCATGTGGATCTAGAAATTGCTGAGGTTGCGTTCCATCTTTCAACAGGCAGGCCATTTTGAAAGGGTGCCAAAGTGGAGAAAGAGAGGCTAGAACGAGAACCTAAGGAGTTGATTCCTTCTATCAAAGCACCACGCACCTTAGAGCTGAAACCTCTTCTTAGTCATTTGAAATATGTCTTTTTAGTTGAACCTTCTAGTTTACCTGTTATTATATCTACGAATATAACATATACACAGGAGGAGCAACTTTACAGGTACTCAGGAAGAACAAGGAAGCGATTGGATGGTTGATTGTTGTTTTCAAGGGGATATCGAGCAACTTCTGCACCCATCGCATTCACTTAGAGGAAATTGCAAGCCGCTGGTTCAACCTCAGGGACGATTGAACCCAAACATGAAAAAAGTAGTGAATAAGGAGGTAATCAAGCTTCAGGATGCAGGTATTATCTATGCTATTTCTGATAGTGAATGAATAAGTCCTACACAGGTAGTGCCGAAGAAATGGGGATTTACAATAGTTCCCAATGATAAAGGTGAATTAGTTCCTCAAAGAACTATTACAGGGCATAGAGTGTGTATTGATTATAGGAAGTTGAATGCTGCCACCAGAAAAGATCATTTTCCTCTTCCATTCATTGACCAAATGCTAGAGAGACTTTCAGAGCATAAGCACTATTGTTTCTTGGATGGATATTCTGGTTATTTTTAGATTCCTATTATTATAGAGGACCATGAGAAGACCACGTTTACGTGCCCTTATAGAACATATGCTTACCGACGCATGCCTTTTGGATTATGCAATGCTCCAGCTACCTTCCAGCGATGCATGACTTCTATATTTTCTGATTATCTAGAGAAATGCATCGAGGAATTCATGGATGATTTTTTTGTTTTTGGACTAATGTTTGATTCTTGTTTGGACAATTTAATCATATTCTAGCAAGGTGCAGAGAAACTCATCTAGTTCTGAACTGGGAGAAGTGCCACTTCATGGTGCAAGAGGGCATTGTCTTAGGACGTAAGGTGTCAAACAGGGGTATTGAGGTGGATAAAGCTAAAGTTGAAATGATTGAGAATTTGCCACCGCCATCCTTTATGAAGGATGTCAGGAGTTTCCTTGGTTATGCAGGTTTCTACAATCGGTTCATCAAAAACTTTTGAAGATCTCTTATCCGTTGTGTGATCTGTTAGCGAAGGATGCAAAGTTTGAGTTTGCAAAGGAGTGCCTTGATGCATTCAATATGATCAAGGAAAAGTTGGTGACTGCCCCTATTGTCATTACTCCTGATTGGTCTTTACCCTTTGTTATCATGTGTGATGTGAGCGACTTTGCTATGGGAGCAGTTCTGGGTCAAATGCATGAGAAGGTGCTGCGAGTTATCTACTACACCATCAAGATGCTTAATGAGGCCCACAGAAACTATGCCACCACAAAGAATGAGTTGTTGGCCATTGTCTTTGCTTGTGACAAGTTCAGATCATACATCATTGGGAGCAAAGTCATAGTGCATACCGACCACTCTGCCTATGGTATATGTTCCAAAAAGCTGATGCTAAGTCCCGGTTGATCAGATGGACATTACTTCTTCAGGAGTTTGATATTAAGGTGAAGGACAAACCCGTAGTGCAGAACAGAGTTGTTGATCATTTACCATGGATACAGTGTCCTAATAATAGTATACTGATCAATAAATACTTCCCACATGAGCTGGTGTATGCAGTTGGTTTTAAGGAGGATCCGTGGTATACCGATATTGTGAATTTCCTTGCTAAGCAGATTTTGCCACCTGAGATGACTTATCAACAACAGAAGAAATTATTTTCTACTCCTAAGCATTGTCAGTGGGATAATCCATTTTTATTCAAGGTTTGTGGTGATGGGATGTAACACCCCATCCAACAACAACACACTTAACAACAATCTACAGCGGAAAATATACTTCATCACATTACTTAGCTCGTTGGTGTTACACGCCGTTAACCACCCACGTGGCTAACAAGGCTATTACATATACATTGTATCGGTCTGATGCACTAGATTCCCGAGCGACTACACATTACTATGCCTTTCCATTAACAACTAAACATACACATACCTTCCAACTGTACCGTGTATTTACAAGCTGATGACGATAACAATTTCGGTCTTACTACACCTACTGTACATATATAACTTAAATGATTACCCATGTACAAACGACTACCCCGTCCTACTCTCGAACGGCTTCTAGCTCCTTGTACCTGAAAATAGGAAAAGAAGAGAAAAGGGTGACCCCCAGGGGCTCAGCACCTTTGCTGGTATGGTAATCTCGCAGCCCGCATGCTACCGGGCCACGCACAACTATTTGTCGTCTTAGCATGCGGTTGATTATATCAGAATCATGCATGTAAACTACAAATACACAACACATTACACTGCACAACAATGGCTCATTAAAACAGCCAATACAACTACACTTAACAAATCACTCATTGTGATCTTTAACCCCTAGAGTGTTTCTCCTTTAACGGAGCTATTTCCTTAATAGACGACACATACCCACCATTCGGGTTATCCTTAAACGCCTCTTACAATGAACTGGCATTCATATCCATAATCCACATACTCCACATCTTAACAACATATCACATCACATCACAATAAGAATTGCAGCACAACAATAATACATAACATAACGGGAACGGTTCCCTTTACGAACCAGCCCAAACATAGTCAGTTCACTTGTAGCCTAGAGAATGTTGCCAGTCTCATGATAAGCTCGTTACATAACTCGTTACCGCCTCGTTAAATGAACGGATAACTTAACACAAGGTGCCTCGGATATAGTGATCCAAGCACACCGAACAAACATAAACATAGTATGCCCCTGTGGCACGACGTGAGTCAGTAAAATAGCCTTGGTTAAGCTAAAGGGAAGGTTGGAAACCAAATTGGAAAACAACCATAGCATATAGAGAGGATCGAACCTGATATGACAATGACCCCCATACTCACACGCGTGGCCGGAACAGACCGGACTCCCCACTTCCCCCATTAGCACTTGTAGTAGTTCAACATTGAACTCAAATAACGAATCACAAAACATTGGGTTAAATTTGTTAGACACACACACAAGGGAAGGGAGAGTCATACATTCACACACAAACATCACACACAAACATCACATGACTAACTCACGCATAGCTGTGGTTAGAACGTTCCTTAGGTCGGAAACGTTATTACTGGATACCGTTCTCTTACGTTTACCTAATAGTGGTTAACTAGCCCTTCATGCGCATTCGAGGTTACCGGTATCGGCATGTAAACACACAACAACAATAACGACTGTAAACTCGTTTCATGATTTATCTTATAACGTGGCAAACATACAGAAAAACACATTGGCATACAAGCCGGTGTAATCCGGTAGGACACAGGTTGCAAGAAAACCATACCTTGGTCCTTGCTGCGTACGAGTCCCGCCAAACGTAGCTCCTAGACATGATTGACAATGTCGGTTAATTACTTACTAAGTTCCAGTTTACTAAACACTTTACACGATTGAATGACACGTTTTCTCTTGTTTAAACTCACACTTGGTTGTCATCATCATACCCACTAGGGTGTACTACTTAAACCACACTTTTTTTTTTTTACATGTTTTGGGTCGTCCGACCCACCATCTGACCCACAACTGGGTCGGCCCGTTCCAGAAACTTTTTCCGTCTTTCAAATCCTCCCGTCCGACCCATGTCCGACCCAAGTCCTCTAGGTCGGACCATTCCAGAAACATCAACGGGTGAATTAACAGAGGCTGTCCGACCCACCCTGGGTCGGACCACTGGGTCGGACAACACC
Source organism: Limonium bicolor (assembly GCA_023374045.1). NCBI lineage: Eukaryota > Viridiplantae > Streptophyta > Magnoliopsida > Caryophyllales > Plumbaginaceae > Limonium > Limonium bicolor. Next base: position 292,441,055 of record CM041779.1, read on the forward strand.
AGGACTTGTCCAAAACTTGTCAAACTTCTTCCCAACTTTTCCTCAAGCCTCCTAATGTGTTCTAACATCATTTGGCACATTTAACCCTTCACATAACATCCATAACACTCATTTTATAACTCCTTAAACACTTACTCTTTTCTTACCAAAATTCCTAACACTTATATTGTTTTCTTCTTTAGTTTCTCCAAGTGGTGTTTCATACCTTTGATAACCACTATGCCAAGAATGTTTCCTCACCATCATAACATCATCTCCCAAACATCCTTTCTTACTAACTAAATTTCCTTGTTCACACCTTCTTAAAATTCCTTCCTCATATCCTTACCTAAACATCATTCATTCCTTGTACATCAACATTACCTAAACCTTAAACAAATTTCTCCAAGACTTTATTACATCCCAAAAACACTCATTGAATTCCTAGAACTTCAAGATAGTTCCTAAATCCTCGTAGCACTATATAACACCCTAATGCACATTTCTTTCCCTAGTAAAACACTTAACCATTCTCAACACTTCCAAACTCATCAAAACTCATTTTAAATACTTTAAACTCCTTATACATTACCCAAATTTTGCCATAGGTTCTCCTAGCACAATGTCATACCAAAACACATTGTTTTCACCATTTAAACATTCAAGAACACCTAAATCCATCAAGAACTTTCTCACACATAACACTTCACCAAATTTACACTACATCACAATATAGTGCACAAACTTAAATTGCTTGGCACTTAGGCCCTTAAATAACATGGCTCTTAGGCCCTTAAATTGCATAAACCTTAAACACTGAATTTCCCACATAATATATTGCCTTTAACCTGCAAATACACTCAATATCACATATGCCCTTTAATAAACTCCTTAAGAACAATTCACTAGCTCTTTTCCCATTAGCTCCTTAGGTATTTTATTAAGAAAATCAAGCTCATTTTCCTAAGGCATTTAAACTACATTAAGATAGTTTGTTTACCTCTTTTCCTCTCAAACTTCTTTCTTGTTTCCTTGGACCGAAAATCAGCAAGGAGTTTGATCACTTGTCAAATTTCTAATCAATATACATATAAGGGTAATGAGCTTAAGAATTCACACTTAAACTCATATACAAACCCTAGTTTAACATAAGTGTTTTAATACACTAAAATGATATTTACCTTTAAATTTGAAAGAGAACTTGAATATGTAGCAAGAGAGGACTCCTCCTTGTCCCTTGAAGATTGAAATGGATCTATGAAAGAACAAGAGAAGACACCATCAAAGGTGATTCTCGGTTACACAGAAAAACAAGAGGGAATGTTGTTTTTCTTTGATTTTCCTTACCTTGAAGCAAAGGAGAATGACAAGGCATGAAAAGGTAAGCTCAAGCTCCAACAATGGTGAATCTTCATGGCACCGAAATGGAGTTCTTAAAGATTTGAAAAGATATAAGTGTAGAGCTTGCTCCAACTAGAAGAATGGTGGTCTTGAAATTGGATTTGGATCATGGAGCTAGAAAATACAAGCATTCAAGGATGGAGATGACATGTTTTTGCTGTAGCAAAAACGATTTCAAGAAGGGAGGATGGAGAAGGCTACGGTGGTGAGTGAAGGAAATAAGAGAATGAGGTGAGAGAGTACTCTTGTTTAGATATTTATGTAATAAAGCAGAATAGTACTTTACTTTATGTCTTCCTTTCTTTAATTGATTTGCAAATGGTGGTGACTCACCTTACAAAAACCGGCCCCCTTATATTACTTAGGGGTATTTTAGTCTTTGTTGACCATTTAACTTATTATATAGACATATGTTATAAACTAGCTTATTTTAGTTACTATTCACAAAAACAAGGCACATACTTGTGAAATTTTTGATTTCCCATTGATATAGATTTCCCAAATGTGATACTAACTAGTACACATATTAATTAAAGAGTAATGATGGACATTTAGCCATTCAAAACTCATTTACAAGACAATTTTTCAAAAATGTGCTTTAAGGCTCCTTAAAGCACATTTTGTGTTTAAACTTGTTTTCAAGCTTGGTTTTATTTAGTAATTGATTTAATATGTTCATTAACATATAATTAATGTATAGGTATGACCTTTAGGTCTTATACAAATTTATCCCAAGCTTAGAGCACATTTTTGCTCATATTGACTTTAAGGTATTTATTTGTGTTTTGTTTGGTTTAATTGTCTACCAAAGTTTCCTAAGGACTTAATTAGCCTTATCAAATCATAATTGACTATTATTTAGTCTTGTTAGGTTCTTTGGGTCCTAACCAAGTTCACTCCAAGCTTAGAGCATGTTTTTGCTCAAGCTGTGTCTTAGTGCTTTATTGTGTTTTACTATGGTTTAAATTGTACACTGATGTTGCTAAGGCACTTTTTAGCCTTTAAATATCATATTTTAGTATTTAAACAATATATCAAGGTTTGGGGTATTTCAATCTACCCCCTTAAAAGAACTTCGTCCTCGAAGTTCACACTTCCCACACATCATTTGGATTAAAACGCGGGAATCACTTGGAAAATAAACTTCCATAACCAAACATACTTTACATCACACCCTCGGACTTAATGGTTCGGGTAACATATTCACATCCATACATAACATAACATACTCACATGATAACCTCGGACTCAATGGTCCGGGTATCTTAACAACATTTGCACATACACACAACCCTTAGACTCTTGGGTCTGGGTACCATAGCAACATTTAGACCCATAGGTCTTGATAACATAACAGCCTTTAGACACATAGGTCTATGTGACACAACAACATTTAGACTCATAGGTCTTGATAACATACACTTTTGGAAATCAAGGTCAAAATAACATTTATTACACATACCACACAACATGTCATAGCATGTATACCAATCAAAATTATCTTTGATATACACTGTGATTCCGCAGAACCCGGTTGCGATGGACACCTTCCGTCCCCGTTCCTTTGGGAGATCAAAACAATCACTTAAATTTAAAATTTTTCCTTGTGAGGTTAAGTAAGAGAACTTTAATTATGTAAAGTATCTATCAACGTTTTATAAATTCCAATTCCAAATCCTTTTTGAAAACACATACAACTCCAAGTCCAACTTATGCTCGTTGCTTCTTTTCTTAGCGTGGTTAGTTGTGACCACTTAAGGGGAACTTCAAGAATCATCCACCCCTGATGTGATCAACATCAGTGTCGAACTATCCTTCCACCCCATTTTGTGTTCGGCTTCCCTTGATCGCATGCAAATCAAGTTCCACTTCCCACTTCACTTTCAAGCATCAATTAATACACTCATTTCCAATTTTCTATCTTTTAAATCATTCTAATCATGATCATAACATCTCCAGGGGATAGAACTTCATCTATCAGTTATTTCCATTCACTTTAATCCTGTTACCTAGGAAATCTTATTCTCACTAGGTTCTATGTCGGTTTCATACCCTTTTTATGAATCACTATATCGTATATATATACACATATATTTTATCAAAATACAACACACAGTTTCACATTTAGTGTCATATGAACATATAATGTCGGGGTTTTAGTTCCCCGGGAGTTTCTCTAGTCCCCACACTCATACTATCACACACAATTGTTAACAAATAAACACACTTATCACAATGGTATTCGCATCTTCTGTGCGCAATTACCACAATTAAACCATGAATGAATGCGTATGTTTATGTAACACACACACCAATCATCAAAACAAATTATTTTGTGCTATGCACAATATAGGTCACATACACTACGTACACTTGTACGGTAATACACACTAAGTGGTTTTGCGCTCTACCCCTCTTAAAAGGGATTACGCCCGCGTAATCAATCACTAAATCATTGGATTAAAACGTTCTGCTATCGTGAAGTGTTTTAACTTCCACGCAGTCTGTTATACAATGTGCTCTGGTTAGGGGATCTTAACCATATTAGCGGTTTTGTCCCTAAACTAAGAATTCTCATTGGAGTTTGCTTTAACTCTTAACTGGTTTCGATTCTGGCCTGTGAGACTTCTAGGCATTAATAACTAGCCATTCACTCATGTTCACCATGCACAGTCAACACTCGAATCACTGGCTCACTAGTTTCTGCTGCGAAACTCTAATAACTGTAGGGCTCAGTTTGCCCCATTCGTGATTCTTACTGTATTTTACATCCCCCATTTATCACCTTTATCTTGGTAATAATGGTTTCTCAACCGATGTGTGATATTTCTGACCGTGAGCAAATTCGGTGAGTTTCAAGACTTTCTATCCACTTCTCTAATAACTTACTGCGTAAACTGCTATGTATTTCACAATGTTTGACTTGTTCCCTTCCGACTTACTGTCGGTTGAGATTGAGCTGCTACCTCATGTGTAGCGCTCTCTTGGTTATTTCCAACATTTGGGGTATATTCCATACTGATGTTTGGCAGTTAGTTCTACTGTAGTCACTTACTGTTAATCATGCCTCCACATTTGGTTTTGTACATGTATTCTTTCATTGGTGCGGCCTTGCATTTCCTATGCATCAGTCATTATAACATTATTCCTCCACAATTAACATGTTTCTAATTCCTAGCTATCCCACTCGATCATTACTGTGCAAGTGCAATACCAAAACACTCAGTCATATAGAGTGCAGAGGCGTAAACTCTTGACAATAAATCTCTTATTAGCAATGGGATCCACACTGAGTTCGTTATCACATAGTACCTACCACTGGCTTATTGCCCAGTCTGTTTAACATCACTTACCTTGCATCTCCACTGAGTTTAACTCATAACTGGTCTTATCTGCCACATTATTATTCAACAACACTTATACAACGGTCGCTTGCTGCGCACCGTGCTCTTACTCATTGCATAACACTAACTTACATGGTATTTACAGTCACATTAACTTCCACACATATACTTACATCCTTCGTATTATGATTCGTCATTCCTTTGGATGACTACTGAATGCTCCTTGAGTGTAGCTCACTCGAGTTACAAGCTGCCGTTATTCAGCCGGGTGCTTCACATGCTACTAAACTAACTGTTTTCTCGCCATATCAACATGATCGACCCTTAACATATTTCTTGAACTTGGTTCACATTACTACCGCTTGCACGGTTTACAATATCGAGAGGTATCCCCACTCACAAAGCAGTGGTTCGTTCTCCGCTCTATTTACCTGTACAACCTAGACTTCCACAATTGACTCAAATTTGCATAACACATTTGCTTGTGGCTTAGTAGCCTTACTGCCTCGAGCTCTGCTCATTGTAGGCTACTCATACACATGTACTTCTCTGTACAACATTACATAATTTGGATGTCATATTGGGCTCCATGACAAGGTCGTTGCATCACGTTTCCTTTCATGGGATGCCCCTTAGGATTGTCAGTCCGTCTCCTGACAACTTATGTCTAAACTGGGTGTTAGTTTCAACCCTTGTGTTTCTGTCATGTCATTTCGTACAATTATCGTTGATGTGAGCACCCTTCAAGGATTGCTCCTGGGTGTTGCTAAGTTATGCCATTACATCTGGTTCGCACTTATTAGTATATTCAGTTAGCCACGCCGTTTACGTTCTTGACTGGCTTATTATCTTCTTCTGTGAAGATCAACATTTCCTGGTAGTGTAGGTACTCATTCTGGGAGTTTCTTCCCGTTCAATGCACATTAATGTGTCCACATTAGGCATCTGCTTGCCATGCACAGGCTGGGTCACTATTCCAGCTAACATGTTTATCCCTGAGGATCCTTAAGACATATGCTATGTCTTTACATTACAGTTAGTGCACTTCGCACCTCCTGACTCTTAAACATCTCCTTGAAAGGAATTCACTAATTCCTTTAGTCTCGTTAACTTAACTGAGTTCCTTTACTTCAACTATTCATGGTAATCCTTAGCTCTTGTTTGACTTATACTGCTGACCGTAGTACGGAGTCGACTACTTCCAGTGTTTCGGACTCTACTCGTATACATTTGTGGGGTACCCTACTGATACATTACTACTTACCCAACTAACCCATAAGCAGGTCTGTCAGGCCCACAAGCTCCTATCGGAGTGCGGTCGTCCCACATTACAGTTGGTACACTCGTAGTGTCCGTCACACGCCTAGGTGAAGTATTTTGTTGTCAACTTCCTTATATTGTCCCGTGACAATATTCAGTCTATGCTTCCCGATCTTAATCGAGGGAAAGTTTATCCACTGTTGTATCCTTGTCAACTGCCCTTGGTTTTACTGGTTTGGTTTAGAAGAAGGTTAGAAAGGAGTATTGGTTTGAAAGAAAATCGGGTTTTGAAAGAAAAGAGTTTGAAATAAATCTAAGCTGAAAGAAAAATTCTCATGGTTTCACAACGCCTTCTTGCCTTAACCAAGTCTAGCTTCTTGCTGACTGGTGTACTTCCAATTACAGAGGTTAGGCTATCAAGCCCTTCCACGGTTATGATGATCTCACTTAACTTCATGGTACTTTACTAAGTACTTCGTATTTGATAAAACTTCTCGAACAGTTCTGTTATAGCAGCACTTGCCATGGCAAGTGCGCCATGCTAACTGGCTTATCGGTTAAACACACACCGGTTGAGGTATTGTTCTCACCCGCACTGTCATCAGTGGCCTTGTTGGCCCTCACTTGATCTTACAGTCTTGACAATTAACCCTCTAGGCGACTTCTCGCTGTATTCACATGGTAATCATTAACTTGGTTACTGAGTCTTGTCTCTGTTTGGGCACTACGTTGTGGTTCCTTATCGGTTGGTATACCGTTGGTGTATCATTTAACAACTGTGGTCCCGTAGACACTCGTCTCGGGTTTCATTACTGCACTTCTTGTCTGTTGCACGGTCGGTGCGTTGCAAGCTGGTTGTTCTCGACTGCTCGGCATGTCGACCCAGGTTGCCGAAAATTCCATTCTTCTATACACAGATTCTTCACTCTTCGCTATGAAATGCGGTTAACATTGTTTAGATGGGAACCGTCTCCGGGATTCCCAGTTTTCAGGATCTACCGTATGACAGGTTCTCCGTACCCACAGTGGTATTTAATAACAGCCAGATCGGGTATTCCCGAGTAAGAGAGGACTTCCATCTCTCTGGCGTTGTTTCCCAAGTTATAAAACAGGGATTTTGGAGGGCGGGTTGGACACTGTAGGTTTCCAGTACACGCTGGTAATTCCTAACTAGCGTATCTCTCACGCTATCACTCAACCCTTAACCCAAAGTACTAAAATCCTAACTCGGTACTTCCTAAGCTCGGTAATTCAGTCATCAGAGCGATACTTCGCTCTGATACCACTTTTTGTAACACCCCATCCAACAACAACACACTTAACAACAATCTGCAGCGGAAAATATACTTCATCACATTACTTAGCTCGTTGGTGTTACACGCCGTTAACCACCCACGTGGCTAACAAGGCTATTACATATACATTGTATCGGTCTGATGGACTAGATTCCCGAGCGACTACACATTACTATGTCTTTCCATTAACAACTAAACATACACATACCTTCCAACTGTACCGTGTATTTACAAGCTGATGCCGATAACAATTTCGGTCTTACTACACTTACTGTACATATATAACTTAAATTATTACCCATGTACAAACGACTACCCCGTCCTACTCTCGAACGGCTTCTAGCTCCTTGTACCTGAAAATAGGAAAAGAAGAGAAAAGGGTGGCCCCCAGGGGCTCAGCACCTTTGCTGGTATGGTAATCCCGCAGCCCGCATGCTACCGGGCCACGCACAACTATTTGTCGTCTTAGCATGCGGTTGATTATATCAGAATCATGCATGTAAAGTACAAATACACAACACATTACACTGCACAACAATGGCTCATTAAAACAGCCAATACAACTACACTTAACAAATCACTCATTGTGATCTTTAACCCCTAGAGTGTTTCACCTTTAACGGAGCTATTTCCTTAATATACGACACATACCCACCATTCGGGTTATCCTTAAACGCCTCTTACAATGAACTGGCATTCATATCCATAATCCACATACTCCACATCTTAACAACATATCACATCACATCGCAATAAGAATTGCAGCACAACAATAATACATAACGTAACGGGAACGGTTCCCTTTACGAACCGGCCCAAACATAGTCAGTTCACTTGTAGCCTGGAGAATGTTGCCAGTCTCATGATAAGCTCGTTACATAACTCGTTACCGCCTCGTTAAATGAACGGATAACTTAACACAAGGTGCCTCGGATATAGTGATCCAAGCACACCGAACAAACATAAACGTAGTATGCCCCTGTGGCCCGACGTGAGTCAGTAAAATAGCCTTGGTTAAGCTAAAGGGAAGGTTGGAAACCAAATTGGAAAACAACCATAGCATACAGAGAGGATCGAACCTGATATGACAACGACCCCCATACTCACACGCGTGGCCGGAACAGACTGGACTCCTCACTTCCCCCGTTAGCACTTGTTAGTAGTTCAACATTGAACTCAAATAACGAATCACAAACATTGGGTTAAATCTTGTTAGACACACACACAAGGGAAGGGAGAGTCATACATTCACACACAAACATCACACACAAACATCACATGACTAACTCACGCATAGCCGTGGTTAGAACGTTCCTTAGGTCGGAAACGTTATTACCGGATACCGTTCTATTACGTTTACCTAATAGTGGTTAACTAGCCCTTCATGCGCATTCGAGGTTACTGGTATCGGCACGTAAACACACAACAACAATAACGACTGTAAACTCGTTTCATGATTTATCTTATAACGTGGCAAACATACAGAAAAACACATTGGCATACAAGCCAGTGTAATCCGGTAGGACACAGGTTGCAAGAAAACCATACCTTGGTCCTTGCTGCGTACGAGTCCCGCCAATCGTAGCTCCTAGACATGATTGACAATGTCGGTTAATTACTTACTAAGTTCCGGTTTACTAAACACTTTACACGATTGAATGACACGTTTTCTCTTGTTTAAACTCACACTTGGTTGTCATCATCATATCCACTAGGGTGTACTACTTAAACCACACTTTGTTTTTTTTTACATGTTTTGGGTCGTCCGACCCACCGTCCGACCCACAACTGGGTCGGCCCGTTCCAGAAACTTTTTCCATCTTTCAAATCCTCCCGTCCGACCCATGTCCGACCCAAGTCCTCTGGGTCGGACCATTCCAGAAACATCAACGGGTGAATTAACAGAGGTCGTCCGACCCACCCTGGGTCGGACCACTGGGTCGGACAACACCAGGACTTGTCCAAAACTTGTCAAACTTCTTTCTAACTTTTCCTCAACCCTCCTAATGTGTTCTAACATCATTTGGCACATTTAACCCTTCACATAACATCCATAAAACTCATTTTATAACTCCTTAAACACTTACTCTTTTCTTACCAAAATTCCTAACACTTATAATGTTTTCTCCTTATTTTCTCCAAGTGGTGTTTCATACCTATGATAACCATTATGCCAAGAATGTTTCCTCACCATCATAACATCATCTCCCAAACATCCTTTCTTACTAACTAAATTTCCTTGTTCACACCTTCTTAAAATTCCTTCCTCATATCCTTACCTAAACATCATCCATTCCTTGTACATCAACATTACCTAAACCTTAAACAAACTTCTCCAAGACTTTATTACATCCCAAAAACACTCATTGAATTCCTAGAACTTCAAGATAGTGCCTAAATCCTCGTAGCACTATATAACACCCTAATGCACATTTCTTTCCCTAGTAAAACACTTAACCATTCTCAACACTTCCAAACTCATCAAAACTCATTTTAAATACTTTAAACTCCATATACATTACCCAAATTTTGCCATAGGTTCTCCTAGCACAATGTCATACCAAAACACATTGTTTTTCACCATTTAAACATTCAAGAACACCTAAATCCCTCAAGAACTTTCTCACACACAACACTTCACCAAATTTACACTACATCACAATATAGTGCATAAACTTAAATTGCTTGGCACTTAGGCCCTTAAATAACATGGCTCTTAGGCCCTTAAATTGCATAAACCTTAAACACTGAATTTCCCACATAATATATTGCCTTTAACCTGCAAATACACTCAACATCACATATGCCCTTTAATAAACTCCTTAAGAACAATTCACTAGCTCTTTTCCCATTAGCTCCTTAGGTATTTTATTAAGCAAATCAAGCTCATTTTCCAAAGGCATTTAAACTATATTAAGATAGTTTGTTTACCTTTTTTCCTCTCAAACTTCTTTCTTGTTTCCTTGGACCGAAAATCCGCAAGGAGTTTGATCACTTGTCAATTTTCTAATCAATATACATATAAGGGTAATGAGCTTAAGAATTCACACTTAAACTCATATACAAACCCTAGTTTAACATAAGTGTTTTAATACACTAAAATGATATTTACCTTTAAATTTGAAAGAGAACTTGAATATGTAGCAAGAGAGGACTCCTCCTTGTCCCTTGAAGATTGAAATGGAGCAATGAAAGAACAAGAGAAGACACCATCAAAGGTGATTCTCGGTTACACAGAAAAACTAGAGGGAATGTTGTTTTTCTTTGATTTTCCTTACCTTGAAGCAAAGGAGAATGACAAGGCATGAAAAGGTGAGCTCAAGCTCCAGCAATGGTGAATCTTCATGGCATCGAAATGGAGTTCTTGAAGATTTGAAAAGATAGAAGTGTAGAGCTTGCTCCAACTAGAAGAATGGTGGTCTTGAAATTGGATTTGGATCATGGAGCTAGAAGATACAAGCATTCAAGGATGGAGATGACATGTTTTTGCTGTAGCAAAAACGATTTCAAGAAGGGAGGATGGAGAAGGCTACGGTGGTGAGTGAAGGAAATAAGAGAATGAGGTGAGAGAGTACTCTTGTTTAGATATTTATGTAATAAAGTAGAATAGTACTTTACTTTATGTCTTCCTTTCTTTAATTGATTTGCAAATGGTGGTGAATCACCTTACAAAAACCGCCCCCCTTATATTACTTAGGGGTATTTTTGTCTTTGTTGACCATTTAACTTATTATATAGACATATGTTATAAACTAGCTTATTTTAGTTACTATTCACAAAAACAAGGCACATACTTGTGAAATTTTTTATTTCCCATTGATATAGATTTCCAAATGTGATACTAAGTAGTACACATATTAATTAAAGAGTAATGATGGACATTTAGCCATTCAAAACTCATTTACAAGACAATTTTTCAAAAATGTGCTTTAAGGCTCCTTAAAGCACATTTTGTGTTTAAACTTGTTTTCAAGCTTGGTTTTCTTTAGTAATTGATTTAATATGTTCATTGACATATAATTAAGGTATAGGTATGACCTTTAGGTCTTATACAAATTTATCCCAAGCCTAGAGCACATTTTTGCTCATATTGACTTTAAGGTATTTATTTGTGTTTTGTTTGGTTTAATTGTCTACCAAAGTTTCCTAAGGACTTAATTAGCCTTATTAAATCATAATTGAATATTATTTAGTCTTGGTAGGTTCTTTGGGTCCTAACCAAGTTCACTCCAAGCTTAGAGCATGTTTTTGCTCAAGCTGTGTCTTAGTGCTTTATTGTGTTTTACTATGGTTTAAATTGTACACTGATGTTGCTAAGGCACTTTTTATCCTTTAAATATCATAGTATAGTATTTAAACAATATATCAAGGTTTGGGGTATTTCATGGGATTATTCGTTGGTGTGTCGCGGAGGCTAAAACACGTTAAATCCTTGTCCATTTCCATTCAAGATATGTTGGAGGACATTTCGGGCAAGCCAAGACAGCACCTAAGGTTTTGGAGGTCGGTTTCTTTTGGAAGACACTGTATAAAGATTCTGAAACATGTGTCTCTACACATGACAGTTGTCAGTACCAAGGTAACCTTTCGTGTAAGCATGAGATGCCTTTGAATTCTATCTTGGAGGTTGAGCCATTTGATTTATGCGGAACGGATGTCATGGGGTTGTTTCCTTCTTCACATTCGAATCTTTACATCTTGGTAGTTGTGGATTATGTGACTAAGAAGGCTGAAGCAGTGGCTACACCTACCAATGATGCAAAGGTTGTGCTCCGGTTTTTTAAGAGGAACATCTTCTCCAAGTTTGGTGTCCCCAGGGCAATCATAAGTGATGAAGGGTCTCACTTCTGTAACAAACAATTTGAGACTTTGTTGTAGAAGTACAGAGTGAGACATAAGGTATCTCTACCTTATCATCCACAGACCAATGGACAAGCTAAAGTTACTAACAAAGAGATTAAGTGGATTCTACAGAAATATGTTAGTTCACCTCGTAAGGATTGGTCAATGAAGTTAGATGATGCCTTGTGGGCATACCGGACAGCCTATAAGACGCCTTTGGGAATGTCTCCATACAAGTTGGTTTTTGGAAAGGCTTGTCATCTTCCGGTAGAGCTGGAACACAAATCTTTTTGGGCACTTAAGATACTGAATTATGATCTTCAGAAGGTCGATAAGGAAAGAAAATTGCAGCTCTGAGAATGCCAAGATTTACAAGGAACGAACTAAGAGATGGCATGACAAATTGCTTGTGAAACGGGAGTTTCATATTGGTGACCGAGTGCTGATGTTCAATTCCAGGCTGAAATTATTCCCAGGAAAACTAAAGTCGTGTTGGTCAGACCCATTCACAGTTACGAATGTTTTTTAACTTATGGAATTATTGGTGTAGTCAATGAGAATGGGGAAACATTCAAGATTAATGGATCTCGGCTGAAATTGTATCAAGGTAGTGATGTTAATATGGTACAATCAACACTCTGGCTCCAGGATCCCAATTCTTCAAACTGACGAACTAAGGTCTAGCCAAAGACCGTAAAATGGGCAGCTGACTGGGAGGCAACCCAGTTTTGTAAGTTTTTAGTTTCAGTTTTTTGTTTTCTCATAATTTTTATTGTTTTTCCATTTTCATTATTGGACAAATGTGTTTGGTAGATGTGTTTTACTTAGTGTTTAACTGTTTTGAATGTAGATTCGGGGGTTTAGAGGGACATCAGTTGAAAATTTTGAGAAACTAGCCACTTTTAAGGGTGGTCCGGGTTTACGTACTTGTTTGCAAACCCAGACCATGAGTTTGGCGAAGCTACTATGATAGGATCGGGGTGCTGACCGAGTAGGTCTGAGGTTTTAGTCTCAGACCAACTCTGTCTTGAGACAAGTATTTGTTAAAGATAATAACATGGAAGCTTTTGTATAAAACTTAACAATACAGGATTTTGCTTATATTGAAATTTGAAGTGAATTACAACCTAACTTCCTATCTTGGGATTCGACAGAGGTATTCTGTCTCATCCAACACTCACTATACTCTAGAAGTACATCAATACAGAATAAGGAGTAATAAGAGTGTTTTGTGTGCTCTATAGGAAATATATTCCTAAGCTGTAGTGACTTAGTCACACTAAGATCTCTCGAAAGTAATATATATCTCTCAAACAATATTTTTCTCTTCTAAAACTAAAACCTGAATGCGCACCTTACTTTTGACAAGTGCATGTTTATATATAAGCTAGAGAATTGCTAAGTATCAAATGCCAATCGTGGAGTAATGCTTAGTTGAGTTCTGTAAGTTTCAGAGTGGTATTGTTCCTTCACGATCTGCATAATGCGATTCTTCACATTTCCATAATTCTCGGAGTTAATAGAATCTGAATCTGTCTGTGCGCGTCAAGTCTCGATCGGGAGCAGTACATGAAAGGGGAAGTCTCTATGTAGTACTACTCAGACATTAAGATCTTGAGGGCTAGTAGCTCTGCAGTACTACTTTCACTGAGGAGGCAATCATCTGCAAAACAAGGTCACAACAAAATTCCCCTTTTTGCTGATGATGGCAAACTCAGTGTATCCAACTGGTGTAACTAAAAATATCATAGAATAGAGCAACTATCTCCGGAGAACAACTTACTGTAACCACTAAAGATTTACTTAACAGTAAACCAATCCACAACATTTTGAGGCCTTCAGTAGCACTCACTGTCCACTCCTAGTAGCCCTCATAAACCAGCCGCGGGATACATCCCTTCCCCTATTTGCCAACATCAGGGGAAACACACCAGCAATAAAAAAAAAACATAGTAACGAGTATCTTCTAGAGCCACCAGAGCAAAATAGTCTTAAACAAAAAAGAAATTATCGAAGAGTTAAGCAGCCTAATCAACTAGATGTGAGATGGGAGTAGGGCAACAGTTAGACATCTCTTGATCCTTTCCTTTATCACCGGCCATTGTACCATCTTCCCCCACAGTTTCAGCATCCACCAGGGCATTAGCAGCTACAAGCACTTCACTAAAACAATCTCTGAGCTCCTGGACCAAGTGCTTAACTCCTCCTTCAAATATGTTCATCGTGTTCTTGTGATTGTTGTTCAGAACGTTGATGAGCGTATCTACCTTAGATACCAGTGAGGACACAGTTTTCTCAAGGGATATAACTCTATCAATTACAGTTGATGTGTCAGCCGAGGGAGTTGGTTTGGGAGCAGGGAGTTTTTTGGATGGCGGAGGTTCTATGGTGATAGACTTGATCTAAAAAGATGGGGTCTTGTTGTAGAGAATCTGACCTAGTATGTCTGTTTTTGTGATATGATTGCCTTGGGAGGGATCAAGGGGTATACTGCAGTGGGTGAGGAGTTTTGGAATCCAAAAGATATATCGCAGAGAGTGTCGGGGCGAAGAGATAGTTGATGCAATGTGATTCAGCATGAGTTAGGGTAGGTTAATCCTTTTGTGATGGATCAGACAATACATGATAGCTAAATCAAGAGGACGAACAAACTAGTTTCCTTCCTTTCTGGGCACTAGATTTTTTATGACCATAGTATGAAGCATCTGATGAATATTGGAGAAAGCGGGTCGGTCTAAAGAGTGACCAACGCGACTATTTGGCAAGAAAAAAATCATAGACTTCTTGGGCAGAGACAAAACCAAGGTCAGGAAAACCAACACGATTGTAAAATTCCAAACCGGGTGTGGGAATGGCTAAATGATTTGCTATTGATTTTGAATTTAAAAGGAGAGTAGTTCCATGTACCTCAGCCATTAACTTCTCTTTGCGGATGACACAATTTTGGTAAAAACTCGTAGGCTTCTTCCTCATGATAGGTTTGAATTCCATGGAATAGGTTAATCTAGTTTTGGAATCGGAGCATTTCTTCAAGCATGGAGAACCCCATCGAATGTAACCATTCGAGATCAAGAAGATAACCTTTGACTAAGTCACTTACGAGTGGAGGTAGTGCTGGTGACAGAATCTGCCTGATTGGATGAGTTTGTACCACTTGTTTTTTTTTTTTGTATGGAGGTCGTGATTGCTGGTTGAGATGGAGGGACCGGGATAGTTAGAGTGGACATAGAAGATGTCAGATGATTTTTGCCTCTAGAACGCAGAGTTCGAGCTGTAGTGGGAGGTCGTGGGATGGTGATCTTTGAACGGCAAGTTTTTTCGGTAGAGATGATTGTTCTGGAGCAGAAGTTGGAGCTTTTTCAAGGTTAGGGTTTTTGAAAGGATTTTCTTTTTCAATGGTGGGGGAGTTGGGTTTGGGATTGTCAATGGGATCTTGATTTGGTGGTTTGATGGAGCCAAATTAAATTTGCTCATGGGGGGTGATTTTATGATGGTGTCGGGTGTAAGTATTACCGGAGTTGTTGGTGGCATTGATTTCTCAGCTGGGGAGGGTGTTGCTTCTGAATTTTGTGAAGATAATGTGGGGCAGGATTTACCTGAGAATGTTGGTTCAGGCACAGCGGTTGGTAAAGGGGTGGTGAGTGGTGAAGTGTCAATGGATATGTCGGGGGCCATTGGAGTTGAGGCCGATGTGGAGGTTGAAGTTTGTTGGGCTTGGAGGGAAGAGAGTTAGTTGATTAAGGCTTGGAGAAGATGAAGGTTTTAGGCAACGTCAGGTGGAAGTTTAACATCAAAAAGGTTTGGTTGGGGGTTTGAATCTGGGTTGGAAGCCATGTATGTGGAAAGGCAAGGGTTTGAGTTTGCAACGATGATCGGAGAAATCGGCAGAGATGAAATAGGCTTAGGGCTAGACAGAGCGTGCGAGGTAGAAGAAGAGGAAAAAAGGTAGTGTGTGAATATAGGCTTATCATAATTTTTGAAGGAAATTATTTGATTGGACGAGAGAAGTAGTAGCGGATTAAGGGCCAAAAATTTTACGGGTAGTTTTTCACTGGAGTTTAAAATATACTATCATTGTCTTGTTCTCTTTATCGACAGTCATACTAGTTTATCAGACATACTCATGCATTTTACCCGAAATGAAACAAATAGGAGAAGGAGATACTACCTTAGCTAGGTCATCCTAAGTTGTGTACGCAGAGTTTCAAATGGCCCTTGCTGTAATGGATTGGTGAATATGTCTGCAAGATTATTGGAAGTGGGGACGTACTCGCAATCTCTTAGAAAGTGGTGACAAAAATCAATGTTCTTAGTCCTGGAATGATGAACTGGATTTTTAGAAAAATCAATAGCACTATTGTTATCACAAAATATAGTAGTGCATGAGGGAGGTATGAGATAGTTCTGTAGTTGCTGGTGAATCCATAGTATTTGTGCACAGCAAGCAGCTGGAGAGACATATTCGGCTTCAACAGGTGATAGTGCCACTGTGTTCTACTTCTTGGAGCTCCACGCGACTAGACATATCCCGAGGAATTGTGTTGTTCCAGACGTACTCTTCCTGTCTAACAAAAAACTTACAAAGTCAGAGTCATTGTAACCCATCAATGTAAAATCAGGAGTACTTGGATACTAGAGGTACATGTCCTGAGTGCTTTTGAGGTAGCAAAATATTCGCTTGACACTTTGCAAGTGGGATTCTTTAGGATTTGCCTGAAATCTTATGCAAAGACATGCAACATAGAGAATGTCAGGTCAACTTGCTGTCAAGTATAGTAAGGAGCCTAGCATACATCGATATAGTGTTGCATCAATAGATATTCTTTTTCATCAAGATGTGGTTTTTCAGTGGCAGGCATTGGAGTAGGAGTTGGCTTGGAGTCCTGCATCTTGTATTTGACGAGTAGCTCGTGGATGTATTTTTGTTGATGAATTTGAGTGTCGTTTTCTTGTTGATTGATTTGAAGACCCAGGAAGAATTTCAATTCTCCTAGTGCACTCATTTCAAACTCTTTTCTCGTTAGATCAGAGAAGAAGGTACACAATTCAGGAATTGTAGAGGCATAAATGATATCATCAATGTAAATCTGAACAATGAGTATGTCTTCACCTTTGGTGAGAGTGAATAGAATCTTATCAACCTTACCTTGTACAAATCCATGAGATAATAAATAGGATGAAAGATGTTCATACCATGCTCTTGGAGACTGTTTCAACCCATATAGTGCTTTGTCCAACTGGTAGACGTACTCTGGGTGAATTGGATCTTCAAATCCTGGAAGTTGAGCAACATAAACATCTCTGTCGATGTATCTGCATAAGAACGCTGTCTTGACATCCATTTGATATAACTTCATACCACGGTGAGCAGCATATGCCACGAGTATTTGAGTAGCTTCAATTCGAGCAACTGGAGCATATGTTTCATCATAGTCGATTCCTTCTTCTTGAGCATATCCTTGGACTACAAGTCGAGCTTTGTCGAGAGATATTTCCTTGGTCATCCAATTTGTTGCGAAACACCCATTTTGTTCCGATAGGTTTAGGGTAGGTTGGGCATGGAACAAGTCGCCAGACTGAGTGGCATTCCAGAGAGTGCAACTCTTCTTGCATGTGATCTCCCGGCTTGATGGATATTTTTAGGTTCGATTGTGAAAATAAAGGCATTAAAGGCACAGAGATTTCGATGGATATCGCTGCGTGTTTGAATACCTTTGACAGGGTCACTTAGGATTTGGTCAATTGAGTGAGCGGAAGCTTGTTGGAATTTTCTTCTGGAGCTGGGAGGTTGGGTTGAGGTGGTTGCAGGTGTGTGGTGATCAGGGATAGTTGGAATGTTTTGTTGGTTTGTTGACTGAGGTTGTGGGTCATCAGTGGGAGTTGGTGAGGCATCCTTAGACGAGTCATCAGGATCTTCATCGCTGTCGAAGGAAGAGTCTGTCTGCAGAGGTGTTTGGGGAAATGGAATAGTTGCTACGGGTATTTCGATGAAAGTAGGGCCTGGGTTATCTTCATGGTTCACTTGCTGGTCATTCTCACAGTCACCAGAGTTTAAGTGTTCCTTAAAACGTACATGAGGGCTTTCTTCAAGACATTTGGTACATTTGCTGAGTATTCTATAGGCTCTTTGTGATGAGTACCAAAGGAAGAGCCCTTCATCACTTTTGGAAGAAAATTTTCCTAGATCATCTTTTCCATTGTTGTGAATGAAGCATCGGCATCCAAAACGACGCAGTTGGCTTACTGAAGGAGTACAACCTCTGAGAATCTTGTATGGGGTTTTACCAAGAAAAGGATGGATTAATGCCCTGTTAAGTATGTACACTGCTGTGTTAATTGCCTCAGCCCAGTATGAGGCGGGTAAGCTACTATCAATGAGCATGGTTCTCGCCATTTCTACAAGAGTGTAATTTTTCCATTCTACCACTCCATTTTGCTGTGGAGCACGAGTGGCTGATGTCTGATGTACTATCCCTTTTGACTTGCAAAACTTAGAAAATTGTATGTTACAAAACTCAGTACCATTGTCAGATCACAATGTTTTGACTGAGGTAGACAATTTGTTAGTAATCATGTGAAACAAGGTTTCAAACTCAGAGAATGTTTCAGACTTAGTGCGAAGATAATACCCATGTCCAGCGTGAGTAGTCATCAACAATGACTAGGACATATTTCTTATCGCTTTTGCTTTGAACCTGCATTGGTCCACATAGATCCATATGTAATAGATCTACTGAAGATGTGGTAGACATTTTAGGTTTGCTTGGAAAGCTTGCCCTGGTATGTTTACCTTGAACGCAGGCAGAGCAAAGTGAGTTTGTCTGAAAGTTGATTTTGGGAAGTCCAATGACAAGATTACCATTTTTTATTTTGTTCAGCAACTTGGCATGAGCGTGACCCATACGGGAGTGCCATAAGGACTGATTTTTATCCTGTGCACTAAGACAAAGAGTTCCATCTAGGTTAGGGTTTTCAAGAGACAGCTTGTAAAGGTTATTCATCCTTATTCCGGTAGCTTTCAAAAGACCTATATGCTCATCAAAATTTTTACAGTATGATGCCGAAAAGAGTACAACGTTAGAGAGGTCACAAATTTGAGAGATACTTAGAAGACTGTGTCCTAGACCATCTACCAAATTTACATTTTCTATTTTGAACAAGGAGAGATTACCAACGGTTCCATTACCAATGATTTCTCCATGAGCATTGTCGCCGAAAGTGACTTTTCCCCCATAGTGTTGAGAGAGATTCGTGAACTTGTCAGGGTCTCCTATCATATGTCATGGGAATCCACTATCCAAAAACCAAGAGTCATTTTCTATGGTTTTCTCTCTCTTCAAAACAGTTACTGATTAGTCTTGGGAACCCAGACAAACTTGGGTTCCCTTTTTGATGAATAAGAGTTGCTCTTGCGTCGCGTTTCAGACAGAATATGTATACACTACTTGTTAAAGGATAAATCACGACCAAGCTTGTAACATGAAGAGTGTGTATGTCCGTCATATCCACAATATCCACAAATTAATAAGGAATGAAGGTGAACATATTTCTTTTGCCAACAAAACTTGTTTTCATCTCTTTTTGAAGTTTTCTCTGCTGGAGATCGTTGGGTTTTGAAGCTATCTTGACCAAGTTTACCTTACCTTTGTTTTTCAGCCAGTTAGGGGGACTAGAAGACGAGACCGGGTCCATATATGCCTTTTTAAGAGCAATGGACAAGGAGTCAATTTTCTTCTCGAGTTTTATTTGTCTTTCATTTGATTCATGGAGTTTGTAATCAAATAATTTTAGTTTTTTCACAGCAGCAATCTCACAAACAAAAGTAATAGGTTTGAAGTATTTCTAGGGAAGTTTGGAACGACCTTTTTCTTTGAGATTTTGCTGTAAATACATGATTTTTCCATCCAACAAACTGATGACTGTGTGTGTGCTAATAGAATAATTGTAGGGTAAAGGATGTACAAAAAGAATGAAAAAATAGAAGAAAGTATCAAATAAACCTACAACTCTATACGGGTAGCAAAAATCCCGGTCGGAGTTCAGTGTGAGTAGATTACGACCGAGAGTATCGAACCCAAGGGACTTAATAGAAAATCAGTCCTAATCCGGGTAAAAACCTATTCTAAAGTAGGGGGAATTGAAAATAACAATTAAACTAAAACTACTAACTAAATAAACTAACTTTGACTCGGGATGATATTCAATGTAAGGGCAAGTATAGTTATAAGCCAAACCACAATGTTTCAAAATTTATCGGGCAAAATGACTTGCCGGATGCCATGTCGGACAAGAGATGCACGACACCTTCAAATTCTTTGAATGTGCTGGACATAAACCACCTGTCATCACACCCGGCACCTTTCAAGTTGTGAATTGTACTTCCTGTTTCTGGTCTGACATCAGGACTCACCACCCAAATTTTGCTCTGTGCATATCTCATGCCTCGAAAACGAACAGGATAATGAAGAATTACAGATTAATTCCAATCTCCAGTCATGTTGCCTACTTTTCAGAACAACACCGTCGAAGACCACTAAGGCCCCTCAACCCATTCTACTTTTGTCTTGTGAACCTCAAATAGAATTTGGAAGAAATAAGAATAAGTGGTGATCTCATTCTGCTTGGATGAAAACCAAAACCTTAGTTGATGAAACTTGCACTTTTATTAATAACTATAAGAGTAATTACAAGGAAGATCATCCCTAACCAAAGAACTAACAAGGAATTCTACTTCACCATCCACACAACTACAAGAAGAGAAAACAAGAGGAGAAGGAAATGGTCATAGCCTTAACCCGACAAGATCTTCTTCTTCTCTTCGCGTGGATGGATATGCAGAATTTCCTTGGACACAACAATGGAGTTGTGAATGGAGTGTATAAGGGTGTTGAAGTGTGGAGAAATGAATAGGCTCACGGCGTCTTTATAGACTTCATTTTCTCATTATGTCGGATGTAATGCCGAGTAAGAAGTACCCGGGACATAATAAAACATGTGCCAACCGCTAACGGTCGAAACCGCCAAATTGGAGCGAAACGATGCATGTGCTAGACAGGGATTGTCTGGCACCACACCCGGCAACGCTTGAGTCATTAATGGTCAATAACTGCTATGTTTTGGCGAATGGTGATGACTTTTTACTTGTGCCAGATAGGATGTACCCGGCACTATGCCCGGTAATACTTCTTTTCTGCTCCATACTTGTGTCGTGCATCAACCATCCGGCATTATGTCTGACAATGCTTGGTTAGAAGCTATTCCTTGTAGAAAAACATAGAAACATAAGCCTGAACATATATAATGAACTTTATACATAATATAACACAAATATTAATTATTCTAACCCTAATTTGGCTAATAATCATATAATTATATCTACTAAAACATGATAAGTCTGAGGCTTATCAGTGTGCATCTTGTAACTCTCTTTCGAGTTTGTCAACATTTTGCTTAGATTTTTGTAGTTTGAGACGGTTGTTAGTGACGTGACCTTTCAACACATGTATTTCCTCATAAAGCAACGCTATCCTTTCTTGTTCTTCAGTTAAATAGAATTCAGAATGATTGGGATCAATGAAGTAGGTAGATAAATCTAAAAAAGGAATAGTGCATGATTCTGAGAAATTTGAGATGACCTCTAGAGAGGGAGTCTTACATACCTGATTTTTGTGAGCAATGAGGCAAATCAGCCCGGACATCCTAGACGCTGGTTCTTCTGGATCGAAGTCACCCCATGCTATATTAGCCACCAGTGATGATTCTTCTCGGTCATATTTCTTCTTTAGGGGACAATTGTTAGCATAATGGCCTGGTTTTAAGCACTTAAAGCATACTCGCTCTCCTGTTCCTATGCCCCCTTGCTAATTTCGGTTGTATGATTGATATGGCCAATTTTGATTTTGACTGAACCTGTTTGGACCATTCTTATCTAATCGATCGCGCATGAATCTTTTAAAAAAATTAACCAGCATGGCCATTTCCTCAAAAGTGTTTGCTGAACCTTCTTCGATTATGTCATCGATCAGAGTATCACAAAGTTGTTAAATACAGTCCTGGTTATTGGGAGTAGTCTCGTAGTGGAACGAGTCATGCTGCAGAGCTGGTGTCTGACTTGGAGTTTTCACAGGCAAAGCTTGATTAACATTAGAATAAGACACAGTGTGATTGGAGAGAGAAGTGTTACCTCTATTTTTGACACTCATCTTATATTTATTGATGGACTATAGGTAAGATCCTAGATCGGTCAAAGTCCATTTTTCTAAGCTTTTGGACGCTTTTGTAGAGATAACACTTTCAGCCTAATCTTCCCCCAGACTGTCCAGGAACTTGTTGTTGATGTTTTCATTGGGCTCTCCAATCTAAAGTTCTTACATGGTAGCATTAAGCTTTGTGAGCCTAGCGAGCATGTCGCTGAGTGATTCTCCAGGTTTTCCTACGACATTTTTGTAGTCCATCTTTTGCTCTTGTATCTTTGACTTTTGTAGTTCAGTGTTGCCTTTATGAACAACTAGAAGGTTACCCCAGATGTCTTATGCCACTTTGATGTGATATACTCTTCTTCTTTCGGGTGGAGAAAGGCTGATGTAGATTACTCGAACGGCCTGAGCATTAAGCTCAACGCACCTTCACTGTTCAGTAGTGTAAGAGCTTGGATCTTTCGCTTCAGGTACTGGAAAATTACCTTTGGTTACCACAGTCCAAAGTTGTTGGTTGAGCGACTAAAGGTGAGACTCCATCTCATTTTTCACATATTGTAGTTTGTGGAAGTTAACTTTGGATTTTCCACTTGCATTCTGTTGTTGTTAGAGTTTGAGATTTCTATCATTTTGAAAGATTTGTCAGCCAGTGCATGCTCTGATACCACTTGATAGGATCGGGGTGCTGACCGAGTAGGTCTGAGGTGTTAGTCTCAGACCAACTCTACTTGGAGAAACGTATTTGTCAAGTATAATAACGTAAAATCTTTTGTATAAAACTTAACAAGACGGGATTTTGCTTATATTGAAATTCGAAGTGAATCACAACCTAGCTTCCTATCTTGGGATTCGACAGAGGTATTCTGTCTCATCCAACACGCGCTATGCTCTAGAAGTAGATCAATACAGAATAAGAAGGGGGGTGTTTTGTGTGCTCTATAGGAAATAGATTCCTAAGCTAAAGTGACTAAGTCACACTAAGATCTCTTGAAAATAATATATCTCTCAAACAATCTTTTTCTCTTCTAAAACTAAAACCTGGATGCACACCTTACTTTTGACAAATGCATGTTAATATATAAGTCTCTAATTGCTAAGTATCAAATACCAATCGTGAAGTGATGTTTGGTTAAGTTGTGCAAGTTTCAGAGTGGTATTGCTCCTCCACGATCTCCATCATGTTAGTCTTCATGTTTCCATAACTCTCGGAGTTGACAGGTTTTGTCCGTGCGCATCAAGTCTCGTTTGGGAGCAGTACATGAAAGGGGAAGTCTCTGTGTACCACTACTCGGACTGGAAGATCTTGAGGGCTAGTAGCTCTGTAGTACTACTTTCACTCAGGAGGCAATCATCTGCAAAACAAAGTCATAACATACTGCCATGTTTTTGATGTGGTCCGGGTTTGTGTACTGGTTTACAAACCCAAACCACCACAAAGGAAAGTTTCAGCCGTATTTCAGAGGTGGTCCAGGTTTACGTACTTGTTTGCAAACCCGGACCAGGGCATTTACGGAAATAATCAGCCGCTCGCCTAAATCCCTAATTACCCAAACTCCTTTCTTCAACCTCCAGCCATGCAGATAACTCTCACGCCTGCAAATTCCCTCACCCTTCATCCGCACACCACCAACCCAGTTACCACCCCCATTCGCCCAACCTCACCACCTCCAACCTTCACCGCTCAGCCCACGTCCACCCCGACCTAAATCTTCGCCCAATTCTCACTCGATGTTCCACTCTTGACCACCACCTTCAGCCTTTCTATTCGCACCACCACCCTCTTTGCCTGTTCCCGACCGTTTCCATTGACTTCAAACCCAAGCCCTAATTTTCTTTCACACCACCTACCATAAATCCTAGCCATAGACTACTGATACAGACCACACCCACATCCTGTTCCACAATATGTCACCAAACAGAGCCCTAATTTCTTTTAGTTTTCTTAGTTACATTAATCACTTTGTGCAGAAAATGACCCCAAAGAGAACTCGTCAATCGACCATGTTGGGGTAAAACCTAACGGCAAGTGCACCGGTCGATTCTAGCAAGTTTTAATCTCAGAGTATTCCCTAAGTATCGAACCAGATGAGGCGATGTCTACCTTAATCGTGACTAAACTAACAAATAAGAAAAACTAAGTAACGTATGAATAACAGGAAATTGGGGGGTTTTGGTTTGTGGAAATAAATGTTATAGAAGAGATTGAGAAACATTAAATAACAGAAAAATAATTGATTTGAATCTGATTCGGAAAGGAAATCCCGGTTCACTACTTCTCCCTAGACTTGCAATTCCTTTCCCTAAGTGATTTCCAAAAAGAATCCTGAATAACACCCTAGAACAACGTTATTCACATCCGGTCTCCCGCTCAACAAATTCTAATTAGCAAATACCGAATCCCAACTCTCGTTAAGAACCCACTATTTACTAATTGCTTTAAGCACAATTGAAATACCCCAAACCTTAATATATTTTTAAACACCTAAATATGGTATATTAAGACTAAAAAGAGTCTTAGAAACATTAGTAAACAAATTTAAACAAAAGAAAACACAAAATGTGCTTTAAGGTCAATAAAGGCCAAAATGTGCTCTAAGCTTGGGGTAAGCTTGGTTAAGACCCAATGAACTTACCAAGATCTTAATTATATGCTAATGAACATATTAAACCAATTACCAAAGAAAACCAAGCTTGAAAACAAGTTTAAACACAAAATGTGCTTTAAGGAGTCTTAAAGCACATTTTTGAAAAATTGTCTTGTAAATGAGTTTTGAGTGGCTAGATGTCCATCATTACTCTTAAATATATATGTGTACTATATAATATCACATTTGGATGTCTATATCAATGGGAAATCAAAAATTTCACTTCTATGTGCCTTGTTTTTATGAATAGTAGTTTTTACAAGCTATTTTGTAACATATGTTTGTATAAGTAATTAAATGTTCAACAAAGACTAAAATACCCTCATACTACTATTGGGGGCCGGTTTTTAAGGTTGGTGACACACCACCCTTGTTAGCATGTTAAGAAAATAAAGAAGACTACTTAAGTACCTTTTTACTTTATAAAGCATAAATATCTTCTAAAAGCAAATTCTATCTCATTCTCTCATTTTTTCCTTCATTTCCCACGGTTCCAAACACCTTCTTCAACCTCTCTTCTTCATTCTCTCACGGTTTGCAATAGTACACACCACCATCTCCATCTTTGATCTCTTGTAAAATCTAGCTCACTTGTCCAAATCAAAAACAAACACCACCAATCTCTTCCTCTCATCAAGCTCTTCATTCCTATCTTCTCAAAACTTCAAGAGCCCCATTCGGTGCCAAGGAGTTCCACCATTGAAGGAGCTTGAGCTTGTATTTTTACATATTATTACTCTCCTTTGCTTGTAGGTAAGGAATCTCAAATAAAAACTACATTTCCTCCATGTTTTTGTTGTGACCGGAAATACCCATTGAAGGTGCTCTTTATATGGCTTTGTTTTAGCTTCATTCCAACCTTTCATGGACTAGGTGGAGTCCTCTCTTGATATATATTCAAACTCTCTTCAAAAGCCAAGGTAAAACAACTGTATTAATGTTTTTGAAATCATGTAAACCTAGGGTTTACAATGAGATAAAGCTTAAAGCTTGAATACTCATTATGTTATTTGTATAATGTTTAGTAGTTGACAAGGAATCAAATACCTCACCGGTTTTATAAGGAAACAAGAAAGAAGTTGTTTGGAAAAGAGGTAAATCTACTAACCTAATGTTTTTAAATGCCTTAGGAGAAATGAGCTTATAATGCTTGTTAAAACTACCTAAAGAGCAAATGGTGAATGACTTAGTAAAGTGTTCTCAAGAGACTAGTAAACGGCATATGTGTTGTTAAGTGTATTTGCAGGTCAAAGGCAAATATATTGTGGAAATTCAGTGTTTAAGAATTATGCACTTTAAGGGCCTAAGAGCCATGTCATTTAAGGGCCTAAGTGCCATGCAATTTAAATTATGCACTATATTGTGATGTAGTGCTTTATGAGTGAAGTTTGTGTATAATAAGTGTTTGATGGATTTTTAGTGTGCTTGGTTGTTTGTTGGTGAAAACAATGTGCTTTGGTGTAATAAAATGCTAGGAGAACCTATGTCGAAATTTGAGGAAATGCATAAGGAGTTCAAGATGTTTTAAAGGAATTTTGATGAACTAGGAAGTGTTCTAGAGTGTAATAAGGACTTAGGCATGATCTTGAGGTTTTAGTATGTACCAAAGTCATTTTGGACTTAGGTAAGGACTTAGGCAAACTTTGGTAAAATAAGAAGAAAGTGTAAGCTTAGAAAAAGGGATTTCAAGGATGACATAAGAAGTTTTAGCTTGTAAGAAATGATGTTTAAGTAATAATGTAGTGTGGAAGAAATATCTTGGTATAATGATTGTAATAGGCAAGGCATACCACTTAGAAACTTTAGGAGAAGATACTATAAGTGTTGGAGGCTTTGGAGAAATTTGGTTAACTGTTTAAAGGCTTAGAAATTGAGTAAAATGCTTTGTCCAAACTTCCGTCCGGATGTGGAAGTTCGGACAGGCTCTGTTGGGTAAAAGGATTCTCACTCGCGAACAGTGTCCGAACTTGGGAAGTCCGGACACTAGTTCGGACGTACCCATTCTTCCTTAGGATTATCCTCGAGCTGTGTCCGAACTTGGGAAGTCCGGACACATGTTCGGACGCATGGATTTCTGTCTAGATTTTTCTCGGCTCACGTCCGAACTTCCGAAGTCCGGACATAAGTTCGGACGTGCGTCTGTTATCTGTCTAAAGTCACGGCTTGCATCCGAACTTGGAAGTTCGGACACAAGTTCGGACGGGCCACAATGTGGACCAAAAATGTTGTTTTAAGATGGGAAATGTTATCTAAAAATGGTAATTAGTTAGTAATGATGATGTGAGGTTAACTAAGACATGTTAGGAGTGTTATAATGGTAATTAAAATGGTGAAGAGTTATAACAGTATGAAAATAAAATAAAATAGATATGTGAAGTAACAAGTTAACAATGGATTAGTGCGTTAATTAACCGACGTTACTAATGTGTTTAGGATTCTCTCAAGGTGGAAACGAATCGAGGCAAGGACCAAGGTATGGTTTTCTTGCAGTCTGTTGTCTACCGGTTTACACCGGCTTTTGTGTTGTATGTTTTTCTGTGTGTTTACGACGTTATAAGATCTAAACATGTAATGAGTTTACAGTTGTTCATATTATTGTGATGTTATGATGTGACTC
This sequence comes from Limonium bicolor, assembly GCA_023374045.1. NCBI lineage: Eukaryota > Viridiplantae > Streptophyta > Magnoliopsida > Caryophyllales > Plumbaginaceae > Limonium > Limonium bicolor. Next base: position 292,468,634 of record CM041779.1, read on the forward strand.
ATTTCCCTTGTGTGTGTCTAACATGACTTACCACTTATTGTGTACTGGTTGTTAAGTTCCACCATGAACTTCTAACAAGTGTTAACTGGGAAGTGAGGAATCCGGTTGTCCGGTCATGCATGTAAGTTAAGAGTAGATATCTGAATCAGATTCGACTCTTATGTTGTTAAGATTGTTCTCCTTAATTTGGGGTTCGATCTCCCGCTAGCTTCCTCCAAAGCTTACCTATTCTGACTTATGATCGGTTTAGTGGGAACATGTGTTTGTGCGGTGTGTTCGGGTCACTAAATCCGAACCATCTGTGACTTAAGTTACTCGTTCGAATAACAGAACGGTAATGAGTGTGTGTAACGAGCTTAACATGAGGGTGAACCATTCTCTAGGCTCTTGTGTTATTGACCCTTGTGGTTTGTTATTGTGGAACGAAGATCCACTGTGAATGTGATGTTATGTTGTGCACTATTGATGCTATGCCACATCTATGTTATGTTATGATATGTATAAAATGAATGCCATGTTATCATGACAATTAGTTGCGCGTATCCCGGTAGCCGATGGGCTGCGCGTTAACCATACCAGCCAAGGGTTGCTGACCCCCTCGGGGGATCCATATTTCTTATACTGCAGGATGAGGATCGAAGAAGCGGAGTGGCTTTAGATCCTAGGATGCAGGTTTACTTTTGATTACTTTTGGATGTTGGCCCGGGATGCGCCTGTGCTCCCGTGGCGGTATTATTGGTTATGATCGGGTTACAGTGATGTTTGACAGTAAAGGATGTATGTAAACACTCGGTATTTGTTTATGTATATATATGGTTATTAGTTCTATGCTCGGGAGTCTGATCATCAGACCGGTACAATTGTATTTATTCAGCCTTGTTAACCACGTGGGTGGTTGACGGCGTTGTAGCACCATTCGTTTAGTTACTGTTTAGTTGCTTAAATTCCGCTGCGACTTCAAGTAGTGTTATGTGCGTAGTAGGGGTGTTACAAAAAGTGGTATCAGAGCGAATTATCGCTCTGATGACTGGAATACCGAGCTTAGGGATATACCGAGTTAGGAAACCTAACTACAGTTACTTCAGTGAACATTATGGAAAGGTTACCCACTAATATAAGGTGAGATACCTATTATCGGGAAGCGTTAAAACCGTTGGACCGATAAGTGTGCAAGCATATTGCTAATGAATATTCATGTGAATACAGATGGCAGGTAGACCATGAGGTAGAGGCCGCGGAAGCGGTACTGGTGATACGGGTGACCAGGGCGTGAACACTACGGCTCAGGTTATGGCTGAGGCTGTAGCAGCCGCTGTAGCCCAAATGGTACCCCAGCTTGTAGCTGCGATTCAGCAGGGGCAGATGCCCGGAGTACAACCACCACCGCCACCGCCACGAGAGACCAACTGGGTCAAGGCATTGGCAGACTTGAGACCCCCTTCATTTCATAGGGAGACCGACCCACGTAAGCTGGAGGCGTACATCTCCGAGTTGGAGACCGCCTACGAGACCTTAGTTGTACCTGCAGAGGCTAAGGTCCGTCTTGCCGCTTACTACCTGAAGGGTTCGGCACAGAATTGGTGGAAGCTTGTGAGAGAGGACCGGATGGCGGATCCTCAGTTTGGATGGAGGGAGTACACGGCTCTACTGCGAGCCAAATACTACCCTGTGCACGTTCAAGAGGCCAAGCGCCTAGAGCTGGATAGTCTGAGGCAGGGGGACAAGGTGTCGGTTGATGAGTATTACACTGCATTCACCGGCCTTATCCACCTGTTACCGGACCTGGGATACTCGAACCGGGTGCTGGTAAACCGTTTCTACAACGGTCTCAGCCACCGTCTTCGCTATGGAATGGGGCCAGCTGAGTATACTACCTTGCAGGTAATTTAAATAAAGAATGATGTGAATATGTGTAGTCTACAAGTGAGTAATAATGTGAGTTTGTGAGTATGATTTGCGGGGCATGACTGACGTCCTAATTCAGGAGTGCTATCATGCCGCTGCTAAGGTGAAGATCACCGTCCGTCTGAGGGACGAAGAGAATGTGCACAAGCGCAAGGCCACGAGCGAGGGCCAGAGTCCGCAGGGGTACGGGGGAGGAAAGAAGAAGAAGAAACCTTATCCCCAGCCCCAGAAGAGTCAGCACCAGGGTGACAAGGGCCAAGCCCAAACCACCACAGCTGAGGAGCCACTGAAGCTCACATATGCTTATGCGGCGAAACCCCTACGCTCTTACCCACCTAAGGGTAAGTATTTAATCTTGTGTGATAAGTTGAAGTGTATATTGATAAGTTGTGAAACAAGTACTGAATGTGTATTGTGATAGCAGCAAGCACGGGCTCTGGACCGGAGCGCCACTATTACTGTAAGTGGTGCAATGGAGACCACCCCGGCAAGGACTGCAAGGGAAATGAGGTGCAGTGTCGTTACTGCGAGAAGTGGGGTCACCGTGACTACGAGTGTTACCGGAACCCCAACAGCAGAGTCAACAAGCCCAAGGGGCAGTGGAAGGGTAAGGCCACAACATCTATTGATGGCCCGAAGACGGCTAACCAGCCACCCACAGATCAGAGATACACTGATTCCCAGAAGGGGAAGGGGTCGGGACCTAGCAAGGCCGCCCTGAATGTGGTGGACCGGTCTGAGGTGCCAGGGCCCTCTACTAGACCAGGTACCGCCTAAACTGTTGAATGTAATAAGTGATTGCATATCGCGTTTCATGCATGTGTGTACTAGTGAGTCCAATGTGTCATCATGTGAGTGAAAAGTTAAAGTATAGTATGAAAGTCACCTAATTAGATAATTTTAAACTTAAAGGAACCTTCAATATATGTTATCCAATCCCACCCACACCAAACCCTGAAGAAACCACCATCAACATCACCGACTTTCCAATGGAGCAATGTCAGGTTATCCAGCCAGGTATGATACTCTTAAATGGATACCTGACACCGGAAGCACAAGTCCATATCATCAGACGATGCCACGAACTTGGAGCTAAGCCAGGAGGTTTCTACACACCCGAATACCCGAACGGATCAAGAATGCAATTGAAGATGATGTGCATGGGTAAGGACTGGAACCCTTACACTAAGACATATCAAGAAGTGCGAGCTGAAGATGGAGCAACAGTACCAAGTATACCTGAGGAGTTCCATGCGGTCGTTAATCACGCCGTGGGAATTGCTCAACAAGTTGAAACGGATTTAATTCCAGATGTGAAAACAGATTTGTGTATTGTGAACTTCTACCAGAAAGGTGGACGATTAGGTTTACACCAAGACAAGGACGAGTCACCCGAGTCTCTAAGTAAGGGAGTACCCGTGGTGTCTTGGTCCATTGGTGATACCGCAGTGTTTGTTTATGGCGAGCAGAAGCGTGCTGATCTCGCAAGGAAGCTAATACTAAAGTCAGGAGATGTGTTAATCATGGGTGGGCAGTCAAGGATGCTATATCATGGCATCAGGAAGATCAAACTGAATACCGCACCGTCGACAGTGATCAATGCCACACACATGAAACCTGGACGTTTGAATTTGACCTTCAGACAGTTTTAAAGCCTTGTATAATCGTGTAATGTGTTAAGCCAGTATATGTTAAGGGAGTTATGTATGTGTTAAGTTATGTCAACCGTGTAAACCAACAATGTTGTAAAGAGAATGTGTTAATGAATAAAGTGGAGTTATTGAAGTATATCAACCGTGTTGTTACCCAGTACTTATTAGTTTGCCAATGAATTAGGCTGTGCACTCGGGACGGGAGGTACACTGAGTGTCTGCAATGAGGCAGAAGTCGGCAAGAGCGGCACAATCCTCACCGGTACCTTTCCAGTCAATGGCGTGGACGCTTCGATCTTGTTTGACTCCGGAGCCTCACACACATTTATTTCGCTATCTTTCGTGAAGAGGCTGGGGTTAGATGGTGATGAGATGCCAGACTTCTTGGTCACTCTCCCATCGAAAGAGCGGATCAGGTGTACCCGCTACCACCGAGATGTTGTTGTACGAATCAGAGGTGAAGAGTTTCCGATCGACTTGATAGAGTTCGACGGACTTGGTTTCGATGTGATTGTCGGGATGAACTGGTTGGAGCGGTACAAGGGCAGAATCCTATGTGCCGAGCATCGACTGCTTCTTCGGAGTCCATCTGGGGTTACCATATCATACCGCCAGAGGCCCAGGGAGCCTTCGACACAGATCATCGCCGCCATGGCCATGTATCGTGAGTTACGACGAGGGAGTGATGTATACCTCTGCTATGTCCAGGACATAGAGAGAGACCCAGAGTTTAGTTCTGATGTGCCGGTAGTGTCAGAGTTTCTGATGTATTTCCTAAGGAACTGCCGGGCATGCCGCCAGCACGAGAGGTTGAGTTTGAGATTGACTTGGTTCCGGGCACTGGACCCATTGCAAAAGCACCTTATCGTATGGCTCCAGCAGAGATGACAGAGCTCAAGGAGCAGCTGAGAGACCTACTTGACAAGGGCTTTATCCGCCCTAGTGTTTCACCATGGGGAGCGCCGGTCCTCTTCGTGAAGAAGAAGGACGGTAGCCTCCGCCTGTGTATTGACTATCGGGAGCTGAATGCTGTTACGGTGAAGAACCGTTACCCTTTACCACGCATCGACGATCTATTTGATCAGCTGAGGGGAGCATCAGTATTCTCCAAGATAGACCTACGTTCCGGATACCATCAGATTGCCATCCGTGATAGTGATATCGAAAAGACAGCGCTCAGAACTAGGTATGGGCATTATGAGTTCACAGTTATGCCGTTTGGCTTATCAAATGCACCAGCTAAGTTCATGGACTTAATGAACCGTTTGTTCCAAGATCAGTTGGACAAATCAGTGGTAGTCTTCATTGATGACATACTTGTGTATTCGAAATCAAGAGGTGAGCACAAAAGCCACCTAAGAAATGTGTTACAAGAATTGAGGAGGAATCAGTTGTATGCAAAGTTTTCGAAATGTGAATTTTGGTTGAACCAAGTATCCTTTCTTGGTCATGTAATTTCTGAGGCCGGGATCGCTGTTGATCCGGCAAAGATAGATGCAGTGCGCACCTGGCCTAGGCCGAAGACAGTTACCGATATCAGGAGCTTCCTCGGTCTGGCAGGTTACTATAGGAGGTTTGTGAAGGACTTCTCCAGTGTCTCGAAGCCGATGACTTCCTTAATGAAGAAGGATGCACCATTCGAGTGGACAGTCGACTGTGATAGTTCTTTCACGAGTCTCAAGGATGCTCTGACATCTGCACCAGTCCTGACTATACCAGACGGTCCAGATGGTTTTGAGGTCTATTGCGACGCATCAGGTAGAGGTATGGGTTGTGTATTGATGCAACACGGGAAGGTCGTAGCATACGCCTCCCGACAGCTGAAGAAACATGAGGAGAACTACCCTACCCATGACTTAGAATTGGGTGCCATTGTCTTCGCATTGAAGATATGACGACATTATTTGTATGGGGTAAGGGTGACAATCTATTCTGACCACAAGAGCTTAAAGTACTTATTCACTCAGAAGGAGTTGAACATGAGGCAAAGAAGGTGGGTTGAATTTCTGAATGACTACGACATTAATCTGCAATATAAAGAGGGTAAGGCAAATGTGGTAGCTGACGCATTGAGTCGCCGAGCACACTCTCCCATTGCTAGTCTCTCATACTGGCTTGGTTGAAGAGGTGCGGAGTGCTCAGATGACGGATCAGTATATGATGGAGATCCGGCAGAAGCTTATTGATGGCACATTCGAGGGTCAGAAGTACGACTTCTGTAACACCCCAACTACTAACAACACACTTAATAACATATCGCAGCGGAATTCATAACTCACAACATCACTTAACTCTTTGGTGTTACACGCCGTTAGCCACCCACGTGGCTAACAAGGCTAACATACATACATTGTACCGGTCTGATGGACTAAATTCCCGAGCGACTACACATAAATCCCGTTCCAGGTCCAACCGTCATTATACACTTACATTACAGCTGTACCGAGTAATTACCAACTAACGCCGATACATTTTCGGTCTTACTACAGCTATAATACATCCACAATTCTCATGACTACCACATATAACACTACCCTGTCCTACTCTCGAACGGCTTCCAGTACCTTGTACCTGAAAAGTATGGGAGCCCCCAAAGGGGGTCAGCACCTTTGCTGGTATGGTAATCCCGCAGCCCGCATGCTACCGGGCCACGCACAACTATTTGTCGTCTTAGCATACGGTTTATTTATTTCAAACATGCACAAACTCACATACATATCATGCTTATAAGCAAACAATCATTAATAGGGCACAAACACAAATTAACACACACACTCAATAACAGTACACTTCACTTTATAACACACTCAACTTAATTTCTCTCCTCTGAGAGGATATAACTTTATTTAGGGAATGCCGGGGTAATATAAGCCCGAGCACAACATACATACATTTCCTTTACTTGAGTGGCGGCCTCATATAGGACCGATCACAACATACATAGTTCCCCCCTAACTCCAATAGTGATGAGGTAGGTAAGCCTTGGTTAAGCTTGTGGGTGGTTGTAATTCCAGGAGGAGGAACAACCGTAACATAACAAAGAGGGAGTCGAAGCGAACTTAGGCATCGACACCCTACCAACATTATATATAATTTCCCTCCTAGCCCGATGTGGAGGTCGGGTAGGTAAGCTTTGGCTAAGCTAGCGGGAGGTCGAAATCCAATGAAGGAAAACAACCCTAACATACCAGGATGGGAGTTAATTCTCATATATGTATTAACTCCCAAACAACACGCGCGACCGGAACAAACCAGATTCTTCTCCATACATAACATATTAATAGTTAGAGGTTCCCTTATGGAACTTACCACATACATACATCACATAGTGTTACTAACTCGGTTAGACACATATGGGGAGTAATATCCCCTTTTAACAAACATGAATAATTGTATCCAATAACAACAACAACAACATATCCAACAAGTCACATACACCACTCATAATAACAACATACACTAACGCACGGATAGCCGTAGTTAGAACGTTCCCATGGGTTGGGACGTTTATTCCGAATACCGATCTTATGTGAACCTAAAGTCGGTTAACATTATTTAACACATAACTAAGGTTAAGCGGTATCGGAATTAATTACGCCACAATAATGAATTACGTAAACTCATTTCATGCTTTATCTTGCAAGGTGACAAACACACAGAAAAACACATTGGCATACAAGCCGGTGTAATCCGGTAGGACACAGGTTGCAAGAAAACCATACCTTGGCCCTTGCTGCGTACGAGTCCCACCAAACGTAGTTCCTATACATGATTTATAATATCGGTTAATTAATTATTTAACTCCCACTTAGTTAATTACTCCACATATTTATGTCGTACACTTTCACACTTAAACTTACACTTGTTCACCCTCCTAATGTTCATTATAAGTCACCAAACATGTCCTAAATAATCTTATAACATCAACACCTACTCATCCCCATCATTAGGCACCATTTAACAACATAAAAACAAGGTTTTAGGGTGGTCCGGGACTTGGTCCTCACCTTAGGTCCCGGACCAATTCACAACTCAACTCTCGGCTATTTTATAAGGGGTGGTCCGGGACTTCACACTTAACCTAAGTCCCGGACCAGAATGTGTGAAAATCTCTCGGCCTTTAAATTGCAAATGGTCCGGGACTTGGGCATGGAGTTTGGTCCCGGACCAAACAAACAGAGCACTCTCGGGGGAAATTTTAGGGGTGGTCCGGGACTTGGTCCTGGACCTAAGTCCCGGACCCTGCTACAGAGTTCACAATTTTGACAGTTTCTTCCTCTGTTACAGGTTCTCTCTTTACCCATTGATTAACCAACCTTCACCAACTAAAACCTTCATGTTTTAGTGCCTAATTACCCACCTAAACCACCTTAAACCAAACACCAAGTACACTCACCAATCTAGTTAATTTTACTTAGATTTTTCTCGCTTACAAAGCTAGTTATCCTCACTTGTTTTCTATCGGTTTGTAACAGATTTTGGTTTCCCTTTTAAGCCATTCAAACCTCTCCTACTGATGCCATAACTATCACTCAAATAACATTATTTTGCTCCCAGCACACTCCTCTTCTTAGTTAGGCTCTCAAAACTTAAACCACTCAACTTAACCTTCTTAAACAACCTAGTTTCTTCCTTTAAACAGAACACTCAAACCATCCACCCTAGGTGAATTTTGACAGCACTTATTTACTTCCCTAAGAATTTTCACCACACTACAAAAGTTCACAACACACAACTCCCACCTGTTTGGTTTAAACACAAACAACACATAAAAGTCCCACTTGTTCACACATGTAAACTAGCTTAACTTCTAGGTTTATTTTACACACTCTAACACATTAATACATCCTGTTACAAATAACAATATTACAGTCCCAAGGCTACACAAGCTCAAGGTTTTTTTTTTTTTCAACATCAACACCAACTTCACAAGGAAATAAAACCAATACAAGGTAAGCTTCTAGTTTTCACTCCTCTTCTTCCTCTTTATCTTGTTCCCTCTTTCTCCTCTTGTTTTCCACACCACACACAAGGGCTTTGGATTGCCAACTACGACCGCAGCCCATCACACACATACAACAATCAATTCACTTTTCCTCCACAAAACCTAATATATATTTTAAGAGCTAGTTTTCAAAGTTTAGTCTAGATTTTACCTTAGAGAACCCAAATGGGTGGCTTGGCACTCAATTGGAGAAGTTTTCCAACACCCACAAAAACATACGGTCTTGACTGAAATGAGGGGAAATTCCAACGTGAGGGAAAAATCTCACAAATGGCAAGAATGAGCTTGAACTGATCTAAACACTTACTTATTAATACCTTAAGGCACTAAGGAAGAGAAGAAGGGTTGAAATCAACTCTTCACACTTCAAAAGCTCCAACGTCAATGGAGATGAAAATGGAGGAATCGAAACTTTGTTGGGTGGAAATCGAAGCTCTCACCGAGAGGAGTTCAACGGTACAAATTTCGTGTGATTCGGTGGAGGAACGAGCAAGATAGAGTTGAAACAAGGAGAGGGTTTGGTGCTGTTGGTGTCGCACGTACAGAGGAAGAAGAAGAAGAAGTTGCAAAGCTCTGGAGTAAATCGTGAATGAGGAATAGAAGGTGAGAGGTAAGTATTTTATTTTACTTTTTACTTTATACTATTTACTTTACTTATTTATTTATTTGTCTTGTTATTACTTAATATCTAGCAAGCTATTAATGGGTGTACACTTATTAATTAAAACCGGCCCACATTAAATAATAGCCTGTGTCGTTTTTCGTCTTTTACAGAAAACGCCCATTAATTTACCCGGTTTTAGTATTATTCACTAACCGGGTCCGTTTTCCGGAATTTTCTCGTTTATTTAATTTTAATGGTTATTATACTCCCATTAATGTTTAATTATTGTTACATAATCAACTATTATTTTTACGGGGTCATTTAACTGTTTAAAATCACGTTTCCGGATTTTCTCGAAAACGCGTTTTAGGACTCCGTTAGCGTTTTTACGCATGGTTTGAATCCGTTTTCTTCCGGAATTTTCCCACATGTTATTAATGTGTAATTAAGGTATAAAAATACATTTATCACTCTAACGAAGGTTATGTACCTCCTAAAATAATTAAATACGCGGTTTCACATTTTGTGACTTTTACGCATGTTCTTATTCTTTTTGGTTTTTATTTCTTCACCAATAATCTTAAGGACTTAATTAGCCTTAGAAAATTATAATTACATAGTTAATTAAGATATTAAGGTTTGGGGTATTTCAATCTACCCCCCTTAAAAGAACTTCGTCCTCGAAGTTCACACTTCCCTAGCATCATTTGAATTAGAACACCGGGATTACTTGCAACATAAACTTCCATAACAAACATACTTTACATTACAACCTCGGACTTGACGGTCCGGGTAACACATCCACATCCATATATATATAACATACTTACATAGTAATCTCGGACTTGATGATCCGGCTACCTTAACAACATTTGCACATGTATAACAACCCTTTGACTCTTGGTCTGGGTAACATAACAACATTTAGACTCGTGGTCTTGATAACACAACATCCTTTAGACACATAGGTCTTGACAACATAACACTTCTGGAATTCAATCACATTAGGACTCAAGGTCCAAAATAATAATTATTACACATACCACACAACATGTCATAGCATGTATATCAACCAGAAATTCCTTTTCCATCTCTTCATGGGTTCGAGACCCATGTTGAGTACATATACACTGTGATCCCGCAGAACCGGTCGCGATGGACACTCTGGTCCCCGTTCCTTTGGGAGATCAAAACAATTGCATACATCTTTAAAATATACTTCTCATGTCACCGGTCCTAAGACAAAGGCTCATACGTCCTCAGCTCGTGAGCAAGTAGTAGGAAAATACCCTCTATGAGGTTAAGTATAATGAAATCCTTTATTGGAAGGATACAAGTTGAAAATCCTCTTCGAGGTCACATAAAGGTAGTCCTTCCTTTGAAAATACCACCTAAGAATCTTAAAACATTTATTGCAGTCTAGAAAATACCAATTGCAAATTTGAGACCCAATTTAAAATTCTTTTGAAAGCTCCATACAACTCCAAGTCCAATTATTGTTAACTGCATCTTATTCTTGATGTGATTATTTATGACCACTTATAGGGAGTTTCAAGAATCATCCAACCCTGATGTGATCAGCATCAGTGTTGAACTATCTCTCCACCCCAATTTGTGTTCGGCTTCCCTTGATCTCATGATAATCAAGTTTCACCTCCCACTTTAATTTCAAACAACAACTAATTCAAGCATGTACCATTTTCTATCTTCTAATCCATCTAGTCATAATCATTACATCTCCAAGGGTGGAACTATGTCCATCAATCATCTTCCCGATTTATTTTAAATCAAGTTACCTAGGGAATTTAATTCTCACTAGGTTCTACGTTGGTGTCATACCTCTTCATAAATCACAATACTATATACATACATATATCCATATATATTTTTATCAAAATATAATACACGATATTACGTTTGGTAACATATGAACATATACTGTCGGGGTTTTAATTCCCCGGGAGTTTTCTACCCCCTTACACTTATACTTTCACCTACATCCGTTAACACAATAAACATACTTATCACAATGGTATTCGCATCTTCAGTGCGCAATTACCATAATTAAACCATGAATGAATGCATATGTTTATGTAACACACACACCAATCATCAGAACAAATCATTTTGTGTTATGCACAACATAATTCACGTACACTTGTACGATAATAGACACTAAGTGGTTCTGCGCTCTACCCCCCTTAAAAGGGATTACGCCCACGTAATCAATCACTTAATCACTGGTTTATAACGGTCTACCGTCGTGAAGTGTTTTATCTCCACGTGGTTTATTACACCATGTGTTCTGGTTTGAGGATCTTAGCCATATTGACGGTTTAGTCCATAACCAAGAATTCTCACTAGAGTTTATTTTAACTCTTAACTAGTTTCGATTCTGGCCTGTGAGGCTTTTTGGCATCATTAGTTTGCCATTCACTCATGTTCACTACACACATTTAACACTTGAGTTGCTGCTCGCTCGCTACTTCTTCCGCTGCGCAACTCTAAACAACTTTAGAGCTTAATTTTGCCCCTTACATTAGCCTTACTATGGTACATTTCATTCCCTGATTATCACCTTTATCTTGGTAATAACGGTTCTCAACCGACGCGTGGTACTTACCGTGAGCGAATTCGGTGAGTTACAAACTTCTATTCATTTCCACGATAATTATTGTATTCTACAATGATTTACTTGGTTTCTTCCGACTTACTGTCGGTTAAGTTTGAGCTACTACCTTTTGTGTAGTACTCTGTCGGTTATTTCCAACACTTGAGGTATGTTCCATACCGATATTCAACAATCGTGCTACTGTAGTCACTTATGTCAACCAAGTACCCTTTGATTGGTACTACCGTGCTTCTCTTATGCATCGGTTTTATCACACCATAATTCTTGTCCTTCTATCACATTTAACATTTTCAGACTTCCTAGCTATCTCACTTGATCATTACCGCGCAAGCGCAATACCAAAACACTCAGTCATACAGAGTGCAGAGGCGTAAACTCTTGACAGTAAGTCTCTTATGAGATAGCAATAGGAATTCATACTGTGTTCCTTATCACATAGTACCGACCACTGGCTTATTGCCCAGTCTGTTTATCATCACTTATCTTGTATCTCCACTGGTTTTAACTCATAACTGGTCTTATTCGCCATACAACTATTTAACAATGCGTATACAACGGTCGCTCACTGCGCACTGTGCTCTTTGTCATCGTATAATATTAACTTCACTGCATCCGCTATTATATTAGCTTCTGCCATTACACTGTGTTTCGCCATTTATTTGGCTGGTTGCTGAATACGCTATTCTTCGAGTCTTTATGCTCCTTGAGCGTTGTTCATTTCACATCTAGCATCCCACACGTAATGGTGGTTGCTATTCGACTTATCACTCTTTCAGTCTCCACAACTGGTACAACTCTTTTCATAGTAACAACATGGTCAACCTTTAACACATTCCCTGAACTTAATTCACATAACTACCGCTATTGCGGTCTCACAATGTCAGAGGTATCCCCACTCTTGAAGCAGTGGTTCGTTATCGCTTACTTACTTATATAACATGAATCTCTGTGATCAATAACATTTTCTTAACACATTCCACTTGTGGCTTATAAGCCTTATTGTCTCGAGCTCTACTCATTGTAGGCTGTTCACACACATTTACTTCTCCGTACATATTACACGGTTTATAGGTTGTATTGGGCTCCATGACAAGGTCGTCGTTCCTTTCATGGGATGCTCCTTCAAGGATGTCAGACTTCTTCCTGACAACTTATGCTTAATCCAGTTAGGTGTTAGTTTACCCTTGCGTTTCTCACGTTATCTGTTCAACCATTGTTGATCCAAACACCCTTTAAGGATAGTTCCTGGGTGTTACTAGTTATGCCATTATATCGGCTCGCATTATGAGTGTTTAATTACTACATCGCCTGCGTTCTTGGCTGGGTTAAATATCATTTCCAGTGAGATTGATATCCCTTAGTTCAAGTGATCACTTCGGGAGTCTCATCCCGATCATTGCACATTAACGTATCATAGTAGGCATCTGCCTCACCATATGTAGGCTGGGTACTTACTCCAGCTATTGTGTTCATCCATCCAGATCTTAAGACATGCTATGTCTTTACTTACTAACCAGTGCACTTCGCACTTGTTCACCTTTAAACATTTCCTTAAAAAACTTACTAATTCCTTTAGTTTCCTTAACTTGACTGGGTTCCTTTACTTCAACCATTCGATGGTACTCCATTGCTCTTGCTTGACTTTTACTTCGGACCGTAGTATGGAGTCGACTACTTCCCGTGTTCCAGGCTCCACTCGTATACATACGTGGGGTATCCTACTGATACATTGCTACTTACCGACTAACCCATAAGAAGGTTGTCAGGCCCACAAGCTCCTATCGGAGTGCGGTCGTCCCACATTACAGTTGGTATACTCGTAGTGTCCGTCACACGCCTAGGTGAAGTATTCTGTTGTCAACTCCTCTTATATTATCCTATGATAATATGCATTCCATGCTTCCCGAACTTAATCAAGGGAAGTGTATCCACTGTTGTATTATTATGAACTCACTCCATTCCCTCGGGTTGTTACCCTTGGGTTTACCGGTTTCCATCCGGTTGTTTAAAAGTAACCGGGTAAAACTTACCTACCATGTGGCACTGAGGCCCGCGTAGGTCTTCTGGTTTGGTTTTAAGAAAAGAAGAATTGAAATAAAATGGGTTTGAAAGAAAATCTGGTTTTGAAAAGAGTTTGAAAGAAAATGATTTTAGGTTTAAAGAAAAATTTCCGTGGTTTTACAACGTTTCTTGCCTTATCCAAGTCTAGCTTCCTGCTGACTGGTGTGTTTCCAAGCACTGAGGTCAGGCTAATAAGCCCTTCCACGGTTATGATAATCCCACTTAACTTCATGGTGCTTTACTGAGTACTTTGTAGTTGCTAAAAAAAATCTCCCACACAACCTTGTTGTAGCAGCACTTGCCATGGCAAGTGCGCCATGCTAACTGGTTATCGGTTCAATACACACTGGTTGCGGTGTTGTTTTCATCCGCACTAACATCAATGGCCTAGTTGGCCCTTGCTTGATCTTGCAGTCTTAACAACAATTCCTTGGGTACTTCTCAGTGTCTTCACATGACAACCATTAACTAGGGTGTTTCCCTTCTGGGAGACCCCTTTTTACTTAGTATTGTATCCTCCTCGTACTACGTTGTAGTTCCTTAATCGGTTGGTATACCGTTGGTGTGTTAGTTAACATTGTAGTCCCGTAGACACTCGTCTCGGGTTTCATTATCTCGCTCCTTGCCTGTTGCACGCTTGGTACGTTGCAAGCTGGTTGTCCTCGACTGCTCCGCATGTCGACCCAGGGTGCTGGAAATTCCATTCTCTTGTGCATAAGATTCTTCACTTTTCGCTAACAAGAGCGGTTAATATTGTTAAAATGGAGACCGTCTTCGGGATCACACCTTTCGGGATCTACCGTATGACAGGTCCTCCGTACTTACAGGGGTAAATATCAACTGCCAGATCGGGTTTTCCCGAGTAAGAGATGACTCTCATCTCTCTGGCGTTCTTTCCCGAGTTATAAAATAGGGTTTGTGGAGGGCGGGATGGATACTGTAGGTATCCAGTACACACTGGTATTTCCCTAACTAGCGTACTCCTCACGCTATCACTCAACCTTTAACCCAAGGCACTGAACTCTTAACTCGGTACTTCCTAAGCTCGGTATTTCAGTCATCAGAGCGATACTTCGCTCTGATACCACTTTTTGTAACACCCCAACTACTAACAACACACTTAATAACATATCGCAGCGGAATTCATAACTCACAACATCACTTAACTCTTTGGTGTTACACGCCGTTAGCCACCCACGTGGCTAACAAGGCTAACATACATACATTGTACCGGTCTGATGGACTAAATTCCCGAGCGACTACACATAAATCCCGTTCCATGTCCAACAGTCATTATACACTTACATTACAGCTGTACCGAGTAATTACCAACTAACGCCGATACATTTTCGGTCTTACTACACCTATAATACATCCACAATTCTCATGACTACCACATACAACACTACCCCGTCCTACTCTCGAACGGCTTCCAGTACCTTGTACCTGAAAAGTATGGGAGCCCCCAAAGGGGGTCAGCACCTTTGCTGGTATGGTAATCCCGCAGCCCGCATGCTACCGGGCCACGCACAACTATTTGTCGTCTTAGCATGCGGTTGATTTATTTCAAACATGCACAAACTCACATACATATCATGCTTATAAGCAAACAATCATTAATAGGGCACAAACACAAATTAACACACACACTCAATAACAGTACACTTCACTTTATAACATACTCAACTTAATTTCTCTCCTCTGAGAGGATATAACTTTATTTAGGGAATGCCGGGGTAATATAAGCCCGAGCACAACATACATACATTTCCTTTACTTGAGTGGCGGCCTCATATAGGACCGATCACAACATACATAGTTTCCCCCTAACTCCAATAGTGATGAGGTAGGTAAGCCTTGGTTAAGCTTGTGGGTGGTTGTAATTCCAGGAGGAAGAACAACCGTAACATAACAAAGAGGGAGTCGAAGCGAACTTAGGCATCGACACCCTACCAACATTATACATAATTTCCCTCCTAGCCCGATGTGGAGGTCGGGTAGGTAAGCTTTGGCTAAGCTAGTGGGAGGTCGAAATCCAATGAAGGAAAACAACCCTAACATACCAGGATGGGAGTTAATTCTCATATATGTATTAACTCCCAAACAACACGCGCGACCGGAACAACCGGATTCCTCTCCATACATAACATATACTTAATAGTTAGAGGTTCCCTTATGGAACTTACCACATACATACATCACATAGTGTTACTAACTCGGTTAGACACATATGGGGAGTAATATCCCCTTTTAACAAACATGAATAACTGTATCCAATAACAACAACAACATATCCAACAAGTCACATACACCACTCATAATAACAACATACACTAACGCACGGATAGCCGTAGTTAGAACGTTCCCATGGGTTGGGACGTTTATTCCGAATACCGATCTCTTATGTGAACCTAAGGTCGGTTAACTATTATTTAACACATAACTAAGGTTAAGCGGTATCGGAATTAATTACGCCACAATAATGAATTACTGTAAACTCATTTCATGCTTTATCTTGCAAGGTGGCAAAACACACAGAAAAACACTTTGGCATACAAGCCGGTGTAATCCGGTAGGACACAGGTTGCAAGAAAACCATACCTTGGCCCTTGCTGCGTACGAGTCCCACCAAACGTAGTTCCTATACATGATTTATAATATCGGTTAATTAATTTATTTAACTCCCACTTAGTTAATTACTCCACATATTTATGTCGTACACTTTCACACTTAAACTTACACTTGTTCACCCTCCTAATGTTCATTATAAGTCACCAAACATGTCCTAAATAATCTTATAACATCAACACCTACTCATCCCCATGATTAGGCACCATTTAACAACATAAAAACAAGGTTTTAGGGTGGTCCGGGACTTGGTCCTCACCTTAGGTCCCGGACCAATTCACAACTCAACTCTCGGCTATTTTATAAGGGGTGGTCCGGGACTTCACACTTAACCTAAGTCCCGGACCAGAATGTGTGAAAAACTCTCGGCCTTTAAATTGCATATGGTCCGGGACTTGGGCATGGAGTTAGGTCCCGGACCAAACAAACAGAGCACTCTCGGGGGAAATTTTAGGGGTGGTCCGGGACTTGGTCCTGGACCTAAGTCCCGGACCCTGCTACAGATTTCACAATTTTGACAGTTTCTTCCTCTGTTACAGGTTCTCTCTTTACCCATTGATTAACCAACCTTCACCAACTAAAACCTTCATGTTTTAGTGCCTAATTACCCACCTAAACCACCTTAAACCAAACACCAAGTACACTCACCAATCTAGTTAATTTTACTTAGATTCTTCTCGCTTACAAAGCTAGTTATCCTCACTTGTTTTCTATCGGTTTGTAACAGATTTTGGTTTCCCTTTTAAGCCATTCAAACCTCTCCTACTGATGCCATAACTATCACTCAAATGACATTATTTTGCTCCCAGCACACTCCTCTTCTTAGTTAGGCTCTTAAAACTTAAACCACTCAACTTAACCTTCTTAAACAACCTAGTTTCTTCCTTTAAACAGAACACTCAAACCATCCACCCTAGGTGAATTTTGACAGCACTTATTTACTTCCCTAAGCATTTTCACCACACTACAAAAGTTCACAACACACAACTCCCACCTGTTTGGTTTAAACACAAACAACACATAAAAGTCCCACTTGTCCACACATGTAAACTAGCTTAACTTCTAGGTTTATTTTACACACTCTAACACATTAATACATCCTGTTTGAAATAACAATATTACAGTCCCAAGGCTACACAAGCTCAAGGTTTTTTTTTTCAACATCAACACCAACTTCACAAGGAAATAAAACCAATACAAGGTAAGTTACCTTGCTTTACTTTCAGTTTTCACTCCTCTTCTTCCTCTTTATCTTGTTCCCTCTTTCTCCTCTTGTTTTCCACACCACACACAAGGGCTTTGGATTGCCAACTACGACCGCAGCCCATCACACACATACAACAATCAATTCACTTTTCCTCCACAAAACCTAATATATATTTTAAGAGCTAGTTTTCAAAGTTTAGTCTAGATTTTACCTTAGAGAACCCAAATGGGTGGCTTGGCAATCAATTGGAGAAGTTTTCCAACACCCACAAAAACATACGGTCTCGACTGAAATGAGGGGAAATTCCAACGTGAGGGAAAAATCTCACAAATGGCAAGAATGAGCTTGAAATGATCTAAACACTTACTTATTAATACCTTAAGGCACTAAGGAAGAGAAGAAGGGTTGAAATCAACTCTTCACACTTCAAAAGCTCCAACGTCAATGGAGATGAAAATGGAGGAATCGAAACTTTGTTGGGTGGAAATCGAAGCTCTCACCGAGAGGAGTTCAACGGTACAAATTTCGTGTGATTCGGTGGAGGAACGAGCAAGATAGAGTTGAAACAAGGAGAGGGTTTGGTGCTGTTGGTGTCGCACGTACAGAGGAAGAAGAAGAAGTTGCAAAGCTCTGGAGTAAATCGTGAATGAGGAATAGAATGAGAGTGAGAGGTAGTATTTATTTTACTTTTTACTTTATACTATTTACTTTACTTATTATTTATTTGTCTTGTTATTACTTAATAGCTAGCAAGCTATTAATGGGTGTACACTTATTAATTAAAACCGGCCCACATTAAATAATAGCCCGGGTCGTTTTTCGTCTTTTACAGAAAACGCCCATTAATTTACCCGGTTTTAGTACTATTCACTAACCGGGTCCGTTTTCCGGAATTTTCTCGTTTAATTTTAATGGTTATTATACTCCCATTAATGTTTAATTATTGTTACATAATCAACTATTATTTTTACGGGGTCATTTAACTGTTTAAAATCACGTTTCCGGATTTTCTCGAAAACGTTTTAGGACTCCGTTAGCGTTTTTACGCATGGTTTGAATCCGTTTTCTTCCGGAATTTTCCCACATGTTATTAATGTGTAATTAAGGTATAAAAATACATTTATCACTCTAACGAAGGTTATGTACCTCCTAAAATAATTAAATACGCGGTTTCACGTTTTGTGACTTTTACGCATGTTCTTATTCTTTTTGGTTTTTATTTCTTCACCAATAATCTTAAGGACTTAATTAGCCTTAGAAAATTATAATTACATAGTTAATTAACATATTAAGGTTTGGGGTATTTCAACTTCAGACTCCACGATGATGACCTGATTAGGCTTAATGGCCGATTGTGTATACCTAGGAGTAGCGCTGAGTTGAAGGAGCGCATATTGAGTGGATCCCATTGTTCTACTACTTCGATTCACCCCGGAGCTTCAAAGATGTATAAAGGTATGAAAAGATATTTTTGGTGGACTGGAATGAAAAAAGATGTAAGTGATATGTGTTGAGGTGTCTCACTGCAAGAAGGTCAAGTTGAGCATCGACGGCCTGGTGGTATGGTACAACCAATGCAGTGCCTGAGTGGAAATTCCATGATATCTCATGGACTTCGTAGTAGGGCTTCCGCCTACAAGGGGAGGTCTGAATATGATATGGGGTTGTTGACCGACTGACCAAGGTGGCCCGATTCATTCCGATGAAAGACACCTGGAAAGTGGCAAAACTGGCAGAACTCTTTGATAAAGAAATTGTAAGAAATCATGGTGTACCAAAGACAATTGTATCTGACAGAGATACCAGATTCTTATCGAGATATTGGAAGTCTACACGAGAAGCATTGGGTACCGAACTGAAATTGAGTACAGCGTTTCACCCACAGACCGATGGTCAGAGTGAGCGCACCATTCAGACAATTGAGGATATGCTACGTGCATGTGCACTTGACTTTCAGACCAGCTGGATTGATAAGTTACATCTGATCGAGTTTAGTTACAACAACAGTTATCATGCATCGATCAAGATGTCTCCCTTCCAGGCCTTGTACGGTAGACCATGCCGCACGCCATTGTGCTGGGATGAGTCGAGTGAGGCGGTCATTATAGGACCAGAGTATCTTGAACAAGTTCAGGCAGAAGTTCGCCAGATCTGGGCTAACATGAAGGCAGCTCAGGATAGACAGAAGTCGTACGCAGATGTGCGCAGACGTGACCTGGAGTTCGCCGTGGGCGATCAGGTATTTTTGAGAGTATCCCTCATGCAGGGAGTATTTCGTTTTGGCCAGAAAGGCAAGTTGAGCCCAAAATATGTGGGACCTTATGTTGTGACGGAGCGGATCGGCCCGGTAGCTTATAGACTTGATTTACCCGCCGAGCTGGGCAAGGTACATGATGTATTTCATGTGTCCCAGTTGAAGAAATATATGTCTCATCTGTCTCATGTGCTTCAGCCTGAAAGGCTAACCTTAGAGCCGACCATGCGATCATTGGAGACTCCGGTACGGATTCTGGATACTAAGACTCGAGACACTCGCCATAAGTCCATGAGACTGGTGAAAGTTCTTTGGTCTAACCAGGACGTTGAGGAGGCCACTTGGGAGCTGGAAGATATGATGAAGGCGAAGTGCCCGTCATTGTTTACTTCTTAGTGCTTATGTGTATAGGGTACGGGGCGTACCCCTTTTTAAGGGGGGTAGAGCCGTTTCGGTTATGTGAGTACGACGTGTATTTGAATACATCGTCTATGTTATGTTGTTATATTACAGACCGTTGTGTCTGAATGATGTGGATGATGTTGTATGGACCTTGTGTCCAATGTTATGTACCCGATGTTATGTTGTATGGACGTTGTGTCCAATGTTATGTAAGTGTGTTGTTAATGATGTATGGAAGTATTGTTTATAAGTATTCCCGTGTTCTAATATTTAGGATATGTGGAAGTATGAACTTTGAGGACAAAGTTCTTTTAAGGGGGGTAGATTGAAATACCCCAAACCTTAATATATTTTTTAAACACCTAAATATGGTATATTAAGACTAAAAAGAGTCTTAGAAACATTAGTAAACAAATTTAAACAAAAGAAAACACAAAATGTGCTTTAAGGTCAATAAAGGCCAAAATGTGCTCTAAGCTTGGGGTAAGCTTGGTTAAGACCCAATGAACTTACCAAGATCTTAATTATATGCTAATAAACATATTAAACCAATTACCAAAGAAAACCAAGCTTGAAAACAAGTTTAAACACAAAATGTGCTTTAAGGAGTCTTAAAGCACATTTTTGAAAAATTGTCTTGTAAATGAGTTTTGAGTGGCTAGATGTCCATCATTACTCTTAAATATATATGTGTACTATATAATATCACATTTGGATGTCTATATCAATGGGAAATCAAAAATTTCACTTCTATGTGTCTTGTTTTTATGAATAGTAGTTTTTACAAGCTATTTTGTAACATATGTTTGTATAAGTAATTCAATGTTCAACAAAGACTAAAATACCCTCATACTACTATTGGGGGCCGGTTTTTAAGGTTGGTGACACACCACCCTTGTTAGCATGTTAAGAAAATAAAGAAGACTACTTAAGTACCTTTTTACTTTATAAAGCATAAATATCTTCTAAAAGCAAATTCTATCTCATTCTCTCATTTCTTCCTTCATTTCCCACGGTTCCAAACACCTTCTTCAACCTCTTCTTCATTCTCTCACGGTTTGCAATAGTACACACCACCATCTCCATCTTTGATCTCTTGTAAAATCTAGCTCACTTGTCCAAATCAAAAACAAACACCACCAATCTCTTCCTCTCATCAAGCTCTTCATTCCTATCTTCTCAAAACTTCAAGAGCCCCATTTCGGTGCCAAGCAGTTCCACCATTTAAGGAGCTTGAGCTTGTATTTTTACATATTATTACTCTCCTTTGCTTCTAGGTAAGGAATCTCAAATAAAAACTACATTTCCTCCATGTTTTTGTTGTGACCGGAAATACCCATTGAAGGTGCTCTTTATATGGCTTTGTTTTAGCTTCATTCCAACCTTTCATGGACTAGGTGGAGTCCTCTCTTGATATATATTCAAACTCTCTTCAAAGGCCAAGGTAAAACAACTGCATTAATGTTTTTGAAATCATGTAAACCTAGGGTTTACAATGAGATAAAGCTTAAAGCTTGAATACTCATTATGTTATTTGTATAATGTTTAGTAGTTGACAAGGAATCAAATACCTCACCGGTTTTATAAGGAAACAAGAAAGAAGTTGTTTGGAAAAGAGGTAAATCTACTAACCTAATGTTTTTAAATGCCTTAGGAGAAATGAGCTTATAATGCTTGTTAAAACTACCTAAAGAGCAAATGGTGAATGACTTAGTAAAGTGTTCTCAAGAGACTAGTAAAAGGCATATGTGTTGTTGAGTGTATTTGCAGGTCAAAGGAAAATATATTGTGGAAATTCAGTGAAGAATTATGCACTTTAAGGGCCTAAGAGCCATGTCATTTAAGGGCCTAAGTGCCATGCAATTTAAATTATGCACTATATTGTGATGTAGTGCATTATGAGTGAAGTTTGTGTATAATAAGTGTTTGATGGATTTTTAGTGTGCTTGGTTGTTTGTTGGTGAAAACAATGTGCTTTGGTGTAAAAAATGCTAGGAGACCTATGTCGAAATTTGAGGAAATGCATAAGGAGTTCAAGATGTTTTAAAGGAATTTTGATGAACTAGGAAGTGTTCTAGAGTGTAATAAGGACTTAGGCATGATCTTGAGGTTTTAGTATGTACCAAAGTCATTTTGGACTTAGGTAAGGACTTAGGCAAACTTTGGTAAAATAAGGAGAAAGTGTAAGCTTAGAAAAAGGGATTTCAAGGATGACATAAGAAGTTTTAGCTTGTAAGAAATGATGTTTAAGTAATAATGTTGTGTGGAAGAAATATCTTGGTATAATGATTGTAATAGGCAAGGCATACCACTTAGAAACTTTAGGAGAAGATACTATAAGTATTGGAGGCTTTGGAGAAATTTGGTTAAGTGTTTAAAGGCTTAGAAATTGAGTAAAATGCTTTGTCCGAACTTCCGTCCGGATGTGGAAGTTCGGACAGGCTCTGTTGGGTAAAAGGATTCTCACTCGCGAACAGTGTCCGAACTTGGGAAGTCCGGACACTAGTTCGGACGTACCCATTCTTCCTTAGGATTATCCTCGAGCTGTGTCCGAACTTGGGAAGTCCGGACACATGTTCGGACGCATGGATTTCTGTCTAGATTTTTCTCGGCTCACGTCCGAACTTCCGAAGTCCGGACATAAGTTCGGACGTGCGTCTGTTTTCTGTCTAAAGTCACGGATTGCGTCCGAACTTGGAAGTTCGGACACAAGTTCGGACGGACCACAATATGGACCAAAAATGTTGTTTTAAGATGGGAAATGTTATCTAAAAATGGTAATTAGTTAGTAATGATGATGTGAGGTTAACTAAGACATGTTAGGAGTGTTATAATGGTAATTAAAATGGTGAAGAGTTATAACAAGTATGAAAAATAAAATAAAATAGATATGTGAAGTAACAAGTTAACAATGGATTAGTGTTAATTAACCGACGTTACTAATGTGTTTAGGATTCTCTCAAGGTGGAAACGAATCGAGGCAAGGACCAAGGTATGGTTTTCTTGCAGTCTGTTGTCTACCGGTTTACACCGGCTTGTGTGTTGTATGTTTTTCTGTGTGTTTACGACGTTATAAGATCTAAACATGTAATGAGTTTACAGTTGTTCATATTATTGTGATGTTATGATGTGACTCATTTCCCTTGTGTGTGTCTAACATGACTTACCACTTATTGTGTACTGGTTGTTAAGTTCCACCATGAACTTCTAACAAGTGTTAACTGGGAAGTGAGGAATCCGGTTGTCCGGTCATGCATGTAAGTTAAGAGTAGATATCTGAATCAGATTCGACTCTTATGTTGTTAAGATTGTTCTCCTTAATTTGGCGTTCGATCTCCCGCTAGCTTCCGCCAAAGCTTACCTATTCTGACTTATGATCGGTTTAGTGGGAACATGTGTTTGTGCGGTGTGTTCGGGTCACTAAATCCGAACCATCTGTGACTTAAGTTACTCGTTCGAATAACAGAACGGTAATGAGTGTGTGTAACGAGCTTAACATGAGGGTGAACCATTCTCTAGGCTCTTGTGTTATTGACCCTTGTGGTTTGTTATTGTGGAACGAAGATCCACTGTGAATGTGATGTTATGCTGTGCACTATTGATGCTATGCCACATCTTATGTTATGTTATGATATGTATAAAAATGAATGCCATGTTATCATGACAATTAGTTGCGCGTATCCCGGTAGCCGATGGGCTGCGCGTTAACCATACCAGCCAAGGGTTGCTGACCCCCTCGGGGGATCCATATTTCTTATACTACAGGATGAGGATCGAAGAAGCGGAGTGGCATTAGATCCTAGGATGCAGGTTTACTTTTGATTACTTTTGGATGTTGGCCCGGGATGCGCCTGTGCTCCCGTGGCGGTATATATTAGTTATGATCGGGTTACAGTGATGTTTGGCAGTGAATGATGTATGTAAACACTCGGTATTTTGTTTAATGTATATATATGGTTATTAGTTCTATGCTCGGGAGTCTGATCATCAGACCGGTACAATTGTATTTATTCAGCCTTGTTAACCACGTGGGTGGTTGACGGCGTTGTAGCACCATTCGTTTAGTTACTATTTAGTTGTTTAAATTCCGCTGCGACTTCAAGTAGTGTTATGTGCGTAGTAGGGGTGTTACAACAATCTAGTCTATTGGTCAGCTAGCGATTTAGAGGAATTACCATCTCTACACTAACCAATTCTTTCCATGTAGTCAATTAAAAGTCATAGTCGTCACTTATAAGCTATCAAACTAATAATCTCAATAATTGGTCAAATCATAGAAGATTTAGGAATTTAGAAAAGAAAAGAACTTTATTCAATTGAATTGTAGAAAATCACAAAGGTACTGGAATAATTAATCTAGGCATACATAGCAAACCGGAATTAAACCAAATACTCAGACATGATAAATACAGAAACAACAATAACAAAAAGAAAGAGCGCCATCAAATCTGCAATGAAGAACTGATGTCGAAGAGCCGATCTGCTATGTTGTCCCTCTTCTTCTCTGTTTCGGACTGCTGCGCTCGCTCTGTGTCGTCTCGTCTCTAACGGCCGCTCTCAAATTTTCTAGGGTTTGGGTTCTGTTTTGTCCCTCCCCAGTTGTTCCCAAAGTTCTTCTTTTTATAATCTTCAATTCTCCTCTTTCAGTTAAGATCCTGGGCGCGTTTTATCACTTTGGTCCGGGAGTCTTGCAAAAGGTCCTAGACCACCTGGAAAATCCATTCAAGACTTGTAGAACTTTTGGTCCAGGACTTAGTGTAAGGATAAGATCCCGGACCAGCTCCAAATTACTGCAGAAAGTTCTGATGTACATGGGTCCGGGACTTAGGATCTGTAGAGGGTCCCGGACTAGGTATCAAATTGGCCCAAAAGTTCTCTGTTGCTCTGGTCCGGGACTTAGGATCTATATAAGGTCCCGGACTACCTCCAAATTCTAGCCACAACTTCTGACTCTGATTGGTCCTGGTATGAACGTTAAGCTCTAGACATGTGTTTTTAGACCTTTTCTTTAGCGTTTTTAACCTAATTTACATAAAACCACATGTGAGGAGTAATCTTATTCTTTAACATAATTAAGCACTTAAGTGGGGAAATACATAACATTAAAGATTAAATTAATAAACAATGAAGCATATAAACATAGATAAATTCCCCACTTGTCAGACCACCGCCGCATCCACCTCTGCCGCACCCGCTCACCCAGTCCAATACCGGGAGACTAAGAGGTCCGATTTCATCAATGACGTAGCATTTGACTGGTACAATGTTAAGGACAACTTGATACCAAGACCGGTACACTAGCCGAATTAGATTTAGCCCTAACAAGTTTTTGGTGCCGTTGCCGATGAGAGAGTTGCCCGGTCTTCTGGTGCCGACGGGGCCGACCTTCTGAGGTTTGAGATGATGCTATGCCTTCCATGAGTCTGACACCGGGTTAAGGAGATGATGGCTTAGTTCAGAGATTGGCAGGGGGTGTGCACGACTCGTTTTGATGGGTTTGACTCACACCTGGATGAGTTATCTGCACAGGTCCACAACTACGGAGCGCGTCTTACTTCATTGGAGGAGCTTCAGGCTGCTTATGAGGCTTGTCAGGTGCGAGGATGGATGCCTATGATGCCCGTTTTGCACATATGGAGGTGTGGTGTCTTCCTCATAGGTCACAACCACAACTTCCTCTGCCTTAGTCCGCATAACTCTGGAGTTTGTCTTTTGTTTTGTTTTATGTATTTTGCTTTATTTTGTTTTTCTTTCTTAGTTATTTCTTGTTTTATTTTCGGTTGAACTTTTTGCTTTTGTTTATTTTCTTTTCGACTTGGATTATGTATTTAGATTTGATTATTCCTCATCTCTATTGTACTCTGTTTCTCTTGTGCCTTTAATGCTTGTGAAAGCCCATCTTGGTTGTTGATTTTATTGCTTAAGGTACAGGTCTGATTCTGATGCGTGTGAGGTATTGAGAGAAACAAAGGAGACTCTAGCAAAATTTCCTCAGAATTCAACACCTTGATATTCTTACATAAGTGTGGGGACATTGTCCCCACCATACTCCAAGGGCATAATTTTCTAACTTTTATTTATCTTCGAACATTGTTTTCTGTCGATTTTGTGTTTTTCTTCTTTCCTGGTTATTACCATAAAGCAATGAGGACATTTCTTATTTTTAAGTGGGGAGGGGAATTGCACATGCTCATGCTCAATTATAATCGAATGTGCTAATTTTGGACATTATTAAGGCCACCACTTAATTTTCATTAAATTTTTGCTGGCCCTCAAAATTTTTTGTTGCATAATATACCTTTGGTCTTATTCAGTGGTTGGAAAAGTTGGTTTGGAACACCGCAAGTAGCACTAGTGTCTTTTTGGGATCGAAAATGAAGAATAGTTATGGAAATTCAGGTTGCACTGCTTGTATGTACAGTTTTGGTGAATGCTTTTATATTTCTTCATTAAAAACTTAAGCTTATTAGTGTGACTATTTGTCTTTGATTTTACTTGGGGATTTTGGAAATGATTCTTGAATGAAAGGAAGGAAATAACATAGACAAGGTACTTCTCTAATCGAACTTTTAGCCCCAAAACAGGCCTCATCCATTTGGTAATTATGTCCTTGGGGTGCTTCATCACCTATCTACCTAAGGTCATCTGATCTGAGATAGAAGACCCAACACCATTACATAGATGGAGAGAAAATTATGAGGGGTATAAAAGAAGAAAGTAGATGCTTGCTTAGAAAGTTAAAGAAGTTTCTTAATTTCAAAATGCAAAGTGTAAGTTCTTTCTTGATTATGAGTACGTGGTGATGAAATGTATTATGGAATAAGAAATTACTTCTTACCCCTTGTCGTCCATGGATTGTGGAAAGTTAATTGGAGAGTAGTCCTTGAGTGAAATCTAAGCCAAGTGGTTTTATTATGTGTCTTGAGCCTTTGGAAACTACTTCTCAAATCACTGTTTATGAAAACCTGTAGTGTGGATCATTGTTTTCTGTAAAAAAAAAAATCATTTGTAGATCTCCTTGTGCATGGTTCTTGACTAATAATTCCTTGCTGGAAGACTTTAGTAGTTTGTGTTGTAGTATTTGCCTGCGGGCAAGCAAAGATTAAGTGTGGGGAAGTTGATAAGTCGGGAATTTGCCTAAGTTTACGAGGCTAATTCATGCTTAATTATCTACATTATGACTTTAAATTCCCTCCGTATTATCTAATTTATGCTTTATTCTTATATTTGTCTCCTATGATTGGTTTGATGTGTTTTCAGGGTAGAACGCTCTAGAATATGCTCAAACGAAGACTTTAGAGCTTGAGTCAACCAATGAAGTCAAACCAGGAGTCAAATGATGAATTTTGAGGGAAAAAGTTCAAGTCTACAACTAGTACGGGTTTTGGACCTGGATGCAAACTCGGACCAGCTCTTCGTCAAGTTTTTTCCTATTTTCATATATGGTCCAGGTTTATGTACTTGTTTGTAAACCTGGACCATCCTTCCGAGAACATTCTGCCTACTTTTAGATGTGGTCCTGGTTTATGTGCTTGTTTATAAACCTGGACCAATACCAATGAAGGACCAGAGAGTAGTTACGATACTTAAAAAATAAGATAAATATTATATTTATCGATAGAGGCCCGTCGGGGGATAAAAGAAAAGGAAACATTAGACTTTTGACCTAGTTTCTATTTTATGAGTTATTTTTTACTAGAGAAAGAGATAGTGGGAAGTTTTTTACCTCTTCACTTGGAGTTTGAGTAAAGAAGATTGAAGATTTGAGGCAGAGACTTCACCATGGAGTTTCCAATCAGAGTTTCTTCTTGTTCTACTTCTCTAATACTATTTTCTATATATTTGTGCATTGTTGTCATGTATATGACTGAGTAGTACTTTTAAATTCCGGTTTGCTATGTAACCTGAATTTGAGGTTCCACTTTCTTTGTGAACTTACCAGTTTTAATTAGATTAAAGTTGTTGTTCTTTGTTCATATTTATTCCCTGATGGTTTGGCCAACTATTAGAGTTTATTAGTTTATTTGCTTACAAGTGAGAACTGCGGCATTCAATAGACTATAGGAACAAAACCAGTTAATTTCGAGACGGCAATTCCTCTAAAATATTAACTGATTATCTAACTAGATCGTGCTTAAAGTTGTTAGCAATTAGGATATTCATAATGGGAGTTAGGGTTTGGTAATTGTTAATTAGATATCACCTAGCGGGAGACCGAACGAGAAATAATTTGATATGGGATTTTAATCTAGAATTTGGTAAACACATTGAGAAGGGAACCATGGATTTAGGAGGAGTAGTAAGCCGGGATTTCTCCCATACTTATCAAGAAAAACAACACTTTCCTTTTTACAGTCATTATTCTTATATTGTTTATTTTATTTAATTTTAGAATTACAAATTCATCAATTAAACCCCTCAATTTCCTGTTTTCTGTTTTCATTAATTTAGTAGTTGTTTTAGATTGAGATTAAACTAGACACTGCCTCCTTGGTTCGATAACCTAGGGAATACTTTCTAGGAAAACTTGTTACAAAGACCGGTACACTTGCCGAATTAGGTTTTAACCCCAACACTAGCTTATAGAGCTACTTCACCCAAACACTCCACATTGTATTTATCTATATTTATAGTGTTTGAGTGTAGGTGTTAGGTAGAGCTACTGAAATACCCTGAACTAAAAAATGGTGATTAAATAATTCTAATAAGTTATTTGAGGGCCTAATAGTGCCTAAAGAATTTTGGTGAAGAAAATAAAGCATAAAGAAAAGAGAAAATGCTTAAAAAGCACAAAACGCAAAAATGAGCGTTACGTGACCATAGAAGAAATAAGACCTTGGTTAGGGTCCTAGATGGATTCCTAAGGCTTATTTAAGCCTAATTGATATACGGGAACAATTCCCGAAGGAAACAGATCCACAAAATGGATTAAAAACACTAATGAAGCTTTAGTGCATGTTTTTGAGAAAACCTGAAAACATGACTTTGAATGGTCAAATGGACCCGTAAAAATTATAGTCAATCAAATAACTATAATTAAACATTAATGGAATCTTAAGAACCATTAAAACTAATTAAACGAGAAAATTCCGAAAAACGGGTTCCGGTTAATGAATAGTGCAAAAACGAGAACTTGTGGGGTGTTAGATGTAATAAGAGCAAAATACTTCCCCATTTGCAATTAAAAAGCTGGCACCATTTGTGTGTGTCACGATTGGTTCCCCCTCTCTCAATAAGTAAATTAGCTAGAAGACAAGAGAGAAAAGCAAAAAGTAAAACAAAAAGTACAGAAGCACTTTACTCTCTCTCTCTCCCCTCATTTCCCTCCTCCCTCTCTCCTTTATTTCTCCTTCCTTCTGCAGATCCACTGCTCCTTCTTCTTCCTCCCTCCTTCTTGAACGTTTTTGAAGCCCTATTAATGGCTTCCCCTCCTTCTTCCACTTGCCCAAGCCAACTCAAGGCTCCAAACTTAAAACAAAATACATATTTGTGCTCCCCTCATCAAGGGCTCCATTTCCCTCTCTTCAAAATCTCAAATGAAGGAAGTTGACCTCCATGGGTGTTGGCCATTTTAAGAGAAAACTACATGTTCTTGGAGCTAGACACCTCCTCTTTCATCCAAGGTAAGAAAATCCAAGGAAAACCCATTTTTCTTTTCTTCTTGGCTTTGGCCAATTTTTGGCCCTTGTTGACGCCTTGCTATCTTCTTGTTTTAAGCATTGATTCAAGCCTCTAAAGGTGGTTGAAAGCCCTCTCTTGTTTCATACCCAAAAACAAATTCTAGGGTTCCAAGGTGATGCCAAATTTTTGTGCTTTAAGCATTTCTTGTATTCTTGAGTCAATTAATGAGTTTGGTGCCCTTACTGAACCTCATTTCTTCATTCAATGTTAGGCTAGAACTTGGCAATGGCATTTCCCCCTAAACGGAAAATGGGAAGAGAAAAGAGAAGAGGAGAAGAGAAAGAGTTTAATTGAATTTTGGGAATGGGTTAATTAAATAATGAACCCAAAATATGGGAGACAATGTGTTTGGTTGATGTTAGAGAGAATCGTGAACTTGTGTTGGTTTAAGGGCCTAAGTGCCATACAATTTGAGGTTGTGTATATTATTATGCTTGATGAGATTTTGGATGAGTTTGATGAAATGTTGTGTGCTGGTAGGACCATTTATAGGTGTGGTTAGTTTTGGATTGGTTTAGGTGAGAATTGATAAATTTGGGTGTGCAAGAATTGTAGGGAAAATATGGCAAAGTTTGTGTAGAAATCTAAGTGGTTTGAGTGTTATTATGAGTGAAGAATGACCTAGAGAAACTAGGTGTTGATGGAGATTGGTTTGGGTGAGTTAATCACCATAGGAATGCTTATTTAAGGATGGGATTTTAGTGTATCTGTAGCAAATGAGTGTTGTAGTGCATTGGATTTCTAGAAAAAAAAACTTTGTGTGAATAACCTTGGAAATGGAGGATGGACTTGGGTATAGCTAATGCAAATGTCTAGGAAGGATTTGAAATGGTCAAAATGAGTGAGAACAAAGTGTAAACTATCAAGAGAAGTTTAGAAATGCATAAGTGTGCAAAATCCAAAATGTGAGAATTGGAATTTGTGGAATTTGGCAAGAATTGGGGTAAGGATTGGACCAATGATTCAAAGAGGTTTAAGGTGTGTTTTAGGGTGATTAAACATGTGGAAAGATTAGGGAATGATTAGGTGTGGATTAAGGTTTGAATAGGATTGAAAAATGAAGTTTTAGCAGCTTTTTAGTAGGGTCCGGGACTTAGGGGCCGGACCAAGCCCCGGACCAACCTTAAAAATGCCCCGAAATTGAAAAACTGAAGTAGTCCGGGACCCTAGTCCAAGACTAGGACCCGGACCAAGGGAGAAAAATGGCCGAGAGTTAAGTTAAGCATTGGTCCGGGACCACCCCTAGAATTGCACCGAAAGTGGTTTTAAGGCATTAGAAGGTGGGGGATTAATTGGTAATGGTTTTAGATGATGTTTAGGCCTTGTTTGGTGATATGTAAAGGTCCTAATAAGCCTAAACAAGTGCTGAAGTGAGTGAGAAGTAAGAACTTAAGCTAACAAGAATAAAGATGAAGATAACGGGACAACGGGGTAAGTACGGGAGTAGTAGTTATTTACATACCGTAATGGCTTCGTGTTACTAAGAACTTTTGGAATGTTATCAGTGGATCAAGTGTGAACCGAGCAATGTGAGGTGACACGGTAAAGTTAAACCATGGTGTAAGGTATGATTTTCTCATGGCCTGTATGCTAACTAGATTACACTGATTTGTGTGTTGTTTGCTTGTGAGCTGACTTAATCTAGATAAAAGCATGAAAAATGTTCAATTTCTTGATTGTATATCTTGATGCATGTTGTGTGTACTAACCATACTTGGATGATAGTGTCATCTAACTTAGTGTTATAGACCGACTCATAATTGAGTATTGTTTGGTTAGTAACTCGAAGAAAGAGTCGTTTCTCGAAATTATGAAAACGTGGAAACACACGAAAACTATCGAATCAAGAATAATGATAATGCAAACCTATGAAATCATTAGAACGTGAGAGAGTTGTACGGGATTAGTAAACTCCCGATAATGGTTAGAGAACCGAATTGGAACAATCCACGAAACAAATAACGGTTGAAGAATATAATGAACCTCTATTTAAAAGGATGACGATAGTTCAAAGATATGAACTTATGAGAAATTAAAAGAGATAAAAAGGACCAACAAACTCCTTTAAAGGCTAGTCAATCTACAATGTGAGGATTCGACCTATATTGAAAAAATGTCCTGAACATAAAAGTATTCGAAAAGTTGGGGAAACCTTCAAATCTGAGAATACTAGACATTGAGAAATTTCCCTAAGCTAATAGATGTGATCGAAAGAGATACTTCTAGGCTAAGCTATGAGATTGTGAAATAACTCCGAGAGAGGAGTTTTGGGAATTTGAGTAGTCCGGTAGAGAAACGGACATTTGTGAATAGAGGAACTAGGTGTATAGTTCCGTTTGATAGTCGAACCTTCCCACTATGCTAGACCCGGTGTAGGGTCGTAGCCGAGGAAGTAAGACTTGTATTTGAAAGCCCGGTGGTGATTCTTGTGTATGACTCTGCCCGAAGGTCATGGGTAATGACTTAAAAGATGTCCCATTAAGAATTTGAGAACTTGAGAGTTGAATTGAGAATTGAGAATTGAGTTTGAAACTTGAGGATCGAGGATTGAGTTGAGTATTGTAGACCTTGATTGGAATTGAGAATAATAGAGCTTGAATAAGAGTAACCTAAGAGAATGGGTAAGATAATGAATAAGGAACAAAGACATAGTGAGGTAGAAACCCTCAAGGCCTAAGAGTAAGTTAATACTAACTAACAAACTTGTTGTGCTAGTTGTTATTGTATTCCTTTTTGAATGCCTTTGAATGCGACCATGATTATTGAATTAAAATTAATCGCATGTTCTCGACAAAGTATTCGGCGTACCCCCGTTAGCACGCGGGGTATGAGAATTTCATACCAGTAATTCGCTGAGCCCCTTGGGGTAACGTTTTTACTTACAGGTACTTTGGAGCTATCTACCATTCGAGAGTAAGACGGGGTTGCTACTTAAGCATGGGTAGTTAGTTTTAGAACAATTGTAATTATGTTGTATTTGTTGGATTGTAAGATCGAATTGTTATCGGCAAGTTTGAGAATTGTAGAGACTCGGTATAGTATTGAATTGAAGTTTGTATTTGGATTGTGATTTGATTATGGAATGGAATGTATTGTTTGGTAAAGATTACTCGGTATACAAGTTCATCAGACCGATGGTAGATTTGTACTTGAATTTGGCCTTGTTAGTCACGTGGGTGACTAATGGCATTGTATCACCCACCGTTTGTTAGTGAATTTCCACTGCTTTGTTATTGGTAATTGAGACGGATTAGGGGATAATGATTGGATTAGCGGTAGGGTTTACAAAAAATGGTATCAGAGTGAAGTATCGCTCTGATGATTGAAATACCAAGCTTAGGAAATACCGAGTTAGGAATTAGAGACTTAGGGCTAAGGGTTGAGTATTAGCGTGAGAGTTATGCTAGTTAGGAACTTTCAGGTGAACCGGAAACCTACTATAATCATACCCGCCCTCCACATCCCACGTTATAAAGTTGGGACAAGAACGCCAGAGAGATGGAAAGACCTCTCATACTCAGGAAAACCCGATCTGGCAGTTGTAAAATAAGCCTTGTAAGATAAAGAACCTGTCATACGGTAGATTCCAAGAACTGGAAATCCCGAAGACGGTTCCCATTTGAATGACAATAACCGCACTTAATGGCAGAAGATTGAATATCCCAACCATAGGATAATGAAATTTGTGGCACCATGGGGTGACATGCTTCACAGTCGCGAGAACCATGTGTAGCCAGCAAGAAGGAAAGCACAACCGCGCAATGAAGCGAAAAAGGCGGAATAATAAAACTAGAGACAAGAGAGTATGCGGACTGCAAACGCTTGGTAATACCACCAACGGTATACTGACCGGCTAAAGGGATTAGTCAAGAATGAATAACTCCAAACATACGGCGCCCAGAAGCAGTAATACTCGAATAACATAGTCCATACAACTATAAGGGCATCCATGGAACATACACCAATAGGACTACGACGTAGTTCCTAAGGATAAGTCAAACCTCGGTAACCACAGTAAAGGTGTGGGAACGAGCAACGAGGAAAGACACAAGACTAAACAAACAGGGACCCCCAAGATCGGGAAGCACCCTGATCAATGATAATCATGTTAGAACATGGAGAAGCCACTCAGGAAATTGATCACTAAGATCTAAAGATTAAAGGAAGATCCAATAAAACCACCAAATACGGATGGAAACAACACCGTAACCGATATATGCTAACCTGAAAACCGACCTACCCGCGCACTTGCCCGGGCAAGTGCAGCAACAGCAAGGCTATTTGGAAAACTTTAATGATCAACAAGTACTTACTAAAGTAGCCCCATGACAGTGAAGTAAATATAGGATAACCAATCCTAAGAATTTGAAGAACGAAACCTTGGAAAGGCCTAACGGCCTAACCATCATATTAACGAGTATACCAGTCACCGAGAAGCTAGACTTGGTCAAGACCCCCAGACATGGTAAAACCACAAAATTTTTCTTTCAAACTCAAAACTTTTCTCAAACCCAAATATTTCTTTTAAACCTCAAATTTTAAAAACCAAACCAGAGGAATCGCGGTAAGTTATCATAGAATGATACAAGAGGGGTTGACAATAGAATACTTCACCTAGGCGTGTGACGAGCACTACGAGTGTACCCAAAAACGGGATGTGGGATAACCGCACTCCGAAGGAGCTTGGGGCCTGACAGACCATTTGTGAGTTAGTCAGGTAAGTAGTAATGTACCAATACAGTACCCCACGTATGTGTATGAGTAGTGTACAAAACACGGGAAGTAGTAAACTCCGCACTACAGACCATAAGGTAAATTTGAACCGGAACAGTTGGACACCTTGAACGATCGAAAGAGCTCAGATAAACTCACAAGCTAAGGAGTCAAGAACTCACTCCAGGAGGATGATTAGGAGGTAGGAAGTGCGAGGAGCGCTAGTAATTGAGTAAATACATTAGACATGTCTCAAGGATCTCGGATAAAATGCATGTTTATTGGAATGAATACCCAGCCAAAACACACCAAGGCAAATGCCTAACATGAACACGCCAATGTCCAATGAACGGGGTAAAATACCCAGAATAATCCTACAAGTTACCAGAGAACACCATTCATCACCGAAGAGGATATCGACCTGGTCAAGACATAAAGAAGGTCTACCCTAAGAACGGGAGACGTTATAACCCTCAACGGGATAATTCAGATCCAGAATCGTAAGGCGGGGTGATAAACTGAACATACCCATAAATGTTGGCCAGATGTAATGGCATCATTCAGCAACACCCAAGAGCAATCCTTGAAGGGTGACCAAGTCAAAAACAGTTGAACGAGGTATCGTGATAAGACCACGGGAATCAGAACAAACGCTCGGTTAAAACACCGAAGGGATCCCACTTGACAGGGGATATCCTAAATTGACAAATAACACCGATGGTATCAAAATACCTAAAGGATCTCCCATAAATGGAAGCATGATGTGACGGTCTTATCATGGAGCCCAATAATACCTCCAAGCCATTTGGTGGTACACGGGGAAGCAATACTTGTGAACAGCCTATAATGACCAGAGCTCTAGGCAACGTGACTTGTAAGCCGCCAAAAAACTACGATACGTAGATACAACAGTTGCAAACCTACTAAGAATCATATGAAGAGCTGCCAAGACTGGCAGTAATAAAGATTGTCTAATAACTAACAGACAGGGATACCCCTCGTTAAGGTGAGACCGCAAGAACGGCAAACTGATAGACTCCAAAGAAGAGGATGCCATCAGTGGATGTCTGAAAATACATCTCTTTCAAACTACTAATGTGGGGAAGCTTGAGCATGTAACAACTGCCAAGAGATAGCAATCGTCGAAACTGAAGAGTAATCGGTTAAGAAAAAAACACTATATGGATATAACGTAAAGTGAAAATCAATAACGCTTAAGGAGCTTAGAAACAGGAAGAATAGCATATTCCATAATCAGCCAAGTAAATGGTGAACCATTGCATAAATGATGGAGATACATGAGCAGAAGCTAATAATAGCGGATGCCATGGAAACCAAAGTTGTAAGCAAACATGGTGCGCAGTAAGCGACCATTTCATGAATATGGCCAGATAACGGCATATTAAACAAGCTACGAACTAGACACAGTGGAGCAATAAGCATTGGGACAAAAGTACCCAAACATCGAATAACTAAACCGTACGAAATACGGAAGTGTTGTAAACACCATAATGAACAAGGCACAAGCCAGTTAAGCAAAAGCTTAGGAACAAACCGTGCGGCCTAAGGATAAAGAAGCACGAAGGGCGTGGAACATACCAACAATCACAAGAAATGAATTCCACCGGAATAAAAGCAGTGGGAAACCCATGAACATTTAGAAGACCAATGCATAGGAATGTAAGGTCATACAAGTAAAAGAATACTTGTACAGAACAAGATAAGTGGGCATAATTCAGAAGCCACTAATAATAGAGGAAGCACTACATGCTAAGTAGTGGCTCAACCTCAACCGACAGCACGTCGGAAGGACCAAGTGAACAATCACAGGAGTACACAATAGTACGTATGATAGATTTCCAGCGAGCTGGATAGAAAATCTATAATTGATCGAATTCACGTATGGTAGGAAATACCACGCGCCGATGAAGAAACCTTATTCCCAAGGAAAAAAGGGATAAAAAGGGTGATGTATAACACATTAACATAACGAGAAGGGCGAACAAACCCCAAGTTATCAGAGTCGCAGCAGAAGCTAGTGGGCCCATAATTCTAAGGTTTAACACACTTAGTGAATGAATGGCTAATTATCAATGCCTTATCGCCAATGAGGCTAGAACCGAACCCGGTTATGAGTTAAACAAACTCCAATTACAATTCTTGGTGCAGGGACTAACCAACAATATGTTTAAGACCCTTTGACCATAGAACATTGTATAATAGACCACATGGAAGCTGAAACTGTAACACCCCAACTGCTAATCCTATGCTTACCGTCCAATCATCCCAATAATCCAGAGTTACTCGCAGCGGAAATACTACTTACTACGGCGGGTGATATAATGCCGCTAACCGCCCATACGGCTAGCTAGGCTCATTCTACTTACAGTCACGGTCTGATGAACATAATATACCGAGCTACTATATTACTTACCATAATACCACGTACCGAATACTTACATCAATGGATCACCGAGTATTTAAGTGTATTCAATTACATCCCAATTCAAACTTCCCAAAAAAAATGAGTTTCTACAAGCTACTCATCTATACCCCAATCCAATACTTCCATTATCCAAAAAGGTGTACCCCATGGTACACCGGCTAATCAAAAACTACAGCCATGTACTACTCAGTACACCAATCATCATTCAATGTTTACAATCCAAAAAGACGACGAAAGAACTAGAACTAAGTCTTCACATCTTCATCCTTCGTGAGTACCTGCGTGTAGTAAAAATGGTGCCCCAAGGGGCTCAGCAAACGCTGCGTATAAACTCCGCATATACCGCGTGCTAGCTAGGGCACGCCGACTATTTGACGTCCACTAAACATGCTGTTCATTAATTACATACATACATGCTTTACATACATCATACAATCATGCTCAATACATTACACATTCCAAGGCAACAATACAGTAACACGCATCTTACTTACCTTCTCAAGGTTAGCCAAATTATGCATCCGAGTTAATCACAATGCTTTTACTCTTTTACTCATTACTTACTTTTTCTTAATTACACTTACTTACATTCACTTTACTTACTCATTCTTACTTACTTACTCGTACTCAAGTTAAGTCGTCTGGACCTCCGGCCCTGGGGACTACGCCGTCCCACCTCCGGGATTTACTTGACTCACCAATCCGGGATGCTACCCACTTAAGGGATTTGGGCCGCGGACCAGTTTAAGAGTCAGGAATTGGAGCCAACCTCTCGTGACTCCGCATCCTCACGCGTGGCCGAAACTATATCGGACTTCTATTCATTCCAATTTAATTACCAATTTAAGTTAGAATGGTTAGCTTGTTAGGAATAAGTTAGAAGTCCATTCACACAAATAATCGGACACGATGCAATACAACATACATACACACACACATTCATTTTCTTCCATACATTTCATGAATTATACAAACTAAATTTAAAGACAATATACAACATTACATATTCACAAGTAAACATGATAACTCCGATTCGTGCATTTATCTTATTTGGTGATCAATTAGCACACAACACACAAATCAGAGTAACCAAGATACCATACGGGGCATGAGGAATTCATACCGTTCACCGTCGTATGTGTTTCCAAACGTTCCTTCGGTGTTCACAAATCAAACCCTATGATATACATACAATCGAATGATTAATCTAACTATCGTTACTTAACTCAATTACTCTTACGGTTCCTAAGTCATACTTACTAGGTCTTTACAATTCTTACACTTATATTTTGTTTACCTACTTTTCATTACTCATCCATGGTTTACTTACATATATACATACATATGTATAGGTGGGTATACACATATACATATATATATACACTAGTCATAGGCTTACAGTTTTTTTTTGTTTAACCCGACCGACCCACCCTGGGTCGGACCCATGGGTCGGTCGGGTGCAGAGACTTCGATTACAGAAAATTCCAGTCCGACCGACCCAGCCAGGGTCGGTCCATTGGGTCGGTCCATTACAGAAGAAATCCAACTAACAATTTCTACTCGACCGACCCAGGCAGGGTCGGTCCCCTGGGTCGTCGGATGCAGAAACATTTTCGACCAAAAATTCCCACTCGACCGACCCAGGCAGGGTCGATCCTCTGGGTCGGTTGGATGCAGAAGCTTCCGAGGTTACAGATTTTCGGGTCGACCAACCCTGCTAGGGTCGGCCCTAGGGTCGGTCCAGCCCAGTACTTATTTTTAATTACTCATTTTGAACTCCAAATCCTCCTCAATTCACATCCAATCTTTTCCTAATCATTTTCCCAAGTTTCCTACATGCTTAGGCACCCTAAAACACTCCTTAACTCATCTACTAACTCATCACTCTTTTCTATATCCCAATTCACACACTTTGTTTCCTACATTTTCATTTCAGCACTCACATTATTTCCTCACTTAGTTGCATTATGCTACAGATTTTGACACTTACTCTCCCCTTCCCTAACTACCTCTTCTAATGCCATTTCTAACACCTCTAATGCACTACAACTACACTAACCATCTCTCCCAATCTTCCCTCTATCTATCTAAATCAAAACTTGTTACAACACATATTAATCACCTAGTTTCTAGTTCACTAAGTGTTCTAATCCTATGTAAATTTTGCCATAGTCTCCCCTATATTTTTACACTCTCACCACATTGTTTCACACTCATATATGGTCATCTCACCTGTTTAGACACAACAACAATACACAAACTCTCATATACCATTTCCAACACTAAACACTACCAAAAATTCCTGCACTCAACATCTCATTCCCAATCTGTTTGAAATAGTTTTTAAAATGTCTTTTAAGGGTTTAAAGACCTTGTTTCTCCTTACACATTACACTACTACTACATTATCATTTTCATTACTAATTTCAAGCTTCTAAAAATCTGTTACATACACACACATACAAGGCTACACAAATGAGTACCCTTACCTTGTTTTTCTTCTAGATTTTCTTTCTCCTTCTTTCTTCTCTCTTTCCTTCCTCTTCCTCTTTCCACCGGTTTGGCAAACACAAATTCTCTAATTCTACAACCATTCACATACATACTTCAATACTAAAAACTAACCCTAACATTGTTTAAGCTCTTAATGTGGGTTTTAGGGTTTAGAAAATTCATTACCTTCCAAGAGTGCAAACAAAGCTTGGAGTGGCTCAAGAACAAGATTCCAACTCCACTAACAAGGCCAAAATCGGCTAGCATAAAGAAGCAAGCAAGGGTTTCAGTTTACATTTTCATTTTGCCCTTGAGGCTAGAAAAAGATGGAGTTTTTAAGAATATTTTTACCTCAATAGAACAAGGAGAAGGAGGGCCTTCTAATGGTGGTCTTGAAGCTCCAAATGGGACATACCCATAAAAATGAAAATGTTGGTTTTTGAATTTTGAAAGGATGAAAATGTAGCTCTTGATGAGAGGATTCCAATGGTGTAATTTTTACAATTTTTGGAGAAGGTTTGAGGGGGTTACAAGAGGAGAGAAGAGAGGTTTGTGGGGGTTCTCTTATTTCTCCATGGAAATCGCATGGAAGAAGGAGGAAGAAGAGAGTAAGTGAGGGGGATGGTTCACGTGAGAGAAGGGAGAATAGGGATAGGAGAGAGAGAATTGTGAGTGAGGGAGTAAAGTAATAAAAGGGGGGTTACTTTATTATTTTGTTTGTTTGTAAATAAGAGAGTGAGTGTGTGAGAGAGTGTGAGAGAGGGGGGGGGGGGGGGGGGAAGCTCATCAGCTGCACCCAACACACACACACAAATTTTACTTTTTATTTTAAAAGTGGACACATAAGTTTTGGTTATTTATGTTCCTACCCCACAACTTCCCGTTTTTGACAGTTTTTACTAAACTCTCGTTTTATTGATTTTATTGGTTCTTAAGCTTCACTAATATTTATTAATGATTATTTAGTTGTCCAAAATTGTTACGAGTCTATTTGACTCGCTTAAAGACACGTTTTCCTGGTTACCTCGAAAAACGCGCTTTAAGGTTCGTTAGTGATTTTAATCCGTTTTAAGGATCCGTTTTCTTCGGGATTTGTTCCCTTATGATTATTTATACTTAATTAAGCCTCTAAATTATTCATTAGCCTAATAAATCACTATTTTTAATTACGGGGTATTACAGAAACACTCCATGATGGCTGAATGCCTTAGACCAGTGTCCAATATTGACACATGGGAGATTATGTGGGTGTAATCCCTTTTAAGGGGGGTAGAGCAAAAACCCGCTAAGTGTATGTTTTACGTAATAAGTGTGTAAACTACAATGCGCATAGCGTAAAAGAATCTGTTTTGATAATTGGTACTTATATTACATAAACACACGTATCCATTCATAGTGTAATTATGGTTAATTGTGAGATTAGAGGTGGAAAGGAGTAGAGAAACTTCAGGGGAATGAGAACCCCGATGGTATATGTCTATGTGAGATTAGACATAGCAATAGTATGAGATATGAGTCGGTATGAAACCGACGTTGAGAAATGAATATGTTGTGAGATATGATGAGTATAAATCGGTAAGAAGCAAATGTTGAGCCTGGTGGGAATTGAGTTCCCTAGGTGATTTGATTTGATTTTAATTGTGAATAATTAGAGGATAGAAAACTAATTGGAGTTAAAGTATATATTGAATTTCTTAGGTAATTATTTGGAGATAAATTGAGTAACAATTGATGAGATGAGTAATAAGTGAGGAAAGGAATTTTATAATTCAAAAATGTATTGCTCTATAATTATGACTAGAAAGATTAAGAAGATAGAAAATGAAATAATTATTGACTACTTCATTGTGTGAATTCAAATGGGAGGTGGAACTTGATTTGTTAGCGATCAAGGGAAACCGAACACAAATTGGGGATGGAAGGATAGTTCCACACCAATGCTGATCACATTGAGGTCGAGTGACTCCTGAAGCTCCCTATAAGTGGCCACAAGTAATAATGCTAGTAATAGGTATAATTATCACAAATTGGAATTTGGAGTTGTATTGAGTTTTCAAAATGAATTTCCAAACTGATTTTGGCACAAATGATTTTTCTTCAAATCGAGAATCATGACCGGTTTTGAAACCGCTCCCACGGGTGCTAGTTGGACCTTCCCACGGCTAGGAACCAGTATCGGGTCGAACCCGTGGAGTAAGGCAAGTGTGCGAGCCGGTGGGAGTGATGATTAGTTTTGAAACCACTACAACGGACGAGCAATGGTACTAAGTGACCAGTAGGATGTTTATAGTGTGTGTTTTGTATTTTTCCAAGGGCAGCGGGATACGAGTAGTCCTGTGTCAGTGTGGATGACTAGTGAGTGCCTGAGGATCTCTAGATGTGCAAATGAATTTGATCAGAACCAAAGGACCGTAGGGCCAAAGAGTGTAAGTGCCCAAAGTCATGACGGTCGTGAACCAGAAAGCATAAGTGTTCAAATGTGACCGGTACCTGAGGGATCACTCGACATAGGAGAGGATGGTACCTTCTTTATCATCGGATGGACCCCATGGAGAGGAAGAAAAATAATATTTTGATTGCTATGCATGCAGCGACATGTTGTGTGTATGTGTGGCATACATCAAATCAGACGTTGGAGTTTGTGAGGTTATATAGAGGTTATAACCTTAGCATAGAGTACCTATGTGAGTAACAATATTACATTCACCAACTTTGAGGGCAAAGTTCTTTAAGGG
Source organism: Limonium bicolor (assembly GCA_023374045.1). Lineage (NCBI taxonomy): Eukaryota > Viridiplantae > Streptophyta > Magnoliopsida > Caryophyllales > Plumbaginaceae > Limonium > Limonium bicolor. Next base: position 292,511,052 of record CM041779.1, read on the forward strand.
GGTAGATTGAAATACCCCGAACTTAAAAATGGTGATTAAATAATTATAATAAGGTATTTGAGGGCCTAATAGTGCCTAAAGAATTTTGGTGAAGAAAATAAAGCCAAAAGAAAAGAGAAAACGCTTAAAAAGCATAAAATGCAAAAATGAGCGTTACGTGACCATAGGAGGAATACGACCTCGGTTAGGGTCCTAGATGGATTCCTAAGGCTTAGTTACGCTTAAGTGATATACGGGAACAATTCCCGAAGGAAACAGATCCATAAAATGGATTAAAAACACTAATGAAGCTTTAGAGCATGTTTTTCGAGAAAACCCGAAAAAGTGACTTTGAGTGGTCAAATGGACCCGTAAAAATTATAGTCAATCAAATAACTATAATTAAACATTAATGGAAGATTAAGAACCATTAAAATTAATTAAACGAGAAAATTCTGGAAAACGGGTTCTGGTACTGAATAGTGCAAAAACAAGAACTTGTGGGGTGTTAGTTGTAATAAGAGCAAAATACTTCCCCATTTGCAATTAAAAATCTGGCTCCCTTTGTGTGTGTTACAATTGGTTCTCCCTCTCTCAATAAGTAAATTAGCTAGAAGACAAAAGAGAGAAAAGCAAAAAATAAAACAAAATGTACAAAAGCACCTCTACTTTCTCTCTCCCCACATTTCCCTCCTCCCTCTCTCGTTTATTTCTCCTTCCTTCTGCAGACCCACTGCTCCCTCTTCTTCCTCCCTCCTTCTTGAAAGTTTTTGAATCCCCATTAATGGCTTCCCCTCTTTTTTCCACTTGCCCAAGCCAACTCAAAGCTCCAAACTTAAAACAAAATACATATTTGTGCTCTCCTCATCAAGGGCTCCATTTCACTCTTTTCAAAATCTCAAATGGTGGAAGTTGACCTCCATGGGTACTGGCCATTTGAAGAGAAAACTGCATGTTCTTGGAGCTAGACACCTCCTCTTTAATCCAAGGTAAGAAAATCCAAGGAAACCCCATTTTTCCTTCCTTCTTGGCTTTGGCCAATTTTTGCCCCTTGTTGACGCCTTGGTCTCTTCTTGTTTCAAGCATTGATTCAAGCCTCCAAAGGTGGTTGAATTCCCTCTCTTGATCATGCCCAAAAACAAATTCTAGTGTTCCAAGGTAATGCCCAATTTTTGTACTTTAAGCATTTCTTGTATTCTTGAGTCAATTAATGAGTTAGGTACCCTTACTTAGCCTCATTTATTCATTCAATGTTGGGCTGGAACTTGGCAATGGCATTGCCCCCTTGACCGAAAATTGGAAGAGAAAAGAGAGGAGGAGAAGAGAAAGGCAAATTTGGGAGATTAAAGTAAATAGCTTACCTTAATTACTATCTTAATGTTTTAGAATTTTGGGAATGGGTTAATTAAATAATGAACCCAAAATATGGGAGACAATGTGTTTGGTTGATGTTAGAGAGAATCATTAACTTGTGTTGGTTTAAGGGCCTAAGTGTTATACAATTTGAGATTGTGTATATTATAGTGCTTGATGAGATTTTGGATGAGTTTGATGAAATGTTATGTGCTTGTAGGACCCTTTATGGGTGTGGTTAGTTTTGGATTAGTTTAGATGAGAATTTATGAATTTGGGTGTGCAAGAATTGTGGGGAAACTATGGCAAAATTTATGTAGAAATCTAAGTGGTTTAAGTGTTATTATGAGTGGAGAACGACCTAGATAAACTAGGTGTTGATGGAGATTGGTTTGGGTGAGTTAATCACCATAGGAATGCTTATTTAAGGATGGGATTTTAGTGTAAAAATCTGTAGCAAATGAGTGTTGTAGTGCATTAGATTTCTAGAAAAAAAAACTTAGTGTGCATAACCTTGGAAATGGAGGATGGACTTGGGTATAGCTAATGCAAATGTCTAGGAAGGATTTGAAATGGTCAAAATGAGTGAGAAAAAAGTGTAAACTATCAAGAGAAGTTTAGAAATGCACAAGTGTGCAAAATGCAAAATGTGAGAATTGGAATTTGTGGAATTTAGCAAGAATTGGGGTCAGGATTGGACCAATGATTCAAAGAGGTTTAAGGTGTGTTTTAGGGTGTTTAAACATGTAGAAAACATGTGGAAATATTAGGGAATGATTAGATGTGGATTAAGGTTGGAATAGGGGTTGAAAAATGAAGTTTTAGCAGCTTTTTAGTAGGGGCCGGACCAAATCCCGGACCAACCTTAAAAATGCCCCGAAACTAAAAAATTGAAGTGGTCTGGGACCCTAGTCCAGGACCAGGACCCGGACCAAGGGAGAAAATGGCTGAGAGTTAAGTTAAGCATTGGTCCGGGACTTTGGGTCTGGACCAAGTCTTGGACCACCCCCAAAATTGCACCGAAAGTGGTTTTAAGGCATTAGAAGGTGGGGATTGATTGGTAATGGTTTTAGATGATGTTTAAGCCTTGTTAGGTGATATGTAAAGGTCCTAAGAAGCCTAAACAAGTGATAGAAATGAGTGAGAAGTAAGAACTTAAGCTAACAAGAATAAAGATGAAGATAACAGGACAACGGGGTAAGTACGGGAGTAGTAGTTATTTACATACCGTAATGGCTTCGTGTTACTAAGAACTTTTGGAATGTTATCAGTGGATCAAGTGTGAACCGAGCAATGTGAGGTGACACGGTAAAGTTAAACCATGGTGTAAGGTATGATTTTCTCATGCTCTGTATGCTAACCAGATTACACTAATTTGTGTGATGTTTGCTTGTGTGCAGACTTAATCAAGATAAAAGCATGCAAAAAGTTCTATTGTTTGATTTTATATCTTGATGCATGTTGTGTGTACTAACCATCCTTGTATGATAGTGTCGTCTAACTTAGTGTTATAGACCGACTCATAATTGACTATTGATTGGTTAGTGACTCAAAGAAAGAGTCGTTTCTCGAAATAACAAAAATGTGGAAACACATGAAAATTGTCAATTCAAGAATAAGGATAATGCAAACCTATGAACTCATTAGAACGTGAATGAAATACCCCGTACTTAAAAAAAGTGATTAATTAGGCTAATTATATTTTTAAAGGCTTAATTACACTTAAATAAATACAAGGGAACAAATCCCGAAGAAAACGGACCTTTAAAATGGGTTAAAAGCATAAACGAACCTTAAAGCGCGTTTTTCGAGGAAACCGGGAAAACGTGACTTTAAGCGGGTCAAATAGACTCGTAACAGTTTTGGTCAACTAAATAATCATTAATAAATATTAGTGAAGCTTTAGAACCAATAAAATTAATTAAACGAGAAAATTCCGAAAAACGGGTACCGGTTAGTAAAAACTGTAACAACCGGGAAGTTGTGGGGTAAGAAATCAAATAAACAAAGTTAGTGTGTCCACTTTGTAAATAAAAAAGTAAAAATGTGTGTGTGTGCATATGGGGGGCGGCCAGCTTCCCTCTCACTCACTCCTTTTATTATTTTATAACTCACAAGAAGACAAAGGAAATAAAAAAAGAAAAAGAAGACTCTCTCTCCTACTCTCTTATCCTCCCTCACGTACACACCCCTCACTCACTCTCTCTTTTCTCCCTTCTTCTTCTACCTTGCGACATCCATGGAGAAAGGAGAAGACTCACTCAACTTCCTCCTTCTCTCCTCTTGTTAACCCACTAATCTTGCTCCAAAAATTACAAAATTAGTACCATTGGAACCCCCTTGCAAAGGAGAACACATTCCGCCTTTCAAAAATCGAAAACAACCACTTTCATTTCGGTGGGTATTCTCCATTTGAAGATTCAAGTCCACCATTAGAAGCACCTTCACCTCCTTATCATCTTGAGGTAAAAAGAAATTCGAAAATCCATTAGTTCTAGCCCTTGTTTGCATTATAAGAAATTTCAGTTTTTGAACTCTTGGTTCCTTGTTGCTTCAGCCGATTTTGGCTCCTCCTTGGGCTAGGAATATTGTTCTCTTGCTAGTCAAGAACCTCATCCATCCATTGGAAGGTAATACTCTTGTCTAAACCCTAAAACACCTAAATTCTAGGGTTAGTATAAAATGGATGCTAAGTGTTTGTGTATATTGATATGGGTTGTTGTAGCATTGCCCATTCTTTGGTTAAAAACCGAGAACAAGAAGAAGGAAAGAAGAGAAGGGAAAGAAAGAAGGAAAAACTAACAAGACAAGGTAAATGCTCTTACCTTGGGTTAGCTTGTGTATTACATTGTAACAGATTTTTAAGTATCTAACAATGTGGAATGTATGTAGTATGAGTAGTAGTAATGTAGTAATGTATTGGAGAAAAGAATGTAACAGTTTTGAAGTTTTAAATGATGTTTAAAACTTGGGAAAACATTGGGTAGTATGTGTATGTGTGCAGGATTTTATTGTTGTTGTAGTAGTATTGAAATGTGAGTATAATGTATTGAGTAAACAGGTTGTGAGAAGATGAACATGTGAGCTGAAATAGTGTGGGAGAAAAGTAAGAATTATAGGGGAGACTATGCCAAATTTTGTGTAGGAATGAGAGGACTTAAGTTGTTTAAGAAGAGGAAGTATTTGGAGAGTTTAGAAGGAGTGTTTAGTAGCTTGTAACAGATTTGAAAATGAGTTGGTAAATGGGATGGAATTAGGTTGTGAGTTAATGTATTTAAGGTGCTAAGAGTGGCATGGGATGAGGGAGTATTGGAGGATAAGTGTTGAGGGAAAAATCTGTAGCATAATGTGGAAAACCAAAATCTGTAGCATTAGTGTGAAGAAAAATAATGTAAGTGTTGAAATGAGATGATGAAGATTGGTGTAAGTTGTGTAGGAATTGAGTAGCAAGTTTGGTGGATGAATTAAGGTGATTTAGAACATCTAAATGAGTGGTAAACATGTAGGGAAGTATTGGTAAAGATTGGGGAAACAATGGGTAAAGAAAACACCCAAAAACAGATTTTAAAACTGAAGTACTGGGCCGGACCGAACTTGCAAGGTCGGTCGAGCCCAGATTTACAAGACGGGAAACCTTCTAGAATCGACCGACCTTGCGACCGGACTTGCAAGTTCGGTCGGACCAGAAATTTCTCCCGTCAGAAACCTTCTGGAATGGACCGAACTTGCGACCGGACTTGCAAGTTCGGTCGGCCAGAAAAATTCCCGTAATGCAAGCTACTGGAATGGACCGACCTTGCGACCAGACTTGCAAGGTCGGTCGGGCTAAAATTTTCAAGTACAAAACTTACTGGAATGGACCGACCTTGGGACCGGACTTGCAAGGTCGGTCGGCCCTGGAATTTTCACGCGATGTAACCTACTGACTTGGACAAAACTTGCGACCGGACTTGCAAGTTCGGTCGGGTCAAACAAAAAATAAAAAAGAATGTTTTATGATATGATTATAGTTATCATATGTATATATATATGCCTATACAAATATAAGCATATGTATGTAGAAATACACCATTAATGAAGTAATAATGGTAAGAAAGTAAGTGAATGAGTAAGGAAATATGTTTAAGAAGTAGTAAAGAAAAGAATGGTTTTATAATCAAGTAAGAAAGTAAGGAAGTAGTAAGTAAACATTAAAAGTATCAACGAAGGAGTAAGTAGATCAATAATGGATCATTGATCATACTACTTCATGTATGTATAGGAATCGAATAGTTGCACGTTGAAGGAACCTGGTAGTACAAAAACGTCGGTGAACGGTATGATTTCTTCATGCCCTGTATCCTAACTTGGTTACACCGATTTGTGTGCTTATGTGATCACCAATAAGATAAATGCACGAATCGGACTTTTATTGCACTTAACTGTGTTTGGACTATTTTGTTCTTGTTGTATCTCCTTGAACATTTAGTTTGTATAATTCATGAAATGAATGAATGAGAATGAAGTGTATGTGTAAGTATGAGTACTTGTGTATTGTATGTATGTATGGGAATGAAGTACTGACTCCTACTAATTCCTAACATTCTAACTCCTAACTTGAGTAATGAGTAAATGGAATGAGTAGAAGTCCGATATAGTTTCAGCCACGCGTGAGGATAAGGAAACACAAGAGGTTGGATCCGAATCCTGGCTATAATCTTTTCCATGGACCAATCCCCTTGAATGGGAGCATCCTGGATTAGTGGGCCACCCTAAAGCCCGGTGGTGGGATGTAGTAATCCCTGCCCGGAGGTCATACCGACTTAACTGGAAGTAAAGTATGTAGGAAGTATTGTATTGTATTGTATTGGTCTTGACTATTGTAAGTCATTGCCCCGGAGTAAAAGAGTATTGAACACCCGATTAACCCGGGTGTGTAATGAGGCTAACAAGACCTTTGTATGTATTGGAGAATTGTATCTCCGTAATACGGTGAGTATGGGTAAGTATGAACGGTTGACTTGAATTGTCTTCCTTGTATGTATTGTATGTATGTATGCTTTGTGAAATGTGAAATACCCCTAAATTAATTTAGGGGATTTCTTTTATTAAACCATAAATAATACTATTAATATTAAATTATGGTATGGAATTATGAATATTAAATTATTATATGGAATTGTGAAATTTATTTAGGGGTTTTCTCCTATTTAACCCTAATTATTATACATTATTATACAGTATTATGAATTTAATAATAAGATTTATAAGTCAATAAATCTTGGGAAAAATTTCTAAACACTCCAAATATATTATAAAGATTTTAGGAAGTGTTGGAACATTGTTTTGAAACATAAAAGTCAATATAAAATTCTAGGAACCTTAAAGCTTATTAAGCCTTGTTAGAGTTGACTTTTTGAGAATGGTCAAACCAGGCCATGAAACCTATACCAATAAATAGGTTATGAAAAACCATGAAGATCGATAAAAAGAACGTTAAAAACGGGTCATCCTAGCCAAAGTTATGATAAATTGAAGTTTAGAGCCAAAATTTTGAAAGATGCTGACGTGTCCAGGACACGTGTCGCGCCCAGTCAGCACCCAAGACACTTAACCGTTTGATTTTTCCAGCGGTTTTGGCATGTCGAGGGTCGATCTTTAGACATCTATATCTTTTTCCCTACTCCACCATTTGGTATGCCGTTTGTTTCATTCGATTCTCCTATCTTTCCTCTTTCCAACCATTACTCACACACCATCTAACTCCTTCTACAATGATCGGAAAGTTGATCCAAAGTTGGCTCCTCGCGATTGCGTAACCCAGAACTGTAGTTTTTCCTGAAATCGGGTAAACTTCGTCACGCCATAACTTCTTCGTTTCTCGTCCAAATTTCGTGTTCTTTAGCTTGTTTTGAAGATCTCAAATCCCTCTATAACTTACATGTTTATGGACAAGGCTGATTCGCACGGGTTTGGGAGATAAATCTGCATAAAGTTTCCCACTCGATCACGGTGGTAATTCTGCCCAGTTTCATCCCGAACCAACTAGGTAAACTCGGATCTTGTGAGATCTATAACTTTCTCCCTAGTTCATCAAAATCAATGATTCTTCCACTAGCATCTAGAGTTACATGTCTAGTTTGGATTGTGATAGGTTACATGAATCAAATCTCTCTCAGTTGGTGCGAGTTGATTCGAGAAGTGGCATACCTGAACCGCACATGAAATAACGATTTCCAGTTTTCCCGATTTGGTTTCGCCCCGTTAATGCAATTCCGGTGAGTCTCCGATCAAATTGCTCCGATGTTGATGTTCGTAGTCATGTTTCCGATCAAACCCACATGCCAATTTAGTCTATTATGCATTACAATGGGAGAATTTGTCAAAATTGAATTCGAATTGAACCTTGAACCCTAACTTCGAACCCAGATTCGAAATTACTCAATTCTGCATGAAAATTGGGGAAATTGGTACCATTAGAACCGGGATTTAATTTCTAGTCGATAGGAACAAGAATCACTCGATTTCGTTCTGTAGATTGTGAGAAAAACGAGATTTAGTACTCGAATATGAGATTGAGTTCGATGAAGAACTGGAGACACAGGGACCGTCCGATCGCAGTTAAAAGGAACGGACGGCCCAGATTAGATCGTGGGAATATAAGAGTATATTAAGTTTTATAAATTCCAGTAAATAGTCTTAACTTGTTGGGTTAACTTAAATATCTTCCCGAAGGTATTTTGACTTGAAATTTTAACCATAGATTCCTTATTTAATCTAGTTTATTTTGATGTAAATTATTATGGTTTTGGAGTTTTTAAACATAAGTTATGATTTTTGCAAGTTACGGGTTTCTAGAATTATTTGGCTAAATTAAAAAGATATTTTTATGAAATAAAAATTTTATAATATGTCTAAAATGTTATAGTTGCTGTATAAAAAGTTTGGGAATTTTTGGGCAATGGTAAAAGGTTTTAAAAATTGTTTGTTTATGAGTTTTCATAAGAATAACTATAATATAAGGTTTTTAATGTAACCAAAATTAAAGTATGTTTGTTAATTAACTTTTAAGCTGGGGAAAATAAGGGAAACTAAATTAACACTTTATAACAGTAAGTTTATAAATGTTTGGGTATTAGTTTTATGAAAAGTGAAATCATTTACATATATGTATATATATATATACTTATATGGTAGATTTAAAAATGGGAACTTATGTTAAAACAAGGAATTTAATTATCTTTACGTTTATTAATTATATAATATGGAAGTTAATATACTTAATTGAAACTAAGGAAAATACTTTATTTTATAAACCATATATTGGATGTAGCTATGTGTAAAAGTTAGTATAAATAATTAAGTGCAATAAAACTACACAAGGAATGTCTTGAATAAATCCTAATATATACACATAAAAAAAAACTACATAAATAAAAGAAATAAAATACCTTATAGAAAAATATATATGAAGGAATTAATGAGATAAACTAAACCTCTACATAATACTAATAAAAGAATATTATATGAGGCGGTATTAAATTATGATTATTAAACTTAAAGAGTTATCTTTGAATTTCTAAGATTTATATAAACCGTATTAAAATACATGTATAGTATTAGTCAACGACCATAATGTAAATCTATAATTTGGTTAGGTAATTAATCAGTTGGGACTTAGGAATATGTGTAATTAGATTTTACACAATAGAACTTACTATATAATTAATAAATAAAATATTTTACATATGAATGTGAGGTGGATTAGTAAGTTAGATTTAATCATTTCTTAACATTTAAGGTATTGAAATATAACTTAATGTTTTAGGATAAAATCATTAAAAGGATTATGGTATAAAACTATATTAAACTATGTTTGGAAATTTATCTAAATAATAATCCTTAAGTTTCTTGGCGTTAGATAAGCCATATAAAATATTTAATTACCAATGTTCGCAATGTGAGTTACAATTAAGAGTTGTACTATAGTTAAATTATAAAAGGTTTAAATAGAATTTGATACTTAAAATTTGAACCTTTATTAGATAAAACTAAGTTACATAAGGATTATATTGATTACTTTGAACTAAAATATTAAGTGTCATTTGAGTATAAGGTATGAGGATTTTTCAGAATAGATTATCTTATTAAGTAATTGACAATTTCACTTGTGAATGGAGTTTAATTCTTAGATAAATTTACCTTATGTTAAGATATAATGTTCATCCTAAAACATAATAAAGGAGATTAATTTATTAAGTTATTCCTTTGAAACCTTAGGTTTTGTAAACAATATGAAAAATGTATTTTAAGACGTAAGTTTATTAAAATTTAGTATAAAAGGATTATACATAGTCTATAGCGGGAATGTGTGTAAAAATAAAACATTTGGGAAATTAAATGTAAGCAAGGATAAATAAAAGGTTATCTTAAAGTGCCTTATTATATAGTTAATGATAAAGTAAATAATATACCTTGGAAATACTAAATGTAAGAGTTCGATAAATCTAAGTTAACTATAATATAGTTATTCAAGATGAGAAGCAATTTAACATCTTATGATAAGATTATTAGATGGTTGTAATAAAAGTCATCCTAAACTAAACATATGATAAATGAGTGTAGTAACTCAATTAGGTTATCATAAAATGCATCTATAACACCATGTTTCCAATATACAGGATGTAGATCTTAATTAAGTTGAGGGGAAAACTTAATCATAATGGATTATTTGGTAATACTGATAAAATACATAATCATTACATTGTGAAATAATAGTATAATATTCTAAGATAAACCTATCATAGGTCATAACCCGATATTTATTCTAAATTAGAATAAAAGTATTAAGCTTAAAATTATTATTGAGATTCTAAGATTAGATGAATAATATAATATGCACTTATGATATAAGGGTCTCAAGAGTCTTGAATTAGGGTTAAGTATGAATAAAGTGGATAAGAGTGTAACAATTAACAAGTGTTAATAACATACATTCCCTAGTCTTACAACCTTGGGTTATACAACATTCTAATATAAGTCAAAGGTTATACATAACATTTAAGTGAGGGCTTAAAAGACAATTGAGACTTAGAAATAAGAGTGAGGAATTTATTTAAGTTTAACTTAGGTTACAAGTTATTGATGTTAGACTACCTTTAATATTCCTCAGAGTATTGTTGATTATTTGCACAAGTCGACTAGAACTGCTACAGCGATTACCAGGTACGATTTCTCGTACTCAGCTTGTGTGTTTGGACTTATGGAATGTTTTGTACGATTTCGTACTCAGATGCTTTTGGTAATTTTATGGAATTTTGAGAAACGCTGATGAATGAATCTTGAAAGGAAATTGTTTGTGTGACTAACTCAGCCTTGTGACTAACTGAGCCTTGGATGTACAACTCACATGATCATTGGTTCCTCTTATCTGGTTACCTCATTAGATATTGACTGTTGAGGGTTTACGCCTCTGCACTCTGTAGGACTGAGTGTTTTGGTATTGCACTTGTGCAGTTAATAATCTAGTGGGAATATGGGAAATGTCAATCTTGGTATATGGGTATGGATTCTTTCTATTAAGTGGTGCACTCACTTTTCACCGATGACCGAGAACGGGTCGGTGGCAGCGGAGGTCTGCTATACCTCGCCCTTGTGGCAACTGACAGCGGAGGTCTGTTTACCTCGCCCTTGTGGCAACTGACTGGCGGTGGGGGCCATCTCTCCCAATTGGTTTTATTCCACTCTTGAGTTATGGGTTCTTGGATATCTTCTTTCATTCCAGTCCTTGTGACTACTTGGGTCTTTCTAATCCTAATTGGAACTGAATCTAACTTAAGCAATGGATTTCACTAACTTCTGGCGTGGTTTCTTTTAAGTTGACTCACTTTACTTCTTGTTATTTATCTCTATCCTTGACTTGATATCTTTGACTTGGTGATTTTGATGTGCCTTGTTCTTCTGTTTTGTTTTAAGCGTTTGACTTCGTTATTGTTGTTTCAAGAGTTATGTTTTAAACTTTTGTTTTGGAGAGTTGTACCAGTTCCATTCCAGGGAACTGACTCACCCCTCCCGGGGTGGGCTGCTTGGTTTCATCTTGCAGGTACGAATTGTTATACAGGTGGCCACGAAGAGTATGAGTGTAGGGGATGGGAATTAGGAATTTGGAGAGCTACTGTATTTTGTTATTACTTTATACTATGTTTTTCGAGTTCAGACCGTAGCATTTGTAATATCATAAGTTGTAATTGGTGAGGTTTGGTGCCGGGTGTTTGGAACCCGATGATCTGTAATCGCCTTAGTATTTTATTTCCGCTGCATTTATGATAAGTAGGGGCGTTACAGAAAGTGGTATCAGAGCGTAGTTACGCTCTGAGCCCGAGAAAACAAGCCGAGTGAAATAGTTAGAATATAGGTGCCCTTAAAACTGGGGAATTGGGGTAGAATTGGGAAGTGAGGATTCCAGTAAGGCACGACTCCTAACCCTTCTTGGATTAGTGAATGATTTCTTTATACACTTTTTGTATGAATGTCTGTTAGGAATAGTGTGTTGTCATACCGTTGATCATTAAAAATAATAATAATAATAATAAGTCTGGAACATTGTCAATTGGGTATGATAAGATCTTGGTTGGAATAAATCATACATTGAACTACTTTCAAAAGCATACGTATGGAAAATACATGGCTAAGAAAGCAATGCTTTAAAAGCTTGTACACATGTTCCCAGAATTTTAAAGAATACTTTTTGTTGGAAATAGTATACAAGTGGAGCTTTGAATAACTAAGTGATATATACTTCAACTCCTTTAAAGTTTGAAATAAATCTCAAGAACTACTTGGTACAAATTATTACCTAAAGATAATGTTTAAGATAAATCTTAAGTCTAGAAAATTATTAAACTAACAAGAACTAGTAACTCATCAGAAAAGATCAACATCCAAACCTGTAATCCACACTAAAACTCTATGTTAACTTCAGAAAGAAAATACATAAACCTAACACCCTACGGGAAGTGCCTGGTGCGACGAACTCCTAGGCTGAAAGTAGTGGGGGTGCACACTCACTTCTGGAAGTCTAGGGGCTAGACAAGCCTTGTCATCTAACCGTAAATAATCTTCTACGCAAGTGATGGATTGTGTTGAACTTGAGGAGGATTGGTGGTAAGACGTTACCATCATGAAATCTTGAGCTAGGCATATTTCATTACTAGCCACAATGAACAATTCAAAATTTGTATCTTAAGATTCAGTATTAAAATTCATACATGTAAAGGGTTTATTGAGTTAAATATTTGGTGAAAAATACCTATACATGGAGGAAGGGGATTTAAATTTGGGTACTCCAAGGTACAACATCTACCCCTTATTAAATATAAAAATATATATAAAGGAAGTAACTTAAAGATTGAGTGAAGGGAAGAGTAATACTAAACTAAATATCATGATTCTTAAATACTTGGAGTAATGAGCATCTAGTAAAAAAAAATGAGAGTTACTTAATTATTGGAAATTCTCATGTTTATTTGGAAGTTTAACATTATACATATGCAAAATTTTAGAAGTCACAGAAGGTGTATTTTTATAAAGGAATATAATACAAATTTTAATGTATGGTTGGCTAATAAAGCTTTGAATATAATTTTGAAAGACTATCTAGACTTATTATATGATCTAAAATATTATTTAAACTACTCAAACATGTTACACCTGATTTATAGCTTGTTAATATATTGATATGTGAAAATAACATAAATGGCATATTTACGTATTTTAGGTTATAAATTCGGTACAAGGTTTCATGAAAGATTTAATTGCATTGAAAAAAAAAAAGTTTTAATATATAGTATGATACTATTTTAAATAAGTTCATGAATTTTTAAGCCTTGACAATTAAGAAACTTTAGGTTATAAAATGCTTCTAGAGAAATGTTGTAGTAAGGATGGCATTTAAATAATTACATTACATTATAATGGAATTTTTCTTTTATGAATTAATAGTTTCCAAATCACATGATTAAGATTTTGATACCTACTACACCAATACTTAAATAAAGAAAGAGTGAACTAAAATGTTATTATAGTAATATCTAAGTATAACCTATATGTTCCGTTTCAAAACTTAACCTACTATATGAATGATGAATTCTAAACTTTGTTCTTGCCAATGACCGTAAGAGAGGCGAAATGAGTTAGGAAAGCATGTTGGGAACACTAAAAGATTTAATTATAATCAAGCTAGAATAACAACGAGTGATATTGTGCATCAAAAATGAACTGCATCCTTGAAGGAGGAATCTCCATAGGAGATGTAAAATATAGTGCTCCTTAAAAGTGAGTTTAAATTCCACTTCATTATTACGAGACGGATATGGGTCGTACCCTATTTTAAGGGGGGGTACGACATCTTCATAAAATAAACATACAATATAAAATGAACATATAATGGACATATCATTCGTACTGGTCATAAAATGAATAGGTAAGGATCATAAAATAAAATTTTATAATAATCAAGAAAATACAAATACATAACAATCAGGGGGTACAAATAAATATCGATCATAGATAAATTCAACAGTGCCATAAAATTTACAACAAAGCTTGATAATAAGGTGCTGAATTCTTTGAATGTAGTGTTTGATAAAACAAAACGTTTGGGAATTGTTATTGGATGAATACCCTTGAGTGGTTGATTGTTTGGTATACATTTTAAAGCTTGTAGTACAACTTGATATTTAGTTTACCCACACACCGGAAGCGGGTGTGAGTAGTTGGTAGATAAATCTTAAACTTCGGGACGAAGTTCTCTTTTAAGGGGGGGTAGAGCATAATCCTTCTTCGCTACCTCATCCAGATTATGCCCTGTTGCGTGATTAGCAGAGTAAGAGGTGTATGTGGTACTTGGTTTTTACATTATGACACCGCATGTGACTTTTTATTTTTATCATGAAATATCTCGGTATATCTTGGTTCAGTTTGAGTTTGAGTAATCTCGAGTGGAATGTGGAATGGGAATGGATGGAAATAAAGGATGTGGATGGGAATGGATGGATAAGGATTGGATTGGTATGGAATTTCGTTGGAATTATTATTGTTTTAGCACACCCGAAGTGGTGTGAGTGCTTATTAGTTGATTTTTAAACTTCGAGGCGAAGTTTCTGTTAAGGGGGATATACTGAAATACCCCTAAATTAATTTAAATTAATTTAGGGGATTTCTTTTATTAAACCATAAATAATACTATTAATATTAAATTATGGTATGGAATTATGAATATTAAATTATTATATGGAATTGTGAAATTTATTTAGGGGTTTTCTCCTATTTAACCCTAATTATTATACATTATTATATAGTATTATGAATTTAATAATAAGATTTATAAGTCAATAAATCTTGGGAAAATTTCTAAACACTCCAAATATATTATAAAGATTTTAGGAAGTGTTGGAACATTGTTTTGAAACATAAAAGTCAATATAAAATTCTAGAAACCTTAAAGCTTATTAAGCCTTGCTAGAGTTGACTTTTTGAGAATGGTCAAACCAGGCCATGAAACCTATACCAATAAATAGGTTATGAAAAACCATGAAGATCGATAAAAAGAACGTTAAAAACGGATCATCCTAGCCAAAGTTATGATAAATTGAAGTTTAGAGCCAAAATTTTGAAGGATGCTGACGTGTCCAGGACACGTGTCGCGCCCAGTCAGCACCCAAGACACTTAACCGTTTGATTTCCCAGCGGTTTTGGCATGTCGAGGGTCGATCTTTAGACACCTATATCTTTTTCCCTACTCCACCATTTGGTATGCCGTTTGTTTCATTCGATTCTCCTATCTTTCCTCTTTCCAACCATTACTCACACACATCTAACTCCTTCTACATGACGGAAAATCGATCCAAAGTTGGCTCCTCGCGATTGCGTAACCCAGAACTGCAGTTTTTCCTGAAATCGGGTAAACTTCGTCACGCCATAACTTCTTCGTTTCTCGTCCAAATTTCGTGTTCTTTAGCTTGTTTTGAAGATCTCAAATCCCTCTATAACTTTCATGTTTATGGCCAAGGCTGATTCGCACGGGTTTGGGAGATAAATCTGTCTAAAGTTGCCCACTCGATCACGGCGGTAATTCTGCCCAGTTTCATCCCGAACCAACTAGGTAAACTCGGATCTTGTGAGATCTATAACTTTCTCCCTAGTTCATCAAAATCAATGATTCTTCCACTAGCATCTAGAGTTACATGTCTAGTTTGGATTGTGATAGGTTACATGAATCAAATCTCTCTCAGTTGGTGCGAGTTGATTCGAGAAGTGGCATACCTGAACCGCACATGAAATAACGATTTCCAGTTTTCCCGATTTGGTTTCGCCCCGTTAATGCAATTCCGGTGAGTCTCCGATCAAATTGCTCCGATGTTGATGTTCGTAGTCATGTTTCCGATCAAACCCACATGCCAATTTAGTCTATTATGCATTACAATGGGAGAATTTGACAAAATTGAATTCGAATTGAACCTTGAACCCTAACTTCGAACCCAGATTCGAAATTACTCAATTCTGCATGAAAATTGGGGAAATTGGTACCATTAGAACCGGGATTTAATTTTGAAATACCCCAAACCTTAGTATGTTGGTTAAACATTAAAACATGGTATATTAAGACTAAAAAGAGTCTTAGAAACCTTAGTAAACGAATTTAAACAAAAAGGAAAAACAAATGTGCTTTAAAGTCAATAAGAGCTAAAATGTGCTCTAAGCTTGGGATAAACTTGAGTAAGGCCTAATGAGCTTACCAAGACTTCATTTATATACTAATGAACATATTAAACCAATTACCAAAGAAAACCAAGCTTGAAAACAAGTTAAAACTCAAAATGTGCTTTAAGAAGTCTTAAAGCACGTTTTTGAAAAATTGTCTTGTAAATGAGTTTTGAATGGCTAAATGTCCATCATTACTCTTAAATATATATGTGTACTATATATTATCACATTTGGGTGGCTATATTAGTGGGAAATCAAAAATTTCACTTCTATGTGCCTTGTATAGGTGAATAGTACTTTTTATAAGCTATTTTGTAACATATGTGGTATAAGTAATTAAATTGACAAACAAAGACTAAAACACCCCCACACTAATATAAGGGGCCGGTTTTTATAAGGTTGTGACTCACCACTCTCTTATTAATGTATTAAGTAAGTAAAGATAAGTAAATAAGCTACCTTTTTACTTTATAAGTATAAATATCTCTTAAAGCAAATTCTATCTTCATTCTCTCATTTCCCTTCCTTGCTCACACGGTTTCCCACTCATCTTCTCCCTTCTTCATTGTTCTCTCACGATAAACCACTACCACCATTAAAATACAAGCTTTGACCACTTGCTAAATCTAGCTCACTTGTCCAAATCAAAAACAAATACCACCAATCTCTTCCTCTCATCAAGCTCTTCATTCCTATCTTCTCAAAACTCCTAGAGCTCCATTTCGGTGCCAAGGTGTTCCACCATTGAAGGAGCTTGAGCTTGGATTTCTACATATTATTACTCTCCTTTACTTATAGGTAAGGAATCTCAAACAAAAATCAAGTTTCCTCCTTGTTTTTGCCATGTCCGAAAATACACATTGATATAGCTCATTGTGTGACTTTGTTCTAGCTTCATTTCAACTCTTCATGGACTAGGTGGAGCCCTCTCTTGTTGTATATCCAAACTCTCTTCAAAGAACAAGGTAAAACAACTACATTAATGTTTTGAAACAATGTCAAATTAGGGTTTACAATGAGATGAAGCCTATAGCTTGAATACTCATTATTGAGTTGGTATATTGTTTAGAACTTGTCAAGGAATCAAGTACTCTATTGGTTTTCTAAAGGAAACAAGAAAGGAGTTATCTTGCAAAAGAGGTAAATCTACTAACCTAATGCTATTTTAATGCCTTAGGAGAAATGAGCTTATAATGCTTATTAAAACTATCTAAAGAGCAAATGGTGAATGACTTAGTAAAGTGTTCTTAATAGACTAGTAAAGGGCATATGTGTATGTTGAGTGTATTTGCAGGTTAAAAGCATATATATTGTGGAAATTCAGTGTTTATGATTTAAGCACTTTAAGGGCCTAAGAGCCATGCATTTTAAGGGCCTAAGTGCCATGCAAACTATATTGTGCACTATGTTGTAATGTGGTGTAAATTTGGTGAAATTATGTATGTGAGTGTTCTTGATGATTTTAGATGATCTTGTGTGTTTAAAGGAGAAGGTAAAGTGTTTGGGCTTAGTAATGTTCTAAGGGAACCCATGTCAAAATTTAGGTAAGAAGCAAGAAGTTTTAAGTGTTTACATAAGATTTGGTGAGTTAGAAAGTGTAGGAGATGAATAAGAAGTTTATGATGTTCTTAAGGAATTTTGATGAACTAGGAAACATTTTAGAGTGTAATAAGGACTTAGGCATGATCTTGAGATTTTAGTATGTACCAAAGTCATTTTGGACTTAGGTAAAGACTTAGGCAAACTTTGGTAACTAAGGAGAATGTATGAACTTGAGAAAGGATTTGAAGTAATGATATAAGGAGATAGTTGTGAGAGATGATGCTTGGGAGATGATGTTTAAACAAGGAGAAAGCATTTTGGGATAGTAGTTACCATAGGTGAGAAACACCATCTAGGAACCTAGTATAAAATAACATAAGTGTTAAGGAATTTTTACAAGGAAATAAGTAAATGTTTTAAGGAATTAGAAAATGAGTTTCATGGATGTTGTATGTGGATGTAAGGTTACCAAATGTTGCTAGGAAGCATTAAGAGGCCTTAGGAGAAGTTTGGTGAAGAATTGGCAAGTTTAGGTAAGTTTAGTAGGCGACCGACCCAGGGGCCGACCCAGTTTGTGGGTCGGTCGAGCCTCTGTAAAATGTTAGGAAAATGTTCGGTGACGGTCCGACCCAAAAGGGTGGGTCGGACATGGGTCGGTCGAGCCTCTGTAAAATGTTGGGAAAATGTTCGCACATGGACCGACCCAGAATGGTGGGTCGGACATGGGTCGGTCAAGGTAAAGTTTTTCAGACCCGAAGACCACTGGGAGGGTCCGACCCAGTTGTGGGTCGGACGGTGGGTCGGTCGGACCAAAACATGTAAAAAAAAAAACAGAAATGAATGTGACTTATGTAGTTAACCCTAGAGTGTATAATGAAGGTAACCTAGGGTAAGATAGGCATTAAAACATGTCATACAATCATGTTAAATACTTAGTAAGTTTGAAGTTAAATAAATAATTAACCGACATTACTAATGTGTTTAGGATTCTCTCAAGGTGGAAATCCGTCGAGGCAAGGACCAAGGTATGGTTTTCTTGCAGTCTGTTGCCTAACGGTTTACACCGGCTTGGGTGTTGTTTGTTTTCTGAGTGTTTACAACCTTATAAGATTAAGGCATGAAAAGAGTTTACAGCTGTTATATATTATGATGTTGTGTTATTATGACTCCTTTCCCCTTGGTGTGTCTAACAAGACCTGAATGTTGCTTGTATGTGACTTGACAAATGTTGTGTGTTTACTAACAAGTGCTAATCGGGGGGAGTGAGGAGTCCGGTAAGTTCCGGCCACGCGTGTGATGGATGGGGGTCGTTATCATATCCAGTTCGGCTCCCTAGGTGTATGTTTAGGTGGTATTCCAATTTGGTTTCAACCTTCCCTTAGCTTATCCAAAGCTAGTTTACTGACTCACGTCGGGCCATAGGGGCATACTGTGTTGTTTGGTGTGCTTGGGATCACTATATCCGACACGCCTTGGGTTTAAGTCAACCGTTCAAATAACAGGATGGTGATGAGGTAATTAACGAGCTTGGGTGAGTTTGGCAACAATCTCTATGCTCATGGTATGTACTAACTGTGGTGGAAGGATCTTAATGTGAACCGTTCTTGTGGTGGTATGTATTGATGATGTGACGCTATGCAATTTCCCTTGCTATGCTATGGTATATGTGTATATATATATGTTGGTTGTTCTAAAATGAATGCCATGTAATTATGACAATTGGTTGCGCGTATCCCGTTAGTCGATGGGCTGCGCGTTAGCCATACCAGCAAAGGTGCTGACCCCCTCGGGGGCCCCATATTTTATTTTATTGCAGGATGAGGATCGAAGAGGCAGAGTGGCTCTAGGTCCTAGGTGGTAGATATACTTTTGGATAAGTAGGTTGTTGAGCCCGGGATGCGCCTGTGCTCCCGAGGCGTACATGTTGATACCTTGTTATACAGTTATGGATGATTATGGTTTGGATATGGTTTGTAAATTAAATACTCGGTATGGTTGGTTATGTTTATATATGGATGTTAGTTACTATGCTCGGGAGTCTGATCATCAGACCGATACACTTGTATTTATTCTGCCTAGTTAACCACGTGGGTGGTTAACGGCGTTGTAACACCAAAGCGATAGTTATGATTTGGTTGGTTATTTCCGCTGCGACTTCGGTAGATGATAGGAGCGTTGTAGGGGTGTTACAAATTTCTAGTCGATAGGAACAAGAATCACTCGATTTCGTTCTGTAGATTGTGAGAAAAACGAGATTTAGTACTCGAATATGAGATTGAGTTCGATGAAGAACTGGAGACACAGGGACCGTCCGATCGCAGTTAAAAGGAACGGACGGCCCAGATTAGATCGTGGGAATATAAGAGTATATTAAGTTTTATAAATTCCAGTAAATAGTCTTAACTTGTTGGGTTAACTTAAATATCTTCCCGAAGGTATTTTGACTTGAAATTTTAACCATAGATTCCTTATTTAATCTAGTTTATTTTGATGTAAATTATTATGGTTTTGGAGTTTTTAAACATAAGTTATGATTTTTGCAAGTTACGGGTTTTCTAGAATTATTTGGCTAAATTAAAAAGATATTTTTATGAAATAAAAATTTTATAATATGTCTAAAATGTTATAGTTGCTGTATATAAAGTTTGGGAATTTTTGGGCAATGGTAAAAGGTTTTAAAAATTGTGTTTATGAGTTTTTCATAAGAATAACTTATAATATAAGGTTTTTAATGTAACCAAAAATTAAAGTATGGTTTGTTAATTAACTTTTAAGCTGGGGAAAATAAGGGAAACTAAATTAACACTTTATAACAGTAAGTTTATAAATGTTTGGGTATTAGTTTTATGAAAAGTGAAATCATTTACATATATGTATATATATATATACTTATATGGTAGATTTAAAAATGGGAACTTATGTTAAAACAAGGAATTTAATTATCTTTACGTTTTATTAATTATATAATATGGAAGTTAATATACTTAATTGAAACTAAGGAAAATACTTTATTTTATAAACCATATATTGGATGTAGCTATGTGTAAAAGTTAGTATAAATAATTAAGTGCAATAAAACTACACAAGGAATGTCTTGAATAAATCCTAATATATGTACACATAAAAAAAACTACATAAATAAAAGAAATAAAATACCTTATAGAAAATATAATATGAAGGAATTAATGAGATAAACTAAACCTCTACATAATACTAATAAAAGAATATTATATGAGGCGGTATTAAATTATGATTATTAAACTTAAAGAGTTATCTTTGAATTTCTAAGATTTATATAAACCGTATTAAAATACATGTATAGTATTAGTCAACGACCATAATGTAAATCTATAATTTGGTTAGGTAATTAATCAGTTGGGACTTAGGAATATGTGTAATTAGATTTTACACAATAGAACTTACTATATAATTAATAAATAAAATACTTTTACATATGAATGTGAGGTGGATTAGTAAGTCTAGATTTAATCATTTCTTAACATTTAAGGTATTGAAATATAACTTAATGTTTTAGGATAAAATCATTAAAAGGATTATGGTATAAAACTATATTAAACTATGTTTTGGAAATTTATCTAAATAATAATCCTTAAGTTTCTTGGCGTTAGTTAAGCCATATAAAATATATTAATTACCAATGTTCGCAATGTGAGTTTATAACTAAGAGTTGTACATAATAGTTAAAGTCTTATAAAAAGGTTTGCAAATAGAAATTAGATACTTAAAATCTTTAAACCTTTAATTAGATGGAACTAAGTTACGTAAGGGATTATATTGATTTACCTTTTGAAACTGGAAATAGTAACGTGTCATTGAATATAAGGTATGAGGATTTTCTAGAATAGATTATCTTATTAAGTAATTAACAATTTCACTTATGAATGGGGATTTAATCCTTAGATAAATTTTACCGTATGTTAAGATATAATGTTCATACTAAAACATAATAAAGGAGATTGATTTATTAAGTTATTCCTTTGAAACCTTAGGTTTTGTAAACAATATGAAAAATGAATTTTTAAGACGTAAGTTTATTAAAATTTAGTATAAAAGGATTATACATAGTCTATAGCGGGAATGTGTGTAAAAATAAAACATTTGGGAAATTAAATGTAAGCAAGGATAAATAAAAGGTTATCTTAAAGTGCCTTATTATATAGTTAATGATAAAGTAAATAATATACCTTGGAAATACTAAATGTAAGAGTTCGATAAATCTAAGTTAACTATAACATAGTTATTCAAGGTGAGAAGCAATTTAACATTTTATGATAAGATTATTAGATGGTTGTAATAAAAGTCATCCTAAACTAAACTATGATAAATGAGTGTAGTAACTCAATTAGGTTATCATAAAATGCATCTATAACACCATGTTTCCAATATACAGGATGTAGATCTTAATTAAGTTGAGGGGGAAAACTTAATCATAATAGATTATTTGGTAATACTGATAAAATACATAATCATTACATTGTGAAATAATAGTATAATATTCTAAGATAAACCTATCATAGGTCATAACCCGATATTTATTCTAAATTAGGAATAAAAGTATTAAGCTTAAAAATTATTATTGAGATTCTAAGATTAGATGAATAATATAATATGCACTTATGATATAAGGGTCTCAAGAGTCTTGAATTAGGGTTAAGTATGAATAAAGTGGATAAGAGTGTAACAATTAACAAGTGTTAATAACATACATTCCCTAGTCTTACAACCTTGGGTTATACAACATTCTAAGATAAGTCAACGATTACACATAACATTTAAGTGAGGGCTTAAAAGACATTTGAGACTTAGGAAATAAGAGTGAGGAATTTGTTTAAGTTTAACTTAGGCTACAAGTTATTGATGTTAGACTACCTTTAATATTCCTCAGAGTATTGTTGATTATTTGCACAAGTCGACTAGAACTGCTACAACGATTACCAGGTACGATTTCTTGTACTCAGCTTGTGGTGTTTTGGACTCTATGGAATGTTTTGTACGATTTCTCGTACTCAGATACTTTTGCTAATGGGCTTTATGGAATATTTTGGAAAACACCGACTGTCTTGAAATGAATTTCGAAAGGAAACTGTTTGTGTGACTAACTCACCTTGATGTGACTAACTGAGTCTTGGATGTACAACTCACATGATCATTGGTTCCTCTTATCTGGTTACCTCATTAGATATTGGCTGTTGAGGGTTTACGCCTCTGCACTCTGTAGGACTGAGTGTTTTGGTATTGCACTCGTGCAGTTAATAATCTAGTGGGAATATGGGAAATGTCAATCTTGGTATATATTGGGTATGGATTCTTTCTATTAAGTGGTGCACACACTTTTCACCGATGACCGAGAACGGGTCGGTGGCAGCGGAGGTCTGCTATACCTCGTCCATATGGACAACTGACAGCGGAGGTCTGTTTACCTCATCCTTGTGACAACTGACTGGCGGTGGGGGCCATCTCTCCCAACTGGGTCTATTCCACTCTTGAGTTATGGGTTCTTGGATATCTTCTTTCATTCCCAGTCCTTGTGACTACTTGGGTCTTTCTAATCCTAATTAGAACTGAATCTAACTTAAGCAATGGATGTTCACTAACTTCTGGCGTGGTTTCTTTTAAGTTGACTCACTTTACTTCTTGTTATTTATCTCTATCCTTGACTTGATATCTTTGACTTGGTGATTTTGATGTGCCTTATTCTTCTGTTTTGTTTTAAGCGTTTGACTTCGAGTTATTGTTTGTTTCAAGAGTTATGTTTTAAACTTTTGTTTTGGAGAGTTGTACCAGTTCCATTCCAGGGAACTGACTCACCCCTCCCGGGGTGGGCTGCTTGGTTTCATCTTGCAGGTACGAATTGTTATACAGGTGGCCACGAAGAGTATGAGTGTATGGGATGGGAATTACGAATTTGGAGAGCTACTGTATTTTGTTATCATTACTTCTATACTATGTTTTCTCGAGTTCAGACCGTAGCATTTGTAATATCATAAGTTGTAGTTGGTGAGGTTTGGTGCCGGGTGTTTGGAACCCGATGATCTGTAATCGACTTAGTATTTTATTTCCGCTGCATTTATGATAAGTAGGGGCGTTACAAAATGAATGTATTGAATTATATTGTATAAAGCATGTATGTATGTATGAATGAAACGAACCGCATGTACTCGACCAATTAGTTGGCGCACCCTCGCTAGCACGCGGGGTATGTGTTATGCAAAACAGTGGTGAAACTATCTTGCTAACTATGGGCAGTGAACCCAATCATTGTAGTACAACAAGGTCGTATCCACAGGGACTTCGTAACTATCTAGCTAATTATAAGCTTAGTAAATGTGCAAGAGGATATATATACAAAAGTGCATAAATGTAAATTATGGGTTTTGGGTTGTAAATGGAGAAATAAAGAAAAGCAATAAACACTGAACTAACTATCTAGGATAGGTGTAGCCCGGGATGGATATTTGCACCCGTCCTCCCCTTACTACTGATTGTCGAACCTCGAACTCATAGCTAAACCACGGGAACGCTTAATTAATTAGCAACCTAATCTAGGCCTACCAATCCTAACCAATTTAATCGAGACTTCTCATTCAGCTAAGCCCCGGGTCAATCGATAGCACTAAGCTCAAGTTCCACTAAGGTTGCAATGTAGTCTAATCTCAAAATTATCGAAATCAGAGTACACCGTTTTAGTCTCTAACAGTTTAGGATTCTATCTCTGAATACCATTTTGATAGAATCCCACAATAATGTTAAACTAATCGGTAGGCCCAACCAACCAATTTAACACATAGAAGACAAATTGAGCAAAACCCTTAACAAATTCCCAAATCATGAGCAACAAGTTTAGAAGTCATAAACACTCAATAATCATCTTCATTAAGCTCAAAGACTAAAATAAAACATAAAAATAAGTTCAAGATTCAACAATGGAGGTTTTAGGGATTTTGGGGCAAAATCCCCATCCCAAGCTACAAGGAAACTACACAACCATTAAAGCACAAAAGAGAGAAAAGGGAGAAGAAATAGCCATGGGAGATTGAGGAAGAGCTTCAATGGAGGTGAGCCTTCTCCTCCTTCTTCTCTTCTTCTTCTTCCTTCCCTTTCTTCTACTTCTTCCCTCTTTTCTCTTGTTTTTCCGTCGTTTTTCTGTTTTGTGTCGAATACCCTCTCTCCCCTCTCTTTTCTCCTTTTAAAATCTGTTTTCTGGGCAAATTTTACGACCGACCGACCTTGCGACCGGACTTGCAAGGTCGGTCGGAGTCAGTAGCGATTTTCGGGCGCGTTTTTAAGTTCGACCGAACTTGCAAGGTCGGTCCTAAGGTCGGTCGATTCCAGTAGCTTGCAAAAACGCAAATCTGGGCAAAATTTCGACCCGACCGACCTTGCGACCGGACTTGCAAGGTCGGTCGGAGTCAGTATAACTTCAAAACGCTGTATCTTCTTCGTTTTAACTCCGATTTTGGATCCGTTTGCGCCCACGCGTTCCTCTCTTCGTCTACTTTACTCCTAGCTATGTTACTCCTCCTGTTTAAACAATAAATGTGTAAAACACCAATGAAACACAAAACTAGAGGAAACAAGCTAGAGTGGAGAAATGAGCATGAAAAGTGTTGATTAAACATATGAAATACACCCCTAAAACATGCTCATTTGGACACTCATCACACCCCCCCACACTTACCTTTTTGCTTGTCCTCAAGCAAAACCAAGCACCCATGCAAGTAAGGAATGCTCAAGACTAACAAACACTAACATGAATTGTAGGATAAAAGAAGAAGCAAAAAGTGATTAAAACCTTAGAGGAGTGTGAACCATCTCTTAGTGGTGGCATGGGTGTGCTTAGGGCAAAACAAAATCTAGAGTTTCGGGGTATGATCCAAAGTGCTTCAAAGTTCTAAAGATTAGGTGACTTGGAGCTTTTACCATGTCCAACTTCTCTCAAGAATGGGCATTGAGAAGAAAACAAAAGGAAAAATAGATTTATGCATTTGTTTCACTTTTGCATAAGAGATGAGAAGATAAAATTTTGGCATCATGCCTTTGCATTTAAGAACACTCAACTCTCATTGTTGGTTAACAATGGCGTCTCACAAGTCCCTTGATGGATTTTCACAAAGAAGCACCCCTTAGCAATCCCTAAGAAAGAAGACAGAAGGAACCCCAAAGCAATAAAAATCCAACCATACAAGATCACTTGGCCACACCGCATGTAAAATGCTCCTCAAAAGCAATCAAAATGAAAAATTTAAGCATTTATCCCACAATTCATAACAGTATTTGTTCTTAATGAGAACAACTCACAACACAAGGGTCCAAGTTTTTTATTTTGGACAATCGCAAGATAAGCATGAAGTATTAAGCATTTAAGCACACAATTCACCGAAAAGGTCACTCCCCCACACTTAAATTGAACAATGTCCCCATTGTTCACCAATCAAAACCGGGGAAGGTTCCAGAAGACCTTTGCGGGAAGCAGACAAAAGGAAAATCACACGGGACACAAACAAACAGTATAGCACAGAAGCTATCCCCAGATTTGTAGATTCAAAATTAGAGAAGAGAGAACATAAACTAAAAGGAACTAGTACTCCCCTGAGATTGCTATTGCTGTCAGTTTGTAGAACTCCCCCACACTTGAGCTTCAGCCTCAAGTAGCGTAGCTTAGTTGCGGTGTGGAATTGAAATTGCACCCGCATAAAACACTAGAAGCAACCAAACTACAACTGGAGTTAAGGGTTAGCAAAAACAAAACCAAAGGAGAACGAAAACAAAAACAGGAAATAAAAATAGTGGAGTCGTTGTGGGCAAATATTAAAGGAAGGGTGAAACGAGTACTCCCCGATAAGATGCGGATGGAAGATAGGGTGCCCGCACAATTGCTAGTGAGAGGGGTCGTTGAGGTGCTACCTTCAATCGTTGGAGATGAAGGTCCTCTTGGAAATTTCACCAGAGGTTCCTTTGTATGTGTTCCTAATTCCATCCCTTTTTCAGAGGGGCTTACCTGTTTCCAAAATATTCACAACACAAACGCCACCAATTGGGCGTAAAAGGGCAAGTCCAAAGAATGCCAAAATAGCCCATTATTGAAAACAATGCAAAATCTAAACTAACAGAATTTAAAAGACAACACGAAATGAAATCCGGGTTGCCTCCCGGTAAGCGGCCCTTCTTTAAGGTCTTTGGCTAGACCATACCACCGTGAAGTCATCCGGGATCGAATATGAACGTTGAAGTCGGCTTCAACGGGTGGGTTGGGCGGGCATCATCTAGCAATGAAGAACGACCCGGATCAAAAGGAAATGTGGCCTCAACACTTAGGATGTGAAAGTGTAAACTCCACCGATCGTTCATCAGGTGGAAGTGTTGAGGTGGGTGATCCTTGGTACGAGGATCAAACTGTGGTGGAGCCTCCTCTTCAAATTCAAGGATGCAAACATCCTTATCTTCAATGAGCGGTGCAGGGAGAACTCCGGAGCGGACTTTGTCTTCAATCTTTGGTCCCGGATCAAATGGGAAGGTGGCCTCCACACTTAGCGGGTGTACGTTGAGCTTCCACCCAACTTCATTAGTGCACGGGTGGGGGCCTTGATCCTTCAAATGAAGATCAAAGTTAATGGGCTCCTCCTCCTCAAATTCAAGGATGTAGACATCCTCGACCTCGGGGTGAGGCTCATAGGAAGAGCCGAGGTGGACATCAACTTCAGAGGGGGATGGCTCCTTGAAGTCGGTGGTGGTACTCTCCTCTGAGGAGTCAGAGGGAGACAGTGTCCTCCTTCTCAAAGTTGAGGATGTGAGCATCCTCGTATCTTGATGGAGCACGGAAAGGCGGGGAAATATTGGTAGCTGACTTCAGAGGGAGAAAGCTCCTTGAAGTCAGAGTGGGACTCTCTTCTGATGAAGTGTCTTCATAGTCAAGCCGGGGGTGGAGTGGTGCTGGGCTTTCAGATTCGCACAGGGGAGGAGTTGGAGAGTAGCTCAAGTCCTCAGCAGGCTGTTCCACATCATGAACTGTTTCGCTCTCAAGTTGTTGCACAATCTGATCAATCTGAGCTTGAACATTCATGTTGAAGGTATCTTGCTTCATGGTAAAAGTATCTTGCATAGTCGAGTTAGGCTTGCAAGAAGAGATAAGATCAGACATGAGCTCCTCCAAACTGGGTGAATCAACCTCTACTGTGATCACAGGACAGTGAGCGCTCTCGTGGTCTCCTCCACACTCTTGGCACACAAGCCTCCGATAGACATATGAGTTGAGGTCCTCCATAAGAGCTCTCAATTCTGCCATTGTTGTTGGACATTGGGGGCTCTCATGGTACTCTCCGCACCTTTGACATACATCCCATTGATTGTAGTTCTCTGCGCCATAGGAGTAACCGTACCAACCTCATGCTTGATCGTAGTGACCATCCATCAGAATTAAGTACCTAAAAAAAAGAAACAAAAATTTATACACAAAATGGGCAAATAAATGAAATGAAAATATGCACAAAAACTAAACAGATAATGAACCAGATAGTTGGACCGAAGTCCCCGGCAACGGCGCCAAAAACTTGTTATGCAAAACAGTGGTGAAACTATCTTGCTAACTATGGGCATTGAACCCAATCATTGTAGTACAACAAGGTCGTATCCACAGGGACTTCGTAACTCTCTAGCTAATTATAAGCTTAGTAAATGTGCAAGAGGATATATACAAAAGTGCATAAATGTAAATTATGGGTTTTGGGTTTTTGGGTTGTAAATGGAGAAATAAAGAAAAGCAATAAACACTAAACTAACTATCTATGATAGGTGTAGCCGGGGATGGATATTTGCACCCGTCCTCCCCTTACTACCGATTGTCGAACCTCGAACTCATAGCTAAACCACGGGAACGCTTAATTAATTAGCAACCTAATCTAGGCCTACTAATCCTAACCAATTTAATCGAGACTTCTCATTCAGCTAAGCCCCGGGTCAATCG
The DNA here is from genome assembly GCA_023374045.1 of Limonium bicolor. Classification (NCBI taxonomy): domain Eukaryota; kingdom Viridiplantae; phylum Streptophyta; class Magnoliopsida; order Caryophyllales; family Plumbaginaceae; genus Limonium; species Limonium bicolor. The sequence continues at coordinate 292,539,649 of CM041779.1, forward strand.
ATAGCACTAAGCTCAAGTTCCACTAAGGTTGCAATGTAGTCTAATCTCAAAATTATCGAAATCAGAGTACACCGTTTTAGTCTCTAACAGTTTAGGATTCTATCTCTGAATACCATTTTGATAGAATCCCACAATAATGTTAAACTAATCGGTAGGCCAAACCAACCAATTTAACACATAGAAGACAAATTGAGCAAAACCCTTAACAAATCCCCAAATCATGAGCAACAAGTTTAGAAGTCATAAACACTCAATAATCATCTTCATTAAGCTCAAAGACTAAAATAAAACATAAAAATAAGTTCAAGATTCAACAATGGAGGTTTTAGGGATTTTGGGGCAAAATCCCCATCCCAAGCTACAAGGAAACTACACAACCATTAAAGCACAAAAGAGAGAGAAGGGAGAAGAAATAGCCATGGGAGATTGAGGAAGAGCTTCAATGGAGGTGAGCCTTCTCCTCCTTCTTCTCTTCTTCTTCTTCCTTCCCTTTCTTCTTCTTCTTCCCTCTTTTCTCTTGTTTTTCCGTCGTTTTTCTGTTCTGTGTCGAATTGTAATACCCCAACCCGAAATCCAATAAACTGAACGGCGATCACTCCCGAATAAAATACAACTGCAGCGGAAATAAATACAACAACCGGGCGGTATTACAATGCCGTTGGCCACCCTTGTGACCAACAAGGCTAAGTCCAAATACAATCCTCAAATGTCACGGTCTGGAATACAGATACAACCCGAGATACTAGGAATCAAACTCAAAAGTACAATACTGAAATAAAACAAATAACTAATAGTAGACTCCCAAAGCTTGGTCTACCCCACCTACACTCAGTGTAGTGAACTTCTCAATCTTCAGGTACCTGAAAAATGGGGTGCCCCAAAGGGGCTCAGCAAACAATGCTGGTATGGAAAACGTGCAGCCCATCGTCTACCGGGCCACACCAACTACTTTGTCGAACACATGCAGTTCATTTTTATAAAGCTGTAAACAAGCATAGTCTGATAATAACAGGTATCCATACAAGGACAATAATGTCACATAGAACAAGACACAGAAGGTCGAGTTAGCTGAACTGAAATTCTTTACTGATAGTCGGTCCACACAATGGGACTGACAGTTATAACTGAATATCTGAAATAGTGGAGGTATAGTGACCTCGTTATAGAGAAAGGTTGGGTATAAAAACCCCAGGAGATGACGTAGTCAAACCCTGAACTGAATGGCGTGGGAAATAAGAACCCACTAGAGGAATAAAGTCTTCCTCGAACTGAAGGGCATTTGAATCCCGGAAGGAATAGAGTCTTCCTCCCAACTGAATGTTCCGTCGCGACGTAGTAGGAGACGACCTGAGACAGGTACAACTCCCGTAGCATGCATGGCCAGATCCAACTGGGCTCCTCAATCTCGAAGTATATAATTGTTAAGTGTCATATAAAGACGTTAAACAAGAACACAATGTGTATTGTCAATTATCACGTTTAGGATAATGACGTATGTTATAAAGTGAAGTTAGTGAGAGACTTGAGTACAAGTCCTCGGTATACTGAAACGCAGGTATTTAATCCACTGGTATAGTAGTGTTTGTATGCGTGGGACATACACGTTGTAGTCAGCAACAATCACGCACATAAAATAATACCACAGTGTGCAAGAGTAAAACAACAGTTTACATTAATTATCTTGGTCGTTATTTCAAACAACAGATAGCACACAAGCCAGTGTAATCCGTTAGAAAACAGGTTGCAAGAATCCCATACCGTTCACCGTAGACTGTACTGGTTTAATTCCCGGTCAACGTCTGGTCAAACAAAGTCCTAGAATAGGATTAACTGAAAGGGTTAATTTATGTTACCCTTATATAATGATTCTATTGAATCTTTTAACAAATCTTGTATTTGTTATTTCATGAGAGGTTTTATTTCTTTTAATTACCTCATGATTTTATGTATTACTTATTTGTTATTCCTTTTTGATTTATTTATAACTCCTTTAATGTACATACATGTATTCATATATTCATGTACTATATTTGTTGTTTATTTTAATTGTCTAAGTGACATAACAACTTATAATTTTCTTAACTATATTTATATGTCATACATGGACATAAGATTCTTATAGTTTTCATTATTGCTCCTTTAACCAAAAGTAATAATCATTGGTTACTTTTAAATTCCTGATAACTATATAAGTCATAGTTTAAACTTCATAACTCCTTTAATCAAAATTCTTTCTTTCTAATTCCTCCAAAAATCCATGTAGGACCTATATTTATTTTAATCTAAATTCTTACCCTTATATTTCGGTTATTCACAAAACATCCACATAAATTCATAAACTTTATATTAAATTCTAATCTCATTATATTATAGAGTTTTAACTTCTTATTTAGCTAAATTACAAAGCCATCCATAACATTTTGGTATATAGCTTTTAAATATTATAACTCTCAAAAATTACAACTTAGCCCCTTAAATTCTCGGCTTTAATAATTTATTTCTTATAATTACAATCTAACCACAAAATCTTATAACCTTTACATAATGTCATGTAAACTATAGTTTTAATTTTAATTCTCCATAAATGCTGAATATAAATATATAAATTCTTAAATTACCAAACTAACCCCAAAACAATTCGGCTTTGTCATTGAACTTTCCATTAATTACATTTTCACCCCAAAACTTAATAATAGTTATTTAATAACTTATAAACTATAGTTTTAAGTATTTAATTCTTCTAAAATTCAAAAGCGAACCTAATAATTTCCTTAATTATGAATTCGCCCCATTTTATATTCTAAACTTTCATAACAACTTTTATAAATTACATAATAGCCCAAAACATTATAACAAGTTATTTTAAAACTTGTTTAAATTATCTAAAATCATTAAACTTAATTCCTAACCTTATATTATATCATAATTACACTAAATACACCTTAACTCCGTTTTTCACAATATTTGCACTATACTTTGTAAAAATTACATTTAAGCCACATAACTTAATTAATTAGCCATTTAAGCTCTAATAAGATATTTTTAACTCACCAAACTTTATAGTATAAGTTTATATACCTAAGTAGGTCATTAAAACCTATTTTTCAATTAGAGTATTCGGCCATAAATATTTGGTGACCATATAGTATATAAAAGTGGATTTATATGTCTAAATAATTATAAATAAATTCATAGGAGTTATATAACTCATGTATAAATTATTGTAATGTCTTATATAAATTCTAAGCTCAAAATAAAGCATTTTTGCCTAACTTTTCGGCCTAAATTTATTTGTAACATAAATGAATTTTGTGACACAAAAATGTGTCTTAAGGTAAATATTTTCTATATATGTTATAGTTATATTTTTGGCATATAAAACCATATAGTTTCGGTATTAATATACCTAAGAGGTGTACATAATTTTTGTACAATTTTTAGAAGCTTAACAAAGCTTATAATAAAGGATTTACTTAGTAAACTTACTTCTTAACAAAGGTGGTTAAGTGCTTGAACTTCTTCTTGAATCTCCAAGCTTCCTCCTAGGTAAACTTGATGCTCCTCTTCGGTTTTATGCAAGAGGTGAAGGTGTTTAGGAGTTAGATCTTGAATAAAGATCTTAAGTAGATTTGGAAGTAGTTTTATAAGACTTTACCTTAGACTTTGCTCCTTATAATTTCGGCACTCCTAAGGTAGGTGAAGAACAAGTTTTTCCCTTCATCAAAATGAAGAAGAAAAGAGACTTAGAAGAGGTAGAACTTGGTTACACATAAAAATGTGCTTTAAGGATTTTCAAGCTTTAAAACCTACCTTGAGATGCTCCTTGGTTTAATGTTGGTTTGGACAATCTCCTTGGAGAACTAAATGAAGCCGAACACACCTTGTTATGCTAGGAAGAGTTTTGCTTCAAGACTTGCCAAGAAATGCTAGGAATTTACCTTAAAGATGAAGATAGAAGTTAAAACTCCATTAATGGACTTAAGAGCTTCAAAGGAAGAAGATGAAGCTAGAAGAGAGAGAAGGGAGCTTACCTAAACCGTGGATGAAGAGGGCAAGGAAGAAAGTGAGACCTAGCTCACGTAAATGCAAGGAAGAGTGACTTGGAATTGATTTTTGTTTTCTTAATTCTTAATGTCAAATGACTATACTTTTCCTTAGTTTATTCAATGAGTTATTGGCTCAATAAATGCCCTCCTTTCCAGCATTGAAATCGGCCATAATGGAGAACATGGCAAGGTGGAGCAAAATAATGCAAACTAAAAGACAAGGTGAGAAAAGGTAAGGATATTCCTTTGATTTTTCAATGTTAAACTTGTCTTCTTCCTCTCTTGTATATGGACGATTTTAGGGACTGAATGGAGCATGTTGATCGGCAAATGAGCTAAGACCAAGCATGTTAGGTCATTGAATTATAAGAATCAAAAGAAAAGGAATCTAGATCTACTTTTTGCCTTTTTACATTTTGTTTTCTTCCTAGCTCACATGGCCTTATTCTTCTGCATAATTTCGACAGCTATATGATCAAATGAGACCTACATACTTAGACATTAAGTAATATCACATGGGAAGGTGAGTCACCATGTTCTATGCTTTTATAAATTTTTAATGCAATTTTTATACTAGTTTTTGCCTTAAAATCGGCCCCTATAGAGAGCCTTGTTGACTAGTCACACCAACTTATTTAGAAGGTCATTTTAACCCTTTTAAGATTACCAATTCGTGGCATGTCAAAAACTACAAGGTAATTGCGTAAAACGCATTTTCGTGACACCCGAAGGTGTGTTTTTGTGCTCTAAGGAAATTTTGGGAAACCAATTGTTCTTATGAGTTCCAAGTGTTTGTAAACACTTATTATAGTAAATAAACATATACTAAGATGTTACATTGAGTTATATGGGGTTATATCAACCCGTGACATAATTTACGGGCCATCGGGACACTCCCGGGCCAAAAAGGAGCGCTAAGAAATCCTCCTTTGGTTTTTGCTGAATTTTGAGAAACCACTTCGTGGGTTCTCTTTAGAATGATAAATAATGATGTTAGGAACTCTAGGAATTAATTTTATAGGAGTTCGTGCCACCTCGGCACTCCTCCGGACTTTTCGTGCTTTAAGGAGCGGGTGTGAGCACTCCCGAGCATTTTGCGTATTTGACTGAATATAGCTTAGGGAATATATTTGTATATTCATATAATAATTGTATGACCATTTAGTTTGAATATTAGAGGGTCATACAAGGTCATGTTTGACCATATGCTTCTAAGGCGTTTTAGCGTTTATGGTGAAACGACTGTTTTTACGTAACGTTTTCATGCATGGGTTTGCATGCGTACGTGAAATGATTTATATTTGGATTATATTCCAATAAATAATGATTAAATAATATTATTTAGATTTGGGGTATTTCAATCTACCCCCCTTAAAAAGGACTTCGCCCCGAAGTCTCATATCTAAAGTAAGGTTGTGGGGGAATCAAGTTCCACTAAGTATCCACAACTCAATCTAATTTTTAGGGATCAAGTCCCAAGTCTCTATATCCCTAAGTTCATAGTGTACATCAACACAACAGAATACTTGGACATATATTGTTTAAAACATAGTCACTTTTCATGGTGTGCAAGTAGTGCATATAAATTTTATTGTAGTGTAATGAAGTACACACATCAGTAGAAGTACAAGGTACATTCAAACACAGTGTTACACAAGAACACATACAAGACAAGGTGTCACTGAAATGCACAAAAGTGCAACAACTGAAATGCACAAAAGTGCAACAACTGAAATGCACAAAAGTGCAACAACTGAAATGCACAAAGGTGCAACAAAGTGCACACTAAACTCAAAAATGAAAAAGGCTCTACCCCCCAAAAAGAAGGGGTACGCCCCCGTACCCTAGACTAAAGTGCCTAGTCGGTAAATAATGAGGGAAACTTCGCTCGCATATCAGCTTCGAGTTCCCATGTGGCCTCTTCCACATCGTGGTTCGACCAAAGAACCTTCACGAGGCTCACAGACTTGTTTCGAGTCTCTCGTGTCTTCCTATCTAAGATTCTTTGCGGTGTTTCCACATACCGCATTGTTGGTTCTAAAGAGAGTGTCTCTGGTTGTAGAACATGAGAAGGATGAGGCATGTATTTCTTAAGCTGAGACACGTGAAAAACATTGTGTACTTTGCCCAACTCGGCTGGCAAATCAAGTCGATATGCCACTAGGCCCACCCGCTCTATGATAGCGTAGGGTCCTACAAATTTCGGGCTTAGCTTGCCCTTCTGACCAAATCTGAATACACCCTTCATGGGTGAAACTCGTAGAAATACCTGGTCGCCAACTGCGAACTCAAGGTCTCGTCGCCTCTCATCAGCATATGATTTCTGTCTGTCCTGTGCTGCTTTCATATTGTTTCTGATCTGCTGAACTTCTGCCTGGACTTGCTCCAAGTACTCAGGCCCAATGATGACGGTCTCACTAGACTCGTCCCAGCACAAAGGTGTGCGGCATGGTCTGCCATATAAAGCCTGAAAAGGTGACATCTGTATAGAGGCGTGATAGCTGTTATTGTAAGCAAACTCGATGAGATGTAATCTATCTATCCAGCTGCCCTGAAAGTCCAAGGCACATGCTCGTAGCATGTCCTCTAAGGTCTGAATAGTCCTCTCTGACTGACCATCTGTCTGAGGATGAAATGCTGTGCTAAGCTTCAATTCAGTGCCAAGTGCCTCGCGAGTAGCTCGCCAGTATCGTGAGAGAAATCTAGTATCTCGATCTGAAACAATCTTTGGAACTCCATGATGTCTGATAATCTCTTCTCAAATAGCTCTGCTAACTTAGGCACTTTCCAAGTGTCTTTCATCGGAATAACCTAGCAACCTTAGTCAGTCGATCAACAACACCCAAATCATATTAAGTCCTCCTCTCGTAGGTGGTAGTCCCACCACGAAGTCCATAGATATCATAAAACTTCCACTCTGGAACTGGCATAGACTGTACCATACCTCCTGGTCGTCTATGTTCGAATTTCACTTTCTGACAAGTGAGACATCGAATCACATACTCTGTCACGTCGCCCTTCATACCACTCCACCAGAAATACCTCTTTAGATCTTTGTACATCTTAGAAGCTCCTGGATGGACAGATGTGGTAGAAGTGTGGGACTCTCGAAGAATATGCTCCTTAATATCTGTGCTGTCTCTGGGAATACACAATCTCCCCTTCAATCTGATGAGTCCATCATCATGTAACTGGAACTCATACTTCCCACCTTCAAATGTACCGTCAGACAACTTCTGACTGATCTCCATCATTCGCTGATCACTCTGCTGTGCTCTACGTATGTCGTCCATAAGACTCGAGCTAGCCACAATGGCATTTAGGGAATGTGCTCGTCGACTCAGTGCGTCTGCTACAACATTAGCTTTCCCTTCCTTGTACTGCAAATCAATATCATAGTCCTTAAGAAATTCAACCCATCTTCTTTGTCTCATGTTTAACTCCTTTTGGGTGAATACATACTTCAAACTCTTGTGATCCGAATATACGGTCATCTGGACACCATACAGGTAGTGGCGCCAGATCTTCAAAGCAAAAACAATAGCTCCAAGCTCCAAGTCATGTGTGGGATAGTTTTCCTCATGTTTCTTCAACTGTCGGGAAGCGTAGGCGACTACCTTCCCATTCTGCATGAGTACACACCCTAATCCCCTACCTGATGCATCACAGTAAACTTCATAACCCTCTGTGCCTTCAGGTATAGTCAAAACTGGTGCTGATGTCAAGGCATTCTTCAGAAGCTCGAATGAGGTCTCACATTCAGTAGTCCATGTGAAAGGTGCATCCTTCTTCATTAAGCTGGTCATAGGTTTGGCTATTTTGGAGAAGTCTCTGACAAACCTTCTGTAGTATCCTGCTAAACCAAGGAAACTCCTGATGTCCGTAACTGTCTTTGGCCTAGGCCAAGTGCGAACTGCTTCTATCTTTGCTGGATCCACTGCGATCCCAGCATCAGAGATAACATGTCCTAAAAAGGAAACTCTGTCCAACCAAAACTCACATTTGGAGAACTTAGCATAAAGCTGGTTCTCCCTTAAGATCTCAAGTACATGTCGGAGGTGACTCTCGTGCTCTTCCTTAGACTTTGAATAGATGAGGATGTCATCGATGAATACAACCACGGTCTTATCCAACTGCTCTCTGAATAATCTGTTCATCAAATCCATGAAGACTGCAGGTGCATTTGACAAGCCAAAAGGCATAACCGTAAACTCATAGTGGCCATACCGTGTTCTGAATGCTGTCTTTTCTATGTCTTGCTCCCTGATGGGTATCTGATGGTAGCCTGATCTCAAATCGATCTTCGAAAACACTTTTGCTCCTCTCAACTGATCAAACAAATCATCAATCCGTGGTAGTGGGTATTTATTTTTCACTGATACTGCATTAAGCTCTCTGTAATCAATACACAAACGAAGGCTTCCATCCTTCTTCTTCACAATAGGACTGGTGCTCCCCAAGGAGATACGCTAGGTCGTATGTATCCCTTGTCCAATAAATCTTTCAACTGCTCCTTCAGCTCCATCTCTGCTGGTGCCATACGGTACGGTGCCTTAGCTATGGGACCGGTACCTGGTAGTAATTCGATGGAGAACTCTACCTCTCTGGATGGCGGTAAGCCTGGAAGTTCCTTTGGAAAAATATCTGGAAAATCCGACACCACTGGCATAGCTGGATCAAAATCAGGGTCATGCTCTACATTCTGAACATAACATAGATATACCTCCTTCTGCTTCCTGACGTGCTTGTACATGGACATAGCAGATATAACTTTTATCGATGGCGCCTAGGGCTCTGACGGTAAGATACTGTCACTCCTGATGGGCTCTTAAGCAACAGTCTGCGCTCTGCACAAAGAATGCGGCCTCTGTGCCGCCCCAGCCAGTCCATCCCGGCTATAACATCGAATCCTAGACCTCTGAACTCAATAAGGTCAATAGGAAATTCCTCCTCCTTAATACTGATAGTGGCTCCTCTATAAAGACGAGTGCAACTGATCTTCTCCTTAGACGGGAGTGCCACCTTAAAATCAGGTAACTCTACTGCGTCTAGCCCCAACTTCCCCGCAAGCGTAGGCGAAACGAAAGTATGTGAGGCTCCGGAGTCGAACAGTACTAATGCATCCACTCCATTAACCGGAAAGGTACCAGTGAGGATCGCGCCGCCCTTGCTGGCCTCCTCCTCAGTAAGTATACTTAAGGCACCTTCCGTCTCCTTAGCACAACCTAATAACAGAATCTGAGTAAGTACTTTGGTATATGATGGGGTCTAAAGACATTCACTTTCATGACAATAATGCTTCACTGATGATATGATCTCCTTTCGGATGTCCAAAACAAATTACAACACTAATACTTTCTAAAAGTCAAACTTAATCTTCCTGGTCTCATGTGAGTGGTGTTTATCACTGTCGAAGGTGCTGTGTTTAGCTTAACCCTCTTAATTCCATGGTATAGCAACCTTGACTTTCCACCCATTATTAAAACATCTCCTGAACTCAATATAATTTTCTTTGCAAGGTCCACACGCTTCTGCTCGCAATAAAGGAACTCTGCGTCATCTCCAATAGACAAAGAATACTGGTATCCCCTGTTCAAGGGACCCTTTTGTTTCATCATTGTCCTGGTGTAGCCCTAAACGGCCTCCTTCTTCATAGAAGTTGATGATACATAGATCAGCCCTTAAGTTGGGAACTGGATCTTCTTCCATCTGCTGAGCGGTAGTAACTGCTTGTTCCACAATTTGTAAAAATTCTTCTGGGATTTTTGGCACTTGTGCTCCATCTCCATTTCTTGTATCTTGGTAGGTCTTTGAGTAAGGATTCCAATCCTTTCCTAAGCACATCATTTTCAGCTTCATTTTTGATCCTCCTGGAAATTCTGGAGTGTAGAACCCTCCTGGTCCTGCTCCCAATTCTTGACATCTTCTGATGATTGCAATTTGTGTCTCCGGTGTTAGGTATCCTTTGAGTAGTATCAAACCTGGTTGGATAACCTTACATTGTTCGTTTCCTGGTTCTTGTATTTTGATAATGTTTTCTTCCAGGGAGGGCGGTGAGGGGATAGGAAAGCATATCTTATAGCTTCCTACGTGGTTTTCAAATTTTTCTAGTGAGTCTTACTAATTCTTTCCTTTTCAATTAGGCAATCAAGGCATGCAAGCACTCATTCACAACATCCATTGTTCAATAACGGTTCACATGGTTTAGAAATACCTGGGTTAGAAGAAGGACCAGCCTCATCTGAGCGGTCCATGACATGTAGGGCGGGTCCCGATGCTGGGCCTTTGCCCTTATACCCCTGAGCCTGGTTTGTTGGTGGAGGGCGAGTATCGCTAGCTCCATTCTTAGGGCCGGTGTTTGGCTTTGCTCCCGGGCGGTAGTTCCTGCTCTCCGGGTTCCGGATACACTCGAAGGCACGATGCCCGAGTATCTGACAGTAGCGGCACATGACTTTCTCCCCTTGGCAGTCAACGCCGGGGTGGTCCTTTCCGCATTGCTTACAGTTGAAACGGCGGACATACTTCTGGCCCGTGTTTGAGCCATGTCCGGAACCTAACACAATCAAGGTCAATTATACATCCCAAAGGTACTGAAGTAATCACAAAAGTCTCAAATTTAACTTAGAGTTCCTACCCTTAGATGGGTAGGTTTTCTGTGTAGTTGCTGCTCCGTGGGTTCCCGACTGGGGGTTCCCAGTAGTTTGGGTCCCCTTCCCTTGGTAGGACCCCTGTCCTTCTGATAAGGTTTGTTCCTTCTGTTGGAGTTCCCCTGCTTGGCATCTTCGCCACCAGGTCCGTCCTTCCTCTTTTGGGAGCTCAAAGCATCCCTTCTCTTACAAGTGATCTCCACTACGGAAGCAGCATGGTAGCATTCCTGAAATCTCAAGATATTAATCTCCAATTCTCCCCTGATGGGGTATAGTATGTAATAAGATTTCCAACTGATTTATGTCTTTCCTGTTTTACCTGCAAACTGGTGGGGATGATTGGTCCCATCCCAAACTGAAGTCGAGGGCTCAGTCCCCCGTAGAATCGGTCGACCAACACCTGGTCCGAGTATCCTATGCCGGGTAGTAGTCGGAGTAGTGAAGTAAACTTAGCATAATACTCATCAACGGTCATCTTTCCCGTCTGCTCCAATGCATCAAACTCCCTAGTCTTCACCATCCTGGTGTGGGCCGGGTAGTATTTGCCCCTAAGTAGTGCAGTGTAATGTCCCCAAGTAAAAGCTGGGTCATCCAGGTGGTCGGCTTTCACCATGTTCCACCAATCTCTAGCTGCATCCTTCAGATAAAAGGCAGCAAGTCTTACTTTTTCCCTAGCTGGGACTGCAAGCGTCTCGAACGCTGTCTCCATCTCCATGATGTAGGTCTCCAAGTGAGCAGGGTCAGTCTGCCCCTTGAATGCAGTTGGCCTTAGATCAGCCAAACTCTTCACCCAATCTCTCTCTCTGGGTGGTGGTGGTGGAGGTAGCTGCTGCTGCTGTCCAACCCCCCCTGTGCGAATGCCTGAGCAATTAAGGTGGCAATGTCTGCCAGCCTGACGGATGGCTCCTCATCGGCCTGTCCACGTCGTCCTCCTCTTCCTGACATCTGCAGGATGTTGAGGTATATTAGCACTGAGGTCACTATCTTGGTCTTGGATAGTAGTCTAAGTAAAACTAACTTAAACTCCTTTCAATACTATCTCTCAACCCTTAACCTAAGTATTAGATATCCTAATCTCGGTGTATCCTTGTATCCAGAGCGTAACTACGCTCTGATACCATTTTTGTAATACCCCAACCCGAAATCCAATAAACTGAACGGCGATCACTCCCAATAAAATACAACTGCAGCGGAAATAAATACAACAACCGGGCGGTATTACAATGCCGTTGGCCACCCTTGTGACCAACAAGGCTAAGTCCAAATACAATCCTCAAATGTCACGGTCTGGAATACAGATACAACCCGAGATACTAGGAATCAAACTCAAAAGTACAATACTGAAATAAAACAAATAACTAATAGTAGACTCCCAAAGCTTGGTCTACCCCACCTACACTCAGTGTAGTGAACTTCTCAATCTTCAGGTACCTGAAAAATGGGGGTGCCCCCAAAGGGGCTCAGCAAACAATGCTGGTATGGAAAACGTGCAGCCCATCGTCTACCGGGCCACACCAACTACTTTGTCGAATACATGCAGTTCATTTTTATAAAGCTGTAAACAAGCATAGTCTGATAATAACAAGTATCCATACAAGGACAATAATGTCACATAGAACAAGACACAGAAGGTCGAGTTAGCTGAACTGAAATTCTTTACTGATAGTCGGTCCACACAATGGGACTGACAGTTATAACTGAATATCTGAAATAGTGGAGGTATAGTGACCTCGTTATAAGAAAGGTTGGGTATAAAAACCCCAGGAGATGACGTAGTCAAACCCTGAACTGAATGGCGTGGGAAATAAGAACCCACTAGAGGAATAAAGTCTTCCTCGAACTGAAGGGCATTTGAATCCCGAAGGAATAAGTCTTCCTCCCAACTGAATGTTCCGTCGCGACGTAGTAGGAGACGACCTGAGACAGGTACAACTCCGTAGCATGCATGGCCAGATCCAACTGGGCTCCTCAATCTCGAAGTATAATTGTTAAGTGTCATATAAAGACGTTAAACAAGAACACAATGTGTATTGTCAATTATCACGTTTAGGATAATGACGTATGTTATAAAGTGAAGTTAGTGAGAGACTTGAGTACAAGTCCTCGGTATACTGAAACGCAGGTATTTAATCCACTGGTATAGTAGTGTTTGTATGCGTGGGACATACACGTTGTAGTCAGCAACAATCACGCACATAAAATAATACCACAGTGTGCAAGAGTAAAACAACAGTTTACATTAATTATCTTGGTCGTTATTTCAAACAACAGATAGCACACAAGCCAGTGTAATCCGTTAGAAAACAGGTTGCAAGAATCCCATACCGTTCACCGTAGACTGTACTGTTTAATTCCCGGTCAACGTCTGGTCAAACAAAGTCCTAGAATAGGATTAACTGAGAGGGTTAATTTATGTTACCCTTATATAATGATTCTATTGATCTTTTAACAAATCTCGTATTTGTTATTTCATGTGAGGTTTATTTCTTTTAATTACCTCATGATTTATGTATAACTTATTTGTTATTCCTTTTGATTTATTTATAAATCCTTTAATGTACATAATGTATTATATATTCATGTACTATATTTGTTGTTTATTTTAATTGTCTAGTGACATAACAACTTATAATTTTCTTAACTATATTTATATGTCATACATGACATAAATTCTTATAGTTTTCATTATTTCCTTTAACCAGTAATAATCATTGGTTACTTTAATTCCTATAACTATATAAGTCATAGTTTAATTCATAATCCTTTAATCAAAATTCTTTCTTTCTAATTCCTCCAAAATCCATGTAGGACCTATATTATTTTAATCTAAATTCTTACCCTTATATTCGGTTATTTACAAAACACCACATAAATTCATAAACTTTATATTAAATTCTAATCTCATTATATTATAGAGTTTTAACTTCTTATTTAGCTAAATTACAAAGCCATCCTAACATTTTGGTATATAGCTTTTAAATATTATAACTCTCAAAAATTACAACTTAGCCCCTTAAATTCTCGGCTTTAATAATTTATTCTTATAATTACAATATCGATACCACTTCTTTGCTAAATCATCAATATATTACACAAATTACATTACATAATGTCATGTAAAACTATAGTTTAATTTTAATTCTCCATAAATGCTGAATATAAATAATAAATTCTTAAATTACCAAACTAACCCCAAAACAATTCGGCTTTGTCATTGAACTTTCCATTAATTACATTTTCACCCCAAAAACTTAATAATAGTTATTTAATAACTTATAAACTATAGTTTTAAGTATTTAATTCTTCTAAAATTCAAAAGTGAACCTAAATTTCCTTAATTATGAATTCGCCCCATTTTATTCTAAACTTTCATAACAACTTTTATAAATTACATAATAGCCCAAAACTTTATAACAAGTTATTTTAAAACTTGTTTAAATTATCTAAAATCATTAAACTTAATTCCTAACCTTATATTATATCATAATTACACTAAATACACCTTAAGCTCTCGGTTTTCACAATATTTGCACTATACTTTGTAAAAATCACATTTAAGCCACATAACTTAATTAATTAGCCATTTAAGCTCTAATAAGATATTTTTAACTCACCAAACTTTATAGTATAAGTTTATATTCCTAAGTAGGTCATTAAAACCTATTTTTCAATTAGAGTATTAGGCCATAAATATTTGGTGACCATATAGTATATAAAAGTGGATTTATATGTCTAAATAATTATAAATAAATTCATAGGAGTTATATAACTCATGTATAAATTATTGTAATGTCTTATATAAATTCTAAGCTCAAAATAAAGCATTTTTGCCTAAGACTTTTCGGCCTAAATTTATTTGTAACATAAATGAATTTTGTGACACAAAAATGTGTCTTAAGGTAAATATTTTCTATATATGTTATAGTTTATATTTTTGGCAATAAAACCATATAGTTTCGGTATTAATATACCTAAGAGGTGTACATAATTTTTGTACAATTTTTAGAAGCTTAACAAAGCTTATATATAAGGATTTACTTAGTAAACTTACTTCTTAACAAAGGTGGTTAAGTGCTAGAACTTCTTCTTGAATCTCCAAGCTTCCTCCTAGGTAAACTTGATGCTCCTCTTCGGTTTTATGCAAGAGGTGAAGGTGTTTAGGAGTTAGATCTTGAATAAAGATCTTAAGTAGATTTGGAAGTAGTTTTATAAGACTTTACCTTAGACTTTGCTCCTTATAATTTCGGCACTCCTAAGGTAGGTGAAGAACAAGTTTTCCCTTCATCAAATGAAGAAGAAAAGAGACTTAGAAGAGGTAGAACTTGGTTACAAAAAATGTGCTTTAAGGATTTTCAAGCTTTAAAACCTACCTTGAGATGCTCCTTGGTTAATGTTGGTTTGGACAATCTCCTTGGAGAACTAAATGAAGCCGAACACACCTTGTTATGCTAGGAAGAGTTTTGCTTCAAGACTTGCCAAGAAATGCTAGGAATTTACCTTAAAGATGAAGATAGAAGTTAAAAACTCCATTAATGGACTTAAGAGCTTCAAAGGAAGAAGATGAAGCTAGAAGAGAGAGAGGGAGCTTACCTAAACCGTGGATGAAGAGGGCAAGGAAGAAAGTGAGACCTAGCTCACGTAAATGCAAGGAAAGAGTGACTTGGAATTGATTTTTGTTTTCTTAATTCTTAATGTCAAATGACTATACTTTTCCTTAGTTTATTCAATGAGTTATTGGCTCAATAAATGCCCTCCTTTCCAGCATTGAAATCGGCCATAATGGAGAACATGGCAAGGTGGGGCAAAAATAATGCAAACTAAAGACAGGTGAGAAAAGGTAAGGATATTCCTTTGATTTTTCAATGTTATAACTTGTCTTCTTCCTCTCTTGTATATGGACGATTTTAGGGACTGAATGGAGCATGTTGATAGGCACTAATGAGCTAAGACCAAGCATGTTAGGTCATTGAATTATAAGAATCAAAAGAAAAGGAATCTAGATCTACTTTTTGCCTTTTTACATTTTGTTTTCTTCCTAGCTCACATGGCCTTATTCTTCTGCATAATTTCGACAGCTATATGATAAAATGAGACCTACATACTTAGACATTAAGTAATATAACACATGGGAAGGTGAGTCACCATGTTCTATGCTTTTTATAAACTTTTAATGCAATTTTTATACTAGTTTTTGCTCTCAAAATCGGCCCCTATAGAGAGTCCTGTTGACTAGTCACACCAACTTATTTAGAAGGTCATTTTAACCCTTTTTAAGATTACCAATTCGTGGCATGTCAAAGACTACAGGTAATTGCGTAAAACGCATTTTCGTGACACCCGAAGGTGTGTTTTGTGCTCTAAGGAAATTTTGGGAAACCAATTGTTCTTATGAGTTCCAAGTGTTTGTAAACACTTATTATAGTAGATAAACATATACTAAGATGTTACATTGAGTTATATGGGGTTATATCAACCCGTGACATAATTTACGGGCCATCGGGACACTCCGGGCCAAAAAGGAGCGCTAAGAAATCCTCCTTTGGTTTTTGCTGAATTTTGAGAAACCACTTCGTGGGTTCTCTTTAGAATGATAAATAATGATGTTAGGAACTCTAGGAATAATTTTATAGGAGTTCGTGCCACCTCGGCACTCCTCCGGACTTTTCGTGCTTTAAGGAGCGGGTGTGAGCACTCCCGAGTATTTTGCGTATTTGACTGAATATAGCTTAGGGAATATATTTGTATATTCATATAATATTGTATGACCATTTATTTGAATATTAGAGGGTCATACAAGGTCATGTTTGACCATATGCTTCTAAGGCGTTTTAGCGTTTATGGTGAAATGACTGTTTTTACGTAACGTTTTCATGCATGGGTTTGCATGCGTACGTGAAATGATTTATATTTGGATTATATTCCAATAAATAATGATTAAATAATATTATTTAGATTTGGGGTATTCACGAATACCCTTCTCCCTCTCTTTTCTCCTTTTAAAATCTGTTTTCTGGGCAAATTTTACGACCGACCGACCTTGCGACCGGACTTGCAAGGTCGGTCGGAGTCAGTAGTGATTTTTGGGCGTGTTTTTAAGTTCGACCGAACTTGCAAGGTCGGTCCTAAGGTCGGTCGATTCCAGTAGCTTGCAAAAACTCAAATCTGGGCAAAATTTCGACCCGACCGACCTTGCGACCGGACTTGCAAGGTCGGTCGGAGTCAGTATAACTTCAAAATGTTGTATCTTCTTCGTTTTAACTTTGATTTTGGATCCGTTTGCGCCCACGCGTTCCTCTCTTCGTCTACTTTACTCCTAGCTATGTTACTCCTCCTGTTTAAACAATAAATGTGTAAAAACACCAATGAAACACAAAACTAGAGGAAAACAAGCTAGAGTGGAGAAATGAGCATGAAAAGTGTTGATTAAACATATGAAATACACCCCTAAAACATGCTCATTTGGACACTCATCAGTATGCGGTTATCATATGTAGCGTAAGCTGACCCCCTAGGGGGAATGTTTTTACTCCACAGGTACCCGCGAGGCGTGACGGTAGGGTAAGGACGTGATGTGATTCTTTTGGGATGTAGCAGTAGGACTGGAATAGTGTACCGAGTTGTACACGGCTAGGCCATTTGAGTGGCCGGTGTACCATGTGGTACACCTTTTTGGATATTGGAATCTTGATTGGATAGTAAGGAGAGGATGTATAAACTCTTCATTTTTGGGAAGTAGTCATGGAATGTAATTCATATATTCAGTATACTCGGTAATCAAATGTAAGTAAGTATTTGGTATTGTAAGGTAAGTAGTATGTATTTGGTTGATTCTAATCATTAGACCGACACGGTAAGTAGTAGTAGCCTTGTTAACCATTGGATGGTTAACGGCGTTGTATCACCCGCCGGGAGTAAGTAAGTATTCCGCTGCGAGTAAGGTAAGTATGGGAGTGATTAGAGGATAATGGAAGGATTAGCGGTTGGGGTGTTACAGTGAAAGAGTTGTATAGGATTAGTAAACTCCCAATAATGGTTAGAGAACCGAATTGAAACAATCCACTTAACAAATAACGGTGGAAGAATATAATAAACCTCTATTTTAGAGGATGATGATAGTTTAAAGATATGAACTTATGAGAAAGTAAAAGAGATAAAAAGGACCAACAAAATCCTTTAAAAGCTAGTCGATCTACAATGTGAGGATTCAACCTATCTTGAGAAAATGTCCTGAACATAAAGGTATTCAAAAAGTTGGGAAAACCCTTAAATCTGAGAATACTAGACATTGAGAAATTTCCCTAAGCTAATAGAAGTTATCGAGAGAGATACTTCAAGGCTAATCAATGAGATTGTGAAATAACTCCAAGAGAGGAGTTTAGGGAATTTGAGTAGTCCGGTAGAGAAACTGACATTTGTGAATAGAGGAACTAGGTGTATAGTTCCGTTTGATAGTCGAACCTTCCCACAATGCTTGACCCGGTGTAGGGTCGTAGCCGGGGAAGTAAGACTTGTATTTGAAAGCCCGGAGGTGAGTCTTGTGTATGACTCTGCCCGGAGGTCATGGGTAATGACTTAAAAGATGTCTCGTTGAGAATTTGAGAACTTGAGAGTTGAATTGTGAATTTGAGATTTGAGACTTGAGAATTTGAGATCTTGAGAGTTTAATTGAGAATTGAGTTTGAAACTTGAGGATCGAGGATTGAGTTGAGTATTGGAGATTTTGATTGAAATTGAGAATAAGAGAGCTTGAATAAGATTAACCCAAGAGAATGGGTAAGATAATGAATGAGGAACAAAGGCATAGTGAGGTAGAAACCCTCAAGGCCTAAGAGTAAGTTAATACTAACTAACAAACTTGTTGTGTTAGTTGTTATTTTATTCCTTGTTGAATGCCTTTGAATGCGAGCATGATTATTGAATTAAAATGAATCGCATGTTATCGACAAAGTAGTCGGCGTACCCTCGTTAGCACGCGGGGTATGCGAATTTCATACCATCAATTCGCTGAGCCCCTAGGCGCACCGTTTTTTTCTTACAGGAACTTTGGAGCTGTCGACCGTTCGAGAGTAGGACAGGGTTGCTACTTAAGCATGGGTAGTTAATTTTAGAACAATTGTAATTATGTTGTACTTGTTGGATTGTAAGACCAAATTGTTATCGACAAGTTTGAGAATTGTAGAGACTCAGTATAGTATTGAATTGAAGTTTGTATTTGGATTGTGACTTGATTATGGAATGGAATGTATTGTTTGGTATAGATTACTCGGTATACAAGTTCATTAGACCGATAGTAGATTTGTATTTGGATTTGGCCTTGTTAGTCATGTGGGTGACTAACGACATTGTATCACCCACCGTTTGTAAGTGAATTTCTACTGCTTTGTTATTCGTAATTGAGACGGATTAGGGTATAATGATTGGATTAGTGGTAGGGGTGTTACATCTACTCTGTCTAGCCCCAAGATAGGACACTATGTTGTAATTCACTTTGAATTTCAATACAAGCAATGTTTTTAGGATCGTGATCCTAGCGTAGGATCATAAGTGATCCCTAGGATCGAATCGTGGGATCGTTCGATCATACAAAAAGTGAGTTAATATTGTTCAAAAATATACATATGTTATAAACAACTTCTATTTAATACATAAAGTTTAATTTGAGTAAGAATATATAGCATTATTGAATTTAAAAAAATATTAAGACCACAACTATGATAGTACACTTACAAAACTGAAATATAGATAAGCAAACCATATGAATTCTCTTAAAATTGTCAATAAAAAGATAAAATTTAATAAAATAGGTTAAACATAAATCAAATCCACAGACATCATAATTTTAATGTACGTCTTTATTTTCATCATCACCCTCCCAACAAACAATATGAGCTACAAGTTCTTTATTTATAGCGTATTGTTTCAATTATAAACCAAGAAGAAAAAAATGATAAAGAGTAATCAATAATATTTTATAAATTTGTATTGGTTCTTTTAAGTTTTTTTCATATTCTACTTTAGAGCTTTATAACTTTGAATTTTTCAAGGGAAAATTACATCGCCCACCCATGACGTTTGGTGAAATTACACAGCCCACCCACGAGGTTTCAAAAATTACTTTGCCCACCCATGTGGTTTCCACAATTTTACATCCAGCAACTTTTCTAATATTTGATCAACTTAAAAGATGGTTAAATGATATCCAAATTTGATGAAACTTTACATGGACGATGCTAAGGTGTTATATTTTTGTTCAATGCCAAATCCAAAGTTTTTTAAGGTCATTTATGACCTGTGAGACCCAATGAAACATGAGACACGTCCATCGGGTCCCACGGATCATATATGAGCTTAAAAAACATTGGATTTCACGTTTTACCAAAATATAACACTTTAATATCGTCCATGTAAAGTTTCATCAAATTTAGATATCATTTAACCATCTTTTAAGTTAATCAAATATTAGAAAAGTTGCTGGATGTAAAATTATGGAAACCACATGGGTGGGCAAAGTAATTTTTGAAACCTCGTGGGTGGGCTGTGTAATTTCGCCAAACGTCATGGGTGGGCGATGTAATTTTCCCATTTTTCAATCATTACAATATTAAATTACAATTTAAATGTTATACATTTTTTGAACACCTAGGCTCATATTGTAATCTTTCATGATGGAGAGTAACAAGAAGTGATATTCCAATCTTAATCCTTATCTGCACAATGACCTTAAATAAATCTACATATAAAAGTTGTTTTAATAACATCCAGTTGCAATGTTCAAAGTCATAATATTTTATGGATTATGAAACTTTCTACAAATTTTTGAGAACTTTTTGTTTCTTTATATTTTATTAAGATATAATTCACATTGATATGAAAAACATAAACTATAAATAAAGTTGGGATCAACGGGATCGTAGGTGTAACACCCCATCCATAACCTTCACACTTAAACAATAATCGCAGCGGAAAACATAAATTTAACCATATACCAAAGGGCGGTGTTACACGCCGTTAGCCACCCACGTGGCTAACAAGGCTGTTACTTACAACGTATCGGTCTGATTACGAGAATGCCGAGCATAATTACAACCTTACAAAAACAAATCACCTATCCAAAAGAATGACAATATACCGAGTGTAAATGTACAAAAATCACTCAACCAACTTTACATCCACCAAACAAAAGCCTCGAGTATACAAATACTACTCGGGTCCACTATCCAAAATAACAAAAGTATTTCTTCTCGCGCCATGCTATAGCCAGTCCGCCTCCTCGATCACTCTCCTGTAAAATAATATGTGCCCCCAAAGGGGGTCAGCAACCTTTTGATGGCATGGTTAACATGCAGTCCGCTGACTACCGGGATACACGCAACTATTTGTCATGATAACATGGCGTTGATTTTAACATACAACATGTATATATTTAATAAAAGTTACTGTAGAACAAATACAACACATATAAGATGAGAACATTTCACTTTAGGAAACAACCGACATGGTTAGTCAACTTGTAAGCCTAGAGGATGACTTCATCCTCATGTTAAGCTTAACACATATCACATTACTGTCTTGTTAGTCGAATGAACAACTTTAACTTAAAAGATGAGACGGGTGTAGTGACCCGAACACATCAAACACATAATTTCCCCCTAGCCCGATTGGAAGTCAGGTAGGTAAGCTTTGGCTAAGCTAATGCGAGGTCGAATTCCCAAGAAGGGAAAACTACCCTAACATAAGGAGAGTGCCGAATCTGATTCAGATGTCGACACCCATACATACACGTGTGACCGGAATGACCGGATTCCTCACTCCCCAGGTTAGCACTCGTTAGAAGTCCTACAATGGGAGCTTACAATATCTCACACAAGTAAGTGTTTAAGTCAGTTAGACATACAAGGGAAGCAAGGCACAATTCAACAACGAATACCACAACTAAACATACATAGTCGTGGTTAGAACGTTCCTTAGGTTGGGGACGTTATTACCGGATACCGTTCTCTTACGTTTCCTAGCTTTGGTTAATTAATAGTTAGCACGCATTCGAGGTTACCGGTATCGGTACGCACACGTCACATTAATAATAAGAACTGTAAACTCATTTCATGATTTAATCTTACAAGGTTGTAAACACACAGAAAAACAAACAGCACACAAGCCGGTGTAAACCGGTAGGCAACAGACTGCAAGAAAACCATACCTTGGTCCTTGCCGCTCTAGTGTTCCACCGTACGTTGTTCCTAAACATGATTGATAACGTCGGTTAATTAACTTATTTGACTTCTGAATTTGCTAAACACTTTACATGTTTTTATGGCATGTTTTTATGCTTAGACTTACACTTGATTATCTTTATTATACCCACTAGGGTCTACTAACTAAACCACACTTTGTTGTTTTTTTTTTGTAGGTTTTGGGCCGACCGACCTTGCCGACCGAACTTACTCAAGGTCGGTCCATTCTAGTAGCACCCGAGACCGAAATTTTTCACTCCGACTGACCTTGCCAAGTCCGGTCCCAAGGTCGGTCCATTCCAGAAGACTTCCCGTTTGAAAATTTTTACCCCGACTGACCTTGCAAGTCCGGTCCCAAGGTCGGTCCATTCCAGAAAGATTTCCGCGCACAAAATTTGAGTCCGACCGACCTTGCAAGTCCGGTCCCAAGGTCGGTCGATTCCAGAAAGGTTTCCGACGGGTTACACTGGGCTCGGCCGACCTTGTAAGTCCGGTCCCAAGGTCGGTCGGCTCCAGACTTTTGCTTCTAAATGCTCATTCAACTCCAAACTTCTTCATAAGCCTCCTAAGGTGTTCTAACATCATTAGGCAAACTAAAACCTTCATATATCCCCTTCCAAATTCATTTACAAGTTTATTTCTAAGCTCCTCCAATACTCTCTCAAAACACTTGTAGTTCACTAGTTTGCTCCCACCTAGAAATGCATTTGAACCATTATATTTCTGCACAAATTTTGACATGATCTCCCCATAATTTTTACATGTTCCCACTCATCTTTTAACCCACTAAAACACTCCAACCACCAATTCGTCCAAGGCACCCAAAACACACTTAAAATTCACCATTTAAACCACAATAGCCCTCAATATTCATAAACCTTACAAGCTTGGCTCTTAGGCCCTTAAACGACATTAACTTAAACACTGAATTTCCTCATACTATTAGCAACACCTGCATTTCACTGGACATTTATATTGCTCAAATAAACATATTCATAGATCACACACTAGTCCAAGGTAAGTTAACTACCTTGGGTTTTCTTTCCAAACTTTCCCCTTCTCTTTACTTCTTGCTCCACAACCGGTTTTCAACGGGATTGATTGCTACACTAATGACCATGCCAAAATAATTACAATGAGTATAGAGGGTTCATGAATATTATTCCATTAACCCTAGAATCAATATTTGAAACATCATAAGAGGGAATTACCTTCTACTTCAAAGTGAAGTTTTGGTAATGGAATTTGGGCTAGCTCCAACACCTCTAACAGATTGAACAAGCTAAAATGGAGAGAAAACAATGGTGTTTAGTACACACCAAAATCGGCCACCATATGAAATGGGAGAATGAATGGATTTTTGAGTTCTTTCTTACCTTAGAACAACAAGAAGACGTTTGGCTTCAAAAAGTATGAAGCTTTCTCTTCAAAATGTGGTATACCCATGGAAGTGAAGTATGGAGTTTTGAGGTTTCAAAAGGTGGAAAATAATCCCCAAGATGAGAGGAGTATTTTGGTGTAAAAATTTCTTGATTTGGAGTTGATTTAAGGGTAGAACAAGGAGGAGCAAGGTGAGCTATTTGGAGCCCTTGCAAATCGCCATTGCTGGAGCAAAATGGAGAAGAAGAGCAGAGAGAGAGGTGGGATCGGTGAGTGAAGAGGATGAGGAAGAGAGAGAGTGTGAGAGAGGAAATAAAGTGAGTTGTATTTTATTGTTTTATATTTTAGTAAATAAGTAGAATTAATAAAGTAGAGAAGGAGAGGGGGTTACCCTCACGTGAGACACAAGAGAGGGGGAAGAAAAATCTGATTTTTTTTTGTAAAAGTAGAGAGGAGGTGGCACATGGTCATTTAGCAGATAACACCTGTTAGTTCCCGAACTGTCAGTTTTAACAGTCCGGTCCGGTTTCCGGATTTTTGTTTTGTATTTTTTTTTTCCTAAAAATTTTTTAGACCTTAATTAGTATATAATTATAGTTATAAAATCAACTATAATTTATACAAGTCCGTTTTAAACGTTTAAAGTCACGTTTTTCGGTTTCCTCGAAAAACGTGCTTTTTAATCCATCATTTGGATTCGTTTTCCTTTGGGAATTTTCCCACATGTTCTTAATGACTTAATTAGTCTTAAAATATAATAATTATATAATTAACTAACATATTAAGGTTTGGGGTATTTCAATCTACCCCCCTTAAAAGAACTTTGTCCCCAAAGTTCACACTTCCCACGCATCTTAAATATTAGAACACGGGGATTACTTCGGAAACAATGCTTCCATAACAACACACAAACATTCTTTACATCACATCGGACACAAGGTCCTCATAACAAAACATCGCTTAGACTCAAGGTCTATAACATAATAACATAGACATGTATTTCAATACATGCCGTACATACATTACCGAAACGGCTCTACCCCCCTTAAATAGGGGTACGCCCGTACCCTATACATACAAACTAAGAAGTAAACAACGACGGGTACTTCGCCCTCATATCATCTTCCAGCTCCCAGGTGGCCTCCTCGACCTCCTGGTTAGACCAGAGAACCTTCACCAATCTCACAGACTTATGGCGAGTGTCTCGAGTCTTGGTGTCCAGGATCCGTACGGGAGTCTCCACTGATCGCATGGTCGGCTCTAGTGTTAGCCTTTCGGGCTGAAGTACATGAGACGGATGAGACATATATTTCTTCAACTGGGACACATGAAATACATCATGTACCTTGCCCAGCTCAGCAGGTAAATCGAGTCTGTAGGCTACCGGGCCTATCCGCTCCGTCACAACATAGGGCCCCACATATTTCGGGCTCAACTTGCCCTTCTGGCCAAAACGAAATACACCCTTCATGGGGGATACTCTAAGAAATACCTGATCGCCCACGGCGAACTCCAGGTCACGTCTGCGCACATCTGCGTATGATTTCTGTCTATCCTGAGCTGCTTGCATGTTGGCTCGGATCTGACGTACTTCTGCTTGTACTTGCTCTAAATACTCAGGTCCTATAATGACCGTCTCACTCGACTCATCCCAGCATAATGGTGTGCGGCATGGTCTACCATACAAAGCCTGGAAGGGAGACATCTTGATCAACGCATGGTAACTGTTGTTGTAGCTAAACTCGATCAGATGTAACTTATCAACCCAGCTGGTCTGAAAGTCAAGTGCACATGCACGTAACATATCCTCAAGCGTCTGTATGGTGCGCTCACTCTGACCATCTGTCTGTGGGTGAAACGCCGTACTCAACTTCAGTTCGGTACCAAGTGCTTCCCGTGTACTTTTCCAGTACCTCGAGAGGAATCTGGTATCCCTATCAGACACGATAGTCTTCGGTACTCCATGATGTCGTATTATCTCACGGTCGAAGAGCTCTGCTAGCTTCGCCACTTTCCAGGTGTCCTTCATCGGAATGAATCGGGCCACCTTGGTCAGTCGGTCAACAACGACCCAAATCATATTTAAGCCTCCCCGAGTAGGCGGAAGCCCAACAACGAAGTCCATGGAAATATCATGGAACTTCCATTCAGGAACGGGCATTGGCTGTACCATGCCACCAGGACAACAGTGCCAACTTGACCTTCTGGCAAGTGAGACACCTAACAACATAATTTGTCACATCTTTCTTCATACCGGTCCACCAGAAATATCTCTTCATACTCTCGTACATCTTTGAAGCTCCGGGGTGAATAGAAGTAGAAGAATAGTGTGATTCACTCAGTATGCGCTCCTTCAGCTCAGCGCTACTTCGTGGAATACAAAGTCGGCCATTCAGCCTGATCAAATCATCATCATGTAGTCGGAAATCATACTTTTGGCTCTCGAATGTGCTGTCCATAAGTTTCTGTTTGATCTCTTGCATGTACTGATCTGACATCTGAGCACTCCGCGCCTCTTCAACCAAGCTAGAGTGAGAGATTAGCGAATGGAGAGAGTGTGCTCGGCGACTCAATGCATCAGCTACAATGTTTGCTTTACCTTCCTTGTACTGAAGGTTAATATCGTAATCAGTAAGGAATTCAACCCATCTTCTTTGCCTCATGTTCAGCTCCTTCTGAGTGAACAGGTATTTCAAACTCTTGTGATCTGAATAGATCGTCACATTCACTCCGTACAAATGGTGTCGCTATATCTTCAAGGCGAAGACAATGGCACCCAATTCTAAATCATGTGTAGGATAATTTTCTTCATGTCGCTTTAACTGTCGAGAGGCGTAGGCCACGACCTTCCTGTGTTGCATCAAAACACAACCCATTCCCTTTCCTGATGCATCACAGTACACCTCAAAACCATCGGTACCCTCTGGTATAGTAAGAACTGGTGCAGAAGTCAAAGCATCCTTGAGACTCTGGAATGAGCTTTCACAGTCAACAGTCCACTCAAACGGTGCATCCTTCTTCATTAAGGATGTCAACGGTTTCGAAACACTAGAAAAATCCTCACAAATCTCCGATAATAACCTGCCAGACCGAGGAAGCTCCGGATGTCGGTAACCGTCTTCGGTCTAGGCCAAGTGCGCACAGCATCAATCTTGGCCGGATCCACAGCGATCCCGGCCTCTAAAATAACATGACCAAGAAAAGAGACTTGGTCCAACCAAAATTCACACTTCGAGAACTTCGCATAAAGCTGGTTCTCTCTCAATGTCTGCAATACACTCCTCAGGTGATTTTCATGCTCAACCTTGGACTTAGAATAAATAAGAATATCATCGATGAAAACAACTACTGACTTGTCCAACTGATCTCGAAACAGACGATTCATTAAGTCCATAAACTTTGCCGGTGCATTAGATAAACCAAACGGCATGACCGTGAATTCATAGTGTCCATATCTGGTTCGGAATGCGGTCTTCTCGATATCACTGTCCCTGATAGCAATCTGATGGTAACCCGATCGCAGATCGATCTTGGAGAACACAAATGCACTCTCAGCTGATCAAACAAATCATCGATACGTGGCAATGGGTAACGGTTCTTCACCGTCACAGCATTCAGCTCTCTGTAATCGATGCAGAGGCGGAGACTCCCATCCTTTTTCTTCACAAAAAGGACTGGTGCTCCCCATGGTGAAACGCTAGGGCGGATGAATCCCTTGTCGAGTAGGTCTCGCAGCTGCTCTTTGAGCTCTGTCATCTCAGCTGGAGCCATACGGTAGGGCGCCTTCGCTATAGGTCCGGTGCCCGGCACCAAGTCAATCTCAAACTCAACTGCCCGTGTAGGCGGCATGCCTGGGAGTTCCCTAGGAAAGACATCAGGAAACTCCGACACAACCGGTACATCTGGGCTAAACTCAGGGTCTCTCTCTATGTCCTGGACATAGCAGAGGTATACATCATTCTTTCTTCTGATTTCATGATACATGGCCATGGAGATGATCTGTGTCGAAGGCTCCCTGGGCATCTGGCGGTATGAAATGGTAACCCCAGACGGACTCCGAAGAAGCAGACGGTGCTCGGCACATAGGATTCTGCCCTTGTACCGCTCCAACCAGTTCATCCCGACAATTACATCAAAACCGAGCCCCTCGAACTCTATCAAGTCGATCGGGAACTCTTCATTCTTAATTCGTACAACGACATCTCGGTGGTAGCGGGTACACCTGATCCGCTCTTTCGACGGGAGAGTGACTAGGAAGTCTTGCATCTCTTCACCGTCTAACCCCAGCCTCTTCGCAAATGATAGCGAGAAAAGTGTGTGAGGCTCCGGAGTCGAACAAGACCGAGGCGTCCACGCCATTAACTGGGAAGGTACCGGTGAGGTGGATGGTGCCGCTCTTGCCGGCCTCTGCCTCATTGCAGACACTCAGTATACCTCCCGTCCCGAGTGCACAGCCTAATTTATTTCAGAAACTTATAAGTATAACGGTAATAACACGGGTGGTTTACTCAAGAATCAGCACTGCTTTATTCATAAAACTCATCTTTACACCATGATGGTATTACATTGGCTACATCGCTTGATAACTTAGCATACTTAATGCATCACATACTTAACATACAACTGACTTCACACTTTACATGGTTACACATAACTTCAAAACTGTCTAAAGGTTAAGTTCAAACGTCCAGGCTTCATGTGTGTGGCATTGATTATTGTCGGAGGTGCCGTATTCAATTTGATCTTCTTGATACCATGATACAGCATCCTTGACTGCCCACCCATGATTAACACATCTCCAGACTCCAACACTAGCTTCCTTGCGAGGTCCGCTCGCTTCTGCTCGCCATACATAAACACTGCGGTATCACCAATGGACCAAGACACCACGGGTACTCCCTTACTAGACTCGGGTGTCTCGTCCTTGTCTTGGTGCAAACCCAATCTTCCACCTTTTTGGTAGAAATTGACAATAAGTCCGCCTCGATACTTGGAATTTGTTCCGGTTCAACTTGTTGAGCAATTCCCACGGTGTGGTTAACAACCGCAAGGAACTCCTCAGGTATACTCGGTATGGTAGCTCCATCTTCAGCTCGCGTGTCCTGATATGACTTGGTGTAAGGGTTCCAATCCTTACCCATGCACATCATCTTTAAATTCATTTTCGCCCCACTTGGGTATTCGGGTGTGTAGAAACCTCCAGGTGCTGCTCCAAGCTCGTTGCATCGACGAATGATATGGATTTGTGCTTCGGGTGTCAGGTATCCTTTTAATAATATCATACCTGGTTGGATAACCTGACACGTTCTGTCGGATAGTCGGCAATGTCGATGGTGGTATCTCCGGGGTTCGGTGTGGGTGGGATTGGATAACAATATTGAAGGTTCCTAAGGTTTATAATTTCCTAATTTAGGTGGTTTCACATTATACTTTAACTCATTACTTATGTGGTCATACATTTAGACTCACTAACACACATGCATGGAATGCGGTAGCAATCACTTATCTCACTTAACAGTTTAAGGGGTACCTGGTCTAGAAGACGATCCTGGTGCCTCTGACCGGTCCACCACGTTCAAGGCAGCCTTGCCTGCTCCCGGCCCCTTCCCCTTCTGGGATTCAGTATTCCCTTGCCCTAGGGATGGCTGATAAGTAGCTTTCGGGCCTTCAGTGGTCGCAGTGGCCTTACCCTTCCATTGCCCTCTAGGCCTATAGTTTCTGCCATCAGGGTTATTGTAGCACTCGAAGTCACGGTGCCCCAGTTTCTTGCAGTAGTGACACTGCACATCATTCCCTTTGCAATCCTTGCCGGGATGGTCTCCTTTACACCACTTACAAAAGTAGTGGCGCTCCGGTCCAGAGCCCGTACTGGCTGCTATCACAACACATAATCAATACACACTTTACAACTTAACAACACATTTAAATCGATTTCAAAATCAAAGTTACCCTTCATAGGCGAGAGCGTAGTAAGGCTTAGCCGCATAGGCGTATGTGAGCTTCAGCGGCTCCTCAGCGGGGTGGACTGGGCTTGGCCCTTGCCACCCTGTTGCTGGTCCTTCTGGTGCTGAGGGTGGTTTCCTCTTCTTCCCTCCTTGGTACCCTTGCGAGCTTTGGCCCTCGCTCGAGACCTTGCGCTTATGCGCATTCTCCTCGTCCCTTAACGGACGGTGATCTCCACCTTAGCAGCGGCATGATAGCACTCCTGAAGTATCAAGGTGTTAGTCATGCCCCGCATACATTTACACACTCACAACAATATAACTCATTCACACTTAGGCATTATTTGAAGATACCTGCAAGGTATTGTACTCGGCTGGCCCCATGCCATAGCGTAGGCGGTGGCTCAACCCACTGTAGAAGCGATTCACTAAGACCCGGTTCGAGTAACCTAGGTCGGGTAGGAGATGAACAAGGTCGGTGAAGGCGGTGTAGTAGTCGTCCACCGTCATTTTGTCTCCTTGCTTTAAACTGTCGAGCTCCAGGCGCTTTGCCTCTTGCATGCACTGGTAGTACTTGGCCCTTAGTAATGCCGTGTACTGTTCCCATCCAAACTCCGGGTCGGCCACTTTCTCGGCCCGTACAAGTTTCCACCAGTTTCTAGCCGAACCCTTCAAAAACGCAGCAAGTCGGACCTTGGCATCAGCAGGAACGGCCAAGTCTCGTAGGCGGTCTCAAGCTCCGAGATATACGCCTCTAGTTTGGAAGGGTCGGTCTCCCCTTTGAAAGACGGGGGCCTCAAATCGGCCAACGCTTTCACCCAATTAGTCTCGCGTGGCTGTGGTGGTGGTGGTTCAGGCTGATCCTGACCAACGGGCTGTTGTTGCCCTTGCTGACTGCAGCTACTATTGAGGTATACTTGTGCTAGGGCGGCCGCTACAGCTTCGGCCATCATCTGAGCGGGGGTATCTCCTCCTGGACCAGGCCCTCCACGGCCTGTCCCGTGGTCGCCCTGCCATCTGAATACATGAAGCACATTAGTATTGTGCTTACAAACTTATCGTCAATGTTTATAACGTCCTTTGGACGACAAGGTTTAAATTCCTAACTCGGTATATCCTAAGCTCGGTAATCGGTAATCAGAGCGATACTTCGCTCTGATACCACTTTTTGTAACACCCCATCCATAACCTTCACACTTAACAATAATCGCAGCGGAAATCATAAACTTAACCATATACCAAAAGGGCGGTGTTACACGCCGTTAGCCACCCACGTGGCTAACAAGGCTGTTACTTACAATGTATCGGTCTGATTACGAGAATGCCGAGCATAATTACAACCTTACAAAAATCACTATCCAAAAGAATGACAATATACCGAGTGTAACTGTACAAAAATCACCAACTACTTTACATCCACCAAAAAGACCTCGAGTGTACAACACTACTCGGGTTCAACTATCCAAAATAACAAAAGTATATCTCGGCCATCTAGCCATTCGCTTCCTCGATCCTCATCCTGAAAATAATAGCCCCCAAAGGGGGTCAGCAACCTTTTGCTGGCATGGTTAACGTGCAGCCCGCTGACTACCGGGATACACGCAACTATTTGTCATGATAACATGGCGTTGATTTTAACATACAACATGCATTTATAAAAGTTACTGCAGAACAATACAACACATAAGATGAGAACTTCACTTTAGGAAACAACCAACATGGTTAGTCAACTTGTAAGCCTAGAGGATGACTTCATCCTCATGTTAAGCTTAACACATATCACATTACTGTTTTGTTAGTCGAATGAACAACTTTAACTTAAAAGATGAGACGGGTGTAGTGACCCGAACACATCAACACATAATTTCCCCCTAGCCCGAGTGGAAGTCAGGTAGGTAAGCTTTGGCTAAGCTAATGGGAGGTCGAATTCCCAAAAGGAAAACTACCCTAACATAAGGAGAGAGCCGAATCTGATTCAGATGTCGACACCATACATACACGCGTGACCGGAACGACCGGATTCCTCACTCCCCAGGTTAGCACTCGTTAGAAGTCCCACAATGGGAGCTTAACAATATCTCACACAAGTAAGTGTTTAAGTCAGTTAGACATACAAGGGAAGCAAGGCAATTCAACAACAATACACAACTAAACATACATAGCCGTGGTTAGAACGTTCCTTAGGTTGGGAACGTTATTACCGGATACCGTTCTCTTACGTTCCTAGCTTTGGTTAATTAACAGTTAGCACGCATTCGAGGTTACCGGTATCGGTACGCACACGTCACATTAATAATAAGAACTGTAAACTCATTTCATGATTTAATCTTACAAGGTTGTAAACACACAGAAAAACAAACCACACAAGCCGGTGTAAACCGGTAGGCAACAGACTGCAAGAAAACCATACCTTGGTCCTTGCCGCTCTAGTGTTCCACCGTACGTTGTTCCTAAACATGATTGATAACGTCGGTTAATTAACTTATTTGACTTCTGAATTTGCTAAACACTTTACATGTTTTATGGCATGTTTTTATGCTTAGACTTACACTTGTTATCTTTATTATACCCACTAGGGTCTACTAACTAACACACACTTTGTTTTTTTTTGTAGTTTTGGGCCGACCGAACTTACCCAAGGTCGGTCCATTCCAGTAGCACCCGAGTTCGAAATTTTTCACTCCGACCGACCTTGCCAAGTCCGGTCCCAAGGTCGGTCCATTCCAGAAGACTTCCGTTTGAAAATTTTACCCCGACCGACCTTGCAAGTCCGGTCCCAAGGTCGGTCCATTCCAGAAAGATTTGCGCACAAAATTTGAGTCCGACCGACCTTGCAAGTCCGGTCCCAAGGTCGGTCGATTCCAGAAAGGTTTCCGACGGGTTAACTGGGCTCGACCGACCTTGTAAGTCCGGTCCCAAGGTCGGTCGGCTCCAGACTTTTGTTTCTAAATGCCCATTCAACTCCAAACTTCTTCACAAGCCTCCTAAGGTGTTCTAACATCATTAGGCACACTAAAACCTTCATATATCCCCTTCCAAATTCATTTACAAGTTTATTTCTAAGCTCCTCAATACTCTCTCAAAACACTTGTAGTTCACTAGTTTGCTCCCACCTAGAAATGCATTTGAACCATTATATTCTACACAAATTTTGACATGATCTCCCCATAATTTTACATGTTCCCACTCATCTTTTAACCCACTAAAACACTCCAACCATCAATTCATCCAAGGCACCAAAACACACTTAAATTCACCATTTAAACCACAATAGCCCTCAATATTCATAAACCTTACAAGCTTGGCTCTTAGGCCCTTAAACGACATTAAATTAAACACTGAATTTCCTCATACTATTAGCAACACCTGCATTTCACTGAACATTTATATTGCTCAAACATAAACATTCATAGATCACACTAGTCAAGGTAAGTTAACTACCTTGGGTTTTCTTTCCAAACTTTCCCCTTCTCTTTACTTCTTGCTCCACAACCGGTTTTCAACGGGATTTATTGCTACACTAATGACCATGCCAAAATAATTACAATGAGTATGGAGGGTTCATGAATTATTCCATTAACCCTAGAATCAATATTTGAAACATCATAGGAGGGAATTACCTTCTACTTCAAGTGAAGTTTTGGTAATGGAATTTGGGCTAGCTCCAACACTAAAAGATTGAACAAGCTAAAATGGAGAGAAAACAATGGTGTTTAGTACACCAAAATCGGCCACCATATGAAATGGGAGAATGAATGGATTTTTGAGTTCTTTCTTACCTTAGAACAACAAGAAGACGTTTGGCTTCAAAATATGAAGCTTTCTCTTCAAAATGTGGTATACCCATGGAAGTGAAGTATGGAGTTTTGAGTTTCAAAAGGTGGAAAATAATCCCCAAGATGAGAGGAGTATTTTGGTGTAAAAATTTCTTGATTTGGAGTTGATTAAGGGTTAACAAGGAGGAGCAAGGTGAGCTATTTGGAGCCCTTGCAAATCGCCATTGCTGGAGCAAAATGGAAGAGAGCAGAGAGAGAGAGAGGTGGATCGGTGAGTGAAGAGGATGAGGAGAGAGAGAGAGTGTGAGAGAGGAATAAAGTGAGTTGTTTTTATTGTTTGTATTTTAGTAAATAAGTAGAATTAATAAAGTAGAGAAGGAGAGGGGGTTACCTCACGTGAGACACAAGAGAGGGGGAAGAAAAATCTGATTTTTTTTTTGTAAAAGTAGAGAGGAGGTGGCAATGGTCATTTAGCAGATAACACCCGTTAGTTCCCGAACTGTCAGTTTTAACAGTCCGGTCCGGTTTCCGGATTTTTTTTATATTTTTTTTTTCCTAAAATTTTTAGACTTAATTAGTATATAATTATAGTTATAAATCAACTATAATTTATACAAGTCCGTTTTAAATTTAAAGTCACGTTTTTCGGTTTCTCGAAAAACGTGTTTTTAATCCATCATTTGGATTCGTTTCCTTCGGGAATTTTCCCACATGTTCTTAATGACTTAATTATTTAAAAATAATAATTATATAATTAACTAACATATTAAGGTTTGGGGTATTCAGTAGGATCGTACTATAGATCTAGATTGAAGGATCGTGGATCGACAAGGAATTGAAATACCCCGTAATTAAAAACAGTGATTAATTAGGCTAATTATATTTAAAAGCTTAATTACACTAAAATAAATATAGGGAACAAATCCCGGGAGGAAACGGACCTTTAATATTGGTTAAAAGCATAAAGAACCTTAAAGCGCGTTTCCCGAGGAGGAACCGGGAAAACGTGACTTTAAGCGGGTCAAATAGACTCGTAATAATTTGGTCAACTAAATAGTCACTAATAAATATTAGTGAAGCTTTAGAACCAATAAAATTAATTTAACGAGAAAATTCCGGAAAACAGGTACGGTTAGTGAAAACTGTAACAACCGGTAAGTTGTGGGGTGAGAATGCAAATAAATAAACTTAGTGTGTCCACTTGTGCAAAAAAAAAAAAATCAAAATGGGCAGTGTGTGTGTAGGGGAGCCGGCCAGCCCTCTCTCTCACTCTCCTTAATTCACTCTTATTTGCTAAAAGACAAGAAAATAAGTAAAAAGCAAAAAAAAAAACCCTCACTCTCTCTCCAATCCCCACCTCTCTCTCACGTTGGCATCCCCTCCTTCTCTATTCTCTCTGATTTTCTTCTTACCCATGCGACAGCCATGGTGAATTGAAGAAACCCACACAAAACTCTTCACTTCTTCCTCTTGTCCAAGCTCAATACTTGTCCAACCTCAAAACAAAATACACCATTGGAATCCCCTTGGCAAGGAGAGCATTTCTATCTTTCCAAAAATCGAAAAGGACCATTTTCGTTTTTGAGGGTATCCACCATTTGGAGATTTGAAGCCACCATTAGAAGCACCTTCACCTCCTTATCATCTTGAGGTAAAAAGAAATTCGAAAATCCATGGTTTCCAGCCCTTGTTTGCATTATAAGAATTTTTGGATTTTGAACTCTTGGCTCTTTGTTGCTCCAGCCGATTTGGCTTCTTGGTGGGCTAGAAACATTGTTCTCTTGCTAGTCAAGAACTACATTCAACCATTGTGAGGTAATATCCTTGTCTAAACCCTAAAACATTAAATTCTAGGGTTAGTGCAAAAATGAATGTTAAATGGTAGTGTGTATTGGTATGGTGGTTGTAGTATTGTGCATTTTGTGAGGAAGAACCAAGAAGAAGGAAAGAAGAAAGGGGAAGCAAGAAAGAAAGGAAAAACTAGTAAGAACAAGGTAAAGTCTCTTACCTTGAACTAGTTTGGTGTCATATAAAGTAACAGTTTTTGAATTGTAAAAATGAGTAAGGAATTAAGTAATGAGTAGCAAGTGTATTGTGGTATAATGAAGAATGATATTGTAACAGTTTGAAGTTTTAAATGAGTTTTAAAAGCTTGGGAAAACTTGGGTATTGAATGGGTATGTGTGCAGGATTTTATTGTTGTTGAAGTTGTATTGAAATGTGAGTATAATGTATTGAGTAAACAGGTGGTGAGAATCGTATTATGTGAGCTGAAATAATGTGTGGAGTATGTTAAGAATATAGGGGAGATTATGCCCAAATTTGTGTAGAAAGATGAGGACTTAGATTGTTTAAGAAGAGGAAGTATTTGGAGAGTTTGAGATGAGGTTTTGTAGTTTGTAACAGATTTTGAAAGAAGTATGTTAATGGAATGGAATTAGGATGTGAGTAATGTATTTTGGATGCTAGGAGTAACATTAGTTGAGGGAACATTGGAGTGTAAGAGGGGAGATGAAAATCTGTAGCATATGAGGAGAGAACAAAATCTGTAGCAAGGTATAAGGGTAGAGAGAAACAAGAGGAGTGTGTTGGAACTTGAGGAATTTTGTGTATAAGTAAGCATAGGATTGTGTAAGGTATTAAGGAATGGATTAGCATGATTTGGAGTGTTTAATTTGTATTGGAACATGTTAGGATGTGTGTAGAAAGATTGGGGAAACAATGGGTGAAATTGGAATTGAAAAACAAGGTCTGTA
This sequence comes from Limonium bicolor, assembly GCA_023374045.1. Lineage (NCBI taxonomy): Eukaryota > Viridiplantae > Streptophyta > Magnoliopsida > Caryophyllales > Plumbaginaceae > Limonium > Limonium bicolor. Next base: position 292,575,427 of record CM041779.1, read on the forward strand.
GCAGATTCTGCTACCGACCGACCCAAGTCTGGGTCGGACCGTGGGTCGGTCGGAGCTGAAGAAATGGAAATAAACCTCTCGGGAATGGACCGACCCAGGAGCCGTGGGTCGGACATGGGTCGGTCGGACTCGAATTTTCTGTGTCGAAGTTTCGCACTTCGACCGACCCAGAGGTGGGTCGGTCGGTGGGTCGGTCGGAGCTTGGACAATGGACTGAAACTCTCGGCAATGGACGACCCAGAGAGGTATGGGTCGGTCGGAATGGTTCTGGGTCGGTCGGGAGAAATTTCAAAGACGAAACCTTACTGGAATGGACCGACCCAGGGTTTTGGGTCGGTCGGTGGGGTCGGTCAACCCATAACTTACAAAAAAAAAAAAAAAAAAAAAAAATGTTTTAATTATATGATTATAGCCATCATATATGTATATGCCTATATACCTATATGCATATATATGTAGTAGTACACCATTAATGAGGTAATAATGGTAAGAAAGTAAGTAGATGAGTAATGAAACAAGTGTAAGAAGTAATAAGGAAGAGAATGGTTTTACAACCGAGTAAGAATGTAATAAAGTAGTAAGTATGCATTGCAAGTAGCAAAGAAGGAGTAAGCTAGATCAATAATAGATCATTGATCATACTACTTCATGTATGTATAGGAAATCAAATAGTTGATCTCCCAAGGACCCGGTAGTACGTAAGCGACGGTGAACGGTATGATTTCCTCATGCCCTGTATCCTAACTTGGTTACCCCGATTTGTGGTTTATGTGATCACCAACAAGATAAATGCATGAACCGGATATATTGCACATAATTGTGTTTGAAACATATTGTTCTTGTTATTGCCCTTGAACATTAGTTTGTATAATTCATGAAATGAATGAATGGAAATGGAGTGTATGTGCAAGTATGAGTAATTGTGTATTGTATGTATGGATGGAAAGTAAGTATGGACTTCTACTAATTTCTAACAACCTAACTCCTAACATGAGTAATGAGTAATGGAATGAGTAGAAGCCCGATATAGTTTCGGCCACGCGTGAGGATAAGGAACCACAAGAGGTTGGAACGAATCCTGGCTATGATTTTCCTTGGACCAATCCCTTTGTATGGGTAGCATCCTGGATTAGTGTGCCATCCTAAAGCCGGTGGTGGGAGATAGTACTCCCTGCCCGGAGGTCATACCGACTTAACTGGAAGTAAGTATGTAAGTATGTAAGTATTGTAATGTATTGGTCTTGACTATGTAAGTCATTGACCCGGAGTAAAAGTATCGAACACCGATTAACCCGGGGTGTGTAATAAGGCTAACTGGACCTTTGTAGTATTGGAGAATTGTGTCTCCGTAATGCGGTGAGTATTCGGTAAGTATAACGGTTGGACTTGTATTGTCTTCCATGCTTGTATGTATTGTATGGAAGTATGCCTCGAAAGAATGTGTGAATTGTATTGTTAAAGCGTATGTATGTATGTATGAAACGAACCGCATGTATACGACCAAATAGTTGGGTACCCTCGCTAGTACGCGGGGTATGCGGTTATCATGTTCAGCGTAAGCTGACCCCCTCGGGGGAATGTTTTTACTCCACAGGTACCCGCGAGGCGTGATGGTAGAGTAAGGGCAGCATGTGATTCTTTTTGGATGTAGTTGGTAGTATTGAAATAGTGTACCGAGTTGTACACGGCTAGAGCCTTTTGAGTAGCCGGTGTACCATGTGGTACACCATTTTGGGATGATGAATTTTACTTGGATAGTAAGGAGAGGTTGTATAAACTCTTCATTTATGGGAAGTAATATTGGATTGTAATTCATATAATTCGGTATACTCGGTAATCAATTGTAATCTAAGTATTTGGTATTGTAAAGTAAGTAGTAGTATTTGCTTATTTAATTGTCAGACCGAGATGGTAAGTAGTGTAGCCTTGTTGATCTTGGATGGTTAACGGCATTGTATCACCCGCCGGGAGTAAGTAAGTATTCCGCTGCGATTCTGGTAATTATGAGCATGATTAGAGGAGTAAGAAAGGATTAGCGGTTGGGGTGTTACAAAAAGTGGTATCAGAGCGAAGTCTCGCTCTGATGATTAGAAGTATTAAGTATAGTGATTACCGAGTTAGGATTTCAACCGTCTTAAGACGGAACTTAGAAACCTAACTAGGAACTACCGTTAGCAATAACGGATACCCTTGACGTCTGTAAAGACGATACTATTGCTTGAATAAAGACCATGAGGTCATAGTATCCCAACATCTAATGTAATCCACACTTGTTCAGATGTCAGGACGAGGTCGAGGCCGACCTAGAGGAGAGACATCTGGTGGACCGGGCGCGCAGACGATAGCTGAGATCGTCGCCGCCACGGTAGCACAGATGCTACCGGAAGTAATCACCGCTGTACAGCTACACAGCAGAACCAGCAGCAGCAGCAGCAGCAACCCGACCCACCTCATCCCCGTGAGACTAATTGGGTAAAAGCAGTCGCCGACCTTCGACCTCCAACTTTAGAGGCGAGAGCGACCCCGCCAAGCTCGAGGCCTACCTCTCCGAGATGGAGACGGCCTTCGACACACTTGAGACTCCCGCTGGAGTCGGTGAGATAGCTGCGTACTATCTGAAGACGCGGCTATGGACTGGTGGAAGCTCGTAAAGGCCGAGCACATAGCGATCCGCATTCGGATGGGAAGCTTACCTCTCTCCTCCGATCTAATACTACCCCGAGCATGTCAAGACCAAGAAAAGGCTTGAGCTCGATGCACTAAGATGACCGAGAAGATGACGGTTGATGAATATTACCGCACCTTCACCTCTCTTTCAGACTTCTACCCGACCTTGGGTATACCGGCCAAGTCTTGGTCGACCGCTTCTACGGCGGATTGAGCCATCGACTCCGGTATGGCATGGGCTTCACACGGTTTACCTCCCTTCAGGTAAACAAGTTGAACCCTTAAAAAGCCATGAGTAATGTAAAAGTATTCCGTATGTAATGTAACCTAATGCCTAAGTAATTCAGGAGTGTTACCATGCTGCATCCGAGTGAGATCACCTGCCAGCTGAGAGATGAGGAGCAAGCTGAAGCGCAAGGTGAGCGGCAAAGGTAACACCTCCGAGATCACACCCAATCCAAACCATGGAAGAAGAAGAAGAAGTATTCTCATCAGAAGAACACTTCAGGAGACGGCGGTGCCCATGCTGAGAAGGGCAAGGCAGCTGAGCCATTGCAGCTTGCCTACACCGCACCAGTGGCAGCAAAGCCACTGAGGTCTCAGCCCTACAGGGGTAAGTAACCAAAACCGAATTAGTACACTGTGAATTAGTATGTATGTAGTATTGTAAGTATACCGAACCTTGCTAACTTGGAAGCTATAGGTTCTGGATTTGGCCAGGGCAAGAACCATCTGATGGCCGCAGTTACATCTGCCGTAACTGCAACAAGGATCATCCGGCACAGATTGCCAAGGAAGGGAGATCCGCTGCTTCACGTGTCAGAAACCGGGCCACCGTGCCAATGTATGCCCAGAGAATTCCAGCCCAAGGGCAACTACCAGGGCTACAAGCAGCGTGAGGGCAAGGAGTTGCATCTGGCGATGCTCATGCCCAGCACACCTCACAGGGACAGGGTCCCGAGGTCCGCAGAGGGCGCACCGCAGAGGCAGCCGGCCTACACATCATAGACCGTGATGGGACCGGGACTAAGTCCGGCCCAGGTAACTGAAACCTTTAATCCTTGAAGAGCATGCTAAGTATCAAAGTAAGTATGAATGGAGTATGAATGCGTAAGTATTGAAGTATGAAATGAGTATGAGTAAGTAACATGGAAGTATGTATTGAGCATGAAATGAATTAGTAAGCCTAGAACTTACTCTAGATGAATTTACCACCTTAGGGAAATTCCATATCTGTTACCCAATACCTTCAAACTCACCTCAGAAGAGACCGACATCGCCACTCACCACTTCAACAACGAGCAGTGTCAGGTATCCGCCCAGGTATGATCTTATTAAAAGGATACCTGACACCCGAAGCACAGATTTCAATCATCCGACGATGCAACGAGTTAGGAATGGGTCCAGGAGGATTTTATACACCCGAATTCCCCGGTGGAGCTACAATGAAGCTAAAGCTTATGTGCTTGGGAAAGGATTGGAACCCTTATACCAAGACATACCAAACGACGCGAACAAGAGACGGAGCAACACCTCCAGCAATACCCCCAGAATTCCAAACGCTTGTCACACAAGCTGTAGAAATTCACAACGGTATGAAGATGAACCAATTCCTGCACTTGAAGCAGATGTGTATTGTCAACTTCTATGAGAAAGAAGGACGACTTGGCTTGCACCAAGACAAGGACGAGACAGCGGAATCTCTGAACTAGGAGTGCCCGTAGTGTCTTGGTCCATTGGTGATGACGCCGTATTTTTGTATAGCGAGCGGAAGCGTGTGGACCTCGCAGAGAAATTGGTATTGAGATCAGGAGATGTCCTCATCATGGGTGGAAAATCAAGGTTGCTGTATCACGGGATCCAGAAGATCAAGTTGAATACGGCACCACCGGCAGTGATCAATGCCACACACATGAAACCAGGACGCCTGAACCTCACCTTTAGAAAGTATTAATCTTGTAGTATCATGTAATCCAGTAGTAACGTGTATTAGAGACACAGTATGTATGATGGTTGGTTATTCAATAAAAGCAGTGTTGGTTATTAAATTCCACTTGCGTTCCACCATCCTTACTTATAATCTTATGAATCAATAGGTTGTGGACTCGGTACCGAAGGTAGCCTGAGCATCCTCACCGAAGAACAAGCCGGCAGAAGCGGCACCATTCTAACGGGAACATTCCCAGTAAACGGCATCGAAGCCAAAGTATTATTCGACTCCGGCGCCTCTCACACCTTTGTATCGCCATCATTCGCTACAAGGTTGGGGCTAGACGCAGATGAGCTACCAAACTTCTTGGTTACTCTCCCGTCGAAGGAGCGAGTAAAATGCACTAAGTATTACCACACCGCCACCATTCAAATCAAAGGCGAAGTGTTTCCCATTTCCTTCATTGAATTCAACGGATTGGGATTCGACTTGATAATTGGAATGAACTGGTTGGAGCGGCACAAGGGACGGATCCTATGCGCCGAGCACCGCTTGCTACTCAAGAGTCCATCTGGGGTCACTGTTTCATACCGCCAGAGACCAAGAGAGCCTTCAACCACAGTCATCTCCGCTATGGCAATGTATCGGGAGCTCAGAAAAGGGCACGAAGTATATTTATGTCACGTGCAAGACCTGGAGAGAGATCCAGAGTTCAGTGACGAGGTAGCAGTAGTCTCAGAATTCCTGATGTTTCCCAAGGAGCTACCTGGTATGCCACCACAGAGAGCGGTAGAGTTTGAAATCGACCTTGTACCGGGTACTGGTCCCATTGCTAGGGCCATACCGTATGGCACCAGCAGAAATGGCAGAACTCAAAGACAATTACATGATCTTCTCGACAAAGGGTTCATACGCCCGAGCGTATCACCCTGGGGAGCACCGGTCCTCTTCGTGAAGAAGAAGGACGGTAGCCTCCGCCTCTGCATCGACTACCGCGAATTGAATGCGGTCACTGTAAAGAATAAGTACCCATTGCCACGCATCGACGACCTGTTCGATCAGTTGAAGGGAGCATCCGTCTTTTCTAAGATTGATCTCCGATCTGGTTACCACCAAATTGCTATCAAAGAGCAAGACATTCAGAAAACAGCATTCCGAACAAGATATGGCCACTACGAATTCACGGTGATGCCATTCGGTTTGTCTAATGCACCAGCCAAGTTCATGGACCTAATGAATCGGTTATTCAGTGATCAGCTGGACACTTCGGTAGTAGTATTCATTGACGACATTCTTGTGTATTCGAAGTCACCAGAAGAGCATGAAAACCACTTGAGAAAAGTACTTGAGACACTGCGCGAGAACCAGCTGTATGCGAAGTTCTCCAAATGCGAGTTTTGGCTAGATCAGGTATCATTCCTTGGTCATGTCATATCGAGCGGGTATATCAGTAGATCCATCTAAAATCGAAGCAGTGCGATCATGGCCTAGACCTAAGACTGTTACCGACATCCGGAGCTTTCTTGGTTTAGCCGGTTATTACCGAGGTTTGTAAAGGACTTCTCCAAAGTCGCTAAGCCCATGACGTCACTCATGAAGAAAGATGCACCCTTTGTATGGACAAAGGAGTGCGAACTATCCTTCCAGACACTGAAAGACTCATTGACCTCAGCGCCAGTTCTCACACTTCCAGAGGGCACAGAGGGATTTGAGGTGTATTGTGATGCATCGGGTAAGGGAATGGGATGCGTGCTCATGCAGCATGGCAAGGTGGTAGCCTATGCTTCTCGCCAGCTGAAAAAGCATGAGGAGAATTACCCGACACATGATCTAGAGTTAGGAGCCATTGTCTTCGCCTTGAAGATATGGCGACACTATCTCTATGGGGTAAGCATCACCATCTACTCCGACCACAAAAGCTTACAGTATGTATTTACCCAGAAAGAACTAAACCTAAGACAAAGGAGGTGGATGGAGTTCTATCAGATTATGACATCAACCTCCAGTACAAAGAAGGGAAGGCAAACGTTGTAGCCGACGCCCTGAGTCGTCGAGCACACTCGCTCCATTCGCTACTCGCTTCTTCTAGCTTGGTTGACGAGGTGCGAGACGCTCAGTTGAGCGACCCTTACTTCACAGAGATCAGACAGAAAATCACAGATGGTACCTTCGAGAGCCGAAAGTACGACTTCGAATTGCATGAAGATGGTCTGATCCGATTGAATGGCAGATTATGCGTCCCCCGAAGCAATGCTGAGCTAAGGGATCGCATTCTGCGAGAGTCACATTGTTCGACATTGCATGTCCATCCGGGAGCCTCTAAAATGTACAAAGACATGAAGAGGTACTTCTGGTGGCAAGGAATGAAATCAGACGTGACTGAGTATGTTCTGAGGTGTCTCACTTGCCAGAAAGTGAAGTTTGAGCACCGAAGACCGGGAGGAATGGTGCAATCCATGCCCATTCCGGAGTGGAAATTCCACGATATCTCTATGGATTTTGTTGTTGGACTCCCACCTGCTAGGGGAGGACTCAACATGATCTGGGTAGTAGTCGATCGCCTCACCAAGGTTGCCCGATTCATACCGATGAAGGACACTTGGAAGGTGGCGAAGCTCGCAGAGCTATTCGACAAGGAGATCATCCGACACCACGGAGTTCCGAAAACCATTGTATCTGACCGCGACACCAGGTTTCTTTCGAGATACTGGAGAGCAACACGGGAAGCGCTTGGTACTGAGTTGAAGCTTAGCACCGCCTTCCACCCACAGACCGACGGTCAGACAGAAAGGACCATCCAGACACTAGAGGACATGCTTAGGGCATGTGCCTTAGACTTCAGGGGAGCTGGATTGAAAGCTTCATCTTATCGAGTTTTCGTATAACAATAGCTATCATGCTTCGATTAAGATGTCGCCGTTCCAAGCTTTGTATGGTAGACCTTGCCGTACCCCGTTGTGTTGGGATGAGTCAAGTGAAGCGGTCATCATAGGACCGGAGTATTTGGAACAAGTACAAGCTGAGGTACAACAAATCCGAGCTAATATGAAGGCAGCCCAAGATAGACAGAAATCCTATGCGGATGTGCGACGACGCGACCTTGAGTTCGCCGTGGGCGACCAAGTGTTCTTGCGTGTCTCACCTATGAAGGGTGTCTTTCGATTTGGCCAAAAGGGCAAACTGAGCCCGAAATTGTAGGCCCGTATGCCATTACCGAGAGGATTGGAGCCGTAGCTTACAGGCTAGCATTGCCTGAAGAATTGGGGCGTGTTCATGATGTCTTTCATGTATCACAACTCAAGAAATACATAGCCGATCCCTCTCATGTATTAGAACCCGAACACTTATCCCTAGAGCCGACGATGAGATATGTCGAGACTCCATTGCGAATCCTTGATACAAAGACAAGAGACACTCGCCATAAATCTGTACGAATGGTGAAGGTCTTGTGGTCTAACCACGATGTCGAGGAAGCGACTTGGGAACTAGAGGACGCCATGAAGGCGAAGTACCCGAATCTATTTGTAGACTAGATGTCTAGTATCCGTATAGCACGGAGGGTACGGGGCGTACCCCTTTTAAGGGGGGTAGAGCCTTTTGCTTTTGCATTGCTTCGGGTTAGCATTGCATAGTATGTATGTATGTAATTGTATTTTGGTTGGCACATGTAGTGCTAAGTGCATGGTATTGACACAAAGTAGTGCTAGTAGTATTGGTATGTAGTACGATGTGTATGGTATGTATGTAATGAGTAATGCATCTGTGTTGTACGGTATAGACACGATGACATTGTGAAGTATTGTGAATGTATTGTGGATGTATGAATTGAATGAGTATGTGTATGATTGAGTATTGTATGGTATTGAATAAGTATGTGATGGTATCTGAATTGTATGCTGGTAGTGTAAGAATTGTGAACACCTTGTAAGGTGGTAGTAGAATGTGTTGTGGCAATTGACTTGCCAAATGAGTAAATGGTAAACCGTAACCTTGAGCAACTTTGAGGGCAAAGTTTCTTAAGGGGGGTAGATTGAAATACCCCGTAATTAAAAACAGTGATTAATTAGGCTAATTATATTTTTAAAGGCTTAATTACACTAAATAAATACTAGGGAACAAATCCCGAGAAAACGGACCTTTAAAATGGTTAAAAGCATAAACGAACCTTAAAGCGCGTTTCGAGGAAACCGGGAAAACGTGACTTTAAGCGGGTCAAATAGACTCGTAACAATTTTGGTCAACTAAATAGTCACTAATAAATATTAGTGAAGCTTTAGAACCAATAAAATTAATTAACGAGAAAATTCCGGAAAACGGGTACCGGTTAGTGAAAACTGTAACAACCGGTAAGTTGTGGGGTGAGAATGCAAATAAAAAACTTAGTGTGTCCACTTGTGCAAAAAAAAAAATCAAAATGGGCAGTGTGTGTGTAGGGGAGGGCCGCCCTCTCTCACTCTCCTTAATTCACTCTTATTTGCTAAAAGACAAGAAAATAAGTAAAAGCAAAAAAAACCCTCACTCTCTCCTCCCACCTCTCTCTCACGTTGGCATCCCCTCCTCTCTATTCTCTCTGATTTCTTCTTCCCTGCGACAGCCATGGGAAGAAGAACCACACAAAACTCTTCACTTCTCTCCTCTTTGTCCAAGCTCAAACCTTCTCCAAACTCAAAACAAAAATATACCATTGAATCCCCTTGCAAGGAGACATTTCATCCTTTCAAAAATCAAAAGACCACTTTCGTTTTTGAGGGTATCACCATTTGGAGATTTGAAGCCACCATTAGAAGCACCTTCACCTCCTTATCATCTTGAGGTAAAAAGAAATTCGAAAATCCATGGTTTCTAGCCCTTGTTTGCATTATAAGAATTTTTGGATTTTGAACTCTTGGCTCTTTGTTGCTCCAGCCGATTTGGCTTCTTTGGTGGGCTAGAAACATTGTTCTCTTGCTAGTCAAGAACTACATTCAACCATTGTGAGGTAATATCCTTGTCTAAACCCTAAAACATTAAATTCTAGGGTTAGTGCAAAAATGAATGTTAAATGGTAGTGTGTATTGGTATGGTGGTTGTAGTATTGTGCATTTTGTGAGGAAGAACCAAGAAGAAGGAAAGAAGAAAGGAGGAAGCAAGAAAGAAAGGAAAAACTAGTAAGAACAAGGTAAAGTCTCTTACCTTGAACTAGTTTGGTGTCATGTAATGTAACAGTTTTTGAATTGTAAAAATGAGTAAGGAATTAAGTAATGAGTAGCAAGTGTATTGTAGTATAATGAAGAATGATATTGTAACAGTTTTGAAGTTTTAAATGAGTTTTAAAAGCTTGGGAAAACATTGGGTATTGAATGGGTATGTGTGCAGGATTTTATTGTTGTTGAAGTTGTATTGAAATGTGAGTATAATGTATTGAGTAAACAGGTGGTGAGAATCGTATTATGTGAGCTGAAATAATGTGTGGAGTATGTTAAGAATATAGGGGAGATTATGCCCAAATTTGTGTAGAAAGATGAGGACTTAGATTGTTTAAGAAGAGGAAGTATTTGGAGAGTTTGAGATGAGTGTTTTGTAGTTTGTAACAGATTTTGAAAGAAGTATGTTAATGGAATGGAACTAGGATGTGAGTAATGTATTTTGGATGCTAGGAGTACATTAGTTGAGGGAACATTGGAGTGTAAGAGGGGAGATGAAAATCTGTAGCATATGAGGAGAGAACAAAATCTGTAGCATAAGGTATAAGGGTAGAAACAGAGGAGTGTTGAGTTGGAACTTGAGGAATTTTGTATAAGTAAGCATAGGATTGTGTAAGGTATTAAGGAATGGATTAGCATGATTTGGAGTGTTTAATTTGTATTGGAACATGTTAGGATGTGTGTAGAAAGATTGGGGAAACAATGGGTGAAATTGGAATTGAAAAACAAGGTCTGTAGCAGATTCTGCTACCGACCGACCCAAGCCTGGGTCGGACCGTGGGTCGGTCGGAGCTGAAGAAATGAAAATAAACCTCGGGAATGGACCGACCCAGGAGCCGTGGGTCGGACATGGGTCGGTCGGACTCGAATTTTCTGTTGTCGAAGTTTCGCACTTCGACCGACCCAGAGGTGGGTCGGTCGGTGGGTCGGTCGGAGCTTGGACAATGGGACTGAAACTCTCGGCAATGGACCGACCCAGAGAGGTATGGGTCGGTCGGAATGGTTCTGGGTCGGTCGGGAGAAATTTCAAAGACGAAACCTTACTGGAATGGACCGACCCAGGGTTTTGGGTCGGTCGGTGGGTCGGTCGACCCATAACTTACAAAAAAAAAAAAAATGTTTTTATATGATTATAGCAATCATATATGTATATGCCTATATACCTATATGCATATATATGTAGTAGTACACCATTAATGAGGTAATAATGGTAAGAAAGTAAGTAGATGAGTAATGAAACAAGTGTAAGAAGTAATAAGGAAGAGAATGGTTTTACAACCGAGTAAGAATGTAATAAAGTAGTAAGTATGCATTGCAAGTAGCAAAGAAGGAGTAAGTTAGATCAATAATAGATCATTGATCATACTACTTCATGTATGTATAGGAAATCAAATAGTTGATCTCCCAAGGACCCGGTAGTACGTAAGCGACGGTGAACGGTATGATTTCTTCATGCCCTGTATCCTAACTTGGTTACCCCGATTTGTGTGTTTATGTGATCACCAACAAGATAAATGCATGAACCGGGATATTGCACATAATTGTGTTTGAAACTATATTGTTCTTGTTATTGCCCTTGAACATTTAGTTTGTATAATTCATGAAATGAATGAATGGAAATGGAGTGTATGTGCAAGTATGAGTATTGTGTATTGTATGTATGTATGGAAAGTAAGTATGGACTTCTACTAATTCCTAACAACCTAACTCCTAACATGAGTAATGAGTAATGGAATGAGTAGAAGCCCGATATAGTTTCGGCCACGCGTGAGGATAAGGAACCACAAGAGGTTGGAACCGAATCCTGGCTATGATCTTTTCCTTGGACCAATTCCCTTTGTATGGGTAGCATCCTGGATTAGTGTGCCATCTTAAAGCCCGGTGGTGGGAGATAGTACTCCCTGCCCGGAGGTCATACCGACTTAACTGGAAGTAAGTATGTAAGTATGTAAGTATTGATGTATTGGTCTTGACTATTGTAAGTCATTGACCCGGAGTAAAAGAGTATTGAACATCCGATTAACCCGGGTGTGTAATAAGGCTAACTGGACCTTTGTATGTATTGGAGAATTGTGTCTCCGTAATGCGGTGAGTATTCGGTAAGTATAACGGTTGACTTGTATTGTCTTCCATGCTTGTATGTATTGTATGAAGTATGCCTTGAAATGAATGTATTGAATTGTATTGTATAAAGCATGTATGTATGTATGTATGAAACGAACCGCATGTATACGACCAAATAGTTGGCGTACCCTCGCTAGTACGCGGGGTATGCGGTTATCATGTTCAGCGTAAGCTGACCCCCTCGGGGGAATGTTTTTACTCCACAGGTACCCGCGAGGCGTGATGGTAGAGTAAGGGCAGCATGTGATTCTTTTTGGATGTAGTTGGTAGTATTGAAATAGTGTACCGAGTTGTACACGGCTAGAGCCTTTTGAGTAGCCGGTGTACCATGTGGTACACCATTTTGGGATGATGAATTTTACTTGGATAGTAAGGAGAGGTTGTATAAACTCTTCATTTATGGGAAGTAATATTGGATTGTAATTCATATAATTCGGTATACTCGGTAATCAATTGTAATCTAAGTATTTGGTATTGTAAAGTAAGTAGTATGTATTTGCTTATTCTAATTGTCAGACCGAGATGGTAAGTAGTGTAGCCTTGTTGATCTTGGATGGTTAACGGCATTGTATCACCCGCCGGGAGTAAGTAAGTATTCCGCTGCGATTCTGGTAATTATGAGCATGATTAGAGGAGTAAGAAAGGATTAGCGGTTGGGGTGTTACAGGAATCGTGATCCTTTGATGATCCTACATGGCTCCGATCCTACCTGTGATCCGGATCGTAACAATGAATTTGGATCGTAAAATTATAGGATCGTGGGATCGAATCGCGATTCTGTGAACATTGAATACAAGTATATCATGTCTTGTCAATTTCATACAAAACGCTTATGTATTATCTCCTTGGCAAATACATGTCTTAGTCAAGTTAGTTTAAGACTAAAACCTCATACCTACTCTGTCAGCACCCGGATCCTTTCAGACTCATCCATGGTGAGCATGGTAACTTAAGATTCCTTCACCATTTCCACTTAAAACTCCTCTTCTTCATCTATAAGCCATGGGGAGCTTAGATCCACCTTCTTCTGTTTAAAAACTCAAATTACAGAATTATTTTACCAAGGAAATTTGGCCATTAAGCTTGGAAATGGAGTAGAAGCTCAACTCCACCAAGAGAATGTAAAAATGTTCTTTAAGCTCCAATGGTTCATTTAATTCAATTTGTCCGAATTTGGGGCTTCCGTTTAACTCATTTTCTTCACTTATTTCATACACAAATTTTTTACATCTTCCACACCAAGAAGGGCTGAAAATCAACACCAATTTTATCTGAAATACCCCAAACCTAAGTATGTTAATTAACCATCAATATATGATGTAGTAAGGCTAAAATATGCCTTAGAAAGATGGTAGACAATTTAAACCAAGGAAAACACAAGAAAATGCCTTAAGGGCAATTTGGGCAGAAACATGCTCTAAGCTTGGAGTGACTTTGATTAGCACCCAAATACCATTATAAGACTTTAGTAATATGCTAATGGACATTTTAATCAATTATCAAAGAAAACCAAGCTCAAAAACAAGCTTAAATACAAAATGTGCTTTAAGACTCCTTAAAGCACCTTTTTGAGAAATTGTCTTAGAAATGGGTTTTGAGTGGCTAAATGCCTATGATTACATCTTAATCAACATGTGTACTAATTGGTATCACATTAGGAAGTCTAAATCAATGGGAAATCAAAAATTTCACAAATATGTGCACTAGTTTGTAAATAGTGCCAAATAGTGCTAAATCAAGCTTAAGTCAATTAGTTGGTCAACAAAGACCTTGTTAGCCTTATCTAATGAGGGGGCGGTTTCTAAGGGATGAGTCGTTAAAGACTTCATCAAATAAGAAAAGAAAAGGGGAAGGAAAGTAATAGAAAGACCATTACCTTTTATAACAAATATCTTCATTTAAGCCACCTTCTTCTTCTTCTCTTCATTTCTCCTTCCTTCCACGGTTTCTTCTTCTCCTCTCCTGCTCCAAAACCGAGAGAGCTCCATCCATGGGTGCTCCACCTTCAATTGCTCACCAAGGATTCATCTTTGCTCCAAATCAAAAACCAAGTAGAGATTTCTCTTAGTTAGGCCAAGACCTATCTTCCTATCTTCTCAAATCCTTCAAAGCTCAAGTTTGGTGCCATGAGAAAACTCCATTGATGAAGGAAAATCAAGTTTGAAGAGCCCATTTGGTTCTCCATTCATTCAAGGTAATAAAAATGTAAGAAAAACCATGTTTCCACCATTTCTTCTACATGGCCGAAAATTACTACTCATGGGGCTTTGTTTTTATGCCTTGTTCTAGCTTGTTTTATTCACCAAGGACTAGTGGAGGTCCTATTTCATTCAATGCCCAAGTCTACCTTGAGACTTCAAAGGTAATCATCCACTTTTATACCTTAGAACACATTTTTAACCTAGGTTTTCATTCCTTAAGGTTAGTGTATTGTTTAGCACTCATGTGAGTCTTTGAATATTGGTTAGAACATTGGCAAGGGAAATTTAAATGGTGGCCGAGATTCATTCAAGAAGAAGGTCTAAGGAGGAAGTTAAGATAAGCTTGGGAAAACAAGGTAAAATGCTTACCTAATGGTGGTTTAAGTTTTAAGGGATGGTATTTAGATAAGTACCAATGTAGCTTTAAGCTACATTAGGTAATGGGTTATATAACCTAGGAAAAGGAATTTAAACAAGCTTATGAACTTGTGACTACGGAGCCAATGGGAATGAGTTAATAAGATAAGTTTAAGGTGGATTTTAAGAGCATTATCACTACTATGAGATTGATGGTGTATTTGCAAGGTTGAAAGCTTTTATATGTGGAAATTCATGTTTTTAAAAAAAATTTTTAATTTATTTGGGGCCTATCCTGTCATTTAGAGCCTTAGTGCTATGCAATTTAAGATATTGCATCATATTGAGGTTATTGTGAATGAGTTGATTTGAGTGATAAAATATGATGAGAAAGAACTAGCTGTGTGTTAGATGGTTGAATAGGAAACCATGCATTTGGGACTGATAATGTACTAGAGTCTATGGCGAAATTGAGTAGAAAACAAAGTGTTTCGAGTGGTAGTGGTGAGTAAGATCCCTAGGATTCACTTGGGATCATTAATAGGAAATTTGTGCAATGATTAACTACGGAGTTCTTGAGGATGAGAATGACCTAGAGTTGTCTAGGAAGATTAGGGGATTGGTGGGTGTTTTTGAACGCACCAAAGTCATGGTAAGAGGAATGGTAAGACTTTTTCAAACTTTGAATGAAGATGTATAATGCTTTAAGGTGATTTCGTTATGAACTAGGGAATATAACATTAGAGTTTTGGGAAGTTTGTGTACTTCTGTGAAGATTGAGGAGAATGTTGTAGATTGACTAGGAATGTATAAGAGTGTATGATCATGAGAATGGTAAGTAATAGTAAAAGAAATGTGAGTCTAAGGAGGGTGTAGGAAGGTCAAGGTAAAGAAGAACTAGGTAAGGTGCTAAGAGGATAGGAAAAATGATTAGGTATGTCCAAGAGTTTTGAATGATGAGTAATAAATGGAAAAGAGAGAAATTGGTGCATGGATATGCAAGGTGACTTGAGGAAGTTTTGGTAAATGAACTGAAGATGGAAATGATGTTTATGAAGTTCTCAAACTGTTTAAGGAGGGAACACTGGGTTGGTTAAGTTTTGGTAAGGTTACAAGTTGGGAATTTAGGAAATAGTGCTAAGTGTTAGGAGTTTAAAAGAATTGAGTGAATGTTTAAGTAGATCCTTTGGAAATTGTTTTAGAGAGTTTGGTGGAAGTTCTAAGGAGAGTTTAAGTGCCTAAATGGTATTAGGACCATGGGGGAACTTGTGGAGAAGCTTGGAGTCAAATGGGAATTAGAAACAAGGTTCTGGAGCCGACCGACCTTAGGGACCGGACCTGTAAGGTCGGTCGAGCTCAGTTTACACTACCGGAAAGAGTTCTGGAATCGACCGAACTTGGGACCGGACTTACAAGTTCGGCGGGCTTGTATTTTGTGTACGAATTGAGTCTCTAGAATCGACCGAACTTGGGACCGACCTTGGCAAGTTCGGTCGGCCTTAAATTTCCCACGGGAAAACTCTCGGGAATGGACTGACCTTGGGACCGGACTTGCAAGGTCGGTTGGGGTAAAATTTTCAAACGGTAATAATTTCTGGAATGGACCGACCTTGGGTAAGGTCGGTCGTAAGGTCGGTCGACCCTAAAATAAAAAAAAAGAAGAAACCTAAGAAAGTTTAGAGTATAAATGGTACCCCCTTAAGAGGGCATTGATGATTAGAGGTATAAAGACCTAAGGGATTAAGTTTAGTATGAACTTAAAAGTTTAAGTTAGGTTGTAAGAATAAGTTGTAAAACTTATGAGGTGTTAGGTGGGGAATCATTATGGGTTAAGTAAGTTAAATAAGTTTAATTAAGTTAAGTGATTAACAACCTAAAACTGAATGAATGTTTTAGGGCTTGAGTATTTGGACTCCGAAAGAGAGTAAGCAACTGAACGACCCACGGTGAACGGTACAGTTCTTCTTGTGACCTGCTTGCTAACGAGGTGTCCCTCGGCTTGTGTGCTATTTGTTTTTGTGTGCTCTTAAACAAATAAAGCATGCAACCGGAACATTATGTTTATTGTATTGTTGTGTGTTGTTTGAAAACTACACAACTTACCGTGAGAACTTACTAACCAACGTCTAGTAAGGAATTGAGTGAGAATAAGGAACGCTCCCTAATATTAGTTTGTTATAAACCGAAAGAGGTTAACCAACAAACATTGTCTTGAGACTTCTACTAACTGGAACTTAAGGGGGGAGTGAGGACCCGGGACTGACTCCGGTCATGCATGCTGAGGAATAAGGGGGTCGGTATCTAAAGCAGATCCAACTTCCGCTTAAGGACTTGTCTTCGGACTTGTTGCCTAGGTCGGTTGCCGGCTCAGCTACATTGGACATACAGTCCAAGTAGGAGGCATTAAGATGGTGCGGTAGGATCACCTAAATCCTAAATTATAAGATAAGTTGTATATTCAACCAATGGAGTTAATAGCTCATTGGCTAGGGTTGCTTTTTGACCCGACAAAATAAACATTGAGGTAAGATACAATCATTTCTATTTAAAGGGTGGTTTGTATTCTAAGATTAAGATAAGGTTTAAGATAAGTTGCACCATTCCTTTTTAAAGGATGGTTTGTATTATAAGACTGAGATAAGCTACACCCATTCCAATTTAAAGGATGGTTGTTTTCTAAGACTAAGTTAAGGACTAAGATTGAGGTAAGATAAGGTTGGATTGAGAATAAGAGGAAACATAACTTAAGGAATTAAATAGTTAACCTCTGATTAAGAGAACACATTTAAGTCGTTCATTGTGTTGAACTTTGATTGTTCTTATTTGGATTGTTGTTTATTGCACTTTCTATTATTGTTGCATCTAATCAACCTCCATGCTATCGACAATTAGTCGTCGTAGCCACGTTAGCTTGGGGGCCATAAGAGGATCGTACCAGCATTCGTGCTGACCCCTTTGGGGGCTATTTTTACTACACAGGTGAACGTCAGAAGGCGGCCGTCGCGAGAGTAAGAAGGGGTACAAGCGTTACGGGTTAAGTGTGGCCTACGAGTTGTGCATGTACACTCGAATGGCAATTTGAGTTAGTAAGATGTATAGGATGTGAGGGGATTGTAAGAAGGATATGTATTTGGTTAAGACTTGTAAGTACCAATGTTCGGTATATTCTGTCAATCAGACCGTGACAAGGTCCTGGAGTGTATTGAATTCCACTGTGACATTTATATATGTTGTTAAGTTGCGAAACCACATTTGGATTGAGATGGGGTGTTACAAAAAGTGGTATCAGCGTAGTTACGCTCTGAAGACAAGAAATACCGAACTTAGGCGAATATTGAGGTTGAGTTTGAGTTATGGGTTAAGGGTTGAGTGATAGAGTGAGAGGTGTGTTATTCAGGACTCCCCAGTATTTACCGGATATCCATAGTACCTAGACCCGCCCTCCACATCCCTAAACCCTGAATATGTGGAACAAACGCCAGAGAGAAGAAAGCCTTCTCTTACTCGGGAAAACCTGATCTGGCAGTTAGTTAACAGTAAGCAATACGAGAAACATCTTGTTGCACAACAGTTACGGAGAACTTGGAGGTTTTTAATGGAGCGCAACAAAGAAACAGGCACTACCTATGGAGTTCTATCAATAAGGGAACGGTAATTACCGGCAACATGGGTCGACATGCTACGCAGTCGAAATAACCCGCAATACCAATGGTAAGGAAGGCACTACGAGTGCAATGGATAAGGAAAGATAAGCGACGTGAGTACCGGACAATGGTCCGAATGAGCATAGCAGTGGGATAATATAAATCTTGAGGGTTAAGACTACCGGAAACTCCAGTTAGAAACGTGGACTCCAAACCCCATACAATGAGGAAGGTTATAAAACCTGGCCGACATAGCGCAAGCGACAATAGGACATGTACTACTGTATACCGGAATAGGACTACGATGTAGTGCCTAAAAGAGGATCATTACTTAGTAACCATGACAAAATATGTGAAGACGGGAGCGAGGATTAAGACATAAGTAAGTAATGAGGGGTTCCCTCAAAAAGAGGAACACCCTGACAACTGACAGTACTATCAAAACAACCAGGAAACTGCCGGATGGCTAGTTATCCTAAATAAGAGAACGTCGAAGGAGTCCCGAGGACTACCAAAGATATATTAGGAGAAGTACCATTACTGATGCGTAAGGCACCGGTAACCCAACTTGCATAGCGCACTTGCCATAGCAAGTGCTACCACGGTTAAGCTACACGGAAAGCCATCATGGCGAGATAGTAGAACGCCACAGTTTTAGTACATTTTAATACCGGACTGTAAATCTATAAGAACGGGGGAATGAGACCTTGGAAGGGCCTGACGGCCTGACCATGATGAGAAGAGTGGATACACCAGTCAGCAGGGAGCAGAACTTGGACAGAATACTAAACGATATAAATATTAGCAACGGTACAATCTACTACAACAACAACCGACAGTGCGGTAAACATCAAACCTAAACCCCGAGAGGAAAACATAAGAGATCGCTCAGTAATGCGAGCAAAACACTACGTAAGTGATAACGTACAAGGAATGCATTACGGAATACAATGGAGACTGCCGACATAAAAACATTCAACAAGAATGGGATAAGACTCCCAGATTGATCACTGAGAATACCAGTATAAGCATTCTTCAATGAAGATGTAGGAAAGCCCAGAAGACAAGGATAAAAGAAATGAACATAAGTTATAACCTACTAAGGATTAAAGACGTACAACCCTGGAAAGAAAAGCTCAGAGGTCTACCCCCACAGAACGGCATAGTCGAGCCGAACAAACTGATGAATGACAGTTAATACTGTTTGTCTAACTCATTACACCCCAGGTATGATTGATCATCAACGGGTGGCGTGGTCAACGGAAGTTGAACGAAGCGTTGAGATGGAGGTATAAGATGGCCTGGATAAATATCCAATTTAGACACCGTAAGGCAGACGCCTAATACGAACCTAACCTTGATTGCTAAAAGACATAAGTCTAGTAAAATGACAGTATTTTTGAGGACACTAAATAACCTCAGATCACCTGAATAAACTTCCGTAGCAGGAAGCAGGATGCAGCAACTTACCATGAAATTCGATACTACATTTAAAATGTAACCTAACGGTGGATAGCGTCTAAGAACCAGAAACCTATAAGGATAACCTACAGATGAAAAGAGTACAAGTAATGGACTGAGGCATTAAGCACTAAGAGCCTACGAGCCAAGGATGTTAACCACATCAGAGCCCGAGGCGTAGTAAGTTGTAAAAGAGCTTATCAAGCCATGAAGGAACTACAATGTGTAGATGTGAACGGTTACCAAACCTATAACTTAGATTGTGGAAAATGTTGCCAGGAAAAGGCACCAATGAGAATAATGAGATAGTACATTGGTAGGGGCGGAGAACAAACCATGCCTTTTAGGGTGGGGATACCTCTCCGTGTTGTGAGGCCAAGAGTGGGAATAAACCCCTCAAAAGGGCTTTCACTTATTCGAGAAATAATACACTTTGTTAGAGAATGGAAACTGTAAACCTTGAGATTACCTTAGAACATACCAGATACACTTGAGTAATAAGGAAGGCTGCAGAGATAGACCCCATATCCAACACCCAGGATGTAAGAATCAGTAATCGTCAGAGATAAACATTGTGAGTGCACATTATGGCACGGCAAGTGATCAATGCTCAGAAGAGCTTGTGATGCAGCGGATGACTTCTTCAGGAACCGGTTAAATTACATGGTAAACAACATCATAAAGATGAAAGAATGCGAGAGAAATTAGCCTACTTATGAACCTAGGATTGAGCAGAACACCTGCATATTAAGAGATAACCATTTTACACACGGTACGGCACACCACCGCCGTACACCGAATTGGAGAAACCCCAGTGTGCTTACACCAGAAGGGGATTGAATATAAGATAAGATGTTAGAGTAAATGAGTAAGTAGTTGCGCCATCAATGGGCAACATAGTAAAGGCCAGCTACCACGGTAGTAGTGGTCATGACTACAATATTTATATAAGGGAATTAAGTCATGGTGCGCAGTAAAGTGACCGTTATGTATGAGCCGTCAAATATTGACACCGAGGCAATTAAATTTATAAGCTAAGACCAATATAAGTAAGGAAATAAGATGGTAGACGAACTGTGCATTGATGCCAGTAGCCTGGACCTGGTTAGGTAAGATTTCACAGGAAGCACACTACCCACTCCTTAAGGAACTGGAAGTGCATTCCTAGTAGAACAAAAATGAGAAAGAAGATAAGAGTCTCTATGAAAAGAGACCTCAGTCACTAAGAGACCGAATCAGTACGGGATACAGAAAGAACTAGAGCATACAATACCCAAGGACATAATAAATGGATTTTCCTTGATTAAGTTCAAGAAGAACAATAATTGTTATTATGGGACGATGAAAGAGGAGATCGACAACAGAATACTTCATAATTAGCAATAGCTAAATGTGTGACGGACACTACAAGTTTACTAAAACGAGACGTGGGACGACTGCACCCCACATGGGCTTGCAGGCCTAACACGCTCATTTATGAGTTAGTTGGGTAAGTAGTAATGTACCAGTAAGGTACCCCATGCATGTAGACGAGTGGTGTAAGGAACACGAGAAGTAGTCGACTCCGTACCACGAACAACGACGCAAGATCAGACAAGAGCAGCTACTACCACAAACAGTCGAAGAGAAGAATTCAGTTGAACCAACAACACAAAGGATCAGAGAACAGATAATTAAGGACAATGAAGTGCGAAGAGCATGGATTGTTAAATACAGACATTGGACATGTCTTAAGATGTAAGAGATTAAACTGTAAAGCGCAATAAGCACTAAACAGTAGTTTCAGATTAAGATTCATCCTCAGACCAAAGGTCAGATGGAAAGAACAATTTAGATATTCGAGAAAACACTAAGAGTATGAACATAAGATCTTCAAGGAGAATGGATAGACGAGTTACAACTCATTAAGGCCGTGTATATAAAAAGATAACACATGTCCACTGAGAGACCAATATTCCTAACTGTGAGGAGGCAGAAGGATATACAATATGTGAACGATTAGAAAGGCAGTTAAGCCTAAGATTATCAGAGTCGCGCAGCTGAAGCTACCAAACCAGTACCTTTGAGATTAGACCAAACTAAGTTAAGAAAATGGTATAAGTACCGTTAAGAATCCTCGATACAGAGACTAAGCCATTAACGTAGTTATGACCCTCTGATTCAATTATAAGTGAGATAGATGACATGGAAGCTTGAATGCTTGGTAAGAATTAGACATCTTGAACCTATGTTCAAGGATGATATAATGTTGATTACGTGGGCGTAATCCATTTAAGGGGGGGTAGAGCAAAAAACCGTTTAGCATATGTTTGTGTACTAAGTACATAAACTACGGTGTGCATAGCACAAGAATTTGAGAATATGTTTTACATAAACATTTTAAGATTAACTATGGTTATTACGCACAGAAGATGCGAATACCACACATATTAAGTACCTATCTTGTTAACTCCGGTGTGAGTAAGTTAAGAGAATTAAGGAAGAGGATTAAGGAGACTTAAAAAATAAGGAATATATATGTAGGTCGATCGATATGTGACTATGTGTGAACAAGAATAAGATTACACTATGGGATACTATATCGATATGATATGATGAGAAGAAGAGATAGTAATGCTATGAGATATAAGATGGTGAGAATTGGTATGAGACGGTATATTATAGAACTTAGTATGATTTAAGTTTTGAGGTAATTACTAAGAGATGAATTGGGAATGTTTGATGGACTGAGTCCACACTTTGGAGATGTATTGATTATGATTAGAAGAACTAAAAAAGATAGAAAATTGGACATGAGTGAATTATTTGGATGTTTGAAAATAACGTGGGAGGTGGAACTTGATTTTCTAGGGATCAAGGGAAACCGAACACAAATTGGGGTGGAAGGATAGTTCTACACTGATGCTGATCACATCAGGGTTGGATGATTCCTGAAACTCCCTAGCAGTGGTCACAATTAAATCACGCTAAGGATAGAGGCATTAGGATGAAATGAAATTGGAGTTGATTGTATTTTAATTAGAGGAATTATTCCTCACATGACCTCGTAAAAAGGATTACCTTTTTACTGAGTCTCGCCCATGAAGTCGAGGACGCACGAGCCTTTGTCTTCGGACCGGTGACATGGGGAGAGCAGAGTTGTTTTATATTCTGGCCTATGGTGACGAGGACGAACGAGCCATTGTCTACGGACCGGTGACATGGGAGAATACGTTGGAAATTATGTGAATGTTTTAATCATCAAAAGGAACAAAGGGAATTTTGAGTGCTACACATGCTTAAGCGTGTTGTGTGATATTTAAGTATAAGCATATGGCGGATCTAATGATCCAATGAGTTAATTATACATAAGTATGATCTATATGATCTATGGAATGAGGTAAGGCATGTATTCTAATAAGATAAGGTGCATGGGAACTTTGGGGACAAAGTTCTTTTAAGGGGGGTAGATCTTTTAAGGGGGGTAGATTGAAATACCCCAAACTTAAGTATGTTAAGTAAACATCAATATATGATGTAGTAAGGCTAAAATATGCCTTATAAAGATTGTTAGACAATTTAAACCAAGGAAAACAAAGAAAATGCCTTAAGGGCAATTTGGGCAGAAACGTGCTCTAAGCTTGGAGTGACTTTGATTAGCACCCAAATACCATTATAAGACTTTAGTAATATGCTAATGGACATTTTAAATCAATTATCAAAGAAACCAAGCTCAAAAACAAGCTTAAATACAAAATGTGCTTTAAGACTCCTTAAAGCACCTTTTTTAGAAATTGTCTTAGAATGGGTTTTGAGTGGCTAAATGCCTATGATTACATCTTAATCAACAAGTGTACTAATTAGTATCACATTAGGAAGTCTAAATCAATGGGAAATCAAAAATTTCACAAATACGTGCACTAGTTTGTGAATAGTGCCAAATAGTACTAAATCAAGCTTAAGTCAACATAAGTCAATTAGTTGGTCAACAAAGACCATGTTAGCCTTATCTAATGAGGGGGCCAGTTTCTAAGGGATGAGTCATTAAATACTTCATCAAATAAGAAAAGAAAAAGGGAAGGAAAGTAAAAGAAAGACTATTTACCTTTTATAACAAATATCTACATTTAAGCCACCTTTCTTCTTCTCTCTCTTCATTTCTCCTTCCTCCTTCCACGGTTTATTCTTCTCCTCTTCTGCTCCAAAACTGAGAGAGATCCATCCATGGGTGCTCCACCTTCAATTGCTCACCATGTTCATCTTTGCTCCAAATCAAAAACCAAGTAGAGATTTCTCTTAGTTAGGCCAAGACCTATCTTCCTATCTTCTCAAATCCTTCAAAGCTCAAGTTTGGTTCCATGAGAAAACTCCATTGGTGGAGGAAAATCAGGTTTGAAGAGCCCATTTGGTTCTCCATTCATTCAAGGTAATAAAAATGTAAGAAAAACCATGTTTCCACCATTTCTTCTACATGGCCAAAAATTACTACTCATGGGGCTTTGTTTTTATGCCTTGTTCTAGCTTGTTTTATTCACCAAGGACTAGTAGAGGTCCTATTTCATTCATTCCTAAGTCTACCTACTACTCCTGAGACTTCAAGTAATCAATCATCCACTTTTATACCTTAGAACACATTTTTACCCTAGGTTTTCATTCCTTAAGGTTAGTGTATTGTTTAGCACTCATGTGAGTCTTTGAATATTGTTAGAACATTGGCAAGGGAATTTAAATGGTGGCCGAGATTCATTCAAGAAGAAGGTCTAAGGAGGAAGTTAAGATAAGCTTGGGAAAACAAGGTAAAATGCTTACCTAATGGTGGTTTAAGTTTTAAGGGATGGTATTTAGATAAGTACCAATGTAGCTTTAAGCTACATTAGGTAATGGGTTATATAACCTAGGAAAGGAATTTAAACAAGCTTATGAACTTGTGACTAAGGAGCCAATGGGAATGAGTTAATAAGATAAGTTTAAGGGGGATTTTAAGAGCATTATAACTACTATGAGATTGATGGGTGTTTTGCAGGTTGAAAGCTTTTATATGTGGGAAATTCAGTGTTTAAGTTTAAGTTATTTAAGGGCCTAAGAGCCATGTCATTTAAGAGCCTTAGTGCTATGCAATTAAGATTATTGCATCATATTGAGGTTGTTGTGAATGAGTTGATTTGAGTGATAAAATATGATGAGAAAGAACTTGATGTGTGTGAGATGGTTGAATGAGGAAAACAATGCATTTGGGCATGATAATGTACTAGAGAAGCTCTGGCGAAATTTGAGTAGAAAACAAAGTGTTTAAGTGGTAGTGGTGAGTTAAGATGCCCTGGGATTCACTTGGGATCATTAAGAGGAATTTGAGTGGAAATGAGTTAACTAAGGAGTTCTTGAGGATGAGAATTACCTAGAGTTGTCTAGGAAGAATTAGAGGATTGGTGGGTGTTTTGAACACACCAAAGTCATGGTAAGAGGAATGGTAAGACTTGTGCAAAATTTGAAGGAAAAGATGTATAATGCTTTAAGGTGATTTAGTTATGAACTGGGGAATATAACAATGAGAGTTTTGGGAAGTTTGTGTAATTAGTGAAGATTGAAGGAGAATGTTGTAGATTGACTAGGAATGTATAAGAGTGTAAGATCATGAGAATGGTAAGTAATTGAGTAAAAGAAATGTAGATGTCTAAGGAGGGTGTAGGAAGGTCAAGGTTAAGGTGCTAAGAGGATGGGAAGAAATGATTAGGTATGTCCAAGAGTTTAGGAATGATGAGTAATAAATGGAAAAGAGAGGATTGGTGCATGGATATGCAAGGTGACTTGAGGAAGTTTTGGTAAATGAACTGAAGATGGAAAATGATGTTTATGAAGTTCTCAAACTGTTAAGGAGGGAACACTTGGGTTGGTTGAAGTTTTGGTAAGGTTACAAGTTGGGAATGTAAGGAAATAAGTGCTAAGTGTTAGGAGTTTTAAAAGAATTGAGTGAATGTTTAAGTAGATCTTTGGAAATTGTTTTAGAGAGTTTGGTGGGAGTTCTAAGGAGAGTTTAAGTGTCTAAATGGTATTAGGACACATGGGGGATGAAATACCCCAAACTTATTTAACATGGATTAAATATTTAATCACATTAATTAAGGCCTGAACATGCCTTATAAATCAACTGAGAACAACAGTGGTCAACATAAAACAAGATGTTGCACCCGTTGACTGTTAAGGGTAAATGAATACCCAATGAACTTCTTAGGACCTAAAAATTTGTCCTAAGTCTATTAACATAATATTAAACATATTATAACCGTTGGACAACACTCCAACACAAAGAAAAAGCATTTACATGCTTCAAGGTCAAAAAGGGCAAAAAGGTGCTCTAGGAAAACCTTAAAAATCAATGATGACCTCTAAATGATATAAAATTGAATTACATGATCAAATATCATGTAAGGGACACAAAAAACCGTTTTCAAAGAAAACTAAGCTCAGAAACACCAGGCACACAAATGTGCGCTAAAACTCCTTAAAGCACGTTTTTGTGAAATTGTCTTCTGAATTGGTTTTTAATGGGCTAAAAGTTGTAAATACCTTTAAATATGATATTATATCACATTATATCATATTAGGAATTTAATTCCAAATTTTACAAATTTTTACAAATATAATATTAAAATATTATAAAACCCTAAAAGGGGGCCCACATGAGTCAACATTGACTAAGATTGGTCAAGAGGTCAAAGTTGACCCTTAGACCATATAAGTTCGACATATACAAGCTTAGGAGGCTCCCATTTCGTGACTTGCACATTAAATGAGCAAGATTCCAAAAGCTTCCTTAAATTAAGGACTAACTTTTGCTTTATAATTGTTTATTCACTCCATTAACTCCATTATTTGACTCACCAGCCTCAAAATTCGGTGGAGCCTTCCTTTCTCAACCACCAGCCGACCTCATGTCCCCTCCTTATCCCTTTGATGAGTCACCCCAATAATGTGACATTAAACTAATCTAAATTACATTTTCTAAGCAAATATACCAATTCTAGTCAATCTCTCTCTCCTAGCTTCATTCCAATCGGTGAAGCTCCCCTTTGAGACTCTCTCAAGCTCTCCCAACCGTGGCTCCTCAGCTAAGAAGGTAGATCCAACTTCTAAGCTTCCAAATGATGGTTTAAGGCTTGTTTTGACTCTTTTTCTCATCTCTTCACCACCTATGCTTAGATCTCGTGACTAATCAGTTCCTATGGCTTATTCTCAGTGTTCTAAGGTTAGAACATCAGTCAAATTCGAATGAAACAAGTTTAGTGACCAAGGTTGCTCAAAATCCATTTTAAGGTAAAAATGTGCTTTAAGCTCATAACTTTTGATTCCCTTCAAGTTCGGCTGTGAAACTTTGGTCATAGCCTCATCTTCTTCTCCTTTTCATGTGGAATCTGTTGGTTAGCCATTTGGAGCAAGGATGGCCGAGATCCAAAGGAAATACCCTCTTTTAAGGCATTTTTCCAAGGTAAAACCTAACAACAAGGTAGCATTTCGAGATCTAACTATTTCCTATGTCAATATGGTGGATCTAACACCTTGTGGTGTGTTTGGTTCAGGTCGAAACCACTTAGAACTTCCCTTGCATTTTTAAGGTGATTTTTGCCTTAATCTTACATTAAATTACTTCTTATGGTTAGATCTTTCTTGGAGACTAACTAGGCCTTGGTTTCTGTTGAAAACATGTAAAACAAGCTGTGGAGAATTTCTCCTTAAGGTGGCGAACTCAAACAAGGCTTTACCTAAGCTAAATCAAGGTATAAATCACTTAAAACCTTAACTTGATACATTAAACACAAGTTTAAGTGTGTGTATATTAATTGCCGTGAGTGAAGAGGTGAAATAAGGTCTTGTTTGACCTTAAAACGTTTAAAGAATGGTTTAATAAATTTTATAACTAATTAAACAAGCATAATTGTCAAATTTAAGACATTATGTGGAAGTTTGGTAAATAAATAAAAAGTGTGTGGTGAGGCCGAAATTTATATGTATTTTTGGGACATTTATGTGTAATTTATTTGTGAGCAAATGTTTGTAATAAGGCCATGTATTTTAGGCCATTTTATTTATGCATTTACAAGCTTTTAATTAAGTTTAAGTAGTATAAATGCATTACCGAAAATAAATGGGGTATTAGGGTAATTAAATTAAATTTGGGGATTTGAGAATAATAAGGCCGAAAATTAGAGTTAAAAAGGGGTTAAAATAAAGTTTATAAGATTTTATAAAGTTTTGGGGTTAAATGGTAAATTTTAGAAAGTTTGGGTGCAAACCGTAATTATAAGGAATTGGCGGTCAAGGAAATATTAAGGTGGTCAACCTTGACCATATGATAGGTTTTGACCAAATTAGATAAGTTAAATAACTTATTTAAGGTGTTATAATAAGATAAGTATCTTAAAGTAATATTTTTATATACATATGTGGTAAATATGTTATTACCGAAAATAAAGGGTGTACAATGGTATTTTAAACACCCATGGGCTATTAGGAATTTTTAGGAATTTATTTGATGGATTTTGGAATTAAAATGAACTATATATGTATAATATATAGTTTAATATCATTATGACACTTTGGAGAAAAATAGATGGTGGAATGATAAATATCGAAAATATATGGGTTAATAAGGATATTTATATACCCTTTGTGGAATTTGGAGATTTTTAGAATTATTAAGAGAATTTATTAAGATAGTGTATGATATGGTTTTAATGATGTGGTAAGACTATATGTTATAAATAGGGCCAAATGGCAATTATATAGAATAGCACAAGGGCTGTTCGAAATTTACAAAAAATAACCATATGTTATACTCTTTTATAAGATAGAAATGTTATATTAAATGGTATATATAACATGGTAAAAAGAAAGGGGTGATTTTGTAAATTAAGGAAACTATGGTTTATGGAAAAGAATAAGATTTTCTTATGGTGCCTAAGAGGCAATAATAAATAGTTTTGTATAAAAGAACTATAGGTTATAAGTTAAAGGGAATAAAAATATCACATAGTATGGTATTAGTATGTGGTATAACATTACATAATGTTATGTGGTCAAAACGGAATTTAAATTAAGTTAAGGGCTATACTGAGTTAAAAAGAGTTGAGAGATAAATTTTAGACTAAGGTCTATAATGTTATAAATGTTATGACAATGATATGGTTTAGATGGAATTAATATAAGGAAGGGTACTCACATAAAATAATGTGACAAACTATAAATAAATGAGATTTATAAACTAAGGTGTTTATGGAATAAACCTTAGGAGTTGTAATTATACAACATAAAATGTTACATAATATTAGGATAACAATCTTAATATAATTGTACAATATGATACAACTAATGGGAATAATCATCTAATAAAAGATGATAAAAAGTAACATAAAATATAAGAGTTTATTAAACTCATGGAAGTTACCTACGTGGTAAATATATACATACACAAGAGTAATGTATATAAGGTGGATATATATTTTGTGGGAAATCCTATGATTTAATGGTGGTGGTTATTAAAAAAAATATAGTTACGAACTATAAGTTATGAGTTTTGGAAGCAAATATTATTTGCTAAAGATAAAGGGATTATACAACATGTCGAATTATAAAGGATGGTGGGAAAATAAAACAATACGAAAGAGCATACAATAAAATAAATGATACAATAAGAAAAAGAATATAAATATAATCATGCATGCATACATGCAACTATGGGTTACGTACCTAAACTAGATGATGGATAAGATTAAAAAGGAAATAGTGAATTAAACTTAACAGTTGAAATATTATGACGTACGCGTTATAAGTAACAAAACCGACTGTTTTAGAGAAACCCGTAACGAACAACTGTAGAAACAGGGGTGAACTGTCGGGGTTACTTTATTCGGAGATACCGGATGTAGTTAGTCATGGAGACTGACTTATAGTTTTTACCGTTTAGATTGTACCTCTGACAAGACGCTCGACCTCGAGCTAGCGGACTACACGGAGCATAGGATCTTGCTGATTCATACTCCACCGTAATACAATCAGGGTGAACGGTATGTAAAGGGGTTTGATCCGAGTTGTCCTAAGGTTGCTCCTTGGGCTCGGATTTGGTTGATATAACTTGTATGTTGTTATGTGTCTCTGATTGTCTCTGAGGGCTTCCTCAGTTCAGACTTCTGTGTGATCTGTAATAAGATTGTTTGTCTGAATGTGATAATTAATATGCATGAATTGTATATTTATAGCTGCTTATTATTTACTGTTGTTGAGTTAACAGTATCGGTTCGTATATATGAACCAATATATATAAAACGAACTAGCGGCTATGGTGCTATCTTATAAGAAATATAAGGAACGTAAGTAAAACGTTGTAGCACTATGATAATAACACATACATATTATCTGAGACTTTTGTACGGAGCATTGGCCTTTTCTATACGCCGCTCTCGTATCTAACACTGGATCCCGAGTTTACAAACTCCGGATTGGACTAATGACCTTAGTCTGCTGTGTTAGAAAATTTGGTAATGCGATGCGATGGTATAATTAAATAATTAATGGAATGGAAGTAAAGCCAAGAGGATGTGGCTCTTGGTGCGCGCTGTGATCACAAAAACGATACCAGGATGTCCGCGTACGGGTCCGTAAGTATCAAGAAAATTTCCCGTGAGCTAGAATGGCTCGTTGGTCGGAGACTCTACCGTTGGAGTGGCTACTGCCGTGGGTGACCCGCCATAATATATGGGTAACTAGAGACATGTCGTTTTAACGAGACATTGTCACTAGGTATAACTGAACAACTAAAACAATTGAGACTTATACAGTGGCGAACAAAACCATGGACGGGACTTATACTTGTTTATTATTCTCGTTGTTTCGCTTTGTTGTTCATCGGTTAAACTTGTGGTTATTTATTGTGTGTTGATGGTTGGATGGAGCCCAAAGGCTAAGGTAATTAAATGTGAAAACTGTACGCTACGGCGAATGTACATGGTACATGAAATTGTTATTGCTCGATACGTTCGATATACAAATGTTATTTGAAATATTCTATGAATGTTTGGTTTGGATGGATGACTAATGTTTATGGATATTTAGATGGTTGATTATGTATATTACATTTATGCTTCAGTTTTGATTATAACTGTAAAAAGGAAAAGCATGAAACCAACCTAATAATAAGATGGTTAAAATGACAAGTGACCATTAGGGTCCAGGCCCGGCATACTCAGCGTCTATCGCTGATACTACACCATTTCAGGTTGTTGACCATTGTCGGAGCTGAAGAGCAGGAGCAGGGTAATTGGAGATGTTGTATAGTAATGAAGATGGTGTATGGTCTTATGGTAAGGTTATGTATTTTTCAGGATTGGGTAGACGCTCACTTGTCGATGTTTATGGCTATGGACTTAGTATGATGTATAGGAGTTTCTCGTTATCACTGCGGTTAGCAGTTTGTTTGGTTTGGAAGTTGGATGTAGTTTGGCTACGTTGCTCGCATGGGCGAGTAATGGCCGGTGACACCCGAGTGAGTTTTGTAATTGTTATTTATTTTCCGCTGCGAGACGTTTTAATTATTGCTACGTGAGAGATTATATCGTGTTTGTGGTGAGGGGTGTTACAAAAGTGGTATCAGAGCGGAGTACCGCTCTGATGACGAGAAAGTAGGTTAAGACAGTGAGCTTAGGACTTGGGAAAATTGGGAAACGTTCGGGAAGTACGAGACGATTCGTCTTAAGAGATATTTGTCTAGAAACGCAAATTGCGTGACAGGTTAGCCTTTAAGGCAACTTAATATCTATTGGTTGTGTACGGTAATTTACCGAGTATTTATGTGACATACTGTACTACAGATGTCTGGTGGAACTAGAGGGCGTGGTACTGGAAGAGGTGGAGGCGGTGACCCCGACATTACAGGAGTTGCTGAGATGGTTACAGCCGTTCTTGCACAGCTGGGTACTCAGATAGGAGGAGCACCAGCCCACCCGCCACAGCCCAGGGAAACGAACTGACCGAAGTCAGTTAGCGAGACCCGACCACCTACGTATTCAGGGGAACCAGACCCCGTAGCTTTGGAGCGTTACATTGTTGAACATGAGAAAGCTTTTGAAGCCTTACAAGTACCCGACGACAAGAGGGTCGCCATTGCTGCTTTCCATCTGAAGGATGCAGCCAGCACTTGGTGGAGGTTGGTCAAGGACCAGCACCTGGCTACGCCCGACTTTTCGTGGGTTGCCTTTGTAGAATTACTGAGAGGAAAATACTACCCGGCGCACCTCAAACTGAAGAAGCGCCATGAGTTTGAAACATTGACCCAAGGAAGTCTGACCGTGGATGAGTATTACGCTCGATTCATTGGTCAGCTGGACTTCATTCCCGGTGTAGATTACTCAGAGACCGTGAAGGTCGAGAAGTTCCGGGGAGGACTATTATTTCGCATTCAGATGGCGATGGGTGCTACCCTCTACACTACCATCCAGGTGCTAACATGAAAGCCATAAAATTCCTTACTTACTACAGTACCGCATAACGTTGTGAGAACTTACCAAGGAGATTCCAGGAGTCTAATGAGGCTGCCTCGAGGACGGAGCTAATGCTCCAGACTCGGGAAGAGACTCTTGGGGCCAAGAAAAGGAAGAACCCTGAGGGAGAGTCTGAGGGTGGAGGAGCATCTCCAGGAGGAGGCAAGAAAAAGGGAAAGTAAGGACTTATCCCACTCTAGATTGTTTACCATGCTAAATATCTTATAAATACTGACCCGAAACATTTAAACAGAAAGTTTTTCCAAAAGAAAGGGCAACAGGGTCACAAGGGAAAGAAAGGAAAAGAGCCCATCCTTCGGTTGACCGGCCCAGCTATTGATGCTAAGCCTCTGAGATCCGCACCTCCTAAGGGTGAGAACACCTACCTCTTAAGTACAAATATAATCTTAACCGTTATACCATCAGATTTTAACTTAAACTTAATTACTACCATTAGGCACCAGACAGCCCCAGCGCCATTTTTACTGTAAGCGTTGTGGGAAGGACCACCCAGGGGTCGACTGCGAAGGCCGCAAAGTCGAATGTCAGTGCTGCCACAAAGAAGGCCATAGGGAATTCGAATGCTGGATGAATCCAGAGAGCCGTAATTACAGGCCACCAAAGAATACTCAGAAGACCTCAGCTGGAGGATCTGGAGTACCACGAGGCGGTCAGGATGGCTAGACATCTGCTGATACTGAAGCCTAGGAGGGCAAGGGAGTAGATAGGGCATGAGTACCCATACTCCATGAGACCGCTGGTGGAAGACTTTTACTTACTATGTTGTGTGCTTACTTTGAATGTTAGAAGGAGCTATGTTATAAGTATGTGGGAGTGTGTCATTGACCACTCGCCTTTCGTGTAAGACTTTGGGATTAGTTGTGTGTACTCAGTACCAATAAGCTTTGAACCTTGAAGGATAGTATATATGAACAGGATGTTAAGACTTACATTATCGTGTAGCCATACTAAATGACACTGAGTCAATGAGACCGGGAATTACTGAACCAGAATTTCCACCTGCATGGCGCACTTGCTATTGCAAGCGCTATGACAAGAAAACCACTAAAATTCCATCTGCCTTGCGCACTTGCTACAGCAAGTGCAGCGACAGCAACAGCAACAGTAACAACTACTGCAAATGCAACTGCAACGACTACTACTTTTAACCTTTTATATAAAAAAAACTGTTTTTCAAACTTTTCATTCAAACCTTGAGATTAGAAACCTGTGCGACCTTGGAAGGACTGTCAGTCCGACCACCGCAACTGGAGAAATTATACAGCCACTACGACTGTAAACCACACCAGTTTAAACGTTCGAGGAAGTTTCAGACAAGGCTTATAGCCAAATACCAACAGTGTATACCCGCATTTAATGCTAATCACTACCAGTGATAAATGTTTAGTCCTTATGGACAAGCATACCCTTTGTAGATGCACCACCGTCAGTGAGGATGGTTGGGAAGTGAAGAGCCAAGTTGCTCAAGCTATTACGCAATCTGCAATGCATCCAATTACATGGATGAGGGGACGGATATGAACTATGGATGGGATATGATAAAAAAAAACAGGGAGAAAAAGGAAAATGTGTTGTACTCAATGAGATTAAAAAAAAAGAGAGAAACAAGTTTGCTAATATGGCACGGATTTTATTTACACCGAGTTGAATAATACCAGTCTATGATACGAATTACCACGGATGCCACAAAGGCAATAACACTTATTACAGGATAACCGATAACACGAACTATTAGACAAAAAAAAAAAAAAGAAAGCAGAAGCAAAAAAGAAGACAAAAAAAAAGAAGAACAGAAAAAAAGAGGATATCCATCAAAGGGAGATTGACAAAAGAATACTTCACAACAACCGTGTGACAGACATTACCAGTTTACTAAACGAGTCATGGGACGACCGCACTCCGTTAGGAGCATGTGGGCCTGACAGACTTATTTATGAGTTACTCGGGTAAGTAGTAATGTATCAGTACGGTACCCCATGCAAGTAGACAAGTAGTGTTAGGAACGCACGAAGTAGTCAACTCCACTCTACGGACAATAAGAAGGATTACCTCGAAGATGGACGAGAAGAGCCGCAGTTAAAACAACGGGCTAGGAAAAAAAAAGGAGAGGAACCTTCAACAGAGAACAGTGGACAGTATACAGAGAAGACAAAGGAAAGTTTAAGACAGGAAAAAAAAAAAAAAAAAACAAACAGGAAAACCATT
Organism: Limonium bicolor; assembly: GCA_023374045.1. Taxonomy (NCBI): domain Eukaryota; kingdom Viridiplantae; phylum Streptophyta; class Magnoliopsida; order Caryophyllales; family Plumbaginaceae; genus Limonium; species Limonium bicolor. Next base: position 292,609,726 of record CM041779.1, read on the forward strand.
ATGGACGAAAAATATGTAGAACCCTCATAAGGAGCAAATGCTAATGCAATCCAGAGGAAATCTATCAGATGATATGGATATAAACGCGTGACTACGCAAGGAGAAAAGATAAAGCTATATGATAGCAGATACCTTAAGCAAAGAACAAAGGATTTGGAATGTACCACTCACAGGATAATTCGCACATCTTATCTGTTAGACTCATGAGATATTAGCTGTTGAGCGTTTACGCCTCTACACTCTGTATGACTGAGTGTTTTGGTATTGCACTTGTGCAGTTATTAATCTAGTGGAAATACGGAAAAATGTAATGAATATCAACACGAGTGTAAAAAAAAAAAGAACTATAACAGTGTGTTACTCCGGAAAAAAACCACCAGGAGACACGGATGACAAGCGTCATCTCTGTAGACATATAGGCTGGTACATCTTAGTATTACAAGACAAGTGCAAGGAGCACTAAGTACTAACAATGGCCAATGTCATATTATACCTCAGGCTGAATATCAATGAGAGAAGACACACGCAAGTATGCTAGTGATCCAAACAAGTGGATTCACAGCAATGCAAAAAAAAGAAAGGCAAATTGAGCCTGTGTTCATGGGTCTACACCTCATACGGAGCGAGTGGGCCCATTAGAATGAATTTGGGAGAGAGCACAAATTGTTTAGTGCCACATCCCTTACGAATTGTGGAGCCTAGAAGGGCTAGAGTTATACCCGTCTCTCTAATATGAGGATAATCCATGAGTTGGAGAACTCTTTGAGAGCCAAGTATCCAGCGCTCCTTGTTGAGCGGCTGTTGTATACTTGTGGGGTACGGGGGCGTAACCCTTTTTAAGGGGGGTAGAGCCTCTTGGCTGTGCACATGTGTGCACTAAATTTTGTTCGATTAGCATGCATTGCATACAAAGAATTGGTGGTGTGCGGGGCATACGAGGTTTGTTTGGGTTAGTATGTGAATTATTTAGTATGCATGGCATACAGTGAATTGATTTTGTTGGTTATGGTTGGTACGCGGGGCGTGCGTTGTTTGGTTGTTTGTGTGTGATGTACACTTATATGTATGTATCTTATGAGATACTTGTTTGAATGTTGTATGTACACCATGTGTGTAACACTTTTCTTATGCTATTTGTAATATGTATTCATATTGCTTTATAGAATGATTACATATGGTATCGCCTAGATACGAATGAATCATTAGATATGGAATGTGGAACAATGGAATGTTATGGACACCTCAAGGAGGTTGTCAGGGTTGGTAGAACTGATAGGAAATGATGGTGCTGATGGATCACCTATATCCATAAATGATTGAACTAACGCCACAACGTGATGGCTATGTGCTGTATAAGCGCAATACGATGTGTGTAAATGATATATCACATAGATATACATTATGGGAACAATGGGTAGTTATACATTTATATACATACCTATTTGATTAAGAGACTTCGGGACGAAGTCTTTTTAAGGGGGGTAGACTGAAATACCCCAAACTTATTAACATGGATTAAATATTTAATCACATTAATTAAGGCCTGAACATGCCTTATAAATCAACTGAGAACAACAGTGGTCAACATAAAACAAGATGTTGCACCCTTTGACTGTTAAGGGTAAATGAATACCCAAATGAACTTCTTAGGACCTAAAAATTTGTCCTAAGTCTATTAACATAATATTAAACATATTATAACCGTTGGACAACACTCCAACACAAAGAAAAAGCATTTACATGCTTCAAGGTCAAAAGGGCAAAAAGGTGCTCTAGGAAAACCTTAAAAATCAAATGACCTCTAAATGATATAAAATTGAATTACATGATCAAATATCATGTAAGGGACACAACAAAACCGTTTTCAAAGAAAACTAAGCTCAGAAACACCAGGCAACACAAAATGTGCGCTAAAACTCCTTAAAGCACGTTTTTTGAAATTGTCTTCTGAATTGGTTTTTAATGGGCTAAAAGGTTGTAAATACCTTTAAATATGATATTATATCACATTATATCATATTAGGAATTTAATTCCAAATTTTACAAATTTTTACAAATATAATATTAAAATATTAATAAAACCCTAAAAGGGGGCCCACATGAGTCAACATTGACTAAGATTGGTCAAGAGGTCAAAGTTGACCCCTTAGACCATATAAGTTCGACATATACAAGCTTAGGAGGCTCCCATTTCGTGACTTGCACATTAAATGAGCAAGATTCCAAAAGCTTCCTTAAATTAAGGACTAACTTTTGCTTTATAATTGTTTATTCACTCCATTAACTCCATTATTTGACTCACCAGCCTCAAAATTCGGTGGAGCCTTCCTTTCTCAACCACCAGCCGACCTCATGTCCCCTCCTTATCCCTTTGATGAGTCCCCCAATAATGTGACATTAAACTAATCTAAATTACATTTTCTAAGCAAATAATACCAATTCTAGTCAATCTCTCTCTCCTAGCTTCATTCCAATCGGTGAAGCTCCCCTTTGAGACTCTCTCAAGCTCTCCCAACCGTGGCTCCTCAGCTAAGAAGGTAGATCCAACTTCTAAGCTTCCAAATGATGGTTTAAGGCTTGTTTTTGACTCTTTTTCTTCATCTCTTCACCACCTATGCTTAGATCTCGTGACTAATCAGTTCCTATGGCTTATTCTCAGTGTTCTAAGGTTAGAACATCAGTCAAATTCGAATGAAACAAGTTTAGTGACCAAGGTTGCTCAAAATCTCATTTTAAGGTAAAAATGTGCTTTAAGCTCATAACTTTTGATTCCCTTCAAGTTCGGCTGTGAAACTTTGGTCATAGCCTCATCTTCTTCTCCTTTTCATGTGGAATCTGTTGGTTAGCCATTTGGAGCAAGGATGGCCGAGATCCAAAGGAAATACCCTCTTTTAAGGCATTTTTCCAAGGTAAACCTAACAACAAGGTAGCATTTCGAGATCTAACTATTTCCTATGTCAATATGGTGGATCTAACACCTTGTGGTGTGTTTGGTTCAGGTCGAAACCACTTAGAACTTCCCTTGCATTTTTAAGGTGATTTTTGCCTTAAATCTTACATTAAATTACTTCTTATGGTTAGATCTTTCTTGGAGACTAACTAGGCCTTGGTTTCTGTTGAAAACATGTAAAACAAGCTGTGGAGAATTTCTCCTTAAGGTGGCGAACTCAAACAAGGCTTTACCTAAGCTAAATCAAGGTATAAATCACTTAAAACCTTAACTTGATACATTAACACAAGTTTAAGTGTGTGTATATTAATTGCCGTGAGTGAAGAGGTGAAATAAGGTCTTGTTTGACCTTAAAACGTTTAAAGAATGGTTTAATAAATTTTATAACTAATTAAACAAGCATAATTGTCAAATTTAAGACATTATGTGGAAGTTTGGTAAATAAATAAAAAGTGTGTGGTGAGGCCGAAATTTATATGTATTTTTGGGACATTTATGTGTAATTTATTTTGTGAGCAAATGTTTGTAATAAGGCCATGTATTTTAGGCCATTTTATTTATGCATTTACAAGCTTTTAATTAAGTTTAAGTAGTATAAATGCATTACCGAAAATAAATGGGGTATTAGGTGTAATTAAATTAAATTTGGGGATTTGAGAATAATAAGGCCGAAAATTAGAGTTAAAAAGGGGTTAAAATAAAGTTTATAAGATTTTATAAAGTTTTGGGTTAAATGGTAAATTTTAGAAAGTTTGGGTGCAAACCGTAATTATAAGGAATTGGCGGTCAAGGAAATATTAAGGTGGTCAACCTTGACCATATGATAGGTTTTGACCAAATTAGATAAGTTAAATAACTTATTTAAGGTGTTATAATAAGATAAGTATCTTAAAGTAATATTTTTATAACATATGTGGTAAATATGTTATTACCGAAAATAAAGGGTGTACAATGGTATTTTAAACACCCATGGGCTATTAGGAATTTTAGGAATTTATTTGATGGATTTTGGAATTAAAATGAACTATATATGTATAATATATAGTTATAATATCATTATGACACTTTGGAGAAAAATAGATGGTGGAATGATAAATATCGAAAATATATGGGTTAATAAGGATATTTATAACCCTTTGGTGGAATTTGGAGATTTTTAGAATTATTAAGAGAATTTATTAAGATATGTGTATAAGATATGGTTTTAATGATGTGGTAAGACTATATGTTATAAATAGGGCCAAATGGCAATTATAGAATAGCACAAGGGCTGTTCGAAATTTACAAAAAATAACCATATGTTATACTCTTTTATAAGATAGAAATGTTATATTAAATGGTATATATAACATGGTAAAAAGAAAGGGGTGATTTTGTAAATTAAGGAAACTATGGTTTATGGAAAAGAATAAGATTTTCTTATGGTGCCTAAGAGGCAATAATAAATAGTTTTGTATAAAAGAACTATAGGTTATAAGTTAAAGGGAATAAAAATATCACATAGTATGGTATTAGTATGTGGTATAACATTACATAATGTTATGTGGTCAAAACGGAATTTAAATTAAGTTAAGGGCTATACTGAGTTAAAAGAGTTGAGAGATAAATTTTAGACTAAGGTCTATAATGTTATAAATGTTATGACAATGATATGGTTTAGATGGAATTAATATAAGGAAGGGTACTCACATAAAATAATGTGACAAACTATAAATAAATGAGATTTATAAACTAAGGTGTTTATGGAATAAACCTTAGGAGTTGTAATTATACAACATAAAATGTTACATAATATTAGGATAACAATCTTAATATAAGTTGTACAATATGATACAACTAATGGGAATAATCATCTAATAAAAGATGATAAAAAGTAACATAAAATATAAGAGTTTATTAAACTCATGGAAGTTACCTACGTGGTAAATATATACATACACAAGAGTAATGTATATAAGGTGGATATATATTTTGGTGGGAAATCCTATGATTTAATGGTGGTGGTTATAAAAAAAAAATATAGTTACGAACTATAAGTTATGAGTTTTGGAAGCAAATATTATTTGCTAAAGATAAAGGGATTATACAACATGTCGAATTATAAAGGATGGTGGGAAAATAAACAATACGAAAGAGCATACAATAAAATAAATGATACAATAAGAAAAAGAATATAATATAATATAATCATGCATGCATACATGCAACTATGGGTTACGTACCTAAACTAGATGATGGATAAGATTAAAAAGGAAATAGTGAATTAAACTTAACAGTTGAAATATTATGACGTACGCGTTATAAGTAACAAAACCGACTGTTTTAGAGAAACCCGTAACGAACAACTGTAGAAAACAGGGGTGAACTGTCGGGGTTACTTATTATTCGGAGATACCGGATGTAGTTAGTCATGGAGACTGACTTATAGTTTATTACCGTTTAGATTGTACCTCTGACAAGACGCTCGACGAGCTAGCGGACTACACGGAGCATAGGATCTTGCTGATTCATACTCCACCGTAATACAATCAGGGTGAACGGTATGTAAAGGGGTTTGATCCGAGTTGTCCTAAGGTTGCTCCTTGGGCTCGGATTTGGTTGATATAACTTGTATGTTGTTATGTGTCTCTGATTGTCTCTGAGGGCTTCCTCAGTTCAGACTTCTGTGTGATCTGTAATAAGATTGTTTGTCTGAATGTGATAATTAATATGCATGAATTGTATATTTATAGCTGCTTATTATTTACTGTTGTTGAGTTAACAGTATCGGTTCGTATATATGAACCAATATATATAAAACGAACTAGCGGCTATGGTGCTATCTTATAAGAAATATAAGGAACGTAAGTAAAACGTTGTAGCACTATGATAATAACACATACATATTATCTGAGACTTTTGTACGGAGCATTGGCCTTTTCTATACGCCGCTCTCGTATCTAACTGGATCCCGAGTTTACAAACTCCGGATTGGACTAATGACCTTAGTCTGCTGTGTTAGAAAATTTGGTAATGCGATGCGATGGTATAATTAATAATTAATGGAATGGAAGTAAAGCCAAGAGGATGTGGCTCTTGGTGCGCGCTGTGATCACAAAAACGATACCAGGATGTCCGCGTACGGGTCCGTAAGTATCAAGAAAATTTCCCGTGAGCTAGAATGGCTCGTTGGTCGGAGACTCTACCGTTTGAGTGGCTACTGCCGTGGGTGACCCGCCATAATATATGGGTAACTAGAGACATGTCGTTTTAACGAGACATTGTCACTAGGTATAACTGAACAACTAAAACAATTGAGACTTATACAGTGGCGAACAAAACCATGGACGGGACTTTATACTTGTTTATTATTCTCGTTGTTTCGCTTTGTTGTTCATCGGTTAAACTTGTGGTTATTTATTGTGTGTTGATGGTTGGATGGAGCCCACAAGGCTAAGGTATATTAAATGTGAAAACTGTACGCTATGGCGAATGTACATGGTACATGAAATTGTTATTGCTCGATACGTTCGATATACAAATGTTATTTGAAATATTCTATGAATGTTTGGTTTGGATGGATGACTAATGTTTATGGATATTTAGATGGTTGATTATGTATATTATACATTTATGCTTCAGTTTGATTATAACTGTAAAAAGGAAAAGCATGAAACCAACCTAATAATAAGATGGTTAAAATGACAAGTGACCATTAGGGTCCAGGCCCGGCATACTCAGCGTCTATCGCTGATACTACACCATTTCAGGTTGTTGACCATTATCGGAGCTGAAGAGCAGGAGCAGGGTAATTGGAGATGTTGTATAGTAATGAAGATGGTGTATGGTCTTATGGTAAGGTTATGTATTTTTCAGGATTGGGTAGACGCTCACTTGTCGATGTTTATGGCTATGGACTTAGTATGATGTATAGGAGTTTCTCGTTATCACTGCGGTTAGCAGTTTGTTTGGTTTGGAAGTTGGATGTAGTTTGGCTACGTTGCTCGCATGGGCGAGTAATGGCCGGTGACACCCGAGTGAGTTTTGTAATTGTTATTTATTTTCCGCTGCGAGACGTTTTAATTATTGCTACGTGAGAGATTATATCGTGTTTGTGGTGAGGGGTGTTACAGGGGAACTTGTGGAGAAGCAGCTTGGAGTCAAATGGGAATTTAGAACAGGTTCTGGAGCCGACCGACCTAAGGACCGGACCTGTAAGTTCGGTCGAGCTCAGTTTACAATACCGAAAGAGTTTCTGGAATCGACCGAACTTGGGGACCGGACTTACACGTTCGGTCGGGCTTGTATTTTGTGTACAAATTGAGTCTCTGGAATCGACCGAACTTGGTCCGACCTTGGCAAGTTCGGTCGGGCTTAAATTTCCCTCGGGAAAAACTCTCGGGAATGGACCGACTTTGGGGACCAGACTGCAAGGTCGGTCGGGGTAAAATTTTCAAACGGTAATAAGTTTCTGGAATGGACCGACCTTGGGTAAGGTCTGTAACACCCCCTACCATTAATACAATCATTACCGTCCAATCTCCTCATGCTTCAAGTCACGCAGTGGATACTTACTTACATCAGTGGGTGATACAATGCCGTTAGTCACCCACGTGACTAACAAGGCTACACTTCTACATACAGCATACGGTCTGATGGACCGGAATATCCGAGTGCTACACAAATAAGCTTCACTACAATTACCAATTAGGTATTCAACTTCCCATTCAATACAATACTCATATAAGTTCATACATGTTAATATACCGATTTACTAGATCCTTATACAAGTAGAATACCTCTTCATTCCATACATGCTCATTAAGAGTCTAACTACTACCCATTCCTCACAAACTACTTGCTCCCTAGGTGTAGGGGGTGTGCTACTTAGTACCCTCTACATTCTACCACTAACTATCCAAATGTAGTCACCGGTCCTCGTGCCTTGACCATATCCTCTTCGGGTACCTGCACACTAAAACGTTCCCCCGAAGGGGTCAGCTTTCGCTGAGCGTGATAACCACATACCCCGCGTACTAGTGAGGGTACGCCGACCACGTTGGTCGAATACATGCCATTGATTTCATTCAAACACATGCATACATGCTCTTATACATAATGTTACAATACATTACACAATGAATACATACATACACGTCAATGCATACTTTTCAATACATACATGGTAAATCATATAAGCCATCAGATACGTACTTACCTTTCCGAAATCTGCAATACACAATACATTACAGTAACATACGCGTATACATACACAATCCACCATACTTGTTAGCTCATGTTGGTCCACCGTGTTAATCGGTGGAGATTACTCTTTTACTCGTTCCACAGTACTTACGCATACATACCTCATACTTATACACACTTACTTAACTTACTCTTACTCATGTTAAGTCGTCGGACCCTCCGGCCCGGGGACTACTCACTCCCACCCCCACGGGATTTACTTGACTCACCATCCGGGATGCTACCCATTTAAGGGTTTGGGCCGCGGACCAGTTTAAGAGTCAGGAATCGGATCCAACCTCTTGTGTCTCCTCATCCTCAACGCGTGGCCGAAGCTATATCGATTTCTACTCACTCCAATTTATTCCTTACTTATGTTAGGAGTTAGTAGTTAGGAATTAGCAGAAGTCATCCATTCAGCCACTACACAATACATTGTACATATACACATCCATCAAAATCCATTCAATATACAAGTACCACACACAATACAATACACTCCATCATCATTCATATATTTCATGAATTATACAAACTATTGTTCAAGACAATATCAAGAACAATGAAACAGCACAAGTAAGTGCAATATAGTCCGATTCATGCATTTATCTTATTAGGTGATCAATAAGCCACACATCGGGGTAACCAGATTAGGATACAGGCATGAAGAATCATCACCGTTCACCGTTGTACTTGTATCCGACGTTCCTCCGGTGTTCACAATTCAAATCCTATGATATTACATACAATCGAGTGATTAATCTAACTATCATTAACTTAACTCGATTACTCTCACATTTCCTAACTCATACCACTAAGTCTTTGAAGTTCTTATACCTACACATTGTTTTACTTTCTTAAGTTTATTTCCTTACTTACATTGGTATACTTACTATATGTACATATGTATATGTGGGTATACATATATATATATAATTATTATTTAATTTAATTACACATTTTTTTGTATGACTCGACCGACCTTACAAGTCCGGTCCCAAGGTCGGTCGAAGTCATAGGACAATACGCTGGAAAATTCCTGGGCTGACCGACCTTGCAAGTCCTCCCAGGTCGGTCCATTCCAGTAAGTTTCTTGACGGGAAAATTTTGAGTCGACCGACCTTGCAAGTCCGGTCCCAAGGTCGGTCCATTCTAGAAGTTTTCCTTCCTTTGTAAATCTGGGCTCGACCGACCTTGCAAGTCCGGTCCCCAGGTCGGTCCGGCCCAGTAATTGCATTTTTATTTCTGTTTTCATTCCATCTTCTTACCCATTACTTCCCCACGGTTCCTACACTTATCCCACATGTTTTTAACACTAATTAACCTCCTAATCCACCCTAGTTCATCCATTAATACATACTCATCTCTAACACCAATTTACACACAGTCGTCGTTTCCTTTCACACTTACAACAGTTTTTCAATTCCCCAATGCTACAGATTTTTGTTCTAACCTTTACCATTTGATACTCCTCACCAATGCTACTCCTAGCATCCATAACCATTGCTTACATCCTAGTTCTTCTCATTACCTAAATCCTTTTCATTTGCTTCCAAGGTGTTAAACACTAACCTAAGTTCTCCAAATACACTCAATTCCTCCTAGTTTCCTCCAATGCATGCAGCACTCTTTGCTACTATTTTGCATCCTTATATCCTTATACTACACTACCATTCCATGGTTACTAATCTCCTTACTCAACCCAATACTATTTTGGTTCTCCATTCACCAAGTCATTCATAATGCACATTTCCTACTAAAATTTTGCCATAGTTCACCTACAATTCTCACTTATCCACACACAAGATACTTTCGTCACCAAATTCATTCTATTCTACCACATATTCTACTAGCCACCACCCATACAAGGGTCCTAACCAGCACTCAAAGCAATACAACATCCATCTCACTACATACTCATACTTCATCAAACCCAAACTATACTCATACCATTTACTTGGCTCTAAGGCCTACAATTCAATGCTAGCTCTCAAATACTTAAAACTTCCACCCTCCAATACTAATACAAGATTTTGGTTCTTTAAATTAGTTTAACCATTCCCATTACTCTCTGCATTCAAATATAGCATTAGAAAGAGCTCTTACCTTAAGCTCTTATTTTCCTTCTTCTTTTCTAATTCTTCTTCTTCTCCTTCTCCCTTTCTTGCACAAATCGGCTATATGGGGAATGGAGTTTGCCAAACTCCATTCCCATCACCCAAAGCACACAAACAAGTATAATCAATACTAACCCTTAGATTTATACTAATTCATTGAGATGTTTAAAGCACAAATTCTAGGGTTTACCTTTGGAGTGTTTTAGGAAGGGTTTTAGCCCTTGGTTCAAGAAGGTGATTCCACCACCACCATTGCAAGGTTGAATTGATGCTCAAAAGAGAGAGAGAAAACAAGGCATACAAGGGGTAGAAAATCGGTTGTAAAGAAAGATGGAGAAAACATGAGTTTTCATGTAGATTTTTACCTTAATGGAGAGAGGAGACTCCAATCTACCCATTGATGCTATTTTATCTTTGAATGGGGAAAACCCATGGAGATGAACTTCCTCATTTTGAGATTTTGAAAAGAGAGAAGTGTAGAGGATGATGAGGGGAGCGAGAATATGTAGTTATTTTTGCATTTGGAGGTCACATGAGGAAGGAGCATGAAGAAGAAGTGAGGAAGCCATGGGAGCTTCCTTTGGAGCTTCAAAATCACCAGCACAAGGGAGGAGGAGAGAGAGAGTATGGTGGGGAGAAGGAAGGAAAGAGAGGGGTGAGTGAAATGAGAGAGTGAGGTGAGAGAAAAGGGGTAAAGTACCCTTTTCACTTTATTACTTTTTGCTTTTCACTCTCTTATTTAATTAGCTAGTTACATTTGTGTGTGGGGGAGTTATTTTACTGTTAAAAACGCCCCCCTACAGTATACTAGTTGGAGCGTTTTTTTGTCTTTTACATAAAACGCTCGTTATTGTACCCGGTTTTGGTACTATTCACTAACCGGGCCGTTTCCAGAATTTTTCTCGTTTATTATTTTTATTGACTATTAAGCTTCCATAAATACTTAATAATTGTTATTTAATGATTTATAATTTTTACGGGTTCGTTTGACCACTTAAAATCACGTTTTCGGGTTTTCTCGAAAAACGTGCGCTAAAGCTCTATTAGCGTTTTAATACATTATTTGGATCTGTTTCTTCTCGGGATTTGTTCCCATATATTAATTTAGGCCTTAAAAAGGCTTTAGAATCCATATAACATGCTAACCGAGGTCTCATACCTCCTATAGTTACTTAACGCTTAGTTATAGCTTATTTAGTGTTTTACGCTTTTTAAGCGTTTATTTATTTCTTTTGGATTTATTTTTCCTTACCAATATTTCTTAAGCATTATTAGGCTCTTAAACACGGATTAGAATGGTTTTAATCACTATATTTAAGGTCGGGGTATTTCAATCTACCCCCCTTAAGAACTTTGTCCCCAAAGTTGCTCAAGGTCATAGGATTACTATACTTACTCATTCATACTTGTCTAATACCAAAAGTCATACATTCTTCCTCCTTACTAATTCCCAAATCCATTACTCAAGGTTTCTACATACCATGCCATACCAACATACAATAATTACTCTCTCCATTCCGCATTACTACCAACCATCCGGTTCCTCCTTACAAGTTTTATACATACATACTGTGCAAAGCTATCCCCAAAGCAATGCAATACACATACAATCCCGCAGGCACTCAGGTCATCTAGACACAGGACTCCTCTATGTCCCGCTGCCCTTGGAATAATACAACATGCTACACTACTATCTTCTCCGGTATAAGCTTTTAACCAAATCTTTATTCTCAGTCTAAGGAAAAATCCTTCCCAACAGCTAATTAGAAATCTTTCTAAAGCATCCGACTCCAAGTTCCAAGTTATATTCGTTACTTCTATCCTATGTGTGATTCTTGTGACCACTTGAGGCGAGCTTCGAGAATCATTCGACCCTGATGTGATCAGCATCAGTGTTGAACTATCTTTCCACCCCAATTTGTGTTCGGTTTCCCTTGATCTGATTAGGATCAAGTTCGACTTCCCACATCAGTTTCAAACAAACAAATAATTTAATTGTTTTCATTTCCTATCTTTTTACTCTTCCTAGTCGTGATTACGAATTCCTACATCTCCAAAGGATGGAATCGGTCCATCAATCATCCTCACTCTACTTCCAAATGCTTTACTCCGTGCTTCAATACCTAAATGCTCATTTCTTCAACCTTCACTGCTTTCATCCATCACTCTCCAATATTCTACTAGGGATTACCATACTTGTAAAATTTTTTTGTTGTCCTCAATTTACTTCCAATCATTTACCTAGGTATACACTACCCCTAGACTCCATTCCTCTACTACCCTCATTCATTTCGTACTACTTCTTCCAAGGCTACAATACTTGTGGAGCTCCGTCCACTACTCGTTACTTTCCTTTTACTAATACTCTTATACTGGGGTTACAAGATGGGTATATTCATCCTATGGTATTTGCATCTCTGGTGCCTAATTACCACGATTATGATATGGAAGGATACATATGTTTATTTAACATAAGTACCAATCATCAAATCAATTCTCATTTGTGCTATGCACATTATAGTTTATGTGTTTTATTCATAAATTCACATTATGCGATTTTCGCTCTACCCCCCTTAAAAGGGATTACGCCCACGTAATCTACCATATGTTATTATTATTGAACATTGGTTTACTCAATTTGGGCAATCTGAAGCGTTTTAGCTTATTTACGGTTTATTACATAATGTACCCTTGTCAAAGGGTCCTAATCATAACAATGGTTTAGTCTTTGCCCCAAGGATTCCTATATGAGTTTATTTAACTCATAATTAATTTGGTTCCATCCTATTAGGCTTCAAGGCATTAATAGCCATTCTACTATACTTACTAGGTATATTATCTCCTAGCTAGGGCCCACTAGCTTCTGCTGCGCGACCCTGATAACTTGGGTTACTTACCCTTCGTGTTATCCTTAATGTGTTATACAACACCTTTTTATCCGTCTATTATGGGAATAAGGTTTACTAAACAATTGCGGTATTCTTTTACCGTATTTGAACTCAATTAGTTTTAGATTGTAACCAGCTCTCTGGTAATCTACTACACATGCGATTCGTGCTTCCATGATTATTCACTAAGTTCCTCCGACTTATTGTCGGGCGAGGTTAAGTCACTACTTAGGTGTAGTGCGTCCTCTGGTGTCAATAGTTTCTGAATCATACCAGTTCTTCTAGTTCAGTACAAGTGTTCTTTACTTGTATGACCTTGCATTCCTATGCATCAGTCCTATTGACTTTCTTAAGTCTCCCTTCACCTTCTATTCCAATGGAATTCACATCTCGTGATTGTTAGTGTGTTTTTACCCTCTTCGTGCTTCTTTGGCCTTAGGCCGCACGGTTTGTAGCTAAACTTGCTTAACTGGCTTATGCCATGTTTGTTGGTGAAAGGAAGGGTTTATCACGATTTACATTCTCCCTATCCCTAGCCATCCCATTAGATCCTTAGCTGCACAAGTGCAATACCAAAACACTCAGTCATACAGAGTGCAGAGGCGTAAACGCTTGACAGTAAGTCACTTATGTGATAGGAAAGAATATTTCTGCCTGTCATCTCATACTTATACTCCATGCATATCATTATCTGCTACTTCCTCATAGCGGTCGCTTGTTGCGCACCGTATTGTTACTCATTGTACAACATTGTTTTTACTGTTTCTGTTACTGTGGTAGTTCCTCTTCACTTATTGCCATTGACATTGGCACCATTTCCTTATGGTGTGATTACACTAGGAGGTTCCTAGTTCATATGTATGACGGTTGTCGTAGCATACCGCAATCTTATTATCTTCCCAGTGTGGAGATGTTTTATTCCAATTTGGGTTTCATGTGTAGGTCAGCTTACCTCACATTCTATCATCATTTATGATACAATTTACCAAGTATCTTGGTTGATAATGGGTGAAGTAATTTATCGGTTACAAGCTCTCTTGAGCGTTGGTCACTCATGGTGTGCAATGTGCACTCACATTGATTGTTTTTGACAATTACTGTCCTCCCTAAGCTAAGTATTGGTTATAGCTCTAGCTGTGTAGTATTACTTGGGTATGTACATCACCGGGACGTCCCAAGAACTTCAGGGTTTTCTGGTCCCGTTCTCTAATTGAAGAGTATTTTATCACTGATAGGTGAAAGTTCTTGTTGAGGGGTTAGTTACCACTCATAGGTCTTATGACAAGATTTACCAATTTGGTGTTTACATAATGGTTCACCACATGCTTGGCTGTGCATGGGGTACGCTTACTCCTCCTAAGTCGTAATGGTTTGGAAAATCCCATTTCCTTGTTCCATTGCTCCTTGGCAATATCCATTGCGTAGGCTTAACTGTTATAGTGGATGGAAGCCTTTCCTGAGGGTTCGCATCATTACTGCATTGATGATATTTGGTCGACAAGAGGTGTCTTTCCTCTGGTTTCTCGTAGTGTCCAAATGTGGACTAGGCCATTGTTGGCGTTATTACGATTCTTATGCCTCTGTGCTGCCATTGCTACAGAAGGCATGAAGGTAATTAAAAGTTTGTCAACTGTATACTAGACTGATGTCCTAGTGATAGTGATGTTGAGTTGACCATTACTCCCAGCCACTCCGGACGTTGGGTTTTTATTGATGGTCCAGTTGTTGATTTCTTGTCGTATAAGACAATGTCTCTTGCAAGTCTTGTTATCGAATGATGTAGGTTATGCAACCGTTACGATTTACATAACATAGTTGGTTGATGACTTTTAGGCCTTATTGCTGCAAGCTATGCTCTTTGCAAGCTGCTTATACATGTTTCCACTCCCTGTATACCCCATAGGTTGGAGGTATTGCTGGGCTCCATGGCAAGTCGTGACATCACGCTTCCATTCATAGGAGGCCCTTTAGGCAATCTAGTGCTAATTAGTGACCTTTTTACTTTAGGGCATTTCCTGTTAAGTGGAATCCCTTCGGTGTCCTAACCGAGTGTTCGTTCTAGCTTCCGTGCTATTATCATGACGCTTGTTTAGCTGTTATTAACTCAGACACCCTTCAAGGATTGCTCCTGGGTGTTGTTAGTTATGCCGTTACATCCGGCTAATATTTTTGATATGTCGTGTCTACTATACCGCCTTGTGGTATGGTATTTAAGCTATTCCCTTTCGGGTTATAACGTCTCCCGTCGTTGGGTAGACCTTTTATACTTGCTCCTAGTGCTTGAGACTAGGTTTAAATGTCCTCTTTGATGATGGGTTATATTTTGTGGTAATCTTGTAATTGCTCTTGGGAACCCTGTCCCGTTTGTTGAGCATCGTTGTGTTCACACTAGGCATTTGCCTTATTGTGTTCAGGCTGGGTATGCTTTCCAGCTGCCAGGTAATTACTTGATGTCCTGAGACATGTCCAATGTCTATGCTTACTAGTTTGTGCTCTTTGCCCTTCCTTAGTTCTTATTCCTCATCTTCAGATGGATTCTCTGAGTTCCTTATACTTGATCGTCTGAGGTGTCCAGCTGTTCTGATTTGAACTCGCTGATGGTCCGTAGAACGGAGTTGACTACTTCCCGTGTTTCGTGCACTACATGTATACATACGTGGGGTACCTTGTTGATACGTTACCACTTACCCAACTATATGTCAGGCCCGCAAGCTCCTTCGGAGTGCGGTTGTCCCACATCCCGTAATTGGGTACACTCGTAGTGCTTGTCACACGCCTAGGTGAAGTATTCTATTGTCAACTCCTCTTGTATCATTCTATGATACTCACCGTAATTATGTTGGGTTTGATTTTAAAATCCAAGGTTTTTAAAGAAGGTTTGTGGTTTTGAAAGAAAACTTGGTTTGAAAATAACGGTTCGGTGTTAAAAGATGTTCTTCATGGCATCGCCATGTTTGAAATCTTGACCAAGTCCAGCTTCTTGCTGCCTGGTAGGTCCTTAATACAATGGTCAGGCCGTTAGGCCTTTCTAGGGTTCCATGCTTACAATTGTTAAGATGTTTATTCCTGTGGTATGTTAGAGTTCCTCTACATGTTCGTGTTCTTACTGCACTTGCCGTGGCAAGTGCGTGGTACTGTTGGTTTTTGGTTAGACCTATACCGGTCTTGGTATGGTTTCCACTTGTATTTAATAGTCTTGTTGACTCTTCCCTAGATCATATTGATCTATGTTTGGGATACTCGATCCCTTAAGCAACTTCTCGTTGGTCTTGACATGATTGTCGTTGATCGGGATGCTTCTCTCAATCCTTGGAGACTCCCATTTTTTTTCCGCCTTATGTTTTTCCTTGTTGCTCGTTTCCACTGGTTTGTTGTGGTTACTGAGCCTGAGTTGGTTTAGGCACTACAGTTGTAGTCCTATTGGTTCCTATCCCGTGGATATCCTTGTAGTTGTGTAAGCTCTGTCGGCCAGGTGTCATAACTTTTTGGCGTTATAGTTTCGGAGTTAACCACTCCTGACTATGTCCTTCAGTTGGTATACTATTGGTGGTATTATCTAGCTACTGTTGTCCCGTAGACTCGTGTCTCGGGTTCCATTACTGTTCCTTCTCCATTTCGTTGCACGGTTAGTGCTTCTTCCCTGCTGCTGGTTGGTTAGCTAGGTTTCACGACTGTGAGCACGTCGCCCCATGCTGTTGTAAGTTGCAGCCTCCTAGTGATTGGAGTGCTCATCCTACCGTTATTAAGTGTGGGCATTGTTGTTCAACCGGATTCCATTTCTGGGACTTTCAAATCCTTGGAATCTACCATATGTCGGTTCTTGTTTACAGTACGGTGGTTTCACACTGCCAGATCGGGTTTTCCCCGAGTGTGAGAGGTCCTTCCTTCTCTCTGGCGTTCTTTCCCAAGTTATACAGTGGGTTTGTGGAGGTGGGTCTGGTATTGTAGATATCGGGTACTCACCGGGAGTTCCTAACTAGCATCTCTCTGATGCTATCACTCAGCCCATAGCCCTAAGCTTCTAATTCCTAACTCGGTATTTCCTAAACTCGGTATTTCCAGTCATCAGAGCGATACTTCGCTCTGATACCACTTTTTGTAACACCCCTACCATTAATACATCATTACTGTCCAATCTCCTCGTGCTTCCGAGTCATGCAGCGGATATTTACTTACATACAGTGGGTGATACAATGTCGTTAGTCACCCACGTGACTAACAAGGCTACTACTTCTACATACAGCATCGGTCTGATGGACCGGAATATCCGAGTGCTACACACATACAAGCTTCACTACAATTACCAATTAGGTATTACAACTTCCCATTCAATACAATACTCCATAAGTTCAATACATGTTAATATACCGAGTTTACTAAGATCCTTATACAAGTAGAATACCTCTTCAATTCCATACATGCTCATTAAGAGTCTAACTACTACCCATTCCTCATAAACTACTTGCTCCCTATGTGTAGGGGGTGTGCTACTTAGTACACCTCTACATTCTACCACTAACTACCCAAATGTAGTCACCGGTCTCGTGCCTTAACCATATCCTCTTCGGGTACCTGCACACTAAAAACGTTCCCCCGAGGGGGTCAGCTTTCGCTGAGCATGATAACCGCATACCCCGCGTACTAGTGAGGGTACGCCGACCACTTGGTCGAATACATGCGATTGATTTCATTCAAACACACATGCATACATGCTCTTATACATAATGTTACAATACATTACACAATGAATACATACATACACTTCAATGCATACTTTTCAATACATACATGGTAAATCATACAAGCCATTAGATACATACTTACCTTTCCGAAATCCGCAATACACAATACATATACAGTACATACGCAATACGTACACAATCCACCATACTTGTTAGCTTGTGTTGGTCCACCCGTGTTAATCGGGTGGAGATTACTCTTTTACTCGTTCCACAGTACTTACGCATACATACTCATACTTATACATACTTACTTACTTACTCTTACTCATGTTAAGTCGTCGGGACCTCCGGCCCGGGGACTACTCCGTCCCACCACCGGATTTAACTTGACTCACCAATCCGGGATGCTACCCATTTAAGGGGTTTGGGCCGCGGACCAGTTTAAGAGTCAGGAATCGGATCCAACCTCTTGTGTCTCCTCATCCTCACGCGTGGCCGAAGCTATATCGGACTTCTACTCATTCCAATTTATTCCTTACTTATGTTAGGAGTTAGGTAGTTAGGAATTAGCAGAAGTCATCCATTCAAGCCACATACACAATACATTGTACATATACACATCCATACAAAATCCATTACAATATACAAGTACACTACGAAATACAATACACTCCATCATCATTCATATATTTCATGAATTATACAAACTATTGTTCAAGACAATATCAAGAACAATGTAAACAAGCACAAGTAAGTGCAATATAGTCTGATTCATGCATTTATCTTATTAGGTGATCAAATAAGCACACAAATCGGGGTAACCAGATTAGGATACAGGGCATGAAGAAATCATACCGTTCACCGTTGTACTTGTATCCGACGTTCCTCCGGTGTTCACAATTCAAATCCTATGATTTACATACAATCGAGTGATTAATCTAACTATCATTAACTTAACTCGATTACTCTCACGTTTCCTAACTCATACTCACTAAGTCTTTGAAGTTCTTATACCTACACATTGTTTACTTTCTTTAAGTTTATTTCCTTACTTAACATTGGTATACTTACATATATGTACATATGTATATGTGGGTATACATATATATATAATTATTTATTTAATTTAATTACTCATTTTTTTTTGTATGACTCGACCGACCTTACAAGTCCGGTCCCAAGGTCGGTCGAAGTCAGTAGGACAATACGCTGGAAAATTCCTGGGCTGACCGACCTTGCAAGTCCGGTCCCAAGGTCGGTCCATTCCAGTAAGTTTCTTGACGGGAAAATTTCGAGTCACCGACCTTGCAAGTCCGGTCCCAAGGTCGGAACATTCCAGAAGGTTTCCGTCCTTTGTAAATCTGGGCTAGACCGACCTTGCAAGTCCGGTCCCAAGGTCGGTCCGGCCCAGTAATTGCATTTTTATTTCTGTTTTCAGTCCCTCTTCTTACCCATTACTTCCCCACTGTTCCTACACATAATCCCACATGTTTTAACACTAATTAAACCTCCTAATCCACCCTAGTTCATCCATTAATCCATTACTCATCTCTACACCAATTTACACACTCGTTTTCCTTTCAACACTTACAACAGTTTTTCAATTCCCCAATGCTACAGATTTTTGTTCTAACCTTTACCATTTGATACTCCCTCAACCAATGCTACTCCTAGCATCCATACGCATTGCTTTACATCCTAGTTCTTCTCATTACCTAAATCCTTTTCAATTTGCTTCCAAGGTGTTAAACACTCACCTTAAGTTCTCCAAATACACTCAATTCCTCCTAGTTTCTCCAATGCATCCTAGCACTCTTTGCTACAGATTTTGCATCCTTATATCCTCATACTACACTACAATTCCATGGTTACTAAATCTCCTTACTCAACCCAATACATACCTTGGTTCTCCCATTCACCAAGTCATTCATAAATGCACATTTCCTACTAAATTTTTGCCATAGTTCACCTACAATTCTCACTTATCCACACACATACTTTCTCACCAAATTCATTCCTATTCTAGCCACACCCATACAAGGGTCCTACCAGCACTCAAAGCAATAAAAATCCATCTCACTACATCAATACTCCATCAAACAACAATACTAATACTCATACACAATTTACTTGGCTCTAAGGCCTGCAATTCAAATGCTAGCTCACAAATACTCAAACTTCCACAACCTACAATACTAATACAAGATTTGGGTTCTTTAAATTAGTTTACCCATTCCCATTACTCTAATGCATTAAAATATAGCATTAAGAAAGAGCTCTTACCTTAAGCTTTTATTTCCTTCTTTCTTTTCCAATTCTTCTCCTTCTCCCTTTCTTACACAAATCGGCTATATGGGGAATGGAGTTGCCAAACTCCATTCCCATCACCCAAAGCACACAAAACAAGTATAATCAAAATACTAACCCTTAGATTTATACTAATTCATTGAGATAATTAAAGCACAAATTCTAGGGTTTACCTTTGGAGTGTTTTAGGAAGGGTTTTAGCCCTTGGTTCAAGAAGGTGATTCCACCACCATTGCAAGGTTGAATTGATGCTCAAAAGAGAGAGAGAAAACAGGGCATTACAAGGGGTAGAAATCGGTTGTAAAGAAAGATGGAGAAAACATGAGTTTTTCATGTAGATTTTTACCTTAATGGAGAGATGAGACTCCAAGCTACCCATTGATGCTATTTTCTCTTTGAATGGGGAAAACCCATGGAGATGAACTTCCTCATTTTGAGATTTTGAAAAGAGAGAAGTGTAGAGGATGATGAGGGGAGCGAGAATATGTAGTATTTTTTGCATTTGGAGGTCACATGAGGAAGGAGCATGAAGAAGAAGTGAGGAAGCCATGGGAGCTTCCTTTGGAGCTTCAAAATCGCCAGCACAATGGAGGAGGAAGAGAGAGAGTACGGTGGGGAGAAGGAAGGAAGGAGAGGGGTGAGTGAAATGAGAGAGTGAGGTGAGAGAAAAAGGGTAAAGTACCCTTTTCACTTTATTACTTTTTGCTTTTCACTCTCTTATTTAATTAGCTAGTTACATGTGTGTGGGGGGGAGTTATTTTAATGTTAAAAACGCCCCCCTACAGTATACTAGTTGGAGCGTTTTTTCGTCTTTTACATAAAACGCTCGTTATTGTACCCGGTTTTGGTACTATTCACTAACCGGGCCCGTTTCCGGAATTTGTCTCGTTTAATTATTTTTATTGACTATTAAGCTTCCATAAATGCTTAATAATTGTTATTTAATGATTTATAATTTTTACGGGTTCGTTTGACCACTTAAAATCATGTTTTCGGGTTTTCTCTCGAAAAACGTGCGCTAAAGCTCTATCAGCGTTTTAATACATTATTTGGATCCGTTTTCTTTGGGAGTTGTTCCCATATATTAATTTAGGCCTTAACAAGGCTTTCGAATCCATATAACATGCTAACCGAGCTCTCATACCTCCTATAGTTACTTAACGCTTATTTAGCGTTTTACGCTTTTTAAGCGTTTATTTATTTCTTTTGGATTTATTTTTCCTTACCAATATTCTTAAGCATTATTAGGTTCTTAAACACGGATAAGAATGTTTTTAATCACTATATTTAAGGTCGGGGTATTTCAAGGTCGGTCGACCCTAAAATAAAAAAAAGAAAGAAACCCTAAGAAAGTTTAGAGGTATAAATGGTACCCCATTAAGAGGGCATTGATGATTAGAGGTATAAAGACCTAAGGGATTAAGTTAAGTATGAACTTAAAAGTTTAAGTTTAGGTTGTAAGAATAAGTTGTAAAACTTATGAGGTGTTAGGTGGGGAATCTTTATGGGTTAAGTAAGTTAAATAAGTTTAATTAAGTTAAGTGATTAACAACCTAACACTGAATGAATGTTTTAGGGCTTGAGTATTTGGACTCCGGAAGAGAGTAAGCAACCGAACGACCCACGGTGAACGGTACAGTTCTTCTTGTGACCTGCTTGCTAACGAGGTGTCCCTCGGCTTGTGTGCTATTTGTTTTTGTGTGCTCACTAAACAAGATAAAGCATGCAACTGGAACATTATGTTTTTGTATTGTTGTGTGTTGTTTGAAAACTAACACAACTTACCGTGAGAACTTACTAACCAACGTCTAGTAAGGAATTGAGTGAGACTAAGGAACGCTCCCTAATATTAGTTTGTTATAAACCGAAAGAGGTTACCAACAAACATTGTCTTGAGACTTCTACTAACTGGAACTTAAGGGGGGAGTGAGGAACTCGGGACTGACTCCAGTCATGCATGCTAAGGAATAATGGGGTCGGTATCTAAAGCAGATCCGACTTCCGCTTAAGGACTTGTCTTCGGACTTGTTGCCTAGGGTCGGTTGCCGGCTCAGCTACATTGGACATACAGTCCAAGGTAGGAGGCATTAAGATGGTGCGGTAGGATCACCTAAATCCTAAATTATAATATTGTTTATTTGTTTATTCGTCCAATGGAGTTAATAGCTCATTGGCTAGGGTTGCTTTTGACCCGACAAATAAACATTGAGGTAAGATACAATCATTTCTGTTTAAAGGGTGGTTTGTATTCTAAGATTAAGATAAGGTTTAAGATAAGTTGCAACCATTCCTTTTTAAAGGATGGTTTGTATTATAAGACTAAGATAAGCTACACCCATTCCTATTTAAAGGATGGTTGTTTTCTAAGACTAAGTTAAGGACTAAGATTGTGGTAAGATAAGGTTGGATTGAAATAAGAGGAAACATAACTTAAGGAATTAAATAGTTAACCCTCTGATTAAGAGACACATTTAAGTCGTTCATTGTGTTGAACTTTGATTATTCTTATTTGGATTGTTGTTTATTGCACTTTCTATTATGTTGTGCATCTAATCAACCTCCATGCTATCGACAATTAGTCGTCGTAGCCACGTTAGCTTGGGGGCCATGAGAGGATCATACCAGCATTCATGCTGACCCCCTTTGGGGGCTGTTTTTACTACACAGGTGAACGTCAGAAGGCAGCCGTCGCGAGAGTAAGAAGGGGTACAAGCGTTACGGGTTAAGTGTGGCCTACGAGTTGTGCATGTACACTCGAATGGCAATTTGAGTTAGTAAGATGTATAGGATGTGATGGGATTGTAAGAAGGATATGTATTTGGTTAAGACTTGTAAGTACCAATGTTCGGTATATTCTGCCAATCAGACCGTGGCAAGGTCCTGGAGTGTATTGAATTCAACTGTGACATTTATATATATGTTGTTAAGTTGCGAAACCACATTTGGATTGAGATGGGGTGTTACATTATCTAAGGTAAATTCTTCCAAATAGGGTTTTTAGGTGCTAGTTCATGTTCTACACTTGATTCCACACAAGGACTTACTTCCAACACCTTCTTTTAGTGAGTATGATTTATTGGAGGAGGAAAATTAGATTCCTTGAGCTTTAGTGTAAAGTTTCAACCTTAGAACTCATTTTAAGCCTTAAGACCTTAAATTCTTCCTTTTGGTTTGTTATGATTTTAAAAGACCTTGACATTGTAAGTGGAGTTTCAAATAACCTAAGAGGGTGGCTGAGAGTTCAAATATTTCATGGGGAAAACTTGTTTTATAAGAGTAAGCCACTAATCCATGTCTTGAGTGCTTTAAACCTTTATTCATCTATTTGGTTGAGCAAGGAAATTAATTTAGACCCTTAAACCAATTAAGGTCTGCGATCAAGCTTGGAGAAAAGTATCATTTGGGCATCATGAGGTAAGTCCCAAAGTTAAGCTTAATTTTATGTCATTAAGTTTATTATAAGTGGAGTTGAAATCATGGCCAAAATTCTAAGAGAAAAAAGGTCAAAATTGACTAATAAATCAACTTAGAACATTGTAGGAACATTTGGATAAGTTATGTGGTCTTTAAGGTACAAAACATTAAGTTAAAAGGGATTAAAAGAACTATGGAAACCTTTGGGGTATAATAAATTAAAGTTGTGACTGAACTTTAATTTATATGTATTTTTATGTATTTGAGCTTATATTAAAGTTTTTATGATAACCAAATGTTTAGGCTTGCATTTATATGGTTTTGTAACATAAAATGTTATAGAAGCATATATTATAAAATATAATGCTATGTGCCAAAAATCTGGGGTTAATTGGTGACATTAAACATTTAAGGACTTAAAAATGAATTATAAAGTTAATATAATGAATTAATAAACTTTGGGTGATGTAAAGGTGGTTAAATGAAAATAAAATAAAATTGGGGTGCTGGGAACATAAATAGGTCGAGGGTGTGCTAAGAAATGGAAAAAATATAAGTTTGAGGAGTTTTGGGGGCAATTGGTAAATTTTAAGAAATATGGTGGCTAAACTGTAAATATGTAAAGTTATGGGTGTTAATGAGGAAATAGAGGTCAAATAAAGTTTAGGTCAAAGTGTTGATCAAGTTGAAGGATTAAATACTGAGGAATTAAATTAAATAAGATGTAAAGGTTATAAACATTATGGGGTGAAATTGTAAATAGGTGAAAAATTATGTAATAGCCGAAATTAAGATCGGTCTGCTATGTAATTTTCAGAAATCAAGATTGTATTGGAAGTTTCTAAGTATAAGAGTTGAAATTATAGGTTAATAAGGAATTATGACATAATGATAAGGCTCAGACTTATCATATTTTATAAGTTAGAATTGTAGGAATATTAGTTAAAATAAGGTTAAAATAGCTAGTTTTCATATTATCTTATATATAAAATCTATTATATACGTCCAGCCTTATTTTTGGTATGTTTTTCATGTCAGGAATAATCTCTAATATAAATATAAAGTTTTACCGGGCATGATGCCGGAAGTCCAACTCACGGCAGCAGTATGGAGCAACGCAGAGGTACTACCGGATGTAGTGTCGGGTTTCCCTTAGCCGGCACAAATGGGAAGTCGCCTTGGTTGACTCAAAGTTGGTAGTTAATTACTGTTATCAAACCAGCCAATGCCGGGTATGGTGTCGGACATCCCTTGTCCGGCACAAGCGTCGTCTCGCTGATTTGGCGGTTTAATTGACTGTTAGAAAACACGTGGTGTCGGGTACTACTGATCCGGCATGACTCCCGGTAGATGAAGAACCTAAAGTCTATAAATAGGCCGAGAGTCTGCACACTTCTGATATTCATCATTCCATATTCACGCCTCTATACTCCACAAAATCGGTACCACTTTTACCAAGGAAGTTCTGCACATCCATCCATCAGAAGAGAAGAAGATTTCTATTGGGTTAAGGCTATGTCAAATTCCCTTCTCCTCTTTGTATGTCTTCTTGTTTTTATAGATGGTTGATTAGAGTTCTTGGTTGTCCTTGGTTAGGGATGATCGTCCTTGTAAATGAATTTGATTGTTCAATATAATTACAAGTTTTAACTAAGATTTTCGTCTACATGCAAGAGGAATAAAGTTTGCTACTTGTTATCTTCACTCAAAATTCTATTCAAGTTAATCAAACAAGAGTAGAATAGGTTGTAGAAATCTAATTGATCTTTACCTTTGTCTTCTATAAATTAGAAGATGATATTTAGGATTATGAATCAATCTATTTATTCTCCACTTTCTTGTTCGTTTATTGGCATAAAATTTGCTCGATCGATAATGGATTGTGAGTGTTTGTTTCGAATCCGAAACTGGGAAGCAATATTAACATTTTGATCCTGCCGAGGGTGTCTGGCGTCCGGCACATTCAACGTCTTTGAATGTGTCGTGCGTCCGTGTCCGACATGACATCCGGCTCGTACATATGTTTGGTTAATTCGAGTCTTGTAATTAATTTTTGTGATCATATTCTTAATTAGGTTGATTATTACCTCGAGTTTAGGATAATTCGTTGTAAATACCACATTTAGTTCGATTATTAGTTAGTTATTTAACCCCCCCCCCCCCTCCTGTTAGAATTAGGCAATTACTAGGATGAGGACTGGTTTTCTATTAAATTCCCTGGGTTCGATACTTTTGGTCATAATTTACTTATACTCTATTCTGACCAGGATTTTGCTACCCGTATTGGAGTTTAATAGGATTATTTTATTTGTTTTGTATATTCTTTTCCCTACCAAATTCCTTGTTAGTAAAATGGCGTCGTTGTCGGGGACTTGGAATTAGTCCAAGTCCTAAAATTGGTTATTGCCCTATTCCTTATTCATTGATTCGTTGTTCTTTTTTTATTAGTTGAACATGCCGTGCATGATGCCAGGTATTGTGATCCGGCACATTCGGAGGAAGTCCGACGCCGGGAATTACGCTTCCGGCACTCCGCCCGGCACGTCTCACTTTAGTTTTTTTTTTTTGTGTTTCGTAAAATGATAGATTTGTATATAATTCCTCCCTTCTATTTTTATACCATTCGTTTTTATTTTTATTTTCCTTATTCGTTGTTAAATATTTTCCCGCATTACTTGGTTTCAATCCTCCTATATCTATCTCACCCGTATATGAACTTTGTATTCAGGTTGCTTACAAAATGTGGGTGGCTAAAATGCAAAGGGGGGATTCAAGGCTCTTTCAAGTTTTACACATTTATATAGTGAATACCTTGCAGCCCCGCACAGGGGTAGAGATTTTTATAAAGCGAAGGAGGATGAATCCAGCCCTCGCCTATCATCGTCTTAGAACCCAAGCATGCATGAGGGTTATACCAGTAGATGAACTTAGGAGGAGATAACCTCATATGGGTATATTCACTAGTAGGGTTCCCAGGAGGAACCCCTCTAAGGTATATTCACTAGTAGGGTTAGGCGGTGTAGGTTTAGAGTTTATATATTAGATACGTGGTAATATGAATAATTAGTGTACTATCTAACAACAATGATATCTTTTCTTAAAGAAAATTTATATTTATAATTATTTTCGTGTTACATAAAATATTTCTCTATAACATCTCTTAGGTACTAGCTCTTCTAAGTGAATGCTTCTTCGATCACGTAGTCTTCCTGACGAATTAGCAAGCTACGACTCTGAGATCGAGAGGACCCTTCTTCAATCTTTAAGACAGAGAAGGAACCAACATTATACACAAGAAGATACAAGTACCAACTACGAGATGCCAACTCCCACCATCCGCAACATTAAACGGTCATCCAGTCAAGGCCAACAACCCGCTATCAACCTCCCTCATCTTGCACAAGCCGAGTATGATGAGTGGCGAAAATTAAAGCCATATCATCAGATTTGTTGTGTAAAGGAATTGGGAATGTTTGATGGCTCGAACCGAGATGAAGCCTTGCTACACGTGACCCAAGTTTCTACAGCATATCAATAGCCTTATCGCAACAGATGTTGTCCTACAATATGCAAGACTCTCTCTCTCTCTTCCCCCACAGCTTCACAGGGATTGCAAGCAAATGGTACCACAGTTTAACCCCAAGTACCATTTCCACAAGGGATGACATGGTAACCAAATTCTATGATAAATTCCTGCCACCAAGTCGAACTCTGGAGATGATTGTCAAATTTTACAATTTCAAACAACCTAGTTCGAAGAGCATCTATGAGACTTGGGACCGGTTCAAAGGATTGCTTCGGACATGTCCTCACCACGGCCTCACTAAGGAGCAGCTTTCCCCGTTGTTCTGCAAGGGATTGGTAAACCAATGCAAAACCATGGTGTTGTCCTCCCTTGGTGCAGATATCCTGAAAAACCAGGAGAGCAATTTCTGAGTGGGATTGAATCCCTCTGTGAAGAAATCAGAGATTAGGCCATAGGTGGGTCAAGGGGCGGTGTTCCAGGGTTGTACCATGTAGGAGAGAGTGACAACAAATTTGATAAATTAATGAAAAGTCATGAGGAGTTGTTGGAGAGCAACGCACAGCAATTGACGAAGGTAAGTGCCTTACAGAAAGTTGTGGAGCAGATAGCAATGAATACCCTACCTCAGTAGGTGAATGTGGTTAATACAAGATCACACGCCCAGTGCCCTGAATTTCAAGAATTTAAGGCGCTTGAGGAAGCAAAGTATGTGAGCAACAATCAAGGATTTTGGTAGCCTTGGCAGCATGGTGCCTGACCCTCTCAGAATTTCCAAAACCATGCCGGCTATCAGGGAAGTCAAAGGAAAATCTCGCAAACTCCATATGGTGGAGTCCCTTCAACCGACCATCCCAACCACATCCATCCAATTCTGAGGCTGATGATGGAGAGTTGTGCGACATGATGACGGCGCTAATGAACAAATCCCAAGATGCTCAGGACACGATCTCAGCCCTTCGCAAAGATCATAAGTTATTGTAGTCCCAACTACAGTAACAATTTGTTCAGCTGAGGCCACTAGGTCAACTTCCGTCCCAAACCCAACTTAATCCAAGGGAGCATGCGAAGACTGTCACCATTTCCTCTAAGAGTTATGATCATCTCGCCCAGTAGTCAAAGGCCAAGTGTAGGGCCTCCTCCATCCATTCCTTTTTCATCTCAGGGGAGTATTCTCTTTCATGTTCTTTTTTACTTCAAAACCCTTATGCAATTTATTATTTTTCCTTCTTTGAACATTGGGGACAGTGTTCTTGCCAAGTGTAGGGCAAGGTTCCCCTTTTAAATTTATTCATTACAAAAAAATAAAAAAAATAAAAAATAGTATATTTAATATAATAAGTTGAAGTTTATTGACTTTCTGCTAAGCTTTTTGCATGTCTTTGATAAAGTAAGATTATGGAAGGATAAGTGATTGTTCTCTCAAGAGGTAAGCTTTCTAATGACCTTTAGATTTCTATTTTAACTTCATGACTCTCTTTATTGATTAGCACATGAGTATATGACCTTACTTCTATTTTAATCTATGATTTACTTCTGGGTAATATTTGTCTTCCTTTCTTTTTCAAAACAGTGAAAATTCTTTTGGGTGAAAATCTTAAATAGGGATCATATATAAAAAAGTGAGAAAAGGAAAGAAAAGAAGAAGAAAAAGAAAAAGAAAAGAGAAAAAAAGGGAAAATAAAGAGAGTTTTGAAAAAAGATGAAGTATTCTATGAGGTTGCAAAATTGCCTCAAAATAAAGAAACACTCGAGAGTTTTTCCTTTTATTTTATTCCTAAATTCCCTATGCTCAAATAAAATCATGGTTAGGTTCAGAAACCCTTGAAAAATAGGGCTGAATCATGGAAACCATTGATGAGAGTCTTGGCCATATTCAGAAACCCTTGAAAAATGGGGTTGAATTATGAAAAACGGAAAAAGGAGAGACTACAAATCCCATGTATAAAATAGCCCAAGATTTTTTTATCATTTTTGAAATTCTATACTTTGTTTTATACCTATTAGTATGTTTTTGATGGATTGAGGAAGATTAAGTGGTGCTTGTGAATTAGAGTCAGGTAGTTGGAATAATTTATCTAGTTGTCATTATTAAGGTTATCTGTTTTGTGCATAAGCAGTTATTCTTTCTGATTAAGTTTTGCTCGAGGACTAGCAAAAGGTAAGTGTAGGGCGTTGATAAGTCTCAGACTTATCATATTTTATAAGTTAGAATTGTAGGAATATTAGTTAAAATAAGGTTAAAATAGCTAGTTTTCATATTATCTTACATATAAAATCTATTATATATGTCTAGCCTTATTTTTGGTATGTTTTTAATGTAAGGAATAATCTCTAATCAAAATATAAAGTTTTGTCGGGCATGATGCCGGAAGTCTAACTCACGGCAGCAGTATGGAGCAACACAGAGGTGTTGTCGGATGCAGTGTCAGGTTTCCCTTAGCCGGTACAAATGGGAAGTCACCTCGGTTGACCCAAAATTGGCAGTTAATTACCGTTATCAAACCAACCATTGCCAGGTATGGTGCCGTACATTCCCTATCCGGCACAAGCGTCATGTCGCTGATTTGGTGGTTTAAATAACCGTTAGAAAACACGTGGTGCCGGGTACTACTAATCCGGCATGACTCCCGGCACATGAAGAACCTGAAGTCTATAAATAGGCCGAGAGTCTGCACACTTCTAATGTTCATCTTCCATATTCACGCCTCCATACTCCACAAAATAGGTACCACTTCTACCAAGGAAGTTATGCACATCCATCCATCCAGAAGAAGAAGATTTTTGTTGGGTTAAGGCTATGTCAAATTCTCTTCTCCTCTTTGTATTTCTTCTTGTTTTTGTATAGATGGTTGATTAGAGTTCTTGGTTGTCCTTGGTTAGGGATGATCTTCCTTGTAAATGAATATGATTGTTCAATATAATTACAAGTTTTAACTAAGATTTTGGTCTTCATGCAAGAGAAATAAACTTCGCTACTTGTTCTCTTCACTCAAAATTCTATTCAAGTTAATTAAACAAGAGTAGAATAGGTTGTAGGAATCTTAGTGATCTTTACCTTTGTCTTCTATAAATTAGGAGATGGTATTTAAGATTATGAATTAACCTATTTATTCTCCACTTTCTTTTTCGTTTATTGGCATAAAATTTACTGGATTCGATAATGGATTATGAGTGTTTGTTTCGAATCCGAAACTGAGAAACAATATTAACATTTTATTCTTTGTCGGGTGTCTGGCGTCCGGCACATTCAACGTCTTTGAATGTGTTGTGTGTCCGTGTCCAGCATGACATCCGGAACGTTCATATGTTTGGTAAATTCGAGTCTAATAATTAAATTTTGTGTTCATATTCTTAATTAAGTTGATTATTACCCCGACTCTAGGATAATTCATTGTAAATACCACATTTAGTTAAATTATTAGTTAGTTATTTTTATTTGAATTAATGATCATTCCCCTCTCTCCCTCCCCCCTCCTGTTAGAATTAGGCAATTACTAGGATCATTACCCTCTCTCTCAAAGACATGAATAAAATTAAAGTTGGTGACATTTGTAGTTTATTGTAAGATTATAAAAATAAGTGTGGCTAAATTGTCATATTCAAAATTATGGGCAGTAATTTGCATTTACAGACAGTATAGGTTCTGTTTGGAATGTTTGAATGAGTTGGAATTGGAATTTCAGAATATATAAGTATGAAATGAAAACTATAGGTTGTACAAGTGTTAAGGCATTTAATTGTAACATTTTGGATGATATTTGGGGTTATGGTGCAATAAATGAAATATTGGTGTATAAGGGCTTAAATATGTGTGACATAGCAAGGAAATAACATAAAGATTAGTGAGATGATTATGTGACAATTGAAAGAATAAAACATACCATATAAACAATTATGAGTGTATGTATATATATATATATACATATATATATTGGGTTATAATATATAACTAAGAGGAGTACTATATTATAAGTGTCACATTTGGAATTATAAGACACACCACACAT
The DNA here is from genome assembly GCA_023374045.1 of Limonium bicolor. Classification (NCBI taxonomy): domain Eukaryota; kingdom Viridiplantae; phylum Streptophyta; class Magnoliopsida; order Caryophyllales; family Plumbaginaceae; genus Limonium; species Limonium bicolor. The sequence continues at coordinate 292,640,840 of CM041779.1, forward strand.
ATATATATATATATATATATATATATATATATATATATAATTGGCAAGTTGTATTTAAATAGGAAACTTGTAAACAAGAAAATGTTATACGAGAGAAATGTAATACGAGAACCGAATAAACGAGAGTAGTAAATAATTAACAATCTCGGTTGATCCGATTATAGGAATGGGATAGTCGGGACAGTAGTCGAGGCGACGATTGAGGATTGGATGACCTACTACTTCGGTGAACGATATGGACTCATTTACCCTGCGTGTTACCGAGTTATTCTCGGCTTGTGTGCTAAATGTTTACGTGTGACTACCTTAAGATAATTGCATGGAGCCGGAATATTGTGTTGGTTGCTTAATTGTTATTCTTGACCTTGGTTGTTGTATGACGTTCTATCAACTACACCTTAGAATAAGTACGGTATATATAAATCGAATATAGAATTTAGAAGTTCAAGTATACGAACTATCTAACATGGAATTGTATGAGATTTATCTCACTAACTTCCCTTCAATACTCAGTCGACATCCATGAACAGGATGGTCGAACTAGCAAATTTTGGAGTATGACTAATGTTCCCTTTTAACTAACTTGACTGATTGAATGAGTGGAGTCCACGATGGTTCCGTCCGCATGCGTATTTGTTACGGAGAACTATATCTATAGTTGATTCGTTCCCATTGGACTGTGTCTTCGAACATGGTCATCCTTGAGTCAGTGATTAACTTCGATCGCCTACCAGCATAGTGCTAGGTGTGGTTAGTGTTTCCTTGAGTCAGTGATTGGCTTCGATCGTCCATCAGCTCACTGCTAACGGACGTGATTTGAATATGACATCACAGTGATGGTTGTTCAATTGATAATTTGGCACTCATATAATCTGGTCTATATATACCTGCATAAGTTGTGATTGACTTGGTATGAGATAATCTCAATATGTGGATTTGGAAGTTTGAGGTCCTATAACGAGATTTTAATCTCCCGACCTTGGTATGAACAGAGACTGACTTATCGAATTGAAGTCGTACTTTTGGTTTATTGTATTAGTTTATGTTGTGTGATGTTACATGCTATCATGTTGTGTGGTTACTGTATTACTTATATTGTTTAGTAAATGAACCGCATGTTCACTAGACAAGTAGTTGAGTGTAGCCCGGTACCACTCAGGTTACACGTTTCCATACCAGCAAGTTGTGCTGAGCCCATTTGGGTCTAATATTTTTCAGGTGCTTGACTATTGATGGGACCCATTCAAATAGTAGACGGGATAGAAAGCTTTTAGATATATTTTTTGGTTGTACTTATGTTTTGGACATTTTTTAACGTGTGTGCACTTGTTATCTAAGAAGAACTGGACTTGTATTTTAGGATTGTAAACTAGTATAACTCGGTATGTTTGTATATGTCATTTATGTTGGATTTGCAGTTATTCATACCGTGACTTGTAAATTGGAAAGGCCTTGTTAGTCACATGGGTGGCTGACGGCGGTAACACTGCATGTTGAATGGTTATTTTCCACTGTGAATTGTTGGATGTTGGTACAGTTAATTAGACGTTAATATTTGGATTATCAGTTGGGGTGTTACACTCTTCTAATCTTTCTTTATCTATCCAATCTGATCTCATCTCCCTTCCTTTGCAAGTCTTCTTCTCATCCCCTTCCTCCTCTAGTTATATATATCCCTCCAAGTACAGATAGTTACTCTCTAACTTCTATGAGGATATTGTGTGTATTTAGGCTGATGGGGAAGGCCTGATTGTATAGGAAAAGGTTTAGGCAAATAGATAAAAGAGAATCTAAGTAGAGAATCTAATTTTATATATTTTTTTAACCAAGCTACAAGTCGAGATTAATTATAAAATTTTAACCATAGGTAAAGGAGGATTGTTAAGAATTTTAAGAGTTGGAATCATGTCATTTGGATAAATAAGCAATTTTATAAAAATCTTGCAAGCTAGAACCTTTCAAAATTAGTAAATAAATTTTGGAAATTGAAAAATTCAAAATTCCGACTAATTTATGCTCAAAATACCGTCCTTTATCATATATTAAAATTTCATAAGATGTTGAATTGTTTTGGGTACTTTCTAGAGGAGAGAGAAAATTTTGAAAGCGTTTGAATTTTCCCTTCAAAAATTTGGGTTTTGGCTCCAAACTAATTTAGCAAGGTTTATGACTGTGGGAAGACATGTTAACCATGTGGCAATTCTAGTTTTACTAAGTGGAGGTCTTCCTTTCTATTTTTGGAAATTGGGTAATTATAAAGGATATTAGCTTATAATGAGAATTAAAAGCTAAATTTCCGGAATATAAATTATCCTAAAATTAGGGAAAATATCCTTTGTGATGATTATGATGTTAAAACCATTTTGTGGTACTAATCATATCATATGACAAATACAAAGTCCCACAATACCCTTGAAAATTCTTGACCTTGTGAAGTTTTTACCATTATGCCCTTGACTTTGCCTTTGTGCATCAGGACTTTTCCGGAGGGTCAAAATTTTGAGTATAACAGATTGTCCCCCGTCAACTAGATTTTGTAATGAATATGAAAAGATTAGTTGATGCTTGAGTGACATCCAAAATTTTGACCGACCTTGAAGCTTCTGATTTTTGCCGTGAGTTCGTACCAAAATTGACTTAGTTGCGTCGAGTTATTCTAAGTGTTGGCTACTTGTAGGAAGATTTTGGAAGTTTTCAGGTTATTTGAAGGCATTGACCACCTAAATGAGAAGAAAATCAATGTTCCTAGACTTCTAGGGATCTTGACCTATCCAAGTTAAAGTAGATGTACCTAGGCACTTTTAAGGACCTAGACCTGACTGAGTGAAAAAGAATGTACCCAGTCATTTCTAGGGGTCTGGACCTGTCCAAGTTGTGAGTAACAAAATATCCAAGTTCTTCTGGGGATGAAACCCATTCTGTGTGCAGTTATGTGAATGCTAGTCGGGTGCTTCTAGAGACCATAGATTGTACTTGAAATATGATGCAGCTTAGATACTTATGGAGACCGAAATTCATCCAAATGAGGTGTAAGAATCTAAATCGGATACTTCTGGGGACCGAATGAAATAAATGTGTGAAATGTGATGAAAGTATAATATATGCAACTTGGATACTTTTGGAGACTGAAATTCTTTTGTGTAAAGGTACTTCTAGAGACCCAATCCATCCAATCGAGGTACTTACGAAGATCTAAATCCATCCATACAAAGGTACGTTTAGAGACCTAAATTCATCCAATGCAAAATTGCTTCAATAGACCTAAATCCGTCTAAAGTGAAGGTGCTTCTAGAGACCTAAATCCGTCCAATGCAACGATGCTCTTGGAGACCTAGTCCATCCAAGTAAAGGTACTTCTGAAGACCCAATCTATCAACTCGGATTGCTTCTGGACACCGAGATCCGTCCATGCAAGGGTTCTTTTAGAGACTTAATCCATCCACTCGGATTGCTTTGGGAGACCAAGAACCGTCCATGCAAAGGTACTTCTGGAGACCTAATTCCATCCACTTGGATTGCTTCTAGAGACTAAGATCCTCCATGCACAGGTACTTCTAGAGACCCAATCCATCCACTCGGATTGCTTCTAGAGACCAAGATTTGTCCATGCAAAGGTACTTATGGAGACCTAAATCCATCCATTTGAATTACTTCTGAAGACCGAGATCCATCCATGCAAAGGTACATCTGGAAACCTAAATCCATCCACTAGGATTACTTTTAGAGACCGAGATCCGTCCATGCAAAGTGTTCCTTGTTGGAATTGGATGGGGATTTATTGTCTTTGCCCACCAACTGGGTGTTGGGATAACTTTAGGTTTGTCGATGGGGACTTATTACCTTTTCCCAATAGTTGTTAATCCCTAAACAAGTTGTCATAAAAAAAAAGGATTTATCGCCATCACCTTGCCAACTTGACTAGAATAAACAAGGTGTCGGTAACCTATCATGCAAATGTTGCTCATGACACAACAATGAGTAATGAGCAATTCGTTTGATGATGAATGGTATTTCCTGATTTAATGTGTTTTGTGATTTAACGTGTTGAGAATGTAATCGGTGCTTATAGAGGGACCGGAACCGGTCCAAATGTTTAAAACTGGTGCAAGTGGAAGCAGAAAATGTAATAAGATCCGTGTGCTTATAGGGACCGGAACCTATCCAAAGTGAGTTAAAATTGATTGCAGAAGATGTGTAATTGTAAAATGATTCTGATGTTGTAGGGACCGGAAACCTATCCAAAATGTTTTGAAAGTGTGCAAATGTGGCAGTGCTTGAAAAAGACTTGTAAGATTTAGAACTTTAAACTTATAAAGGTCCCTAAAAAGACGAACATGCACTTGTGTGAGATGTGTGGTTTTGGTTGTGGGCTTAAGGCTCATGGCAGGCTTAAGGATTTTTTAGTGGGGTCAGGGCTTATGGCGGCCTGAGGTTGAATTGCGGTTTTTGGATGTGGTGCATAAGGCTTATGACGAGCCTAAAGCTTTTGAGTGATGTCATGGCTAATGGCAGGCCTAGGTCTTTGAGTTCTATGCGATGCTTAAGGCTTACAAGATGTTTGAGACCTTTGGTTATCTACAAATCATCATGGTTACGCCAGTATTTCTTTAAGGAATCTGAACTAAGAAGTTCATGGAATTTATCGGAATGATCGATTGTCCCATATATTTTTTTTGTTAAACATGTGAACAAGTTTCATCCTCGCAAGGTTAAGGCTAGTTTCTATATTTGTTCTTTTCCTACCTACACTCGATGAGTGTTTGATATTTTCACTCATTCCTCACTTACATTCAAACCTCTAGACTATTGAATTCGATATTTGATGGACTTACACGTTCGATCTGCTACTTTCACTTGATTAGACACACAACTACTAACTCGGAAGTCTTTAGAGCTTATAACGGGGTCATGGGGTGTAATGAAAGCTAAAAGGACCATGAAGAGATTTTTTGTTCAGTTTTGTGGAGCTTAGGAGTGACCAGAGCAGCAACTCACGCCTTCTGTTGGATCTGCTCTCCCGTGCTTGTTTACGAAGCTTCTTGTAACACCCTACCGATAACAAGTAATTACCGTCCAACTCCTTATACATTCGTACTCTCGCAGCGGATACATACTTACTCAACAACGGGTGATACAAATGCCGTTAGCCACTCACGTGACTAACAAGGCTACTACTACCACAGCATCGGTCTGATGGACCGGAATATCCGAGTACTACTCAATACAATTCATACTCTCATTACATGCTGAGTACTACAATGCTCCATTCGATACGATACTCCATTCATTACCATACTCCATTCAATACAATACTCCACAATTCCGTACAAGATAATACACTACGCATACCGAGTTTACTAGGTTCCAAAATCATTACAGTACTTCTCCCAGATTCATACACACTCACCAGGAGTCAATCTACTACCCATTCCTCACAACTAGATACTTCTAATTACAAGGCGCGCCACCGGTCTCTTACCTGGACCGTATCCGCTCCGGGTACCTGCGCACTAAAAACGTTCCCTCGAGGGGGTCAGCTTTCGCTGAATATGATAACCGCATACCCCGCGTACTAGCGAGGGTACGCCGACCATTGGTCGAATACATGCAATTCATTTTGCAATACATACATACATGCCTTCATTCACGATACTACAATACTACACAGGATATACATACATACGTACTGTACCATACATGCTTGGAAGACAATACAAGTCAACCAATACTTACCTACCACCTTTCGGGTTACGCATACACAATACATACTCATTACATACCTAATACGCAATACGGAGATACAATTCTCCAATACATACCAAGGTCCAGTTAGCTTCATTACACACCCGGGTTAATCGGGTGTTCGATACTCTTTTACTTCCGGTCAATGACTTACAATAGTCAAGACCAATACACATAAAATACTTACTTCTTACATACTTTACTTCCAGTTAAGTCGGTATGACCTCCGGGCAGGGATTACTACATCCCACCACGGGCTTTAGGGTGGCCCACTAATCCAGGATGCTACCCATTCAAGGGAATTGGTCCATGGAAAAGATTACAGCCAGGATTCGGATCCAGCCTCTTGTGTTTCCTTATCCTCACGCGTGGGCCGAAACTATATCGGACTTCTACTCATTCCTTTTCACTCACTACTCAAGTTAGGAGTTAGAATGTTAGGAATTAGCAGAAGTCAGTACTTCATTTCCATACATACATACAATACACGAGTACACAATACTTACACATACCCCTCATTCCCATTCATTCATTTCATGAAATATACAAACTAATTGTTCAAGAAGATACAACAAGAACAAATAGTTCAAACACAATTAAGTGCAATATGAGTCTGATTCGTGCATTTATCTTATTGGTGATCACATAAGCACACAAATCGGGGTAACTAGGTTAGGATACAGGGCATGAAGAAATCATACCGTACACCGTCGTATTCACACTACCGGTTCCTTGGAGATCAACTATTTGATTCCTATACATACATGGAGTAGCATGATCAATGATCTATTATTGATCTAACTTACTCCTTCATTGATACTTTCAATATTTACTTACCACTTCATTACTTTCTTACTTGATTATAAAACCTTCCTTTACTTTACTACTTCTTAAACTTGTTTTCTTACTCCTTTACTTACTTTCTTACCATTACTACTTCATTAATGGTGTATTACCACCTACATATGCTTATGTGTGTATAGGCATATATATATACATGATTACTATAATCATATAATAAAACATTTTTTTTTTTTGACTCGACCGAACTTGCAAGTCCGGTCGCAAGTTCGGTCCAAGTCAGTAGGCTACATCGTGTGAAAATTCCAGGGCCGACCGACCTTGCAAGTCCGGTCCCAAGGTCGTCCATTCCAGTAATCCCTTTGTGAGAATTTTTAGCCGACCGACCTTGCAAGTCCGGTCGCAAGGTCGGTCCATTCCAGTAGCTTGCATTACAGGAATTTTTCTGGCTGACCGAACTTGGAAGTCCGGTCGCAAGTTCGGTCCATTCCAGAAGGTTTCTGACGGGAGAAATTTCTGGTCCGACCGAACTTGCAAGTCCGGTCGCAAGGTCGGTCGATCCCAGAAGGTTTCCCGTCTTTGTAAATCTGGGCTCGACCGAACTTGCAAGTCCGGTCGCAAGTCCGGTCCGGCCCAGTACTTCAGTTTTAAAATGTTTTGGGTGTTTTCTTTGCCCATTGCTTCCCAAATCTTTACCAATATTTCCCCACATGATTTAGCACTAATCAAACTTCCTAAATCACCTTGGTTCATCCACCAAACTTACTACTCAATCCTTACATTCACTTACACATTTTCCCTCACTTCTTCTCAACACTTATACTAGTTCCTTTTTCACCAATGCTACAGATTTTGCTCTTTCCTCAAATGCTACAGATTTTCAACCTAACCTTTATCATTCAATACTCTTACTACCAATACCACTACTAATATCCTCATTACTTTACCTTCCACTCAATCCTTCCCATTATCTAGCTCCTTTCAAAATCTGTTACAAAGTGGTTTACTTCACACTTTAGGCTCTCCAAGCACACCTAGTTTCTCCTAGTTCCTCCAATGCATTATACTACTTCTTGCTACAGATTTTACACTTTCACATCCTCATACTACAAGTACCAATCCATAGTTACTAAATATCTCCACTAACTTCAATACACACCTTGGTTCTCCCATTCACCAAGTCATCCATAATTGTACATATTCCTATCAAAATTTTGCCATAGCTCATCTACTTTTCTTACTTAGCCACACATACACCTTCTTACCAAATTCATGCCTATTCTAGCCACACCCATACAAGGGTCCTACCAGCAATCAATTCAATACCAATTCATCAATACTTCCTCAATCTACGATATTAATACTCATATACATACTCTTGGCTCTATGGCCTATAATTCACATACTAGTTCACAAATACTCAAAACTTCATAAACTCCAATACTAATACCATAGTTTAGGTTCTTTTAAATTGGTTACCCATTCCCATACTCTAATACATTAAATCTTAACCTTAGGAGAGAGCCCTTACCTTGAGTTTACAATTCCTTCATTCCTTTTCCACTTCTCATCTTCTCTTCCTTGTACAATTCGATTTTGTGGGGAATGGAGTTGCCAAACTCCATTCCCATCACCCAAAACATACAAAACAAGTATAATTAATATACTAACCCTTAGATTTATACTAACTCATTGAGATGTTTTAAACAAATTTCTAGGGTTTACCTTTTGAAGCTTTTAGGAGGGGTTTTAACCCTTGGTTCAAGAAGGTGATTCCACCACCATTGCAAGGTTGTTATTATGCTCAAAGAGAGAGAGAGAGCAAGGCATTACACAAGGGTAAAATCGGCTACCAAAGGAGATGAGAAAACTTAAGGTTTTCATAGAGATTTTTACCTTATTGGAAGAGGAGACTCCATGCTCCATAATGGTGTGCTTTTCTCTTTGAATGGGGTATACCCACGAAAATGAACTTCCTCATTTTGAAATTCCGAAAAGAGGGAAGTGTAGAGGAGAGTGAGGGGAGTTCAAATATGTAGTTTTTTTTGTGATTGGAGCTCAAATGGAGGTAGAGCAAGGAGGAGAAGATGAGGTTGCCATTGGAGCTCTTGTGGAGCTTTGAAATCGCCACACCAGAGGAGAGAGGGGGGAGAAATCGGTGAGAGAGGGAGGAATGGGAGAGAGATGAGTGAGATGTGAGGTGAGAGAATAAGTGGGTACTTTTACCCTTTTTTTTACTTTTGCTTTTGTCTCTTAATTAACTAGCTAGTATGTGAGTGTGTGTGAGGGCTTTTAATTTATTAAAAACCGGCCCCCTTGCAGTATACTAGCTGGAGAGTTTTCGTCTTTTACAAAAAACGCTCGTTATTTTACCCGGTTTAGGTACTGTTCACTAACCGGGCCCGTTTTCCGGAATTTTCTCGTTCCTTATTTTTATTGGTTATAAGCTCCCATAAATGCTTAATTATTCTTATTTAATGATTTAGGATCTTTACGGGTCCGTTTGACCACTTAAAGTCACGTTTTCGGGTTTTCTCGAAAAACGTGCTCTAAAGCTCTATTAGCATTTTAATTCATTATTTGGATCCGTTTTATTCGGGAGTTGTTCCCATATATTATTTAGGTCTTATTAAACCTTTAGAATCCATATATTACGCTAACCGAGGTCTCATACCTCATATGGTTATTTAACGCTTATTTAGTGTTTTTCGCTTTTTAAGCGTTTCTTTGTTTCTTTCGGATTTATTTTCCCTTACCAATACTTCTTAATCATTATTAGGCTCTTAAATACCTATTAGGATAATTTAATCGCCATATATAAGGTCGGGGTATTTCACTTCTCTTACCACTGTGTTTGAATTTGCTTTTAGGCTTTGAACTTCGGAATTGTCCTTCTTGCCGTTTGTTGCTGACAATTTGTGGCTTTTTGGATTTGCCTTTTCATTCATCTTCAAGGCTCTAGTGTCTCCCGACTTTTGCAATTTTTAAGCTGCTTTGGCTCACCCTCGAAGTTCTTGTGTCTCCCGGTTTTGAGTTTTTGGAGCTACTTTAATTTATTCTCGGGTTTCTTATGTCTCCTGGCTTTTGATTTTTTGGAGTTGCTTTAATTTGAGTTCTTTAATCCTTGGTCGTTTTGAGACCATTTGCGGATTTTTTTCATCATGCTTGTTGTAGCATCGCTTCTTCTTCTAGACTTTTGTATTGTCGTCTAAGAGTCGGGCTCTCCGCTTCCTTTGGTCACCAAGATAGGTAATCAGTAAGAGATGAATTTTTCGGAAGCTTTATTAATTGAAAAGGGAATGTGAAAGGCTCAGTGGGGGTGCTTAGGGTTTAAGGTCAGGGTTTCACAAGACTTTTGGCTATGTGGTGGTATACCTAGGTGCTTCGTCATTCTTGATAGTTGTGTCTCCGCTCTTGTTACTTTTCATAGGTCTAAGCATAAATCTACAAGTATCTTTGTTTACCTTAATTTTTTATGTGGCCTTACCTGAGTCATGTCACAATGACACGCTCATTCACTCATGGTTTTTGCACTCAAGACATTCTCATAACTTTCTTTCACTCAAAGAGCTTTGTTCACACGTTCGTTAGAAAGCTTGAAATTAATGATTTTAACTCAGATTGTCCCCAGTATTGGCTTGGGGTTTTAAGAATGATTTGATGACAATTGCCTCTTAGTCGCTTTGTGGATTTCTTTAATTCTTTGAGATGAGTTGTGGTGTTTGATAGTGCATGTTCAAATTTTCAGAAACGAAAGACAAGTGTTAATGTTTGAAGCCCTAGTAGAAAGGTAAAGCATAAAATCCCTTTTGTACACACAAACATTGAAACTTCCAAGAAAAAATCATGATTTTATTGAGATTTCACAAAATCTTTCAATGGGAACCAAATTCAAACATCTGAAGCAAAACTGATGTAAGAAAAACAAACTAATAAGAAAGCGAAGTTGTATAAACCAAAGTTATTATGCATAGAGTTTCTTAAGCTAATTCACTTATCCCGGGAGCTCTTCTCCTGTGCTTGCTAAAACCATATAGCGACTCCATATGGGAAAACCTGCATCACTAGATATGGCCCAGGCCATTTGGGCCTGAATCTGCCTCTTGGATCTGGCAGGTTGTCCTTCTTCAATGCCAAGTTGCTTGGCCTTTTATCAAAGACTTGTGCCATTTATTTTTAATAGGCTTGAATGTGTTCCAAGGCTTGCGGTCTTTTCTCGTCCAAGAAAGCTAGGCTATCTAACCTCTGCTCCTCCCAATTAGATTCTACTATTTGCAACTCGTTCATGACTTGCAAAGCTTTTATCTACATCTTTAACATTGCTTCAGTTCCATAGACTAATGAGTAAGAGGTAACCCTTGTGACTGTTTTCACTGACGTTTTGTGTCCCTAGAGGGCTAATGGTAATTTAGATGACCAGCCCTGGTATGATTCAACCATTTTAGCCAAATTTTCTTGATTGCTTTGTTGGTTGTTTGAACTAGGGATGGCAATGGGTGACGGGTGCCTGTTTCATCTGACCACCTGACCCGCTAAAATGGGTGAAAACCTAAAAAAAAAACGGGTGAAAAAGGGGTGACGGGTGAAACAGGTGTGGGTGACGGGTCGGGTCGGGTGAACATTTTCACCCGGTCACCCGTATGTTTTATATTAAATAATAAAAAATATAACCCATTTTTGTTGAGATAATTTGGAAATATTTTGGTTAATACTCTATGTTTTGAGTATGTTATTAATATTAGTTGATGTGGTAAGTATTGTTGAACAAATATAAGTGTATTGTTAAAAAAATTAAGCTTATATAAGGTGTTGAAAACAAAAATGTTTGCTGAAAAATGGGTGATGGGTTCACCCCCGCGGGTGACGAGTGAAAAGGGTGACCGGTGATGAAGTTACGGGTGATGAGTCGGGTCGGGTCGGGTGGTGCGGGTTAAAAACGGGTTACGGGTCAGGTGGAGCGTCGCCCGACCCGAACCCGACCCATTGTCATCCCTAGCTTGAAATGCTCCATGTGCCTGGGTGGTGAGGTGAAGAGTGATGATGCTGGATCTCGTACTTTCCCATCAGCTGATCGGCTTCCCCTTAGTCTGAACACCATTATCGGACATGATTTCAAATGGCACACTATATCTACAAAATATTATGTTATAAAGTTAACCGCAAAATAAACTATAAATTTTTTAAAAAATTGGATATTAGGTTAAAAAAATATTATATAATATAATTTTGAATAAATAATTTAAATTTGTAAAAATATGATCATTTAAAGATGTATGGTATAAATATGATACTTAATTAGTATAAATTATGGTAGTTAATTGGTCTTAGATTTTTTATTTTCAGTACCGTAAAAAGTATAATGTTTTAAACAATAATTTATACCAATTTTTCTATCAATTAAGTACCATAATTTCTACCATACATTTTTAAATTATTTCTTCTACCAACTAAAATTATTTATTCAAAAAAATTATATTTATAACTAATATTTTATATTAATATATTTTTAAAATTTATATTGTATTTTGCAGATAACTTTAGACATAATATTTATTGTTATCTACAAAATATTATGTTAGAAAGTTATCTACAAAATAGAATAAAAATTTTTAAATTATGTTTATAAATTTTAGTTAAATAAATATAATATAATATAGAGTAAATTAATGAGAAACCCCTTGAGGTTTGGCTAATCCTCTCAACCCACCTTCTAGTTTGCATAATTATTTGCAACCACCTTGAGGTTACGTATCTTTTGAACAAAACCCCCCTACGGTGTAACTACCCCCAAATCACCCTATTGAGAGACCGTCAACGCCCGCGCGCTTATTCCCTAAGACACGCAAGCTCACAACGAATCCGCAAAATAGAACCATGCTCATTTATTAACAATGTGTTAATAATTGTTGGTCTTAAAATTACAAGCAGAAGCAATACAAACGGAAACAACTACAAAGTGCCTCAAAGACAACTTTCAAATACAAATACAACTTAAACTAATAAAGTATAGGCTCCCTCCAATAGCTAAACCTACAAATCAGACGGAAATAGGGGGTGAGCCAAACTATAGCTCAGCAGTGATAAAGTCATCAACTAAGCATGCTCAAAGATACAACATATATATATATGACATATCTGTAAACGCTAGCCCAAATCAAAGATCAGAGACAAAGGAAAGTCTTTCAAACATACTGAAGTCTTAAACAAAAGGGGCCTAAGTAATTGTCTATCAGATACGTAATAGAGAAGGAAACCTAAAACCGAAAGCTTATGACAATCAAAAGCATAACAAGTTCAGAACTTAACCAAACAAAGCTCAACAGATAAGAATTTAGCGAAATCAGAAGCTTACCTAAAATCAAAGTTTCAAAATACGGAATAGCACAAAGTAGTCCATCTAAAACCAAAGTATCAGGCAGAGCAAACAAAGTTTGATCATTTTTACAAAACAGAGCATTCAATATAGAAAGCACACAGCATCTGTCAAACTCATAAACCAACAAAATAGACGGAGTAAACATAATACAAACAAGTTAGTGAAATACCCCAAACCTTGATATGTGGTTTAAATATCAAATTATGGTATGTGAAGGCTAAAAAGTGCCTTAGTAACATCAGTGAACAATTTAAACCACAATAAATGCAATAAAGCATTAAGACACAGTTTGAGCAAAAACATGCTCTAAGCATGAGTGAACTTGGTTAGGACCCAAAGAGCCTACCAAGACTTGATAACATTTAATTATGATTTAATAAGGCTAAATAAGTCCTTAGGAAACTTTGGTAGACAATGAAACCAAACAAAACACAAGGTAATACCTTAAAGTCAATAAGAGCAAAAGTGCTCTAAGCTTGGGATAAATGTGTATAAAGACCTAATGGTCATACCTATACCTTATAAATATGTTAATGAACATATTAAATCAATTACCAAAAAAAACCAAGCTTGAAAACAAGTTAAACACAAAATGTGCTTTAAGAGTCTTAAAGCACGTTTTTGAAAAATGTCTTGTAAATGAGTTTTGAATGGCTAAATGTCCATCATTACTCTTTAATTAACATGTGTACTATATAGTATCACATTTGGGTGGCCATATTAGTGGGAAATCAAAAATTTCACTTCTATGTGCCTTGTATTGGTGAATAGTAATTTTTACAAGCTAGTTTGTAACATATAATGTTATAAGTATTAAATGAGTCAATAAAGACCAACACCCTTCTATTATAATGGTGGCCGGTTTTTTGTAAGGTGAGTCACACCATGTAAAATTTTTAATTAAAGAAGGAAGGAAAAGAAAGTAAAAAGAAGAAAGTTACTTTATTACATAATATCTCCAAAGCAGTGTTATCTTCATTCTTTCATTTCTTCCTTCATTTCCCACGATGGTCTTCTTCTCCTCCTCTCTCCTCTCCATCGGTTTTCCAACAGCCCCACCATTCTTCATCTTCCTTCACTTGTAACTTGTGCTTCCCTTGCCAAATCAAATTCCAAACCATATTGTCTTAGTTAGGTCAAGCTCTACACTTCCCTCTTTTCAAATCTTCAAAACTCCAATTTGGTGCCATGAAGATTCACCATTGAGGAGCTTGAGCTCATCTTTTCACATATTCTTGTTCTCCTTTGCTTCAAGGTAAGGAACTCAAAGAAAATCCATGTTTCCTCCATGTTTTGTTGTTTCCGAAAATTCACCATTAATGGGGCTCTTTTGCCTTGTTCTAGCTTCATTTGAATCTTCCAAGGGCTAGGAGGAGTCCTCTCTTGATACTTGTTCAAGTTCTCTTCCAATTCCAAGGTAAAACAATTACCTTAATGTGTTAAAACAATATGTGTAACTAGGGTTTACAATGAGATGAAGCAAATGCTTGAATACTCATTATGTTGTTTGTATAATGTTTAGAAGTTGACAAACAACCAAACACCCCACCGGTTTACAAGGAACCAAGAAAGAATTTGTGAGGAAAAAGAGGTAAACAAACTATCTCAATGTAGTTTAAATGCCTTAGGAAAATGAGCTTGATTTGCTTGATAAAATACCTAAGAGCCAATGGTGAGTGACCTAGTAAAGTGTTTCTCAAGGACTAGTAAAAGAACATATGTTATGGTGTATGTATTTTGCAGGTCAAAGGCATTATTTATGTGGGAAATTCAGTGTTTATGGTTTATGCAATTTAAGGGCCTAAGAGCCATGTTATTTAAGGGCCTAAGTGCCAAGCATTTAAGTTATGCACTATATTGTGATGTAGTGCTTAATGTGTGAAGTTTGTGTATAAAGTGTGTTTGATGGATTTTAGGTGTTTTGAGTGAAAAGGTAAACCTAAGTGGTTGGATGTGTATATACTAGAGAAGCTATGGCCAAATTTGGGAAATGTGTAAGAAGTTTTAAGTGTTTAATGTGAGTTTTGGTGAACTAGAAAGTGTGTTAAAGGTGAATCAATGTTACTTGAGAAGAAAACATGTATTAAAGTGATTTGGAGTGATGCAAGGATTTAGGTGTTGTCTTGGAAGTTCTAGGATTCAATGTGTGTTTAGTGGATGTGTTTAAGTCTTGGAGGAGTTTGTTTAAGGTTTAGGTAATGTTGATGTTCAAGGAATAAGTGATGTTTGGTATGATGTAAAAGGAGATTTAGTTAGTAAGAAAATGATGCTTAAGATGATGTTAAGAGGAGGAGAAAGTGTTTTTGGGATAGTAGTTATAATAGGAGAAGCACCATTTAGGAACCTAGTACAAATGTTGAAAGTGTTAAGGAATTTTACAAGGAAATAAGTAAAGGCTTAAGGAGTTAGAAAATGAGTTTCATGGATGTTTTATGTGGATGTAGGTTACCAAATGATGTTAGAACACATTAAGAGGCCTTAGGAGAAGTTTGGTGAAGATTGGCAAAGTTTGGTAAGTTTAGAAGGCGACCGACCCAGGGGCCGACCCAGTTTGTGGGTCGGTCGAGCCTCTGTAAAATGTTGGGAAAATGTTCGGTGATGGTCCGACCCAAAGGGTGGGTCGGACATGGGTCGGTCGGTCAGTTTTCAAGGTGGAAAATGTTCGCACATGGACCGACCCAGAATGGTGGGTCGGACGTGGGTCGGACGGGCATGTCTGTAAGGAAGTAAAAGGGGTCCTGTAATGGACCGACCCAGCTGTGGGTCGGTCGGTGGGTCGGTCGGACCAAAAACATTGTTTAAGGTTATGAAATGATATGTGATGATGGGGATTGGTAGGTAATGATGTTATAAAGGATGGTAAGGACATGTTAGGTGAGTTTTAGTGACACCTAGTGGGTTAAAAGTTGTATTAAATGTGAGAGTAAACAAGTTAAAAATGTTAAGTTATGTAACTAAGTTAACGGGGAAAATTAAGCATTGACATTAAATAATCAAGCAACCCCGATGTTAATGAAAACACGTGTGATGTTAACAGTTGTTCGAGGATTGCTCGAGGAACATAAATGGACAGGATATGGACTCCGGTGACAGGTATGGTTTTCTTGCAACCTGCGTCCTACCGGATTACACCGGCTTGTATGCCAATGTGTTTTTTCTGTATGTTTGCCACGTTGTAAGATAAAACATGTAATGAGTTTACAGTAATTCATATATGTGGCGTTTTCAACTCCGATACCATTTACCTCGGCAGTGTTAACCTTAGTTAACTGAGTCTAGGATCACTGAGAGTTCGGTATTCGGAGTAAACGACCCGTACCATGGGACGTACTAACCACGGCTATGCGTGTGTTAAATGTGTGATATGTGTATGTGAATGTAGGGATCTCCCTTGTGTGTTTAACCCAGTTGTAATACTGTATGTGTTGTTATGTGATAGGCTCCATAGGGGGTTCTAACTAATATCTAAAGTGAGTATGTACTAACAGTAGTGAGGAATCCGGTTTGGCCGGTCGCGCGTTGTTTGGGAGAGGGTATCCTTCCTAGCCTTACCCTTCTCTTTGTTATGGTTGTTTCCCTCACGGGTTATGATCTCCCATTAGCTTACTCCAAAGCTTACCTATTCTGACTTATGATCGGTTTTTGGGAACCTGTGTTTGTGTGGTGTGTTAGGGCCTCCAAACCCGAACCGCCTTAACTTAAGTTACTCGTCCAACTATTAGGACGGTAATGAGTGTTGGTGTTATTGTATAACGAGCTTATCATGAGACTGGCAACATTCTCTAGGCTCACCAGTGTGTTTGTGATGTTTGGGTCGGTTCCTAAGCGAACCATTCCCGTTGTGTTATGTGTTTTGTTGTGATGCAGTATTCATTGCGGTATTATGTTGTGTACGTAGAAACGTACCAAGTGTTGTTAAGTGTTGTATGTAGTGTGTGATATAGGTTGTATAATGTGGAGTGTGTTGTATAATGTGGAGTGTGTGGATCATGGATATGATTCCCAGTTTGTGATAAGAGGCGTTTAAGGATAACCCGATTTAGGGTATGTGTCGTCTATTAAGGAAGTAGCTCCGTGGAGGAGAAACACTCTAGGGATGATGAAACCATGGGTGACTTGTTAAGTAGGATGTTATTATCCGATTGTTGAGCCTATTGAGGCAAATGTTAAGTGTTGTGTGTTTATTGTCACATGCATGATTAAATATAATCAACTGCATGCTAAGACGACAATTAGTTGTGCGTGGCCCGGTAGCATGTGGGCTGCGGGATTACCATACCAGCAAAGTGCTGAGCCCCTGGGGCCACCCCTTTCTCTTCTTTTCCTATTTCAGGTACGAAGTGCTGGAAGCCGTTCGAGAGTAGGACGGGTAGTCATTGTACATGGGTAAACAATTAAGTGTATGTATACAGTAGGTGTAGTAAGACCGAAATTGTTGTCGGCATCAGTTTATAAGTACTCGGTATAGTTGTTAAGGTGTTGTTGTTGTTGTTGTTAATGGAAAGGGATACTGATGTATAGTTGCTCGGGAATTTAGCCCATCAGACCGGTACATTGTGTATGTATTAGCCTTGTTAGCCACGTGGGTGGCTAACGGCGTGTAACACCAACAAGTTAAGTAATGTGATGAGGATGTTCTTCCGCTGCAGTTTGTTGTAAGTATGTTAATGTTGGATGGGGTGTTACAAAAAGTGGTATCAGAGCGAAGTATCGCTCTGATGACTGAATTACCGAGCTTAGGAAATACCGAGTTAGGATTTAAGTACTTTGGGTTAAGGGTTGAGTGATAGCGTGAGAGATACGCTAGATAGGAATACCATGTGTACTGGAAACCTACAATATATCCATCCCACCCTCCACAATCCCTGTTGTATAACTTGGGAATCACACGCCAGAGAGATGAAAGTCCTCTCTTACTCGGGGATACCCGATCTGGCTGTTATTAAATACCTTTAGGGTACGGTGAACCTGTCATACGGTAGATCCCGAAAACTGGGAATCCCGAGACGGTCTCCATCTGAATAATGTTAACCGCATTTCATAGCAATGAATGAAGGATCTTGTGTATTGGAGAATAGAATTTCCGGCAACCTGGGTCGACATGCAGAGCAGTCGAGAATAACCAGCTTGCAACGCACCTACTGTGCAACAGGCAAGAAGTAGATGTGAAACCCGAGACAAGTGTCTACGGAACCACAGTGATAAATAAAACACCAACGGTATACCAACCGTCAAGGGACTACAACGTAGTGCCCAACAAGAGACAAGTCTCAGTAACCACGACAAGTGCGTGGAACGGGCTATAAAGAGAATACAATACTAAGATAAGGGGTCTCCCAGAATGGGAAACACCCTAGTTGATGACCGTCATATGAAGACAGTAAGATCAGTGAGGGCCAACAAGGCCACTGATGACAGTGCGGGTAAAAACAATACCACAACCGGTATGTGTTAAACTGATAGCCAGTTAGCATGGCGCACTTGCCAATAGCAAGTGCTGCTATAACAGGCTGTTCGGGAAATTTATAATCACTACAAAGTACTTAGTAAAGTACCATAAAGTTAACGAGACCACTATGACCATGGAAGGGCTTAATAGCCTAACCTCTGTGATTGTAAGTACACCAGTCAGCAAGAAGCTAGACTTGGTTAAGGTAAGAAGATGTTTGTGAAACCATGAAAATTTTTCTTTCAACCCAGATTTTTCACAAACCCTTTTCTTTTCAAACCAGATTTTCTTTCAAACCAACACTTCTTTCCAACCTTCTTTAAAACCAAACCAGTAAAACCAAGAGCAGTTGATAAGATACAGCAATGGATAAACTTTCCCCCTCGATTAAGTTCGGGAAGCAGGGAATGAATATTGTCACGGGACAATATAAGGGAGTTGACAACTGAATACTTCACCTAGGCGTGTGACGGACACTACAAGTGTACCAACTGTGTTGTTGGGGACGACCGCACTCCGATAGGAGCATGTGGGCCTGACAGACCTACTTATAGGTTAGTTGGGTAAGTAGCAATGTATCAAAAAGATACCCATATATGTATACGAGTAGAGTCCGAAACACGGGAAGTAGTCGACTCCGTCTACGGTCAGCAGTATAAATCAAACGAGAGCTAAGGATTACAAGGAATAGTCGAAGTTAAGGAATTCAGTTAAGTTAGCAAGACTAAAAGATTAATGAACTCCTTTCAAGGAAATGTTTAAGAGTTAGGAAGTGCGATGGGCACAAACTGTTATGTAAAGACACCACATATGTCTTAAGGATCCTTAGGGATAACATTCATAGCTGGAACGGTGACCCAGCCTGTACATGGCAAGCAGATGCCTAATGTGGACACATTAATGTGCAATGAACGGATAAATTCCCAGAATAAGTACCTACACTACCAGTAAATGTTAATCTTCACAGAAGAAGATAATAACCAGTAAAACAACGCGAAAGGCGTAGCCAATGGAATGTACCAATAAGTGTGAGCCAAATGTAATGGCATAACTTAGCAACACCCAGGAGAAACCCTTAAAGGGTGTTTGCATCAGCAATTGTTGCACGAAATAACGTGACAGAACATAAGGGTTGAAACTAACACCCAGTTTAGACATAAATTGTCAGGAGACGGACTGACAAACCCAAGGGGCATCCCATGAAAGGAAACGGAATGCAACGACCTTGTCATGGAGCTCAGTATATATCTAACCCATGAAATGTGTACAGAGAAGTACATATGTGTGGAGCCTACAATGAGCCCAGCCGCTCACAAACAAGCTAATAAGCCATAAGTAAGATATTTTTATAAATTCGATTGATGGTAGAGAGTTCATGTTGTATAAGTGAATAGAGTGGTAACGAACCCTGCATTAAGAGTGGGGATACCTCTCGACATTGACACCGCCAGGAGCGGTAGTTATGTGAATGATGTAAGTATATGTGTGGAAGTTAATGTGACAGTAATACAATGTGAGTTAGTGTTATACAATAAGTACGGTGCGCATACGACCGTTGTATAAGTGTTGTTAAATAATGAGGTGGCGGATAAGGCCAGTTATGAGTTAAACTCAGTGGAGATGCAAGATGAGTGATGTTAAACGACTGGGCAATAAGCCAGTGGTAGGTACTGTGTGATGAGGACTCAGTGAATTCCATGGCGAATCGCATAAGGGATTTACTGTCGAGAGTTTACGCCTCTGCACTCTGTATGACTGAGTGTTTTTGGTATTGCACTTGTGCAGTAATGAACGAATGAGATAGCTAGAATTGGAAACATGTTGATTGTGGACAGATAATGTTTATAATGGCCGATGCATAGGAAATGCAAGGCCGCACCAAAAAGGAGTACTTGTACAAACCCGAATGTGAAGATATGATTAACAGTAAGTGACTACAGTAGCACTAGCTGCCAAATATCGGTATGGAATATACCCCAAATATTGGAAATAGCTGAGAGAGCACTACACACTAGGTAGTAGCTCAATCTCAACCGACAGTAAGTCGGAAGGGAACAAGTCAATCATTGTGAAATACATAGCTGTATACACAGTAAATTATCATGGAAGTGGATGGAAAATTGTGAAACTCACCGAATCCGCTCACGGTAAAAGATACCACGCGGTTGAGAAACCATGTTACCAAGATGAAGGTGACAATTGGGGATGTACAATACGGTAAGAATAACAAAAAGGAGCAATTAAGCTCTACAGTTATTAGAGTTTCGCAGCAGAAACTAGTGAACCAGTGATTCAAGTGTTGAATGTACATGGTGAACATGAGTGAATGGCTAATTATTATGCCTAAAAGCCTCACAGGCCAGGACCGAAACCGGTTATGAGTTACAACTCCAATGAGAATTCCTGGTTTAGGAACTAAACCGCCAATATGGTTAAGATCCTCTAATCAGAATCCATTGTGTAATAGACCGCGTGGAAGTTAAAACACTTCACGACGGCAGAACATTTAAGCCAATGTTTAGTGACTGATTACGTGGGCGTAATCCCTTTTAAGGGGGGTAGAGCGCAAAACCACTTGGTGTATATTACCGTACAAGTGTACGTAGTGTATGTGACTCGTATTGTGCATAGCACAAAATTATTGTTTGTTTTGATGATTGGTGTGTGTGTTACGTAAACATACACATTCATTCATGGTTTAATTGTGGTAATTGCGCACAGAGATGCGAATACCATTGTGATAAGTGTGTGTGTTTTGTTAACAATTGTGTGTGATTGTACAAGTGTGGGGAGTAGATAAACTCCCGGGGAATAAGAGCCCCGACAGTGTATAATGTAAAATCAGGTGTGTTTATTTTGATAAAATATATGTATATATATATATATGTATACTTGTTAGGGATGCATGAAGGGCATGATACCGACATAGAACCTAGTGAAATAAGATTCCCTAGGCAATGTGATTAAAGTGAATGGGGGTAACTGATAGACGGAGTTCTATCCTTTGGAGATGTTTGATCATGACTAGAATGATTCAAAAGATAGAAAATTGGAAATGAGTGATTTACTTGATGCTTGAAAATGAAGTGGGAGGTGGACTTGATTTGCATGCGATCAAGGGAACCGAACACAAATTGGAGTGGAAGGATAGTTCAACACTGATGCTGATCACATCAGGGTTGGATGACTCTTGAAACTCCCTATAAGTGGTCACAAATAACCACGCTAAGAATGAAGCAAAGAGCTTAAGTTGGACTTGGAGTTGTGTGTGTTTTCAAAAGGATTTTAAATTGGTATTTTATAAAACGTTGATGGATACTTTACATAATTAAAGTTCTCTTACTTAACCTCACAAGGAAATTTTAAAAACTTATGTGATTGTTTTAATCTCCTAAAGGCACGGGGACGGAAGGTGTCCATCGCGACCGTGTTCTACTACGGGATCATAGTGAATATCAAGAATATTTTTGATTGCTATACATGCTCTGACATGTTGTGTGGTATGTGTAATGAATGTTGTTTTGACGTGGAGTTCCTAAAGTGTATACTATCAAGCCTATGAGTCTAAATGTGTGGTGTTACGTAGACCTATGTGTCTAAGGACTGTTATGTTATGGGGACCTATGTGTCCAAATGTTGTGATGTTACCCAAGACCAGTGAGTCCAAGGGGTTGTTATGTATGTGTAAGTGTTGTTAAGATACCCGGACCATAGAGTCCGAGGTTATCATTTTGGATATGTTATGTTTATGTGTGGATGTGAATGTGTTGCCCGGACCATCAAGTCCGAGGTTGTGATGTAAAGTGTGTTTGGTTAAGGAAGTTTATTTCCAAGTGATTCCGTGTTCAAATCTAATGATGTGTGGAAAGTGTGAACTTCGAGGACGAAGTTCTTTTAAGGGGGGTAGATTGAAATACCCCAAACCTTGATATGTGGTTTAAATATCAAATTATGGTATGTGAAGGCTAAAAAGTGCCTTAGTAACATCAGTGAACGATTAAACCACAATAGATGCAATAAAGCATAAGACACAGTTTGAGCAAAAACATGCTCTAAGCTATGAGTGAACTTGGTTAGGACCCAAAGAGCCTACCAAGACTTGATAACATTCAATTATGATTTAATAAGGCTAAATAAGTCCTTAGGAAACTTTGGTAGACAATGAAACCAAACAAAACACAAGGTAATACCTTAAAGTCAATAAGAGCAAAAATGTGCTCTAAGCTTGGGATAAATTTGTATAAGACCTAATGGTCATACTTATATCTTATAAATATGTTAATGAACATATTAAATCAATTACCAAAGAAAACCAAGCTTGAAAACAAGTTAAAACGCAAAATGTGCTTTAAAAGTCTTAAAGCACGTTTTTGAAAAATTGTCTTGTAAATGAGTTTTGAATGGCTAAATGTCCATCATTACTCTCTAACTAACATGTGTACTATATAGTATCACATTTGGGTGGCCATATTAGTGGGAATCAAAAATTTCACTTCTATGTGCCTTGTTATTGGTGAATAGTAATTTTTTACAAGCTAGTTTGTAACATATAATGTATAAGTAATTAAATGAGTCAATAAAGACTACATTACCCTTCTATTATAATGGTGGCCGTTTTTTGTAGTAAGGTGAGTCACCACCATGTAAATTATTAAGGAAAAGGAAAAGAAAAAGAAAGAAAAAGAAAGAAAGTTACTTTAGTACATAATATCTCCAAAAGCAAGTGTTATCTTCATTCTTTCATTTCTTCCTTCATTTCCCACGATGGTCTTCTTCTTCCTCCTCTCTCCATCGGTTTCCAACAGCCCACACTCATTCTTCATCTTCCTTCACTTGTAACTGTGATTCCCTTGGCCAAATCAAATTCCAAGACCATATTGTCTTAGTTAGGTCAAGCTCTACACTTCCCTCTTTTCAAATCTTTAAGAACTCAATTTTGGTGCCATGAAGATTCCCATTGAAGGAGCTTGAGCTCATCTTTTCACATATTCTTGTTCTCCTTTGCTTCAAGGTAAGGAAACTCAAAGAAAATCCATGTTTCCTCCATGTTTTGTTGTTATCCGAAAATTCACCATTAATGGGGCTCTTATATTGCCTTGTTCTAGCTTCATTTGAATCTTCCAAGGGCTAGGAGGAGTCCTCTCTTGATACTTGTTCAAGTTCTCTTCCAATTCCAAGGTAAAACAATTACCTTAATGTGTTAAAACCAATGTGTAACTAGGGTTTACAATGAGATGAAGCATAATGCTTGAATACTCATTATGTTGTTTGTATAATGTTTAGAAGTTGACAAACAACCAAACACCCCACGGTTTACAAGGAACCAAGAAAGATTTGTGAGGAAAAAGAGGTAAACAAACTATCTCAATGTAGTTTAAATGCCTTAGGAAAATGAGCTTGATTTGCTTGATAAAATACCTAAGGAGCCAATGGTGAGTGACCTAGTAAAGTGTTCTCAAGGAGACTAGTAAAAGAACATATGTATTGTGTATGTATTTGCAGGTCAAAGGCATTATTTATGTGGGAAATTCAGTGTTTATGGTTTATGCAATTTAAGGGCCTAAGAGCCATGTTATTTAAGGGCCTAAGTGCCAAGCAATTTAAGTTATGCACTATATTGTGATGTAGTGCTTAATGTGTGAAGTTTGTGTATAAAGATGTGTTTGATGGATTTTAGGTGTTTTGAGTGAATAAGGTAAAAACCTAAGTGGTTGGATGTGAGTATATACTAGAGAAGCTATGGCCAAATTTGGGAAATGTGTAAGAAGTTTTAAGTTTTAATGTGAGTTTTGGTGAACTAGAAAGTGTTAAAGGTGAATCAATGTTACTTGAGAAGAAAACATGTATTAAAGTGATTTGGAGTGATGCAAGGATTTAGGTGTTGTCTTGGAAGTTCTAGGAATTCAATGTGTGTTTAGTGGATGTGTTTTAGTCTTGGAGGAGTTTGTTTAAGGTTTAGGTAATGTTGATGTTCAAGGAATAAGTGATGTTTGGTATGATGTAAAAAGGAGATTTAGTTAGTAAGAAAATGATGCTTAAGAGATGATGTTAAGATGAGGAGAAAGTGTTTTGGATAGTAGTTATAATAGGTGAGAAGCACCATTTAGGAACCTAGTACAAATGTTGAAAGTGTTAAGGAATTTTACAAGGAAATAAGTAAAGGCTTAAGGAGTTAGAAAATGAGTTTCATGGATGTTGTATGTGGATGTAAGGTTACCAAATGATGTTAGAACACATTAAGAGGCCTTAGGAGAAGTTTGGTGAAGATTGGCAAAGTTTTGGTAAGTTTAGAAGGCGACCGACCCAGGGGCCGACCCAGTTTGTGGGTCGGTCGAGCCTCTGTAAATGTTGGGAAAATGTTCGGTGATGGTCCGACCCAAAAGGGTGGGTCGGACATGGGTCGGTCGGTCAAGTTTCAAAGGTGGAAAAATGTTCGCACATGGACCGACCCAGAATGGTGGGTCGGACGTGGGTCGGACGGGCATGTCTGTAAGGAAGTAAAAGGGGTCCTGTAATGGACCGACCCAGCTGTGGGTCGGTCGGTGGGTCGGTCGGACCAAAAACATGGTTTAAGGTTATGAAATGGTATGTGATGATGGGGATTGGTAGGTAATGATGTTATAAGGATGGTAAGGACATGTTAGGTGAGTTTTAGTGACACCTAAGTGGGTTAAAAGTTGTATTAAAATGTGAGAGTAAAACAAGTTAAAAATGTTAAGTTATGTAACTAAGTTAACGGGAAAAAGTAAGCATTGACATTAAATAATCAAGCAACCCCGATGTTAATGAAAACAAATGTGATGTTAACAGTTGTTCGAGGATTGCTCGAGGAACATAAATGGACAGGATAAGTGGACTCCGGTGACAGGTATGGTTTTCTTGCAACCTGCGTCCTACCGGATTACACCGGCTTGTATGCCAATGTGTTTTTCTGTATGTTTGCCACGTTGTAAGATAAAACATGTAATGAGTTTACAGTAATTCATATATGTGACGTGTCAACTCCGATACCATTTAACCTCAGCAGTGTTAACCTTAGTTAACTGAGTCTAGGATCACTTGAGAGTTCGGTATTCGGAGCAAACGACCCGTACCATGGGACGTACTAACCACGGCTATGCGTGTGTTAAATGTGTGATATGTGTATGTGAATGTAGGGATCTCCTTGTGTGTTCAACCCAGTTGTAATACTGTATGTGTTGTTATGTGATAGGCTCCATAGTGGGGTTCTAACTAATATCTAAAGTGAGTATGTACTACAGTAGTGAGGAATCCGGTTTGGCCGGTCGCGCGCGTTGTTGGGAGAGGGTATCCTTCCTAGCCTTACCCTTCTCTTTGTTATGGTTGTTTCCCTCACGGTTATGATCTCCCATTAGCTTACTCCAAAGCTTACCTATTCTGACTTATGATCGGTTTAGTGGGAACCTGTGTTTGTGTGGTGTGTTAGGGCCTCCAAACCCGAACCGCCTTAACTTAAGTTACTCGTCCAACTATTAGGACGGTAATGAGTGTTGTGTTTATTGTATAACGAGCTTATCATGAGACTGGCAACATTCTCTAGGCTCACCAGTGTGTTTGTGATGTTTGGGTCGGTTCCTAAGCGAACCATTCCCGTTGTGTTATGTGTTTTGTTGTGATGCAGTATTCATTGCGGTATTATGTTGTGTACGTAGAAACGTACCAAGTGTTGTTAAGTGTTGTATGTAGTGTGTGATATAGGTTGTATAATGTGGAGTGTGTTGTATAATGTGGAGTGTGTGGATCATGGATATGATTCCCAGTTTGTGATAAGAGGCGTTTAAGGATAACCCGATTTAAGGGTATGTGTCGTCTATTAAGGAAGTAGCTCCGTTGGAGGAGAAACACTCTAGGGATGATGAAAACCATGGGTGACTTGTTAAGTAGGATGTATTATCCGATTGTTGAGCCTATTGAGGCGAAATGTTAAGTGTTGTGTGTTTATTGTCACATGCATGATTAAATATAATCAACTGCATGCTAAGACGACAATTAGTTGTGCGTGGCCCGGTAGCATGTGGGCTGCGGGATTACCATACCAGCAAAGGTGCTGAGCCCCTTGGGGCCACCCCTTTCTCTTCTTTTCCTATTTCAGGTACGAAGTGCTGGAAGCCGTTCGAGAGTAGGACGGGTAGTCATTGTACATGGGTA
Source organism: Limonium bicolor (assembly GCA_023374045.1). NCBI lineage: Eukaryota > Viridiplantae > Streptophyta > Magnoliopsida > Caryophyllales > Plumbaginaceae > Limonium > Limonium bicolor. The sequence continues at coordinate 292,667,377 of CM041779.1, forward strand.
AACAATTAAGTGTATGTATACAGTAGGTGTAGTAAGACCGAAATTGTTGTCGGCATCAGTTTATAAGTACTCGGTATAGTTGTTAAGGTGTATGTTGTTGTTATTGTTAATGGAAAGGGATACTGATGTATAGTTGCTCGGGAATTTAGCCCATCAGACCGGTACATTGTGTATGTATTAGCCTTGTTAGCCACGTGGGTGGCTAACGGCGTGTAACACCAACAAGTTAAATAATGTGATGAGGATGTTCTTCCGCTGCAGTTTGTTGTAAGTATGTTAATGTTGGATGGGGTGTTACAGGTAGTTTTATGGTCGTTACATTTAATTGTATCAGAGCTAGGTTTGGTTTTCATTGGGATTTATGGGTGTCTGCATGACTACGCTTCCATGTCTTTGTCTGTTATCTGCTTCGTGCTATTTGTTGTGTTGTTTTGATTGCTATCGGGCGTCTGTTGGGTGTGTCTGCTATGTGGTTGTCCATGATAAGTGTGAAATACATATACTTTTAGGGCTTTAATTTTTCCTATTATCATAACAATTCATGTCATATTTCTCACTTATCATATGTTTTTTTCTTTAGATTTATGTTTTGATATGAACTGATACATTTTTTTTTGTTAAATGCAGGAACGATGATATATATACGACAAATCAACAGCAACACCAAATTTACTCATTAATCATTATCTAATGATTACTCATCATTGGATCATGATTAATAAACTCTCGACAATTATTGCAGTCATTGATTATTTTATTTTCATGACAATTCACGTGTTGCACCAAAGCAAGGAAGAGAATGAAGTTGGCGTTATCATGCCATTTAACATATCACGATGGATGGAACTTGTTCAATGACGGCCAGACCACATTCATGAGATAGAAGTCGTGTTGTTTGACATGCCTGACGTGTCATAACAGACTCAGCTAGAGATAAATTAAGGGGTTTATCAAATTAAGTTGCTGCTATATAAACAAGAACGAGAGTTAGGGTTTAGGGGTATGCTCACACGCCCACGCTAGGGGCTCGTGCCTCTCTTCATCTTTCGTACAACTCCATCATCCGCACACCATAGTCACACCAGCCACCACCAAATTCGTCACCACCATACCAGCACCACTATCATCTGTCCAACACCACCATACCACTACCTCACCACACATCACCATTGTCACACATTAATGTCTCCCGTTGTTATTTTTGTTACTTTTATGGTTATGTTTGAGTAGTTAGTTTAGCTCCCCGGGTCGGGGTAGCAAACCGAATCTGTATAGTTATTTTGTAATTTTTTCTCTGATTATAATTGCAGTAGTTTAATTCCTGTTCTTCATGCGCTTTAATTCTCTAGCTAATTATTAAAGCAATATTTGTAGTTTTCTAATCAAAATGCGGCGCTGAGATTAGTTAACAAGACATAGGAAGTTAAACCGGATTAACGACTAGAAGCATGGTTTGCCTATAGGTTAATCTGTCTCCAATAAGAAATGGTTATAATGCAATTGGTTAGAATTTACTTGGGCATGGTTTGCGGCTTGTTATTTCTACCAGTTAGGATTCGTTGTACAGGACCGGTCAACGGGTTAATTAAGATTCCTGAGTTTATTGCAGAATTAGGTAAGAGTTTATAAATAGATTAATAAAGTGAAGGTTTGCAGAACAATCCAGGGTGCTTCCTTAGATTTTAGAGTTTTAATCTTTATTTATTTTTTTTAGTTTATTTTTACCGTTTTATTATTTCGTTATTTTATATTTGTTTGTTGAGTTATTCTTTTCATTAAATTAAGTAAAACTTGAAAAAGTGACATTTCCTGTTTTCTTAGTTTAGCTTCTCAGTTAGTAAATAAATTGTCAGTTAATTGAACGAGGTCCTTGAGATCGACAACCCCCATTCAATTCACTATTCCGTAAAATAATAGGTACACTGCCTAGGTAGAAGTATAGTAGCATATATTTCTGCTAACAGTCCACCATCAGAGTAGCGTAGCGGAAGCGTTGGGTTTGTCTGTATGTGTTTGTTCTGTTCTGAGTGTGAGTCTGAGGGAGTCGGGTCCTTTGGGAAAGGATGACCGAATGTGAGTTCTTGTTAGTCAGGGTTGTGTGCTTTTGGTAAGCTTCAGTGGTATGTGTGTGTGTGTGTGTTGTATGCTAAGTGTAAATCAGATATTTATGGGTTGAGTGTGGTGTGTGAGTTCAAGTGAGCACAAGTGGTGTGTCCTTTGTTATATTATAATGTGAGTTCGTGAGAGTGTTGGTCCTTGGGATAGGACATCTTCTGAGTGTGGAGTGTTCTTCCTATGCCTTAGGCTGAGCTTGTAGGAATTTTCTGCTATGTTTCATGTCAGTCAGTCAGCAGTGAGTTTGAGTGTTGTTCCTATGCCTTCAGGTTTAGTTTTCAGTAATCCTTTGCTTCATCTCTTCAGTCAACGAGTCAGTTAACAAGTTATGAGTGTTAGCTCTGTGAGGTGTGAGCTTCTGAGACGTGTGAGTGTTCCTTCTGTGCTTTAGAGCTATGTGTTAGGAATCTTCTGCTTGTTCTTCTGTCAGTTAATCAGTGGTGATTTCTGAGTGTTAGCTCCTTGTGAGTGTTTGTAGTATTCTGGCACTGGAAGTGCATTTGTTCATATTCTAGGTTTCATCGAATTTCAAGGACAAAATTCTTTTTAAGGGGGGTATATTGTTATGCCCCATATTTTTTTATTTTCTTTATTCTCTTTTTTTATATCGCAAAGGGAGTTCATATTAATTTCGATCTTATATTAGTAGGATTATGACATTCTTCTATCGTTATTGTGTGGGCTGGAAGAAGGAGGGCTAAAGATGTCCTTTTAGTTTTGTTATTAATTAAGGAGTAGGAAATTTATTTCTTTCTTATTATTCCTAACTCTTCTTTTCCCCTTCCTCATTTTAATTCACATTTAGTTCCTCTTCTCTTTCCTGACAATATATAATGACAGTTGCTCGCTCCCTCAAACCTCTGCTCTACAAGCCTTCATCTCCCTTTGCTTCTCCCTCCCTCATCTCCTCCTCTCTGTAATATATTGTTCGAGTGCTTTGGCGTTGGTGGTTCGATTGTTCAAGTCTGTAGATCTCTGGTTGGTGAATCCGAATTTGGTTGCCGTTCTCCGTTCAAGTTCCTTCGCCCCACTTTCTGGTGTTAGTCTTCCTTTGAGTATTCAAGTGTTCGTGGTTCGAGTGGTGATTCGAGGAGAGCGTTGTGTGGAGTTTGTAGATCTGCGCTTTACTTCAGATGTGAGGTAGGTGGTAGATGGATTCAGTTGTGTGTGTTGACCCACGGGGGTTTCTTATTATGTTTCTATTTTGGAATGTGTTGAACGTTCTCTGATTTGTGTGAATCTGTGATTGGTTTCTGAGTTGTATTTTACTCCGCTAAAAACCCCGTGGGAAGTGTTTTGATTTGTGTATTTTGTTATGAAGGACTCCGCTTTCGTTAATGATAAAATTGGGGCTTGATCTTCATCTATTTTTGCGTTTGATTTTGATGTTTTTGTATTCATATATGTTCTTATTCTCTTACTGCGTTGTGAATTTGATTCGGATTCGGAATTGTGTTTTGCCTCGTCTAAATTCCTAAGGGATGTGTTTCAATGGAGTATTTTGATGTGGGACTTTATGTATTTTGCAATAGAGTTATGAAGCTTTGATTCTGGTCTGATTACACTTCTGAATTTGGGATTTTTGTCGTGTCCGAATATGCGTCCGAACTTGTAGGTTCGGACAGCATGCACGGATGCTTCTAGTTTTGCAAACTTTTGTGATGACCGGTCTTCCGTCTGAAATTGTAAGTTCGGACGGGCTGTGATAATGAATTTTGGATTTCCCATTCGACTTGTGTCCGAACATGTAAGCTCGGACATAAGTTTGGACATGATTTTACTGACTTTTGGACTCTACCGGACCATAGGGTCGGATAGAAGTCCGGACGCCCTTCTTTGCTTTCAAACTAGACTTGCGTCTGGACTTGTGCCCCGGATGTAAGTCCGAACATGTTGTATTTTCAGGTTTGGCGTGCATTCGGACTTGTAAGTCCGTACACATGTCCAGACACCTCTATTTTGTGTCACGGCATGCGTCTAGACTTGTAGGTTCGGACACATGTCCGGACACGCCTCTGATTTCACCTAACTTCTTCGTTTGAGCTCCGTTTTGATCATCGTTTGGGGTGTTGTGTTCCTCTCTTGAGTACTATCTGTATTTGACATGTTTTAGTGTGAATTAAAGGTACATGTTTCGTAAGCCTCGATGCGTTTGACCTATGATTTGCTCTGAAAACGTGATTCAACTTCTGACTTTAGTTTGGCTTTCATATTGCTAGTCAGTTTACTACTTCTGTTTGCTAAGGCTTTTTTCTTGTTTTGTAAGCTTCTATTCTGATTTTGATAAATTTTCCACCTTCTACTCTATTATGATAAGGACTTTCGTTTTGTTCTGCATAAAGTTCTTATCTGTTCCTGTTTTATGTAATGCTTTTTTTTTTTTTTGTGGTTTAAGAGACCTTGTGCTCTGGTGTTAGCGCTCTGCAACACCCTCTGCTCTGATTTGTTAAGCCTCTGTTTTTGGACCTAGTCTTCTTTGTGTCTGAGTCGGGGATGGCTGGGTCTAGCTATCCCATATCATGCTGTGTAGGATGTCTTTCTGTTCTCGTCACGAGTGTCTCCCCCGTTTTGTTCACGGATGTTATCTCCGTTCTGTTCATAGGTGTCTCCCATGTTCTGTTTACGGGTATCTTTCCCGTTCTTGGTATGCATTGAGCACTAGTGTCCCACCTCTGTTTGTATGATTCTGCTTCTATCTTTTTGTCTGTTTCTGAGTTCTGACAGACTGTTGTGCTTTTTGTCTTTGAAAGCCTCTAATTTGTAAAACGCTCTGCTACGTCTACTCTTTCTGTTTTTGGTTTAGATGGACTGTCGTGTGCTTCCATCTTCCGTTAAGCTTCTAGTATTGTTAAGCTTTTGATTTTGTTAAGCTTCTGATTTCGTTGAGCTTCTGACTTTGGTTAAGCTTTGAGTTTGTTATGCTTCTGATGCTATTAAGCTTTCATCTTCAGTTTACCTTCCGCTGTTAAGTATCTGTTTTGCCCACTGCTTAGCCTCTTTTTGTTTTAGACTTATTTCTGTTTGAAAGGATTACGCTTTGTCTCTGTTTTGCTCTGGCTAAGCGCTTTTGTATATGGATGTATATATGTATGTTCAGTATCTGTTTTGAGCATGCTCGGCTACTGATAAGTGTAAAATATATCTATTCTTAGGACTTTAATTCTTCCTATTTTTATAACAATGTATGTCATATTTTACACTTATCATATGCTTTTCTTAGATTTTGTTTTAATGTCAACTCATATATTTTATTTTATTTTTATATAGGAAAATGTCTCACATATTACATTATCTACATATATATATATAATATGTAAATATATATATTATACAGTGCATGGAATTGTTCTACACGTGAATAGGTATATGGGCTGAAGGAGACATGCACACCCACTAGAATGGAATTTGAAACTGGCAAGGATGGGCTATTATATTGTTTTATTGGACTACACATGAGGGAATAATCCATGCTGGCATCGCACTCTTCTGGAACAGAGGACCACAACCGGCACTACTACATCAAATACATTCTTCACCATTCTGGAGCACGACTCGCACCTGGTGACCACGGGCCTGGACTCCATCTCCTCGACCACACCACCTCACTCCATCGACCACAACACCTCACTCCTCCATCGGCCACACCATCGCCTCACCATCATCTTCATCCTCGTCTCATCACCGACGCCCGCCATCACCACTCCCACCACATCACGGTCTTCATTCCATCACCACCGTCACCCATACCACCAACGCCTCACACCGCATCCGCACCACATTCCCGTTTTGTTCACCAGAACCGCAACCCCATATCCACACCATCGACACGCCTTCACCTCGCCATTCACCCCCGATCACACAGACCATCTTCATTCTTCATTTTCACTCACGTTCTCACCCCATCCCTCCCTCCGTCGTAGCATTTCATCACCCGCCATCGTCGAACAGAGGAGATCTCACCCGCATCATCCCACGCCATTCACCATCGACTCGCACACTCCATTTCACCCTCGTAACTCGTCATCATGTCATCTTCTTCGACAGGAGGCCTACATCTCCATCGCTACGAAGCCGCATCACTCCATCCACCACTGTACACCGTCATCACATCTTTCACTCACGCCATCGACACCCGCAACCATCCATCGCATCACTTCGCCATCACCATTGAAAAATACCCCAAACCTAAGTATGCTAAGTAAACATCAAATCATGATGTAGTAAGGCTAAAATATGCCTTAGAAAGATTGGTGGACAATTTAAACCAAGGAAAACATAAGAAAGTGCCTTAAAGGCAATCAGGGCAAAAACGTGCTCTAAGCTTGGAGAGACTTGGGTGAGTACCCAAATATCATGATAAGACCTTAGTAATATCCTAATGGTCACTTTAAATCAATTAGCAAAGAAAACCAAGCTTGAAAATAAGTTAAAACACAAAATGTGCTTTAAGAATTCTTAAAGCACATTTTTGAGAAATTGTCTTAGAATTGAGTTTTGAGTGGCTAAATGTCCATCATTACTCTTTAATCAACATGTGTACTAATTAGTATCACATTAGGAGGTCTAAATCAATGGGAAATCAAAAATTTCCCGATTATGTGCCTTGATTAGTGAATAGTAACTATTTAGTGCTAGTTAAGACATAATCAATATAAGTCAATTAATTGGTCAACAAAGACCATGTTAGCCTTATTTAAGGTAGGGGCCGGTTTTTCTAAGATGGGGAGTCACCACATGAGTCATAAATGAGAAAAGAAAAGAGAGATAAGTAAAGAGTACTATTTGCTTTATTAAAGCAAATACCTTATATTAGCCTACCTCTCTCCTCTCTTCTTCATTTCTTCTTCTTCACCCACGGTTTCTTTCTTGTTTTCCTCTGTTCCAAACCGTGCCCAGCCACCTCCATTGTTGCTTCACCCTTGCTTTGGCAACAACTTGCTCATTTTAGCTCCAAATCAAAAACTAAACACATATTATCTTAGTTAGGTCAAGACCTATCTTTCTATCTTTTCAAATCTTTCAAAGCTCCATTTTGGTGCCATGAGAAACTCCATTGATGGGGGAAAATCAAGTTTGAAGAGCTCATTAGCTTCTCCATTCTCTTAAGGTAAGGAAAATGTAAGAAAAACCATGTTTCCACCATTTCTACATTACCGAAATTTCCTTCTCATGGGGATTCATTTTTATCCATTGTTCTAGCTTGATTCTATTCTCCAAGGGCTAGAGGAGGTCCTACTTAATTCATATCCAAGCTTGCTTTGAGAATCCAAGTAAAACATTCAGTTTAATACCTTAGAACACATTTTTAACCTAGGGTTTACTCCTTAAGGTTAGTGTATTGTTTAGTGCTCATATGAGTCATTGGTTATTGAGTAGAACATTGGCAAGAGAAGTTTGAGTGGTGGCCGATATTCATTCAAGAAGAAGGTCTAAGGAGGAGATTGAGATAAGCTTGAGGAAACAAGGTAAAATGCTTACCAATGGTGGTTTAAGTTTTTTTTTTTTAGGAATGAGATTAGATGAGTACCAATGTAGCCTAGGGCTTACATTAGTAATGGGTTTTGTAACCTAAGAAAAAGAACTTAAACAGCTTATGAACTTGTGACTAAGGAGCTAATGAGAATGACTTAGTAATATAAGTTTAAGGTGGTTCTCAAGAGCATTATAACTGCCATGAGATTGATGAGTGTATTTGCAGGTTGAAAGCTTTTACTTGTGGGAAATTCAGTGTTTAAGTTTAAGTCATTTAAGGGCCTAAGAGCCATGTCATTTAAGAGCCTTAGTGCTATGCAATTTAAGATTATTGCAATATATTGAGTATGATGTGAATAAGTTGATTTGGATGAGGAATTGTGATGAGAAGGACTTGGTGTTGTGAGGTTATTGTGTGAGAAAAACAATGCATTGGGCATGAGAATATACTAGAGGAGCTATGGCAAAATTTAAGTAGAAAATAAGTGTTTAGGTGAAGGTGGTGAATCAATATGACCTAGGATTTACTAGGAGTCATTATGAAGAATTTGAGTGGAAATGAGTTAACTAAGGAGTTCTTAAGGATGAGAATGACCTAGAATGGTCTATGAGGAATTTAGAGTTTAGGTGGGTGTATTGAACACACCAAAGTCATGAGATGAGGAATATAAGACTTGAGCATAAGTTTAAGGAGAAGGTATGATTTTGTGTTAGGTGATTAAGATATGTTCTAAGGGAATATAATGACTAAGGAAGTACTAGGAAGCTTTAGAGATTGTCTTGATGAAGAGGGGTAAGATAAAGTGTTGGAATGAGTGGTAATGACTTAGGCATTACCTTGGGGGATTTAGGAATCAAGAGAATGTAATTGAGTATTTAGAACTTAGGCAAATGTTGGTAAACAACTAGGAAGGAAATAAGGTGTTGGTGTATGGAAGCTTAAGCTTGTGAAGGAACTTTTAGTAAATGCTTGAAAGAGTTTTAGATAGTGAGAGATGCTTGGGAGATGATGTTATAGTGGTGAAGAAAACATTTGGCATAGTGGTTACATTAAGTATGAACCACCACCTAGGAACCTAGAGGAAAGCATTACAAGAGTAGCATTATTACAAGGAAAATGCATAATGACTAAGGTGGATTTTGGTGGATGATTTAAGGTATTTAAAGGAGGTTATAAGGTGGGTTTAAGGTGCCAAGATGGTGTTGGACCTATTAGGACACTTGTGGAAGAGTTTGGAATTGAAAGAACACATTAATAGAAGAATCTGTAGTGGACCGACCCAGGGTCCGACCCAGTTCTGGGTCGGTCGGACCTTGCTAACCCAGCAGAAATGTCTCGGCAATAGACCGACCCATAAGGATGGGTCGGTCAGTGGGTCGGTCGGGCAAGGTTTAATGAAGGAAAATGTTTCGGCAGAGGACCGACCCAGAGGGTTTTGGGTCGGTCGGTTTAGCTTTGGGTCGGTCGGATGAGTTTTAAGAGACGGAAGAGTTTCTGTAATGGACCGACCCAGGGGTGGGGTCGGTCGTGGGTCGGTCGACCCTTAACACTTAGAAAAAAAAAGAAAAGAAATTTGAATTCTAAGAATGGTAATGGGTAATGAGGAATACCTTTGGTAGGGTGGTAATGATTAGGACCCTAAGAACTTAAGGGATTAAGTTAAGTTAAATATAACAAAAGTGTAAGGTTAAGTTTGTAAGATTAAGTGGTAAGACTTAAGAGGTGTTAGGTTGGAGTCATTAAGGGTTAAGTAAGTTAAGCAAGTTAAGTAAGTTAAGTAAGTTGAAGTAAGTTAAGTGATTAACAACCTAAAACTGAATGAATGTTTTAGGACTTGGGAGTTTGGACCAGGAGGAGAGTAAGCAGCCGAACGACCAACGGTGAACGGTACAGTTGTTTCTTCTTGTGACCTGCTTGCTAACGAGGTGTCCCTCGGCTTGTGTGCTATTTGTTTTTGTGTGCTCACTAAACAAGATAAAGCATGCAACCGGAATATATATACATATATATTATATTGTTGTGTGATGTTTGAAAACTAACACAACATACCGTGAGAACTTACTGACCAATGTTTAGTAAGAAACTGAGTGAGAATAAGGAACGCCCCCTAATGAGGGACGATATGAACCGAAAAAGGTTAACCAACAAACATGGTCTTGAGACTATTACTAACTGAACTTGAGTGAAAAGGAATCCGGAATGGTACCGGCACATGTGTATGGGGGGGGAAGTCGGTATCCTTATCAAATACCGTCTTCCAAAGATGACTTGTCCTCGGACTCGTCGCCTAGAGTCGACAAATAGACTCGACCTCCTCGGACTTCTTGTTTTAGGAGGGAGGCATACTGAGATGGTGTGTAGTGGGATCTACCTAAATGCCCAACTAATTCTAATAAATATTGTTTATGTAAAACCAATGAGAGCTGATAACTCATTGGTTAGGCTACGTGACCCGACAGATAAACAATGGATTAAGGTACACCATTCTAATAAAAGAACGGTTGACTTAATTGAGATAAGAACTGAGATAAGATTGAGATAAGAGGTTGAGATAAGTTACAACCATTTCTACTTAAAGAATGGTTTGTATTCTAAGACTGAGATAAGATGGTGCGGTGGGATCACCTAAATCCCAGGTTCGAATTAGATACGGCAATCCCTTCCAGGAAAGGTTTGTATACAGAGATAAGATTGAGATTAAGATTAAGATTAAGTTAAGTTACAATCATTCCTGTTTAAAGGATGATTTTATTATTAAGATTAAGATTAAGGTAAGGTTAAGATAAGTTGCAACCATTCCTTTTTAAAGGATGGTTTGTAATACTAAGATTAAGATAAGCTACACCCACTCATATTAAAGGATGGTTGTTTCTAAGATTAAGATAAGAATCAGATGGAGGTAAGATAAGGATGAACTAAGATTAAGAGGGAACACTACTTAAGGAGTTAAAACAGCTAACTCTCTCTAATTAAGGGAACGCATTTAAGTCGTTCATTGTGTGTGAACTTGATTGTTCATATCTGAGTTGTTGTTTACTGCACTTACTATTATATTGTGCATCTAATCAACCTCCATGCTATCGACAATTAGTCGTCGTAGCCACGTTAGCTTGGGGGCATGAGAGGATAGTACAAGCATTCGTGCTGACCCCCTCGGGGGCTTCTTTTTACTACACAGGTGAACATCAGGAGGCGGCCGTCGCGAGAGTAAGAAGAGGATACAGCTGTTAAGGGTTAGTATGGCCTACGAGTTGTGCATGTACACTCGTATGGCAATTCTGAGTTAGTAAGATGTATAGGATGTGAGGGGTTGTAAGAAGGTTATGTAAATGGTTAAGGTTGTTAGACTAATGTTCGGTATATTCTGTAGTCAGACCGTGGCAAGGTCCTGGATTGTAAAGAATTCCGCTGTGTGACATGTGTATATATATACTGTTAAGTTGCGAGACCACATTGGATTGAGTTGGGGGTTACAAAAAGTGGTATCAGAGCGTAGTTACGCTCTGAAGACAAGAATTACCGAACTTAGGAGGATATTGAGGTTGAGTTGAGTTCGGGTTAAGGGTTGAGAGAAAGAGTGAGAGGTGCGTTAGCCAGGACTTCCCGGTGTTTACCGGATATCCATAGTACCTAGGCCCGCCCTCCACATCCCTAACCCTAAATATGTGGAACAAACGCCAGAGAGAAGAAAGCCTTCTCTTACTCGGGAAAACCCGATCTGGCAGTTAGCTAACAATAAGCAATACGAGAAACATCTTGTTGCACAACAGTTACGAGAGAACTGGGAGATTTTAATGGAGCGCAACAGAGAGACAGGCGCTACCTAAGGAATACTATCAGTAAGGGAACGGTAATTACCGGCAACATGGGTCGACATGCTACGCAGTCGAAATAACCCGCGATATCACATGGTAAGGAAAGCACTACGCGTGCCATGGATAAGGAAATGATAAGAGACATGGGTACGGACAGCGGTCCGAGTAAGAATAACAGTAGGATAATACAAATCATGAGGATTAAGACATAAGAAAATATTAAGGGGTTCCCTCAGAAAGAGGAACGCCCTGATAATGACAGTACTGTCAAACGACAAGGAAACTGCCGGAAGGATAGTTATCCAAAATAAGATATTATCGAAGGAGTCCCGAGGACTACCAATTACATGGAAATTAGAAGAAGTGTCGCTATCAATGTACCTTGTACCAATAACCCATCCTGCATGGCGCACTTGCCATAGCAAGTGCTACCACGGTTAAGCCACACGAAAAGCCATCAAAGCGAAATAAGAGGACGCTACAGTTGTAGTACATATTAATACCGGATTAAATCCATAAGAACAGAAAAATAAGACCTTGGAAAGGCCCGACGGCCTGACCACGATGAGATGAGGTTACTCACCACCAGTCAGGGAGCTGAACTTGGACAGAATACTAAACGAATATGAATATGAGCAACGGTACAACCTACTACAACAACCGACAGTGTGGTAAAAACACCAAACCCGGATCTCAAGGAGGAACCTAAGAGATCGCTCAATAATTCGAGCAAAAGCACTACGTGAATAACAATTCATGGAATGTATAGAGATACAATAAAGGTAGTCGATTGAACGATTTACAACGAAAACGGGATGAGACTCCCGGAGTGACCATTAAGGACACCAATGACAACATTCTTCAACGAAGATGTTGGAAAACCCGGAAATCAAGGATAAAAGAAATAAACATAAGCTATAACCTACTAAGAATTAAAGTCGTAAACCCTGGAAAAGGAAAGCTCAGAGGACTACCCCACAGAGCGGGCATAGTCGAGCCGAACAATTGATGAATGACAGTTAGTACTGTTCGTCTAACTCATTAACACCCAAGTATGATTGATCATCAACGGGTGGCGTAGTCAACAGAAGTTGAACGAAGCGTTGAGAAGAAGTATAAGATGCCAGGATGATATCCAACTTGGACACCGTAAGGCAAACGCCTAATACGAACTTATCCTTAATAGCCAAAAGACATAAGTCTAGTAAAATGACAGTATTGTCAAAGACATTAAGTAACCTCAGATCACCTGAATAACTTCCATAGCAGGAAGCAGGATGCAGCAACTTACCATGAAACCCGATACTACATTTAGTATGTAACCTAACGGTGGATAAGGTTCAAGAACCAGAATCTTATAGGGATGACCTGCGGATGAGTAAGAGTACAAATAATGAACTGAGACATTAAGCATTAAGAGCCTACGAGCCAAGGATGTTAACCACATCAGAGCCCGAGGCGCAGTAAGTTATAAGAGAGCTTATTTAAGCCATGAGGAACTACAATGCGTAGATATGAACGGTTACCAAACCTATAATTTAGATTGGGAAAAACAATACCAAGAAAAGGTACCAATGAGAATATTGAGATAATGCTAAGGACAGGAGCGGAGAACGAACCATGCCTTTTAGGGTGGGGATACCTCTCCTTGTTGTGAGGCCATGAGTGGGAATGAACCCCTCAAAAGGGCTTTCACTTATTAGAGGTGAAATACACTTTATTTAGGAAATGGAAACTATGAACCTTGAGATTACTTTAGAACATACCAGATACGCTTGAGAGTAATAAGGAAGGTCGCACAGATAGACCCCATATCCAACACCCAGGATGTAAGAATTAGTAATGGTCAGAGATAAACATTATGACTGCACATTGTGGCACGTCAATTAAGCAATGCTCAGAAGAGCTTGTGATTCAGTGGATTAAACTACATGGTAGATAACATCACTAAGGATGAAAGAAAGCGAAAGGAATTAGCCTACTTACGAATCTGAGATTGGAGCAGAACATCTTCATATCAAGAGTCAACTATTTTACAACACGGTACGACAACCGCCATACGGAATGAGAGAACTCCCAGTGTGTTTACACCAAGAAGGGATTGACTATAAGGTAACACATTAGAATAGGTGAATAAGAGGTTGCACCATTAATGGGCAACAAGGTAAAGGCCAACTACCACGGTAGTAGTGGTCGTAAGTACAATAGTTAGATAAGTGGATTAAGTCATGGTACGCGGTAAGGCGACCATTATGTATGAGCCGTCAAATATTGACACTGAGGCAATTAGATTTATGAGTTAAGACCAGCATAAGTAAGAAAATAAGATGGTAGACGAACTGAGCGCTGATGCCAGTAGTCTGGACCTGGTTAGGTAAATTTCGCAGGAAGCACACTACCCATTCCTTAAGGAACTGGAGGTGCTTTCCTAATAGAAGCAATATGAGAAAGAAGATAAGAGGCTCTATGGAAAGAGACCTCAATATTAAGTGACCGAATCAATACGGAATACAGGAAGGAGCTAGAGCGTACCATACCCGAGAACACAATAATGGATTTTCCTTGATTAACTTCAAGAAGAAGAACAATAAATGTTATTATGGAACGATGAAGAGGAGATCGACAACAGAATACTTCATAATTAGCAATAGCTAAACATGTGACGGACACTATGAGTTTACTAAAACGAGACGTGGGACGACTGCACCCCACAGGGGCTTGCAGGCCTGACACGCTCATTTATGAGTTAGTTGGGTAAGTAGTAATGTACCAGTAAGGTACCCCATGCATGTGAACGAGTGGTGTAAGGAACACGGGAAGTAGTCGACTCCGTACCACCGACAACGACGCAAGATCAGACAAGAACAGCTACTACCACAAACAGTCAAAGAGAAGAATTCAGTTGAACCAGCAACACAGAGGAACCAGAGAACAGATAATTAAGGACTATGAAGTGCGAAAAGCACGGATTATTAAGTATAGACATAGGACATGTCTTAAGATGAGTAAGATTAGACTGTAAAGCGCATTATGCACTAAACAGTAGTTTCAGGATAAGAATCATCCTCAGACCAAAGGTCGGTTGGGGAAAACAATTTAGACATTCGAGAAAACACTAAGATTATGAGCGTAAGATCTTCAAGAAGAATGGATAGACGAGTTACGACTCATTAAGGCCGTGTATATATAAAGATAACACGTGTCCATTGAGACAATTAAGCCTAAGATTATCAGAGTGGTGCAGCGGAAGCTAGAATGCTTGGTAAGAATTAGACATCTTGAACTTATGTTCAAGGATGATACAATGTTGATTACGTGGGCGTAATCCATTTTAAGGGGGGTAGGGTAGAGAGCGAAAACCGCTTAGCGTATGTTTGTGTACTGAGTACATAAACTACGGTGTGCATAGCACAAAATAATTTAAGAATATGTTTTACATAAATTTTAAGATAAATCATGGTTATTGCACACAGAAGATGTGAATACCATACATATTAAGTACCTATCTTGTTAACTCCGGTGTGAGTACAAGTTAAAGGAATTAAGGAAGAGGAATTAAGGAAGAGGATTAAGGAGACTTAAGGAATAAGGAATATATGAGGTATAAGTCAATATGAGATAACACTATGAGATATTATTTGATATGAGCATGAGGAAGGATATAGTAATGGTATGTGGTATGAGACTGACATGGAATTTAGTAGGAATTTAAGTCTGGAGGTAGTTACTAAGAGATGAATTGAGAATGTTTGATGGACTTAGTCCACACTTTGGAGATGTATTGATTATGATTAGAAGAACTAAAAAGATAGAAAATTGGACATTAGTGAATTAACTGATGTTTGAAAATGACGTGGGAGGTGGAACTTGATTTTCTAGGGATCAAGGGAAACCGAACACAAATTGGAGTGGAAGGATGGTTCTACACTGATGCTGATCACATCAGGGTAGGATTATTCCTGAAACTCCCTACCAGTGGTCACAAGTAAATCACACTAAGGATAGAGGCCTTAGGATAAAATGAAATTGGAGTTGCTTGTATTTTTAATTAGAGGAATTATTCCTCACATGACCTCGTAAAAAGGATTACCTTTTTACTGAGTCTCGCCCATGAAGTCGAGGACGCACGAGCCTTTGTCTTCGGACCGGTGACATGGGGAGAGCAGCGTGTTTTGTATTCTAGCCCATGGTGACGAGGACGAATGAGCCATTGTCTACGGACCGGTGACATGGGAGAATACGTTGGAAGTTATGTGAATGTTTTAATCATCAAAAAGAACAAAAGGAATTTTGAGTGCTACACATGCTTAAGCATGTTGTGTGATATTTAAGAATAAGCATATGGTGGACTTAAGGATCCAATGAGATTAAGTATACATAAGTATGATCTATATGATCTAAGGAATGAGGTAAGACATGTATTCTAAAAAGAAAAGATGCATGGGAACTTTGGGGACAAAGTCCTTTTAGGGGGGTAGATTGAAATACCCCAAACCTAAGTATGCTAAGTAAACATCAAATCATGATGTAGTAAGGCTAAAATATGCCTTAGAAAGATTGGTGGACAATTTAAACCAAGGAAAACATAAGAAAGTGCCTTAAAGGCAATCAGGCAAAAACGTGCTCTAAGCTTGGAGAGACTTGGGTGAGTACCCAAATATCATGATAAGACCTTAGTAATATCCTAATGGTCACTTTAAATCAATTAGCAAAGAAAACCAAGCTTGAAAATAAGTTAAAAACAAAAATGTGCTTTAAGAATTCTTAAAGCACATTTTTGAGAAATTGTCTTAGAATTGAGTTTTGAGTGGCTAAATGTCCATCATTACTCTTTAATCAACATGTGTACTAATTAGTATCACATTAGGAGGTCTAAATCAATGGGAAATCAAAAATTTCCCGATTATGTGCCTTGATTAGTGAATAGTAACTATTTAGTGCTAGTTAAGACATAAGTCAATATAAGTCAATTAATTGGTCAACAAAGACCATGTTAGCCTTATTTAAGGTAGGGGGCCGGTTTTTCTAAGATGGGGAGTCACCACATGAGTCATTAAATGAGAAAAAGAAAAGAAGAGATAAGTAAAGAGTACTATTTGCTTTATTAAAGCAAATACCTTATATTAGCCTACCTCTCTCCTCTCTTCTTCATTTCTTCTTCTTCACCCACGGTTTCTTCTTGTTTTCTCTGTTCCAAACCGTGCCCAGCCAGCCTCCATTGTTGCTTCACCTTGCTTTGGCAACAACTTGCTCATTTTAGCTCCAAATCAAAAACTAAACACATATTATTCTTAGTTAGGTCAAGACCTATCTTTCTATCTTTTCAAATCTTTCAAAGCTCCATTTTGGTGCCATGAGAAAAACTCCATTGATGGGGGAAAATCAAGTTTGAAGAGCTCATTAGCTTCTCCATTCTCTTAAGGTAAGGAAAATGTAAGAAAAACCATGTTTCCACCATTTCTACACATTACCGAAAATTCCTTCTCATGGGGATTCATTTTTATCCATTGTTCTAGCTTGATTCTATTCTCCAAGGGCTAGAGGAGGTCCTACTTAATTCATATCCAAGCTTGCTTTGAGAATCCAAGGTAAAACATTCAGTTTAATACCTTAGAAACACATTTTAACCTAGGGTTTACTCCTTAAGGTTAGTGTATTGTTTAGTGCTCATATGAGTCATTGGTTATTGAGTAGAACATTGGCAAGAGAAGTTTGAGTGGTGGCCGATATTCATTCAAGAAGAAGGTCTAAGGAGGAGATTGAGATAAGCTTGAGGAAACAAGGTAAATGCTTACCTAATGGTGGTTTAAGTTTTAAGGAATGAGATTAGATGAGTACCAATGTAGCCTAGGGCTTACATTAGGTAATGGGTTTTGTAACCTAAGAAAAAGAACTTAAACAAGCTTATGAACTTGTGACTAAGGAGCTAATGAGAATGACTTAGTAATATAAGTTTAAGGTGGTTCTCAAGAGCATTATAACTGCCATGAGATTGATGAGTGTATTTGCAGGTTGAAAGCTTTTACTTGTGGGAAATTCAGTGTTTAAGTTTAAGTCATTTAAGGGCCTAAGAGCCATGTCATTTAAGAGCCTTAGTGCTATGCAATTTAAGATTATTGCAATATATTGAGTATGATGTGAATAAGTTGATTTGGATGAGGAATTGTGATGAGAAAGGACTTGGTGTGTGTGAGGTTATTGTGTGAGAAAAACAATGCATTTGGCATGAGAATATACTAGAGGAGCTATGGCAAAATTTAAGTAGAAAATAAGTGTTTAGGTGAAGGTGGTGAATCAATATGACCTAGGATTTACTAGGAGTCATTATGAAGAATTTGAGTGGAAATGAGTTAACTAAGGAGTTCTTAAGGATGAGAATGACCTAGAATGGTCTATGAGGAATTAGAGTTTAGGTGGGTGTATTGAACACACCAAAGTCATGAGATGAGGAATATAAGACTTGAGCATAAGTTTAAGGAGAAGGTATGATGTTTAAGGTGATTAAGATATGTTCTAAGGGAATATAATGACTAAGGAAGTACTAGGAAGCTTTAGAGATTGTCTTGATGAAGAGGGGTAAGATAAAGTGTTGGAATGAGTGGTAATGACTTAGGCATTACCTTGGGGGATTTAGGAATCAAGAGAATGTAATTGAGTATTTAGAACTTAGGCAAATGTTGGTAAACAACTAGGAAGGAAATAAGGTGTTGGTGTATGGAAGCTTAAGCTTGTGAAGGAACTTTTAGTAAATGCTTGAAAGAGTTTTAGATAGTGAGAGATGCTTGGGAGATGATGTTATAGTGGTGAAGAAAACATTTGGCATAGTGGTTACATTAAGTATGAACCACCACCTAGGAACCTAGAGGAAAGCATTACAAGAGTAGCATTATTACAAGGAAAAATGCATAATGACTAAGGTGGATTTTGGTGGATGATTTAAGGTATTTAAAGGAGGTTATAAGGTGGGTTTAAGGTGCCAAGATGGTGTTGGACCTATTAGGACACTTGTGGAAGAGTTTGGAATTGAAAGAACACATTAATAGAAGAATCTGTAGTGGACCGACCCAGGGTCCGACCCAGTTCTGGGTCGGTCGGACCTTGCTAACCCAGCAGAAATGTCTCGGCAATAGACCGACCCATAAGGATGGGTCGGTCAGTGGGTCGGTCGGGCAAGGTTTAATGAAGGAAAATGTTTCGGCAGAGGACCGACCCAGAGGGTTTTGGGTCGGTCGGTTTAGCTTTGGGTCGGTCGGATGAGTTTTAAGAGACGGAAGAGTTTCTGTAATGGACCGACCCAGGGGTGGGTCGGTCGGTGGGTCGGTCGACCTTAACACTTAGAAAAAAAAAAAGAAAAGAAATTTTGAATTCTAAGAATGGTAATGGGTAATGAGGAATACCTTTGGTAGGGTGGTATAAGATTAGGACCCTAAGAACTTAAGGATTAAGTTAAGTTAAATATAAACTTAAAAGTGTGTAAGGTAAGTTGTAAGATTAAGTGGTAAGACTTAAGAGGTGTTAGGTTGGAGTCATTAAGGGTTAAGTAAGTTAAGCAAGTTAAGTAAGTTAAGTAAGTTGAACTAAGTTAAGTGATTAACAACCTAAAACTGAATGAATGTTTTAGGACTTGGGAGTTTGGACTCAGGAGGAGAGTAAGCAGCCGAACGACCAACGGTGAACGGTACAGTTGTTTCTTCTT
This sequence comes from Limonium bicolor, assembly GCA_023374045.1. Lineage (NCBI taxonomy): Eukaryota > Viridiplantae > Streptophyta > Magnoliopsida > Caryophyllales > Plumbaginaceae > Limonium > Limonium bicolor. The sequence goes on from CM041779.1 coordinate 292,686,476, forward strand.
GTGACCTGCTTGCTAACGAGGTGTCCCTCGGCTTGTGTGCTATTTGTTTTTGTGTGCTCACTAAACAAGATAAAGCATGCAACCGGAATATATATACATATATATTATATTGTTGTGTGATGTTTGAAAACTAACACAACATACCGTGAGAACTTACTGACCAATGTTTAGTAAGAAACTGAGTGAGAATAAGGAACGCCCCCTAATGAGGGACGATATGAACCGAAAAAGGTTAACCAACAAACATGGTCTTGAGACTATTACTAACTGAACTTGAGTGAGGAATCCGGAATGGTACCGGCACATGTGTATTGGGGGAAGTCGGTATCCTTATCAAATACCGTCTTCCAAAGATGACTTGTCCTCGGACTCGTCGCCTAGAGTCGACAAATAGACTCGACCTCCTCGGACTTCTTGTTTTAGGAGGGAGGCATACTGAGATGGTGTAGTGGGATCTACCTAAATGCCCAACTAATTCTAATAAATATTGTTTATGTAAACCAATGGAGCTGATAACTCATTGGTTAGGGCTACGTGACCCGACAGATAAACAATGGATTAAGGTACAACCATTCTAATAAAAGAACGGTTGACTTAATTGAGATAAGAACTGAGATAAGATTGAGATAAGGTTTGAGATAAGTTACAACCATTTCTACTTAAAGAATGGTTTGTATTCTAAGACTGAGATAAGATGGTGCGGGGGATCACCTAAATCCCAGGTTCGAATTAGATACGGCCAATCCCTTCAGGAAAGGTTTGTATACAGAGATTAAGATTGAGATTAAGATTAAGATTAAGTTAAGTTACAATCATTCCTGTTTTAAAGGATGATTTGTATTATTAAGATTAAGATTAAGGTAAGGTTAAGATAAGTTGCAACCATTCCTTTTTAAAGGATGGTTTGTAATACTAAGATTAAGATAAGCTACACCCACTCCTTATTAAAGGATGGTTGTTTCTAAGATTAAGATAAGAATCAGATGGAGGTAAGATAAGGATGAACTAAGATTAAGAGGGAACACTACTTAAGGAGTTAAACAGCTAACTCTCTCTAATTAAGGGAACGCATTTAAGTCGTTCATTGTGTGTGTGAAACTTGATTGTTCATATCTGAGTTTGTTGTTTACTGCACTTACTATTATATTGTGCATCTAATCAACCTCCATTGCTATCGACAATTAGTCGTCGTAGCCACGTTAGCTTGGGGGCCATGAGAGGATAGTACCAGCATTCGTGCTGACCCCCTCGGGGCTTCTTTTTACTACACAGGTGAACATCAGGAGGCGGCCGTCGCGAGAGTAAGAAGAGGATACAGCTGTTAAGGGTTAGTATGGCCTACGAGTTGTGCATGTACACTCGTATGGCAATCTGAGTTAGTAAGATGTATAGGATGTGAGGGGTTTGTAAGAAGGTTATGTAAATGGTTAAGGTTGTTAGACTAATGTTCGGTATATTCTGTAGTCAGACCGTGGCAAGGTCCTGGATTGTAAAGAATTCCGCTGTGACATGTGTATATATATACTGTTAAGTTGCGAGACCACATTTGGATTGAGTTGGGGTGTTACAACCATCGTCGACTCATCTCCACTCGACTTCACCGTGTCTCCTTCGCCGTCTTCCGTAGTCGCAATCGCATCCCAGGAGAACACCACGATCAGTTCTCGACAGAGCGGTCTTCATCGACGATCACCATTCACGCCCCGCAACCCATACGCACTCACCACCATAATCACAATCATCCATTGACATCACTTACGCCATCGCCATCGTCGTTCCACGGATCCATCGCTTCGAAGCTCACCTCCACACCGACGACACACCAATCACTCTCGCAACCCACAACTCCGTCGATCACCTATCTTCATCATCATTACCGGCGCAGGCAAGGAAATAAATTTACCGGCGAAGGTTAATAGAGGCGAGAGCAAGAGTCGGCGTGAGGAGACGATTTCGAAATCTCCAGTACGTCGGTGAAGAATACAGGGGCGAGAAATGACGTGGGAGAACCGGTTCGGGCAAGGCAAAACAAAAACATTGAACCGGACCGGTCTGGACACATATAAAGGGGTTTAATAAACTAAACTTCTTATTATTTGTTACATGTCATTTGTTTCTTATTGCAGTCTTGGTTATTACATAACATTTGATATTAGTTTTAACGTTTGCCTTTATTGAATTTATATTTTTACTGATTTTAATTAACATATAGATTGTTACAATTAATGTGCTTATGCTGCAATAATTTTGATCGTTTAATTGCATTATCTTTCTAAATCTATTTTGACCCGATCAAGTGAAAAATAGATAGGTTCGATTAATTCATAAATTTGTGGAAAACTTGTTTTCATCGGACAAGTTAATACTTCATCTGCATAAATATTATCTCTCAAACTTATTTTGTTTACATTTGTTTTGTTGGTCCGGAAAAGTCATAGCATGTTCTGGTAAACAAATTCGTCAGAGTTATTATTTTTGCCAATCTATAAACCAGAAGAAATAACATAATTATCCAAACTGCAATAACCGGAACCCGAGTCCCGCTCAATCATATCATCCATCATTTTTATTTATTTGTTATTTTATTTATCTGCATTGTATCAGTTTCATTTACAATTCAATAAAACCCCCCTTTTGTGACATGCTTAGGAATTAGACATTTTCGTTTAAGTCCCACGGTTCGATTACCTGGTTGCTTCAATTTTATTATACTACTGCGACCGGGATTGTATGCAGCCCGATAGATATTTTGACTCACGCTTTATTTATTATTTTACCAGGTCAAAAATCTTATCTGCAAAATGGTTCTCAACAGAGCGGTCTTCATCGACGATCACCATTCACGCCCCGCAACCCATACGCACTCACCACCATAATCGCAATCATCCATCGACATCATTTACGCCATCACCATCGTCGTTCCACGGATCCATCGCCTCGAAGCTCACCTCCACACCGACGACACACCAATCACTCTCGCAACCCATAACTCCGTCGATCACCTGTCTTCATCATCATTACCGGCGCAGGCGAGGAAACAAATTTTCCGGTGCGAAGGTTAATAGAGGCGAGAGCAAGAGTCGGCGTGAGGAGACGATTTCGAAATCTCCAGTACGTCGGTGAAGAATACAGGGGCGAGAAATGACGTGGGAGAACCGGTTCGGGCAAGGCAAAACAAAAACATTGAACCGGACCGGTCTGGACAAATATAAAGGGGTTTAATAAACTAAACTTCTTATTATTTGTTACATGTCATTTGTTTCTTATTGCAGTCTTGGTTATTACATAACATTTGATATTGGTTTAAAACGTTGTCTTTATTGAATTTATATTTTTACTGGTTTTAATTAACATATAGATTGTTACAATTAATGTGCTTATGCTGCAATAATTCAGATTGTTTAATTGCATTATCTTTCTAAATCTATTTTGACCCGATCAAGTGAAAAATAGATAGGTCCGATTAATTCGTAAATTTGTGGAAAACTTGTTTTCATCGGGCAAGTTAATACTTCATCTGCATAAATATTATCTCTCAAACTTATTTTGTTTACATATGTTTTGCTGGTCTGAAAAAGTCATAGCATGTTCTGGTAAACAAATTCGTCAGAGTTATAATTTTTGCCAATCAATAAACCAGAGAAATAACATAATTATCCAAACTGCAATAACCGGAACCCGGAGTCCCACTCTGAAATACCCCAAACCTTAGTATGTTGTTTAAACATTAAAATATGGTATATTAAGACTAAAAAGAGTCTTAGAAACATTAGTAAACAATTTAAACCATAGAAAACACAAATAAATACCTTAAAGTCAATAAGGGCTTAAATGTGCTCTAAGCTTGGGATAAGCTTGGTTAAGACCTAATGAGCTTACCAAGACCTTATTTATATATTAATGAACATATTAAACCAATTACCAAAGAAAACCAAGCTTGAAAACAAGTTAAAACACAAAATGTGCTTTAAGGAGTCTTAAAGCACATTTTTGAAAAATTGTCTTGTAAATGAGTTTTGAATGGCTAAATGTCCATCATTACTCTTTAATTAACATGTGTACTACTTAGTATCACATTAGGAAGTCTAAATCAATGGGAAATCAAAAATTTCACAAATATGTGCCTTGTTTTGATGAATAGTAACCAAATTAAGCAAGTTTATAACATAAGTCAAATAAGTAATTTAATTGGTCAACTAAGACCAAATACCCCTAAACATTAAGGGGGCCGGTTTTTATGGTGGTGAGTCACCACTTATGCTAGCTTATTAAGTAAAGAGATGATGACTAATATGACTATTTGCTTTAACATATAAATATCTTCCAAAGCAAACTCCAAACTCATTCTCTCATTTCTCTTCATTTCTCACGTCTTCTACCTTACTTCTTGCTCTCATTCACGGTTATGCTACAGCACCACCACATTCTCCATCTTCAACCTCTTGTAATTCCTAGCTCCCTTTGCCAAATCAAAACCAAGACCACCATTCTCTTTGTCTTGCCAAGCTCTTCAACTTCATCCTTTCAAAACTTCAAGAGCTCCATTTCGGTGCCAAGAGGAATCTCCATGGGAGGAGCTTGAGCTCATCTTTTCACATATTATTGTTCTCCTTTTCTTCAAGGTAAGGAAACTCAAAGAAAAATAATATTTCCGTCATGTTTTGTGTTGTCCGAAAAAACACCATTAATGGTGTCTTTACCTTGCTTGTTCTAGCCTCATTTCAATCTCCAAGGGGCTTGGTGGAGTCTTCTCTTGCTACCTATCCAAACTCTCTTTCATTCCAAGGTAAAACAATCATCTTAATGTTTTGAGTTAATATGTAACTAGGGTTTACAATGAGATTAAGCTTGAAGCTTGAATACTCATTACCTTGCTTGTATATTGTTTAGAAGTTACAAGCAATCAAACATCCTTACCGATTTTAATCAAGGAAACAAGAAAGAAGTTTGTGAGGAAAAGAGGTAAATATGCTAACCTAATGTAGCTTATAATGTCTTAGGATAAATGAGCTTATTTGCTTGTTAAAACTACTTAAGGAGCCAATGGTGAATGACTTAGTAAAATGTTCTCAAGAGACTATTAAAGGACATATGTATTGTTGTGTGTAATTGCAGGTCAAAGGCAAATATAATGTGGGAAATTCAGTGTTTATGGTTTATGCACTTTAAGGGCCTAAGAGCCATGTATTTAAGGGCCTAAGTGCCAAGCAATTTAAATATGCACTATATTATGATGTAGTGTATTTTGGGTGAAATTTGTGTATAAGAATGTTGTTGATGGATTTTAGTGTTCTTGGATGTTTAATGGTGGAAACAATGTGTTTTGGTGTAACAAGATGTTAGTAGAACCCATGTCGAAAATTAGGTAATGTATAAGAAGTTTAGAGTGTTTAAATAAGCTTTGGTGAACTAGGAAGTGTTAGAAATGAATAAGTATTTTACTAAAGGAAGAACCAAGTATTAAGGTGTTCAAATGCAAAAGAAAGACTTAGGCATTATCTTAGAGGATTTAGAAACAAATGGGTGTTTTGGAATACACCAAAGTCATTTTGGAGTGTGTTGAGACTTATGCAAACTTAGGTAAACTAGGAGAAAGTATGAACTTGTAAAGGGATTTCAATAATGGCATAAGGAAATTTGGTTTGTGAGAAAAGATGCTTGGGAGATGATGTTGTAATGGAGAGGAAATACTTTGGCATAATGGTTATTATAGGTATGAAACACCACTTAGAGACCTAAGGAGAAAACAATATAAGTGATGGGATTTTGGTAAGTAATGAGTAAGTGTTTAAGGATATAGAAATGAGTTTTCTGGCGCGTCCGAACTTCCGTCCGAATTTGGAAGTTCGGACATGCCCTGTTGCTTTAAATTTTCTGAGTTTCGACCAGTGTCCGAACTTCTGTCCGGCCTTTGATGTTCGGACACACCCGTCTCTTTTCTCTGGTTTTTCCTCGACCTGTGTCCGAACTTTGGGAAGCTCGGACACATGCTCGGACACTCGAAATTTTTCCTTTGATTTTTCCTCGACCTATGTCCGAACTTTGAAAGCTCGGACACATGTTCGGACATACGTCTGGCTTCACCCTTTGAGTCTCGACTTGCGTCCGAACTTGTGAAGCTCGGACACAAGTTCGGATATGCCACTGTGTTGACCAAAAATTTTGTTTAAGGTTAGAAAACGTTGTCTAAAAATGGTGATTAGTTAGTAATGATGATGTGAGGTTTTCTAAGACATGTTAGGTGAGTTATAATGGCAATTAAAGGGTGAAAAGTTATAACAAGTGTGAAAATAAAATAACTAGTTATGTGAAGTAATAAGTTAACAACGAACTAGTGCATTAATTAACCGACGTTACTAAATGTGTATAGGATTCTCCAACAGTGGAAACCAGTCGAAGCAAGGACCAAGGTATGGTTTTCTGCAGTCTGTTGCCTACCGGTTTACACCGGCTTGTGTGTTGTTTGTTTTTCTGTATGTTTATGACCTTGTAAGACTTAAGTCATGTAACGATTTACGGTTGTTTATATTATTGTGATGTTAAGGTGTGACTCATATCCCTTGTGTGTGTCTAACAAGACTTAACCACTTGTTGTGATTTGTTACTAAGTTCCAACAGTGAACTTCCAACGTGTGCTAACTAGGGAGTGAGGAATCCGGTTGTCCGGTCACGCGTGTATGTATAAGAGTAGATATCTGTATCAGATTCGACTCCTATAATGTTAAGGTTGTTCTCCTTTATTAGGCGTTCGATCTCCCGTTAGCTTCCTCCAAAGCTTACCTATTCTGACTTATGATCGGTCTAGTGGGAACATGTGTTTGTGTGGTGTGTTCGGGTCACAATATCCGATCCATCTGTGAGTTAAGTTACTCGTTCGACTAAAAGAACGGTAATGAGTTTGTGTAACAAGCTTAACATGAGGTTGAACCATTCTCTAGGCTTCTGATGTTGACTAACCTTCTTGGTTTGTTATTGTGGGAAGTGTACTCACTATGTGTGTATTGTTTTGATAAGCAATATTTCTTGCTATGCTATATATGTTGTTTGTTTAAAATCAATGCCATGTTATCATGACAATTAGTTGCGCGTATCCCGGTAGCCGATGGGCTGCGCGTTAACCATACCAGCCAAAGGTTGCTGACCCCCTCGGGGGCTCCATATTTATACTGCAGATGAAATCGATGAAGCAGAGTGGCTGTAGATCAAGGTCATGTCATACTTTTGGTTATTTTGGATGATAGGCCCGGGATGCGCCTGTGCTTCCGTGGCGTTATGTTTTGGTTCCATTGTTACTACAGTGACGGTGTATTGTCAGTTATTGTGATGGAATGTAATTAAATACTCGGTATTGTATATGATGTATTTATGGTTTTAGTTCTATGCTCGGGAGTCTGATCATCAGACCGGTACAATGTGTACGTATCTGCCTTGTTAGCCACGTGGGTGGCTAGTGGCGTGTAACACCAACCCGTTTAGTGTTTTGTTAGTCATTTAATTCCGCTGCGATTTCATATGGTTGCTAAGTGCGTAGTAGGGGTGTTACAAAAAGTGGTATCAGAGCGAAGTATCGCTCTGATGACTAGAATACCGAGCTTAGGACATACCGAGTTAGGAAACCTAGCTACAGTTATAAGTGAACAAAGTTATGGATAGGTAACCACTAACTAAGTATGGAGATTGCCTTATGTCGGGAAGATGTACAATCGTTGGACCGATAAGTTGAAAGTAGTGCTAATGTATATTCGTGTGAATTCAGATGTCAGGAAGATCATGTGGTCGAGGCCGCGGGGCGCTGCATTGGTGATACCGGGAACCAGGGAGAGAACCCTACGACACAAGTCATGGCCGCCTTATAGCGGCCGCCGTAGCCCAGATGGTCCCACAATAATAGTTGCGATTCAGCAGGGGCAACAGCCTGAAGTTCAAACCACCGCCCCGCCATGGGAGACAACTAGGTCAAGGCGTTAGCTGATTTGAGACCCCCGTCGTTTAATGGGGAGACCGACCCTTGTAAGCTGGAGGCGTATATCTCCGAGCTGGAGACCGCCTACGAGACCTTGGATGTGCCTGCTGGGGCCAAGGTCCGTCTTGCCGCGTACTACCTGAAGGGTTCGGCACAAAGTGGTGGGGAAAGCTTGTGAGAGAGAACAGGATGGTTGATCCTCAATTTGGATGGAGGGAGTATACGGCTCTGCTGCGAGCCAAGTATTATCCTGTGCATGTACAAGAGGCCAAGCGCCTAGAGCTGGATAGTCTGAGGCAGGGGGATAAGATGTCGGTTGATGACTACTACACCGCTTTCACTGGCCTTATCCACCTGTTACCGGACCTGGGATACTCGAACCGGGTGTTAGTGAACCGTTTCTACAACGGTCTCAGCCACCGTCTTCGCTATGGGATGGGGCCAGCTGAGTATACTACTTGTAGATAACTAGAATAAAGTGTGATGTGAATAAGTGTAATCCATAAGTGAATATTAATGTGAGTTTGTGAGTTATTTCCGGGGCATGACTGATGTCCTAAATTCAGGAGTGCTATCATGCCGCTGCCAAGGTTGAGATTACCGTCCGTCTGAGGGACGAGGAGAATGCGCACAAGCGCAAGGCCACGAGCGAGGGCCAGAGTCCGTAGGGGTATGGGGGAGGAAAGAAAAAGAAGCCTTACCCCCAGCCCCAGAAGAGTCAGCACCAGGGTGACAAGGCCAAGCCCAGATCACCACAGCTGAGGAGCCACTGAAGCTCACATACGCATATGCGGCGAAACACCTACGCACTTACCCGCCTAAGGGTAATTACTTAATCATGTGTGTCAAGTTGAAGTGTATGTTGTTAAGATATGAAGTAAGTATTGATTGTGTATTGTGATAGCAGCCAGCACGGGTTCTGGACCGGAGCGCCACTACTATTGTAAGTGGTGTAACGGAGACAACCCCGGCAAGGACTGCAAAGGAAATGACGTGCAGTGTCGCTACTGCGAGAAGTGGGGTCACCGTGACTATGAGTGCTACCGGAACCCCAACAGCAGAAATAATCAGCCCAGGGGCATTGGAAGGGTAAGGCCACCGCGACCATCGATGGCCCGAAGTCGGCTAACCAGCCACCCACAGATCAGAGGAACACTGATTCCCAGAAGGGGAAAGGGGCAGGATCCGGCAAGGCCGCCCTGAATGTGGTGGACCGGTCTGAGGCGCCAGGACCCTCTTCTAGACCAGGTACTGCCTAAACTGTTGAGTGAAATAAGTGATTGCATACCGCAATTCATGCATGTGTGTTAGTGAGTCTAAGTGTGCTACCATGTGAGTAAAGAATTAAAGTATAATGTGAAAGTCTCCTAAATTAGGTAATTTGAAAACTTAGGGACCTTCAATATTTGCTATCCAATCCCACCCACACCAAACCCTGAAGAAACAACCATCAGCATCACCGAATTCCCAATGGAGCAATGTCAGGTTATCCAGCAGGTATGATACTTTTAAATGGATAGCTGACACCGGAAGCACAAATCCACATCATCAGGCGATGCAACGAACTTGGAGCAGCACCTGGAGGTTTCTACACACCCGAATACCTGAGCGGGTCGAAGATGAAGTTGAAGATGATGTGCATGGGTAAGGATTGGAATCCTTACACCAAGTCATATCAAGACAAGCGAACTGAAGACGGAGCTAACAGTACCAAGTGTACCCGAGGAGTTTCTTGCGGTTGTTAACCACGCCGTGGGAAGCTCAGCAAGTTGAATCGGATCCAATTCCGAGTGTTAAAGCAGACCTGTGTATTGTGAACTTCTACCAGAAAGGTGGACGGTTAGGGTTACACCAAGATAAGGACGAGTCACCCGAGACTCTAAGTAAGGGAGTACCCGTGGTGTCTTGGTCCATTGGTGATACCGCAGTGTTTATTTACGGCGAGCAGAAGCGTGCTGATCTCGCGAAGAAGCTAGTGTTGAAATCAGGAGATGTGTTAATCATGGGTGGGCAGTCAAGGATGCTATATCATGGCATCAAGAAGATCAAACTGAATACCGCACCATCGGCAGTGATCAATGCCCACACACATGAACCCGGACGTTTGAATTTGACCTTCAGACAGTTTTAGAGCCTTGTGTAATTATGTAACGTGTTAAGCCAGTTGTATGTTAAGAATGCTATATTTAGCTAAGTTTACAATGTAACCGACTTGTGATGTGGAAGAAGTGTTAATGAATAAAGTGGAGTTGTTCGAAGTATATCAACCGTGTTATTACCAAATACTTATAAATTTTCCAATGAATTAGGTTGTGCACTCAGAACGGGAGGTATACTGAGTGTCTGCAATGAGGCAGAAGCCGGCAAAAGCGGCACCATCCTCACCGGTACCTTTCTAGTCAATGGCGTGGACGCTTTGATCTTTGTTCGACTCCGGAGCCTCACATACATTTATCTCACTATCTTTTGCGAAGAGGCTGGGGTTAGACGGTGAAGACATGCCAGACTTTCTAGTCACTCTCCCGTCGAAATAGCAGATCAGGTGTACCCGCTACCACCGAGATGCTGTTGTACGAATCCGAGATGAAGGTTTCCGATCGACTTGATAGAGTTCGACAGACTTGGTTTTGATGTGATTGTCGGAATGAACTGGTTGGAGCGGTACAAGGGCAGAATCCTGTGTGCCGAGAATCGTCTGCTCTTCGGAGTCCGTCTGGGGTTACTATATCTTACCGCCAGAGGCCCAGGGAGCCTTCGACTCAGATCATCACCGCCATGGCTATGTATCATGAACTACGACGAGGGAATGATGTATACCTTTGCTATGTCCAGGACATAGAGAGAGACCCAGAGTTTAGCCCAGATGTGCCGGTAGTGTCGGAGTTTCCTGATGTATTTCCTAAGGAACTGCCGGGCATGCCGCCAGCACGGGAAGTTGAGTTTGAGATTGATTTGGTTCCGGGCACCGGACCAATTGCGAAGGTACCCTATCGTATGGCTCCAGTTGAGATGACAGAGCTCAAGGAGCAGCTGAGAGACCTACTCGACAAGGGGTTCATCCGCCCGAGTGTTTCACCATGGGGAGCGCCGGTCCTCTTCGTGAAGAAGAAGGACAGTAGCCTCCGCCTTTGTATTGACTATCGAGAACTGAATGCAGTTACGATGAAGAACCGTTATCCCTTACCGCGCATCGACGACTTGTTTGATCAGTTGAGAGGAGCATCAGTATTCTCCAAGATAGATCTACGATCCGGTTACCATCAGATTGCTATCCGGGAAAGTGACATTGAGAAGACCGCATTCAGAACCAGATACAGTCATTATGAGTTTACGGTTATGCCGTTTGGCTTATCCAACGCACCAGCCAAGTTCATGGACCTAATGAACCGCTTGTTCCAAGATCAGTTGGATAAGTCAGTGGTAGTCTTCATCGACGATATACTTGTGTACTCGAAATCGAGAGGTGAGCATGAAAGCCACCTGAGGAATGTGTTACAAACATTGAGAAAGAATCAGTTGTATGCTAAATTTTCAAAGTGTGAGTTTTGGTTGAACCAAGTATCCTTTCTTGGTCATGTGATTTCAGAGGCCGGGATCACTGTTGATCCGGCAAAGATAGATGCAGTACGCACCTGGCCTAAGCCGAAGACAGTTACTGACATACGGAGCTTCCTCGGTCTGGCAGGATATTATAGGAGGTTTGTGAAGGACTTCTCTAGTGTCTCGAAGCCGATGACTTCCTTGATGAAAAAGGATGCTCCCATTCGAGTGGACAGTCGACTGTGAGAGTTCTTTCCAGAGCCTCAAGGATGCTCTGACATCTGCACCAATCCTAACTATACCAGACGGTCCAGATGGTTTTGAGGTCTATTGTGATGCATCAGGCAGAGGTATGGGTTGTGTGTTGATGCAACACGGGAAGGTCGTAGCATACACCTCCCGACAGCTGAAGAAGCACGAAGAGAACTACCCTACCCACGATTTAGACTGGGTGCCATTGTCTTCGCATTGAAGATATGGCGACATTATTTGTATGGGGTAAGCGTGACAATTTATTCTGATCACAAAAGTTTGAAGTACTTGTTCACCCAAAAGGAGTTGAACATGAGACAAAGAAGGTGGGTCGAGTTCTTAAACGACTACGACATCAATTTACAGTACAAAGAGGGAAAAGCAAATGTGGTAGCTGATGCACTGAGTCACCGAGCACACTCTCTCCATTCGCTGGTCTCTCATTCTAGCTTGGTTGAAGAGGTGCGGAGTGCTCAGATGACGGATCAGTATATGTTGGAGGTCAGGCAGAAGCTTATTGATGGCACATTCGAGGGTCAGAAGTATGACTTCTGACTCCATGATGATGACCTGATTAGGCTGAATGGCCGACTGTGTATTCCGAGGAGCAGCGCTGAGCTGAAGGAGCGCATATTGAGTGAATCCCATTGTTCTACTACTTCGATTCACCCCGGAGCTTCAAAGATGTATAAGAGTATGAAACGTTATTTTTGGTGGGCTGGAATGAAGAAAGATGTGAATGACTATGTATTAAGGTGTCTCACTTGTCAGAAGGTCAAGTTCGAGCACCGACAGCCTGGTGGTATAGTGCAGCCAATGCCAGTGCCTGAGGGGAAGTTCCATGACATTTCTATGGACTTCGTAGTAGGGCTTCGCCTACAAGGGGAGGTCTGAATATGATTTGGGTTGTTGTTGACCGACTGACCAAGGTGGCCCGATTCATTCTGATGAAGGACACTTGGAAAGTGGCAAGACTTGCAGAGCTCTTTGATAGAGAGATTGTTCGGCACCATGGGGTACCGAAGACTATCGTGTCTGATAGGGATACCAGATTCCTCTTGAGGTACTGGAGAACTACACGGGAAGCGCTTGGTACCGAGCTGAAGCTAAGTACGGCGTTCCACCCACAGACAGATGGTCAGAGTGAGCGCACCATCCAGACACTTGAGGATATGTTACGTGCATGTGCACTTGATTTTCAGACCAGCTAGATTGACAAGTTACATCTGATCGAGTTTAGCTACAACAACAGTTATCATGCTTCGATCAAGATGTCTCCCTTCCAGGCTTTGTACGGTAGACCATGCCGCACGCCATTATGCTGGGATGAGTCGAGTGAGACGGTCATTATAGGACCAGAGTATCTGGAGCAAGTACAGTCAGAAGACGCCAGATCCGGGCTAACATGAAGGCAGCTCAAGATAGGCAGAAATCATACGCCGATGTGCGTAGACGTGACCTGGAGTTTGCCGTGGGCGATCAGGTATTTCTTAGAGTATCCCCATGAAGGGAGTGTTTCGTTTTGGCCCAGAAAGGCAAAGTTGAGCCCGAAATATGGGGGGCCTTATGTTGTGACGGAGCGGATCGGCCCGGTAGCTTACAGACTTGATTTACCCGCCAAGCTGGGCAAGGTACATGATGTATTTCATGTGTCCCAGTTGAAGAAATATATGTCTCATCCGTCTCATGTACTTCAGCCTGAAAGGCTAACCTTAGAGCCGACCATGCGATCAGTGGAGACTCCCGTACGGATTCTGGACACTAAGACTCGAGACACTCGCCATAAGTCTGTGAGACTGGTGAAGGTTCTCTGGTCTAACCAGGACGTTGAGGAGGCCACTTGGGAGCTGAAGATAAGATGAAGGCGAAGTACCCGTCGTTGTTTACTTCTTAGTATTTGTATGTATAGGGTATAGGGCGTACCCCTTTTTAAGGGGGGTAGAGTAGTAGAGTAGTTTCGGTTATGTGTGTACGACATGTATTTAAATACATCGTCTATGTTATGTTGTTATGTTGTTACCTTGTTATGTTACAGACCGTTGTGTCTGAATGATGTTTTGTTGTTTGGACCTTGTGTCCGGTGCTATGTAAGTATGTTGTTATGGAAGTATTGTTGTATAAGTATTCCCCGTGTTTAATATTTAGGATATGTGGGAAGTATGAACTTGGGGACAAATTCTTTTAAGGGGGATAGATTGAAATACCCCAAACCTTAGTATGTTTTTTATACAATTAATATGTAGTTAAACATTATATGGTATATTAAGACTAAAAGTGTCTTGGAAACATTAGTAAACAATTTAAAACCATAGAAAACACAAATAAATACCTTAAAGTCAATAAGGGCTTAAATGTGCTCTAAGCTTGGGATAAGCTTGGTTAAGACCTAATGAGCTTACCAAGACCTTATTTATATATTAATGAACATATTAAACCAATTACCAAAGAAAACCAAGCTTGAAAACAAATTAAAACACAAAATGTGCTTTAAGGAGTTAAAGCACATTTTTGAAAAATTGTCTTGTAAATGAGTTTTGAATGGCTAAATGTCCATCATTACTCTTTAATTAACATGTGTACTACTTATTATCACATTAGGAAGTCTAAATCAATGGGAAATCAAAATTTCACAAATATGTGCCTTGTTTGATGAATAATAACCAAATTAAGCAAGTTTATAACATAAGTCAAATAAGTAATTTAATTGGTCAACTAAGACCAAAATACCCCTAAACACATTAAGGGGGCCGGTTTTTATGGTGGTGAGTCACCACTTATGCTAGCTTATTAAGTAAAGAGATGATGACTAATAGTGACTATTTGCTTTAACATATAAATATCTTCCAAAGCAAACTCCAAACTCATTCTCTCATTTCTATTCATTTCCCACGTCTTCTACCTTCATTCTTGCTCTCATTCACGGTTATGCTACAGCACCACCACCATTCTTCATCTTCAACCTCTTGTAATTCCTAGCTCCCTTTGCCAAATCAAAAACCAAGACCACCATTCTCTTGTCTTGCCAAGCTCTTCAACTTCATCCTTTCAAAACTCCAAGAGCTCCATTTCAGTGCCAAGAGGAATCTCCATGGGAGGAGCTTTGAGCTCATTTTTCACATATTATTGTTCTCCTTTGCTTCAAGGTAAGGAAACTCAAAGGAAAATAACATTTTCGTCATGTTTTTGTGTTGTCCGAAAAAACACCATTAATGGTGTCTTTACCTTGCTTGTTCTAGCTTCATTTCAATCTCCAAGGGGCTTGGTGGAGTCTTCTCTTGCTACCTATCCAAACTCTCTTTCAATTCCAAGGTAAAACAATCATCTTAATGTTTTGAGATAATATATGTAACTAGGGTTTACAATGAGATTAAGCTTGAAGCTTGAATACTCATTACCTTGCTTGTATAGTTTAGAAGTTGACAAGCAATCAAACATCCTTACCGATTTTAATCAAGGAAACAAGAAAGAAGTTTGTGAGGAAAAGAGGTAAATATGCTAACCTAATGTAGCTTATAATGTCTTAGGATAAATGAGCTTATGCTGCTTGTTAAAACTACTTAAGGAGCCAATGGTGAATGACTTAGTAAAATGTTCTCAAAGAGACTATTAAAGGACATATGTATTGTTGTGTGTAATTGCAAGTCAAAGGCAAATATAATGGGAAATTCAGTGTTTATGGTTTATGCACTTTAAGGGCCTAAGAGCCATGTTATTTAAGGGCCTAAGTTCCAAGCAATTTAAATAATGCACTATACTATGATGTAGTGTAGTTTGGGTGAAATTTGTGTATAAGAATGTTGTTGATGGATTTTAGTGTTCTTGGATGTTTAATGGTGGAAACAATGTGTTTTGTGTAACAAGATGTTAGTAGAACCCATGTCGAAATTAGGTAATGTATAAGAAGTTTAGAGTGTTTAAATAAGCTTTGGTGAACTAGGAAGTGTTAGAAATGAATAAGTATTTTACTAAAGAAGAACCAAGTATTAAGGTGTTCAAAATGCAAAAGAAAGACTTAGGCATTATCTTAGAGGATTTAGAAACAAATGGGTGTTTTGGAATACACCAAAGTCATTTTGGAGTGTGTTGAGACTTATGCAAACTTAGGTAAACTAGGAGAAAGTATGAACTTGTAAAGGGATTTCAAGAATGGCATAAGGAAGTTTGGTTTGTGAGAAAAGATGCTTGGGAGATGATGTTGTAATGGAGAGGAAATACTTTGGCATAATGGTTATTATAGGTATGAAACACCACTTAGAGACCTAAGGAGAAAACAATATAAGTGATGGGGATTTTGGTAAGTAATGAGTAAGTGTTTAAGGATATAGAAGATGAGTTTTCTGGCGCGTCCGAACTTCCGTCCGAATTTGGAAGCTCGGACATGCCCTGTTGCGTTTAAATTTTCTGAGTTTCGACCACTGTCTGAACTTCTGTCCGGCCTTTGATGTTCGGACACACCCGTCTCTTTTCTCTGGTTTTTCCTCGACCTGTGTCCGAACTTTGGGAAGCTCGGACACATGTTCGGACACTCGAAATTTTTCCTTTGATTTTTCCTCGACCTATGTCCGAACTTTGAAAGCTCGGACACATGTTCGGACATACGTCTGGCTTCACCCTTTGAGTCTCGACTTGCGTCCGAACTTGTGAAGCTCGGACACAAGTTCGGACATGCCACTGTGTTGACCAAAAATTTTGTTTAAGGTTAGAAAACGTTGTCTAAAAATGGTGATTAGTTAGTAATGATGATGTGAGGTTGTCTAAGACATCTTAGGTGAGTTATAATGGCAATTAAAAGGGTGAAAGTTATAACAAGTGTGAAAATAAAATAACTAGTTATGTGAAGTAATTAGTTAACAACGAACTAGTGCATTAATTAACCGACGTTACTAAATGTGTATAAGATTCTCCAACAGTGGAAACCAGTCAAAGCTAGGGCCAAGGTATGGTTTCTTGCAGTCTGTTGCCTACGGTTTACACCGGCTTGTGTGTTATTTGTTTTTCTGTATGTTTATGACCTTGTAAGACTTAAGTCATGTAACGAGTTTACGGTTGTTTATATTATTGTGATGTTAAGGTGTGACTCATATCCCTTGTGTGTGTCTAACAAGACTTAACCACTTGTTGTGATTTGTTACTAAGTTCCAACAGTGAACTTCTAACGTGTGCTAACTGGGGAGTGAGGAATCCGGTTGTCCGGTCACGAGTGTATGTATAAGAGTAGATATCTGTATCAGATTCGACTCCTATAATGTTAAGGTTGTTCTCCTTTATTAGGCGTTCGATCTCCCGTTAGCTTCCTCCAAAGCTTACCTATTCTGACTTATGATCGGTCTAGTGGGAACATGTGTTTTGTGTGGTGTGTTCGGGTCACAATATCCGATCCATCTGTGAGTTAAGTTACTCGTTCGACTAAAGAACGGTAATGATGAATGATTTGTGTAACAAGCTTAACATGAGGGTGAACCATTCTCTAGGCTTCTGATGTTGACTAACCTTTTTGGTTTGTTATTGTGGGAAGTGTACTCACTATGTGTGTATTGTTTTGCTAAGCAATATTTCTTGCTATGCTATATATGTTGTTTGTGTAAAACCAATGCCATGTTATCATGACAATTAGTTGCGCGTATCCCGGTAGCCGATGGGCTACGCGTTAACCATACCAGCCAAGGGTTGCTGACCCCCTCGGGGGCTCCATATTTATACTGCAGGATGAGGATCGAAGAAGAAGAGTGGCTGTAGATCAAGGTTATGTCATACTTTTGGTCATTTTGGATGATAGGCCCGGGATGCGTCTGTGCTCCCGTGGCGTTTTGTTTTGGTTCCGTTGTTGCTACAGTGACGGTGTATTGTCAGTTATTGTGATGGAATGTAATTAAATACTCGGTATTGTATATGATGTATTTATGGTTTTAGTTCTATGCTCGGGAGTCTGATCATCAGACCGGTACAATGTGTACGTATTCTGCCTTGTTAGCCACATGGGTGGCTAATGGCGTGTAACACCGACCCGTTTAGTGTTTGGTTAGTCATTTAATTCCGATGCGATTTCATATGGTTGCTAAGTGCGTAGTAGGGGTGTTACACGCTCAATCATATCATCCATCATTTTTATTTATCTGTTATTTTATTTATCTGCATTGTATCAGTTTCATTTACAATTCAATAAAGCCCCCTTTTGTGACATGCTTAGGAATTAGACATTTTCGCTTAAAGCCCACGGTTCGATTACCTGGTTGCTTCAATTTTATTATACTACTGCGACCGGGATTGTTTGCATCCGGTAGATATTTTGACTCACGCTTTATTTATTATTTTACCAGGTCAAAAATCTTATCTGCAAAATGGCGCCGTTGCCGGGGACTTGACTTTGTCTAGTCCCTAAGCCCCGGATAATTCACTTGTTATTTTAATATTTTGTTTCTTTGACATTTTGTTTTTATTTTTCTGTTTTTTATTTTGTTTCTAATATTCGGTTTGCTGTTTTTATTTTTGTTTCATTAATCAGTCTTTTTATTATCTTTCATTTTTCTTTTGTTGTTTTTATTATTACTATTGTTTCTGTCATTTAATTATTCCAGCAATTTACTTATTGTATTGTTTACAGTTATTTGATATTTCAGTTATTTTAATTTCCAGCTATTTATTTTACTGTTATTTAATTTCTGTCATTTAAATTCTATCATTTAAATTCCGCCATTTAAATTTCAGTCATTTAAATTTTGCCATTTAAATTCCTGTCATTTAAATTTTGTCATTTAAATTCTGTCATTTAAATTTCAATCATTTAAATTCTTGTCATTTAAATTCCAAGTCATTTAAATTCCAAGTCATTTAAATTCCGCCATTTAAATTTCCAGTCATTTAAATTTCCAGTCGTTTAAATTCCGCCATTTAAATTTCCAGTCATTTAAATTCCGCCATTTAAATTTCAGTCATTTAAATTCCGCCATTTAAATTCCTGTCATTTAAATTTCTAGTCATTTAAATTTCAGTCATTTAAATTTCAGTCATTTAAATTCCGCCATTTAAATTCCTGTCATTTAAATTTCAGTCATTTAAATTCCAGTCATTTAAATTCTTGTCATTTAAATTCCAGTCATTTAAATCTTGTCATTTAAATTCCAGTCATTTAATTTCAGTCATTTAAATTCCGCTATTTAAATTCTGCTATTTAAATTCCTGTCATTTATTTTCTTATCATTTATTTTCCAGTTATTTAAATTATTGTCATTTAAATTCCAGTCATTTAAATTCCTATCATTTAAATTCCAGTCATTTAAATTCCGCTATTTAAATTCTGCCATTTAAGTTCCAGTTATTTAAATTCCTGTCATTTAAATTATCGTCATTTAAATTCCAGCTATTTAAATTCCAGTTATTTATTTTCCAGTTATTTAAATTATTGTCATTTAAATTCAGTCATTTAAATTCCGCTTCTTTATTTAATTGTCATCTACAGTTCAGTTATTTATTTACCGTCATTTAAATTCTAGTTATTTATTTCCAGTAATTTATTTATCGTCATTTCAATATCAGTAATTTATTTTATCGTCATTTAAGTTCCCGTCATTTAAATTTTGTCATTTAAATTCCAGTTATTTATTTTGTCCCTTACTTTTTATTTTATTTTATAGTTTCCATTTTCTATCTACTCCTTAATTATTTTCTTATAGCTATTTTTCAGTTTATCTATTGTTTAATTTGTTTCGTTATTAATTTAATTTTATTTTTTATTCCTTATTTATTTATTTGTTTTAGTTATTTTGTAAAAAAATGGCAATGGATTTGGTTGTCAATTATTATTTTGTTTTTCTAAGTTCATTTTGTTCTTAGTTTTTATTATTTCTAACTAATAATGGCAAGTGAGGAGCAATTCATATGGGAATCCTTTTATTCCCAAGATATATATTGCTCGTATTGTAGGGGACCTCACGAGTTCAATTTTTGTCCCAAAATTGAAGAAATGTGGAGGAATCGAATCCAACAGCAAATTGAAGAGGAGTTTGATCGGGAATCATGCTACTCGCAAGACATATATTGCTCGGTATATGGGGGAGATCATGAGTTTGAGGACTGTCTTGTAGTACAAGAGCACCTATGGTTAGAGGATCAACCAGACTACCTGGAGCGAATCGGTGTTGCACAACACAATACGATCATGAGCAATGTTTTCGAGCAACCTGTTGGAGGAGACCATGAGAGTGCTCATGGTTCTACAATCATGCTCCATACATTAGCTCAACAGGAGCAACAACTGGAGAATGAAATGATCCATGAAGTGGAGGAAAAAGACCTCGACATAAACCAACTACAGCTCTACACTACATTAGTAAAGATAAATGCAATGATGGAAGATCCACTTGCATCGCAACAACTGGAGAGCGAAATGGTTCATATAGTGGATCACCTTACTAAGGACTTGAGTTGCTCGCTATCACCTCCCCCATTCGAACCTGAGCAAACAACATCGAACCATCTACCTGAGCTTGAAAACGAGCCATCAGAGGACAACTTCCACCTTGACTTCATGGAGCCTCCTCCCTCTGAAATCAACTACCGTTATTTCCCCTCCTTCTCCGTACTCTATTTAGAAGATGAGGATACTTATCACCTCAAATTAGAGAAGAAGGAACCGCCATCACCTCCCTCCAAGTCATCCAAACAAAACACCACTATCACCTTCGAGGAACCAATTTCCTCTGAAGTTGATTTCCATCAAGGCTCTTCCTATGAACCTCTCCAAGAAAACGAGGATAACTACATCCTCAAACTTGAGGAAGAGGAATCATCCAACTTTGATCTTCATCTGGAGGATCAAGGTCTTCCCCACCCGTGCACCAAAGCAGTAGGGTGGAAACTCGAAGCCCACTCACTAAGTTTGGAGGCCACCTTCCCTTTTGATCCGGGACCAGAGTTTGAAGATAAAACCCGCCTCGGAGTTCTCCCTGCACCACTCAATGAAGATAAAGGTCTTCATCCTTAAATTTGAAGAGGAGTCTCCACCATTAGATGATCCTCACACCAAGGGTCATCAACCGAACAATCTGGGCCATTCTTCAAGGAAAAATGATGACCGTCCAACCCACCCATTGGAGCCCACTTCATCATACCTTTTCGAGCCTCTAAAGGAGGAAGATGTTTACATCCTTCAATTCGAGGAAGAACAACATTCAGCACCTGGTCTTCTGCTTGAGACCAGTTATCATCAATACCTCCTCAAGAACCAGGTTTTGTGGAGCATTCATTTTCCTATTTTATTTGTTGAGGTAACGTTATGTTTTGATCCAGGTGGTTTAATACTGATTGCTGGCCACGTCGTATCCCCATTGACACCACTATCAACTTTATTTTCGATCCTGGATAACAAAGCAGGAGTCTAGCCAAAGACTATAAAGAAGGACAGCTTACTGGGAGGCAACCCAGTGGTTAAATTTATGTTTTGTTTTTGTTTTGTTTTTGTTTTCTGGTTTATTTTTGTTCTTCTTTTATTTAGAAGTGGAACTGGTGTCTGTGCTTTAATGCAACGCTTTCAGCGTTTTTTGTAGGAGTTGTGAGTGTGTGCAGGTGAAACTTGTTGTGTTTGATATACCCCCACGGCTGGACACTTGCTTGAACGCAAGTGTGAGGAAGGCTACTACCCCATGCACGAGCTTAAGTGTGAGGAAGGGAACCTTCCTCGATCTACGATATCAGGGGAGTTTCCATTTCCTTTATTTTTAATGTATTCAGCCTACGATGATCTTTTATGCTTCAAGATTATTTTATATCAATCATTATTGTCCTGAATAAAATCCTTGATGAGTTTGCAATATTTAGAAAGTCCTTTTCTTGGTTTTTAATTGTGAACAATGAGGACATTGCTCCTCTAAAGTGTGAGGAAGTAAGTAGGAGTACTTCTAAATATTGTCATTGCACTTGATGCCACATTTGTTTTGTTTGTCCTCTTATTTTGAAAAGATTGCTCCTTTTAAGTGCCAATAAAAGGCGAATCTCCTGGTGAAAATTTTTGTTGAGATTCTGAAAACAAGCTTGATGGCCACCTCAAGAATCGTTCTGCTTTTGGCTGTTTGTATGTATAATTTGTTTCAAATTGAATCTGTTTTCACTGAAATTTGGTGGATTACCTGATTATGAAAATTGAAATGATCTAGTTTTGGGGTCTTGAGAACTTGTGAAAGTTTGGAATGAAAGGATAAGGCAAGGTACTCCGCTGATCTGAATTAAAATTTCTGAACCAAAACAGGCCTCTTCATTCGGTTATTAAGTCCTTGGGGTGCCTTATCACCCATCTACCTAAGGTCTTGTGATCTGGGATAGAAGTCCCAAAGCCGCTACAAGGGTGAAGAGAAAAGTCTGAGGGGATGAATGAAATATGTGAATGGCAGAATGTTAAGGAAAATGAACTTTGGAAAGTTAAATGTGTAATTCATCTTTGCTTATTCTGATCATGAGTATGTGATGTTGAAAGGTATCACGGAATAAGGTGTTACTTCACACCCCTTGTCATCCAAAGGTTAGAGGAAAGAAATGGTGGAGGTTCCCAAACTATTCTGTTTCAGTTTCTATAATCTAACTTCTCCATGCTTTTTAACTTCATTCTTTTTCACTGTTTGCGAAAACCTACAGCTAGTAGTAGAACTTTTCTTTTGATTGTCATTTTGCTTGTTTTCCAGCGGCAGTTGTTTGATCGTGAGTTTCAATACTACGGCCCTTAAGAGTAGTCATATTCTATATTTGCTTGAGGACAAGCAAAAGCTAAGTGTGAGGAAGTTTGATAAGTGTAAAATATATCTATTCTTAGGACTTTAATTCTTCCTATTTTTATAACAATGTATGTCATATTTTACACTTATCATATGTTTTTCTTAGATTTATGTTTTAATGTCAACTCATATATTTTATTTTATTTATATAGGAAAATGTCTCACATATTACATATATACTACATATATATAATATGTAAATATATATATTATACATGCATGGAATTGTTGCTACACGTGAATAGGTATATGGGCTGAAGGAGACATGCACACCCACTGGAATGGAATTTGAAACTGGCAAGGATGGGCTATTCTATTGTTTTATTGGACTACACATGAGGGAATAATCCATGCTGGCATCGCACTCTTCTGGAACAGAGGACCACAACCGGCACTACTACATCAAATACATTATTCACCATTCTGGAGCACGACTCGCACCTGGTGACCACGGGCCTGGACTCCATCTCCATCGACCACACCACCTCACTCCATCGACCACACCACCTCACTCCATCGGCCACACCATCGCCTCACCCATCATCTTCATCCTTGTCTCATCACCGACTGTAACACCCCTAAAACCGGCCTAAGAGTTAAGGGTATTACACGCCGCGTATTACTACCATAACGCAAGGCTCTAAACGATCAAAAACAATAAAGGCCCAAAACAGAGTTCACTTAACATTGTAAACCAAAGTATCCAAATACAGCGGAAGTAAACGGATTCAAAATACATATCCGAAACAGAAACTCAAAGCAGAGGAAGGCCCGAAGGCTACAACGTCATAACAAAAGTTAAACAGTCAAATGAGCTAAACACTACAGCTCCAGAACTCAAGATGATCCTCGCTGATCAATCTGCAAAAAGTTAGAAGTAGGGGAATGAGCACACAACTATGCCCAGTAAGCAGCGACCGTCATCAGCAAGGTCGCTCAAAACAATTGAAATCAGAAGAAGAGAAGATAAACATCTTATACACAATTCTCAAATAGTCAGAAGCTTTCAGAAACAGAAGCAGAGTGGAACTCAAGGGGTTCCCATTTCAGAAACAGCCAGAGCACTTAAACAGAAGGGACAAAACACAATGCACACACTCAGAAGGGTCGAAGACCCATAGACCATACCAGGCCTCTCGGCAACGCAGAAATGACTCGAAAGAGTCAAAGGGTTCGTCAACCCCACAGAACAGAAAGGGAATGACCCACACTCAGAACGACGTCTACATGGTATACCACGGAATAGCTCGACCCAGCCATTCACGGCTCAGAAACAAGGTGCAATGTCCCAAAACAGAAAGGTTGCTTAATCAGAAGCAAAGTTGCATTTAAATATGCCAAAACGCTCATAAATCAGTAGCACAGATCATAAGGAAACCAATGCCGCAGACGGCACTCAAATCGGAGTTCAAACGAAGAAGTTATGTTGAAAACAGAGGTGTGTCCGAACTTGTGTCCGGACATCGAAGTTCGGACACAAGTCGAGACTCAGAAACCAGAGAAAGCCAAATGTCCGAACTTGTGTCCGGACATCAATGTTCGGACACAAGTCGAGTTGAAATCAGATAGAGGAATTCAGCATGTCCGAACATCCAAGTTCGGACGGATGTTCGGACAGGTTTAACGGGAAAACACGCGAGGGTCCGACCTTGTGTCCGGACTTCAAAGTTCGGACACAGGTCGAACTTTAAACCAGAGGGAAAACCTGAGGGTGTGTCCGAACATCTATGTTCGGACAGATGTTCGGACATACCCCGAACTCGCAAATCAGAAAGGCAGAAAGGCAGAAACGCACTGTCCGAACTTCAAAGCTCGGACGGAAGTTCGGACAGTGCGAAAAAATGCAGTTTCCAGAAGACGAACAGAGCAGAAAAACAACACAAATCAAAGCCTTAAAATGCCAATTAAGTACACACACCAAATCAGACATTAAAACAGGAACCCATGGGGTTTTAACCATTCCAAAACGCAACCAAACAGACATCACAAACAGAATTCACACACAAAACAGAATCCGTTGCAATCCCCATGGCTGAACTTCCAAACCGAATCGAGTAACCACCTACCTCAATTAGCAGAAGAAGAACAACGATCTGAACCGCAGGCACAATCCACGCAGAGCAACAATCCGATACAGACCAACAGCCACTGAATTCCACAATCAAGCCCAGAAATCAGAAAACATTTGAAGGAAACCTAGACTTGGAAACTCCCAAAACTGTATAACTTTCTGCATCACAAACCTGGAATCGAGACCGGACGAATTACTCTGCAGAGAATCCCAACTTACACGCAACCAACGGCCACTGATTCGAACACAAACAAAAACCCTCAATCAGAAACTGGAATCAAGAACAGAGGATACAACGGAGACCGGTTCTGCAATACCAACCTGAAAACGAAGAGGAAACCACACTGCAACGGAGATCACCAATCTGATTGCAGCAGTAGAACCAGAATCTTCAACAGAGGAGAAAGATCGAGAGAGAGGAAAAGAGAGAGAAACTGCTTAGCACCACGATAGAGAACGCTCCTCACGATTAGACTGAATTGAACTGTCGTGATGAAAATAATTAGAAGATGTAAGGGAAAATAAGGAACCCTTCTCCTTATAAATCAGATAATTAATTACCTTAATTAATTAACCGAATGACCTCCTCGCCCTTGACAATTAAAACAATACCGTCGGAGTCCAACTGATAGCAAGGAATAGATAATCCAACTTAGAACAATATTACAACTGATATAACATAAGGTATGAATTATGCGGGTTATAACATCACCTCCCCCTTAAAAGAATCTCGTCCTCGAGATTAACTCACCTTACTGCTCGAACAGAGAGGGATACTTGACACGCAGCTCATCTTCGAGTTCCCAAGTCGCTTCACTCTCTAGCTGATCTGACCACTGGACCTTCACCATAGGCAGGGTCTTACTACGAAGCTGGCGGACGTCCCTGGCTAAAATGCGAGTAGGCACCGCCTCGAAAATGCAATCCTCTCTCAGCTGAAGCTGGCTGTAGTCGATCACGTGAGACGGATCATGCAGATACTTCCTCAACATAGACACGTGGAAAACTCCGTGGACAGCAGACAAAGCAGGTGGCAAAGCCAAACGGTAAGCCACAGGGCCAATCCTCTCCAGAATCTCAAACGGTCCAACGAACCTTGGGCTAAGCTTTCCACGCTTCCCAAACCGGACCACACCTCTGACCGGCGACACTCGCAGATAGACATGATCACCAACATCGAACTCAAGCGGCCTGCGCCTCTGATCTGCATAGCACTTCTGTCTGCTCTGAGCAACCAGCAAACGTTCCCGAATCGTCCTGATCTTCTCTACTGCTCCCTGCACAAGCTCGGGTCCAACCAAGACCCTCTCCTTCAGGTCATCCCAACAGATGGGTGACCTGCACCTCCTACCGTACAACGCTTCAAACGGAGCCATACCAATGCTCGCCTGAAAGCTGTTGTTGTAGGCGAACTCAATCAGAGTCACATGCTGCTCCCAGCTACCACCAAAGTCCAGGACACATGCACGAAGCATGTCCTCCAAAATCTGATTAGTCCTCTCCGTCTGGCCATCCGACTGAGGATGGTAAGCTGAACTGAACGCTAAATTCGTACCCAAGGCCTTATGCAAACTGCGCCAAAATCTCGAAACAAAACGAGGGTCACGATCAGACACAATAGTAGAAGGCACACCGTGAAGCCTCACTATCTCATCGAGATATAAACGAGCTAGGCGCTCCAGACTGAAGGTCTTCTTCACGGCAGCAGAAAATGAGCAGACTTCGTCAGACGATCAACTATCACCCAAACAGCATCACAACCCGAAGGAGTCCTGGGCAAACCCATGACGAAATCCATCCCCACACTCTCCCACTTCCACTCAGGAATGGGAAGGGGCTGAAGCAAACCCGCTGGCCTCTGATGCTCAGCCTTAATCTGCTGACAGGTCTGGACACTTCGAGACAAACTCTGAGATATCACGCTTCATCCCAGACCACCAGAATGACTCTCTGAGGTCTCGATACATCTTCACCCCTCCTGGGTGAACTGAATATGGCGCTCCATGAGCCTCCTGAAGGATCTCTCTGCGCAGCACTGCATCGTCTGGCACACAACACGGCCTCTGAAACGCAGACACCCATCACTGGAGACACTGAAGTCTGAACTCTGTCTGAAGACAGCCCCTCTCTGATCCGACACAAAGCTGAATCTGCCTCCTGACCAACCCGGATCCTGTCGACCAACGAAGACTGCACCTGAAGCGCTGCTATCACACTGGCACTGGCTGGTCTGACTACCCAAACACCCATACGCTGCAGCTCTAAGGTGGACCTCTGAACTCCTGACAAGGCACAAGCTACACCCGAAGCACCTCTCCGGCTCAAGGCATCTGCCACAACATTCGCTCTACCCGGGTGGTAGAGGATCTCTAAATCATAGTCATGAAGTAGCTCCAACCACCTCCTCTGTCTCAAGTTCAGCTCCTTCTGAGTGAACAAATACTTGAGGCTCTTGTGGTCAGTGTAAACCTTACACGACGCTCCATATAAATAATGTCTCCAAATCTTCAGCGCGAACACTACAGCTGCCAGCTCCAGATCGTGGGTAGGGTAGTTCTTCTCATAGGGCTTAAGCTGTCGGGAGCCATAAGCCACTACCTTACCCTGCTGCATCAAAACACATCCCAGTCCCTTATGGGACGCATCACAGAAGACTTCGAATCCCTCAGTCCCAGAAGGCAATGTCAGAATCGGTGCGTCGTCGTCAATCTCTTCTTAATCTCCTGGAAACTCTGCTCGCAAGCCTCGCTCCACTCATACTTGATCTCCTTCCTCAACAGACGGGTCAGCGGGGATACGATCTTAGAGAACCCCTCAACGAACTTCCTGTAGTACCCAGCTAACCCAAGGAAACTGCGAATCTCAGCAACATTCGTGGGCCTCGCCCACTCCATCACAGCTCTAACCTTCTCAGGATCCACTGAGATACCGTCCTTCGAGACCACATGTCCCAAGAATACTACGCGGTCAAGCCAGAAGTCACACTTCTTCAACTTAGCATACAGCTCACGATCCTTCAGCGTCTGCAAAACAATCCTCAGATGCTCCTCATGCTCCTCTGCGCTCCTGGAGTACACCAAGATATCATCTATGAAGACCACTACGAACTGATCCAAATAGGGTTTGAAACCCGGTTCATCATGTCCATGAATACTGATGGAGCATTAGTCAAACCAAACGGCATGACTAGGAACTCGTAATGACCATAACGAGTCCTAAAAGCGGACTTAGGCACATCTCGGCCTTAATCCTCAACTGATGGTAGCCTGAACGAAGATCTATCTTCGAGAACACTGTAGCCCCCCCAACTGGTCAAACAAAATCGTCGTGCGCGGAAGGGGATAGCGATTCTTGATGGTCACCTTGTTCAGCTCCCTGTAGTCGATGCATAAACGGAAGGTCCCATCCTTCTTCTTCACAAACAGCACTGGCGCTCCCCAAGGCGAAACACTAGGGCGTATGAAGCCCTTATCCAACAGCTCCTGAAGCTGGACCTTTAGCTCCTTCAACTCCGCCGGACTCATACGGTAAGGGGCCCTAGAGATGGGCTGAGTCTCTGGCGCTAAATCGATGGTGAACTCCACCTCTCGCACTGGTGGGAGTCCGGGCACGTCGTCCTGGAAGACCTCAGGAAACTCTCTGACAATCGGGATGCTCTCCAAGCTAGATCCCTCACGCACCTCTGGCAGATAACATAAGAAGCCCTGGCAGCCCTTCCTCAAGAAACTGGCTGCCTGCATCGCTGACACAATCACCGGCGCACATGGAACTGCATTCCCAGAGAAAGCAAAACGAGACCCGTCTGGCAAGTCGAACACCACCCTCTTCGCTGCACAATCTATATGGGCATGGTGCTCTGCTAGCCAATCCATGCCCAGAATCACATCAAAACAGGTCATCCGCATCGGGATGAGGTCAGCAAAGAAAGTCTTGTCCCTAACTACTATGGGACAAGCCTTACACACAGAATCCAGCACACAAGGGGCAACCCCACCTAATGGACTACTCACACACAAGTCTATCTCACTAGGCACAGCAGTCAGTCCAAGATCATCCAACAAATCATGGCAGACAAAGGAATGCGTAGCTCCAGAATCAAACAGACAAAACACATCTCGAGAATGGATCTGGAGAATACCTGAGATGACGCGATCACCGCTCGATCACGCTCTCCAGCCATAGCATAAACCCGGGCCTGAGTCTGAGGCTTCTTCTGATCGGACCTCGCCCCTGAATCTGAGCCGGTACCTCTACCTCCCCTGAGCCTCTACTGGACGCCTGAGGGCACTGAGCATCCGGTGCTCCATCGACCCGCACTTAAAGCAAGCACCGGTCTTCTTGTAGCACTCCCTACCAGGATGGGAGCGACCACAAGACCCACACTTCGTCCCAGCTGACGAAGATGAAGAAGCTCCCCGGCGATCTCCATAGGTCTGCTTCTTCTGAGGAGGAGCAGCCTCCTTCTTCTGAGGCTCCTCAGCACGCCTCTTCCCTTTATGGTCCTTACCAGCCTGTCTGCCCCTGATGTCCGCCTCTACCAGCAAGGCGACATCCGCCACATCTCTGAAGGTCCGGTGACGAAGAGGTGTCACCGCCGACCTGATGTCTGGCCTCAATCCGCTCTCGAACTTACGAGCCTTCCTGTGCTCATCCGGCTCTGGAGCATACTTCGACGACAGCGTCACAAACTTCCTCACATACTCCTCTACAGACATATCTCTCCCTGGCGCAGCCGGTATACTCGTTGATCTTCTGGTCTTTGTACACATCCGGATAGAACTGCTTGTTGAACTCCAAGCAGAACTGATCCCAGGTCCAAGGCTGGGGGTGCTACCCATCACCATGCGCCACCACTCCTTCGCCTCCCCCTTAAAGAGGAACGTAGCGAAGTCCACCTTCTGGTCATCCTCCGACCCCATCACTCTCAGCAGGTCCTCGACCTCTGTAATCCAGTGGCTCGCCTCCTGAGGGTCACCACAGCCATCAAAGGATGGAGGCTTAAGCTTCATGAACTCCTGGAGAGCTCGGACTCGGCCTCCCACAGCATTCGCTCCTGCTGGGCCAGCACACCAGCTCCCCCCAGCAGCTGCAGCCATCGTCTGCATCAACTGCGCCACAAACTGCTGCACTACATCCGCAGCATCTCCCTGAGGGGTCACTGGTGTCCTACGAGGAGCCATTCTGAGATACACAAATCCAAAACTTGTCAGAACTGACTCAGACTTCAAACAACTGTCACAACTGAACCTCGCACAAGCAAACACACCACAGACACCAAAGAAAGCCAAACCTAGCTCTGATACCACTAAATGTAACACCCCTAAAACCGGCCTAAGAGTTAAGGGTATTACACGCCGCGTATTACTACCAATAACGCAAGGCTCTAAACGATCAAAAACAATAAAGCCCAAAACAGAGTTCACTTAACATTGTAAACAAAAGTATCCAAATACAGCGGAAGTAACGGATTCAAAATACATATCCGAAACAGAAACTCAAAGCAGAGGAAGGCCCGAAGGCTACAACGTCATAACAAAAGTTTAAACAGTCAAATGAGCTAAACACTACAGCTCCAGAACTCAAGATGATCCTCGCTGATCAATCTGCAAAAAGTTAGAAGTAGGGGAATGAGCACACAACTATGCCCAGTAAGCAGCGACCGTCATCAGCAAGGTCGCTCAAAACAATTGAAATCAGAAGAAGAGAAGATAAACATCTTATACACAATTCTCAAATAGTCAGAAGCTTTCAGAAACAGAAGCAGAGTGGAACTCAAGGGGTTCCCATTTCAGAAACAGCCAGAGCACTTAAACAGAAGGGGACAAAACACAATGCACACACTCAGAAGGGTCGAAGACCCATAGACCATACCAGGCCTCTCGGCACGCAACGCAGAAATGACTCGAAAGAGTCAAAGGGTTCGTCAACCCCACAGAACAGAAAGGGAATGACCCACACTCAGAACGACGTCTACATGGTATACCACGGAATAGCTCGACCCAGCCATTCACGGCTCAGAAACAAGGTGCAATGTCCCAAAACAGAAAGGTTGCTTAATCAGAAGCAAAGTTGCATTAAATATGCCAAAACGCTCATAAATCAGTAGTAGCACAGATCATAAGGAAACCAATGCCGCAGACGGCACTCAAATCGGAGTTCAAACGAAGAAGTTATGTTGAAAACAGAGGTGTGTCCGAACTTGTGTCCGGACATCGAAGTTCGGACACAAGTCGAGACTCAGAAACCAGAGAAAGCCAAATGTCCGAACTTGTGTCCGGACATCAATGTTCGGACACAAGTCGAGTTGAAATCAGATAGAGGAATTCAGCATGTCCGAACATCCAAGTTCGGACGGATGTTCGGACAGGTTTAACGGGAAAACACGCGGAGGGTCCGACCTTGTGTCCGGACTTCCCAAAGTTCGGACCAGGTCGAACTTTAAACAGAGGGGAAACCTGAGGGTGTGTCCGAACATCTATGTTCGGACAGATGTTCGGACATACCCCGAACTCGCAAATCAGAAGGCAGAAACGCACTGTCCGAACTTCAAAGCTCGGACGGAAGTTCGGACAGTGCGAAAAAATGCAGTTTCCAGAAGACGAACAAGCAGAGAGAGAAAAACAACACAAATCAAAGCCTTTAAAGCCATTAAGTACACACACCAAATCAGACATTAAAACAGGAACCCATGGGGTTTTAAACCATTCCAAAACGCAACCAAAACAGACATCACAAACAGAATTCACACACAAAAACAGAATCCGTTGCAATCCCCATGGCTGAACTTCCAAACCGAATCGAGTAACCACCTACCTCAATTAGCAGAAGAAGAACAACGATCTGACCGCAGGCACAATCCACGCAGAGCAAACAATCCGATACAGACCAACAGCCACTGAATTCCACAATCAAGCCAGAAATCAGAAAACATTCGAAGGAAACCTAGACTTGGAAACTCCCAAAAACTGTATAACTTCTGCATCACAAACCTGGAATCGAGACCGGACGAATTACTCTGCAGAAGAATCCCAACTTACACGCAACCAACGGCCACTGATTCGAACACAAACAAAAACCCTCAATCAGAAACTGGAATCAAGAACAGAGGATACAACGGAGACCGGTTCTGCAATACCAACCTGAAAACGAAGAGGAAAACCACACTGCAACGGAGATCACCAATCTGATTGCAGCAGTAGAACCAGAATCTTCAACAGAGGAGAAAGATCGAGAGAGAAGGAAAAGAGAGAGAAACTGCTTAGCACCACGATAGAGAACGCTCCTCACGATTAGACTGAATTGAACTGTCGTGATGAAAATAATTAGAAGATGTAAGGGAAAATAAGGAACCCTTCTCCTTATAAATCAGATAATTAATTACCTTAATTAATTAACCGAATGACCTCCTCGCCCTTGACAATTAAAACAATACCGTCGGAGTCCAACTGATAGCAAGGAATAGATAATCCAACTTAGAACAATATTACAACTGATATAACATAAGGTATGAATTATGCGGGTTATAACATCACCTCCCCTTAAAAGAATCTCGTCCTCGAGATTAACTCACCTTACTGCTCGAACAGAGAGGGATACTTGACACGCAGCTCATCTTCGAGTCCCAAGTCGCTTCACTCTCTAGCTGATCTGACCACTGGACCTTCACCATAGGCAGGGTCTTACTACGAAGCTGGCGGACGTCCCTGGCTAAAATGCGAGTAGGCACCGCCTCGAAACTGCAATCCTCTCTCAGCTGAAGCTGGCTGTAGTCGATCACGTGAGACGGATCATGCAGATACTTCCTCAACATAGACACGTGGAAAACTCCGTGGACAGCAGACAAAGCAGGTGGCAAAGCCAAACGGTAAGCCACAGGGCCAATCCTCTCCAGAATCTCAAACGGTCCAACGAACCTTGGGCTAAGCTTTCCACGCTTCCCAAACCGGACCACACCTCTGACCGGCGACACTCGCAGATAGACATGATCACCAACATCGAACTCAAGCGGCCTGCGCCTCTGATCTGCATAGCACTTCTGTCTGCTCTGAGCAACCAGCAAACGTTCCCGAATCGTCCTGATCTTCTCTACTGCTCCCTGCAAAGCTCGGGTCCAACCAAGACCCCTCCTTCAGGTCATCCCAACAGATGGGTGACCTGCACCTCCTACCGTACAACGCTTCAAACGGAGCCATACCAATGCTCGCCTGAAAGCTGTTGTTGTAGGCGAACTCAATCAGAGTCACATGCTGCTCCCAGCTACCACCAAAGTCCAGGACACATGCACGAAGCATGTCCTCCAAAATCTGATTAGTCCTCTCCGTCTGGCCATCCGACTGAGGATGGTAAGCTGAACTGAACGCTAAATTCGTACCCAAGGCCTTATGCAAACTGCGCCAAAATCTCGAAACAAAACGAGGGTCACGATCAGACACAATAGTAGAAGGCACACCGTGAAGCCTCACTATCTCATCGAGATATAAACGAGCTAGGCGCTCCAGACTGAAGGTCTTCTTCACCGGCAGAAAATGAGCAGACTTCGTCAGACGATCAACTATCACCCAAACAGCATCACAACCCGAAGGAGTCCTGGGCAAACCCATGACGAAATCCATCCCCACACTCTCCCACTTCCACTCAGGAATGGGAAGGGGCTGAAGCAAACCCGCTGGCCTCTGATGCTCAGCCTTAATCTGCTGACAGGTCTGACACTTCGAGACAAACTCTGAGATATCACGCTTCATCCCAGACCACCAGAATGACTCTCTGAGGTCGATACATCTTCACCCCTCCTGGGTGAACTGAATATGGCGCTCCATGAGCCTCCTGAAGGATCTCTCTGCGCAGCACTGCATCGTCTGGCACACAAACACGGCCTCTGAAACGCAGACACCATCACTGGAGACACTGAAGTCTGAACTCTGTTCTGAAGACAGCCCCTCTCTGATCCGACACAAAGCTGATCTGCCTCCTGACCAACCCGGATCCTGTCGACCAACGAAGACTGCACCTGAAGCGCTGCTATCACACTGGCACTGGCTGGTCTGACTACCCAAACACCCATACGCTGCAGCTCTAAGGTGGACCTCTGAACTCCTGACAAGGCACAAGCTACACCCGAAGCACCTCTCCGGCTCAAGGCATCTGCCACAACATTCGCTCTACCCGGGTGGTAGAGGATCTCTAAATCATAGTCATGAAGTAGCTCCAACCACCTCCTCTGTCTCAAGTTCAGCTCCTTCTGAGTGAACAAATACTTGAGGCTCTTGTGGTCAGTGTAAACCTTACACGACGCTCCATATAAATAATGTCTCCAAATCTTCAGCGCGAACACTACAGCTGCCAGCTCCAGATCGTGGGTAGGGTAGTTCTTCTCATAGGGCTTAAGCTGTCGGGAGCCATAAGCCACTACCTTACCCTGCTGCATCAAAACACATCCCAGTCCCTTATGGGACGCATCACAGAAGACTCGAATCCCTCAGTCCCAGAAGGCAAATGTCAGAATCGGTGCCGTCGTCAATCTCTTCTTAATCTCCTGGAAACTCTGCTCGCAAGCCTCGCTCCACTCATACTTGATCTCCTTCCTCAACAGACGGGTCAGCGGGGATACGATCTTAGAGAACCCCTCAACGAACTTCCTGTAGTACCCAGCTAACCCAAGGAAACTGCGAATCTCAGCAACATTCGTGGGCCTCGCCCACTCCATCACAGCTCTAACCTTCTCAGGATCCACTGAGATACCGTCCTTCGAGACCACATGTCCCAAGAATACTACGCGGTCAAGCAGAAGTCACACTTCTTCAACTTAGCATACAGCTCACGATCCTTCAGCGTCTGCAAAACAATCCTCAGATGCTCCTCATGCTCCTCTGCGCTCCTGGAGTACACCAAGATATCATCTATGAAGACCACTACGAACTGATCCAAATAGGGTTTGAAAACCCGGTTCATCATGTCCATGAATACTGATGGAGCATTAGTCAAACCAAACGGCATGACTAGGAACTCGTAATGACCATAACGAGTCCTAAAAGCGGACTTAGGCACATCCTCGGCCTTAATCCTCAACTGATGGTAGCCTGAACGAAGATCTATCTTCGAGAACACTGTAGCCCCCGCCAACTGGTCAAACAAATCGTCGATGCGCGGAAGGGGATAGCGATTCTTGATGGTCACCTTGTTCAGCTCCCTGTAGTCGATGCATAAACGGAAGGTCCCATCCTTCTTCTTCACAAACAGCACTGGCGCTCCCCAAGGCGAAACACTAGGGCGTATGAAGCCCTTATCCAACAGCTCCTGAAGCTGGACCTTTAGCTCCTTCAACTCCGCCGGACTCATACGGTAAGGGCCCTAGAGATGGGCTGAGTCTCTGGCGCTAAATCGATGGTGAACTCCACCTCTCGCACTGGTGGGAGTCCGGGCACGTCGTCCTGGAAGACCTCAGGAAACTCTCTGACAATCGGGATGCTCTCCAAGCTAGATCCCTCACGCACCTCTGGCAGATAACATAAGAAGCCCTGGCAGCCCTTCCTCAAGAAACTGGCTGCCTGCATCGCTGACACAATCACCGGCGCACATGGAACTGCATTCCCAGAGAAGAAAGCAAACGAGACCCGTCTGGCAAGTCGAACACCACCCTCTTCGCTGCACAATCTATATGGGCATGGTGCTCTGCTAGCCAATCCATGCCCAGAATCACATCAAAACAGGTCATCCGCATCGGGATGAGGTCAGCAAAGAAAGTCTTGTCCCTAACTACTATGGGACAAGCCTTACACACAGAATCCAGCACACAAGGGGCAACCCCACCTAATGGACTACTCACACACAAGTCTATCTCACTAGGCACAGCAGTCAGTCCAAGATCATCCAACAAATCATGGCAGACAAAGGAATGCGTAGCTCCAGAATCAAACAGACAAAAACATCTCGAGAATGGATCTGGAGAATACCTGAGATGACGCGATCACCCGCTCGATCACGCTCTCCAGCCATAGCATAAACCCGGGCCTGAGTCTGAGGCTTCTTCTGATCGGACCTCGCCCCTGAATCTGAGCCGGTACCTCTATCCCCTGAGCCTCTACTGGACGCCTGAGGGCACTGAGCAATCCGGTGCTCCATCGACCCGCACTTAAAGCAAGCACCGGTCTTCTTGTAGCACTCCCTACCAGGATGGGAGCGACCACAAGACCCACACTTCGTCCCAGCTGACGAAGATGAAGAAGCTCCCCGGCGATCTCCATAGGTCTGCTTCTTCTGAGGAGGAGCAGCCTCCTTCTTCTGAGGCTCCTCAGCACGCCTCTTCCCTTTATGGTCCTTACCAGCCTGTCTGCCCCTGATGTCGCCTCTACCAGCAAGGCGACATCCGCCACATCTCTGAAGGTCCGGTGACGAAGAGGTGTCACCGCCGACCTGATGTCTGGCCTCAATCCGCTCTCGAACTTACGAGCCTTCCTGTGCTCATCCGGCTCTGGAGCATACTTCGACAGCGTCACAAACTTCCTCACATACTCCTCTACAGACATATCTCTCCCCTGGCGCAGCCGGTTATACTCGTTGATCTTCTGGTCTTTGTACACATCGGATAGAACTGCTTGTTGAACTCCAAGCAGAACTGATCCCAGGTCCAAGGCTGGGGGTGCCTACCCATCACCATGCGCCACCACTCCTTCGCCTCCCCCTTAAAGAGGAACGTAGCGAAGTCCACCTTCTGGTCATCCTCCGACCCCATCACTCTCAGCAGGTCCTCGACCTCTGTAATCCAGTGGCTCGCCTCCTGAGGGTCACCACAGCCATCAAAGGATGGAGGCTTAAGCTTCATGAACTCCTGGAGAGCTCGGACTCGGCCTCCCACAGCATTCGCTCCTGCTGGGCCAGCACCACCAGCTCCCCCAGCAGCTGCAGCCATCGTCTGCATCAACTGCGCCACAAACTGCTGCACTACATCCGCAGCATCTCCCTGAGGGGTCACTGGTGTCCTACGAGGAGCCATTCTGAGATACACAAATCCAAAACTTGTCAGAACTGACTCAGACTTCAAACAACTGTCACAACTGAACCTCGCACAAGCAAACACACCCACAGACACCAAAGAAAGCCAAACCTAGCTCTGATACCACTAAATGTAACACCCCTAAAACCGGCCTAAGAGTTAAGGGTATTACACGCCGCGTATTACTACCAATAACGCAAGGCTCTAAACGATCAAAAACAATAAAGGCCCAAAACAGAGTTCACTTAACATTGTAAACCAAAGTATCCAAATACAGCGGAAGTAAACGGATTCCAAAATACATATCCGAAACAGAAACTCAAAGCAGAGGAAGGCCCGAAGGCTACAACGTAACAAAAGTTTAAACAGTCAAATGAGCTAAACACTACAGCTCCAGAACTCAAGATGATCCTCGCTGATCAATCTGCAAAAAGTTAGAAGTAGGGGAATGAGCACACAACTATGCCCAGTAAGCAGCGACCGTCATCAGCAAGGTCGCTCAAAACAATTGAAATCAGAAGAAGAGAAGATAAACATCTTATACACAATTCTCAAATAGTCAGAAGCTTTCAGAAACAGAAGCAGAGTGGAACTCAAGGGGTTCCCATTTCAGAAACAGCCAGAGCACTTAAACAGAAGGGGACAAAACACAATGC
The DNA here is from genome assembly GCA_023374045.1 of Limonium bicolor. Lineage (NCBI taxonomy): Eukaryota > Viridiplantae > Streptophyta > Magnoliopsida > Caryophyllales > Plumbaginaceae > Limonium > Limonium bicolor. The sequence continues at coordinate 292,723,707 of CM041779.1, forward strand.
ACACACTCAGAAGGGTCGAAGACCCATAGACCATACCAGGCCTCTCGGCAACGCAGAGAAATGACTCGAAAGAGTCAAAGGGTTCGTCAACCCCACAGAACAGAAAGGGAATGACCCCACTCAGAACGACGTCTACATGGTATACCACGGAATAGCTCGACCCAGCCATTCACGGCTCAGAAACAAGGTGCAATGTCCCAAAACAGAAAGGTTGCTTAATCAGAAGCAAAGTTGCATTTAAATATGCCAAAACGCTCATAAATCAGTAGCACAGATCATAAGGAAACCAATGCCGCAGACGGCACTCAAATCGGAGTTCAAACGAAGAAGTTATGTTGAAAACAGAGGTGTGTCCGAACTTGTGTCCGGACATCGAAGTTCGGACACAAGTCGAGACTCAGAAACCAGAGAAAGCCAAATGTCCGAACTTGTGTCCGGACATCAATGTTCGGACACAAGTCGAGTTGAAATCAGATAGAGGAATTCAGCATGTCCGAACATCCAAGTTCGGACGGATGTTCGGACAGGTTTAACGGGAAAACACGCGGAGGGTCCGACCTTGTGTCCGGACTTCAAAGTTCGGACACAGGTCGAACTTTAAACCAGAGGGAAAACCTGAGGGTGTGTCCGAACATCTATGTTCGGACAGATGTTCGGACATACCCCGAACTCGCAAATCAGAAAGGCAGAAACGCACTGTCCGAACTTCAAAGCTCGGACGGAAGTTCGGACAGTGCGAAAAAATGCAGTTTCCAGAAGACGAACAGAGCAGAAAAACAACACAAATCAAGCCTAAAATGCCAATTAAGTACACACACCAAATCAGACATTAAAACAGGAACCATGGGGTTTTAACCATTCCAAACGCAACCAAACAGACATCACAAACAGAATTCACACACAAAACAGAATCCGTTGCAATCCCCATGGCTGAACTTCCAAACCGAATCGAGTAACCACCTACCTCAATTAGCAGAAGAAGAACAACGATCTGAACCGCAGGCACAATCCACGCAGAGCAACAATCCGATACAGACCAACAGCCACTGAATTCCACAATCAAGCCCAGAAATCAGAAAACATTCGAAGGAAACCTAGACTTGGAAACTCCCAAAACTGTATAACTTTCTGCATCACAAACCTGGAATCGAGACCGGACGAATTACTCTGCAGAAGAATCCCAACTTACACGCAACCAACGGCCACTGATTCGAACACAAACAAAAACCCTCAATCAGAAACTGGAATCAAGAACAGAGGATACAACGGAGACCGGTTCTGCAATACCAACCTGAAAACGAAGAGGAAACCACACTGCAACGGAGATCACCAATCTGATTGCAGCAGTAGAGACCAGAATCTTCAACAGAGGAGAAAGATCGAGAGAGAAGGAAAAGAGAGAGAAACTGCTTAGCACCACGATAGAGAACGCTCCTCACGATTAGACTGAATTGAACTGTCGTGATGAAAATAATTAGAAGATGTAAGGGAAAATAAGGAACCCTTCTCCTTATAAATCAGATAATTAATTACCTTAATTAATTAACCGAATGACCTCCTCGCCCTTGACAATTAAAACAATACCGTCGGAGTCCAACTGATAGCAAGGAATAGATAATCCAACTTAGAACAATATTACAACTGATATAACATAAGGTATGAATTATGCGGGTTATGGGTTATAACACCGACGCTCGCATCACCACCTCACACCAAATCACGGTCTTCATTCCATTCACCACCGTCACCCATACCACCAACGCCTCACACCACATCCGCACCACATTCACGTTTCACAGAACGCAACCATATCCACACCTCGACACGCTTCACCTCGCCATTCACCCACGATCACACAGACCATCTTCATTCTTCATTTTCACTCACGCTTCACCAATCCATCGTCGTAGCATTTCATCACCCGCCATCGTCGAACAGAGGAGATCTCACCCGCATCATCTCCACGCCATCACCATCGAATCGCACCAAATCCATCTTAACCTCGTAACTCGTCATCATCGTCATCTTCGAACAGGAGGCCAACATCTCCATCGCTACGCCGCATCACTCCATCCACCACCGTAACCACCGTCATCACATCTTTCTTCACGCCATCGACCCCGCAAAATCCATCGGCATCACTTCCGCATCACCATGTCGATCCCTACCCATCACCACTCGACTTCACTGCGTCTCCTTCGCCGTCTTCCGTAGTCGCAATCGCATCCCAGGAGAACACCACGATCAGTTCTCGACAGAGCGGTCTTCATCGACGATCACCATTCACGCCCCGCAACCCATACGCACTCACCACCATAATCGCAATCATCCATCGACATCACTTACGCCATCGCCATCGTCGTTCCATGGATCCATCGCCTCGAAGCTCACCTCCACACCGATGACACACCAATCACTCTCGTAACCCACAACTCCGTTGATCACCTGTCTTCATCATCATTACCGGCGCAGACGAGGAAATAAATTTACGGTGCGAAGGTTAATAGAGGCGAGAGCAAGAGTCGGCGTGAGGAGACAATTTCAAAATCTCCAGTACGTCGGTGAAGAATACAGGGGTGAGAAATGACGTGGGAGAACCGGTTCGGGCAAGGCAAAACAAAAACATTGAACCGGACCGGTCTGGACACATATAAAGGGGTTTAATAAACTAAACTTCTTATTATCTGTTACATGTCATTTGTTTCTTATTGCAGTCTTGGTTATTACATAACATTGATATTGGTTTTAACGTTTGCCTTATTGAATTTATATTTTTACTGGATTTAATTAACATATAGATTGTTACAATTAATGTGCTTATGCTGTAATAATTCTGATCGTTTAATTGCATTATCTTTCTAAATCTATTTTGACCCGATCAAGTGAAAAATAGATAGGTTCGATTAATTCGTAAATTTATGGAAAACTTGTTTCATCGGACAAGTTAATACTTCATCTGCATAAATATTATCTCTCAAACTTATTTTGTTTACATGTGTTTTACTGGTCCGAAAAAGTCATAGCATGTTCTGGTAAACAAATTCGTCAGAGTTATTATTTTTGCCAATCTATAAACCAGAAGAAATAACATAATTATCCAAACTGCAATAACCGGAACCCGGAGTCCCGCTCAATCATATCATCCATCATTTTTATTTATCTGTTATTTTATTTATCTGCATTTTATCAGTTTCATTTACAATTCAATAAAACCCCCCTTTTGTGACATGCTTAGGAATTAGACATTTTCGCTTAAAAGCCACGGTTCGATTACCTGGTTGCTTCAATTTTATTATACTACTGCGACCGGAATTGTTTGCAGCCCGATAGATTTTTGACTCACGCTTTATTTATTATTTTACTAGGTAAAAAATCTTATCTGCAGCTACTGATGAAGCTTATCACCTGTTGAGCTATAGTTGGCTCACCCTATTTCCATCTGATTTGCAGGGTTAGCTATTGGTTGGAGCCTTCTACTTTTATTTAGTTTTAAGTTGTATTTTGTATTAGAACAATTGGCTTTGAGGCCCTTTTGTATTTTGTTTCCGTTTATATTTGGCTTCCGCTTGTTATTTGTAAGACAATTTGTAACATCATTGTTAATAAATGAGCATTTGGTTCTATTTTAGGGATTCACTAGTGTAGCCTTGCGTGTCTTAGGTAATAAGTGTGCTGCGTGTAACGGTCTTTCAACCAGGGTGGTATTGGGGTTGTTACAACGAGCCCCCGAGTATAACTCCGTTAATAAATTGTTAACCATGTGTTGACCTATCAGCTAATTCACTAAATAATGTCACTATGGATAAAAATCATTGCTTAATCAACATTTTCTATTGGGGGTTAGGGATTGTTATCGTCTTCATATTACTTGAAAAAAGTGACACAACACAATACCCCTCCAAACCCTGTTGTCTGTATAAATTCAACAGATTGCTTAATTCACTCAGGGTTAAGGATTCACATAATAGGCTCTGTTCACTCTAATACCATTAGAATACCATCAACTTAATGCATTAAATCCTCCCAACGTTCGACTACCAAAAAACCAACGAGAAAGTGGCTAAAACCTTGACGAACCTAATGTTGGGATCACAAATAACAACATAGAAGGAACCTAATTCGATTCGATGGAGAAGAGTTAGAGAAAGTGGTTGTCGATTCGATGAACATACCTTGAGCTCACGCTGAAGTGAAGAAGTAGTTAGGGAAGAAAACATTGAAATCGAACTCGCAGCAACACAAGAGGAACAAGCGGGTGAACAATTTGAGTTAGGTTTACGATATTGGACGTACCACTGTAGGTTAGAAAATGTTAATGATTTATTAACGGAGTTATAACTCGGGGGCTCGTAGTCAAAGATACCGTAATCTCAAGGTAGTTACAAATAATTATGCAAACTAGAAGGGGGTTGAGAGTATTATCCCAAAACCTCAAGGGGGTTCTCAGTAATTTACTCTAAATTATATTATATTTATTTAACTAATATATAGAAAAGTAATTTAAAAAATTTATTCTTCTTTGTAGATAACTTTCTAACATAACATTTTGTAATTAACAATAAATACTATGTCTAAAGTTATCTGCAAAATACAATATAAATTTAAAAAAATATTGTAAATATAAAAATATTAGTTAAAATACAATTATTTGAATAAATAATTTAGTTGGTAGAAAAAAATAATTTAAAAATGTATGGTAAAAATTATGGTACTTAATTGGTATAAATTATAGTAGGTATAAATTGGTAGAAAAATTGGTATAAATTATGTGTTTAAAACATTATACTTTTTAATAAGATGATTGGTCATCATGAAGTTAATGATTTATCAACGGACTTATAACTCGAGGGCTCATAGTCAAAAATACCGTAACCTCAAGGTGGTTACAAATAATTATGCAAACTAGAAGGTGGTTAAGAGTATTATCTCAAAACCTCAAGGGTGTTCCTAGTAATTTTCTCTATATATTTTTTAATAAATAATTTAAATGGGTAAAAAAAAGATATTTTAAAAAAGTGTGGTATAAATTATGCACTTAATTGATATAAATTGGTAGGAAATTGATATGAGTTATTAGTTCAAAACTTTGTATTCTTTTTTATGGTCATGAATAATTTAACAAAATATAGAAGATATTTCTTTTTCAATTTTATGATATTTCAAACAAAATTTTGAAAAGAAAAACATAATATTTTTTGATATTTTTATAGTATTTAATTTTTTGTGAATTTTTTATATTTAGGAGCATATTGTTAACTTTAAAAGTATTTTGTAACTAGTAGAGGTATTTCTCTTTTTTGCAAAAATATGGTGACATTTTGTGATTTTCTTTTTATTCTCGAAGATTTCATGAATTAACAAAAAATATAGTGATATTTCATGAAATTTCCCAAAAATATAATGAAATTTTCCATTTTCAAATATTTTCAAATTTTTATGAAATTTCTAACATTTATTAACTAATTGAAATATTTCTTGTTTTCTCCTTCCGGCCAATGATTTTAGTGACATTTCATGAACTTTTGTAAAAATATAACATTTTATGATTTTTAAACATTTCATGAATTAACCAAAAATAGTGCATCTAGATTTCAAAAAAAAAGATAGTGAGACTACGGGGCTAGACGATTAGAAGACAATGTCCTGCATTCCAAGAAAAATCCAGCTCCCTCTATGACATTTCAATTTGTTTTGTTTTCAATGAGCTAGGGCAACTGGTAAAAGAAATTGCTTTTGCGGATGACTATTGTGAAAGATACTTCTTCAGATCACACTATGACCCAGTCTAATGAGTGTCTCCTTCCCTTATTCCTAGTAGTTCTAAACTATCAACCCACATCCAAAAAGGAAAGTTCTCCCGCTTAGATCTTGTGGCTATTATTGAAGAAAGAGGATATCATAGCTCAAAGAATATTTCAATCAAAGAATTCATTCCTGATGCTGTTATAACCCAAGGTTGAATGGCATTATTTTATTTCGTCGCAATTTGATTTCAGTTGGACTTTATGTGGTTTAGGACATGGGCGTCTTTTGGATTAAGAGAGAGAGAGAGGAGGTCATTACTCCCTTCTTATTCTGGTAAGGGTTTAAATAAGGAATTTACTTCCTTATTTCAGTTCACATACTTTTTCCCCAATTGTCAGTTTCTCTTATTAAGCGATCATGCGTTCTCCCCTTCCCCTCTCTAGAGCTTTCTTCCTCTGGTGTTCTTGAGTTATCTGTGGATCTTCTTCGCTGCTGTGTACGGATTCCCCTCTATGGTGTCTTTGTCGTTGATCTCAGGTTTGGATTGATAGTTCTGGTGTCTGCAATTTCTGAATTGGGGTTTCTCTGCGTTTTCTGATTTTTGGACGTTCTCTGCATTGTGGTTACGTGATCAGTGGTTGATTCCTCTGTGTTGGATTGCATGTTGGGTGATTGTTTCTACTTCAAATTTGAGAGTCTCTTCTGCAATTAATCAAGGTAGGTGGTGAGTGGATTCGATGAGTGTGTTCAGCTATGGGGTGTTATAATCTGGGAGTTTAGGTTACTGAATTAATCTGCGTTTGTGACTGATTTCCGTCAGTAGTTACCTTGTTTTCCATCTACTAAAACCCCCATAGTTGTGTTTCTATAAACATCTGCAATTTGTGTTGGCAATTGATGTTGTTTGGCTCCTATGTTTCGTGTGGTTTTCGCTGCTTTGAAATCATTGATTTTCGCACTGGTCCGAACGTCTGTCTGAACTTTGTATGTTCAGACAGACCTTGTTTTGCCTTCGGTTTTATGCATTTCAACTACTGTTCGAACTTCCGTTCGAAACATGTAAGTTAGGACAGGTGCGAGGACGAGTCTAGCTTACAAGTCTCGGCATGTGTCCGAACTTGTATGTCCGGACATAAATTCGAACACACTTTACCTCTTCCTCTGATTTATGTTCGACTTGTGTCCGAACATTGATGTTCAGACACATATTCGGACGCCACCATGTATATTTTTTCGGGATTTGTCTGAACTTCTAACGTCCGAACACATGTCCGGACACCTTTGGTTTGACTCTCAACTTGTGTCCGAACATTGATGTTCAGACACATGTTCGGACGTTTGGTTCTTCTTCTGGTTTAAGTCTTGACTTGTGTCTGAACATTGATGTTCAGACACATGTTCGGACATGCTCCTGGTTTTGCCTAAATTGCTCATTTGAGCTCCGTTTCAACTTCTGTTTGTGGGGTTGTATTCCCTTAATGATAACTAAGCTATTTAACTTCTGTGTGGTGCATTTCTACGCACTAATGCTTTATCAATTAAGCTTTTGTTTTGGGACCTAGTAATCTGTGTGTCTGTGCATGGATGGCTGGATCTAGCTATCCCGTAGCGCGCTGCATATGACGTCCTTTTGTTATTTGTCACGGGTGTCTCCCCCGTTCTGTTCACGAGTGGTTTTCCTCGTTTTATTCACGGATTAGCTCTGTTTTGTCTGCATACATTAAGTACTAGGGTCCCACTCTGTTTTGTGATTCAGTCTGCTCTGTTTGTAACCTTTGAACTCTGTTTTAGCTTGTGACGAGTTTGGATTCCACTGTTATCCTTTTACTATGGAAAGTTATCTCTTTCTTCTGTTTGACTTCTGAATTTGATCATGCTTTTAAATGTCTTGAGTATGCTTATTGATGAAGTTGTCATCTACTGAGCATGTGGTTTGCTCACTCCCTACTTTCACTAACATTGCAAATTGATCACCGAAGATTCCTCCCCTCTACTGTGTCTAAAGCCTTAGCTCATTTAAGCTTTGTCTGACATGTTTTCAACTTTGGATTATTGTAGCCTTCGGACCTTTTGATATAACTCTGTATTACACTTTGGCTACTGGTTTACATTTGGGCCTTTGATTTGTATCTTTGAGGAACAACTTTTTATCCTCACTACTTTACATTTATACAAGTGTTGTTTTGACTATGTTTCGGATATTAGTTAGAAGTCTTGTGTTATTAGGTAATAGACACACGGCGTGTAAAGTTACTAATTCCTAGACCGGTTTTGGGCATTACAGATGCCTCTTATTGTGGTGCTCTAAACTAGATCAAACAATAAACAAAATTCTTTCACACACAAACAAGAGAAAACATCCGACCACTACCCCACGGTTACATCTAACCTTAACCACTAAGGGCGATTCAACAACTCTAGACTGAAATCAGAGAAGGAACACGGTAACCTGCCGTGCGTACACAAATTTAAAACCAAAGTCTCTAACACTCAAGAAATTGAACAGAACAGGTTGCAAATTCTTGAAGTCACAAACTAACACAGGAGAATGGCCTTGGCCCTTGGCGATCCTCGCAGCTTCAAACATGTACCATACCATCAGCGTATTTGAGCGAACAGTACTGCATTGAAATCCAATCAATCCAATCATTGAGGTTCCGGCGTTTATTCAGGGCCTACCAGTAAGATGTCGGGCCGAAAGAAAAATTGTAACAGTATCCGACTTCAGAAGATACAGAGAAGCAAAAGATAATATGATCGAATTCTGCAGATTTTAAACCAAACTTCAAGGAAGCTGAGTAGCAAATATTGCTCATCAACTTACCCACTCACTCAGATGTCCAGCCACCTAATCTCTTCCCAGGGTCATAATTTGTGAATAGCCGGAATGCATTCCCTAGTTTGTTTGAGTGTTGCGGTTCAAACCCACATGGGTATGCTTTCAAAAACTTGGCAGCTCTATCCCTCTGCACCTCCCCTGAATAGATATAAAAACAGTCTTCCCTTGAGCACATCAAACTCAACAGTAGTAATCTTTTACGTTTCCCAAAGACCACATAATTTCTTGTTGATATTATGCCAGTACTGCTAATGTTAACAAAATATTTTCATCAGGATTTTACACGGCAACAAGAAAAAAGGGTATTAGCAATTTTACCCGTTAGCAGCAGCAAGTAAACTTTTTCAGGCTGTGCAAGAAAAGCTACCGTTTCTGCAACTTTCTGCAAGCATTCCTCACTCTACTACATCAATAATAGAGACTTCACATCAGCAAAAGGTAATATGCACGACTTGTATTTCTCTAATGAATAATAGGAGTCCTGAGATATTAGGAATGCAAAGAAACTTAAATATAAAAAGATCCAGATTTAGTCATGGTTATTTTAATCTAACCAACCTGCCATGTGAGGATGAGGGGTGATGCTTTTAAGTTGTAACTTGTTTTCTCATGTAAGGTTAGAGGTGCTTAAAACAACAGTATAAAAGAAATACCGTAAAAGCATCCAGTTGCCAAGCTCCCATGGTTTGATCGGTAGAGAATTGGTATCCTAAAACCAAAGGTCAAGGTTCAAAACCTACCCACTACCGTATTGCAAGAAAGATTCATTTAGAACCTCAGTATCGCTCTTATGCCGAACTCTCAGCCACTTGTCCAAAAAAAGTAAAGCATCCAGTTAGCACTAATAATTTCAATGAAACCTGCCAACCCAACTGACCAAGCCCAACTGCTATTAGTGAATATGATGAAACCTCTCCTTATAATACTCAAACAAAGCCATCTAACGCACGGTTTAACGGCTAACACGCAATTGCCTGTGTGTGTTGGTCAAAGACGTGTCTGTCTGGGTTATTATACCTTCAAAATGGGAAACAGTTGGAGTGTGATAAAATCTTCTTAGTTGAGCTAAGACTCATTGTTATATCTTGCCGGGGCGGCAAGAGCTTCAGTGGGGGATTTGTCATGCCCCTCTTTGGTGAGCTGCTTGGTGACAAGAAGCTCCGTGCCAGTTTGCCCTATGGTTAGTGCCCGCTCTTGTATCAGGTTGCTTCAGTGGTTTTTGTTTTGACTCTCTTTTGGTAGTGGTGGAAGTTCTCTGTGACAGGTTGTGCCCTGACGGACGAGGTCCTGTGGGCGGATTTGTGGGCAAATCCTATACTTTGTGCCTGACCTAGTACGCGTACTGAGAGCCGAGGAGGGCTGGGGGGCGGGTATGACTTGGAGGGCATGAGCGTGGACTTGGCCAATGAAGCGTCAGCTTGTGACTCGAGCAGGGCCGTGTTACGATGCGTGAGGGCATCCGTCCGAGCCTAATGGGGACTGGGCATTCCTTGGGCATGCATGCTACTAGGATGTGTTGAAGCAACTCCAAGAGCCAGTGAGCACTTTGGTGCTCAATGCTGGCCCTTAGGTTGCGAGTGCTAGTGGTCCACTGGCACGAGGCAACTAAAGTTTCCCGATAGTTTGCCACGAAAGGTGCAAGGGGCATTGACATCAGACCGTCTTACGGTCCGGCAGGCGTTGAGTCCTAGACAAGGACGGAGACAAGAAGCGATGTGGCCTGCATTAGCACACTTTACGGGCTACTAGGTTGAGTGTCTTGTTCTGTTGGGCTGTTGGGGCCTGAAGGTTCGGAGGACGGGTGCGACCGTTAAGGGACGCACATGTACTCGGGCTGTAGGGAATGTGAATCAGTGAAGAGACTTGTTGTTGGGAGGTTTAAGTCCATTCTTGACTCTTGCTTGTGGCTAAGTGGATGGCTAGCCTTTCCACAGTGAGTAACAGACTGGTTGGGTCTTTGACCCGACGTCGATGATGCCTAAATGGGTCTCATGACCAAATCCGTAAGACCCTCTTGGGGTCTCGCTTCAGCGCAAAAATTTTGGATTAAAGTTGGGCATTACAATTGTGGTATCAGAGCACACTCTATAGTTTTCTTGATAATTCATGTGAGTGGCTCGTTGATGTCTTTAGCTTGCCGCCTGACTAAGGCGTGCTGTTGTCGCTGATTCCATTTGGATGGTTAGTTTGGATTGAGGCTTTGATGAAACCTGGTTTACCGTTGAGACTTGATTTTCGTGGGTCGGTTTGACTCAATTAAGCTCGATCGAATACCCTTGTCGTGATGTTGTCATTGGGGAAGGGTTCGGATGAGGCTAAGCTATGAGTTAGCCTGACTTGTGATGGACTTAGTTAGAAAGATTCTTTGAAGGAAGTTTACTAATCTGTAGTCAAGACTACAGATGGTTCTTGAATGCCTTTAGCAAAGAGACCCTACTTTTGTAGGTTGACTCATTTGTCTAAGTCGGAAAAGATCCTTCTTCTGAAGGTTGGCTCATCCTGTTTAGTCCTTGATGGATCGGTATAACTTGCTCATACGCCGAAATGTCTTGCAAACTCTACGAGAGTGTCTGCGTGATAATAAGGTCAGGTGTGCGGTATTAGATGTCAAGTTGGTTCAAACAGCGTGGGTTTGAGACCTGTCGCGAGTTCAAAAGAGAAGTTGTCCATATGACCCTGCGAGTAGGGATGGTAGTCTCTTGCAACATGCCAATCGTGTGTGCCTTCACACTTAGGTACAACCCTTATGGGCTTGCCTTGAGTTCTCCTTTCTTGTCTTCACTTGAAGCTGCAATGAAAGAAGTTTGATCTCATGTTGCTGTAATGAGCTCCCGAATTAGGTGCTGGCTGCGAACCCAATCTCAGAATGGCTTATGGTTGTTCAGACCTAAGGCCTAGGCTGAGCCTTGTCCTATTAGAGGTCAACGACTTGGATCTTGGGCTTGGCCAACGGTGTCAGATCGGATGACTATTTGTTGGTTGTTTGGTGAGACCCATGCTGCCGCGGGGCATCGCTCCGATGTTGGTATGTTAGCACGATCCGATGTTCAAACATCTTCGTCTCTTGATCAGCGACGAGTGTTTGAGGGCTAGCAGGACCTAAAGAACATTGTTGAACGTTGCTAGAGTCGCTTGATGAACCTTTGGACATGCTGGTCAATCTTAGCCTTTCAGTTCATTTATGGATGTGAATCGTGTTAAGGTTCTAGATGGTCAACGAAGCTTTGGCTTAATGGTTGCAACCAAGGATTGACCCAGCAAGCTGTTTGTCGTAGGTTCTGCCCCTGCCGTCACTGGCAAAAGTCAAAGCCATAGCCTTTCGACGTTGCCGGTGAGTCCTCGAACTTCAGGTGTAATCTTGCGTTCGGTAGGTTACAACCATCTTTGGGTGGTTGATGGATGACTTTGTGTTGACCTATTGGCAGTGCGCGTCGAACAACTTGGTTATTGCGGTCCGGACCCCAACTGAGATGTGGTAACCTGTGTTGAGCTAAGGATTCACACGGTGATGCACACAATGATATGACAGACCGATGGGTTAGCCTAAGATGTAAGATACACTGAATTCTGGTCTAAGCTTCAAGAGACCGAATTTGAGGATGAAAATGCCTTTAGAAGAGAAAATCGGTCCCCTTGGTTGAAAATGGCAACTTGAGGTTGTTGGGTTCCTTGAGGGTTGGCTTGCCCAACTAGGTGTCCTTGTGGGGGTCAAAGGCTGATAAACCAAAGACTTGTTCATTTCCATACCTCGATCGGTGTTACCTCACCAAGCAAAGCCTTTTGTGTAGGCAAGAGCTGCCGGAGTGTGCTGGTTGATTTGACGTCCTAGGACGTCGTGATTTGTTATGGGCTGTTGGGCTGATACCAAGGTCATGTCGCTAACTGAACCTTACGGCTAATCCGTAGACAGGGTTGTTGTGGCAATGACCTAAGTCCCCCGAGCTCCATGGGTTAGTTGGGAATGGGAACTTAGTAAATGAGGTAATACTAAGAAGAGGTGTTCTTTTGGAACGGAGCCAACGTCGGCCTTAGTTATGTGATGTGGATTCAATTGGTCCCTTCTATCAGAAATTGAGCACATAAGCTCATGAGGAAATGGCCTTTACAAACTCCTTTGCAGTAAGGTGCATACGTGGTTCTAAGTAAAATTGGACATTACCTAAGTTTCCTCCTAGCGCAGAGAGACCTTCTAAACTTACGGTGAATTGGATGTGATACGAGATCTGAGGTGCGGAAGGGAAAATCCCACAGGTTCCAGGAAAACTCTTGGGACTCGTTGAAAGTTGGAAGGCTCGTTCCAATTAATGGTGAACAACCTGTGCCCCTGATAAGGAAGCACATTAAGGGTGTTCCCATAACAACCTTGCTCTTCCTCCTTTGTTTTGAAAGCGGATGCTGTGTCAAAACATGATTCAAGGGTTGTCATAAGTCCACGACTAGGCTTCGTAGACTTTGACCGCTTGAGCTTAAGATGGCCTCACCAGAATCTAGTTGTTGGGAATGTTGTTGCCATATTAAGTTGAAAAAGGGTTGATTGGCCCGTCTTTCTAGCCGGTCTACTGTGTACCGTGAAATCTAATTCGTTTAGTCTCTTGGTTTTATGTGAAAGCTTCACTAACCACGGGACTTAGAGCAGAATTAGCGATGTGATCTAAGCCTAAACTTCCTTCGGCTCAAGATGGGACTGGAGACCTGATGTGGCTTCACGCTACCATGTGGTGGGTGCACTTGCAAGTTGTCTTGCAGTGCCGCGATAGTTACTATATCTTGCAGTTTAGCAGGAAGTGGTGTGGTCCCCTTGGGGGCGCATGCCTGTGGAAGGTCCCAGAGTTTTAGTGGAAGTGTGGCTTCAGGCCCAGGGCTCCACTAAGGTGGAACCTAGGGAATTTTCTAACAGTACTTGAATATAGTTGAAGGCGCACTTGCATCCCAGGACCGGTGGGGAAGTTCCTTCTTATGGCTAAGATGTTGCCCTTCGTCTAGTGGTTAGGTGCTTAGCACTGAAACTACTTGGTTCCTTTGAGGTGGTTTTTCCCAGGCGTAGCTAAGAGGAAATGACCCATCAGGCGTGCAGACGTTGACCTGTCATGGTCTTTGTCACTTATGCAAATTCTGCACAGGAGTAGGCACAGCCAGCTAAGACTCATCTTATCAGGACTGATGTCGCCGATGACAAGCAGTGCAGTAAGTGTCGATGCGAATTGAAGGACTAAGGACATTGACATCAAAGAGACATGGGAACCCGTTACTGCCCAACATCATCGAAATGTTGTCATGGCCGATAGTTTCCACTGATGGTTTGGAAAAACAATGGATAGTTACAAGGGGGAACTCAGGACCTTATCCTGCCAATTGGGGTAATCAGGAAAGGCCTGCCAATCTACAAAAGTGGCCAAAAAGAGACAAATCAAGGCATACCCTATTAGGATGACCAGCCTACCTTAAATACTAATACTCCCCCCTGTGGTCCCCTTACCTTAGCTACCCATAATGACACGTACCCAAAACAACATAACAAAACAAAACTGATGATAAAAGCATAACCTCCTACCCGGTAATGCCGAGAATAACCACTCTACAGAGCAGTGGTCCCCCTCTTCTTTTGTTCAGTTCTATCATTCCTCCCCAGATGAAAACCACCTTGTCCCCAAGGTTGTGCATAAAAATAAATAGTCTGGTTTTGGTCTCTTATGATGATGCCACTGGTGTCAGACCCGACAACTCCCGTCTGGTCGTAGCTTTGAGAAACCCAGTCTTCAATGTCTTCCTTCATCCTTCCCTCCCCAGTAGACAACCATCTTGTCCTCAAGGTGGTCGCAACTGCTTTTCTGAGGTTTACGAATTCTCTCATTGCTGACCCAGTGACTGCCATGATTGTGGTGGAATACCTGAGATTGCCCCGACTTGCATCCACTCCACACAAATTGAAGGGCAAAAATAAAAATAAAATCTCGTCTGAAGCGACCCTCCTGAATAGTAAACTCCAGCTTCCTGTAAATTCCATTTCTGCTCATGCAGACACTGTCCCCCACCAAGACACACGAAAGGAGCGGTGTTGTCAATTGTTAACCCCAGCTTGGAAATCACCCGGTGTGCGATGAGGTTGTGGGTAGCTCCACTCCAACCACGACCCAACCTCCTTCCCGTCAAAATTTCCCAACAGCTTCAAGGATTGTTTGGCCATAGTGCCCAACAGTAATCGTCGCGACAAATATGCTTGGAGTTGTCTTTCTCCTGTGTCTGGCTCGATTTCTCCCACTATTGGATCAGACTTAGGAACGGATTTTTGTTCCTCTTCCTCTAGGGATAGTAACCGCAGGCCTGGACTCTTGCATTTGTGTCATAGGAACCATTTCACCGATCATCTGTAGACTAAGCCCAAGGCCTACATCTTTGTTCCTCTTGGAAGCGTAGGCCCACTGAGGATGACGCTTCTATCAAAACACTGGACCCGGTCGGTGTCTGAGTTGACCACAGCGATAATCCTTGCTGTGACCCAAGCATGTTCCTTGTAGTTGTACCTTCTCTCCACCCCGACCTTCTTGTCTTTTCCGTCGGCGCACTTCTCTGCCCTCCATCTGTGAGAAACAACAGCTGGAATTCGACCAGGCGGAGAGTTTCTCCACCATGTATTTGAATGAAATCCGGTCAATCACTATGTTTTTCTCCTCCACTTCCTGAGCAGTCTTCATCGTCTCCGGCATCGGTTCTAGTTTTAACAGCAACACTTCCGTTCTCAGTTCTGGCTTTAACCCACCTTTTCCGAGTGTCTGAATTGTGTGTTGATGGTCGTCTACTATGCTCAACTTCCATCCTTATCCTGAAACCAACGTCGTCGTACCGAGGTTCTAGGCTCTCTTGGGTGCATGATCTTTCTTCTCTGGAGCCCACACTTCTTTTGCCTGACGCATCTTCCGCCCTTCCTGAGGAACTCTGGCCAGATCAGTGCACCGTTCTCCTACATGAATTTCCTCCTGCAACAGGTATCCCCACTTTTGCCCTTTTCTCATGCGAGATTACCGTCCTCCGTTGTTTCCTTCTCTTTTTTACACGCTTCCTCTTGCCCTTCTCATTCTTTTAATCTTACTTTGCTTTCTTTCTTTTCCTTCTCACTTTTCACTCTGTTCTTCCTCACAACATCAAACTTGGGAAAAAAAATTACCTCCTGGCTCCCTTGTGTTTACCTGTATTGGTTCCAACAATCTTCTTCCTCCTTGCATCCCCCTTCCCGTTGTTTCCTCCTCTCCGCCCAGCTTCACCTTAGTGTAGTAATGGTTCTTCTGGCTTTCCATCGTGAAGTGAGTTCTCCTAACTCTCTCACCTTCCTCTGCAACCTCTCAAGTGTTCCTTAAGCTCATGGGGGCTCAACGCCATCCAAATCAGGACCAATAGCTCTGCTATCATTGATGAAACCTCTCCTTATAATACTCAAAGAAAGCCAGCTAACACACGCATAAACCGATAGTTTCCCTTGATGGTTTGGGAAAAACAATGGAATAGTTACAGGGGGGAACTCAAGACCTTGTCCTGCCAATTGAGGTAATAAGGCAAGGCCCGCCAATCCACAAAAGTGGCCAAAAAGAGACAAATCAAGGCATACCCTATTAGGACGACCAGCCTACCTTAAATACTAATACTCCCCCCTATGGTCCCCCTTACCTTAGCTACCCAATAATACACGTACCCAAAGAGCATAACAAAGCACACTGATGATAAAAGCATAATCGATTCTACCCGGTAGTGCCGAGAATAACCACTCTACAGAGCAGTGGTCCCCTTCTTCTTTTGTTCGGTTCTATTAGAATACAAGTGTAGTTTTTCATCCAACTTATCTAACAGGTCAACCCAACACATTATACGCAAGTAATTAAAATACGGGTCAATTGCACCCATCAACTCATATCGCCAGGTTGTAGAAAACGACCCTACATGCAGATGACTGATATGAGTTGAAAAATTAAACACAAGTACAATTCCAAGACCACATCTATATAAACCTACTTGCTAGTCAGATCACTTCCAAAGTAATAGAAACCTAGATTATGAGGTCTTGGATGGTATTCTCGGTTCATGTTATCTCCATATTGAATTGGTGTAATGTTGCTTGATTGTATCATACATATCATAAGAATGTTGTTCAATTTTAAACATATTCATGTTGAGTGGGCTTAAGCTAGGGACTTTTGAATTTGAGGCATCCAGACTGAGTTTAGGTTGTGTTCAACCTGACCTAATAAGCAGAATTGACATATCTAATTAAAATATTCAGAACACATGGCAATTATTAAAATGTAATATCATTGCACGGTTTGAATATGTAGCCAAGAAAGGATGCATGGAGAGGGAAGGACAAAAACCCAAAGTTTTAAACCTATTTGAAGATCTTCATCATAGCAGGTTCACTCTCTCCAAAGCCAGTATTTTTAGTTTTACATCCCCAGGGATCAAATTTTCTAGAGGCAAGTTGATTTTTTAATGTTTATCCCTATATTGTTGTTGTATACATATATGACATGAGCCCATCTGTCTTGATCAACAAAGTTCTTCTATACTCCAGTACCGATTCAGTTATTACATTTAAAAAACCCACCAGGGTACCTCAAAATATTGAATTCTAAACAGCATTCAACTTATTACCACTTTATCATTTTTGAACTCTACTGATAAAGAACCATGATACTAATATTGTCTTATCGCAAGCATGATCTCTTGATTACCAACTTTATGCTTTGTAACTACATCTACAGATATGTGTGAAAAGTAAGAAAGACAAAACTCTGATTCTAAGACTGGTCCCAGGAATCACTCTACATGAAGATAGTAAGAAGGGTTATGACATTCCCACAGAGAATGTAAAAAAAAATCAAGTGCATATCAGGACACGTTTCTTGTGTATATATGAGGCCTTAGCATAGCTAGAAGATTCCACACGGACCTCTATAACAGCCACGCGGAGAGTGTTTGATGAAAGTCTCACCAAAGGTGGCAGGCGTGGCCTGTTGGCCTTAGTGGCACCAACATGATATTTCAGAGCTTATTTACAACAAATTTTCATCAGATGAAGCAGCATGTTTATGCAGGAATTTCAACCAGACAGAAAAGAAAAAAGCAGCATAACAATAGGTAAAAAAAAAAGAGTCAATGGCGACATATTGAAGTATTTCAATACAACAATTTGAAAAACAAATTTATAGCAAGCACTTACCAGGTAGGGAGGATCTGCCACTATAATTTGATAACTATGCTTCAATTCTCCAGGCAAATCTTGTGATTTCTTGTAGTCATAAAATATGAAGTCATCTCCATATTGTTGAAACCTTTTGTCATACTCGAGGAGTTTCACGGACACATCAAGATTCAGTTTCTGAGATTATGGAAATTAGATGGCAAGTTGTACACTTGAAGCCAGAACTGGAACAGAAATTTACATAACATGTATCTTTCCTGGAAAAGGAAGAAAACGGCTCATCTTCTGCTAGAAGAAGATATACAAATGATCTAATAACAAGGGAACTTCAGTTTGGCAAAACTGTACGATAGGATCTTAGAAAACCATACAATTTTGGGATCCTCAAAACATTACTTGTATCTGGATGAATCTGAAAGTACTAATGAGTCCAAATAATGGTATGTATTAGTCATCACAACATTATATATGATAAGTAGCAGCTAGATTACATCAGTAAAAGCTCAGGTACTATATAAATTTAGGGCACAGAGAACAATAGATCGGATCTGAACTTTGGCATATCACCTCACAAACCATTTCTCATCCTGAACTTCATCGACACCGGCCAAATTTGGTAGACACTAACATTAAGACCAAATCGGATCTGGAACTTAGACAATATCAAAAGCATACAGGAACGGGATCAAAAAAGCCTTGGACAATAGAGATAAGGGAAAATAGAATCAGTAGGTTTTTCTCTCCAAATCTTTCTCTCTATATCGTCTTCAGTCAACTCATACACCGGTTTTTATGGTTATATCTCCACCAAGACTAAGTGGTTTAGATTGAGGTTAAACGAAATTAAACTAGGTGAGCATTTCATTTACCATGGGATAGCAACAAACATTGTTGATGTTTGCTAACCCTCATTTCACCATGACTCAACTCATTATTATTACCCTTCAAATGCAAGGTTAAATAACGTTAAGTAGAATGTTGACTGTCGTACCCAAGCATTATATGGTAGTTCGTTGATTATGATACCCAAACTCTATATGGTCTTTTTATTCTTTTCTAGTGAGAGACAATTTTTTTTGAGACAGTCGCCTTTTCTAAATACCATTTTTTTACTTTCAGCTAAGTACACCCAGTCTACAATAAACTATTAGAACTTCTCATCAAGATCATCCAAACACAAGTATCAACATGCCCAACGCAATTAGAAGTTTACATGCTTAAGCTAATAGCTGAGTGGTCGCACGGGGTATAGCAACAAAGAGCCGGCGATGAATCAATAGACCAATGGTCGGCTAACTCGGATCACAAGTAAGCACCAGCATAATTCCACACGAACCAACAGAACTGTATTCATAGAGCAGCGAAATGAGCATCACGACAGAACATTATGTTAATACCTTGAGATAGGCATAGAGAGTGGGGCAAGAGATGCAGCAACTGCAGGAGGTGGCCGCCCAGCGCCTCGCTACAGAGGTGCACCACCTCTTGAGCTATTGTGGAAGCCGTCTCGGGGCTGTACCAGAACTGGCTGAGCCTCCAATCTTCTGACAGAAGCAAAACCTCTTCTTCTCGGGAGCTAGAGGAGGCGCACTCTCCGCCATCGACGGTCGCGTCGCTCTGCTCTGCTAGGAACTCCCTCAGGGCCTGGAGAGCGTGAGAGCTGAGTGCTGGTGGGTCATCATCGTCGTAGGTTGCGAGGGGGGTTTTGGTCTCTGGTACACGGGCAGCCGGGAGACCTTCGTCCATGAGCTGAGTTCTGCCGTTCATCCCTTGCGTAGGGTGCTGCTGAGCGCCACTAATATGTAGTAAAGAGGGCCTTCAATCGCCAGAATGGCTAGCCTGGGCTAGAGCCACAATAGAAGGTGAAGATGTGCAAGTGTCGAAAAAAATTCTGAAATAACATAAGGGGACAAAAATATACCCATATTAATGTCTGTTCCAAAACTAATTCCTGTAATAATATTCTCGGGGGATTTCATTAATTATCAAAGAGAAATCGTCTCTTCATCTTTTCCCCACGCCACGTTGGCGCTGAGTTGGCTGGAAGCGGAAGAAGGCGAAATCGTCTGTTAAAGAGATGATTTCCACAATCGTCTCTTAAACAGACGATTTCACATGTCATATAGGCCGCGGCGTATCACACCTGAAATTGTCATTGAAAAACGATTTCATTAAAGAAATCGTCTGTTGAACAGACGATTTCACACGGGTTCTAAATTACCTGTCGACTTTCTCCCTCCCCACTCTGCTCACTTCCTTCTTTTTCCTGCGAACGACAGAAACGAACAGAGCGCTCTGTTGAGTCGCCTCCTCCAGATCGTCGCCGCCCTGCCCGAAGACTGCCGGTTGCCGCCGTCACCGACCACAAAGCTCCACCTCCGACCACCTGCAACAAACACTAGGTGTTGAGGTAATTTTCAACACCCTAAATTAGTTAGAAACTGTTAGAAATTAGGGGTTGTTAGAAAATTAGGGATTGTGAAATTGGGAGCTGATTATTGTGTTTTGTGTGTTAATTGCAGTGGTAATTGATTATTTGCTAAATTGAAGTGATAATTTGTTGTGGTTTATGAAATTATAGTGAAATGAATTGTTTGTAAATTTGGTAATATTGGGATGTAGTAAAATTTGGGAAATTTTGGATATATGTGAAATTGTAAACACATTGATTGTTTGAAGTGTTTACATAATTATATGCATTGATAAGGTTGAATTGTAGAATTAGTTGTTGAATGTTAGTGTATTACAATATTATAGTGTTTGGCTATTATTTTCGGTTTTGTTTGTTTGCAATCAGCCAAATGGTGGAACGGTTGATTAAATTTGTGAATTATGAATGGTGTTTGCAAATATGTGGATATGTCCGCCGTTATCCAGTTCTTATGTCGTATTAGTGGCAAAATTGTTTATGGGGCAAACGGAGCTGATTACGAAGGTGGGAAGAAGAAGCTCGTCATGGTTAGTGGCGACACCATATGAGCAGCTTATTGCTCAGATTGGTAGTCGTTTCGGTATCGACTTGTGCACCCATGAAGTGACGGTGTCACAAAGGATGGGTCAGACAAAGAATGACGGAACCACAAAGTGGACAGTGATACCCATCGATGACGATGGGATCTTCAAAATGCCATGTTCTACTGTCGGTGTGATGGGCCACGAGATATATTCTATGAATTGTACTTTGAAGTACATGAAACCGACAACCACAAACACTTCTCACTTCCTCATCTTATCAACACCAAGCCCCTCCAAGCTTCACACCACCTGAAAACCTAACCCTTTGCCTTCTTCATATCCCACACATCAAACACAAAACATCACAAACACTTCTCTTATACTTAATGCTCCTTTTGAAGATGAAACCTACTTACATACACTAGACCATTCATCATACCCAACACCCGTTGTAGATCCTCTCGAACATGACATTGGTGATGAACTTGGACACTTTGATGATGACGGCGACTTGCGGGAAGACTTCGAGAAGGATGAGATGGAAGGGTTTTGAGGTGGCTCATCCAATGATGATGATGATGGTGATGACAATGATGGTGCCGATGATGCTACACCGACTGATGTGGCTACTGCTGTGGTCACTACCACCACCGGGGATGGCGATGCTTCTCTTGTCCATCCATACCCGTTCTACAATGCCGTGGTGGTAGTGGTATTATGAGGTGGGAGGAGGAACAAGAACTGGAACTGGAGATTGGAGCTACAACGATGAGTTCAAGAAGGGTATGTTGTTCCGGAGCAAAGAGGCGCTGATACATGCTGTGAAGAGGCACCACATTATTCATCCGATCGTTTGTGGTGAACCGGTCAACCACAAAGTTGTGGGACATCTACTGCTCATCCGAAAATGAGTGTGGATGGAGATTGTGTGGTGCGGTAACAAAGAAGCACCCTAGTTTCTTTATGATCACCATTGCTGAAGGCCGCACACCTGTCTGAACTCGATCTTGAGTCAAGAGCATCCACATCTTGACTTAAGATTCATGGCATGCATATTCACCAAGTATGTCAAAGAGAATCCTTACATCAGAGTTGGTGACCTTCAGACAGTGATAGCTTAGCTATCAGTTCCAGCATTCTGTCAAGAGGAAGAATGTTTGGGCGACAAGGTGAGAGCTATTGAGATGGTGTATGGTGATTGGGATGATTCTTACAGCACGCTACCCCACTTGTTACGGGAAATTCAGCATACAGACCATGGGACGAAGGTTGAAATTGATTGGCACGTCACTGATCCCGGGTACGGTACATTCAAGAGGGTTTTCTAGGCGTTCGGGCCATGCAATGATGCATTCAGACATTACAGACCCGTGATATGTATTGACGGTACTTTCTTGTACGGAAAGTACAAGCATAAACTTCTCATTGCATGTGCAAGTGACGCGGACAAACACATAGTGCCACTTGCATTTGCGCTTGTTGATGAGGAGTCATATGCATCCTGGTCATGGTTTCTCACTTGTCTTAGGGTCCATGTTATATCGGCCCGCGAGGATAGTGCTCCGATGTGCTTGATTTCCGATCGGCATGCTGGTATACTTGCAGCTGTGGAGCGATCAAACGGGGTGTGGAAACCCTCTAATGTGCACTGGAGGTATTGTGTTCGCCACATTGTGAGCAACTTCAACAAGGTGGAAAGAAGTGCAGGGATGAAGAAGATGGCCTCCAGAGCAGCTTGCGCATCACAGCCCCGTAAGTTTGATATATGCATGGCAGAGTTGAAGAGTGCTAGTGCCACTGCCCCTGATTTCTTTGACACTATACCGAAGGAGCAGTGGACATTCGCACATGATGGTGGGCACCGATTCGGCATGATGACTACGAATTTGAGTGAGAGTTATAATGCAGTTTTGCTCGGTGCTAGAAACTTGCCTATTACTGCTCTGGTTGAGAAGACGTTTTATAACTGTGTGAAGTACTTCGACACACGAAGGGGTCAAGCATCGACAGCTGTGGCTAGAGGAGAGGTGTATGTTGGTTGGACAATGGAGAAAATGCAGAGATGGAGACAGTCGGCCAACGCTCACCATATTACCAGATTTGACGGGCCTAGAAAGTTGTTCGAATCACCACTGCCACCAGATCTACACCTTATGGGTTCAAGGGTGGCAATCGACACACCGTTAAGCTGAGAGAGGGGCATTGTACTTGCCAGAAATGGCAGACTTACAGGATTCCATGCTCACACGCTTGCGCATCAGCTGCTTTCATACACATGGACAGTACATCTCTTATGGGGTCGTGGTACAGTTGGCAGAAGCAGCTCGATGTGTACAACCGACTCTTTGTCCCATTCGGGGATCAGCACTCGTGGCCTCCATCAGACTTTCCCATCATTCTTCCTGACCCATCTCGTGTGCGAGGAAAGGGAAGACCAAGATCAACCTGTATTCGTAATGAGATTGATCTGAAGGAGCCCAGAAAAAAGACTAGATGCACTAGGTGTGGGCAAGAGGGTCATAACAAGAGGAGATGTCCTAGTAGTAGCTCTACTTAGTGTTTGTTGTGTTGTATCAGTCGATTACGTTTGTACTTGACTTTGTTTGTCAGACATCAACTTCGGTTTGTGTTGTTCGTAGAATATTAATGCAATGTTTCTTATGTTTTAAAAAATTGCATATTTTTTTCTAAGATACAAGCTTTTGATATGGTTGAATCTCTGTTATTTAATATCAAGTTACACATGGATCCCGATCCACCCCCTGGTTCCATACTTAGACATCAGTGTAGTCATCGGTCTAGATCTGTGTGGGATGGGAACGAGTATCAGGTGCTACACTGTCGCCGCTTCGAGGCTAGTTTACGACGTGGCGGGCATGTACGCTACGATGAGAGGATGCGCCCGTATTTGGAGGCTTCTGGATTCATTGGGATGACTAGTCTAGAGTTCATCTCCTTGGACTGGCATCTGATCACTACACTTGTAGAGAGATGGCGTCGAGAGACCCATACTTTTCACATGCCGACAGGAGAGACCACCGTCACATTGGAGGATGTTGCTGTGCTTACTGGCCTACCTATAGATGGACTTCCAGTCATGGGTACCACACTCAGAGATTGGGGAGCGTTGTGCGACGACCTCCTTCGCGCTAGGCCGGCCGATCTAGGACGTCATAGTAGGATCAAGCTCAGTTGGCTGGGTTCTACTTTTGGACAGTATCCAGAGCATGCAGATGAGGTGACGGTCATGAGGCACACCCGTGCTTACATACTGATGCTACTGGGTGGGACCGTTTTGTTGATCGGTCGGGGAACCAGGTCCATCTGATGTTCTTGCCACTTTTGGAGGATTTCGGCCAGGCCGGACAGTACAGCTGGGGTTCTGCATGTCTGGCATGGTTATACCGACAGATGTGTCTAGCGTGTGATGTTGGGGACAGTGGTATCGGTGGGGCGCTGGTCGTCCTACAGATTTGGGCGTGGGAGAGATTTCCTTATATAGCTCCCATCCGTCGACATGCCCATCATGCTGGCCCACTTCCTTTACTTCCGCTTGCACATCGCTGGCATGTCAACTTCGATGTGACCGGACACTCCACACATGTGCTCACTCACTACAGAGAGGCATTTGACAGGCAGACACCGCATCAGGTGAGTGTTGTTTTTTTGTATGTTACATTGGTTTCTTTACACGAACATTATGTCTTTAACTTTTAATGTCTATTATTTCAGATTGTCTAGCAGCCCTACACGGATGAGGTGTTACAGTCTCTTCCTCAGTATTGCTTGGTTGGTCTCCACATTACACGAGCTCGGGTGCCACTTATATGCTTTCATATAGTGGAGTGGCATCTCCCGGATCGTGTGATGCGACAGTTTGGCGGGAGGCAGTTTCCACCGATGATCCTAGGACTGACGGGGATGATGCACGGGTTGATCTGCACAGCATCGACTTGAGAGGCCGCACCGAATGGAACTGGGTAACTCACCATTCAGAGTACATTGCCATGTGGAACATGCGTGTTATTGAGAGAGTGGTCGATCTCCAATTGATGATCCTTGTCCTGCGTACGAAGAGTGGTACGGTCGCAACACGAGAGATATATTGGCCGTACGGAGCTCTATAGGATATATGGTGAGTAAATATGATTTTACTTGTTTTAATTTAGTCTTATGACATATTATATTGTTATATTCATATGTTGAATTGTTTGTGGTCTAGGGGGAGACCACAAATGAGGTCATCGGCATGTTAGAGGCAATGCGGGTCGATGATGCTCTCGATAGTCTACGGTTGATGAGAGACGAGTACAACAACACGTACTACGTCCTTCCACGGCCACAGCATGTCCCAGTAGCTGCCCCAGACGAGGAAGATGCTGATGCCGCTGTGGATAAGGGTAGGAGAGAAGGGCGTGGTCATCGTCCTCATAGTCGAGGTAGAGGAAGAGGACGTGCACGTGGTCAAGCTCTTGAGGCAGTAGATCATCAGGAGGTGTTCGACATCGCCGGTACTATGACCATATCTCAGATCGTTGATCCTACGCAGCAGGTCGACACTACTGGATTTGCATATTTTGGGAGCAGCTCAGGCTTTCCCGGGGCATCATCCTCCGTGCTGGGACGAGCATGGAATTCGACATCACGACGCTGGCTTCAGACCTACCTTTAGCCTCTACATCTACTCCTGGAGCACCACTTAGGGATAGAGATTCCCGAGATTGTCATGATGTAGGGGATCTAAGTGGTCGTGACCTTGATCCTACTCTTGCATCAGTAGTTGAGGATCCTGCACCTAGAGTGACTAGGACGTATGTACGACGTAGACATAGATGATGTAGGTTGTTACATTTTGTAAACAACTTGATTTTGAGATTGTATTACTATTGTTTATGTATTCTATCTTATAAACTATTACATTTGGTTCACATTTTGATTTCTTATGTTTCTGTGATGTTACAAATGTTTTGAATTTGTTCTGAGTACCGTGAATGTGTGAGAGTTCATAATATGTAGAGGTTGTTTGTTATGAATTTGTGGTGTTACAGCCCTTCGAAGATGTTCCAAGTGGGTGTGTTGTTGAATTGTGGTGTTCCAACACTTAGAAAATTGCCTAAGTGTTGTGTACAGGTGAAATCGTCTCTTGAAGAGACGATTTCATACTTATTTCAGTAGAAATTGTCTCTTGAGTCTCTTGAAGAGACGATTTCAACTGTTTTAAATAAAAACGTCCGACGATTTATACAAGGGTGAAATCGTCTGTTTAAGAGACGATTTGTAGAAATCGTCTCTTCAACAGACGATTTCGCCTTCTTCCGCTTCCAGCCAACTCAGCACCAACGTGGCGCGGGAAAAAGATGAAATTGTCTCTTGAAGAGACGATTTCTTCTTTGATAATTAATGAAATCGTCTCTTCAAGAGACGATTTCTCTCGGGAGTGTTATTTCAAGAATTAGTTTGAAACAGAGGTTAATATGGGTATATTTTTTGTCCCCTTGTGTTTTTTAGAATTTTGTCATGTCGGAAAAAGCTGTTGTTTTGGGAAAAAAATTCTAAAATAACCCTCAAAACAAAAAAATACACATATTAACCTCTCACTCAAAATAATTCATGAAATAACACTCCCGGAAGAAATCGTCTCTCAAGAGACGATTTCATTAATTGTCAAAGTATAAATCATCTCTTCAAGAGACGATTTCACCTATTCCCCGCGTCATGTAACACCCTATCCAGCAACAACACACTTAACAACAATTGCAGCGGAAAACATACTTCATCACATTACTTAACTCGTTGGTGTTACACGCCATTAACCACCCACGTGGCTAACAAGGCTATTACATATACATTGTATCGGTCTGATGGACTAGATCCCGAGCGACTACACATTACTATCCCTTTCCATTAACAACAAAACATTCATATACCTTCCAACTGTACCGAGTGTTTACAAACTAATGCCAATAACAATTTCGGTCTTACTGCACCTACTGTACATATACAATTTAAATGACTACCCATGTACAAACGACTACCCCCCCTCCTACTCTCGAACGGCTTCCAGCTCCTTGTACCTGAAACAGAAAAGAAGAGAAAGGGTGGCCCCCCAGGGGCTCAGCACCTTTGCTGGTATGGTAATCCCGCAGCCCGCATGCTACCGGGCCACACACAACTAATTGTCATCTTAGCATGCGGTTGATTACATTTGAATCATGCATGTAAACTATCAACACACAACACATAACATTCCACCACAATGGGCTCAACAAACAGATAACACATCCATACTTGATAAGTCACTCAATGTGTTCATTAACCCTAGAGGGTTCTCCTCTAGCGGAGCTACTCCCTAATAGACAACATTTACCCAATAATCGGGTTATCCATAAACGTCTCTTTTATAAACTGGGATTCGTATCCATGATCCACATACACCACATAACAACACTTTTCACGTTTCAACGTGCACATAACATAACATCGCAATGGGAATTGCAGTACAACAATAACACATAACATAACGGGAACGGTTCTCTTAGGAACCGACCCAAACATAGTTAATTCACTTGTGAGCCTAGAGAATGATGTCACCCTCATGATAAACTCGTTATACAACACTCATTACCGTCCTAATAGTCGGACGAGTAACTTAAGTTAAGATGGTTCGGATATAGTGCCCCGAACACACCACACAAACACATGTTCCCCCTAAACCGATCATAAGTCAGAATAGCTAAGCTTTGGAGTAAGCTAATGGGAGATTGTAACCCGTGGAGGAAACAACCATAACAGAGAGGAGGGTAAAGCTAAGAAGATACCCACTCCCAAACAAACAACGCGCGACCGGAACGACCGGATTCCTCACCCCCCATAATATATAAATATTCACAATAAAGACTCCGCTGTGGAACCTATCACACCAGCACACAATACAGTATTACAACTGAGTTAATCACACAAAGGAGGGTCACACATTCACAGCAACATCACACACAACATCACACAACTAAACTAACTCACGCATAGCCGTGGTTAGAACGTCCCCATGGTTCGGGTCGTTGAATCCGAATACCGATCTCTTATGTGGTCCTAGACTCAGTTAGCTAAGGTTTAACACTTTCGAGGTTAAACGGTATCGGAACTAGACACGCCACATATATGAATTACTGTAAACTCATTACATACTTTTATCTTATAACGTGGCAAACATTCAGAAAAACACATTGACATACAAGCCGGTGTAATCCGGTAGGACACAGGTTGCAAGAAAACCATACCTTTCACCACGGTCCACTATATTGTGTCCTCCTAGTTTCCTCGAACAAATCTCGTACAACTGGTAACATCACAATTACTTTCATTAACATTGGAGTAACATGCTTGTTTAACGTCTAATGCGCCTATAGTTAACCCCGTCATCCCGTTATATTTAAGTTACTCTTGTGATCTTAAGTTCACAACTCTCACATCAAACCTAACTCTTATTTACACATTTTAAGGCCTTTATATGACACCAAACAAGGCCTAAACATCATCTAAAACCATTACCATTCAATCCCCCATCATTAAGAGCCTTAAACAAATTTTTTCCTTCATCTCTGGTCTGGACCGCCCCTCTGGGGCGGTCCCAGGGGCGGTCCACAACAGAAGCTACACGTTTTTTTTTTCACTTCTCTGCACTAGACCTCCCCACAGGGGCGGTCCCTAGGGGCGGTCCAGTTTAGACCCCATTTTAAAAACATTTTTTCTCCTCATTTAGAACTCCAAATTCACCCCAATCTTTTCCTATGCATTACACATGTTTTCCCACATGTTTTAACATCTTTTTGGCACACTAAAACCCTCTATAATCATCCCAAAAACTCCTTAAACTTTTACTCAAACTTTACTAAATCCTTAACACTTAGAACATTTTACTTACACTTGCAACTTGTAGTTTTTGCTTACACTTCCACTAACCTAAGTGTTCTTCGACCACAAGATAACCACTCCTATAGCATCATTTTGTATCACACTCATCCCCTTTACACACACTCCTCAAGTCTTTCCCACAAGTTCCTTATTAAACCTTCACAAGGCATTACACTTCCATTGTTCACCAAACTTTGCACAAGACTTTACCACATCTCCACTATGACCTGGGTGTATCCAAAATTCATCCATTAGTTCTCTAAATCTCCAAGACTATGCCCAAGGCATCTTAACACTTAAGAACACCTTAATTCACTTTCTTTCATCATCTTAACACTTAACAATTCCTAGTACAATCTAGGTCACCAAATCTTATTAGAATACATAAACTCCTTTGTTTATCAACTAAATTTCGCCATAGCTTCTCTTGTATCACCTTACACCAAAACACATAGTTTTTCCACCATTATACAACCAAGAACACTAAATCTCTTAATACACATTCCTTACACACAAACATATTGTTTTTCGTCCTTTAACCACCAAAGATATCCATCTTCACAAGAGATGTTCTTTACACACAACTAAACTTTAGACAACACTACATCACAATATAGTGCACAAACTTAAATTGCTTGGCACTTAGGCCCTTAAATTGCATAAACCTTAAACACTGAATTTCCCACATATAATGCCTTCAACCTGCAAATACACACAACAATGCTCCCATGTCCTTTTAGTCCACCTTGTGGATAGTTTTCTATCTCATTTCCCATTGGATCTTTAGGTTAATTATTAAGCAAATATAGCTCAATTTCCTAGTACATAAAACTACATTAAGAGAGGTCATTTACCTCTTTGTTTTCCAAGCTTTCCCACATGTTTTCTCTTGTTCTTTCTTGGTTGAAAATCGGCAAGGAGCTTTTATCACTTGTCAATCTTCTAACCAATACACATATAAGGGTAATGAGCATTAAGTTTAATACTTAAACTCATAATTAAACCCTAGGTTACATAAGTGTCCTTAAAACACTAAAATTGATGTTTACCTTTGGAATTTGAAAGGGAACTTGAATTAGTAGCAAGATAGGACTCCTCCTAGTCCTTTGAAGATTGAATTAAGCTAAGAAGAGAGCAAGACAAGGCACCATTAAGGGGTGAATTTTCGGCTATACACAAAGATGAAGGAAACTTGGATTTTCTTTGATTTTCCTTACCTTGAATGAGAGAAGAAGCAAAAGAGCTCTTCAAACAGAACTTTCCCCTTCAATGGAGTTTCTTCATGGCATCAAACATGAGCTTTTGAAATTTTGAAAAGAGAGGATGAAAGGCCTTGACTCAACTAAGACAAATATGTGCTTAGTTTTTGATTTGGAGCAATATTGAACATTTGGTGAGCAATTGAAGTTGGATAAGAGATGTGCTGTAGAAAGAACGAGATTGGTTGGGAGAATGGAGGAAGAACACGGTCGGAACAAGAGGAAATGAAGAAAGGAGGTGAGAGGTATGCTTTGTTAAGATATTTTGACTTATAAAGGTAAATAGTAACTTTACTTTATTTCTTTTTCTTTTCTTTAGTTGGCTGGCTAGGTATGGTGACTCACACTCTAAAAACCGTGCCCCCTTCATTCTACAAGATATTTATGGTCTTTGTTGACCATTTAACTAATCAAAGTTGACTTAAGTCAAAACTAGCACTATTTGAGCACTATTCACAAATTAAGGCACATAATTGTGAAATTTTTGATTTCCCATTGATTTAGACTTCCTAATGTGATACTAAGTAGTGCACAAGTTGATTAAAGAGTAATTATGGACATTTAGCACTACATCAAAACCCATTTCCAAGACAATTTTTCAAAAATGTGCTTTAAGACTCCGTAAAGCACATTTTGTGTTTTAACTTGTTTTTAAGCTTGGTTTTCTTTAGTAATTTATTTAAAATGTTCATTAGCATGTTAATAAGGTCTAAGAATGACCTTTAGGTCTTATACAAGGTTACACCAAGTCTAGAGCAAGTATTTGCTTAAATTGACTTTAGGTGTTTTCTTGTGTTTTGTTTGGTTTAACTGTCTACCAAAGTTTCCTAAGGACTTATTTAGCCTTATCAAATCATAATTGAATATTATTAATTCTTGGTAGGCTCTTTGGGTCCTAACCAAGTTCACTCCAAGCTTAGAGCATGTTTTTGCTCAAACTGTATTTATGGTACTTTATGTTTTTACTATGGTTTAAATTGTTCACTAATGTTTCTAAGGCACTTTTTAGCCTTAATATACCATAGTTTAATGTTTAAACAACATATCAAGGTTTGGGGTATTTCAATCTACCCCCCTTAAAAGAACTTCGTCCTCGAAGTTCACATTTCCCACACATCATTAGACTAGAATACGGGAATTACTTGCAAAATAAAACTTCCATAACTAACATACTTTACATCACAACTTCGGAATTACGGCCGGGCAACATATCCACAGCCATACATACATAACATAACATAACATAACATAACATAACATAACATAACATAACATAACATAACATAACTAACATAACTAACATAAATAACATAACATAACATAACATAACTAACTAACATAACATAACATAACATACAAACATAACATACATACAGAACATAACATAACATACATAACATAACATAACATAACAGAACATAACATAACATAACATACAAACATAACATAACATAACATAACATAACATAACATAACATAACATAACATAACTAACATAACATAACATAACATAACAGACTAACATAAATACATAACATAACATAACATAACATAACATAACATAACATAACAAACATAACATAACACATAACATAACATAACATAACATAACATAACATAACATAACATACATAACATAACATACATAACATAACATAACATAACATAACATAACATAACATAACATAACATAACATAACATAACATAACATACTTATATGATAACCTCGGACTTAACGGTCCGGGTATCTTAACAACATTGTACTTACATAACAACCCTTAGACTCTCAGGTCTGGGTAACATAACAACATTTAGACACATAGGTCTAGGTAACATAATAACATTCAGACTCATAGGCCCGGGTAACATAACCAAATTCAGAACTCAACCACATTAGGACTCAAGGTCAAAATAATATTTATTACACATACCACACAACATGTCTTAGCATGTATGGCAACCAAAATATCTTTTATATACACTGTGATCCCGCAGAACCCGGTCGCGATGGACACCTTCTGTCCCCATTCCTTTGGGAGATCAAACATTCACTTAAATTTAAGAAATTTCTTTATTTAAAGTATCTATCGAAGGTTTTAAAAATACCAATTGAAAATCCTTTTGAAAACGCATACAACTCCAAGTCCAATTTATACTCTTTGCATCTTTCTTAGAGTGGTTATTTGTGACCACTTACAGGGAGCTTCAAGAATCATCCAACCCTGATGTGATCAACACCAGTGTTGAACTATCCTTCCACCCCAATTTGTGTTCAGCTTCCCTTGATCTCATGATAATCAAGTTTCACCTCCCACTTCAATTTCAAGCATCAAGTAAATCACTCATTTCCAATTTTCTATCTTTTTAATCATTCTAATCATGATCATAACATCTCCAAGGGATAGAACTTCGTCTATCAGTTATTTCCATTCACTTTTAATCAAGTTACCTAGGGAATCTAATTCTCACTAGGTTCTATGTCGGTTTCATACCCTTTCATGAATCACTATATTACATATATATATATTTTATCAAAATACAACACACAGTTTTACCTTTATATACTGTAGGGGTTTTAGTTCCCCGGGAGTTTCTTTACTCCCTTATACTTGTACTCTCACACACAACTGTTAACAAAATAAACACACTTATAACAATGGTATTCGCATCTCCTGTGCGCAATTACCACAATTAAACCATGAATGAATGTGTATGTTTATATAACACACGCACCATCATCCAAACAAATTATTTTGTGCTATGCACAACATAGTTCATGTACACTTGTACGGTTCTGATTTTGGTTCTGATTTTTCTGGGCTTGAGGCTGGTACTTCTGTTTCTTGTACCCACCTTGCCCTTGGTTCTCCGTGCTCTTACCGGCACTCTTCCTCTATGCATTCTCCTCGTCCCTCAGCTGGACGGTTATGAAATACCCCAAACCTTGATATGTGGTTTAAATATTAAACTATGGTATGTAAAGGCTAAAAAGTGCCTTAGAAACATTAGTGAACAATTTAAACCATAGTAAAATGCAATAAAGCACTAAGACACAACTTGAGCAAAAACATGCTCTAAGCTTGGAGTGAACTTGGTTAGGACCCAAAGAGCCTACCAAGACTTAATAATATTCAATTATGATTTAATAAGGCTAATTAAGTCCTTAGGAAATTTTGGTAGACAGTTAAACCAAACAAAACACAAGAAAATACCTTAAAGTCAATAAGAGCAAAAATGTGCTCTAAGCTTGGGATAAATTTGTATAAGACCTAATGGTCATACCTATACCTTATAAATATGTTAATGAACATATTAAATCAATTACCAAAGAAACCAAGCTTGAAAACAAGTTAAAACACAAAAAGTGCTTTAAGGAGTCTTAAAGCACGTTTTTGAAAAATTGTCTTGTAAATGAGTTTTGAATGGCTAGATGTCCATCATTACTCTTTAATTAACATGTGTACTATATAATATCACATTTGGAAGTCTATATCAATGGTAAATCAAAAATTTCACATCTATGTGCCTTGTTTTAGTGAATAGTAACTTTAATAAGCTAGTTTGTAACATATGTTATTATAAGTAATTAAATTGACAAATAAAGACTATTATACCCCTAGGTAGAGATGGGGGCCGGTTTTATCATGGTGAGTCACCAACATGTAAAAGAAATCAATTAAGGAAAGGAAGGAAAAGTGAATAAAAGAAGAAAGTAACTTTATAACCTAAATATCTTGACAAAGTGCACTCTCTCACCTCATTCTCTTCTTCCTTCTCATTTCACACGTCTTCAAGCTCCCTTCCTCCCTTCCATTTATGATGGGCTATAGTAACCTCTCTTCTCCATCTTCATTTCCTTGCCAAATCCAACTCCATGCTCCAAATCAAATTCTAAGACCATATTTGTCTTAGTTAGACCAAGCTCTACACTTCTATCTTTTCAAATCTTCAAGAACTCAATTTTGGTGCCATGGAGATTCACCATTGAAGGAGCTTGAGCTCACCTTTCCACATATTATTGTTCTCCTTTGCTTCAAGGTAAGGAAACTCAAAGAAAAATGATGTTTCCTTCATGTTTTGTGTTGTCCAAAAATTCACCTCACAATGGTGTTTTCACCTTGCTTGTTTTAGCTTCATTTGAATCTTCCAAGGGCTAGGAGGAGTCCTCTCTTGATACTTATTCAAGCTCTCTTTCCATTCCAAGGTAAAACAATCATTTTAATACCTTAAAACAATATATGTGCCTAGGGTTTACAATGAGATGAAGCATAATGCTTGAATACTCATTCTATTATTTGTACATTGTTTAGAAGTTGACAAACAACCAAACACCCTACCGGTTTTACAAGGAAACAGAAAGAAGTTTGTGAGGAAAAAGAGGTAAACAAACTATCTCAATGTAGTTTAAATGCCTTAGGAAAATGAGCCTGATTTGCTTAATAAAATACCTAAGGAGCCAATGGTGAATGACCTAGAGAAATGCTCTCAAGGAGTTTATTAAGGGCATATGTATTGTTGGGTGTATTTGCAGGTCAAAGGCAATATATACATGTGGAAATTCAGTGTTTATGGTTTATGCAATTTAAGGGCCTAAGAGCCATGTTATTTAAGGGCCTAAGTGCCAAGCAATTTTATTATGCACTATATTGTGATGTAGTGTAAATTATGGTGAAGTTT
Organism: Limonium bicolor; assembly: GCA_023374045.1. Taxonomy (NCBI): domain Eukaryota; kingdom Viridiplantae; phylum Streptophyta; class Magnoliopsida; order Caryophyllales; family Plumbaginaceae; genus Limonium; species Limonium bicolor. The sequence continues at coordinate 292,758,281 of CM041779.1, forward strand.
TGTGTGTGATAGTGTTCTTGATGGATTTAGGTGTTCTTGAATGCTTAATGGTGAAAACTATGAGTTTGGGAGTGATGATGTGCTAAGAGAACCCATGGCAAAATTTGTATAATGTATAAGGAGTTTTAAGTGTTTAAATGAGCTTGGGTGAACTAGGAATTGTTAGGAATGGATAAATGTTTCACTAAGGAAGAAAACATGTTTTAAGGTGTTCTAAAGTGCTACAAGGATTTAGGCATTATCTTGGAAGTTCTAGAAATCCAATAGGTGTTCTTTAGGTGTATTAAAGTCTTGGAGAAGTTGTTTAAGGTTTAGGTAATGTTGATGAATAAGGAGGGAATGATGTTTTGGTAAGGTTGTAAGAAAGGAACTTTAAGAAGTCGAGAAGAAGAAGATTTGGTTAGTAAAGAAGATGCTTGGGAGATGATGTTGTGATGGTGAGAAAACATCTTGGTATAGTGGTCATTATAGGTGACACACCACTTAGTAAACCAAATGGAAAATGTACAAGTGTTAGGAGATTTTGTAAGAAAAAATGAGTAACAAGTTGAGTAATGTTTTAAGGTGAAACAAAGTGATATTTTGGTATTAGAATATGCCTAAGTTCATGTGTGAAGTTTGGGTAAACCATGGATGAAGAGAATAGATGAAACAAGACTTGAAAATGTCAAGTTTGGGAGTTCTGTTACAGTGGTCCGGGACCTAGGTAGTGGATGATGTCCCGGACCATACACAAAAAAGGGCCGAGAGTTTCACCAATGTTCTGGTCCGGGACTTGGGGTCAGTACAAGGTCCCGGACCAGTCTGTAAAATCACCCGAGAGTTTCATTAAGTGTTGGTCCGGGACTTAAGGTAAGGACCAAGTCCCGGACCACTCTAAAAATGTTGTTTAAGGTATGAAAATGATGGCTAATGATGGGGATTGATAGGTAATGATGTTATAAAGTTGTTAAGGACATGTTAGGTGAGTTTTAATGATAATTAAAAGTGGGTGAAAGTTGTAATAAAAAAATGTGAAAGTAAAACAAGTTAAAAATGTCAAGTATTTAACTAGTTAACGGGGGGAAAATATGAGCATTGGACTTTAAAACATCATGTTACCCGGGTAATAAAAGTAAATGTAATGTACTAGTTATTCGAGAATTGTTCGAGGAACATGAGTGGACATGGTAGAGTGGACTCCGGTGACAGGTATGGTTTCTTGCAACCTGTGTCCTACCGGAATACACCGGCTTGTATGCCAATGTGTTTTTCTGTATGTTTGCCACGTTGTAAGATAAAACATCTAATGAGTTACAGTAATTCATTTATGTGGCGCGTTCAACTCCGATACCATCTAACCTCGGAAGTGTTAACCTTAGTTAACTGAGTCTAGGATCACATGAGAGTTCGGTATTCGGGGTAAACGACCCGAACCATGGGACGTTCTAACCACGGCTATGCGTGTGTTAATTGTGTGATATGTGTATGTGAATGTAGGGATCTCCCTTGTGTGTTTAACCCAGTTGTAATACTGTATGGTGCGAAGATGTGATAGACTCCATAGTGGGGTTCTAACTAATATCTAAAAGTAAGTATGTACTAACAGTGGTGAGGAATCCGGTTTGGCCGGTCGCGCGTTGTTTGGGAGTGGGTATCCTTCTTAGCCTTACCCTTCTCTCTGTTATGGTTGTTTCCTCACGGGTTATGATCTCCCATTAGCTTATTCCAAAGCTTAGCTATTCTGACTTATGATCGGTTTAAGGGGAACATGTGTTTGTGTGTGTGTTCGGGCCTCCAAACCCGAACCATCTTAACTTAAGTTACTCGTCCGACTATTAGGACGGTAATGAGTGTGTTGTTGTTGTTGTTGTATAACGAGCTTACCATGAGGGTGACACCATTCTCTAGGCTCACCAGTGAATTAACTATGTTGGGTCGGTTCCTAAGAGGATCGTTCCCGTTATGTTATGCGATGTTGTTGTAATGCAATTCCTATTGCGATGTTATCATGTGCACGTCGAAACGTGAAAAGTGTTGTTATGTTTTGTTATGTGAGGAATGTTATATGTTGTAAGATATGGAGTGTGTGGATCATGGAAATGAATCCCAGTTTGTGATAAGAGGCGTTTAAGGATAACCCGATTTAAGGGTAAGTGTCGTCTATTAAGGAAGTAGCTCCATTAGAGGAGGAACACTCTAGGGATAATGAATACCATGAGTGACTTATCAAGTAAGGATGTATTATCCGTTTGTTGAGCCCATTGAGGCGAAATGTTATGTGTTGTGTGTTTACAGTTGCATGCATGATTTAAATATAATGAATCGCACGCTAAGACGATAATTAGTTGTGCGTGGCCCGGTAGCATGTGGGCTGCGGGATTACCATACCAGCAAAGGTGCTGAGCCCCTTGGGGGCCACCCTTTCTCTTCTTTTCTTATTTCAGGTACGAAGAGCTGGAAGCCGTTCGAGAGTAGGACGGGGTAGTCGTCTTAGTCGTTTGTACATGGGTATCATGTAAGTATATATATACAGTAGAGTAGTAAGACCAAAGTTGTTATCGGCATCAGTTTGTTGTAACACTCGGTACATTAGTAAGGTTAGTGTAAGCTGGTTGTTAATGAAAAAGTATAGTGATGTACAATTGCTCGGGAATCTAGTCCATCAGACCGGTACAATGTGTATGTAATAGCCTTGTTAGCCACGTGGGTGGTTAACGGGTGTAACACCAACGAGTTAAGTTATTTGATGAGGTGTGTATTCCGCTGCAGATTGTTGTTATGTGTTGTTGTGGATGGGGTGTTACAGGTTATCTCAACCTTAGCAGCGGCATGATAGCACTCCTGCTTTCCAAAGTATTAGTTACTCTTATTTTTCACAATCTAAATCTTATTCTCTTAATCATATCTTACTCATTTACTTACTCATATCTCAACCATTCCCATTACCTGCAAGGTAGTATAGCTCGTCGGCCCCATGCCGTAGCGGAGTCGATGGCTAAGCCCGCCATAGAAGCAGTCCACCAGTATCTGGTCTGAATATCCAAGACCTGGCAGAAGACGGAGCAAGGCGGTGAACTCTGAGTAATACTCGTCCACCGTCATCTTGTCGGTTTGCTTAAGCGCATCCAACTGTAGTCGCTTCTTCGTCTGGACATGGGCGGGATAGTACTTTGCTTGAAGCAGTGCTGTGTACTGGTCCCAGCCGAAGTCTGGATTGGCCACATGCTCGGCCCTTACCAGCTTCCACCAATCACCTGCTGCCCCTTCAGATAGAATGCAGCTAGACGCACCTTGATCCCAGTAGGGACGTCAAGGGTCTCGAAGGCGGTCTCCAGCTCGGAGATGTACGCCTCAAGCTTGGCGGGATCAGTCTCCCCCTTAAAATGTGCGGGTTGAAGGTCTGCAAGGCTCTTCACCCAATTCGGTTCTCGGGTTTGTGGCGGTGGAGGTGGTGCACCCACACCGGGCTGATAGCCCATGTGCCCTAATGCAGCAGCTACGATCTCTACGATCGTCTGCCCTTCCGGTATCTCTGAAGCATCGTCGCCCCTACCACGGCCTCGGCCTCTCCTTCCTGACATCTGAACAATCACAACTCACATTAGATTCGTACCCACCTCTGTTTCGGTTAACGAATTTATAACGTCCGTAGACGGTAAAGACGATCCACACTTAATAGTGGTCATCTGACTCTACTCAACTAACAGCTCACACCCTTAACCCATCACTTATTTCTAACTTATATTCTAACTCGGGGTTACTATGTCCGGTATTTCTTGATCAGAGCGTAACTACGCTCTGATACCACTTTTTGTAACACCCCGTCTAAAGCCAGTCGTGGTTATCACAAACTTATCACTAATCAAAAACGTCACAGCGGAAATAATTAACACCGGGACCTTGCCACGGTCTGATCATTAGAATATACCGAACCTTAAACCGATTTACAACACTTATCCAAAATATACAACCGACCAAAATACCACAACCAACGAGTTTAAGCATCCAACTCATAATCACCAACTTACATCAGTTTAAATATAAACAGACGGGCGCACAAGCGCAACCCGTGCTCAAAATAAGTAACCCATCCTAAGTCTAACCGCTCCTACTCTCGTGGTGCGACTTCATGAGCCTCTTACCTGCAAGTGTAAAAACAGCCCCCAAGGGGGTCAGCACGAATGCTGGTACGACCCTCTCGTGGCCCCAAGCTAACGGGGCTACGACGACTAATTGTCGATAGCATGGAATTGATTAGATACACAAGCATGATATGAAGTGCAATAAACAACCATCCACAAATGAACATACATAGTCCACACACAATGAACGACTCAAGCGTTCCTTAACAAATGGGTTAGCAATAACCTCCTCCAAATTGATTCCTCTTATCCTCAGTTCTCCTTAACTTACCTCAGTCTTAACCTTATCTTAACCTCAGTATACAAACCGCTCCTAGAATGGGAATGGTTGTAGCTTAACTTAAATTTAGGATTTAGGTGATCCTACCGCACCATCTTAATGCCACCTACCTTGGACGGAGTCCAGAGTAGCTGAGCCGGCAACCGACCCTAGGCAACAAGTCCGAAGACAAGTCCTTAAGCGGAGGACGGATCTGATTCAGATACCGGCCCCCTTTCCTTAGCATGCATGACCGGAGTCAGTCCCGGGTTCCTCACTCCCCCTTAAGTTCCAGTTAGTGAAAATCTTACAAACCATGTGTTAGTTAAACCTTAACGGGTATTAACCAACAGATACCAATACTTAACTCCTTTTCTTAACTCAGCAAGCACTAAACTTAGTTAGTGACAATCTCAAGTCTCGTGGGTTAGTGTAAAGAAAACACATTCACAACGAGAACAAGTATAACCGGTTGCATGCTTTATCTTGTCTTAGTCATAGCAATTAAACAGATAGCACACAAGCCGAGGGACACCTCGTTAGCAAGCAGGTCACAAGAAAGACTGTACCGTTCACCGTCGACGATTGTTTGGTTTATCTCCTTCCAAGTCCCAATTCACAAGTCCTAAAACATTCATTCAGTTTTAGGTTATTATTCAATCCAACTCAATACAATTACTTAACCTCCCTAGACATCAACTTTTACCCATTGTTTTTCACTAAGCCTTATGGTTTTTAACTTAACTCCTAAGTGCATCATTTCCTCATTATCTATTACACTTACTCACCCACTTAATGACCATTACACCCACCAAACATGTCCTTAATAACCTTATAACATCAATACCTAATCATCCCCACCATTTCCTAACCTTAAACAAAGTTTTTGGCCAAAACAGCACCGCGTCCGAACTTGTGTCCGAGCTTCCCAAGTTCGGACGCAAGTCGAGACTCAAAAGGGTGCAACCAGACGTGTGTCCGAACATGTGTCCGAGCTTCCCTAAGTTCGGACATAGGTCGAGGAAAAATCAAAAGAAAAATTTCAAGTGTCCGAACTTCGAAGGCCGGACAGAAGTCCGGACACTGGCCGAGACTCAGCAAATTTAATCGCAACTGGGCATGTCCGAGCTTCCAAATTCGGACGGAAGTTCGGACAGGCCAGAATACTCATCTTCTATATCCTTAAACACTTATCTCATTTCTTAGTATGTTCTAACCTCGTTTGGGCACTTAAAATACACCTTAAGCCCTCCACTAAACTCCTTAAATCACTCATCAATATCCATCTTAGTCATTATGCATTTTCCTTGCAATAATGTCAACACTTGTAATGTTTCTCACTAGGCTTCTAAGTGGTGGTTCACACCTATTATAACCACTATGCCAAAATGCTTCCTCACCACTATAACATCATCTCCCAAGCATCTTTCACCACCTAAAATTCCTTTATGCAACTACTTAAAGTTCCTACACAAATTATGCCTCCTTCTTCCAACACATTATTTCCTTTCTACTAGTTTACCAATATTTGCCTAAGTCCTAAATACATAAGTTCATTCATTTGATTCTAAATCCTCCATGATAATGCCTAAGTCATTCTAACTCACAAGAACACCTTGAACTTACTCTTTTTCATCAAAACAACCCCTAAAGTTCCCTAGTACTACCTTAGTCATGAAATTTCCTTAGAACATCTTAAACACTAAGTTTCTTCATCAAATTTTGACATGGGTTCTCTAGTATATTGTTACACCTAAACACTTGGTTTTTCACCATCAAACAACCAAGATCACTCAAGTTCTCATTACTTCATCTTAACACACATTTAAACCAAAACCACACCACATCATCATATAGTGTATAAACTTAAAATGCTTGGCACTTAGGCCCTTAAATGACAATAATCTTAACCACTGAATCTCCACATATATTTGCCTTTGACCTGCGAATACACATAACAAGGCTCCCATTGAAATAAAATGCTTCTTGTAATTCATCTCAACATTGTTTAACTATCTCTTTTCTCATTGGCTCCTTAGTCACAAATTCTCAAACATAGTCATTGTTTCTCCTAGGTTATATATAGCCCTTTTTTAATGTAAACCCTAAGCTACACTCAACATATACCTAAGTCCCATCCCTTAATGCATTAAACACCTTAAGGTAAGACATTTACCTTGTTCTTTTTCAAGCTTCACAAACTTTCTCCCTTAGGTTTTTCTTTGCTCAATCTCGGTCACCAAATCAAGTTCTCCTTGCCAATGTTCTAACCAACATTCAATGACTCCAATGAGTACTAAAAAACACACTAACCTTAAGGAATAAAACCTAGGTTAAAAATGTGTTTTAAGGTATTAAATTGATTATTTTACCTTGGTTTCTCAAGACAAGCTTGGATATGAATCAAGAAGGACCTCCTCTTTCCCTTGGAGAATAAGAAACAAGCTAGAGAACAAGGCATAACAATGAAGCCCCATGAGTATACATTTTCGGTATGGAGAGAAAAATGATGGAAACCAAGATTTCTTACATATTCTTTACCTTAAGAGAATGGAGAAGCTAATGGAGTCTCCAAGCTTGAGTTCCCCCTCTAATGGCGGTTTGCCTTGGCACCAAAATGGAGCTCTTGAAGTTTTGGAAAGATAGAAAGGAAGAGCTTGAGCTAACTAAGAAGAATATGTAATTTGTTTTAGTTTTGGAGCTAAAATGAGTAAGTAGTAATCAAAGGAAGGTGAAGCTAGCATGGAGGTTGTTCTTCACGTTGGAGAAGAAGAGAAGCAGCAGCACAAAACCGGTGGGAACAAGAGAGAATGAAGAGGTGAGGAGAGAGGTAAGTAAAGGTGGGATATTTATGTTAAAGCAAATAGTACTTTTACTTTATCTCTTATTTCTTTTCTTATTTGCTCATATGGTGAATCCACCTTAAAAACCGGCCACCCCCTTATTATTAAGCTAGTCATGGTCTTGCTTGACCAACTAACCAGCTTAATTGACTAAAGACTAAACTAGTCACTATTTGGTTACTATTCACAATTAGTGCACATAATTGTGAAATTTTGATTTCCCATTGATTTAGACTTCCTAGTGTGATACTAATTAGTACAAAAGTTAATTAAGAAGTAATCATGGGCATTTAGCCACTTAAAACCCCTTTCTAAGACAATTTTTCAAAAATGTGCTTTAAGACTCCTTAAAGCACATTTTATGTTTTAACTTGTTTTCAAGCTTGGTTTTCTTTGGTAATTGGTTTAAAATGACCATTAGGATATTACTAAGGTCTAAGAATGATATTTGGGTGCTCACACAAGTCTCTCCAAGCTTAGAGCACGTTTTTGCTTAAACCGCTCTTTTGGTGTTTCCTTATGTTTTCTTTGATTAAAATTGTCAACAATTTCTAAGGCATTATTTAGCCTTCTTATATCTTAGTTTATCACTTAAACACCATATCTAAGTTTGGGGTATTTCAATCTACCCCCTTAAAAGAACTTTGTCCCCAAAGTTCACACATGTACTAAATCATTCACGGTACTCAATTCCTTAATCTTAATACCACATCTTATATTCTCATTCACACATCTCAAGACTCAAAGGTCAATCACAAATACAATACATAAGTATTAACATATCTAAACTTATCACCAAATGTAGCAACTTACACAAGTCATCTGACACAACCAACAAATGAAAACATGTTCGTTTCCAACTCTAACTCTACAATCTAACTTATCACCAAAGTGTAGCAACTTACACAAAACCATCTGACACAACCAAACAAACGACAAACATTCGTTTCCTAACTCAAAAGCGAGGAAGCTCTACCCCCCTTAAAAAGGGGTACGCCCCGTACCCTATACAGACGATCTAGTCAGTAAACAAAGAAGGGTACTTCGCCCTCATCTTATCCTCTAATTCCCACGTGGCCTCTTCGACATCCTGGTTAGACCAGAGAACCTTCACCAGTCGCACTGACTTATGGCGAGTGTCCCTAGTCTTACTATCCAAGATTCTCTGAGGAAGCTCCACTGATCTCATATTCGGTTCTAATGTCAACCTCTCAGGTTCTAACACATGGGAGGGGTGGTGCATGTATTTTTTTAGCTGTGAAACATGAAAAACATCATGCACTTTACCCAGTTCAGCAGGTAAATTCAACCTGTAAGCAACCGGGCCCACCCGCTCCGTAATCTCATAAGGACCAACAAACTTCGGGCTTAATTTGCCCTTCTGCCCAAATCTGAATACACCCTTCATCGGTGAAACTCGCAGAAATACCCGGTCGCCCACTGTGAACTCCAGGTCTCGTCGTCGAACATCAGCATACGACTTCTGCCTATCTTGAGCAGCTTTCATGTTCTCCCTGATTTGCTGAACTTCAGCCTTAACTTGCTCTAAGTACTCTGGTCCTATAATGACCGTCTCACTCGACTCATCCCAGCAAGCGGTGTACGACATGGTCTACCCGTACAACGCTTGAAAAGGTGCCATCTTGATCGAAGCGTGATAGCTGTTGTTATATGAAAACTCGATCAGATGTAATTTGTCAATCCAACTGCCCTGGAAGTCTAAGGCACATGCCCTCAGCATGTCCTCGAGTGTCTGAATCGTACGCTCAGTCTGACCATCTGTCTGAGGATGGAACGCGGTACTCAGCTTCAGTTCTGTACCCAACGCTTCTCTGGTAGCTCTCCAGTACCTCGAAAGGAATCTGGTATCTCTATCTGACACTATGGTCTTCGGTATCCCGTGATGCCTCATAATTTCCTTCTCAAACAACTCAGCCAATTTGGTCACCTTCCAAGTATCCTTCATCGGTATGAATCGGGCTACTTTGGTAAGGCGATCCACCACCACCCATATCATGTTGAGACCTCCCCTAGCAGGTGGGAGCCCAACTACAAAGTCCATGGAGATATCATGGAACTTCCATCCGGAACTGGCATCGACTGTACCATTCCGCCCGGTCGTCGGTGCTCGAATTTCACCTTCTGGCAAGTGAGACACCTCAAGACGAACTCGGTAACATCTGTCTTCATCCCCGACCACCAGAAGTATCTCTTCATGTCTTTATACATCTTAGAGGCTCCCGGATGGATGATGAAACTGAAGAACAGTGTGATTCCCTAAGTATACGGTCTTTCAGATCCGTGTTGCCCCGTGGTATGCATAACCGGCCCTTAAGTCTGATCAGATCATCGTCGTGAAGTCTGAAGTCATATTTCTGACTCTCAAAGGTACCATCTGTCAGCTTCTGTCTGACCTCTCTCATATACTCATCTGTCCTCTGAGCCTCTCGCACCTCATCAACCAAGCTGGAGAAAGAGACTAGCGAATGAAGTGAGTGTGCTCGACGGCTCAGGGCGTCTGCTACAACATTGGCCTTCCCTCTTTGTATTGGAGGTCAATGTCATAGTCTTTCAGAAACTCTAACCATCTCCTTGTCTGAGATTCAACTCCTTCTGAGTGAATATGTATTTCAAGCTCTTGTGATCGGTGTAGATCGTCACACTAACCCCGTATAAGTAATGGCGCCATATCTTCAAAGCGAAGACTACAGCTCCCAGCTCTAAATCATGTGTGGGGTAGTTCTCCTCATGTTTCTTCAACTGGCGTGAGGCATATGCCACCACCTTGCCATGTTGCATGAGCACGCAACCCAGCCCTCTGCCGGATGCATCACTAGACCTCAAAGCCCTCCGTACCGTCTGGAATGGTCAGAACCGGTGCGGTGGTCAGTGAGTCTTTCAAACTCTGAAATGATCTCTCACAGTCAGCTGTCCATAAGAACGGTGCATCTTTCTTCATCATCAGACTGGTCATCGGTTTCGTGACCTTGCTGAAGTCCTTAACAAACCTCCTGTAGTAACCTGCCAGACCGAGAAAGCTCCGGATGTCGGTAACAGTCTTCGGCCTTGGCCAAGTACGTACGGCATCAATCTTCGCTGGATCCACCGAGATCCCAGCATCCGAGATGACATGACCTAGGAAAGAGACCTAGTCAAGCCAAAACTCACATTTGGAGAACTTAGCATATAGCTGGTTCTCCCTCAGTATCTCTAATACCCTCCTCAGATGTTCCTCATGTTCAACTTTGATCTCGAATATATCAATATGTCGTCGATGAATACCACAACCGACTTGTCCAGCTGCTCCCGGAACAAGCGGTTCATCAGATCCATAAATTTCGCCGGTGCGTTCGACAAACCGAACGGCATCACTGTAAACTCGTAATGGCCGTATCGTGTCCGGAATGCCGTCTTCTCAATATCTCCCTCCTTAATGGCTATCTGATGATACCCCGATCTGAGATCAATCTTGGAAAACACAGATGCTCCCTTCAACTGATCGAACAGATCGTCAATGCGGGGTAGTGGGTACTTATTCTTCACTGTTACTACATTCAACTCTCTGTAGTCGATGCAGAGGCGGAGACTACCATCCTTCTTCTTCACGAAGAGAACTGGCGCTCCCCATGGTGACACACTTGGTCTGATGAATCCCTTGTCTAACAAATCTTTTAACTGTTCTTTTAACTCATTCATCTCTGCCGGAGCCATGCGGTATGGTGCCTTGGCTATCGGTCCGGTACCAGGTAGCAGCTCGATGGTGAACTCTACCTCCCGAGTGGGTGGCATGCCGGGCAGTTCCCGTGGAAAGAGATCGGGGAACTCCGACACTACCGGTAAGTCGAGGTCGAACTCGGGGTCTCTCTCTAGGTCCTGTACATAGCAGAGGTACACCTCTTCCTTCCTCCTCAATTCCTTACACATTGCCATAGCGGTGATGATCTTAGTCGAAGGCTCTCTGGGCCTCTGGCGGTACGATATTGTTACCCCAGACGGACTCCTGAGCAGCAGTCTATGCTCGGCGCAGAGGATACGTCCCTTGTGCCGCTCCAACCAGTTCATCCCGAAAATAACATCAAATCCCAACTCCTTGAACTCAATAAAACTGTGGAAAGTCTTCCCCCTTAATACTGACAATGGCTCCTCGGTAGTAGCGAGTGCAACGAACCTTCTCCTTAGACGGGAGCGTAACCGTGAAGTCGGGTAGCTCATCAGCGTCTAGCCCCAACCTTCTCGCAAAGATGCCGAGACAAAGGTATGCGAGGCCCCTGAGTCAAGAGAACTGATGCCTCAATCCCATTAATCGGAAAGGTGCCGGTGAGGATAGTACCGCTGGCGTCGGCCTGTGCCTCTAAGTATGCTTAGCGCACCTTCCGTACCGAGTCCATGACCTAATTGTATTCACAAGCTTCATGAGTATTGATGGTATAACAAGAGTTGTAACAATTAATATGAACAACACTGTTATTTTATTCATAACCATCTTGTTTACAACATGTGCTTCTTCCTTACATCTCAATCCTTATCTCATACTGAAACATTACATGGCTAATACTGTCTAAAGGTTAGGTTTAATCTTCCTGGTCTCATATGTGTCGCGTTGATTACTGCTGACGGTGCTGTATTCAGCTTGATTCTCTTAATCCCATGGTACAACATCCTTGATTCTCCTCCCATAACTAATACATCCCCTGACTTAAGTATTAACTTATTAGCACGGTCCGCACGCTTCTGCTCGCCGTATAAAATTCTGCATCATCTCCAACGGACCAAGACACTACGGGTATCCCTCTTCGAGAGACTCTGTTGTCTCGTCCTTATCCTGATGTAGTCCAAGTCGCCCATCTTTCTCGTAAAGTTTACAATGCAAATGTCTGCTTGTATGTCTGGAATCGGTTCAGCTTCTATCTGTGAGCGACTTCCATGACTTGTGTATTTACCGGATGGAACTCTTCGGGTATTCCCAGCGGTGAGACTCCATCTTGTATCCTCGTGGTTTGGTAGGTCTTGGCATACGATTCCAATCCTTGCCTAAGCTCATCATCTTTAGCTTCATTCTTGCTCCCCCTGGGTACTCCGGTGTATAAAAACCTCCCGGTCCCTTTCCTAGTTGACTGCACTTCTTGATGATGGCTATTTGCGCTGCTGGTGTCAGGTATCCCCTTAATAAAATCATACCTGGGCGGATAACCTGACATTGTTCGGTTGGAAAATCTAGGGTTTCGATGTCGGTGTACTCCGGGTTCAGTGTTGAAGGCATTGGATAGCAAATGTTGAAGTTTCCTAAGGTGGTAGTAGGTTATATCTTACTTATGTTCTAATCTTATCTCATTCTCACTTAACTCAATTATTCACCAAACATGCATGATAACGCGGTAAGCAGGTAATTATATCACTTAACGGTTTTAGCGGTACCTGGTCTCGATGAGGGTTCAGGCTCATCGTCCCGGTCCACCAAGTGTAGTGTGGGTCCCTACTTCTGGGCTACCCGTGGGTTCTTGTCTGCGGCTTGCTGCACTCTCTTCTGACTGTCAGATCCAACTCCCTGATCAGTCTTGCCCTTGCCCCTAGTCTCGGGTCTATAGGCTTTGCTAGCGGGGTTCCGGAAGCACTCGTATGCTCGGTGTCCGTATACCCCACAATAATTGCACTCCACCTTGTTCCCCTTGCAATCGAGCCCGGGGTGGTCCTTGTGACACCACTGACAGATGTAGCGTCGCTGGTAGCCACCACCGGCTCCCTTTTCAGTCTCAGATCCTGATCATTCACAATATCAGTACTCATATCTCAAACGGTTACTAATTGTCTCTTAACTCACTCAATCAATTCCCTTACCCTATGGCGCCCTTGAGCGCAGGGTTTAGCTGCATACGCATACGTCAACTTCAGTGGCTCCTCTGGAGCCTTCTCCTTTTCCTCCTTCCCTTTTTGGTTCTGATTTTTCTGGGCTTGAGGCTGGTACTTCTGTTTCTTGTACCCACCTTGCCCTTGGTTCTCCGTGCTCTTACCGGCACTCTTCCTCTTAGCATTCTCCTCGTCCCTCAGCTGGACGGTTATCTCAACCTTAGCAGCGGCATGATAGCACTCATGCTTTCTAAAGTATTAGTTACTCTTATTTTTCACAATCTAAATCTTATTCTCTTAATCATATCTTACTCATTTACTTACTCATATCTCAACCATTCCCATTACCTGCAAGGTAGTATAGCTCGTCGGCCCCATGCCGTAGCGGAGTCGATGGCTAAGCCCGCCATAGAAGCGGTCCACCAGTATCTGGTATGAATATCCAAGACCTGGCAGAAGACGGAGCAAGGCGGTGAACTCTGAGTAATACTCGTCCACCGTCATCTTGTCGGTCTGCTTAAGCGCATCCAACTGTAGTCGCTTCTTCGTCTGGACATGGGCGGGATAGTACTTTGCTCGAAGCAGTGTTGTGTACTGGTCCCACCGCCGAAGTCTGGATTGGCCACATGCTCGGCCCTTACCAGCTTCCACCAATCGCCTGCTGCCCCCTTCAGATAGAATGCAGCTAGACGCACCTTGATCCCAGCAGGGACGTCAAGGGTCTCGAAGGCGGTCTCCAGCTCGGAGATGTACGCCTCAAGCTTGGCGGGATCAGTCTCCCCCTTAAAATGTGCGGGTTGAAGGTCTACAAGGCTCTTCACCCAATTCGGTTCCCGGGGTTGTGGCGGTGGAGGTGGTGCACCCACACCGGGCTGATAGCCCATGTGCCCTAATGCAGCAGCTACGATCTCTACGATCGTCTGCCCTTCCGGTATCTCTGAAGCATCGTCGCCCCTACCACGGCCTCGGCCTCTCCTCTCCTGACATCTGAACAATCACAACTCACATTAGATTCGTACCCACCTCTGTTTCGGTTAACGAATTTATAACGTCCGTAGACGGAAAAGACGATCCACACTTAATAGTGGTCATCTGACTCTACTCACACTAACAGCTCACACCCTTAACCCATCACTTATTTCTTAACTTATATTCTAAATCGGGGGTTACTCATGTCCGGTATTTCTTGATCAGAGCGTAACTACGCTCTGATACCACTTTTGTAACACCCCGTCTAAAGCCAGTCGTGGTTATCACAAACTTATCACTTAATCAAAAACGTCACAGCGGAAATAATTAACACCGGGACCTTGCCACGGTCTGATCATTAGAATATACCGAACCTTAAACCGATTTACAACACTTATCCAAAATATACAACCGACCAAAATACCACCAACCAACCGAGTTTAAGCATCCAACTCATAATCACCAACTTACATCAGTTTAAATATAACAGACGGCGCACAAGCGCATCCCGTGCTCAAAATAAGTAACCCATCCTAAGTCTAACCGCTCCTACTCTCGTGGTGCGACTTCATGAGCCTCTTACCTGCAAGTGTAAAAACAGCCCCCAAAGGGGGTCAGCACGAATGCTGGTACGACCCTCTCGTGGCCCCCAAGCTAACGGGGCTACGACGACTAATTGTCGATAGCATGGAAATTGATTAGATACACAAACATATATGAAGTGCAATAAACAACCATCCCACATGAACATACATAGTCCACAACAAATGAACGACGCAAGCGTTCCCTTACAAATGGGTTAGCAATAACCTCCTCCAAATCTGATTCCTCTTATCCTCAGTTCTCCTTAACTTACCTCAGTCTTAACCTTATCTTAACCTCAGTATACAAACCACTCCTAGAATGGGAATGGTTGTAGCTCAACTTAAATTTAGGATTTAGGTGATCCTACAACACCATCTTAATCTTAATGCCACCTACCTTGGACGGGAGTCCAGAGTAGCTGAGTCGGAAACCGACCCTAGGCAACAAGCCCGAAGACAAGTCCTTAAGCGGAGACGGATCTGATTCAGATACCGGCCCCCTTTCCTTAGCATGCATGACCGGAGTCAGTCCCGGGTTCCTCACTCCCCCCTTAAGTTCCAGTTAGTGAAAATCTTACAAACCATGTGTTAGTTAAACCTTAACGGGTATTAACCAACAGATACCAATACTTAACTCCTTTTCTTAAATCAGCAAGCACTAAACTTAGTTAGTGACAATCTCAAGACTCGTGGGTTAGTGTAAAGAAAACACATTCACAACGAGAACAAGTATAACCGGTTGCATGCTTTATCTTGTCTTAGTCATAGCAATTAAACAGATAGCACACAAGCCGAGGGACACCTCATTAGCAAGCAGGTCACAAGAAAGACTGTACCGTTCACCGTCGACGATTGTTTGGTTTATCTCCTTCCAAGTCCCAATTCACAAGTCCTAAAACATTCATTCAGTTTTAGGTTATTATTCAATTCAACTCAATACAATTACTTAACCTCCCTAGACATCAACTTTTACCCATTGTTTTTCACTAAGCCTTATGGTTTTTAACTTAACTCCTAAGTGCATCATTTCCTCATTATCTATTACACTTACTCACCCACTTAATGACCATTACACCCACCAAAATGTCCTTAATAACCTTATAACATCAATACCTAATCATCCCCACCATTTCCTAACCTTAAACAAAGTTTTTGGCCAAAACAGCACCACGTCCGAACTTGTGTTCGAGCTTCCCAAGTTCGGACGCAAGTCGAGACTCAAAAGGGTGCAACCAGACGTGTGTCCGAACATGTGTCCGAGCTTCCCTAAGTTCGGACATAGGTCGAGGAAAAATCAAAAGAAAAATTTCAAGTGTCCGAACTTCGAAGGCCGGACAGAAGTCCGGACACTGGCCGAGACTCAGCAAATTTAATCGCAACTGGGCATGTCCGAGCTTCCAAATTCGGACGGAAGTTCGGACAGGCCAGAATACTCATCTTCTATATCCTTAAACTCTTATCTCACTTCTAGTATGTTCTAACCTCGTTTGGGCACTTAAAATACAACTTAAGCCCTCCAATAAACTCCTTAAATCACTCATCAATACCCATCTTAGTCATTATGCATTTTCCTTGCAATAATGTCAACACTTGTAATGTTTCCCACTAGGCTTCTAAGTGGTGGTTCACACCTATTATAACTACTATGCCAAAATACTTCCTCACCACTATAACATCATCTCCCAAGCATCTTTCACCACCTAAAATTCCTTTATGCAACTACTTAAAGTTCCTACACAAATTTATGCCTCCTTCTTCCAACACATTATTTCCTTTCTACTAGTTTACCAATATTTGCCTAAGTCCTAAATACACAAGTTCATTCAATTGATTCTTAAATCCTCCATGATAATGCCTAAGTCATTCTAACTCACAAGAACACCTTGAACTTACTCTTTTTCATCAAAACAACCCTAAAGTTCCCTAGTACTACCTTAGTCATGAAATTTCCTTAGAACATCTTAAACACTAAGTTTCTTCATCAAATTTTGACATGGGTTCTCTAGTATGTTATTGTTACACCTAAACACTTGGTTTTTCACCATAAAACAACCAAGAACACTCAAGTTCTCATTACTTCCATCTTAGCACACAATTTAAACCAAAACACACCACATCATCACATAGTGTATAAACTTAAAATGCTTGGCACTTAGGCCCTTAAATGACAATAATCTTAACCACTGAATCTCCACATATATTTACCTTTGACCTGCGAATACACATAACAAGGCTCCCATTGAAATAAAATGCTTCTTGTAATTCATCTCAACATTGTTTAACTATCTCTTTTCTCATTGGCTCCTTAGTCACAAATTCCCATACATAGTCATTGTTTCTCCTAGGTTATATATAGCCCTTTTCTAATGTAAACCCTAAGCTACACTCAACATATACCTAAGTCCCATCCCTTAATGCATTAAACACCTTAAGGTAAGACATTTACCTTGTTCTTTTTAAGCTTCACAAACTTTCTCCCTTAGGTTTTTCTTTGCTCAATCTCGGTCACCAAATCAAGTTCTCCTTGCCAATGTTCTAACCAACATTCAATGACTCCAATGAGTACTAAACAACACACTAACCTTAAGGAATAAAACCTAGGTTAAAAATGTGTTTTAAGGTATTAAATTGATTATTTTACCTTGGTTTCTCAAGACAGCTTGGATATGAATCAAGAAGGTCCTCCTCTTGCACTTGGAGAATAAGAAACAAGCTAGAACAAGGCATAACAATGAAGCCCCATGAGTATACATTTTCGGTTATGGAGAGAAAATGATGGAAACTAGATTTTCTTACATATTCTTTACCTTAATAGAATGGAGAAGCTAATGGAGTCTCCAAGCTTGAGTTCCCCCCTCTAATGGCGGTTTGCCTTGGCACCAAAATGGAGCTCTTGAAGTTTTGGAAAGATAGAAAGGAAGAGCTTGAGCTAACTAAGAAGAATATGTAATTTGTTTTAGTTTTGGAGCTAAAATGAGTAAGTAGTAATCAAAGGAAGGTGAAGCTAGCATGGAGGTTGTTCTTCACGTTGGAGAAGAAGAGAGGAGAAACACAAAACCGGTGGGAACAAGAGAGAATGTAGAGGTGAGGAGAGAGGTAAGTAAATGTGGGATGTTTATGTTTAAACAAATAGTACTTTTACTTTATCTCTTATTTTCTTTTCTTATTTGCTCATATGGTGAATCATCACCTTAAAAACCCGCCACCCTTATTATTAAGCTAGTCATGGTCTTGCTTGACCAACTAACCAAGCTTTTGACTAAAGACTAAACTAGTCACTATTTGGTTACTATTCACAAATTAGTGCACATAATTGTGAAATTTTTGATTTCCCATTGATTTAGACTTCCTAGTGTGATACTAATTAGTACACAAGTTAATTAAGAAGTAATCATGGGCATTTAGCCACTTAAAACCCTTTTTAAGACAATTTTTCAAAAATGTGCTTTAAGACTCCTTAAAGCACATTTTGTGTTTTAACTTGTTTTCAAGCTTGGTTTTCTTTGGTAATTGGTTTAAAATGACCATTAGGATATTACTAAGGTCTAAGAATGATATTTGGGTGCTCACCCAAGTCTCTCCAAGCTTAGAGCACGTTTTTGCTTAAACTGCTATTTTGGTGTTTCCTTATGTTTTCTTTGATTAAAATTTTCTTAACGTTTCTAAGGCATTATTTAGCCTTCTTATATCTTAGTTTATCACTTAAACACCATATCTAAGTTTGGGGTATTTCATTTGTGGTCTCCCCCTAGACCACAATTCAACATATGAATATAACAAAATATATGTCATAAGACTAAAATAAAACAAATAAAGTCAGATTTACTCACCATATATCCTAATAGAGCTCCCGTACCACCAATGTATCTCCTCGTGTTGCGACCGTACCACTCTTCATACGTAGGACCAGGATCATCCAACTATAGATCGATAACTCTCTCAGCACGCAGGTTCCACAGGGCAATGTACTCCAAATGGTGAGTTGCCCAGTTCCAGTCGGTGTGGCCTCTCAAGTCAATGCCATGCAGATCTACTCGTGCAATGTCCTCGTCTGTTCTAGCATAAGCCGGTGGAAACTGCCTCCCGCCAAACTGCCGCATCACATGATCCGGGAGATGCCACTCCACTATATGAAACCATATAAGTGGCATCCGAGCCCGTGCAATGTGCAGACCTACCAAACAATACGGAGGAAGAGACCGTAACACCTCCTCCGTATAGAGATGCTAGACAATATGAAACAATGAACACTAAAAGTTAGAGGCAATATGATTGTGAAATGAAACGTAAACAACATACACATACCAAAAAAACGACACTCACCTGATGCGGTGTCTGTCTGTCAAAGGCCTCCTTATAGTGAGTGAGGACATGCGTAGAGTGGCCGGTCACATCAAAGTCGACATGCCAACGATGGGCAAGCGGAAGAGAAGGAAGTGGACCAGCGTGACGGGCAGGGCGATGGATGGGAGCTATGTAAGGAAATCTCTCCCACGCCCAAACCTGTAGGACGACCAGAGCCCCAAAAATACCACTGTCCCCAACATCAGACGCTAGACACAGCTGGCGATACAACCATGCCAGACAGGTGGAACCCCAGCTGTATTGTCCGGCCTGATCGAAGTCCTCCAGGAGTGGCAAGAACATCAGGTGGACCTGGTTCCCCGACCGATCAACAAAAATGGTCCCACCTAATAGCATCAGTATGTAAGCTCTGGTGTGCCTCATCACGGTCACCTCATCCGCGTCCTCGGGTAACTGACCGAAAGTAAAACCCAGTCAACTAAGCTTGATCCTACTATGACGTCCAATATTTGCTGGTCTAGCTCCTAGTAGATCATCACACAACCTCCCCGGTCCCTATATGTGCTACCCGTGTGTAACACCCCACTCGATAAACTCGTAATAATCACTCTCGAAGCATAATTAGAGACGTCTCACAGCGGAAGTTAAACTACATTAATTCTCACTTGGGTGTCACGTGCCATTACTCGCCTGATAAGTGCGAAACATATAGACTTATTAAGGTTTAAATCACCTTATAATTTGCAACATTTTAAGTAACGTTTCTCACTTATCTTGCGTTTTTTCTAGAATTATGTTTTGATATGAATTGATGTATTTTAGGTGTTAAATAGGAAAAAGCCATATAAATGGATATATCAAACGGGGATTAAAATCTGAACAAAGAACTTAGTCACGTCCGTGGCCAGAGAGGCGGACGCAACCAAGGACCGTGTCCATAGTCACGTCCGTGGAAGAAAACCCGGACACGACACACACACTACGGCCTGTCCGATGAAATAAGGCCGGACAAGAAGGAGAAGACACACTACGTCCGTGGCCTGTCCGATGAAATAAGGCCGGACAAGACTGAGGATCAATGCGCTAGAGACGTCCGGGGATTAATGGACGGACGCAAGACACGGACGCATGTCGGCACCGCCACCTCTGTTTTTCTTCAATTATGCACCGTTCATTCTCCTCCACTCAGACTCACCTACTGCACCGCCCTCCTTGTCTACTTCTTCAAATTCCTCTGCTATATAAACCCATTCCTCCTCTAGTATCTATCCATCATCGATCCACCAGAGCCCATCGGCTCCACTACACCACAAACCACACATCCATCCCATTTATCTTCTCCCCCATCTTCTCCATTTTGTTTTCTTTTCATTCCACCATATCCACCTCTAGTCCGACGTATACAAATAGCAGAACCAATCCAGGAGTCGACTACAGATGATTTCTACGACTCTTGTTTCTGTTTATCTATTTAATATGCTAGGATAGAATATTTATACTCTGGGAATGGTTATTATGAGTTTGTATTAATTATGCAATATATTTTACTGGTTTTAAATTAATTATACTTTGATACAATTAATGTTATGCTCTCGCTTTTTAATAAATTTCATGAGTTTAGTGAATTGCTTTACAAAATCTATTTTGATCAGATCCGTGATAAACAGATAGGTCATATTAATTGTTATGTCTGTGGAAAAACTGAATCAGATTGAGGAGGTCCAGTATTTCAGATGCAAAATATATTTCTTTTATTAAGCCGTTTACATGTGTTTTGCTTGAGTCCATATCAGACCTTGCATGTTCTGGTAAACGAGGTCTTCAGGTTCTAGGATTTAGTCCTTAAGACTCTAAAAAGAATTTGCCAAGTTATTCTTAATCAACCGGTAGATTAGCATAATTAATCAGACGAGTATAACATGAACCCAGAGTCCCGCTTTTTATCTTTCTCTTAATTAATTTTTTTATCAGTCAACTTTATCTGCTTATTTTATTATTTATAATTTGTTTAAAAACAAAATCCCCCGATTTACTGCCTTTGCTAGGATTAGATTATTTTTCATATAGTCCCATGGTTCGATACCTGGTCTCACAACCTCTACTACAGTGACCGGGATATTTGCAACCCGACTGTCTTTTGATTTATTATTTTCTAGGATTATTTCTTAGCGTTTTGTAGGTCAAAGAAACAGTTTGCATCGCCCATGCGAATAAAGAAGCATAACCGAAATATAACAATAACAACAACTAACCGCAGTGATGAACGAGATATTTACTACTTTACCCTATATACAAACCAATACCTACGACAAGTGAGCATTTAAAGGGTTCTCAAGATTTCAACGTGCTAACCAATTTAATTCTACACATACGATAAATGAAAGTCGAGGTTGTCTACCCACATTCCCACACTCCGGCTTCACGACCCGATCCACAACCTGAAATGTGTTGGCCCCAAAAGGGACTCAACAAACTATATGCTGGTATGCTAAAGTGTAATCCTAGACCCTTTATGTCACTTAGGTCAATTAGCCGTCTGAACATGAGTTGATTACATGCTGGTTCATTTTACAGTTTATGCAAGCGATAGTAGATAACATGCATAAGCATACAGTAATTCATCAAGTGACAATCCATACATTACACACAATCCATAACAGACCAGATACCATGTTCTATAAACAGTCGTACAATGTACAGTAAACATTCATACAATCCACAATATACCAGATACCATGTTCTATAAACAGTCGTACAATGTACAGTAAACATTCATACAAACGCGTAGTTACTTCTCTCGAGATGTTAGTAGTTTTTCCTTCGAAATATATCAATCACCATTTAAGTCTTACTCTCAATATCCATGGGTGTCGTGTTGGGATAACCCGTAAATAACCTCATTGGACAGTAGTCCTACCGCGCAAACGAAGTGCTCATTGCCAAGGATCATTTGATCCCGGGCTTCCACTTGCCTAATAGGCATCCATGAATGGCCGAAGCCGTGTGCCAAAGTTAGCACCCTGGTCCAACAGTCTATCTAGGCCCGTCAGAATATAGAGGGAGTCGGTCCGATGCGGACATTATACTCCGGTGATCACCAATGCGCAACCAACTAGTCGAGACTACTTGGATTCCTATACCATGTACCATAACCAACACTCTCCAGTATGTGATTAATCCTTAATCAACTACCCTAAGTAAATTCTTAGGTCTTGGAGAAGTCTTTACCATTTATTACCTTTGAAGTCTTATGTACTTCCCTAGAAATAATCTAGGTTATAACCATGTTCGGATGTCAAGCTCTAGAGACTGGGGATCCCGAGTCTCGTTCCTAAGTGTTTTATTTAGGTTAGTTAGGGATAAAGTTCCCGAATATTAGTATTCAACAACATAAACAGTCATAATAATTGTAACACCCCATCCATAAACTTAACACTTAATCAATAATCGCAGCGGAAATCATTACTTAAACATATACCAAAAGGGGCAGTGTTACACGCCGTTAGCCACCCACGTGGCTAACTAGGCTGTTACACAATATGTATCGGTCTGATCACACGAATCCCGAGCATAATTACAACCTTACAAAAATCACCTATCCAAAGAGAGACAATATACCGAGTGTAACTATTCAAAATCACCAACTGGCTTTACATCCATCAAAAGTAAACGACCTCGAGTGTACAAACACTACTCGGGTTCAACATCCAAAAATAACAAAACATCAACAACTAGGATCTAAAGCCATTATGCTTCCTCGATCCTCATCCTGCAAATAAACATAGCCCCCAAAGGGGGTCAGCAACCTTTTGCTGGCATGGTTAACGTGCAGCCCGCTGACTACCGGGATACACGCAACTATTTGTCGTTATAACATGGCGTTGATTTTATCATACAACATGCATATACATAACAGAATTTTTTGCAGAACAATAACAACACATGCATAGTGGAAACAATTCACTTTAGGTAACAACCAACATGGTTAGTCAACTTGTAAGCCTAGAGAATTTCTTCATCCTCATGTTAAGCTTAACACATATCACATTACTGTTTGTTAGTTAGATGAATAACTTAACTTGAAAGATGAGACGAGTGTAGTGACCCGAACACATCAACACATAATTTCCCCCTAGCCCGAGTGGAAGTCAGGAAGGTAGCTTTGGCTAAGCTATGGGAGGTCGAATTCCCCATAAAAGGAAAACTACCCTAACATAAGGAGAGAGTCGAATCTGATTCAGATGTCGACTCCCATACATACACGCGTGACCGGAACGACCGGATTCCTCACTCCCCCGGTTAGCACTGGTTAGAAGTCCCACAATGGGAGCTTAACATAATCTCACACAAGTAAGTGTTTAAGTCCAGTTAGACATGCAAGGGAAGTAAGACATAATATAGCAACACACATCACAACCAAACACATATAGCCGGGTTAGCACGTTCCTTAGGTTGGGAACGTTGTTACCGGATACCGTTCTCTTACGTTTCTAGACTGGGGTTAATTAATGGTTAGCACGCATTCGAGGTTACCGGTATCGGCACGTACACGTCACATTAATAATAAGAACTGTAAACTCGTTTCATGATTTAATCTTACAAGGTTGTAAACACACAGAAAAGAAAACATCACACAAGCCGGTGTAAACCGGTAGGCAACAGACTGCAAGAAAACCATACCTTGGTCCTTACCGCTCTAGTGTTCCACTGTACGTGGTTCCTAAACACGATTGATAACGTCGGTCAATTAATATACGAGACCTTTATTAATTTATCACTTCACTTGCCTTGTTTATTTTTCTTTCACACTTAATTATGATTTCCATCTTTTTAGTTGTTATTATAACCCACCTATATGTCCTAGACAAACCCCCCGCAAACGGAAGTAAAAACGGGGCTTAAACGAGCAATTTATGTTGGAAACTGTGACATGTCCGAACTTGTGTCCGGACATCAATGTTCGGACACAAGTCGAGACTTGAAAGGTGAAAACTGGCGTTTGTCCGAACTTGTGTCCGGACATATAGGTTCGGACACAAGTCGAATGAAAATCTGGAAATTTTTCAACCGTCCGAAACTTGTGTCCGGACATATAAGTTCGGACACAAGTCGAATGAAAATCTGGAAAATTTTTCAACCGTCCGAACTTGTGTCTGGACATATAAGTTCGGACACAAGTCAAATGAAAATCTGGAAAATTTTTCAACCGTCCGAACTTGTGTCCGGACATATAAGTTCGGACACAAGTCGAATGAAAATCTGAGAAAACTCTTTCAAGTGTCCGAACTTCCAATGTTCGGACGGAAGTCCGGACACACTTAAAACTCCAAAAAAATTTTCCGCAACGAGGCATGTCCGAACTTCCAAGTCCGGACGGAAGTTCGGACGTGCCTGGAAGATCATAAAACAGTGGCGTTTTCTACACAAAAATACACCCAAACCGTACACAACTTTTGGCATCATCTCCCCATGGTTATTACAGGTTTCCCCCACATTATTTAGCCCACCAAAACACTTTGACCACACTCATTCCAAAACACAATTTTGTATACAAATCCCATCATTTAACAATAACACCACAATGCACACAACCCTTAAAGTTTGGCACTTAAACAACAACAAATTAAGCACTGAATTTCCTCATATTATTAACAACACCTGCACTTCACTGAGCATTTATATTTGCACAAACATAAACACCCTCATACATCACACACTAGTTTAAGGTAGGTTAATTACCTTTGGTTTTCTTTTCAAAACTTTCCTCTTCTCTTCACTTCTTGTTCCTCAATCGGTACTCAACCGGATAATTTGCTACACTAATGACCAAGCCAAGATAGCCACAATGAGTATTTAGGGTTTATGATTCCATCAACCCTTGAATTTAGAATTTGCTTGAACACATTGGAGGGAATTACCTTCTATTTCAAAATGAAATGTTTGGCAATGGAAATAGGGCTAGCTCCAGCTCCTCTTGAAGATTTAACAAGCTTGAATATGAAGAGAACAATGGTGTTCAACACATAAAAATCGGTTACCACCCTAAAATGGGGGAATGAACAGATTTTTGAGTTACTTCTTACCTTAGCACAACAAGGGGATGATGGGCTTCAAGAATATGAAGTTTCTTCTTCAAAATGTAGTACACCCATGGAAATGAAGTATGGTGTTTTGAGATTTTGAAAGGTACAAAATAATCCCCAAGGTGAGAGGAGTATTTTGGTGAAATAATTTCTTGATTTGGAGCTAGAATGAAGAAGTTACAAGGAGATGAAGTTGGGTTGTTTTGTTGGCTTGCAAATCGCCATGGTTAGCAACAAGAAGAGAAAAGAGAGCTGGGTGAGGGGGAAGGAACCGTGAGTGAAGAGAATGAAGGGGAGAGAGAGAGTGTGAGAGGGAGTTAGTGTGTGAGAGAGTTTTATTATTTGTATTTTAGTGTGTAAAGTGAAATTAATGGAATAGAGAGGGGAATAAAATCTGATTTTATTTTACAATGTGAGAGGGTGGCACTTGGTCATTAGCAGATAACACCCGTTAATTCCCGAACTGTCAGTTTTAACAGTTCGGGTCCGATTTCCGGAATATATTTTTGATTCTAAAAATTCTTAGACTTTAATTAGTATATAATTATAGTTATAAAATCAACTATAATTTATACAAGTCCGTTTTAAATGTTTAAGGTCACGTTTTTCGGTTTTCTCGAAAACGTGTTTTAAAGTCTCGTTTGTGCTTTTAATCCATTATATGGATTCGTTTCCTTCCTTCGGGAATTTCTCCCACATGTTCGTAGTGACTAATTAGGTCTTAAAATATATTAATTATGTAATTAACTAACATATTAAGGTTTGGGGTATTTCAATCTACCCCCCTTAAAAGAACTTTGTCCCCAAAGTTCACACTTCCCACATGCATCTTAAATATTAGGACACGGGGGTTACTTCTAAAACAACATTTTCATAACAACATACTTTACATAGCATTAGACTCAAGGTCTCCATAACAAAACATTACTTAGACTTAAAAGTCTATAACATAACAACATAGACATGTATTCCAATACATGCCGTACATACATAACTGAAACGGCTCTACCCCCCTTAAATAGGGGTACGCCCCGTACCCTATACATGCAAATACTAAGAAGTAAACAATGACGGGTACTTCACCTCTCATCTTCTCCTCCAGCTCCCAGGTGGCCTCCTCGACTTCCTGGTTAGTCCAGAGGACCTTCACCAATCTCACAGATTTATGGCGAGTGTCTCGAGTCTTAGTGTCCAGGATCCGTACGGGAGTCTCCACTGATCGCATGGTCGGCTCTAATGTTAGCCTCTCGGGCTGAAGTATATGAGACGGATGAGACATATTTTCTTCAACTGGGACACATGAAATACATCATGTACCTTGCCCAGCTTAGCAGGTAAATCAAGTCTGTAGGCTACCGGGCCTATCCGCTCCGTCACAACGTAAGGCCCCACATATTTCGGGCTCAACTTGCCTTTCTGGCCAAAACGGAATACTCCATTCATGGGGGATACTCTAAGGAATACCTGATCGCCCACGGCGAACTCCAGGTCGCGTCTGCGCACATCGGCGTATGATTTCTGCCTATCCTGAGCTGCCTTCATGTTAGCCCGGATTTGGCGAACTTCTGCTTGTACTTGCTCTAAATACTCAGGTCCTATGTTGACCGTCTCACTCGACTCATCCCAGCATAATGGCGTGCGGCATGGTCTACCGTACAAAGTCTGGAAGGGAGACATCTTGATCGACGCGTGGTAACTGTTGTTGTAGCTAAACTCGATCAGATGTAACTTATCAATCCAGCTGGTCTGAAAGTCAAGTGCACATGCACGTAACATATCTTCAAGCGTCTGTATGGTGCGCTCACTCTGACCATCTGTCTGTGGGTGAAACGCCGTACTCAACTTCAGTTCGGTACCAAGTGCTTCCCGTGTACTTCTCCAATACCTCGAGAGGAATCTGGTATCCCTATCAGACACGATAGTCTTCGGTACTCCATGATGTCGTACTATCTCACGGTCGAAGAGCTCTGCTAGCTTTGCCACTTTCCAGGTGTCCTTCATCGGAATGAATCGGGCCACCTTGGTCAGTCGGTCAACAACGACCCATATCATATTCAAGCCTCCCCGAGTAGGCGGAAGCCCAACAACGAAGTCCATGGAAATATCATGGAACTTCCATTCAGGAACGGGCATTGGCTGTACCATGCCACCAGGACGACGGTGCTCAAACTTGACCTTCTGGCAAGTGAGACACCTAACAACATAATCTGTCACATCTTTCTTCATACCGGTCCACCAGAAATATCTCTTCATAGCCTTGTACATCTTTGAAGCTCCGGGGTGAATAGAAGTAGAAGAACAGTGTGATTCACTCAATATGCGCTCCTTCAGCTCAGCGCTACTTTGTGGAATACAAAGTCGGCCATTCAGCCTGATCAAACCAAATCATGAAGTCGGAAGTCATACTTCTGACTTCGAATGTGCCATCGATAAGCTTCTGTTTGATCTCCTGCATGTACTGATCTGACATCTGAGCACTCCGCACCTCTTCAACCAAGCTAGAGTGAGAGATAAGCGAATGGAGAGAGTGTGCTCGGCGACTCAATGCATCAGCTACAATGTTTGCTTTACCTTCCTTGTACTGAAGGTTAATATCATAATCAGTAAGGAATTCAACCCATCTTCTTTGCCTCATGTTCAACTCCTTCTGAGTGAACAGGTATTTCAAGCTCTTGTGATCTGAATAAATCGTCACATTCACTCCATACAAATGGTGTCGCCATATCTTCAATGCGAAGACAATGGCACCCAATTCTAAATCATGCGTAGGATAATTTTCTTCATGTCGCTTCAACTGTCGGGAGGCGTAAGCCACGACCTTCCCGTGTTGCATCAAAACACAGCCCATACCTTTACCTGACGCATCACAGTACACCTCAAAACCATCAGTACCCTCTGGTATAGTAAGAATTGGTGCAGAAGTCAAAGCATCCTTGAGCTTCTGAAATGAGCTCTCACAGTCCACAGTCCAATCAAACGGTGCATCCTTCTTCGTCAAGGATGTCAACGGTTTCGAAACACTAGAGAAATTCCTCACAAACCTCCGATAATAACCTGCCAGACCGAGGAAGCTCCGAATGTCGGCAACCGTCTTCGGTCTAGGCCAGGTGCGCACAGCATCAATCTTGGCCGGATCCACAGCGATCCCGGCCTCAGAAATAACATGACCAAGAAAGGAGACTTGGTCCAACCAAAATTCACATTTTGAGAACTTCGCATAAAGCTGGTTCTCCCTCAACGTCTGCAACACACTCCTCAGGTGAGCTTCATGCTCCACCTTGGACTTAGAGTGAATGAGAATATCATCGATGAAGACAACTACTGACCTATCCAACTGATCTCGAAACAAACGATTCATCAAGTCCATAAACTTTGCTGGTGCATTAGACAACCCAAACGGCATGACCGTGAATTCATAGTGCCCATATCTGGTACGGAACGGTCTTCTCTATATCACTGTCTCTGATAGCAATCTGATGGTAACCCGATCGCAGGTCGATCTTAGAGAACACATGCACCTCTCAGCTGATCAAACAAATCATCGATACGTGGCAATGGGTAACGGTTCTTCACCGTCACAGCATTCAGCTCCCTGTAGTCGATGCAGAGGCGGAGACTCCCATCCTTTTTCTTCACAAAAAGGACTGGTGCTCCCCATGGTGAAACGCTAGGGCGGATAAATCCCTTGTCATAGGTCTCAGCTGCTCCTTGAGCTCAGTCATCTCAGCTGGAGCCATACGGTAGGGCGCCTTCGCTATAGGTCCGGTGCCCGGTACCAAGTCAATCTCAAACTCAACTGCCCGTGTAGGGCATGCCTGGGAGCTCCTTAGGAAAGACATCAGGAAACTCCGACACAACCGGCACATCTGGGCTAAACTCAGGGTCTCTCTCTATGTCCTGGACATAGCAGAGGTATACATCATTCTTCTTCTGATTCGTGAACATGGCCATGGCGGAGATGATCTGTGTCGAAGGCTCCCTGGGCCTCTGGCGGTATGAAATGGCAACCCCAGACGGACTCCTAAGAAGCAGACGGTGCTCGGCACATAGGATTCTACCCTTGTACCGCTCCAACCAGTTCATTCCGACAATTACATCAAAACCAAGCCCGTCGAACTCTATCAAGTCGATCGGGAACTCTTCATTCTTAATTCGAACGGTGGCATCTCGGTAATAACGGGTGCATCTGATCCGCTCCTTAGACGGGAGAGTGACTAGGAAGTCAGGCATCTCCTCCCCGTCTAGCCCCAGTCTCCTCGCAAATGAGAGTGAGACAAATGTATGTGAGGCTCCAGAGTCAAACAAGATCGACGCATCCACGCCATTCACTGGGAAGGTACCGGTGAGGATAGTGCCGCTTCTGCGCGGCCTCTGCCTCTGTACACACACTCAGTGTACCTTCCGTCCCGAGTGCAGCGCCTAATTTATTTCATAAACTTGATAAGTATATGGTAACAACACGGGGAATGCTTAAGAATTCAACACTGCTTTATTCATAAAACTCATCGTTACATCATGATGGTATTACATTGGCTACATAGCTTGATAACTTAGCATACTTACATCACATACTCGACATACAACTGGTTTCACACTTTACATGATTACATAACTTCAAAACTGTCTAAAGGTTAAGTTCAAACGTCCAGGTTTCATGTGTGTGGCATTGATTATTGTCGGAGGCGCTGTGTTCAATTGATCTTCTTGATACCATGATACAGCATCCTCGACTGCCCACCCATGATAACACATCTCCAGACTCTAACACCAACTTACTTGCAAGGTCCGCACGCTTCTGCTCGCCATACATAAACACTGCGGTGTCACCAATGGACCAAGACACCACGGGTACTCCCTTACTAAGAGACTCGGGTGACTCGTCCTTGTCTTGGTGTAAACCCAACCTTCCACCTTTTTGGTAGAAATTGGCAATACACAAATCTGCACGGATACTTGGGATTTGTCCCGGTTCAACTTGCTGAGCAATTCCTACGGTGTGGTTAACAACCGCAAGGAACTCCTCAGGTATACTCGGTATGGTAGCTCCATCTTCAGCTCGTGTGTCCTGATATGACTTGGTGTAAGGGTTCCAATCCTTACCCATGCACATCATCTTTAAGTTCATTTTCGCTCCACTTGGGTATTCGGGTGTGTAGAAACCTCCAGGTGCTGCTCCAAGCTCGTCGCATCGTCGAATGATGGATTTGTGCTTCGGGTGTCAGGTATCCTTTCAATAATATCATACCTGGTTGGATAACCTGACACTGTTCTGTCGGATAGTCGGCAATGTCGATGGTGGTATCTCCGGGGTTCGGTGTGGGTGGGATTGGATAGCAAATATTGAAGGTTCCTAAGGTTTATAAATCTCTAATTTAGGTGGTTTTTATTATACTTCAACTCGTTATTCATGTGGTTATTCATTTAGACCCACTAACACACATGCATGGAAATGCGGTAAGCAATCACTTATCTTACTTAACGGTTTAAAAGGGGTACCTGGTCTAGAAGACGATCCTGGTGCCTCTGACCGGTCCACCACGTTCAAGGCAGCCTTGCCTGCTCCCGGCCCCTTCCCCTTCTGGGAATCAGTATTTCCTTGCCCCGAGGATGGCTGATATGTAGCTTTCGGGCCCTCAATGGTAGCAGTGGCCTTACCCTTCCATTGCCCTCTAGGCCTATAGTTTCTGCCATCGGGGTTGCTGTAGCACTCAAAATCACGGTGCCCCAGCTTCTTGCAGTAGTGGCACTGCACATCGTTCCCTTTGCAGTCCTTACCGGGATGGTCACCCTTGCACCACTTGCAGAAGTAGTGGCGCTCCGGTGCAGAGCCCGTACTGGCTGCTATCACAACACACAATCAATACACACTTCACAACATAACAATACATACTTGAATCCGATATTCGAAATTAATTAGTTACCCTTGGGCGGGTGAGAGCGTAAGGGCTTAGCCGCATAGGCATAAGTGAGCTTCAGTGGCTCCTCAGTGGTAGTGGGCTGGGCTTGGCCCTTGCCATCTTGCTGCTGCTGGCCCTTCTGGGGCTGAGGGTAAGGTTTCCTCTTCTTCCCTCCTTGGTACCCTTGCGAGCTTTGGCCCTCGCTCGAGACCTTGCGCTTATGCGCATTCTCCTCGTCCCTTAGACGGACGGTGATCTCCACCTTAGCAGCGGCATGATAGCACTCCTGAGTATCAAGGTGTTAGTCATGCCCCGCAACACATTTACACACTCCATACAACATTACTCATTCACACTTAGACATTATTGGAAATTTACCTGCAAGGTATTGTACTCGGCTGGCCCCATGCCATAGCGTAGGCGGTGGCTCAACCCACTGTAGAATCGGTTTACTAAGACCCGGTTTGAGTACCCAAGTCGGGTAGAAGATGAAACAAGGTCAGTGAAGGCGGTGTAGTAGTCGTCCACCGTCATTTTGTCCCCTTGCTTTAGACTGTCAAGCTCCAGGCGCTTCGCCTCTTGCACATGCACTGGGTAGTACTTGGCCCTTAGCAATGCCGTGTACTGCTCCCATCCAAAATCTGGATCGGCCACCTTCTCGGCCCTCACAAGTTTCCACCAATTTCTAGCCGAACCCTTCAAATAAAAAGCAGCAAGTCGGACCTTGGCATCAGCAGGAACGGCCAAAGTCTGTAGGCGGTCTCAAGCTCCGAGATATACGCCTCTAGTTTAGAAGGGTCGGTCTCCCCTTTGAAAGACGGGGGCCTCAAGTCGGCCAACGCTTTCACCCAATTGGTCTCGCGTGGCTGTGGTGGTGGTGGTTCTGGCTGACCCTCTCCCCCGGGCTGTTGCTGCCCCTGCTGCACTGCAGTCACTATTTGAGGTATTACTTGTGCTAGGGCGGCCGCTACAGCTTCGGCCATCATCTGAGCGGTGGGGGTATCCCCGTGTCTCCTGGACCAGGCCCTCCACGGCCTCGTCCCCGCGGTCGCCCTGCCATCTGAACATACATGAGAGCACATTAGTATTGTGCTTACAAACTTATCGCATCACTTGTTTATAACGTCCTTTGGACGACAAGGTTTAAATTTCCTAACTCGGTATATTCCTACGCTCGGTTGTCGGTAATCAGAGCGATACTTCGCTCTGATACCACTTTTTGTAACACCCCATCCATAAACTTAACACTTAATCAATAATCGCAGCGGAAATCATTACTTAAACATATACCAAAAGGGCGGTGTTACACGCCGTTAGCCACCCACGTGGCTAACTAGGCTGTTACACAATATGTATCGGTCTGATCACACGAATCCCGAGCATAATTACAACCTTACAAAATCACCTATCCAAAAGAGAGACAATATACCGAGTGTAACTATTCAAAATCACCAACTGGCTTTACATCCATCAAAAGTAAACGACCTCGAGTGTACAAACACTACTCGGGTTCAACATCCAAAAATAACAAAACATCAACAACCTAGGATCTAAAATCTGCTTCCTCGATCCTCATCCTGCAAATAAACATAGCCCCCAAAGGGGGTCAGCAACCTTTTGCTGGCATGGTTAACGTGCAGCCCGCTGACTACCGGGATACACGCAACTATTTGTCGTTATAACATGGCGTTGATTTTATCATACAACATGCATATACATAACAGAAATTTTTGCAGAACAATAACAACACATGCATAGTGGAAACAATTCACTTTAGGTAACAACCAACATGGTTAGTCAACTTGTAAGCCTAGAGAATGTCTTCATCCTCATGTTAAGCTTAACACATATCACATTACTGTTTGTTAGTTAGATGAATAACTTAACTTGAAAGATGAGACGAGCGTAGTGACCCGAACACATCAACACATAATTTCCCCCTAGCCCGAGTGGAAGTCAGGTAGGTAGCTTTGGCTAAGCTATGGGAGGTCGAATTCCCTATAAAAGGAAAACTACCCTAACATAAGGAGATAGTCGAATCTGATTCAGATGTCGACTCCCATACATACACGCGTGACCGGAACGACCGGATTCCTCACTCCCCCGGTTAGCACTCGTTAGAAGTCCCACAATGGGAGCTTAACATAATCTCACACAAGTAAGTGTTTAAGTCCAGTTAGACATGCAAGGGAAGTAAGGCATAATATTGCAACACACATCACAACCAAACACATATAGCCGGGTTAGCACGTTCCTTAGGTTTGGAACGTTGTTACCGGATACCGTTCTCTTACGTTTCTAGACTGGGGTTAATTAATGGTTAGCACGCATTCGAGGTTACCGGTATCGGCACGTACACGTCACATTAATAATAAGAACTGTAAACTCGTTTCATGATTTAATCTTACAAGGTTGTAACACAGAAAAGCAAACAGCACACAAGCCGGTGTAATCCGGTAGGCAACAGACTGCAAGAAAACCATACCTTGGTCCTTGCCGCTCTAGTGTTCCACCGTACGTGGTTCCTAAACACGATTGATAACGTCGGTCAATTAATATACGAGACCTTTATTAATTTATCACTTCACTTGCCTTGTTTATTTTTCTTTCACACTTAATTATGATTTTTCCATCTTTTTAGTTGTTATTATAACCCACCTATATGTCCTAGACAAACCCCCCGCAAACGGAAGTCAAAACGGGGCTTAAACGAGCAATTTATGTTGGAAACTGTGACATGTCCGAACTTGTGTCCGGACATCAATGTTCGGACACAAGTCGAGACTTGAAAGGTGAAAACTGGCGTTTGTCCGAACTTGTGTCCGACATATAGGTTCGGACACAAGTCGAATGAAAATCTGGAAAATTTTTCAACCGTCCGAACTTGTGTCCGGACATATAAGTTCGGACACAAGTCGAATGAAAATTTGGAAAATTTTTCAACCGTCCGAACTTGTGTCCGGACATATAAGTTCGGACACAAGTCGAATGAAAATCTGGAAAATTTTTCAACCGTCCGAACTTGTGTCCGGACATATAAGTTCGGACACAAGTCGAATGAAAATCTGAGAAACTCTTTCAAGTGTCCGAACTTCCAATGTTCGGACGGAAGTCCGGACACACCTAAAACTCCGAAAAAATTTTCCGCAACGAGGCATGTCCGAACTTCCAAGTCCGGACGGAAGTTCGGACGTGCCTGGAAGTTCATAAAACAGTGGCGTTTTCTACACCAAAAATACACCCAAACCATACACAACTTTTGGCATTATCTCCCCATGGTTATTACATGTTTCCCCCACATTATTTAGCCCACCAAAACACTTTGACCACACTCATTCCAAAACACAATTTTGTATACAAATCCCATCATTTAACAACAACACCACAATGCACACAACCCTTAAAGTTTGGCACTTAAACAACAACAAATTAAGCACTGAATTTCCTCATATTATTAGCAACACCTGCACTTCACTAAGCATTTATATTTGCACAAACATAAACACCCTCATACATCACACACTAGTTTAAGGTAGGTTAATTACCTTTGGTTTTCTTTTCAAAACTTTCCTCTTCTCTTCACTTCTTGTTCCTCAATCGGTACTCAACCGGATAATTTGCTACACTAATGACCAAGCCAAGATAGCCACAATGAGTATTTAGGGTTTATGATTCCATCAACCCTAGAATTTAGAATTTGCTTGAACACATTGGAGGGAATTACCTTCTATTTCAAAATGAAATGTTTGGCAATGGAAATAGGGCTAGCTCCATCTCCTCTTGAAGATTTAACAAGCTTGAATATGAAGAGAAACATGGTGTTCAACACACATAAAAATCGGTTACCCTAAAATGGGGGAATGAACAGATTTTTGAGTTACTTCTTACCTTAGCACAACAAGGGGATGATGGGCTTCAAGAATATGAAGTTTCTTCTTCAAAATGTAGTACACCCATGGAAATGAAGTATGGTGTTTTGAGATTTTGAAAGGTACAAAATAATCCCCAAGGTGAGAGGAGTATTTTGGTGAAAGAATTTCTTGATTTGGAGCTAGAATGAAGAAGTTACAAGGAGATGAAGTTGGGTTGTTTTGTTGGCTTGCAAATCGCAATGGTTAGCAACAAGAAAGAAAAGAGAGCTGGGTGAGGGGAAGGAACCGTGAGTGAAGAGAATGAAGGGAGAGAGAGTGTGAGAGGGAGTTAGTGTGTGAGAGAGTTTTATTATTTTGTATTTTAGTGTGTAAAGTGAAATTAATGGAATAGAGAGGGGAATAAAATCTGATTTTATTTTACAATGTGAGAGGGTGGCACTTGGTCATTAGCAGATAACACCCGTTAATTCCCGAACTGTCAGTTTTAACAGTTCGGGTCCGATTTCCGGAATATATTTTTGATTCTAAAAATTCTTAGACTTTAATTAGTATATAATTATAGTTATAAAATCAACTATAATTTATACAAGTCCATTTTAAACGTTTTAAGGTCACGTTTTCAGTTTTCTCGAAAAACGTGTTTTAAAGTCTCGTTTGTGCTTTTAATCCATGATATGGATTCGTTTCCTTCGGGAATTTCTCCCACATGTTCGTAGTGACTAATTAGGTCTTAAAAAATATTAATTATGTAATTAACTAACATATTAAGGTTTGGGGTATTTCAATAATATTGTCCGAAGACGTCACGCACAATAATAATCTCTTACCAACCAAATGAATAATCCATATAATCATGCATAGCACACATATCGCTCTGGTCACATAGTCAAGCAATACCCGAACCGAGGCTCCCCTCAGAGGTTCGGACCACACAATGAACATACCGTACACCGTCAGACGCTCGTGTGACAACTCCCGTGTATCCTCTACCGCTCACAATGCTCGTATATCAGCTTGTACCTCTGGTACATACACTGTTCTAATATCAGTATACAATTCAAACTAACTTAACCATCCTAGACTAAGCCTTTACTTCCATCCCGTAGCCAATCCTTAGTTGATCCCTTGTTCAACTGAATGTTCGTTAATCTTAGGGTTGTAGATCTCAACTACTCGTTATAGTTTACGAGTATGTATTTATTGCTACGATGTTAACACTTATTACATGGAAGTTACGTTTACAATTTGTTTATGTATTGTCGGGCTGCATGCATACGAAAATATGGTTACATGCGCGCATGCATGAAATTTAAACATTTCGTTGTATGGGATGCCTTGCATACTTATTGATACGGGCTTGCATGAGCATTTATGTGTACATACGTATGTACGTGTATATTATAGTTGTAGTTAGTCATTGTTTACGCACTTTTTACGTGTATGTAAAATATCATATCACTGTGTACGTTTATAATACAGTTGTCGTTATGTTTACGTTTCTACTTGTAATAACATAATCCCGTATGTGACTTACTATCCACCTTATACCCTCATGCCATGTTATAAATTCACATGGTATAATTCTATAGAGTCCCTCTTATAACAAAATTCCAACCATACAATTTACTTCCAAAATTCTCCAACTTAACCCATCATTTATGTAAATGCTTATAATGCATGGTTATTCCTTAATAATCCCCTTATAATATATTCTTTTATACTTTAATATAATGTCACATTATATCATCCAAAACTATATAATATATTATGTCCAACTCTAGAATTTCCTAAACAACCCATATATATCTTCGGTAATAATGGTCTCTCTCCCACACATTTTTATTTTATAAAATCAGCCACATATTATAACTACTATATTTCCAATCTTATTACTTTATAGTATAAGGTTCTCTAACCTTATTATATACATATATTATGTATATAATTCTGAACAGCACTATTACTTTTCGGAAATCCCTATACCATTCCTACATATTTTTGATTATATTACTAATCCTTATTAATTTATACTTAAGATATTCCAACATTACATAGACATATATATATGTATATATTTACGAATAGCACCTCTCCTTTCTCAGATTTATTTATTCACCCACGATTTCCTCTTAATTACACTATAACCCCCTTAATACCATAAACTTTCATTTAATACTTAAAGCTTTATAATATACACTTAAATTATTTTAAATACCTGAAATACCCCAAACCTTGGTATGTTGTGTAAATGTTAAGCTATGGTATTTAAAGGCTAAAAAGTGCCTTAGAAACATAAATGAATCATTTAAACCGTGGTAAAACACAATAAAACACTAAGACACGGTTTGAGCAAAAACATGCTCTAAAGTTGGAGTGAACTTGGTTAGGACCCAAAGAGCCTACCAAGACTTGATAATGTTCAATTATGATTTAATAAGGCTAAATAAGTCCTTAGGAAACTTTGGTAGACAATGAAACCAAACAAAACACAAATAAATACCTTAAGGTCAATAAGAGCAAAAATGTGCTCTAAGCTTGGGATAAATGTGTATAAGACCTAATGGTCATACTTATACCTTATAAATATGTTAATGAACATATTAAATCAATTACCAAAGAAAACCAAGCTTGAAAACAAGTTAAAACGCACAAATGTGCTTTAAGAAGTCTTAAAGCACGTTTTTGAAAAATTGTCTTGTAAATGAGTTTTGAATGGCTAAATGTCCATCATTACTCTTTAATTAACATGTGTACTATATAGTATCACATTTGGGTGGCTATATCAATGGGAAATCAAAAATTTCACTTCTATGTGCCTTGTTATTGGTGAATAGTGATTTTTATAACTAGTTTGTAACATATAATGTTATAAGTGATTAAGTTGGTCAACAAAGACCAAAACACCCTTTAACTATTTGGGGCCGGTTCCTTAGTGACTCACCACACCTACACAAAAAATGAGTTAACTAAATGATAAAGCAAAAGTTACTATACACTTTAGTACAAATATCTTCTAAAAGCAAAAGCAAACCTCATTCTCTCATTTGCCTCCTTATTCACACGATCCCATTCTCCTTCTCCTTCTCTTCTTCTTGTTCTCTCTCGGTATACACCAACACCACCATGGAAGTTCCATCTTTGACCACTGTAAAATCTTGCTCACTTAACCAAATCAAAAACAAACACCACCATTCTCTTAGTTAAGCCAAGCTCTACAATCTTGTCTTTCAAAACTTCAAAACCTCCATTTCGGTGCCAAGAGAAACCTCCATGGGAAGAGCTTGAGCTCATCTTTTCATGCCTTGACATTCTCCTTTGCTTCAAGGTAAGGAAACTCAAAGAAAATCATGTTTCCTCCTCATGTTTTGTTGTCCGAAAATCACCATTAATGGTGCTTTATATTGCCTTGTTCTAGCTTCATTCCAAGCTTTCATGGACTAGGAGGAGTCCTCTCTTGATATATATTCAAGCTCTCTTTCCATTCCAAGGTAAAACAATCATGTTAATACCTTAAGATAATAAATGTAACTAGGGTTTACAATGAGATAAAGCTTAAAGCTCATATACTCATTTCAATGTTGGTATATTGTTTAGTTGTTGGCAAGGAACCAAATGCCCTACCGGTTTACAAGAAACAAGAAAGAAATTTGTGAGGAAAAGAGGTAAACAAGCTATCTCAATGTGGTTTAATGCCTTAGGAGAAATAAGCTTATGATGCTTGTTAAAACTACCTAAAGAGCAAATGGTAAATGAGCTAGTAAAATGCTCTCAAGGAGTTTATTAAAGGAATGTATTGTTGGGTGTATTTGCAGGTCAAAGGCATTATTATGTGGGAAATTCAGTGTTTAAGGTTTATGCAATTTAAGGGCCTAAGAGCCATGCATTTAAGGGCCTAAGTGCCAAGCAATTTAAGTTATGCACTATATTGTGATGTAGTGCTTAATGTGTGAAGTTTGTGTATAAATGTGTTTGATGGATTTTAGGTGTTCTTGGATGAATTAAGGTAAAACCTAAGTGTTTGGATGTGGGTATATACTAGAGAAGCTATGGCCAAATTTGGGAAATGTGTAAGAAGTTTTAAGTGTGGTAAGTGAGTTTTGGTGAACTAGGAAGGATTAAAGGTGAATGAATGTTTACTTGAGAAGAAAACATGTATTAAGGTGATTTAGAGTGATGCAAGGATTTAGGTGTTATCTTGGAAGTTCTAGGAATTCAATGTGTGTTTTGAGGATGTATTTAAGTCTTGGAGGAGTTTGTTTAAGGTTAGGTAATGTTGATGTTCAAGGAACAAGTGATGTTTAGGTATGATGTGAAGAGGATTTAGTTAGTAAGAAAAGAAGTTGAGGGATGATGATAAGGTGTAGAGCATACACCTTGGTATTTTGGTCATTATAGGTGAAATGCCACCTAGAAATCATAAGGAGAAAACATTGTAAGTGTTAGGAATTTTGTGGAGATATAAGTAAAGGTTTAAGGAATTAGGAAAAATAGTTTTGTGAGTGTTTAAGAATATCTTAAGGGTGTGTTTGAAGTGCCAAATGATGTTAGAACACATTAAGAGGCCTTAGGAGAAGTTTGGTGAAGATTTGACAAAGTTTGGGTAAGTTTAGGAGGCGACCGACCCAGGGGCCGACCCAGTTTGTGGGTCGGTCGAGCCTCTGTAATGTTAGGAAATGTTCGGTAATGGTCCGACCCAAAAGGGTGGGTCGGACATGGGTCGGTCGGTCAGTTTCAAAGGAGGGAAAATGTTCGCACATGGACCGACCCAGAATGGTGGGTCGGACGTGGGTCGGACGGGCATGTTTGTAAGGAAGTAAAAGGGTCTGTAATGGACCGACCCAGGTGGGTCGGTCGTGGGTCGGTCGGACCAAAAACATGGTTTAAGGTTATGAAATCATATGTTGATGGGGATTGGTAGGTAATGATGTTTAAGGATGTTAAGGACATGTTAGGTGAGTTTTAATGACAATAATGGGTAAAATTGTATTAAATGTGAGAGTAAAACAGTTAAAAATGTAAAGTTATGTAACTAAGTTAACGGGGAAAAATTAAGCATTGACTTAAATAATCAAGCAAACCCCGTTGTTAATAAAACACATGTGATGTTAACAGTTGTTCGAGAATTGCTCGAGGAACATAAGTGGACGTGGTAAAGTGGACTCCGGTGACAGGTATGGTTTTCTTGCAACCTGTGTCCTACCGGATTACACCGGCTTGTATGCCAATGTGTTTTTTGTATGTTTGCCACGTTATGAGATAAATCATGAAACGAGTTTACAGTCGTTATTGTTATTGTATGTTTACGTGCCGATACCGGTAACCTCGAATGCGCTTGAAGGGCTAGTTAACCTCTATTAGGTAAACGTAGGAGAACGGTATCCGGTAACAACGTTTCCGACTTAAGGAACGTTCTAACCACGGCTATGCGTGAGTTGGTTATGTGATGTTTGTGCGTGATGTTTGTATGTGAATGTATGACTCTCTCCTCCCTTGTGTGCTTAACTCGGTTATGATACCGTATGGTGTGTGGTTGTGGTAGGCTCCATAATGGATCTCTAACTACTTATTTATAAGTCTATGGGCTAATGGGGGGTGAGGAGTCCGGTAGTTTCCGGCCACGCGTGTGATGGTGGGGGTCGTTATCATATCCAGTTCGGCTCCCTTGGTGTATGTTTAGGTGGTATTCCAATTTGGTTTCAACCTTCCCTTAGCTTATCCAAAGCTAGTTTACTGACTCACGTCGGGCCATAGGGGCATACTGTGTTGTTTGGTGTGCTTGGGATCACTATATCCGACACACCTTGGGTTTAAGTCAACCGTTCAAATAACAGGATGGTGATGAGGTAATTAACGAGCTTGGTATGAGTTTGGCAACAATCTCTATGCTCATGGTATGGACTAACTATGATGGAAGGTTCCTTGTGAGAACCGAATTTATGATGTTATGTAATGTTATGGTGCTATGCAAATTCCCTTGCTATGCTAAGGTATATATATACATATTGGATGTTTAGAATGATGGTGAGGTTATCATGTGTATGTAGAAACCAGAAAGGTTGTTATGTTTGTCATATAAGGAATGAGATATGTTGTATGTTATGGAATGTGTGGATCATGGAAATGAATCCCAGTTTGACAAGAGGCGTTTAAGGATAACCCGATTGTGGGTACACGTCGTTCGTTAAGGAAGTAGCTCCGTTTAGAGGAGAGCCACTCTAGGGTTTAAGGAATCGGATGGTGGTTAAGTGTGGATGTTTGGTTATAGGTTGAGCCCATTGAGGCGAAATATTATGTGTTGTATGTTTATGGTTGTATGCATGATTTAAATATAATCAACTGCATGCTAAGACGACAATTAGTTGTGCGTGGCCCGGTAGCATGCGGGCTGCGGGATTACCATACCAGCAAAGGTGCTGAGCCCCTTGGGGCCACCCCTTTCTCTTCTTTTCCTATTTCAGGTACGAAGTGCTGGAAGCCGTTCGAGAGTAGGACGGGTAGTCATTGTACATGGGTAAACTTTTAAGTGTATGTATACAGTAGGTGTAGTAGACCGAAGTTGTTCGGCAGTAGTTTAAATACTCGGTACAGGGGAGTGTATGTATATAATAAATGTTGAAGATGGAATGAGTATTGTATTGTGTAGTTGCTCGGGAATCTAGTCCATCAGACCGATACAAATGTACATGTATTAGCCTTGTTAGCCACGTGGGTGGTTAACGGCGTGTAACACCATTGGAATAAGTAATGTGATGAGTTGAGTTTCCGCTGCAGATTGTTATTATGTGTTGGTTGTTGGATGGGGTGTTACAAAAAGTGGTATCAGAGCGAAGTATCGCTCTGATGACTGAATTACCGAGCTTAGGAATACCGAGTTAGGATTTAAGTACTTTGGGTTAAGGGTTGAGTGATAGCGTGAGAGATACGCTAGATAGGAACTACCAGTGAATACTGGAAACCTACAATATCCATCCCACCCTCCACAATCCCTGTTTTATAACTTGGGAAACAACGCCAGAGAGATGGGAGTCCACTCTCACTCGGGAATACCCGATCTGGCTGTTATTAAATACCTTAGGGTACGGGAACCTGTCATACGGTAGATCCCGAAAACTGGGAATCCCGGAGACGGTCTCCATCTAACAATGTTAACCGCATTTCATAGCGAAGAATGAAGGATTTTGTATAGAGAATAGAATTTCTGGCAACCTGGGTCGACATGCTGAGCAGTCGAGAACCAGCTTGCAACGCACCAACCGTGCAACAGGCAAGAAATGGATTAAAGAAACCCGAGACAAGAGTCTACGGAACCACAGTTGATAAATAATACACCAACGGTATACCAACCGACAAGGAACTACAATGTAGTGCCCAAACAAGAGACAAGTCTCAGTAACCACGACAAGTGCGTGGAACGGGCTATAAGGAGGATACAATACTAAGACAGAGGGGTCTCCCAGAATGGGAAACACCCTAGTTAATGATTATTATGTGAATACAGTGAGGATTCACCTAGACAAGTTATCAAGACAGTAAGATCAGTGAGGGCCAACAAGGCCACTGATGACAATATGGTAAAACAATACCACAACCGGTAGTGTCAAACCGATAGCCAGTTAGCATGGCGCACTTGCCATAGCAAGTGCTGCTATAACAGGGCTGTTCGGAAAATTCATAACCACTACAGGTACTTGGAAAAGTACCATGGAGTTAAATGTGATCGTCATAACAGTGGAAGGGCCTGTTAGCCTAACCTCTGTAATTGGAAGTACACCAGTCAGCCAGAAGCTAGACTTGACTAAGGTAAGAAGATGTTGTAAAACCATGGAAAATTTTCTTTCAAACCTAATCTTTCACAAACCCTTTTCTTTTCAAACCGGATTTTCTTTCAGACCAACACTTCTTTCCAACCTTCTTTAAACCAAACCAGTGAAACCAAGAGCAACTGACAAGGATGCAACAGTGGATAAACTTTCCCTCGATTAAGTTCGGGAAGTAAGGAATGAATATTGTCACGGGACAATATAAGGGAGTTGACAACAGAATACTTCACCTAGGCGTGTGACG
This sequence comes from Limonium bicolor, assembly GCA_023374045.1. Taxonomy (NCBI): domain Eukaryota; kingdom Viridiplantae; phylum Streptophyta; class Magnoliopsida; order Caryophyllales; family Plumbaginaceae; genus Limonium; species Limonium bicolor. The sequence continues at coordinate 292,801,125 of CM041779.1, forward strand.
GACACTACAAGTGTACCAACGTGTTGTGGGACGACCGCACTCCGATAGGAGCATGTGGACCGACAGACCTACTTATAGGTTAGTTGGGTAAGTAGTAATGTATCAGTATGATACCCCATATATGTATACGAGTAGAGTCCAGAACACGGGAAGTAGTCGACTCCGTCTACGGTCAGCAGTATAAATCAAACAGGAGCTAGAAAATACAAGGAATGCTTGAAGTAAGGAACTCAGTTAAGTTAACGAGACTAAAGGAATTAGTAATTCCTTTCAAGGAAATGTTTAAGAGTCAGGAGTGCGAAGTGCACAAACTGTTAAGTAAAGACATAGCATATGTCTTAAGGATCCTCAGGGATAAACATGATAGCTGGAAAGCAGGGCAAGGCAGATGCCTAATGTGGACACATTAATGTGCAACGAACGGGATGAAACTCCCAGAATCAGTACCTACATATTAGGAAATGTTGATCTTTACAGAAGAAGATAATAACAGAATGTACCAAAAAGTGTGAAACTATGTAAGGCATAACGTAACGACACCCAGGAGAAATCCTTGAAGGGTGTGCGCATCAACAATTGTTGAACGAAATGACATGACAGAAACACAAGGGTTGAAATTAACACCCAGTTTAGACATAAGTGGTCAGGAGACGGACTGACAAACCTAAGGGGCATCCCATGAAAGGAAAGGAATGCACGACCTTGTCATGGAGCCCACTACAACCTCTAAACAGTAATATGTACAGAGAGTACATGTGTGGACAGCCTACAATGAGCCCAGCTCAAGGCAAATAAGGCTTATAAGCCATAAACAAGATATGTATATGATTCGGTTGATTGTAGAAGTTTATGTGGTATAAGTGAATAGAGTGGTAAGCGAACCACTGCATTAAGAGTGGGGATACCTCTCGATATTGTGAGACCGCAGAGCGGTAGTTATGTGAATCAAGTTCAAGAGATATGTGGAGGATGGACCACGTTGTTATTACCCCAGGGTGATTTGAATAAATAACACAAAAAAAGTGCTCGTACCTGTTGTGTACACAGGAAGAGTAATAAGTTGATAGCAATCACCGTAGGTGTGAAGCTAAATGTGTAGCGAACAACGCTCAAGGGAAAATAGTAGTATATTCAAAATCAGCCAAATAAGTGGCCAGATAAACCCAGCATAATAGCAGAAGCTAATATAATAGCAGATGCAGTATAAGTTGATGTTATATAATGAGAAAGGACACGGCGCGCAATAAGCGACCGTTGTATGAGGATGGTTAGATGATAAAATGGTGAGTAAGCAGAGTTGTGAGTTAAACCCAGTGGAGGTACAACATTAAGCGATAGCAAACGAACCGAGCAGTAAGCCGGTGGCAGTGTTAGATAAGGATTTCAGTGAAAATTCCTATCGCAATCGCATAAGGATTGCTGTCAAGTTTACGCCTCTGCACTCTGTATGACTGAGTGTTTTGGTATTGCACTTGCGCAGTAATGATCGAGTGGGATAGCTAGGAATTGGAAACATGTTGATGGTGGAAGAATAATGTTATAATGGCCGATGCATAGGAAATGCAAGGCCGCACCAATAAAGGATACTGTACAAAACCAATGTGGAGACATGATTAACAGTAAGTGACTACATAGCACTAACTGCCAAATATCGGTATGGAATATACCCCAATATTGTAAATAGCTGAGAGAGCACTACACACTTGGTAGTAGCTCAATCTCAACCGACAGTAAGTCGGTAGAAGTAAGTCAATCATTGCGAATTACATGTAGTTTATGCTGTAAGCTATGGAGAATGGATGGAAAATTGTGAAACTCACCGAATTCGCTCAGGGTAAAGATACCATGCGTCGGTTGAGAAACCATTGTTACCTCGATAAGGTAATACATTGGAGATGTACAATACATTAACAGTAACGAATGGGGCAAACCAGCTCTATAATTATCAGGGTTGCGCAACAGAGGCCAGTGAGCCCATGCGTCAGGTACCGAATATATGGTGAATATGAATAATGACTAGTTATCAATACCTAAAAGCCTCACAGGCCAGGACCGAAACCGGTTATGAGTTACAACTCCAATGCGAATTCTTGGTTTAGGGACTAAACCGCCAATATGGTTAAGATCCTCTAATCAGAATCCATTGTGTAATGACCGCGTGGAAGTTAAAACACTTCACGACGGCAGAACATTTTAAGCTAATGCTCAGTGATTGATTACGTGGGCGTAATCCCTTTTAAGGGGGGTAGAGCGCAAAACCACTTAGTGTGTTTTACCGTACAAGTGTACGCGAACTAGGTGTGCATAGCACAAAATGATTGTTATGATGGTTGGCGCGTGTGTTATATAAACATACGCATTTATTTGTGGGTAAATTGTGGTAATTGCGCACAGAAGATGCGAATACCATTGTGGAAGTGTGTGATTTTGTAACATGGTGTGTGAGAGTACAAGTGGAAGGGAGTAAAGAAACTCCCGGGGATCTAAAACCCCGATGGTGCATAAATGTAAACCATGTATTGTATTTTGATAAAAATATGTATATATATACAGTGTTGTGATTTGAAGGGTAGACCGACATAGAACCTAGTGAGAATAAATTCCCTAGGTAACTTGAATTAAGTTGGATTTGGGTGATGATTGATAGACGGAGTTCTATCCCTTGGAGATGTCATGATTATGACTAGAAGGATTCAAAGATAGAAAATGGGATATGCTTGAATTAATTGTTGGTTGAAAATGAGGTGGGAGGTGAAACTTGATTATCATGAGATCAAGGGAAGCCGAACACAATTGGGGTGGAAAGATAGTTCAACACTGATGCTGATCACATCAGGGTTGGATGACTCTTGAAGCTCCCTGTAAGTGGTCATAAATAACTATATTAAGAAAGATACAAAGAGCATAAATCGGACTTGGAGTTGTATGGTGTTTTCAAAAGAATTTTCAATTGGTGTTTTCAAACAATCGATTAATATTTTGAATAAAAGATCTTCTTATACTTAACCTCACAAGGAAATTTTAAATTTAAGTGATTGTTTTAATTTCCCAAAGGCACGGGGACGGAAGGCGTCCATCGCGACCGGGTTCTGCGGGATCATAGTGTATATCAAGGATATTTTTGATTGCTATACATGCTCTGACATGTTGTGTGGTATGTGTAATGAATGTTGTTTTGACTTGGATTTCCTAAAGTGTATACTATCAAGGCCTATGGGTCTAAATGTGTGGTGTTACATAGACCTATGTGTCTAGAGACTGTTATGTTATGGGGACCTATGTGTCCAAATGATGTGGATATGTTGCCCGGACCATTAAGTCCGAGGTTGGATGTAAAGGGTGGTTGGTAATGGAAGTTTTATGGATATAAGTAATTCCCGTATTCTAATCCAATGATGCGAGGAAATGTGAACTTCGAGGACGAAGTTCTTTTAAGGGGGTAGATTGAAATACCCCAAACCTTGGTATGTTGTGTAAATGTTAAGCTATGGTATTTAAAGGCTAAAAAGTGCCTTAGAAACATAAATGAATCATTTAAACCATGGTAAACACAATAAAACACTAAGACACGGTTGAGCAAAAATGCTCTAAATGAGTGAACTTGGTTAGGACCCAAAGAGCCTACCAAGACTTGATAATGTTCAATTATGATTTAATAAGGCTAAATAAGTCCTTAGGAAACTTTGGTAGACAATGAAACCAAACAAAACAAACCATAAATAATACCTTAAGTCAATAAGAGCAAAAATGTGCTCTAAGCTTGGGATAAATGTGTATAAGACCTAATGGTCATACTTATACCTTATAAATATGTTAATGAACATATTAAATCAATTACCAAAGAAAACCAAGCTTGAAAACAAGTTAACGCAAAATGTGCTTTAAAGAAGTCTTAAAGCACGTTTTTGAAAAATTGTCTTGTAAATGAGTTTTGAATGGCTAAATGTCCATCATTACTCTTTAATTAACATGTGTATATAGTATCACATTTGGGTGGCTATATCAATGGGAAATCAAAAATTTCACTTCTATGTGCCTTGTTATTGGTGAATAGTGATTTTTATAACTAGTTTGTAACATATAATGTTATAAGTGATTAAGTTGGTCCAAAGACCAAAACACCCTTTTAACTATTTGGGGCCGGTTTTCCTTAGTGACTCACCACACCTACACAAATAAATGAGTTAGCTAAATGATAAAGCAAAAGTTACTATACACTTTAGTACAAATATCTTCTAAAAGCAAAAGCAAACCTCATTCTCTCATTTGCCTCCTTATTCACACGATCCCATTCTCCTTCTCCCTCTCTTCTTCTTGTTCTCTCTCGTGATACACCAACCACCATGGAAGTCCATCTTTGACCACTTGTAAAATCTTGCTCACTTAACCAAATCAAAAACAAACACCACCATTCTTTTAGTTAAGCCAAGCTCTACAATCTTGTCTTTTCAAAACTTCAAAACCTCCATTCCGGTGCCAAGAGAAACCTCCATGGGAAGAGCTTGAGCTCATCTTTTCATGCCTTGACATTCTCCTTTGCTTCAAGGTAAGGAAACTCAAGAAAATCCATGTTTCCTCCATGTTTTGGTTGTCCGAAAATTCACCATTAATGGTGCTCTTATATTGCCTTGTTCTAGCTTCATTCCAAGCTTTCATGGACTAGAGGAGTCCTCTCTTGATATATATTCAAGCTCTCTTTCCATTCCAAGGTAAAACAATCATGTTAATACCTTAAGATAATAAATGTAACTAGGGTTTACAATGAGATAAAGCTTAAAGCTTATACTCATTTAATGTTGGTATATTGTTTAGTTGTTGGCAAGGAACCAAATGCCCTACCGGTTTTACAAAGAAACAAGAAAGAAATTTGTGAGGAAAGAGGTAAACAAGCTATCTCAATGTGGTTTAATGCCTTAGGAGAATAAGCTTATGAATGCTTGTTAAAACTACCTAAGAGCAAATGGTAATGAGCTAGTAAAATGCTCTCAAGAGTTTATTAAAGGAATATGTATTGTTGGGTGTATTTGCAGGTCAAAGGCATTATTATGTGGGAAATTCAGTGTTTAAGGTTTATGCAATTTAAGGGCCTAAGAGCCATGCATTTAAGGGCCTAAGTGCCAAGCAATTTAAGTTATGCACTATATTGTGATGTAGTGCTCAATGTGTGAAGTTTGTGTATACAATGTGTTTGATGGATTTTAGGTGTTCTTGGATGAAATAAGGTAGAAACCTAAGTGTTTGGATGTGGGTATATACTAGAGAAGCTATGGCCAAATTTGGGAAATGTGTAAGAAGTTTTAAGTGTGGTAAGTGAGTTTTGGTGAACTAGGAAGGATTAAAGGTGAATGAATGTTTACTTGAGAAGAAAACATGTATTAAGGTGATTTAGAGTGATGCAAGGATTTAGGTGTTATCTTGGAAGTTCTAGGAATTCAATGTGTGTTTTGAGATGTATTTAAGTCTTGGAGAGTTTGTTTAAGGTTAGGTAATGTTGATGTTCAAGGAACAAGTGATGTTTAGGTATGATGTGAAGAGGAGATTTAGTTAGTAAGAAAAGAAGTTGAGGGATGATGATAAGGTGTAGAGCATACACCTTGGTATTTTGGTCATTATAGGTGAAATGCCACCTAGAAATCATAAGGAGAAAACATTGTAAGTGTTAGGAATTTTGTGGAGATATAAGTAAAGGTTTAAGGAATTAGGAAAAATAGTTTTGTGAGTGTTTAAGAATATCTTAAGGTGTGTTTGAAGTGCCAAATGATGTTAGAACACATTAAGAGGCCTTAGGAGAAGTTTGGTGAAGATTTGACAAAGTTTGGGTAAGTTTAGGAGGCGACCGACCCAGGGGCCGACCCAGTTTGTGGGTCGGTCGAGCCTCTGTAAATGTTAGGAATATGTTCGGTAATGGTTCCGACCCAAAAGGGTGGGTCGTACATGGTCGGTCGGTCCATTCAAAGGGAAAATGTCGCACATGGACCGACCCAGAATGGTGGGTCGACGTGGTCGGACGGGCATGTTTGTTAAGGAAGTTAAAAGGGTTCTGTAATGGACCGACCCAAAGGGTGGGTCGTCGGTGGGTCGTCGGACCAAAAACATGGTTAAGGTTATGAATCATATGTGATGATGGGATTGTAGGTATGATGTTATGAGGATGTTTAAGGACATGTTAGGTGATTTTAATGACAATAAATGGGTTAAAATTGTATTAGAATGTTAGAGTAAACATGTTAAAAATGTAAGTTTGTAACTAAGTTAACGGGAAAAATTAAGCATTGACTTTAATAATCAAGCAAACCCTGTTGTTAAAAAAAACACATGTGATGTTAACAGTTGTTCGAGAATTGCTCGAGGAACATAAGGACGTGTAAGTGGACTCCGGTGACAGGTATGGTTTTCTTGCAACCTTGTCCTACCGGATTACACCGGCTTGTATGCCAATGTGTTTTTTTCTGTATGTTTGCCACGTTGTGAGATAAATTATGAAACGAGTTTAACATCGTTATTGTTATTGTATGTTTACTGCCGATACCGGTAACCTCGAATGCGCTTGAAGGGCTAGTGAACCTCTATTAGGTCGTAGTAGAACGGTATCCGGTAACAACGTTTCCGACTTAAGGAACGTTCTAACCACGGCTATGCGTGAGTTTGGTTATGTGATGTTGGTGCGTGATGTTTGTATGTGAATGTATGACTCTCTCCTCCCTTGTGTGCTTAACTCGGTTATGATCCGTATGGTGTGTGGTTGTGGTAGGCTCCGTAATGGATCTCTACTACTTATTTATAAGTGTCTATGGGCTAATGGGGGTGAGGAGTCCGGTAGTTTCCGGCCACGCGTGTGATGGTGGGGGTCGTTATCATATCCAGTTCGGCTCCCTTGGTGTATGTTTAGGTGGTATTCCAATTTGTTTCAACCTTCCCTTAGCTTATCCAAAGCTAGTTTACTGACTCACGTCGGGCCATAGGGGCATCTGTGTTGTTTGGTGTGCTTGGGATCACTATATCCGACACACCTTGGGTTTAAGTCAACCGTTCAAATAACAGGATGGTGATGAGGTAATTAACGAGCTTGGTATGAGTTTTGGCAACAATCTCTATCTCATGTATGGACTACTATGATGGAAGGTTCCTTGTGAGAACCGAATTTATGATGTTATGTAATGTTATGGTGCTATGCAATTCCCTTGCTATGCAAAGGTATATATATATACATATTGGATGTTTAAATGATGTGAGGTTATCATGTGTATGTAGAAACCAGAAAGGTTGTATGTTTGTCATATAAGGAATGTGATATGTTGTATGTTATGGAATGTGTGGATCATGGAAATGAATCCCAGTTTGCGACAAGAGGCGTTTAAGGATAACCCGATCGTTGGGTACACGTCGTTCGTTAAGGAAGTAGCTCCGTTTAGAGGAGAGCCACTCTAGGGTTTAAGGAATCGTTGGGTGGTTGGTTAAGTGTGGATGTTTTGGTTATAGGTTGAGCCCATTGAGGCGAAATATTATGTGTTGTATGTTTATGGCTTGTATGCATGATTTAAATATAATCAACTGCATGCTAAGACGACAATTAGTTGTGCGTGGCCCGGTAGCATGCGGGCTGCGGGACTACCATACCAGCAAAGGTGCTGAGCCCCTTGGGGCCACCCCTTTCTCTTCTTTTCCTATTTCAGGTACGAAGTGCTGGAAGCCGTTCGAGAGTAGGACGGGTAGTCATTGTACATGGGTAAACTTTTAAGTGTATGTATCAGAAGGTGTAGTAGGACCGAAATTGTTATCGGCAGTAGTTTGTAATACTCGGTACAGGGGAAGTGTATGTATAATAAATGTTGAAGATGGAATGAGTATTGTATTGTGTAGTTGCTCGGGAATCTAGTCCTCAGACCGATACAATGTACATGTATTAGCCTTGTTAGCCACGTGGGTGGTTAACGGCGTGTAACACCATTGGAATAAGTAATGTGATGAGTTGAGTTTCCGCTGCAGATTGTTATTATGTGTTGGTTGTTGAATGGGGTGTTACAATACCAAAACCAACCCAATATTTTCTTAATTCTCAATAGATCCCCTAATGTTCGGTTTTAATGCACCTTAACCCTTAACTTTCATTATTTATACTTTGACCCACCTTTCTCTTATAACTTATAATTTAACATCATCAAAACTTTATATTATACACATTGATTTATTTAATTCCAAAAACCAACCAGTATTTTCTTCAAATTTCCGAACAACCCCAAAGGTTGTTCTAATTCCCATTCCCACCCAAATTTTCGGTTATTTACCAAGTAGCCCATAAGTTTTATAAAATGTTACATTTTAATACTCAAACTATATGTTTATACTCCTTAATTAAATAAATTACCAAATCAACTCATAATTTACCCAGATTTACATACAGACCCATAAGTTTTATTTAAATTCCATTCCAGCCCCCAATCTTCGAAAATCACATTATAGACCCATAAATTTTAAATTGTTACACATTAGCACTTAACCATATATTATACCCTTAATTAATTAATTCCTTAAACCAATCCCAAAAATCTTTAAGTTCCCAACCAGACCCCTAGGGTCTTAATATTTATTTTCCAACACTTATATTTTCGGTAATTACATAAACACCCCTTTTCTTTTATAAATGTTATTTTTAACTTAATATTTATCTAAATACTCAAAATAGTTATTCTTATCTTTTTAATTTAGTCAAACCTCACTTGTGGTCAAGGTTGACCACCTAAATCATTCCTTTGACCAGATTTTTTTTTATTTATGAAATTACCCCAATTAGTGCTCTATTTTTATATTTAACCTCTAATCTCATAAAATTCAAATTTTAATCCTCCTCGGTTTCTATTTATATTTAATGTTCTATATTTCTTCTTATTTATGTTTTGGCCCCATATATAATTTATTTATTTACTTAGACATTTTGTAAGGTTTTAAAATTCATCTAAGCCAGTTATATACCCATACCTTTCTAATATATTCCTAGGTATTCATATTTGCTAGAACAATAATCTTTGTACCAGAAAAAATATACAATCTTTTTAAATCCGTTTATAAATTTAGTAATAGCCATTTAAAGCTCAAATTACACATAATAATATAACCTAATTATATGGCCTTAAAATAGCATTATAACAACTTTTAAATGCCATTAAAATGTACTTAAAATTGTATGGTCACGGTTAACACCAGAATTTTATATAGTTATTTAAATCATTCTAAAACCTCAATAGTAATTATTTAAGGTTTTAAATGAACGTGATAAGAATGCCTAATTATGTGGCTTAAACATAGCACACCATTTACTATAAATGACATTAAAATGCCTCAAAATAACTTCAACACTCTCTTTTTTTTTACAGAGTTCTATTTAGTTGTCTTAAGTCATTCTCTCCTAGTTTTACATCAACACCTAAATTCACCACTCTATCGTGAAGTTTTAATTTGCTGTAATTTACTAAGTTTGAATAATATCTATGTACGCAGTATACTGTCGGTCCTATACCATGCTACAACAAAGTTTTGAATTCAGAAACAGCAGAGGTTACATACTATTTTACTGCTTATTGATCGCTTCACAAATGCAATAAGAGGAACAAGGTACTGGCATCATTATACTCGCCAAAGAGGAGGTAAACTTGAGCAAATTACCATTTTCAGAATAAACTGGTTCCTTCCCCCAATCTGATGTGCGAGATGTTTCACGGTTCCAGAACAGAAATGTTTTCATTCCCTCAATCTGGTGTATAGCAGAGATGGCCAAAACTTCAATGGTGGTAACTAATCGATAGAAGAACAAGAGGAGTTTAGGTACGTTACCAATACTGAAATTAATTGTTTCTGCCCCTCCCCAATAATGTGTATAGATGCAACAGTCACTGTAGAGATTGAACAGAGCGCATGGCTGTATTCTGCCTGGTACACAACATGTAGTAGGCTCAAGAAGGGATGAAGAGAGAGGTGTATGTTACTTTTTTGCCAGAACACAAGTGAAGAAAATGAAGTACAAGTTGTTTATCACCGTGTAGTCTAGCAATTTAAGAGGGGAAATGAAGACAACGCAAGTATGTATGTTCTGTCGCCAGTTAAGGGTGACAAAACTTACCGGTTATGGGAGAAGCGTTTCAACCTTGTTCAATCTGGTGTGCTGATTGAAATCTAAATGAAGAAATCAACTGGAATTGATTGAAACTCAGAAGAGAGCCTTTCGCTCAAACATACCCAACAACTCGCAGTAATGATACAGAACCCTAACCTTCACTCTAATACTACAATCGGAAAAGAAAACCACACCAAACCGGGTTCACTAGACCTGGTTCACTACATGAAACAGAGATATAATTACAACGGTAATAGAACCCTAAACTTAAGTATCAGTTCAGTAGCTATCTAACACCCCCTTCAAACCTTAGAAGGAAATCCTTATAAGGTTTGCTAAGACTGAATTGTAACAGCTACTGAACAAATGTAAGCTAAGGCACATCTAGGTTGAGACCCATTCTTCTCATCTGCAGTGGATAGGATTTACCAAGAAGCAACTTAGTCAGTACATCAACTACTTGTTTTTCAGAAGAGACAAACTCCACTATCATCATCCCTTCTTGTACCTTTTGCCTAACAAAATGCACATCGATCTCGATGTGCTTGGTCCTCTCATGTAGGACGGGATTCCTAGCAATGTAAATCGCCGCCTGACTGTCTGATTTGACTGGCACGGGAAGAATGTTTTCCACTCCTAGCTCGCACAAAACTCTTGTAATCCAACTGAGCTCAGCAGTCACAGCCCTCATGGCTCAGTACTCTGCTTCAGCTGATGATAAAGACACCGTGGTCTGTTTTCTGGACTTCCAGGACAGGGGACTGCCTCCCAATTGAATGAAAAAGCCACTAATCGACTTCCTTGTATTAGGACATCCTGCCCAGTCAGAGTCATAGTAAACTGTTAGAGTAAAATCATCTCTGTTATTGAACATTAACCCATAATTAACAGTGCCTATAATATAATTTAACACATGAAGAGCAACATTGTAATGCACATCAGAAGGCGAACTAAGAAATTGACTCAAAACTTGAATTGTAAACCCGAGATCTGGTCTACTATGAGCAAGGTAACTAATTCTGCCAACTAACCTTCTATACAGTAAAGGATCTGCTAGGGTTTTTCCATCATTTCTCCTCAGCTTAATCCCACTATCAAGAGGACTTACAACGTCTTTTCCATTCAAACAATTAAATTCTGTCAACAAATCCTCACAATACTTCCTTTGGGTTAGAATGATCCCCTCTGTGGTATGCAGAAACTGCATACCTAAGAAGTAATTTATCTTTCCCAGGTCTTTAATTCTAAATTCCTTATTCAATTTCTCTTTAACCTTGCTGATCAGGGCCAGACTACTTGTTGTTATCAGTATATCATCCACATACATAATTAAGTAGCAAACTTTATCATTATCAAGTCTAACAAACAGAGAGTAATCATTAAGTGATTTTGTAAAGGCAAAAGATTTGAGGAAATGACTCAGCCTATGATGCCGCTGCCTAGATGCCCGTTTAAGGCCACAGAGGGACTTGTTTAGTTTACACACCTTTCATGTTTTTTCTTCTTTATGACCTAGAGGAATCTCCATGTACACACTCTCATCTAAATCCCCGTGCAAAAAGCATTGTTGATGTCTAATTGACTCACCAACCATTTCCTTTTAGTTGCCACTATAATTAATGCCTTAATTGTTGTAAACTTTACAACTGGGGAAAAAGTCTCAAGGTAGTCAATACCATACCTCTGTGTGTACCCTTTGGCCACCAACCTTGCCTTATATCTCTTTGTACTCCCATCTGCCCTACACTTTATCTTATATACCCATTTGCACTTTATTGGTTTCACTCCCCGAGGAAGATCAACTAGGGTCCATGTATTATTTCTTTCTAGTGCTTGGAACTCATCATTCATAGCCCTTCTCCATTTGTGGTCTTTAATGGCCTCATTATAATCATTAGGTTCTGTTAACTTACTGAGATTAGCATGGAAACTATAAGAACTATCCTTGTCCGTTAAAACTAAGCCTACTGTAGAAGGAAAATTTCTGGTTCCTATGATGCTGCTATTCTCATTTAATTCAACAATGTCAGGCTCATGCTCCTCCATATAAGAATTAACAAAGTTAACAGATGCAGCTCTATCCTTTAGAATTTGTGAAAAATAGTCAAATAGGTTTCAGGTTGATACTTACCTTTTCCAGATGCAGTAATTCCAACCACGTAGTCCTTCAGGTAGGATGGGGAGTTTCTGAGTCTCCTGACCTCCTTAGGTTCTGGTTTTCTTCTTCTGTGCACTCTGTATGTCTTCCCTCTACAGTCTCCTCTCTTGTTTCTCTTTCAGATGTTTGGATGCATTCTCTGGAAGGCTGACTTGTATTGATTCCTTCTTCAGCTTCTGTTGTGTCTTGAGGCCCTTCATCTCCCTCTTCTCCATGCTGAACCTGTTTATTGTTTTGCTTTACACTTGGTAGATTTTCGTCAGTCTCAAAGAGAAAATCATCTTCACACATTACTATATCATTTCCAGGCATAGCAGGGATAATTTCAACTTCACTGTCTAACTGTTGCCTAAAGGGATATACCCTTTCATGAAAAATGACATCTCTGTTATAGATTATTTTTTCATCATCTATGTCATACAGTCTATACCCCTTTTTATCTTGCCCATAGCCTAGGAAAACACACTTTGTTGCTCTTGATTGGAACTTATCTTTATGTTCTTTATTGATGTGGGCAAAACACAAACTGCCAAAACTTTTAAGAACAGAGTAATATGGTTTTCTGCCATGTATTATCTCAAAAGGGGTTCTGTTGTTGACACTACTAAGAGGCATTCTATTGATGAGGTAGGTGGCGGTTAGAATACTTTCTCCCCAAAATTTCTTGGGAAGAGAGGAGTGGAACATGAGGGCTCTAGCAGTTTCTAATATGTGTCTGTGTTTCCTCTCAACCACACCATTCTGTTGAGGCGTGTATGGACAGCATGTTTGGTGTCTAATGCCTTTGGTCTTAAAGTATTCAGATCCCAACCTACTACTACCTAACTCATGGGCATTATCAGATTTGATGGTTTTAATCTTCTTATCAAATTGAGTTTCTATCATATTGATGAAAGTGACTATTAGATTAAAGGCATCAGATTTTAATCTGCACAGTTGAGTCTAGGTAGCACGACTCTTATCCTCTACAATAGTAAGAAAATAGGGGAAGTCATCATGTGTTTTCACATTATAGGGACCCTAAAGATGTATCATTTCAAAAATGTCTTTGGTCTTTATTGAACTGGAAGGGAAATCAAGCCTGTGACTCTTTGCCCTATTACATGGTTCACAAACAAAAGTCTCATACAACATGCTCTCTTTTATTAACCCTAGTTTTGCTATCTTTTCTTTGGGGACATGCCCAAGTCTACAGTGCCACAGACCAACGTATTATTGCAATCATGAACAGAATCATACAAGCTATCTTTATCAGTCTCCAAACTAAAACACTAGTTATTTCTCCTATCACACTGTTTGTCAAGAACATACAATCCCTATGGACTTGACTAATCTCCACTTGTTCTTTTTGTTCAAAGGCCTGATAAACACAACGATTACAGCCAAAAACAAAACTAGCATTCATCTGAGCAGTCAGCTTACTAACAGATATAAGACCAAACCTAAAACTAGGTACAAATAATACATCCTTCAAAACGATTAAATTATTTAACTTAACACTGCTTGTCAATTTAACAGGCTGAGGATGTCCATCAGGCATCCCCACTGTGTGAGTTCTTTCAAGAAAAGTAATATAAAAAAACAGTGCTAAATTCCCACACATATGATCAGATGCTCCGCTATCAATAATTTATTCCATTTTGTCATAATTATCAATATTAGATGCATTGAACAATTTATAAACACTGTAAGTCGAAGAATTACTGTAAGGAGAGAAAGTTTTACCAATGAATCCACAGTTGGATTCAGATTTCTCTGATTCTTTGCTAATGATCTGCGACTTACTGATGTAGGTTAGAAGCTGGTTAACTTGCTCTGGTGTAAGTGTTCCTCCATAGGGATCTTTGCATTCATCCTTTTGTCCCTCAGTGTTGTTAACCTGATGCTTTCTTTCCTTGTTGAATAGCCATCCCGGGGGGAAGCCATTCTTCTGATAACAACGCTCCTCCGTATGACCAGTTTTATGGCAGTAAGTGCATTGTAGGGTTCCACGCCTTGCTCCGTTATTTTGACCGCGCCCAAAGCCTTTTCTTCCTTGACTAGCCAAGAACGCAACCAGAGACTCAGATTCAACAGAGGGAGCGACTGTCATAACCTTTTGCCGTTCTTGTTGAATCAACATTGAAAATGCCTGCTTGATTGATGGAAGAGGGCTGATCATGAGAATGTCTCCCTCGCTACGCTGTACCGATCGTTGAGGCCCATCAGAAATTTGATTAGCCTCTGTTTCTTGATGTATTCTTGAAAGGCCTCATCGGTTGTACAAGAGCAGATTGGTAGCGTGGATGTAACATCAATCTCGTCCCAGATCCTAATTAGCTTTGCAAAGTAGTCTCCTACAGTGTCGTTACCTTGTGAAGTATTGGCGAGTTGTTGCTCCAATTTAAAGATGCGAGTGGCGTCGACTTGGTCGTATCAAGCGCAGAGATCCTCCCAAATTTTTTGCGGCGGATGATCGGAACAAAACCGTGTCAGAAACCTTCTTCTCTAGACTCATGAGAATCCAGGAGCGCACCATATTATCGCAGCGCGTCCAAGCCTGAGATCGCGAGTCGCAGTCAGTGGGTTTCGTCAGCGTTCCTTGGACACACCCAAGCTTGTTCTTCGATCCCAAAGCTATCTCCACTTGGTGCTTCCATTTGGTGAAGCCTGGGCCTCTGTCATACTTCGTCGCTAACGAAAGACCTGGATGGTCTGAGCTTGAAAGATAGAGAGGTTCTCCGACATCAATGGGTGTTGCGCCGCTGCTCTCCGCTTCGGTTTCCAAAATCCCCTTTCCATGACCTTTCGAATTAGGGTTTTCCTTTACACCTTCGTTGGCCATCGATTACAGTGAATCAAGAAGAAATTGAAAGGTGAGAGAAAAAGGGGATAATCTTGGGAAGAGTACGGATGCAGTGAAAAATGGCAAATTCGTAGATGTAGATACGGTGGTAATTTTTCAGACAGAAATGGAATGAATAGGAAGAAGATGAGTACAAGATCACATTGATCAATCAACGTGACCGAAATTAGCAGTCAGATCCTATGATCTTCCCGCTCTGATACCATGATTGAAATCTAAATGAAGAAATCGACTGGAATTGATTGAAACTCAGAAGAGAGCCTTTTGCTCAAACATACCCAACAACTCGCAGTAATGATACAAAACCCTAACCTTCACTCTAATGCTACAATCGGAAAAGAAAACCACACCAACCCGGGTTCACTAGACCCGGTTCACTACATGAAACAGAGTTATAATTACAACGGTAATAGAACCCTAAACTTAATGTATCAGTTCAGTAGCTATCTAACACCCCCCTTCAAACCTTAGAAGGAAATCCTTATAAGGTTTGCTAAGACTGAACTGTAACAGCTACTGAACAAATGTAAGCTAAGGTACATCTAGGTTGAGACCCATTCTTCTCATCTGCAGCGGATAGGATTTACTAGGAAGCAACTTCGTCAGTACATCAGCTACTTGTTTTTCAGAAGAGTCAAACTCCACTATTATCATGTGCGAGGAAAAAGAATGAGGCGAACCATGTGTAGTCCCTGTTTCACCATTGAGTTGCAAAATTTACCGGAAGTGAAGATAATGAATGGGTGTAAATACAAGCATGGAGAATGAAAGAGATGCGGGGATGTGTATTTTTTTGTTTGTCACAGAAGTTGCAGAGTTTTACCTTGAGAAGAATGCTCCCCAGTCTGGTTTGTTTCAGAAAGGAGAAGAAATATGGGGATGAAGAGAGGCTAGCACATATGTTCCTTTGCCAGTTAAGGTTGCAGACGTGGGCGTAGAGGGGAGAAGGAAGAATGACGTTGAGCAGGTATGTTCCTCTTCCCCATTTTTTTTGCTTGCTTCCTGCTGCTTGTTCCAGCCAGGATTTGAGGGGAGAAAGCTGATTGTTGTCCCAGTAGAAAAGAAAAGAAAGGGGCTGTATTGTAATGGTGGTAATGGAGGAAAAATTATGGCAAGAAAGGAGTTGAACCATAGAGCAAAAGAGAGAGAAGAAGATGACTCTTTCCAGTTTTTTGTTGTTGTTGTTTCCTCGGTTGCTGTACAGAGAATAAGGTAAGGGATGGTGCTGGAATATAGGTCTTGTTGTTACTATCTACAGAAGAAGAAATAAGAGAGGAAGCTGGTAGGCTGTTGTCGCATGGGAAAGGATGAAGAAGTGTACTTGCTGTTGTGAAGCATAAAGAAGAAATAAGTTTGCTGCTTCTATCGCTTCAGCCAAGGGAGATAGGAAGGGAGTGTGTGAGCTTTTTTTTTATCGTAAGAGAAGAGAAAGGAACCGCCAGAAGTGATGGGAGTAATCAGGACAACAAGGAAAAGTATGGGTAGAAAAGGAGAAAAAGTGATATTTAATATTTTACTTGATTTGTACTTATTACTAGATTATTCTACTAACATTATTATTTTTTTGTTCCCTTATTTCAGCATGAGCAGCCGGCCAAGGAGAAAAATAAGGGGGGAATTTGAGTTTTTATTGCCTTATAATGTAATATACAAGTTATATATATATATATCACTATATTTATTTGTTAAATGGTGACTTATTGTGTTTTGTTTTAAATGTATATATGTATATGGATATATATATATTGTATATATATTTTGCTTAGACTATATAAATATTTATATAGCTAAATCAATGTTATATATGATATTTAATACATGTACTAATATGTTACATGTGATATTAAATTTGGGAGTTGGTTTCTCCTTAATAAAATTCTCTCCTTGGTTAGTGATTTAGAGTATAATTTAATGTCCATTTTGGACTATGTATTTATACAATAATATTTAATGTGAGCATACTCATTAGATGAATAATTATTAGTTATTCCTTTTGATCTTAAATTAATTCCTTATTAATTATGGTAATAATTATTTGGGGTATTTCACCGTGACTGGTGATCTGTCTATAGGTAGCCCAGTAAGCACATCAATATCCTCCAATGTGATGGTGGTCTCTCCTGTCGGCATGTGGAAAGTATGTGTCTCCGGCGCCATCTCTCGACAAGTGCGGTGATCAAATGCCAGTCCAAGGACATGAACTCTAGACTGGCTATCCCAATGAATCCGGAAGCCTCTAAATATGGGTGCATCCTCTCATCGTAACGAACATGCCCGCCACGTCGTAAACTAGCCTTGAAAGAAGCGGCGACAGTGTAGCACCTAATACTCATTCCCATCCCATATGGACCTAGATCTATGACTACGCTGATGTCTAAGTATAGAACCAGGGGGTGGACCCGGATCCATGTGTAATTGAATTTTAAATAACAAACATTCAACTATATTAAAATCTTATATTTAAAAAAAATCAACTTTTAGAACATAAAAAACGTTGCATTAAAATTCAATGAATAATACAAATCAAAGTTGATGTCTAACAAACACATTCAAGTACAAAAAGAATCAAAAACACTAGGAACCACTCCTATTAGGACACCTCCTTTTATTATGACCCTTTTGCTCACATCTAGTACACATAGTTCTTTTCTTCGACTCCCTTAGATCCATCTCATTATGGATACGGGTCAACCTTGGTCTTCCATTTCTTTGCACACGAGATGGGTCGGGAAGAATGATGGGATAGTCTACTGGAGGCCACGAGTGTTGATCACCGAATGGGACGAAAAGTCTGGAATACACATCAAGCTGCTTCTGCCAAGTGTACCACGACCTCATAGGAGTGGTACTGTCCATGTGTATGAAAGCAGCTGCAGCGCACACATATGAGCATGGAATCCTATAAGTTTGCCATTTCTAGCAAGTACAGTGACCATCTCTCAGCTTAACGGTGTGTCGATTGCCTTCCTTAAGACCATAAGCTGATGATCTGGTGGCAGTGGTGATTTCGAACAGCTTTCTAGGCCTGTCGAATCTCGTAACATGGTGAGCGTTGGCCGATTGTCTCCATCTCTGCAGTTTCTTCATCGCCCAACCAGCATATACCTCTCCTCTAGCTAAAGCCACCGATGCTTGACCCCTTCGTGTGTCAAAGTACTTCACACAATTATAAAACGTTTCTTGACCAGCGTAACAATAGGCAGGTTTCTGGCACCGAGCAAAACTGCATTGTAACTCTAGCTCAAATTCATAGTCATCAAGCCAAACCGATGTCCACCATCATGTGCGAATGTCCACTGCTCCTTCGGTATAGTGTCAAAGAAATCAGGAGCAGTGGCACTAGCACTCTTTAACTCCACCATGCATATATCAAACTTACAGGGTTGTGATGCTAGGGCTGCTCTAGAGACCATCTTCTTCATCCCTGCATTTCTTTCCACCTTGTTGAAGTTTCTCACGTGTGGCGAACACAATATCTTCAGTGCACATTAGGGGGTTTCCACACCCCATTTGATCGCTTTAGAGTAGCAAGTATACCAGCATGACGATCGGATATCAAGCACATCGGAGCACTATCCTCACAAGCCGATATAACGTGGACCCTTAGACAAGAGAGAAACCAGGACCACGATGCATATGACTCTTCATCAACCAGCGCAAATGCAAGTGGCACTATGTGTTTGTTAGCGTCACTTGCACATGCAATGAGAAGTTTATGCTTGTACTTCTCATACAAGAAGGTACTGTCAATGCATATCACGGGTCTGTAATGTCTGAATGCATCAATACATGGCCCGAATGCCCAGAACACCCGCTTGAATATACCGTACTCGGGATCAGTGTCAGGCCATTCAATTTCAACCTTTGTGCCATGGTTTGTATCCTGAAATGCCCGTAATAAGTGCGGCAGCGTGCTGTATGAATCATCCTAGTCACCGTACACCATCTCAATAGCTCTCACCTTTTCCGCCCAAACATTCTTCCTCTTGACAGAATACTAGAACTGGTCAGCTATCACTTTCTGATTATCACTAACTCTGATGTAGGGATTTTCTTTGACATACTTGGTGAATATGCATGCCATGAATCTCAAGTCAAGATGCGGATGATCTTGACTTAAGATGGAGTTCAGACAGGTGTGCGGGCCTTCAGCAACGGTTATCATAAAGGAACTGAGGTGCTTCTTCATTACCGCACCACACAATCTCCATCGTTTTCGAATGGGCAGTAGATGTCCCACAACTTTGTGGTTGATCGGTTCACCACAAACGATCGATGATGAATAATGTGGTGCCTCTTCATAGCATGTATCAGCGAGTCTTTGCTCCAGAACATCATACCCTTCTTGAACTGATGGTTGTAGCTCCAATCTCCCAATTCTAGTTCTTGTTCCTCCTCCCACCTCATGATACCACTACCACCACTGGCATTGTATAACAGGTATGGATGGACAAGAGAAGCATCACCGTCCCCGGTGGTGGTAGTGACCACAACAGTAGCCAAACCAGCCGGTGTGGCATCATCAGCACCATCATTATCATCATCATCATCATCATCATCGGATGAATCACCTCCAAGCCCTTCCATCTCATCCTCCTCGAAGTCTTCCCGCAAGTCACCGTCATCATCAAAGTGTCCAAAATCATCACCAACGTCGTGTTAGAGATGATCTTCAACTGGTGTTGTGAAATACCCCGAATCTAAATGTGTTAATAAATTGTGTAATTATGATTTTATAAGGCTAATTAAGTCCTTAATAACATTGGTGAAGAAAGAGAAACCAAAAGAAAAAGGAAAACGCGTAAAAGTCACAAAACGTACAAACGCGTATTTAATTATTTTAGGAGGTATATAACCTCAACTAGGATCTGAGAGGGATTCCTGGGCTTAATTAGGACTAAATAATATGTGGGAACAATTCCCGAAGAAAACGGATCCAAATAATGGGTTAAAACGCTAACAGAGTCTTAAAGCGCGTTTTTCGAGAAAACCCAAAAACATGACTTTAAACAGTTAAATGACCCCTTAAAAAATTATAGTTGATCATATAACTATAATTAAACATTAATGAAGGTCTAAGAACCATTAAAATTAAATAAACAGAAAAAAATCCGGAAAACACCCCGGTTAGTGAATAGTGCCAAACGGGGACTTATGGGGTGTTAGTTGCTAAAAGACCAAAATGCCCTCCCTCATTTTTTGTAAAATCTGATCCCTCTCCCATGTATTCACGTTTTGTACTCCCCCTCTCTTATTTCTATTGTACTTTGTTGACAAAAGGCAAACTAATAAAGTAATAAAGTACATATGCCTTTTTCATCCTCTCTCTTCTCTTCATTTCTCTTTTCTCTTTCCTCTATTCCCTCTTTCTCTCATGTTTTTGTTTCCATCCCAGAACTTCTCCTTCTCCCCATTCTACAACAATGGCGATTTTACAAACCTTCCTCCACCTCCATATTCTTCTTCCATTTTCAAGGCTTAAATCAAGTCAAAACAACAAAATAAATACACCATCTTGCTCCCCTCATCTTGGAGTTTCCTTTCCATATCTCAAAATACCCAAACTCCACATTTGACTTCCATGGTTGTAGCTTATTCTGAGGTAAAGAGCAGCTCTTCTTGAAGCTAGACCACTCCTTGGTGGTTCTAAGGTAAGAAAATCATAAAAACACTCATTTTCTTAGCTTTTCCTTGCAACCTAGATTCTCCAGATTTTAAACCTTGTTCTCTCATTTCTTTAAGCCCTATTTTACGAGCAAGAAGGACTGGAGCATTTCTTGGTATGTTGCCAAAGTACTTCATTTAGAAGTGAGAAGGTAATTCCCTCATTTTTGTACTTTAAAACACTCCCTTGTGTTCTAATGGTTATCCCAAGAATTTTAGATGCTTATTTAGTGATCATTATCTTCTTGGGCATGGTATTTAGCCTAGAAACATAACCCACATGGGTCAGTTGCAATCAAGAGAACAAAGGAGGAGGAGTGTGAAGGAAACACTTGTGAGCTTAAGGTAAACAACTTACCTTGATGTCTATTTATAATGCTTGTAGAATTTGGGATGGGAAAATAAAATGAATGAAACAAAATTTGTGTTAAACATGTATTTGATTGTAGAAGAAAATCTTATGATTTTGTTAATGTAATGAGAAATTGTTGTGTGATTTAACGGCCTAAGAGCCAAACATTTGAGTTAATGCACTATATTGTTATTGATGGAGTTTTGATGAATTGTGTGTGCTGTTAGAACCCACTAAGGGTTTGGCTAGTTGAATTGTGAATGTTTTTGGATTAGGTGATGAAGACCATAAATTTGGATAAGTTAGTGTATTAACGGAGTTATGGCGAAATTCCTGTAGAAACCTGAGAAATTTAGATGATTTTAGGAGTTTGAGAACCTAAGGGTTAACTAGGTGTTCATTGGGATTAATTTGGTTGGACTACCACCCTTAAAAGGTTAGATGAAGAATGGGATAGGATTGAGCAAAAATCTGTAGCATTAAGGTGTTGGGATGTTTTAGAAATTATAGAAAAGATATAGTGTGCATAACCTTGTGAATGGTGAGAGGACTTGAGTAATGGAATTGTAAATGCCTATGAAAAATGTGGTATGGTCAAAATGGTTGTAGGAGGAACAATGGAGTTGGGAATGAGTGAGCAAGGGTACAACCTAGGAGTTTAGGAACTAAGTTTCAAAGTGCAAAATTTTGGAGTAAAAACTTGTCAAATTGAGCAAAAATTGAGGAATGGTTTGATCAACGATTTAGGAAGGTTTAGTGAGTGTTTTAGGTGTTTTAACATGTTTGGAAACATGTGGAAAGATTAAGAAAAGATTGAGTGAGGTTTAAGGTAAGAGTTGGGGTTGAAAAATGTAATTTTATCAACCTTTTACCAGGGTCTAAGACTTAGGGGCCGGACCAAGTCCCGGACCGCCCTTAAAAATGAACCGAAAGTAGAGTTTGTGAGTGGTCCAGGTCCTTAGTCCAGGACCAAGACCTAGACCAAGTGAAAAAATTGCCCTAAAGTCATGTTTTGTGTTGGTCTGGGACTATAGGTCTGGACCATGTCCCGGACCACACTCAAATTTCACCCGAAAGTGTTTTTCAGCCCCTAAATGCATGGAGATGGATGGGGGTTGGTATTATATGATGTTTAGGACTTGTTTGGTGGTATGTGAAAGCCTTAAAAGTGTAAACAAGTATTAGATTGAATGTGAGAGTTGTGAACTTAAGATCACAAGAGTAAAATTAAGTATAACGGGACAACGGGGTTAAGTATGGGCGCACTAGTCGTTAAATAATCGTATTGTCCTGATGTTAATGGAAACGATTGTAATGTTACCAGTTGCTCAAGAATTATTCGAGGAACATAAGATGACACGTTAGAGTGAACCCTTGGTGACATGTATGATTTTCTTGCCACCCGCCTGTTACCGGTTTACACCGGCTTGTGTGTTGTGTGTTTTTTCTGAGTGTTTACGGCCTTATATGTACCGCCCCTATTTAACGAAAATGCAGCGGAAATAAAATACTAAGGCGATTACAGATCATCAGGTTCCAAACACCCGACACCAACTTCACCAATTTTAACCTAGGACATTACAAATGCTACGGTTTGAACTCGAGAAAACATAACATAAACCTAACAATAGAAAAATACGTCAACGCTCCACAAATCCTAATTCCCATCCCAATCACTCATACTCTTCGTGGCCACCTGTATAACAACTCATACCTGCAAGATAAAGCCAAGCAGCCCACCCCGGGAGGGGTGAGTCAGTTCCCTGGAATGGAACTGGTACAATTCTCATAACAAAATTAAAACATAATCTTTAAACAATATAGTGACTTGGAAAGAAACTCTTAAAAACAAAACAGAGGAACAATGGACTTCAAAATCACCAAGTCAAAGTAACAAGCAAAGAATAGAGATAGACAATAGAAAAGGTAAAGTTAGTCAATTAAAACCACACCATGAGTTAGTGAACATCCCATGCTTAAGTTAGATTCAATTCCAGTTAAGAGTAGAAAGACCCAAGTAGTCACAAGGACTAGGAAAGAAAGGAAGAAATCCAAGAACCAACAACTCAAGAGTGGAATGAAACCAATTGGAAGAGATGGCCCCGCTGCCAACTACGTCCCTTTGGGGACAGGGGATATACAGCCCCTCACTGTTAACTACGTCCGATAGGACAGGGGATATACAGCCCCTCGCTGTTTACAACGTCCGATTGGACAGGGGATATACAGCCTGAAATACCCCTAAATAATTAAACGCTATTTTAATATATAAATAGCTATATTAAGGTATAAATAATCAAGCAAGTAATAACCTGCGAACAAACGAACAGTTTATTATTACCGTACTTATGTACATACGAATATATATGTAAATGTACATAACGTTACAAGATTATAACGTTGTACTTATAACCAAAACGTGACATAACGAAATAGTCGTATATATATGTACATACGACTAATAACGTGACATGTTAATACAAGTCACTTATATGCAATAAATAAACATAATAAGACTGAAAAAAATAAAAGAGCAAATATGCTCTAGCCGGGATTCAAACCTGAGACCTCTCGTACCCATCCCGAAACCTTAACCGCTTGAGCTGTGCTCGAATTCGGTATAAACTACCCACGATTTATAGTTAGTAGTCACCATACTAAAGTTACAGAATAGAATGGTGAATCACCCGACATTCTCCTCTGAATTCAATTCCTCAAAATCAAGATTACTACAAACTCCCATAACGACAGGAACCGAGTAACCTTCTGTTGTGCCATGAATCTCCATGCGACAGGTCTAATATTTTTTTCAATTGCCCATGACATTCTCTGGTAACTTGCGCCCTCTAGACATGCTCAGCTCTTGGAACTTACAACAACAGATTCTTGCTGTAACCTCTGATTCATGCCCTCCTGTCTCGACCCACTAGTTAAAAACTCCATCTCAGCCATACTCTTCCTCGCTTGCCTGCCCACACCAACAGCAAGCCAACAACAACTGATGATACTCCTGTGTGAAGGTAAGCAGAGCCTCCGACTATTCTTCCATCTTCTTGATTCCTTCTTCCTCTGACCCTAAGCTTTAACTATGACATATAAATCTCCACTTGTGAAGCAGTAGATCGAATACCAGTCTACCCTTTTGCATTGGCCGATTGGTGAGGTTAAATCTGCACACCAGATTGACTATGTTAGATCAGCAAGGTAAGAAGGGAAGGTTCCTGTTACTGCAGCTTCCTTTATTCTCCATTCTCGGTTCTGAAGTTGTAGCCTGTGACATCTCCCTCTGTCTTCTCCATGTTAGTGTGTCAAGCTCCCTTGGAGAGATCACTCTGAGAACGAGCAAAATCCCCAGCCAACTAGCCTCTGATCAAGGTAAGAAAATAAAGAGAAAATCTTACATCTTCATGCTGGTTAAAGAAACTAAAGCAACTAAAGCAGTAACAACTGAACATTGCATTTGGGTTCTGTTCAGTTGAAAGAAAATACCGGGGGGCTCACAGTGCGCCAAAGAACTACCTGGAGGAACAACCAAGATAAGGAGGTGAGCCTTTCATAAGCAAATTCCATAACCAGAAGCTAAACTAGCTATCAAATGCAGTATTAAGCAATCGAACTTGTAATTTTTGTTTCTGTATAACAACTTTCTGAAGCTGGACTCTTGCTTTCTCGAGAAGTCTTGAGTTACTAATACACTATAATTTTATAATACACCTGACTAAGTGTCTATATGAGGTTGTGAAGAAAAAGAGACAGAAAACTGTTAGGAACTTAAATAAAAAAAAGAGCAGAAAACAAATACAATAGTTATGTCTTGTTCTGTTGCAAATTCAGTAGTGTCACCTTGTTGCCTTGGGGTGGAAACTTTGATTCAATACCAAACTAAGGAACTAGACCCCCTAGGGATGAACTAGAAGGCCCATTCGTGAACAAACAAAAAATACAAGGGAAGTTATCAGTGTTATAGTTTCAATCTTTCTGGTTTCAGGTGGGTGTAAGGTACTTCTCAGAGAGGTGTGTGTGTTGTTCCTTGGGTTGAGAATGGACTTAGAGTCTTCTAAATTGACTTAACTAAGTGTGTAACCGGTTGGAGGAAGTTATAAATCAGTACATAAGAAACAGACAGAGAACCAAACAAGAAAATGAATCAGTTTCAGATTCTGTTTCTGCAATAACACAGTTCTGAATAATGAGTCTCAGTGGCATTAGCCATGATGTCATGGCCTTATTTTAGGGATAAAAATCATGTTAAGATCCTTATCCAAGAAGCTAAATAGTTTGGGAAGTGTGAAATCAGATTAGAGAGCAGAAGGAAAACAATATAAAAGAACTTATCAGTCAGATTTCAGTTTTCTGAAATCCTGACCTTTCTGTATATCAACTTTCAGGAACTGAAACAACTAAATGGTAGGCCTGTTTTGAAGTTAAACTGTACTAAGATGTTTAACTAAATAGCTAAGCAACCTAAAGGAAACTCTAAACCAGAATCGTGAACAACTGCAAACACAGGAGAAAATATCAGATTTCAGTTTCAGGTTGCAGTTTATTCTTAGTTCTGTTCAATGACCTTTCAAAGGTTTGGTTCTGGCTGTTTCAAATTGTTTAGAGGTTCAAATTGTGTAGAATACCTAATTAAGCAGTTAAACAACCTAGGGAGAGACTGAAAACCCAAAACCATGAATAACCAGAGAGAAAGAAGAAAAAAAATCAGTTTATATTTTAGTTTCAATTTCGGGATGTATCAGTTTTGCTTCTGTATAATGAAGTTCAGTGGTGTTCTCAGTGTTGTCCTGGGTTTGTTTTGGATTCAAACTATTACTAACCTACTTAAGTTAGTCTATGAGTACTTAGGGAGAAATTAAGAGATAGATTAATAACGATAACAGGAAATAAATATCAGCCCAGATTTCAGTTCTGTGATCTGTCCTAGATTCTGTACACTAACTTTCCCAGGGTAGTATAGGGTTACTCTGGAGTTAAACGAGCATTTAAAAACCAGGTTGATACACATGTCTAAGTCACCAGTGCGTGAGGATGTTTTAGGAGAAAGAAACACTAACCTGATGCACTAAGAATAGAGGAGTAAACAGAAATATGTTTCAGCTTCTTTTCAGTGCTACAGATTGCGTAAAAAAAATGTGTTAGAGGTATAGACTCTACTGCCATGGGCTGTTGTGGAGTTAGTGCTGAATTAAAACACCTAACCCAGAAACTAAACAGACGGGGAGAAAGAAGACACCAGGTCCATGAGTGAAAAGCAAAACAGAAGAAGGGAAAGAAAAGAAAAGAATATACCCATTTCTAGTGTTTCAGTTTTCAATTCTGGAACCGTGTGCTCCTGCATACGTTTTTCTTTCAGGATCAGGGTGAAGTTAGTAATGGTGGGATAATGGACCTCAAACCTAGCTAACACACTTAAAGAGGATTGTAAACAACTTGGGAAAAATCTAGAAGACAGGTGGGTGCATTAAACTGCTAGGTTAATTGGAAGTTTCACCAAGATGAGGTTTCAGATTGTATTAAACTGCCACTGCTGTGGAACCTTACTTCAAGGGGTTATAAGGAATGGACTGAGTGGGTATGGAACCTAAAACACCTCTAATACTATTAGGTGAACTTATAAACACTTGGGAAAGATTAGGAAATCAGTGTTACACACTGATATAATAAACAGAAGAGATGTACTAATTCAGGTGGATTCAGACTGTCATGAGAATGTTGTTTCTGTGTGAATCTGTTCAGTAGAAGTAACAGCAAGATGTTGGGATTGTTTAAAGAGAAAAAATTTACTGAATCGTGTAGCTAAGACATGAACTCACTTGAGAAAGGTTAACCAATATCACAAACTGAATTAGGCAACAGAAGGAATTAACTTCGAATCCTGTTTCAGTTTAATCATTTCTCTTCTGTCTCAGATTCCTCCCAGCCAAATATGGTTATTTTATGTGTCTGTAACAGATTGGAATAAAACTGTGATAACACCATGAACTAAGTAGCTATGTAGAATGGGGAGAGAGTGAAGAAGAAGCCAACCCGGGGGGATGAAAAACAAAACAGAAGAGGAGTAACTTATCAGACTTAATACATCAATTCCAATTGTTTCTGAAATAAGTGACTCTCTGTGTAAACCTGTACAGAGGGATATTAAGAGTGGAATTGAGTTGTGAATGAACCTAAGATACTCCTAGGAGAGTGGGCTAGGCTGGTGCTTCCATTGGGAGTTGTGGGAGCAAACTGAATAATTTAAACAGGAACAAAGAAGAAGAGGAACACTAATATTGCCTCTGAATTTTCGATGAATTGTCCCTTCTGTATAAATAAGTTCAGAAGGGGGTTAAGTGTAGTACAGTCCTAAGTTCATAATCTATGATAATTGTGGTTGAATGGTGATGTTGGAAAAAAATGGGATGTGAAAGAAATGAATCAAATGTGTACATACTACCGGTAACTAGAGTAAATATTGTCAAACCTTGGGTTATATTTTACTACAAGGTTTCGATGTTATAAGTTAGAAACTTACAACATAACATAAGTCATGTGGCAATATGGTGAGTAATGAGAAAACATAATAAAGGAGCTCAAATGAGACACATGTGTATATTGTTTTCGATACACTCATAAGTTGCCAAGCCGCGTGTAATAAAGCCTAGTGACACATAAAATAACGTGCTTTATAACATCATGGAACCAATATAACACATAATAACATTATGTGGCTAAGAATATAGTTATTCAAACTGTTATGCTAGATATACATTATAAAACACGTATCAAGAGATAAAGTTATACACTATAGTTACCATGACATAAAATACCAAAGTTAGTATAAGACTTTGGTACGATAAATAAACCCTCAACGAAATATCATAAGTGTACAACGTAAGGTTTCATGCTCTAATGTAAACCGAGAACTAACTCACTCAACGAGTAAGGGGATTATTAAGTAACGATACCTTAACTAGTAACAAACGTTAAGTCTGGGGACCTAGTATTGGGATTTCAAACATTATTCGGAATACCGAATTGTGCTGTCATGTGGATTGACGCTTAGTGTTCCTTGTATTACTAGATCGCATTCCCGACGTACGCGCTCGGAAGCTCTAGTGGCCTGCACTGCACGAATCTAGACAACGGTGTACGGTATGTAAAGGGATTTGATCCGGGTTGTCCTGAGGAATTCCTCGGGCTCGGATTTGTTTGATAAATAACTTGTGTGAAGGTATGTATGTATGTGATTTATGTGTGTGATGTGTAGTTATGTTCACTGCATTATTTATTTATGCACGAACGTCCTACGGGACTAATACTACGTCGACTATAGATCGACTTATACAAAACTACATATGCGAAATGTGTGATTGTGACCACTGTTGCTTGAACTAATACGCTAAGTATTACAAGTATGTAGTTATAACCTAAGTAAAATACTTAGGAACGGGACGCGACATTGTCGGTCTCTAGAGCTTTGACTCGAACGTGAATGTTACCTAGAATAATTCTAGGCATGCGTAAGACCCATAGGGCAGCCAACAAATTAAGTGATGTACTCCATAACTAAAACTGTAACTGACTATCTAACTAACAAAGCTAACAGTGGAGTGTGAATGAATGTGATGATGTACCTTAATCCAGACAGTCACTGGCTGCTGGTCGCGCGTAGAGATCTCTTGGGTTATCCTCGTATCGGGTTTTCCCTAGTTAATCCTGATCGAGCCTAGATAGATCGTCAGGCGGAGTGTGCTACCGTTGGCACCAGGCCCTTGGCCACCTAAATGGACGCCTTTACAAAGGCAAAGCGAATAAGTCCCAGAGTCTTCGGATGATCAGGGCAGTGAGCACCTTTGTGTGTACGTGGGACTACTGTCCAAGTGAGTATATTTCAGGTTGTCCTAACTGACGCCCGACTGTGCTAACCAAAACAAATGATATGTGAAGGCCCGGAGGGCCGAGTGATGTATTACGTGATGATGTTAACATACGATGAATGAGTTCTCAATGCTATTGTATTGTATGATGTATGACAATACTGTGTATATTCATATATGACTGATTGGATTGGATGAATGATTATATAATCATGCATGCTGTTACAATATCTATTATATCTGTAAAATGGTAAGGCATGAAATCAATCTAATATCAAGACGGTTAAAAATGACAAGTGACCAATAGGGTCCAGATCCGGCATACTCAGCGTCTATCGCTGAGACTACACTTATTATGCAGGTTGCTGAACACGTCGAAGCCGAAGTGCGGGGCTGGGTAGTTAGGACGATGCTGATTTTGGATTTACCGTTCATACCTCGTTATGTATTAAATGATTCCACTGGAAAGGGGTTGTAAGATTTGGAATATGTTTAGATGCTCACAGTAGTTGTGCTTTCGATACTTAGATAGAAATGTTGGTGGTATCTCGTTGTCACCGCGGATTGTATTTTTATGTTTAGTTTTGTTAAGATGTTGTACTGCTACATCACTCGTATGAGCGAGTGGTGGCAAGTAACACCCATGTGAGTTCTACTACTGTAATTCCTTCCGCTGTGAGACGCCTTTAATTCCTGTTCACGTGAGCGACTATTACGTATTTGTTATGAGGGGTGTTACAAAAGTGGTATCAGAGCGGAGTACCGCTCTGATGACGAGATACTAGGTTGAGACAGTGAGCTTAGGATTTGGGAAACTTGGGAAACGTTTGTGAAGTACGAAACGTCTGTGTCTTAATGAAATTATGTGTTGGCAGAGCCTTTGGCCTGCAAGTGTTAGCCCATGGGGCACATAAATGAGTTGATTGTATTATGGTGCGTTATTGAGAAGACAAACGGTAATATCGACATCTAGTGGTGGTGGGAGCCAGGAAGCTGACCAAGGGCATAAAGGCCCGGGAATATTACCCCTGTTAAGGTCCAGCTGAGAGCTCAGCCAGGAGGAGACACAAACGTCATGAGTACATTGGCGACAGTCCACTTTCATGTGGAAGTCCAGTACGAACTACCGCCGACAGTACCCCACCCGCCACAACCCAATGAGTATAATGCAACTAAGAAATATAACCCCCGAAGATAGGGAAAAGGGCTACCAAGCCCAACGGACTGTCTAAACACTCTCGCAGCGAATGAATAATTCCTGCTCCTGTAACACTGATACAACCTCAATGTCATACCTCCATTGACGACCAAGCGCCGTATCATTAGGCACCGCCAGAGGCGAGCACCACTACTACTACAACGTCGTGGAAAGGATCACCCAAGAACAGCGGGGCAAGCGGACCGAGAGCACCATGAACTCCGCGAGACCGTCGCCCGTAATGGGACCTTTAACCACTAGACTGTAAAAAGAAATTATCTTAAGAACGTGGAGGAACTTTGTGAGAATACCGCCCTGTTATGTTCAAACTTCAATCCTAAACTTATGTGCACACAATACAGTGACACTAGAACCCTGTCGTGGCGGTACCTGTAGGGAGACAAGTCCAAACGTTTACGCTATTATAAATCTAATGTGATGGAGGACTTGATTATTCTAATGACAATGTGGTCAGGAAAATTTCCCAAATCCAAATATCTTCTTATTCACGAACAATCACTCTAATGGTGCTTAAACAACCATTGCAGAAGTGAGGCAAACAAGTCGGGAACCGACAACTCTACTTGCATGGCGCGCTTGCCACTGCAGGCGCTGAATTAAACAATGTACCAGTAATTTCGTCTACCTAGTGCACTTGCTACTGCAAGTGCTGCAAATAATTACTACTGCAGTTACCACTGCTATTATGGTACAAACGAATACTGTAAACTGCGTAGACCTATGGTACGACACCATGGCTACCAATAATCACCAAACAATTGTACACCTCTAGTATAAACTACATAACTACAATTGTTACAATAAACCTCTAAGATACGAGGCCTACAACCTCTGAAGGACCCGACGAGTCCGAATAACGCAATGAAAATGGCACACCAGCCCATTACAATTATAACTATTAAGCAAGACAAGTCAAATGACACAGGCTGAGAGCCAAGATAACATAATTTAATTAACAAACCATTAAATGGCTGAATTGGAAGTGGACGGTGAAACCTGATTCCCGGGGATCAAGGGAAAGCCAACCACAAATTGGGGTGAAAGGCTAGTGCAACACTGGTGCTGATCACACCAGAGTCGTATGACTCCTGAAACTCTTCACAAGTTGCCAACATTAACTATAGTAAGGATAAACAAAACTGCATTATCCTAGTTACAAACAACTAGCAAAGGAAACTTGCGATTAACAGTTACGTTGTGTATATATTAAATCATATAAATAAAACTATGAAGGGAATACGATCGTATACCGATCACTGCCATACAGTTTCCATCTAAATCGTATGCGTAGTATTTATATTTATTCACTTACATCTATATCTCATGATTTATTCTCTTATATTTTATGTCACATTTTCATCATCATCTTGATGTACGATGATTATTTGATTGATGCATTATATTATGCAATATATATTAAGAACTTTATCTTAATATTCTGTAACATTTTAGGACATATATATTGATAATTCCTAAGGTTTATATTATATCAACCTTAGCCTATAAATTCAATTTTCTCATTAATACTGTAACCCATACCTTAATAAAAAAAACTATATTATTGCCGAAAGGCATATACATCAAAATTCTTGTTTCCATCAACCCCTGATATTTTTCCATGATCACAATATTGCCACATATTTAATAAAATATTATACACATCATATGTTATAACATTTTAACTTTATAATAAATGTAACTTATAGGTTACTAACTATATTCATGTATACGCCAACCCGTGATGAACACAAGAGAATTAGAAAAATGTATCAGTCAACAAATGGACCAAGAGTGAAAAGAACAACTCTACCGTAATACGGCTATTACCAATACCTTCGCAACAATGAACGCGAATCAACGCTGAACGCGTGAGTAATTACCACCCCTGAGCACCACCTTTACCAAGGAGTGCCATATACTGTTATGTACAATTACAACTAAGCAACATCAAGATTAAATTAATATGTATTATCAATATCATACCGATTATGAAACAAGTTCTAAGTAGAAGAAGGGCTACCGCCATGGGCGTCCCGCCATGTAAAGAAAACGATAAGTATCAATATATGTTAAAGACATGTCGTTTACTACTGTGACGAAAAAGAAAAAAAATGTGTAAATTGAACCAATGATAACCACCTAAATCGATATCACAGAACACACAAATCAAACGCTAAATAGCGTAAATGAGCAAGCATCTAATGTACAAATAAGGGGCATAAGCTCAGGAGACCGGGAACACCGACTCCAATTACCTTTCAAGGCATATTACTAACGTAACAATGTCTAAGTTAATATAATGAAGCAATGGAGCTACGGTACATACCGTAAGCAATGTGAATAACAATGATGAATTACTAACAGGCGCCAAACCGCGCACTTGAAAAATAAATAACTGCAGTTACAGGTAACTAGCACTAAACAATAAGTAACAACAAATACATTACTTACTAGCTAAGTACCAGGAGTATATACCAGCATGTAATGTTAATCACTAATAGTGATAAATGTTCAGTCCTAATGGACGAACCTGATCTTAGGAGAAGTGGCATACAAGGATTCACTTATAGTATTTGTAAAAACAACTCATTTGCAGTACCATCAATGAGAATGGTTGGGAAGTAAAGAGCCAAGATGCTCAAGCAATCATGCAATCTACAATACACCCAATTAAACGGAACAGTGAACGCGTATAAATACCCAAGTATGAGAACTTACCCTACGTCATATCAGGAAGCATAGGTAAGATATGATAATGATTAAAATTGAAGGAAAGAATTATGTGTATACTCATGGAGATCGAGATAGGAGAACTGACATTGCTACCTCAGCACCAATATTACATAAACGATTGTAACCATACAGACGAATCAACGATCAACGTTCAACTGGTTAGCAACCAAGTGCTACCACTAATATGTTACTAAGGACATGAGTCCAGGGAACAAAAATAATGTTCCAACCACCTTACCACCATACTACTAGAACATTAGAACCTACGACAAGATAACCAACATTGCGGACCAATCAACACCAGACTACAACAAGGACATCCACCAAAAGGGAAATTGACAATAGAATACTTCACAATAGTCGTGTGACGGACGCTACCAGTTTGTTAAACAAGACATGGGACGACCGTACTCCGATAGGAGCATGTAGGCCTGACAGACTTATTTATAAGTTAGTCAGGTAAGTAGTAATGTATCAGTACGGTACCCCATGCATGTAGACAAGTAGTGTTAGGAACACGGGAAGTAGTCAACTCCGTACTATGGACAGTAATGCAGATTACCTCGAAGATGGACGAGAAGAGACACAGTTAACCAACGGGCTAGAGAAAACAAGAACCTACAACACAGAATAGCGGACGATACACAGTGAAGACAAGGAGACCCTTCAAAGATGATGAGGCAGATGACAGAAACAAGAAACCACTATATGGACGAATAATACGTAGAACCCTCATAAGGATCACCAAAGGATGTGAACTTAAACGCGTGACTACGCAATGACAAGAGACAAGCTAAACGCTAGCAGATACCTTAAGAATGAATAATGGACTTGGACTGTACCACTCACATGATGATTCGCTCATCTTATCTGTTTGACTCTTTAGATATTAGCTGCTGAGAGTTTACGCCTCTGCACTCTGTAGGACTGAGTGTTTTGGTATTGCAATTGTGCAGTTATTAATCTAGTAGAAATACAGAAAGATGCAATGGATATCAACAAGAGTGTGTATCAAAGTTCTACAACAGTGTATTATGCTGGAACAAAACCACCAGGAGACACGGATGACAATCATCATCTACGTGGACATGCAAGCGGGTACGTCGTGGTATTACAAAGACAAGTGCAAAGAGCACCAAATATTAGCAAGAACCAATGTCATATTATATGCTAGTGATCCAAATAATAGGATACACAGTAATGAAAAGAGGGAAATTGAGCCTCTGTTCATGGGTCTGCACCTCATACAGAGCGAGTGGGCCCATTAGAACAAACTTGCGAGAGAGCACAAATATGTGCCTCACCCTTTACATATTTAAGAGCCGAAGGGGCTAGATTCGTACCCGTCTCTCTGACATGAGAATAATCTACTCCAAAGGTGAAAACACCACATGAGAGTTAGAGAACTCTAAAAAAGCCAAGTATCCAGCGCTCCTTGTGGAGCGGCTGTTGAATACTTGTGGGGTACGGGGGTGTAACCCTTTTTAAGGGGGGTAGAGCCTCTTGGCTGTGCACATGTTCGCACTGAATTTTGTTGTTCACAGTTGTTGTTGGCTTATTTCGTATGCGGGGCATACAATAGTTTGTGGGTATGCGGGGCATACGATGTTGGTTGTTGGTAGGTTTGTGGGTGTGCGAGGCACACGATGTTGATTGTTGGATGTTGTTTGTTCATTTTGTTGGTGTTGTTAGGTACGCGGGGCGTACGTGGTTGATTTGTTTGTGTGAGATGTGCACTCGTATGTATGAATTTTATGAAATACTTAATGGCGTGTTTACACCCAGGTGTAGTACTTTCTTTATGATACTGTGATATATATTGTTGTACCTTGTAGATTGATTACCTAGGGTATCGCTTAGATACGAAATGAATAATTAGATACGAAATGTGGAATGGTGATATGGTATGACACCTCGGGGAGGTTGTCAGGATTGGTAGAACTGATAGGAAATGATGGTGCTGATGGATCACCTGTATCCATATATGTTTGAATTAACGCCACAATAAAGGGCTATGTGCGGTATTAGCACAACACGATATGCGTAAATGATATATCACATAGATATACATTATGGGATTATAAGGGTAGTTATTAATACACCTATTTAAGGACATACATGTACTAACTGATTATCATGTGTGTCTGTATGTGTATTTGTATGCGGGGCATACGTGTTTTGTCTTGTTGGTAGGTTATTTGCGCATTGCGCATATGTGTATGTTGTGAACATGTATGTAAGTATCCTACAAGATACTCGGATGTATGAAGTGTTGGCGCATTGCGCACATGTGTATGTTGTGAACATGTATGAATGGTTGACGATTGTTATATATATATATATATACATATGTGTACACTCCTTATGAATTCAGTTATACTGTACCGCTTAGGTATCGCCACATCAAATAGATGTGCACCATGGCTATATGGGTAGTTGTTATAAATCACTCGAGAAAGACGACTTCGGGACGAAGTCTCCTTAAGGGGGGTAGACTGAAATACCCCTAAATAATTAAACGCTATTTTAATATATAAATAGCTATATTAAGGTATAAATAATTAAGCAAGTAATAACCTGCGAACAAACGAACAGTTTATTATTACCGTACTTATGTACATACGAATATATATGTAAATGTACATAACGTTACAAGATTATAACGTTGTACTTATAACCAAAACGTGACATAACGAAATAGTCGTATATATATGTACATACGACTAATAACGTGACATGTTAATACAAGTCACTTATATGCAATAAATAAACATAATAAGACTGAAAAAAATAAAAGGGCAAATATGCTCTAGCCGGGATTCAAACCTGAGACCTCTCGTACCCATCCCAAAACCTTAACCGCTTGAGCTGTGCTCGAATTCGGTATAAACTACCCACAATTTATAGTTAGTAGTCACCATACTAAAGTTACAGAATAGAATGGTGAATTACCCGACATTCTCCTATGAATTCAATTCCTCAAAATCAAGATTACTACAAACTCCCATAACGACAGGAACCGAGTAACCTTCTGTTGTGCCATGAATCTCCATGCGACAGGTCTAATATTTTTTTCAATTGCCCATGACATTCTCTGGTAACTTGCGCCCTCTAGACATGCTCAGCTCTTGGAACTTACAACAACAGATTCTTGCTGTAACCTCTGATTCATGCCCTCCTGTCTCGACCCACTAGTTAAAACTCCATCTCAGCCATACTCTTCCTCGCTTGCCTGCCTACACCAACAGCAAGCCAACAACAACCGATGATACTCCTGTGTGAAGGTAAGCAGAGCCTCCCGATTATTCTTCCATCTTATTGATTCCTTCTTCCTCTTACCCTAAGCTTTAACTATGACATATAAATCTCCACTTGTGAAGCAGTAGATCGAATACCAGTCTACCCTTTTGCATTGGCCGATTGGTGAGGTTAAATCTACACACCAGATTGACTATGTTAGATCAGCAAGGTAAGAAGGGAAGGTTCCTGTTACTGCAGCTTCCTTTATTCTCCATTCTCGGTTCTGAAGTTGTAGCCTGTGACATCTCCCTCTGTCTTCTCCATGTTAGTGTGTCAAGCTCCCTTGGAGAGATCACTCTAAGAACGAGCAAAATCCCCAGCCAACTAGCCTCTGATCAAGGTAAGAAAATAAAGAGAAAATCTGTACATCTTCATGCTGGTTAAAGAAACTAAAGCAACTAAAGCAGGTAAGAACTGAACATTGCATTTGGGTTCTGTTCAGTTGAAAGAAAATACCGGGGGGCTCACAGTGCGCCAAAGAACTACCTGGAGGAACAACCAAGATAAGGAGGTGAGCCTTTCATAAGCAAATTCCATAACCAGAAGCTAAACTAGCTATCAAATGCAGTATTAAGCAATCGAACTTGTAATTTTTGTTTCTGTATAACAACTTTCTGAAGCTGGACTCTTGCTGTCTCGAGAAGTCTTGAGTTACTAATACACTATAATTTTATAATACACCTGACTAAGTGTCTATACGTGAGGTTGTGAAGAAAAAGAGACAGAAAACTGTAGGAACTTAAATAAAAAAAAAGAGCAGAAAACAAATACAACAGTTATGTCTTCTGTTCTGTTGCAAATTCAGTAGTGTCACCTTGTTGCCTTGGGGTGGAAACTTTGATTCAATACCAAACTAAGGAACTAGACCCCCTAGGGATGAACTAGAAGGCCCATTCGTGAACAAACAAAAAATACAAGGGAAGTTATCAGTGTTATAGTTTCAGTCTTTCTGGTTTCAGGTGTGGTGTAAGGTACTTCTTAGAGAGGTGTGTGTGTTGTTCCTTGGGTTGAGAATGGACTCAGAGTCTTCTAAATTGACTTAACTAAGTGTGTAACCGGTTGGAGGAAGTTATAAATCAGTACATAAGAAATAGACAGAGAACCAAACAAGAAAATGAATCAGTTTCAGATTCTGTTTCTGCAATAACACAGTTCTGAATAATGAGTCTCAGTGGCATTAGCCATGATGTCGTGGCCTTAGTTTAGGGATAAAAATCATGTTAAGATCTTTATCCAGGAAGCTAAATAGTTTGGGAAGTGTGAAATCAGATAAGAGAGCAGAAGGAAAACAATATAAAAGAACTTATCAGTCAGATTTCAGTTTTCTGAAATCCTGACCTTTCTGTATATCAACTTTCAGGAACTGAAACAACTAAATGGTAGGCCTGTTTTGAAGTTAAACTGTACTAAGATGTTTAACTAAATAGCTAAGCAACCTAAAGGAAACTCTAAACCAGAATCGTGAACAACTACAAACACAGGAGAAAATATCAGATTTCAGCTTCAGGTTGCAGTTTATTCTTAGTTCTGTTCAATGACCTTTCAAAGGTTTGGTTCTGGCTGTTTGAAATTGTTTAGAGGTTCAAATTGTGTAGAATACCTAATTAAGCAGTTAAAAACCTAGGGAGAGACTGAAAACCCAAAACCATGAATAACCAGAGAGAAAGAAGAAAGAAATCAGTTTATATTTTAGTTTCAATTTCGGGATGTATCAGTTTTGCTTCTGTATAATGAAGTTCAGTGGTGTTCTCAGTGTTGTCCTGGGTTTGTTTTGGATTCAAACTATTACTAATCCACTTAAGTTAGTCTATGAGTACTTAGGGAGAATTTAAGAGATAGATTAATAACAATAACAGGAAATAAATATCAACCCAGATTTCAGTTCTGTGATCTGTCCTAGATTCTGTACACTAACTTTCCCAGGGTAGTATAGGGTTACTCTGGAGTTAAACGAGCATTTAAAAACCAGGTTGATACACATGTCTAAGTCACCAGTGCGTGAGGATGTTTTAGGAGAAAGAAACACTAACCTGATGCACTAAGAATAGAGGAGTAAACAGAAATATGTTTCAGCTTCTTTTCAGTGCTACAGAATTACGTAAAAAGAAATGTGTTAGAGGTATAGACTCTACTGCCATGGGCTGTTGTGGAGTTAGTGCTGAATTAAAACACCTAACCCAGAAACTAAACAGACGGGGAGAAAGAAGACACCAGGTCCATGAGTGAAAAGCAAAACAGAAGAAGGGAAAGAAAAGAAAAGAAAATACCCATTTTAGTGTTTCAGTTTTCAATTCTGGAACCGTGTGCTCCTGCATACGTTTTTCTTTCAGGATCAGGGTGAAGTTAGTAATGGTGGGATAATGGACCTCAAACCTAGCTAACACACTTAAAGAGGATTGTAAACAACTTAGGAAAAATCTAGAAGACAGGTGGGTGCATTAAACTGCTAGGTTAATTGGAAGTTTCACCAAGATGAGGTTTCAGATTGTATTAAACTGCCACTGCTGTGGAACCTTACTTCAAGGGGTTATAAGGAATGAACTGAGTGGGTATGGAACCTAAAACACCTCTAATACTATTAGGTGAACTTATAAACACTTGGGAAAGATTAGGAAATCAGTGTTACACACTGATATAATAAACAGAAGAGATGTACTAATTCAGGTGGATTCAGACTGTCATGAGAATGTTGTTTCTGTGTGAACCTGTTCAGTAGAAGTAACAGCAAGATGTTGGGATTGTTTAAAGAGAAAAAATTTACTGAATCGTGTAGCTAAGACATGAACTCACTTGAGAAAGGTTAACCAATATCACAAACTGAATTAGGCAACAGAAGGAATTAACTTCGAATCCTGTTTCAGTTTAATCATTTCTCTTCTGTCTCAGATTCCTCCCAGCCAAATATGGTTATTTTATGTGTCTGTAACAGATTGGACTAAAACTGTGATAACACCATGAACTAAGTAGCTAAGTAGAGTGGGGGAGAGAGTGAAGAAGAAGCCAACCCAGGGGATGAAAAAACAAAACAGAAGAGGAGTAACTTATCAAACTTAATACATCAATTCCAATTGTTTCTGAAATAAGTGACTCTCTGTGTAAACCTGTACAGAGGGATATTAAGAGTAGAATTGAGTTGTGAATGAACCTAAGATACTCCTAGGAGAGTGGGCTAGGCTGGTGCTTCCATTGGGAGTTGTGGGAGCAAACTGAATAATTTAAACAGGAACAAAGAAGAAGAGGAACACTAATATTGCCTCTGAATTTTCAATGAATTGTCCCTTCTGTATAAATAAGTTCAGAAGGGGGTTAAGTG
This sequence comes from Limonium bicolor, assembly GCA_023374045.1. Taxonomy (NCBI): domain Eukaryota; kingdom Viridiplantae; phylum Streptophyta; class Magnoliopsida; order Caryophyllales; family Plumbaginaceae; genus Limonium; species Limonium bicolor. Next base: position 292,840,682 of record CM041779.1, read on the forward strand.
TAGTACAGTCCTAAGTTCATAATCTATGATAATTGTGGTTGAATGGTGATGTTGGAAAAAAATGGGATGTGAAAGAAATGAATCAAATGTGTACATACTACCGGTAACTAGAGTAAATATTGTCAAACCTTGGGTTATATTTTACTACAAGGTTTCGATGTTATAAGTTAGAAACTTACAACATAACATAAGTCATGTGGCAATATGGTGAGTAATGAGAAAACATAATAAAGGAGCTCAAATGAGACACATGTGTATATTGTTTTCGATACACTCATAAGTTACCAAGCCGCGTGTAATAAAGCTTAGTGACACATAAAATAACGTGCTTTATAACATCATGGAAAATATAACACATAATAATATTATGTGGCTAAGAATATAGTTATTCAAACTGTTATGCTAGATGTATACATATATATTAACACGTATCAAGAGATAAAGTTATACACTATAGTTACCATGACATAAAATACCAAAGTTAGTATAAGACTTTGGTACGATAAATAAACCCTCAGAAATATCATAAGTGTACAACATAAGGTTTCATGCTCTAATGTAAACTGAGAACTAACTCACACAACGAGTAAGGGGATTATTAAGTAACGATACCTTAACTAGTAACAAACGTTAAGTCTGGGACCTAGTATTGGGATTTCAAACATTATTCGGAAATACCGAATTGTGCTGTCATGTGGATTGACGCTTAGTGTTCCTTGTATTACTAGATCGCATTCCCGACGTACGCGCTCGGAAGCTCTAGTGGCCTGCACTGCACGAATCTAGACAACGGTGTACGGTATGTAAAGGGATTTGATCCGGGTTGTCCTGAGGAATTCCTCGGGCTCGGATTTGTTTGATAAATAACTTGTGTGAATGTATGTATGTATGTGATTTATGTGTGTGATGTGTAGTTATGTTCACTGCATTATTTATTTATGCACGAACGTCCTACGGGACTAATACTACGTCGACTATAGATCGACTTATACAAAACTACATATGCGAAATGTGTGATTGTGACCACTGTTGCTTGAACTAATACACTAAGTATTACAAGTATGTAGTTATAACCTAAGTAAAATACTTAGGAACGGGACACGACATTGTCGGTCTCTAGAGCTTTGACTCGAACGTGAATGTTACCTAGAATAATTCTAGGCATGCGTAAGACCCATAGGGCAGCCAACAAATTAAGTGATGTACTCCATAACTAAAACTGTAACTGACTAACTAACTAACAAAGCTAACAGTGGAGTGTGAATGAATGTGATGATGTACCTTAATCCAGACAGTCACTGGCTGCTGGTCGCGCGTAGAGATCTCTTGGGTTATCCCGTATCGGGTTTTCCCTAGTTAATCCTGATCGAGCCTAGATAGATCGTCAGGCGGAGTGTGCTACCGTTGGCACCAGGCCCTTGGCCACCTAAATGGACGCCTTTACAAAGGCAAAGCGAATAAGTCCCAGAGTCTTCGGATGATCAGGGTAGTGAGCACCTTTGTGTGTACGTGGGACTACTGTCCAAGTGAGTATATTTCGGGTTGTCCTAACTGACGCCCGACTGTGCTAACCAAAACAAATGATATGTGAAGGCCTGGAGGGCCGAGTGATGTACTACGTGATGATGTTAACATACGGTGAATGAGTTCTCAATGCTATTGTATTGTATGATGTATGACAATACTGTGTATATTCATATATGACTGATTGGATTGGATGAATGATTATATAATCATGCATGCTGTTACAGTATCTATTATATATGTAAAATGGTAAGGCATGAAATCAATCTAATATCAAGACGGTTAAAAATGACAAGTGACCAATAGGGTTCAGATCCGGCATACTCAGCGTCTATCGCTGAGACTACACTTATTGTGCAGGTTGCTGAACACGTCGAAGCCGAAGTGCGGGGCTGGGTAGTTAGGACGATGCTGATTTTGGATTTACCGTTCATATCTCGTTATGTATTAAATGATTCCACTGGAAAGGGGTTGTAAGATTTGGAATATGTTTAGATGCTCACAGTAGTTGTGCTTTCGATACTTAGATAGAAATGTTGGTGGTATCTCGTTGTCACCGCGGATTGTATTTTTATGTTTAGTTTTGTTAAGATGTTGTACTGCTACATCACTCGTATGGGCGAGTGGTGGCAAGTAACACCCATGTGAGTTCTACTACTGTAATTCCTTCCACTGTGAGACGCCTTTCATTCCTGTTCACGTGAGCGACTATTACGTATTTGTTATGAGGGGTGTTACACAGCCCCTCGCTGTTTACCGGTGAAGATGTGCGCACATCACAACAAAGACTCAGCTCATGGTTGAACAATATCCAGAGACAACAGAAGAAATTACCTAGATTGACATTTCCCATATCCCCACTAGATTATTAACTGTACAAGTGTAACACCAAAACACCCAGTCCTACAGAGTGCAGAGGCGTAAACCCTCAACAGTCAATATCTAATAAGCCAACCAGATAAGAGGAACCAATGATCATGTGAGTTGTACATTCAAGGCTCAGTTAGTCACATCAAGCTGAGTTAGTCACACAAACAGTTTCCTTTTGGAAATTCATTTCAGCTCAGTTAGCGTTTCCCAAATAATTCCATAAAGTTCATCACCAAAAGTATCTGAGTACGAGAAATCGTACCTGGTATGTGTAGAAGCAGTAACCAAACTTGAAAATGCAAACTACTTCCACTAATCACCTATAATTAAAGTATTCCAAGCATTGATCAGTTAAGGCACTATAATGCTACACATCTTTCATTCTTACTAGTCTATAGTTTTGGTTTACAGTTACTCTCTCCTAAGGATCTGGCTAGATCTCGTAATTAAATCTTTAATGTATATTTTAACTTATTCCATTTACCTACTCCTGAATATAGGTTTAGCTTAATTAAACTCTTTAGTTACGCTTGGCTAACTTACTTTAATACCTATTTAAGGTTTATGATATGTATTTCCCCCTAATAGTCCCCCTAGATGTCACATTAACATTTAATATTTTTAATTGTCACGTATGAGTTAGGTTTATCCTAATTTTTCCCATCTTATTATGTTTCCCATAAGGTATGTTACTGAAATACCCCGAACTTAAATATAGGGATTAAAATTAATCTAATAGGTATTTAAGGGCGTAATGACGCCTAAGTAATATTGGTAAGGAAAAATAAATCCAAAAGAAATGAAGAAATGCTTAAAAAGCGAAAAACGCTAAATAAGCGTTAAATAACCATAGGAGGTATGAGACCTCGGTTAGCACGTTATATGGATTCCTAGGGCTTAATAAGACCTAAATAATATATGGGAACAACTCCCGAAGAAAACGGATCCAAATAATGTATTAAAACACTAATAGAGCTTTAGTGCACGCTTTTCGAGAAAACCTGAAAACGTGTCTTTAAGCGGTCAAACGAACCCATAAAAATTATAAATCATTAAATAACAATGATTAAGCATTTATGGAAGCTTAATAACCAATAAAATTAAATAAACGAGAAAATTCCGGAAAACGAGTTCCGGTGAGTGAATAGTGCAAAAACGGGAAGTTGTGGGGGTGTAAAATGTAATGAAATACCCCAAACCTTGATATGTGGTTTAAATATCAAACTATGGTATGTAAAGGCTAAAAAGTGCCTTAGAAACATCAGTGAACAATTTAAACCATAGTAAAATGCAATAAAGCACTAAGACACAGTTTGAGCAAAAACATGCTCTAAGCTATGAGCGAACTTGGTTAGGACCCAAAGAGCCTACCAAGACTTAATAATATTCAAGTATGATTTAATAAGGCTAATTAAGTCCTTAGGAAACCTTGGTAGACAATGAAACCAAACAAAACACAAGAAAATACCTTAAAGTCAATAAGAGCAAAATGTGCTCTAAGCTTGGGATAAATTTGTATAAGACCTAATGGTCATAACTATACCTTATTTATATGTTAATGAACATATTAAATCAATTACTAAAGAAAACCAAGCTTGAAAACAAGTTAAAACACAAAATGTGCTTTAAGGAGTCTTAAAGCACGTTTTTGAAAAATTGTCTTGTAAATGAGTTTTGAATGGCTAAATGTCCATCATTACTCTTTAATTAACATGTGTACTATATAGTATCACATTTGGAAGTCTATATCAATGGGAAATCAAAAATTTCACTTCTATGTGCCTTGTTTTTGTGAATAGTGATTTTTATAAGCTAGTTTGTAACATATGTTATCATAAGTAATTAAATTGACAAATAAAGACTAAAGTACCCTTCTAACTAAATGGGGGCCAGTTTTTCAAGGTGTGAGTCACCAACTTGTAAAAGAAATCAAATAAGTAAAGTAAAGCTTAAAGTAAAGTACTGTTTTTGCTTTATACATAAATATCTTAACAAAAGCAAACTTACCTCCTCATTCTCTTATTTCCTTTCATTTCCCACGGTAGCCATCTTCTTCCTCCCCTCCATTTATGATTTGCTACAGCTCCATCTCTTCTCCATCTTCATTTCTTTGCCAAATCCAACTCCATGCTCCAAATCAAATTCTAAGACTATATTTGTCTTAGTTAGACCAAGCTCTACACTTCTATCTTTTCAAATCTTCAAGAGCTCAATTTTGGTGCCATGGAGATTCACCATTGAAGGAGCTTGAGCTCACCTTTCTACATATTATTACTCTCCTTTGCTTCTAGGTAAGGAATCTCAAAGAAAAATCAAGTTTCCTTCATGTTTTTGCCTTGACCGAAATTGCACATTAATGGTGCTCTTGGTGTGACTTTGTTCTAGCTTCATTCCAACCTTTCATGGACTAGGTGGAGTCCTCTTCATAGATATTCAAACTCTCTTCAAAGATCAAGGTAAAACAACTACATTAATGTTTTTGAAACAATGTAAACCTAGGGTTTACAATGAGTTTAAGCTTGAAGCTTGTATACTCATTTCAATGTTTGTATATTGTGTAGTATTTGACAAGGAATCAAATACTTTACCGGTTTTATAAGGAAACAAGAAAGAAGTTTGTGTGGAAAAGAGGTAAATATACTAACCTAATGTGGTTTAATGCCTTCGGAGAAATGAGCTTATAATGCTTGTTAAAACTACCTAAAGAGCAAATGGTGAATGACTTAGTAAAGTGTTCTCAAGGAGACTAGTAAAAGAACATATGTATTGTTGGGTGTATTTGCAGGTCAAAGGCATTATTTATGTGGGAAATTCAGTGTTTAAGGTTTATGCAATTTAAGGGCCTAAGAGCCATGTTATTTAAGGGCCTAAGTGCCAAGCAATTTAAATTGTGCACTATATTGTGATGTAGTGTAAATTTGGTGAAGTCTTGAGTATAAAATGTGTTTGATGGATTTTAGGTGTTCTTGAATGAAATAAGGTAAAAACCTAAGTGTTTGGATGTGAGAATATACAAGAGAAGTTATGGCAAAATTTTGGAAAATGTATAAGGAGTTCAAAGTGTGTTAAATGAGTTTTGGTGAACTAGGAAGTGTTAAGAGATTTATAAGAAAAATGAGTGACAAATTGGACAATGTTTAAAGGTGAATCAAAGTGATATTTTGGGTATTAGAATATGCCTAAGTTCATGTATGAAGTTTGGGTAATCTGTGGATGAAGAGAATAGAAGAAACAAGACTTGAAATTGTCAAATTTGGGATTCTGTTACAGAGGTCCGGGACTTAGGTATTGGAATATGTCCCGGACCATACATGAAAAACAGGCCGAGAGTTGGAAAACTGTCTTGGTCCGGGACTTAGGGTGAGTACAAGGTCCCGGACCACCCTATTAAAACAGCCGAGGGTCTCTGTAAGTATTGGTCCGGGACTTAAGGTAAGGACCAAGTCCCGGACCACTCTAAAAATGTTGTTTAAGGTATGAAAATGGTAAGAAGGGAGTAAGTGTTTAAGGAGTTATAAAATGAGTTTTTATGGATGTCATATGAAGGATTAAAGGTGCCAAATGATGTTAGAACATATTAGGATATTTGAGGTGAAGTTTGGAGTTAAATGGGCAAGGGGAAATAAAGGTCTGGGGCAGACCGACCTTGCGACCGAACTTGCCAAGGTCGGTCGAGCCCAGTTTACCCTGCGAGAATTAGGTTCTGGAATGGACCGACCTTGGGGACTGGACTTGCAAGGTCGGTCAGACTTGTATTTTCTGTGCGGATTGAGTTTCTGGAATCGACCGAACATGCGACCGAACTTACAAGGTCGGTCGGACTAGAAAATTTTGACGGTAAAGTGTTCTGGAATGGACCGACCTTGTGCAAGGTCGGTCGGTAAGGTCGGTCGGACCAAAAAATGTTGTTTATGGTTATAAAATGATATGTAATGATGGGGATTGATAGGTAATGATGTTATAAAGTTGTTAAGGACATGTTAGGTGAGTTTTAATGACAATTAAGTGGGTGAAAAGTTGTATTGAAATGTAAAAGTAAAACAAGTTAAAAAGTGAAGTTATGTAACTAAGTTAACGGGGAAAAAGTTATAAGCATTAGACATTAAGTAATCATGTTACCCCGATGTTAATAAAAATACATGTAATGTTATCAGTTGTTCGAGAATTGCTCGAGGAACATAAGTGGACATGATAAAGTGGACTCCGGTGACAGGTATGGTTTTCTTGCAACCTGTGTCCTACCGGATTACACCGGCTTGTATGCCAATGTGTTTTTCTGTATGTTTGCCACGTTGTAAGATTAAACATGTAATGAGTTTACAGTAATTCATTTAAGTGGCGTGTACAACTCCGATACCATTTAACCTCGGAAGTGTTAACCTTAGTTAACTGAGTCTAGGATCACATGAGAGTTCGGTACTCGGAGTAAACGACCCGAACCATGGGACGTTCTAACCACGGCTATGCGTGTGTAATTGTGTGATATGAGTATGTGAATGTAGGGATCTCCCTTGTGTGTTTAACCCAGAGGTAATGTTGTATAATGTGTAGATGTGATAGACTCCATAGTGGGGTTCTAACTAATATCTAAAGTAAGTATGTACTAACAGTGGTGAGGAATCCGGTTTAGCCGGTCGCGCGTTGTTTGGGAGAGGGTATCCTTCTTAGCCTTACCCTTCTCTTTGTTATGGTTGTTTCCCTCACGGGTTATGATCTCCCATTAGCTTATTCCAAAGCTTAGCTATTCTGACTTATGATCGGTTTAGGGGGAACATGTGTTTGTGTGGTGTGTTCGGGCCTCCAAACCCGTACCATCTTAACTTAAGTTACTCGTCCGACTATTAGGACGGTAATGAGCGTTGTTGTATAACGAGCTTACCATGAGGGTGACACCATTCTCTAGGCTCACCAGTGAATTAACTATGTTTGGGTCGGTTCCTAAGAGGACCGTTCCCGTTATGTTATGTGATATTATTGTAATGCAATTCCTATTGCAATGTTATCATGTGCACGTCGAAACGTGGAAGTGTTGTTATGTTTTGTTATGTGAAGAATGTTATATGTTGTAAAATGAGGAGTGTGTGGATCATGGAAATGAATCCCAGTTTGTGATAAGAGGCGTTTAAGGATAACCCGATTTAAGGGTAAGTGTCGTCTATTAAGGAAGTAGCTCCATTAGAGGAGGAACGCTCTAGGGATAATGAATACCATGAGTGACTTATCAAGTAAGGATGTATTATCCGTTTGTTGAGCCCATTGAGGCGAAATGTTATGTGTTGTGTGTTTACAGTTGCATGCATGATTTAAAGATAATCAATAGCATGCTAAGTCGACAATTAGTTGTGCGTGGCCCGGTAGCATATGGGCTGTGGGATTACCATACCAGCAAAGGTGCTGAGCCCCTTGGGGGCCACCCTTTCTCTTCTTTTCCTATTTCAGGTTCAAGGAGCTGGAAGCCGTTCGAGAGTAGGACGGGGTAGTCGTTGTACATGGGTAATCGTTTAAGTTGTATATGTATAGTAGGTGTAGTAAGACCGAAACTGTTATCGGCATCAATTTGTAAATACTCGGTACAGTTGGAAGGTATGTGTATGTTGTTGTTGTTGTTAATGGAAAGGGTCAGTAATGTGTAGTCGCTCGGGAATCTAGTCCATCAGACCGGTACAATGTTTATGTAATAGCCTCGTTAGCCACGTGGGTGGTTAACGGCGTGTAACACCAACGAGTTAAGTTATTTGTTGAGGTGTGTATTCCGCTGCAGATTGTTGTTATGAGTTTGTTGTTCGATGGGGTGTTACAAAAAGTGGTATCAGAGCGAAGTATCGCTCTGATGACTGAATTACCAAGCTTAGGAAGTACCGAGTTAGGATTTTAGTACTTTGGGTTAAGGGTTGAGTGATAGCGTGAGAGATACACTAGTTAGGTATTACCAGCGTGTACTGGGAACCTACAATATCCATCCCACCCTCCACAATCCCTGTTTTATAACTTGGGGAAACAACGCCAGAGAGATGGAAGTCCACTCTTACTCGGGAATACCCGATCTGGCTGTTATTAAATACCTTTAAAGGTACGAAGAACCTGTCATACGGTAGATCCCGAAAACTGGGAATCCCGGAGACGGTTCCCATCTAAATAATGTTGACCGCATTTCATAGTGAAGAGTGAAGAATCAGTGTATAGAAGAATAGAATTTCCGGCAACCTGGGTCGACATGCTAAGGAGTCGAGAATAACCAGCTTGCAACGCACCAACCGTGCAACCGGCAAGAAATGGATTAATGAAACCCGAGACGAGTGTCTACGGGACCACAGTTGATAAACAATACACCAACGGTATACCAACCGACAAGGGAACTACAACGTAGTGCCCAAATACGTGGAACAGGCTACAAAGAGAATACAATACTAAGGAAAAGGGGTCTCCCAGAATGGGAAACACCCTAGTTGATGATCGTCAAGAGAAGACAGTGAGAAGTCACCTAGAAGAATTATTATCAAGGCAGTAAGATCAGTGAGGGCCAACAAGGCCACTGATGACAGTATGGGTAAAAACAATACCACAACCGGTATGTGTTAAACTGATAGCCAGTTAGCATGGCGCACTTGCCATAGCAAGTGCTGCTATAACAGGGCTGTTCGGGAAATTTATAACCACTACAAAGTACTTGGTAAAGTACCATAAAGTTAAATGTGATCGTCATAACAGTGGAAGGGCCTGTTAGCCTAACCTCTATAATTGGAAGTACACTAGTCAGCAAGAAGCTAGACTTGGCTAAGGTAAGAAGATGTTGTGAAACCATGCAAATTTTCTTTCAAACCCAGATTTATTCAAACTCTTCTCTTTTCAAAACCAAAATTTTCTTTCAAACCAACACTTCTTTCTAACCTTCTTCTAAACCAAACCAGTAAAACCAAGGACAGTTGACAAGGATACAACAGTGGATAAACTTTCCCTCGATTAAGTTCGGGAAGCATGGAATAAATATTGTCACGGGACAATATAAGGGAGTTGACAACAGAATACTTCACCTAGGCGTGTGACGGACACTACGAGTGTACCAACTGAAATGTGGGACGACCGCACTCCGATGGGAGCTTGTGGGCCTGACAGACCTACTTATGGGTTAGTTGGGTAAGTAGTAATGTATCAGTATGGTACTGAAATACCCCAAACCTTGATATGTGGTTTAAATATCAAACTATGTTATATAAAGGCTAAAAAGTGCCTTAGAAACATCAGTGAACAATTTAAACCATAGTAAATGCAATAAAACGTTAAGATACAGTTTGAGCAAAAACATGCTCTAAGCTATGAGTGAACTTGGTTAGTACCCAAAGAGCCTACCAAGACTAAATAATATTCAATTGTGATTTAATAAGGCTAATTAAGTCCTTAGGAAACTTTGGTAGACAGTTAAACCAAATAAAACACAAGAAAATACCTTAAAGGCAATATGAGCAAAAATGTGCTCTAAGCTTGGGATAAATTTGTATAAGACCTAAAGGTCATATCTATACCTTATAAATATGTTAATGAACATATTAAATCAATTACCAAAGAAAACCAAGCTTGAAAACAAGTTAAAACACAAAATGTGCTTTAAGGAATCTTAAAGCACGTTTTTGAAAAATTGTCTTGTAAATGAGTTTTGTATGGCTAGATGTCCATCATTACTCTTTAATTAACATGTGTACTATATAGTATCACATTTGGAAGTCTATATCAATGGGAAATCAAAAATTTCACTTCTATGTGCCTTGTTTTTGTGAATAGTGATTTTTATAAGCTAGTTTGTAACATATGTTATCATAAGTAATTAAGTTGACAAATAAAGACTAAAGTACCCTTCTAACTAAATGGGGGCCGGTTTTTAAGGTGTGGTGACTCACCACCCTTGTTAACATGCTAAGGAAATAAAGAATGACTAACTTAAGTACTATTTGCTTTAAGTACAAATATCTTCCAAAAAGCAAAACTTATCTCATTCTCTCATTTCCTTCTTCATTTCCCACGTATCCAATCTCTTCTACCTCTCTTCTTTCTGTTCTCACGGTGATGCTACAGCAACAACACCAAATGCTATCTTCCATTGCCAATATTTCCTAGCTCACTTAACCAAATCAAAAACAAACACCACCATTCTCTTTGTCTCATCAAGCTCTTCAATTCTATCCTTTCAAAATTCCAAGAGCTCCATTTCGGTGCCAAGAGGAATCTCCATGGAAGGAGCTTGAGCTTATATTTTTATGCCTTGTTGATCACCTTTGCTTCTAGGTAAGGAATCTCAAAGAAAAATCAAGTTTCCTTCATGTTTTTGCCTTGACCGAAATTGCACATTAATGGTGCTCTTGGTGTGACTTTATTCTAGCTTCATTCCAACCTTTCATGGACTAGGTGGAGTCCTCTCTTCATAGATATTCAAACTCTCTTCAAAGATCAAGGTAAAACAAGTACATTAATGTTTTGGAACAATGTAAATCTAGGGTTTACAATGAGATGAAGCTTAAAGCTTGAATACTCATTATGTTGTTTGTACAATGTATAGAACTTGACAAGGAATCAAATGCCTTACCGGTTTTAAGAGGAAACAAGAAAGAAGTTTGAGTGGAAAAGAGGTAAATATGCTATCTCAATGTGGTTTAATGCCTTAGGGGAAATGAGCTTATAATGCTTGCTAAAACCACCTAAAGAGCAAATAGTGAATGACTTAGTAAGGTGTTCTCAAGGAGACTAGTAAAGGAACATATGTCTTGGTGTGTGTAATTGCAGGTCAAAGGCATATATATATTGTGGAAATTCAGTGTTTAAGTTTAATGCAATCTAAGGGCCTAAGAGCCATGTTATTTAAGGGCCTAAGTGCCAAGCAATTTAAGTTATGCACTATATTGTGATGTAGTGCTAAATGTGTGAAGTTTGTGTATAAAAATGTGTTTGATGGATTTTAGGTGTTCTTGGATGAAATAAGGTAAAAAAAACCAAAGTGTTTGGGTGTGAGAGTTTACAAGAGAAGCTATGGCAAAATTTAGTTGATAAACAAAGGAGTTTATGTGATGAAATGAGATTTTAAGACCTAGAAGGTACTAGGAACTTGTTAAGTGTTAAGATGGTGGAAGAAGGTGAATCATGGTGTTCTTAGGTGTTAAGGTGCCATGGGCATTGTCTTGGAGGATTTAGAACTCAAATGGGTGTTTTGAACACACCAAGGAATTATTATGTGAAGTGTTAAGTCTTGTTCAAGATTTGGTAAACAAAGGAAAAGAAATGCCTAGTGAAGGTCTAAGTGAAAACTTGTGGAAATTATAAGCAATTGTGCAAAGGAGGTGTGTATGAGAAATAATGCTTTTGGAGTGGTGGTAATGTTTGTGAGACAACACTTTGGTTAGTTGAGGTAGTAGGCATGATATACCACTTAGAAATCTAAGAAAAATGTTATAAGTGCTAGGAATTGTTGTAAGGAATTGAGTAACCAGTTAGTGATGATTTAGGAAAGTTTAGTGCTTGTTTTAAGGTGTTTAAACATGTAGGAAACATGTGGAAAGTTTATGGAATGATTAGGTAAGGTTTAAGGTTGGTTTAGGGGTTGAAAAATGATGTTTTGACAAGTTAATAACATGGTCCGGGACCTAGCCCTTGTATAGGTACCCGGACCACCCCTTAAAAAGAGCCGAGAGTGAAGTTTAGAAGTGGTCCGGGTCCTTAGTCCAGGACCAAGACCCGGACCAAGGGTAAAATAAGGCCGAGAGTACATTCTACAAGTGGTCCGGGACCTTGGGTCTGGACCAAGTCCCGGACCAGGTCAAAAGTGTTGCAAAATCTGTTTTAAAGGCTTCTAATCATGGGGAATTGAATGGTAATGGTTTTAGGTGAGGTTTAGGCCTTGTTTGGTGGCATATAAAGGCCTTAAAATGTGTAAACAAGTGTTGGGTTTGATGTGAGAGTTGTAAACTTAATATCACAAGAGTAAGTTAAGTGTAACGGGAATGACGGGGTAAACTATGGGCGCTTTAAACGTTAAGCAAACATGTTACCCCAATATTAATAAAAGTAATTGTGATGTTACCAGTTGTACGGGATTTGTTCGAGGAACCTAAAGGACATGATATAGTGGACCGTGGCGACAGGTATGGTTTTCTTGCAACCTGTGTCCTACCGGATTACACCGGCTTGTATGCCAATGTGTTTTTCTGTATGTTTGCCACGTTATGAGATAAATCATGAAACGAGTTTACAGTCGTTATTGTTATTGTATGTTTACGTGCTGATACCGGTAACCTCGAATGCGCTTGAAGGGCTAGTTAACCACTATTAGGTAAACGTAGGAGAACGGTATCCGGTGATAACGTTTCCGACCTAAGGAACGTTCTAACCACGGCTATGCATGAGTTAGTTATGTAATGTTTGTGTGTGATGTTGGTGTATGAATGTATGACTCTCCCTTCCCTTGTGTGTGTCTAACAAGACTTAACCCAATGTTGTGATTGTTTAACTAAGTTCAATGATGAACTTCTGACAAGTGCTAACGGGGGGAGTGAGGAGTCCGGTCTGTTCCGGCCACGCGTGTGAGTATGGGGGTCGTTGTCATAGCAGGTTCGATCCTCTCCGTATGTTATGGTTGTTTTCCAATTTGGTTCCCAACCTTCCCTTTAGCTTAACCAAGGCTATTACTGACTCACGTCGGGCCACAGGGGCATACTATGTTATGTTTGTTCGGTGTGCTTGGATCACTATATCTAAGACACCTTGTGCTAAGTTATCCGTTCATTTAACGAGACGGTAACGAGTTATGTAACGAGCTTATCATGAGACTGGCAACATTCTTTAGGCTCACCAGTGTATTAACAATGTTTGGGTCGGTTCCTAAGAGAACCATTCCCGTTATGTTATGTGATGTTGTTGTAATGCAATTTCTATTGCAATGTTATTATGTGCACGTTGAAACGTGAAAGTATTGTTATGTGTTGTTATGGGATGCATGTTATATGTTGTGAAATGTGGAGTATGTGGATCATGGATATGAATCCCAGCTTGTGATAAGAGGCGTTTAAGGATAACCCGAATAACGGGTAAGTGTCGTCTATAAGGAAGTAGCTCCATTAGAGGAGAAACACTCTAGGGATAATGAATACCATGAGTGACTTATCAAATAAGGATGTATTATCCGTTTATTGAGCCCATTGAGGCGAATGTTGTGTGTTGTGTGTTTACAGTTTCATGCACGATTTGAATATAATCAACCGCATGCTAAGACGACAATTAGTTGTGCGTGGCCCGGTAGCATGTGGGCTGCGGGATTACCATACCAGCAAAGGTGCTGAGCCCCTTGGGGGCCACCCTTTCTCTTCTTTTCCTATTTCAGGTACAAGAAGCTGGAAGCCGTTCGAGAGTAGGACGGGGTAGTCGTTGTACATGGGTAATCGTTTATGTTGTATATATACAGTAGGTGTAGTAAGACCGAAATTGTTATCGGCATTAGTTATAAATACTCGGTATAGTTGGAAGGTGTATGTTGTTGTTGTGATTAATGGAAAGGGATAGTAATGTGTAGTCGCTCGGAAATTTAGCCCATCAGACCGGTACAATGTGTATGTATTAGCCTTGTTAGCCACGTGGGTGGCTAACGGCGTGTAACACCAACGAGTTAAGTAATGTGATGAGGTTGTTTTTCCGCTGCAGTTTATTGTAAGTGTGTTAATGTTGGATGGGGTGTTACAAAAAGTGGTATCAGAGCGAAGTATCGCTCTGATGACTGAATTACCGAGCTTAGGAAGTACCGAGTTAGGATTTAAGTACTTTGGGTTAAGGGTTGAGTGATAGCGTGAGAGATACGCTAGATAGGAATTTCCAGTGTGTACTGGAAACCTACAATATCCATCCCGCCCTCCACAATCCCTGTTTTACAACTTGGGAAAGAACGCCAGAGAGATGAAAGTCCTCTCATACTCGGGAATACCCGATCTGGCTGTTATTAAATACCTATAGAGTACGGAAGACCTGTCATACGGCAAATCCCGATAAGTGGGAATCCCGGAGACGGTTTCCATCTGAACTATGTTAACCGCATTTAATAGCGAAGAATGAAGAATCTTGTGTATAGAAGAATAGAATTTCCGGCAACCTGGGTCGACATGACGAGCAGTCGAGGATAACCAGCTTGCAACGCACCAACCGTGCAACAGGCAAGAAGTGGAATAATGAACCCCGAGACAAGTGTCTACAGAACTACAGTTGTTAAATAATACACCAACGGTATACCAACCGACAAGGGAGACTACAACGTAGTGCCCAAATACGTGGAACGGGCTACAAAGAGAATACAATACTAAGAAAAAGGGGTCTCCCAGAATGGGAAACACCCTAGTTGATGATTATCATGTGTAGACAGTGAGAAGTCACCCAGAGGAGTTATTATTAAGGCAGTAAGATCAGTGAGGGCCAACAAGGCCACTGATGACAGTATGGGTAAAAACAATACCACAACCGGTATGTGTTAAACCGATAGCCAATTAGCATGGCGCACTTGCCATAGCAAGTGCTGCTATAACAGGGCTGTTCGGGAAATTTATAACCATTACAAAGTACTTAGTAAAGTACTAGAAGGTTAAATGTGATCATCATAACAGTGGAAGGGCCTGTTAGCCTAACCCCTGTAATTGTAAGTACACCAGTCAGCAAGAAGCTAGACTTGGCTAAGGTAAGAAGATGTTGTGAAATCATGAAAAATTTTCTTTCAAACCCAGATTTATTTAAACCCTTTTCTTTTCAAAACCAAAATTTCTTTCAAACCAACACTTCTTTCTAACCTTCTTTTAAACCAAACCAGTAAAAAAACCAAGGGCAGTTGATAAGAATTCAACAATGGATAAACTTTCCCTCGATTAAGTTCGGGAAGCATGGAATAAATATTGTCACGGGACAATATAAGGGAGTTGACAACAGAATACTTCACCTAGGCGTGTGACGGACACTACGAGTGTACCAACTGAATTGTGGGACGACCGCACTCCGATAGGAGCTTGTGGGCCGGACAGACCTACTTATGGGTTAGTTGGGTAAGTAGCAATGTATCAGTATGGTACCCCACATATGTATACGAGTAGAGTCCGAAACACGGGAAGTAGTCGACTCCGTTCTACGGTCAACAGTATAAGTCAAACAACAGCTAAAGATTACCATAAATGGTTGAAGTTAAGGAACTCAGTCAAGTTAATGAGATTAAAAGGATTAGTGAATTCCTTCCAAGGAAATGTTTAAGAGTCAGGAGGTGCGAAGTGCACTAACTGAATCTAAAGACATCGTATATGACTTAAGGATCCTCAGGGATAAACATTATAGTTGGAATGGTGACCCAGCCTGTACATAGCAAAGCAGATGCCTAATGTGGACACATTAATGTGCAATGAACGGGATGAAACTCCCAGAATGAGTACCTACACTATCAGGAAATGTTGATCTTCACAGAAGAAGATAATGATAATAACCAGTTAAGAACGCAAAAGGCGTGGCTAACTGAATGTACCAATAACTGTGAACCAGATGTAAGAGCATGACTTAGCAACACCCAGGAGCAATCCTTAAAGGGTGTTTGCATCAGTAATTGTTGCACGAAATGCATAACAGAAGCATAAGGGTTGAAACTAACACCCAGTTTAGACATAAGTTGTCAGGAGACAGACTGACAAACCTAAGGGGCGTCCCATGAAAGGAAACGGAATGTAACGACCTTGTCATGGAGCCCAATGTAATATCCCAACATATGTTGTACAAAGAAGTACATATGTGTGGACAGCCTACAATGAGCGCAGCTCAAATGCAGTAAGGCTTATAAGCCACAAATAAAATGTTTATGAAAGTTTAGATTGAATGCAAAAGTTTATGTTATATGAGTAAATAGAGTGGTAAACGAACCACTGCATTAAGAGTGGGTACCTCTCGATATTGTGAGACCGTAGGAGCGGTAGTTAGTGTATCAAGCCCAAGATATGTTAAGGATTGACCATATTGTTATTGAAAGAGAGCAGTTAGCTTAGTAGTATGTGCGTATAAAGTGAAACACCGAGCGAATAATGCCGGCTTGTGACTCGAATGATCGATGCTCAAGGAGCATTCAGTAGTCATCCAAATGATGACCATAATACGAATGATATAAGTATATGCGTGGAAGTTAATGTGACAGTAAATACGATGTAAGTTAGTGTTATACAATAAGCACGGTGCGCAGTAAGCGACCGTTGTATAAGTGTTGTGGCGGATAAGACCGTATGGTTAAAATCAATGGACATGCAGCAGTGATGATACACAGACTGGGCAATAAGCCAATGGTCGGTACTATGTGATAAGGAACTCAGTGTGAATTCCATGGCAATCACATAAGGATTACGTCAAGAGTTTACGCCTCTGCACTCTGTATGACTGAGTGTTTTGGTATTGCACTTGCGCAGTAATGAACGGTGGGATAGCTAAGAATTGGAAACATGTAATTGTGAAGCAATAATGTTATAATGGCCGATGCATAGGAAATGCAAGGCCGCACCAATAAAAAGTACTTGTACAAAACCAATGTGGAGACATGATTAACAGTAAGTGACTACAGTAGCACTAACTGCCAAATATCGGTATGGAATATACCCCAAATGTTGTAAATAGCTAAGAGAGCACTACACACTAGGTAGTAGCTCAATCTCAACCGACCAGTAAGCAAGGGAACAAGTCAGTCATTGTGAAATACCTAGCTTTACACAAGATAAGTGCGAAATATATAGACTTTAAGGGTTTAATTACCTTACAATTTGTAGTATTTTAAGTAATATTTCTCACTTATCTTACGATTTTCCTAGATTTAGTTTTGATACGAATTGATATATTTTATGTGTTAAATGTAGGAAAAAGTGTTGGGAATCAAGTAGTTATTTCATAAGCTTTCCAACGCAACAAACGCGAGTCAAACGGACTATAACGAAGAATCTGGAGCAGATCGATTAGAGTACACTCGATATATATACACCTTGTCGCTGTGAGACATCCGCAACTATGTTGCAACCCGCCCTCATTTGGTGAGTTCACCGGCGGACAGAGTATTGCAACCGCCTGTTAAGGCGAGTTCACCAGCGGACTTAGACATGAGGCTACACCCCATTGGGCGGTTGAGGACGCGGACAGCACACAGGAGACAAGAGACACCGCCTCTTATCAGCGGACGGACCAAGAAGCAACCGCCTGTTTAAGGCGCGGACAACACTGAATTCGACGCCGAAACAGAGTTTTCTTCTTCGTTCTTCACTCGGTCGCCGCGTCGAACTACCTTCATTAATTGCAGACGGTCGCCCACCTTAATTTATGCACGCGTGACTGGCTCTGCAATCAATTGCTCTGCCCGATGAAATCTCTGACTGCAATCTTCACGATCTGCACCAACTCCACCGCCATCT
This sequence comes from Limonium bicolor, assembly GCA_023374045.1. Lineage (NCBI taxonomy): Eukaryota > Viridiplantae > Streptophyta > Magnoliopsida > Caryophyllales > Plumbaginaceae > Limonium > Limonium bicolor. Next base: position 292,858,504 of record CM041779.1, read on the forward strand.
ACTCACTAGCTCACTGTCCCTGTCACTTCTCTCCTTGTCTGCTTCTGAATCCTCCGCCATATAAACCCGCACTCTGCTTGCTAAAAAAATCATCCAGTCATTCACGGACCCATCACACAATCCATTCATCTATCAGTCCACGAATTAATCCGTTCACCCACGCATTCTCCCACGATCGCACTCCATTCACTTCATCAAAAAATCATCATCCATCCACTCCATTAAATTCCCACGTACCATACATCCCGCTCTTTTCTTATTTCCACTATTACGCACCAGCTCTTCAGAAATAAATAGCAGACGGGCAGCGCACGACGGAGTTGAAGCGAGGATCCGGAGTGAACTTCTAAACTGGAGTTACCTCTTACCCTTACTTTAATTTATTTAATGCATTCCTCCTCTGTTATTGTTGTTTCTGTAACGATGAGCGAGTAACTATTTTAGCTTCCCGGGTTGGGAAGCGAACCTATTTCATAAATTCTGTGTATTTCTTCAAATAAATTCTGTTAACTGCAACAGTTCATTCCTGTCCTTCAAGTGTTTTAATTATTTGGCCGGTAGTTAAAACAACCCTTGTAGTTATTTTATTAAAACGCGAGAGCTGAGATAAATAACTAGACGAAGGAAGTTGAACCTAATTAACAGCTAGAAGCCTGATCCGGCCTATAGATTAATTAGACTCCAATAGAAACTGCTCTTTATGCGATTAATTGTGTCCGGTCTAGAGCATTAGCCTGCTTCTAGGTCTACATTGGTTAGGATTCATTATACTTAGTCGTTAATGAATTAATTAAAGTTTCTGAGTTATTGCAGTAAAATTAAAGGAAGAATTTACTAACAGACATAAAAGGAATAGGTAAGCAAACAACCCGGGGTGCGCTTTTCCATTTATCATTTTCACCACTCTTTAAATCCCTCTGTGTTTATTTACCTTTTAAATTGTTCTATTTCTCCTTGCAGTTTAGTTTCTTTTAATCAATCAAAACCGAAAAGTGTATTTCCTGTTTTCTTTAGTTTAACTTAATTTCCTAGTTAATCAAATATTTGTCAATTAATTGTACGAGGTCCCTGAGATCGACAACCCCATTTAATCACTATATCCGCAAAACGATAGGTACACTGCCTATGTGGTAGAAGTAGTTACATATTTCTCCATCAACACAGTAAATTATTATGGAAGTGGATAGAAAGTTTATAACTCACCGAATTCGCTAACGGTAAGAGATACCACGCGTCGGTTGAGAAACCATTGTTACCAAGACAAAGGTAACAATTGGGGATGTGCAATACAGTAAGAATAACAAATGGAGCAATTAAGCTCTACAGTTATTAGAGTTTCGCAGCAGAAACTAGTGAGCCAGTGATTCAAGTGTTGAATGTGCCTGGTGAACATGAGTGAATGGCTAATTATTAACGCCTAAAAGCCTAACAGGCCAGAATCGAAACCAACTAAGAGTTTAAACAAACTCCAATGAGAATTCTTGGTTTAGGAACTAAACCGCCAATATGGTTAAGATCCTCTAATCAGAATCCGTTGTGTAATAGACCGCGTGGAAGTTAAAACACTTCACGACGGCAGAACATTTAAGCCAATGTTTAGTGATTGATTACGTGGGCATAATCCCTTTTAAGGGGGGTAGAGCGCAAAACCACTTAGTGTATATTACCGTACAAGAGTACGTAGTGTATGTGACTTATATTGTGCATAGCACAAAATTATTGCACAAAATTATTGTTTTGATGATTGGTGTGTGTGTTACGTAAACATACACATTCATTCATGGTTTAATTGTGGTAATTGCGCACAGAAGATGCGAATACCATTGTGATAAGTGTGTGTATTTGTTAACAATTGTGTGTGATAGTACAAGTGTGGGAGTAGAGAAACTCCCGGGGAACAAAACCTCGACAGTGTATAAATGTGAAACGGTGTGTTGTATTTTAATAAAATATATGTGTATATATATACTATATAGTGATTCATGAAAAGGCATGATACCGACATAGAACCTAGTGAGAATAAGATTCCCTAGGTAACAACATTAAAGTGAATGGAAATAACTGATAGACGAAGTTCTATCCCTTGGAGATGTTATGATCATGGCTAGAATGATTTAAAAGATAGAAAATTGGAAATGAGTGATTTAATTGATGCTTGAAAATGAAGTGGGAGGTGGAACTTGATTTGCATGTGATCAAGGGAAGCCAAACACAAATTGGAGTGGAAGGATAGTTCTACACTGATGCTGATCACATCAGGGTTGGGTGATTCTTGAAGCTCCCTATAAGTGGTCACAAATAACCACGCTAATAAAAGAAGCAAAGAGCTTAAGTTGGACTTGGAGTTGTGTGTGTTTTCAAAAGGATTTTCAATTGGTACTTATAAAACGTTGATAGATACTTTACATAATTAAAGTTCTCTTACTTAACCTCACAAGGAAATTTTGAATCTAAGTGATTGTTTTGATCTCCCAAAGGCACGGGGACGAAAGGTGTCCATCGCGACCGGGTCCTGCGGGATCACAGTGTATATCAAAGATATTTTTGATTGTTATACATGCTATGACATGTTGTGTGGTATGTGTAATAAATGTTATTTTGACTTTGATCTCCTAAAGTGTATGCTATTAAGACCTATGAGTCTAAATGTGTTGTGTTACATAGACCTATGTGTCTAAAGGCTGTTATGTTATCAAGACCTATGTGTCTAAATGTTGTTATGTTACCCAAGACCAGAGATTCTAAGGGTTGTTATGTATGTGCAAATATTGTTAAGATACCCGGACCAGTGAGTCCGAGGTTATCATGTGAATATGTTATGTTATGTATGAATGTGAATGTGTTACCCGGACCATTGAGTCCGAGGTTGTGATGTAAAGTGTGTTTGGTTATGGAAGTTTTATTTCTATAAGTAATCCCCGTATTCTAATCTAAGGATGTGTCGGAGATGGGAACTTCGAGGACAAAGTTCTTTTAAGGGGGGTAGATTGAAATACCCCAAACCTTGATATGTGGTTTAAATATCAAACTATGTTATATAAAGGCTAAAAAGTGCCTTAGAAACATCAGTGAACAATTTAAACCATAGTAAATGCAATAAAACGCTAAGATACAGTTTGAGCAAAAACATGCTCTAAGCTATGAGTGAACTTGGTTAGGACCCAAAGAGCCTACCAAGACTAAATAATATTCAATTGTGATTTAATAAGGCTAATTAAGTCCTTAGGAAACTTTGGTAGACAGTTAAACCAAATAAAACACAAGAAAATACCTTAAAGGCAATATGAGCAAAAATGTGCTCTAAGCTTGGGATAAATTTGTATAAGACCTAAAGGTCATATCTATACCTTATAAATATGTTAATGAACATATTAAATCAATTACCAAAGAAAACCAAGCTTGAAAACAAGTTAAAACACAAAATGTGCTTTAAGGAGTCTTAAAGCACGTTTTTGAAAAATTGTCTTGTAAATGAGTTTTGTATGGATAGATGTCCATCATTACTCTTTAATTAACATGTGTACTATATAGTATCACATTTGGAAGTCTATATCAATGGGAAATCAAAAATTTCACTTCTATGTGCCTTGTTTTTGTGAATAGTGATTTTTATAAGCTATTTTGTAACATATGTTATCATAAGTAATTAAATTGACAAATAAAGTCTAAAGTACCCCTAGGTACTATTAGGGGCCGGTTTTTAAGGTGTGGTGACTCACCACCCTTGTTAACATGATAAGGAAATAAAGAATGACTAACTTAAGTACTATTTGCTTTAAGTACAAATATCTTCCAAAAAGCAAAACTTATCTCATTCTCTCATTTCCTTCTTCATTTCCCACGTATCCAATCTCTTCTACCTCTCTTCTTTCTGTTCTCACGGTGATGCTACAGCAACAGCACCAAATGCTATCTTCCATTGCCAATATTTCCTAGCTCACTTAACCAAATCAAAAACAAACACCACCATTCTCTTTGTCTCATCAAGCTCTTCAATTCTATCCTTTCAAAATTCCAAGAGCTCCATTTCGGTGCCAAGAGGAATCTCCATGGAAGGAGCTTGAGCTTATATTTTTATGCCTTGTTGATCACCTTTGCTTCTATGTAAGGAATCTCAAAGAAAAATCAAGTTTCCTTCATGTTTTTGCCTTGACCGAAATTGCACATTAATGGTGCTCTTGGTGTGACTTTATTCTAGCTTCATTCCAACCTTTCATGGACTAGGTGGAGTCCTCTCTTCATAGATATTCAAACTCTCTTCAAAGATCAAGGTAAAACAAGTACATTAATGTTTTGGAACAATGTAAATCTAGGGTTTACAATGAGATGAAGCTTAAAGCTTGAATACTCATTATGTTGTTTGTACAATGTATAGAACTTGACAAGGAATCAAATGCCTTACCGGTTTTAAGAGGAAACAAGAAAGAAGTTTGAGTAGAAAAGAGGTAAATATGCTATCTCAATGTGGTTAAATGCCTTAGGGGAAATGAGCTTATAATGCTTGCTAAAACAACCTAAAGAGCAAATGGTGAATGACTTAGTAAGGTGTTCTCAAGGAGACTAGTAAAGGAACATATGTCTTGGTGTGTGTAATTGCAGGTCAAAGGCATATATATATTGTGGAAATTCAGTGTTTAAGTTTAATGCAATCTAAGGGCCTAAGAGCCATGTTATTTAAGGGCCTAAGTGCCAAGCAATTTAAGTTATGCACTATATTGTGATGTAGTGCTAAATGTGTGAAGTTTATGTATAAAAATGTGTTTGATAGATTTTAGGTGTTCTTGGATGAAATAAGGTAAAAAAAACCTAAGTGTTTGGGTGTGAGAGTTTACAAGAGAAGCTATGGCAAAATTTAGTTGATAAACAAAGGAGTTTATGTGATGAAATGAGATTTTAAGACCTAGAAGGTACTAGGAACTTGTTAAGTGTTAAGATGGTGGAAGAAGGTGAATCATGGTGTTCTTAGGTGTTAAGGTGCCATGGGCATTGTCTTGGAGGATTTAGAACTCAAATGGGTGTTTTGAACACACCAAGGAATTGTTATGTGAAGTGTTAAGTCTTGTTCAAGATTTGGTAAACAAAGGAAAAGAAATGCCTAGTGAAGGTCTAAGTGAAAACTTGTGGAAATTATAAGCAATTGTGCAAAGGAGGTGTGTATGAGAAATAATGCTTTTGGAGTGGTGGTGTTTGTGAGACAACACTTTGGTTAGTTGAGGTAGTAGGCATGATATACCACTTAGAAATCTAAGAAAAATGTTATAAGTGCTAGGAATTGTTGTAAGGAATTGAGTAACCAGTTAGTGATGATTTAGGAAAGTTTAGTGCTTGTTTTAAGGTGTTTAAACATGTAGGAAACATGTGGAAAGTTTATGGAATGATTAGGTAAGGTTTAAGGTTGGTTTAGGGGTTGAAAAATGATGTTTTGACAAGTTAATAACATGGTCCGGGACCTAGCCCTTGTATAGGTACCCGGACCACCCCTTAAAAAGAGCCGAGAGTGAAGTTTAGAAGTGGTCCGGGTCCTTAGTCCAGGACCAAGACCCGGACCAAGGGTAAAATAAGGTCGAGAGTACATTCTACAAGTGGTCCGGGACCTTGGGTCCGGACCAAGTCCTGGACCAGGTCAAAAGTGTTGCAAAATCTGTTTTAAAGGCTTCTAATCATGGGGAATTGAATGGTAATGGTTTTAGGTGAGGTTTAGGCCTTGTTTGGTGGCATATAAAGGCCTTAAAATGTGTAAACAAGTGTTGGGTTTGATGTGAGAGTTGTAAACTTAATATCACAAGAGTAAGTTAAGTGTAACGGGAATGACGGGGTAAACTATGGGTGCTTTAAACGTTAAGCAAACATGTTACCCCAATATTAATAAAAGTAATTATGATGTTACCAGTTGTACGGGATTTGTTCGAGGAACCTAAAGGACATGATATAGTGGACCGTGGCGACAGGTATGATTTTCTTGCAACCTGTGTCCTACCGGATTACACCGGCTTGTGTGCCAATGTGTTTTTCTGTATGTTTGCCACGTTATGAGATAAATCATGAAACGAGTTTACAGTCGTTATTGTTATTGTATGTTTACGTGCCGATACCGGTAACCTCGAATGCGCTTGAAGGGCTAGTTAACCACTATTAGGTAAACGTAGGAGAACGGTATCCGGTGATAACGTTTCCGACCTAAGGAACGTTCTAACCACGGCTATGCGTGAGTTAGTTATGTAATGTTTGTGTGTGATGTTGGTGTATGAATGTATGACTCTCCCTTCCCTTGTGTGTGTCTAACAAGACTTAACCCAATGTTGTGATTGTTTAACTAAGTTCAATGATGAACTTCTGACAAGTGCTAACGGGGGGAGTGAGGAGTGCGGTCTGTTCCGGCCACGCGTGTGAGTATGGGGGTCGTTGTCATAGCAGGTTCGATCCTCTCCGTATGTTATGGTTGTTTTCCAATTTGGTTCCCAACCTTCCCTTTAGCTTAACCAAGGCTATTACTGACTCACGTCGGGCCACAGGGGCATACTATGTTATGTTTGTTCGGTGTGCTTGGATCACTATATCTGAGACACCTTGTGCTAAGTTATCCGTTCATTTAACGAGACGGTAACGAGTTATGTAACGAGCTTATCATGAGACTGGCAACATTCTCTAGGCTCACCAGTGTATTAACAATGTTTGGGTCGGTTCCTAAGAGAACCATTCCCGTTATGTTATGTGATGTTGTTGTAATGCAATTTCTATTGCAATGTTATTATGTGCACGTTGAAACGTGAAAGTATTGTTATGTGTTGTTATGGGATGCATGTTATATGTTGTGAAATGTGGAGTATGTGGATCATGGATATGAATCCCAGTTTGTGATAAGAGGCGTTTAAGGATAACCCGAATAACGGGTAAGTGTCGTCTATTAAGGAAGTAGCTCCATTAGAGGAGAAACACTCTAGGGATAATGAATACCATGAGTGACTTATCAAATAAGGATGTATTATCCGTTTATTGAGCCCATTGAGGCGAATGTTGTGTGTTGTGTGTTTACAGTTTCATGCACGATTTGAATATAATCAACCGCATGCTAAGACGACAATTAGTTGTGCGTGGCCCGGTAGCATGTGGGCTGCGGGATTACCATACCAGCAAAGGTGCTGAGCCCCTTGGGGGCCACCCTTTCTCTTCTTTTCCTATTTCAGGTACAAGAAGCTGGAAGCCGTTCGAGAGTAGGACGGGGTAGTCGTTGTACATGGGTAATCGTTTATGTTGTATATATACAGTAGGTGTAGTAAGACCGAAATTGTTATCGGCATTAGTTATAAATACTCGGTATAGTTGGAAGGTGTATGTTGTTGTTGTTATTAATGGAAAGGGATAGTAATGTGTAGTCGCTCGGAAATTTAGCCCATCAGACCGGTACAATGTGTATGTATTAGCCTTGTTAGCCACGTGGGTGGCTAACGGCGTGTAACACCAACGAGTTAAGTAATGTGATGAGGTTGTTTTTCCGCTGCAGTTTATTGTAAGTGTGTTAATGTTGGATGGGGTGTTACAGGTACCCCACATAGGTATACAAGTAGAGTCCGGAACACGGGAGGTAGTCGACTCCGTACTACGGTCAGTAGTATAAGTCAAACAACAGCTAAGGATTACCATGAGTGTTGAAGTAAAGTAACCCAGTCAAGTTAACGAGACTGAAGGGATTAGTGAATTCATTTAGGCACCGTTTGGATTCGATAAGGAAACAGGAAAGGGAACGGGAACGGGAAAACAAGGAGAATGGGAAAGGGAATGGGAAAATATGTATGTTGTTTGGTTATGTATGGGAATAAATACGGGAATGACTATTTGGTTTTGAAATAAAAATAACGTGTTTGTTTTATTCAATTATTTGTGAAAAAATCATAAAATACCAATAAAAATTAATTCACAAAATACCACAATTTTTAAAAAACATTTTCGACACTGTAAAAAATAATTTTAATTTATTAGATACCCCTAAAATATTCTCACTTGTTAATAAACATATTTCACATTATATCACATTAATAGAATATCACATTACTGTTTGTCTATTTTTATTCAAATTTGTATGCTTCTATAATGTATAATACTATTTATAATTTTTTATATCTTTAATTTTTTTATAATAATATATTTATTTTATACAATTTGACCTATATTTGTAAGCATACACTTTTATTATTTTTACTGTTTTAATATTTTATTTTATGTTAACATTTTGTTATTTAAAAATATTAATGTGGTATAATGGAAACTATATTTATTAACAAATAGAGGTATTTTAGTCTTAAAAAGTTTAGTGTTAGCAATTAGTGGTATTTATAGAGTAAAAGTTATTTTTGTGGTGCCAGAAAAATATTTTTAAAATTGTAGTATTTGTGAATTAAAATTTTTTTAATAGTATTCCATAAATTTTTCCCATCATTTATTTATCCAATTTTATCGTGTAAACAAATAAATCATTTTGACTTTTTATTTTTAATAACTCCAATTTCGTATGGAGTACATAACATAACTCACATTTGAAAAGAAAAAAAAAATTGTTGTCTACTCGACTACTCCTCCCGTGCTGCTCCCGTCCGATTACTACGGGAATGATTTGAAGGGAAAAAACTGTAACCTTTCCCATTCCTTGTGCACTATACTATATTAACAAACAATGGTAGGGGACCGACATCCCATATTTTATTCCCTTCCCTCGTGTTTCCCCTCCATACAAACACTGCCTTAAAGGAAATGCTTAAGAGTCAGGAGGTGCGTAGTGCACTAACTAAAATGTAAAGACATTGTATATCTTAAGGATCCTCAAGGATAAACATGATAGCTGGAACGAAGGCCCAGCCTGTACATGGCAAGCAGGTGCCTAATGTGGACACATTAATGTGCAATGGACGGGATGAAACTCCCAGAATGAGTACCTACACTATCAGGAAACGTTAATCTTCACAGAAGAAGATAATAAGCCAGTTAAGAACGCAAACGGCGTGGCTAACTTGACATATCAATAAGTGCGAACTAGATGTAAAGGCATAACTTAACAACACCCAGGAGCAATCCTTGAAGGGTGTTCGCATCAACAATTGTTGAATGAAATACATGACAGAAGCACAAGGGTTGAAACTAACACCTAGTTTAGACATAAGTTGTCAGGAGACGGACTGACAAACCTGAGGGGCATCCCATGAAAGGAAACGGAATGCAACGACCTTGTCATGGAGCTCAATATAATATCCAAACCATGTAATGTGGTACAGAGAAGTACATGTGTGTGGACAGCCTACAATGAGCGCAGCTCAAGGCAGTAAGGCTTATAAGCCACAAATAAAATGTGTTATGAAAATTAGATTGACTGCAAAAGTTTATGTTATATAAGTAAATAGAGTGGTAAACGAACCACTGCATTAAGAGTGGGGAATACCTCTCGATATTGTGAGACCGCAGGAGCGGTAGTTATGTGAACCAAGCTCAAGAAATATGTTAAGATGGACAATATTATTATTATTTGAGAGCAATTAGTTTAGTAGTATGTGTGTATAAAGTGAAGCACCGAGCTAAATAACGCCGGTTTGTGACTCGAGTGATCAACGCTCAAAGAGTATTCAGTAGTCATCCAAAAGAATGACAAACCATAATACGAGCGATGTAAGTATATGCGTGGAAGTTAATGTGACAGTAAATACGATGTAAGTTAGTGTTATACAATAAGCACGGTGCGCAGTAAGCGACCGTTGTATAAGTATTGTTAAACGATAATGTAGAAGATAAGACCAGTTATGAGTTAAACTCAGTGGAGATGCAAGATAAGCGATATTAAACAGACTGGGCAATAAGCCAGTGGTAGGTACTGTGTGATGAGGAACTCAGTGTGAATTCCATGGCGAATCGCATAAGGGATTTACTGTGAAGAGTTTACGCCTCTACACTCTGTATGACTGAGTGTTTTGGTATTGCACTTGCGCAGTAATGATCGAGTGGGATAGCTAGGAATTGGAAGCATGTTAATGGTGGAGGAATGATGTTGTAATGGCCGATGCATAGGAAATGCAAGGCCGCACCAATAAAAGAGTACTTGTACAAAAACCAAATGTGGAGACATTTTTAACAGTAAGTGACTACAGTAGCACTAACTGCCAAATATCGGTATGGAATATACCCCAAATGTTGTAAATAGTTGAGAGAGCACTACACACTAGGTAGTAGCTCAATCTCAACCGACAGTAAGTCGGAAGGGAACAAGTCAATCATTGTGAAATACATAGCTGTATACACAGTAAATTGTTATGGAAGTGGATAGAAAGTTTATAATCACCAAATTCGCTAACGGTAAGAGATACCACGCGTCGGTTGAGAAACCATTGTTACCAAGATGAAGGTGACAATCGGGGATGTACAATACAGTAAGAATAACAAATGGGGCAATTAAGCTCTACAGTTATTGGAGTTTCGCAGCAGAAACAGTGAACCGGTGATTCAAGTGTTGAATGTACATGGTAAACATGAGCGAATGGCTAATTATTAACGCCTAGAAGCCTAACAGGCCATAATCGAAACCAACTAAGAGTTTTAACAAACTCCAATGAGAATTCTTGGTTTAGGAACTAAACCGCCAATATGGTTAAGATCCTCTAATCAGAATGCATTGTATAATAGACCGCGTGGAAGTTAAAACACTTCACGATGGCAGAACATTTTAAGCCAATGTTTAGTGATTGATTACGTGGGCGTAATCCCTTTTAAGGGGGGTAGAGCGCAAAACCACTTAGTGTGTATTACCGTACAAGTGTACGTGACTTATGTTGTGCATAGCACAAAATAGTTGTTTTGATGATTGATGTGTGTGTGTTACGTAAACATACGCATTCAGTCATGGTTTAATTGTGGTAATTGCGCACAGAAGATGCGAATACCATTGTGATAAGTGTGTGTATTTGTTAACAGTTGTGAGTGATAGTACAAGTGTGGGGAGTAGAGAAACTCCCGGGGGAACAAACCCCGACAGTGTATAAATGTGAAACTGGGTGTGGTATTTTGATAAAATATATGTATATATATATACTATATAGTGATTCATGAAAGGGTATGAGATCGATATAAAACCTAATGAGGATAAGATTCTCTAGGTAACAAGATTAAAGCGAATAGGAGAATACTGATAGACGAAGTTCTATCCCTTGGAGATGTTATGATCATGACTAGAACGATTTAAAAGATAGAAAATTGGAAATGAGTGATTTATTTGATGCTTGAAATTGAAGTGGGAGGTGGAACTTGATTTGCATGCGATCAAGGGAAGCCGAACACAAATTGGGGTGGAGGGATAGTTCAACACTGATGCTGATCACATCAGGGTTGGATGACTCTTGAAACTCCCTATAAGTGGTCACAAATAACCACGCTAAGAAAAGAAGCAAAGATCATAAGTTGGACTTGGAGTTGTGTTGTGTTTTCAAAAGGATTTTCAATTGGTGTTTTCAAATAATCGATTAATATTTTGAATAAAGGATTCTCTTATACTTAACCTAGTAAAGAATATTTTTGTAGTACTTGCTCACGAGCTGAGGACGCATGAGCCTTTGTCTTCGGACCGGTGACATGAGAAGTATATATGTTAAAAATTAAGTGAATGTTTTGATCTCCCAAAGGCACGGGGACGGAAGGTGTCCATCGCGACCGGGTTCTGCGGGATCACAGTGTATATAAAGGATATTTTTGATTGCTATACATGCTATGACATGTTGTGTGGTATGTGTAATAAATGTTATTTTGACTTTGATCTCCTAAAGTGTATGCTATTAAGACCTATGAGTCTAAATGTGTTGTGTTACATAGACCTATGTGTCTAAATGTTGTTATGTTACCCAAGACCAGAGAGTCTAAGGGTTGTTATGTATGTGTAAATGTTGTTAAGATACCCGGACCAGTGAGTCCGAGGTTATCATGTGAGTATGTTATGTTATGTATGGATGTGAATATGTTACCCAGACCATTAAGTCCGAGGCTGTGATGTAAAGTGTGTTTGGTTATGGAAGTTTTATGGCTATAAGTAATCCCCGTATTCTAATCTAATGATGTGTGGGAAATGTGAACTTCGAGGACGAAGTTCTTTTAAGGGGGGTAGATTGAAATACCCCAAACCTTGATATGTGGTTTAAATATCAAACTATGGTATGTAAAGGATAAAAAGTGCCTTAGAAACATCAGTGAACAATTTAAACCATAGTAAAATGCAAGAAAGCACTAAGACACAATTTGAGCAAAAACATGCTCTAAGCTATGAGCGAACTTGGTTAGGACCCAAAGAGCCTACCAAGACTTAATAATATTCAAGTATGATTTAATAAGGCTAATTAAGTCCTTAGGAAACCTTGGTAGACAATGAAACCAAACAAAACACAAGAAAATACCTTAAAGTCAATAAGAGCAAAATGTGGTCTAAGCTTGGGATAAATTTGTATAAGACCTAATGGTCATACCAATACCTTATTTATATGTTAATGAACATATTAAATCAATTACTAAAGAAAACCAAGATTGAAAACAAGTTAAAACACAAAATGTGCTTTAAGGAGTCTTAAAGCACGTTTTTGAAAAAGTCTTGTAAATGGGTTTTGAATGGCTAAATGTCCATCATTACTCTTTAATTAACATGTGTACTATATAGTATCACATTTGGAAGTCTATATCAATGGGAAATCAAAAATTTCACTTCTATGTGCCTTGTTTTTGTGAATAGTGATTTTTATAAGCTAGTTTGTAACATATGTTATCATAAGTAATTAAATTGACAAATAAAGACTAAAGTACCCTTCTAACTAAATGGGGTCCGGTTTTTCAAGGTGTGAGTCACCAACTAGTAAAAGAAATCAAATAAGTAAAGTAAAGCTTAAAGTAAAGTACTATTTTTGCTTTATACATAAATATCTTAACAAAAGCAAACTTACCTCCTCATTCTCTTATTTCCTTTCATTTCCCACGGTAGCCATCTTCTTCCTCCCCTCCATTTACGATTTGCTACAGCTCCATCTCTTCTCCATCTTCATTTCTTTGCCAAATCCAACTCCATGCTCCAAATCAAATTCTAAGACTATATTTGTCTTAGTTAGACCAAGCTCTACACTTCTATCTTTTCAAATCTTCAAGAGCTCAATTTTGGTGCCATGGAGATTCACCATTGAAGGAGCTTGAGCTCACCTTTCTACATATTATTACTCTCCTTTGCTTCTTAGGAATCTCAAAGAAAATCAAGTTTCCTTCATGTTTTTGCCTTGACCGAAATTGCACATTAATGGTGCTCTTGGTGTGACTTTGTTCTAGCTTCATTCCAACCTTTCATGGACTAGGTGGAGTCCTCTCTTCATAGATATTCAAACTCTCTTCAAAGATCAAGGTAAAACAACTACATTAATGTTTTTGAAACAATGTAAACCTAGGGTTTACAATGAGTTTAAGCTTGAAGCTTGTATACTCATTTCAATGTTTGTATATTGTGTAGTATTTGACAAGGAATCAAATACTTTACCGGTTTTATAAGGAAACAAGAAAGAAGTTTGTGTGGAAAAGAGGTAAATATACTAACCTAATGTGGTTTAATGCCTTAGGAGAAATGAGCTTATAATGCTTGTTAAAACTACCTAAAGAGCAAATGGAATGACTTAGTAAAGTGTTCTCAAGGAGACTAGTAAAAGAACATATGTATTGTTGGGTGTATTTGCAGGTCAAAGGCATTATTTATGTGGGAAATTCAGTGTTTAAGGTTTATGCAATTTAAGGGCCTAAGAGCCATGTTATTTAAGGGCCTAAGTGCCAAGCAATTTAAATTGTGCACTATATTGTGATGTAGTGTAAATTTGGTGAAGTCTTGAGTAAAAATGTTTTGTTTATGTTTAGGTGTTCTTGAATGAAATAAGGTAAAAACCTAATGTTTGGATGTGAGAATATACAAGAGAAGTTATGGCAAAAATTTGGAAAATGTATAAGGAGTTTCAAGTGTGTTAAATAGTTTTTTGAACTAGGAAGTGTTAAGAGATTTTATAAGAAAAATGAGTGACAAATTGGACAATGTTTAAGGTGAATCAAGTGATATTTTGGGTATTAGAATATGCCTAAGTTCATGTATGAAGTTTGGGTATCTGTGGATGAAGAGAATAGAAGAAACAAGACTTGAAATTGTCAAATTTGGGATTTTGTTACAGGTCCGGGACTTAGGTATTGGAATATGTCCCGGACCATACATGAAAAACAGGCCGAGAGTTGGAAAACTGTCTTGGTCCGGGACTTAGGGTGAGTACAAGGTCCCGAACCACCCTATTAAAAACAGCCGAGGGTCTCTGTAAGTATTGGTCCGGGACTTAAGGTAAGGACCAAGTCCCGGACCACTCTAAAAATGTTGTTTAAGGTATGAAAATGGTAAGAAGGAGTAAGTGTTTAAGGAGTTATAAAATGAGTTTTTATGGATGTCATATGAAGGATTAAAGGTGCCAAATGATGTTAGAACATATTAGGATATTTGAGGTGAAGTTTGGAGTTAAATGGGCAAGGGGAAATAAAGGTCTGGGGCAGACCGACCTTGCGACCGAACTTGCCAAGGTCGGTCGAGCCCAGTTTACCCTGCGAGAATTAGGTTCTGGAATGGACCGACCTTGGGGACCGGACTTGCAAGGTCGGTCGGACTTGTATTTTCTGTACGGATTGAGTTTCTGGAATCGACCGAACATGCGACCGAACTTACAAGGTCGGTCGGAGTAGAAAATTTTGATGGTAAAGTGTTATGGAATGGACCGACCTTGTGCAAGGTCGGTCGGTAAGGTCGGTCGGACCAAAAAATGTTGTTTATGGTTATAAAATGATATGTAATGATGGGGATTGATAGGTAATGATTTTATAAAGTTGTTAAGGACATGTTAGGTGAGTTTTAATGACAATTAAGTGGGTGAAAAGTTGTATTGAAATGTAAAAGTAAAACAAGTTAAAAAGTGAAGTTATGTAACTAAGTTAATGGGGAAAAAGTTATAAGCATTAGACATTAAGTAATCATGTTACCCCGATGTTAATAAAAATACATGTAATGTTATCAGTTGTTTGAGAATTGCTCGAGGAACATAAGTGGACATGATAAAGTGGACTCCGGTGACAGGTATGGTTTTCTTGCAACCTGTGTCCTACCGGATTACACCGTCTTGTATGCCAATGTGTTTTTCTGTATGTTTGCCATGTTGTAAGATTAAACATGTAATGAGTTTACAGTAATTCATTTAAGTGGCGTGTACAACTCCGATACCATTTAACCTCGCAAGTGTTAACCTTAGTTAACTGAGTCTAGGATCACATGAGAGTTCGGTACTCGGAGTAAACGACCCGAACCATGGGACGTTCTAACCACGGCTATGCGTGTGTAATTGTGTGATATGAGTATGTGAATGTAGGGATCTCCCTTGTGTGTTTAACCCAGAGGTAATGTTGTATAATGTGTAGATGTGATAGAGTCCATATTGGGGTTCTAACTAATATCTAAAGTAAGTATGTACTAACAGTGGTGAGGAATCCGGTTTGGCCGGTCGCGCGTTGTTTGGGAGAGGGTATCCTTCTTAGCCTTACCCTTCTCTTTGTTATGGTTGTTTCCCTCACGGGTTATGATCTCCCATTAGCTTATTCCAAAGCTTAGCTATTCTGACTTATGATCGGTTTAGGGGGAACATGTGTTTGTGTGGTGTGTTCAGGCCTCCAAACCCGTACCATCTTAACTTAAGTTACTCGTCCGACTATTAGGACGGTAATGAGTGTTGTTGTATAACGAGCTTACCATGAGGGTGACACCATTCTCTAGGCTCACATGTGAATTAACTATGTTTGGGTCGGTTCCTAAGAGGACCGTTCCCGTTATGTTATGTGATATTATTGTAATGCAATTCCTATTGCAATGTTATCATGTGCACGTCGAAACGTGGAAGTGTTGTTATGTGAAGAATGTTATATGTTGTAAAATGTGGAGTGTGTGGATCATGGAAATGAATCCCAGTTTGTGATAAGAGGCGTTTAAGGATAACCCGATTTAAGGGTAAGTGTCGTCTATTAAGGAAGTAGCTCCATTAGAGGAGGAACGCTCTAGGGATAATGAATACCATGAGTGACTTATCAAGTAAGGATGTATTATCCGTTTGTTGAGCCCATTGAGGCGAAATATTATGTGTTGTGTGTTTACAGTTGCATGCATGATTTAAAGATAATCAATAGCATGCTAAGTCGACAATTAGTTGTGCGTGGCCCGGTAGCATGTGGGCTGCGGGATTACCATACCAGCAAAGGTGCTGAGCCCTTTGGAGGCCACCCTTTCTCTTCTTTTCCTATTTCAGGTTCAAGGAGCTGGAAGCCGTTCGAGAGTAGGACGGGGTAGTCGTTGTACATGGGTAATCGTTTAAGTTGTATATGTATAGTAGGTGTAGTAAGACCGAAACTGTTATCGGCATCAATTTGTAAATACTCGGTACAGTTGGAAGGTATGTGTATGTTGTTGTTGTTGTTAATGGAAAGGGTCAGTAATGTGTAGTCGCTCGGGAATCTAGTCCATCAGACCGGTACAATGTTTATGTAATAGCCTCATTAGCCACGTGGGTGGTTAACGGCGTGTAACACCAACGAGTTAAGTTATTTGTTGAGGTGTGTATTCCGCTGCAGATTGTTGTTATGAGTTTGTTGTTGGATGAGGTGTTACAAAAAGTGGTATCAGAGCGAAGTATCGCTCTGATGACTGAATTACCGAGCTTAGGAAGTACCGAGTTAGGATTTTAGTACTTTGGGTTAAGGGTTGAGTGATAGCGTGAGAAATACGCTAGTTAGGTATTACCAGCGTGTACTGGGAACCTACAATATCCATCCCACCCTCCACAATCCCTGTTTTATAACTTGGGGAAAACAACGCCAGAGAGATGGAAGTCCACTCTTACTCGAGAATACCCGATCTGGCTGTTATTAAATACCTTTAAAGGTACGAAGAACCTGTCATACGGTAGATCCCGAAAACTGGGAATCCCAGAGACGGTTCCCATCTAAATAGTGTTAACCGCATTTCATAGCGAAGAGTGAAGAATCAGTGTATAGAAGAATAGAATTTCCGGCAACCTGGGTCGACATGCTAAGCAGTCGAGAATAACCAGCTTGCAACACACCAACCGTGCAACAGGCAAGAAATGGATTAATGAAACCCGAGACGAGTGTTTACGGGACCACCGTTGATAAACAATACACCAACGGTATACCAACCGACAAGGGAACTACAACGTAGTGCCCAAATACGTGGAATAGGCTACAAAGAGAATACAATACTAAGGAAAAGGGGTCTCCCAGAATGGGAAACACCCTAGTTGATGATCGTCATGAGAAGACAGTGAGAAGTCACCTAGAAGAATTATTATCAAGGCAGTAAGATCAGTGAGGGCCAACAAGGCCACTAAGTAACTAGACCCCCTAGGGATGAACTAGAAGGCCCATTCGTGAACAAACAAAAAATACAAGGGAAGTTATCAGTGTTATAGTTTCAGTCTTTCTGGTTTCAGGTGTGGTGTAAGGTACTTCTTAGAGAGGTGTGTGTGTTGTTCCTTGGGTTGAGAATGGACTCAGAGTCTTCTAAATTGACTTAACTAAGTGTGTAACCGGTTGGAGGAAGTTATAAATCAGTACATAAGAAACAGATAGAGAACCAAACAAGAAAATGAATCAGTTTCAGATTCTGTTTCTGCAATAACACAGTCCTGAATAATGAGTCTCAGTGGCATTAGCCATGATGTCGTGGCCTTAGTTTAGGGATATAAATCATGTTAAGATCTTTATCCAGGAAGCTAAATAGTTTGGGAAGTGTGAAATCAGATAAGAGAGCAGAAGGAAAACAATATAAAAGAACTTATCAGTCAGATTTCAGTTTTCTGAAATCCTGACCTTTCTGTATATCAACTTTCAGGAACTGAAACAACTAAATGGTAGGCCTGTTTTGAAGTTAAACTGTACTAAGATGTTTAACTAAATAGCTAAGCAACCTAAAGGAAACTCTAAACCAGAATCGTGAACAACTGCAAACACAGGAGAAAATATCAGATTTCAGCTTCAGGTTGCAGTTTATTCTTAGTTCTGTTCAATGACCTTTCAAAGGTTTGGTTCTGGCTGTTTCAAATTGTTTAGAGGTTAAAATTGTGTAGAATACCTAATTAAGCAGTTAAACAACCTAGAGAGAGACTGAAAACCCAAAACCATGAATAACCAGAGAGAAAGAAGAAAGAAATCAGTTTATATTTTAGTTTCAATTTCGGGATGTATCAGTTTTGCTTCTGTATAATGAAGTTCAGTGGTGTTCTCAGTGTTGTCCAGGGTTTGTTTTGGATTCAAACTATTACTAACCCACTTAAGTTAGTCTATGAGTACTTAGGGAGAATTTAAGAGATAGATTAATAACAATAACAGGAAATAAATATCAACCCAGATTTCAGTTCTGTGATCTGTCCTAGATTCTGTACACTAACTTTCCCAGGGTAGTATAGGGTTACTCTGGAGTTAAACGAGCATTTAAAAACCAGGTTGATACACATGTCTAAGTCACCAGTGCGTGAGGATGTTTTAGGAGAAAGAAACACTAACCTGATGCACTAAGAATAGAGGAGTAAACAGAAATATGTTTCAGCTTCTTTTCAGTGCTACAGAATTGCGTAAAAAGAAATGTGTTAGAGGTATAGACTCTACTGCCATGGGCTGTTGTGGAGTTAGTGCTGAATTAAAACACCTAACCCAGAAACTAAACAGACGGGGAGAAAGAAGACACCAGGTGTAACACCCCAACTCAATCCAATTGTGGTCTCGCAACTTAACAGCATATATACATACATGTCACAGCGGAATTCTTTACAATCCAGGACCTTGCCACGGTCTGTCTACAGAATATACCGAACATTAGTGCAACAATCTTAACCATTTACATATCCTTCTTACAACCCCCTCACATCCTATACATCATACTAACTCAAATTGCCATACGAGTGTACATGCACAACTCGTAGGCCACTCTTAACCCTTAACACTTGTATCCTCTTCTTACTCTCGCGACGACCGCTTCCTGATGTACCTGTGTAGTAAAAACAGCCCCCAAAGGGGGTCAGCACGAATGCTGGTACGATCCCCTCATGGCCCCCAAGCTAACGTGGCTACGACGACTAATTGTCGATAGCATGGAGGTTGATTAGATGCACAACATAATAGATAGTGCAGTAAACAACAACTCAGATATGAACAATCAAAGTTCACACACAATGAACGACTTAAATGCGTTCCCTTAATTAGAGAGTTAATTATTCAACTCCTTAAGTAATGTTCCCTCTTAAACTTAGTCCATCCTTATCTCACCTCAATCTTAGTCTTATCTTAATCTTAGAAACAACCATCCTTTAATAAGGAGTGGATGTAGCTTATCTTAATCTTAATAATACAAACCATCCTCTAAAAAGGAATGGTTGCAACTTACCTTAACCTTACCTTAACCTTAATAATACAAATCATCCTTTAAAAAGGAATGATTGTAACTTATCTTAATCTTAACTTAATCTTATCAATACAAATCATCCTTTAAAAAGGAATGATTGTAACTTATCTTAATCTTAACTTAATCTTATCAATACAAATCATCCTTTAAAAAGGAATGATTGTAACTTATCTTAATCTTAACTTATTCTCAGAATACAAACCGTTCCTGGAGGGGAATGGTTGTAGCCTAAGTCCAAACCTGGGATTTAGGTGATCCCACCGCACCATCTTAATGCCACCTACCCTGGACGGGAATCCAGCATAGCTGAGCCGGCAACCGACCCTAGGCTACAAGTCCGAAGACAAGTCCTTAAGCGGAGGGCGGATCTGATTCAGATACCGTCCCCCTTTTTCCTTAGCATGCATGACCGGAGATCGGTCCCGGGTTTCCTCACTCAAGTTCCAGTTAGTAATAGTCTCAAGACCATGTTTGTTGGTTAACCTCTTTCGGTTCATATCGTCCCTTATTAGGGGCGTTCCTTAGTCTCACTCAATTTCTTACTAAACATTGGTTAGTAAGTTCTCACGGTATGTTGTGTTAGTTTTCAAACATCACACAACCATACAATAAATATAATATATTCCGATTGCATGCTTTATCTTGTTTAGTGAGCACACAAAAACAAATAGCACACAAGCCGAGGGACACCTCGTTAGCAAGCAGGTCACAAGAGAACTGTACCGTTCACCGTTGGCCGTTTGGTTGCTTACTCTCTTCCGGAGTCCAAATTCCAAGTCCTAAAACATTCATTCAGTTTTAGGTTATTAATCACTTAGCTTAATTCAACTTACTTAACCTACTTAACTTACTTAACGATTCCCACTATCACCTCTTAAGTCTTACTACTTAATCTTACAACTTAACCTTACACTTTTAAGTTTATACTTAACTTAACTTAATCCCTTAAGTTCTTAGGGCCCTAATCAATACCACCCTACCAAAGGTATTCCTCATTACCCATTACCATTCTTAGAATTCAAAATTTCTCTTTTCTTTTTTTTTCTTTTTTTTATCAAAGTGTCAAGGGTCAACCGACCCACCGACCGACCCAACCCCTGGGTCGGTCCATTACAGAAACTCTTCCGTCTTTTGAAACCCATCCGACCGACCCAGAGCTAGACCGACCGACCCAAACCCTCTGGGTCGGTCCCTTACAGAACCCATTTTCCTACGTTAAACCTTTGCCCGACCGACCCAAAGCTAAGCCGACCGACCCAAACCCCCTGGGTCGGTCCAGTCCAGAGGCATTCCGGCTGGCTTAACATGGCCCGACCGACCCAACACTGGGTCGGACCCTGGGTCGGTCCTCTACAGATCTCTCTCTTAAATTGCCTCTTTCAATTCCAAACTCTTCCACAAGTGTTCTAATAGGTCCAACACCATCTTGGCACTTTAAACCCACCTTATAACCTCCACCAAACTCATTAATACAACTTCCAATGACCTTCTCAAACATTTACTCAATTCTTACAAAGCTCCCAACACTTAGCACTTATTTTCTTATATTTCTCACATGCATTCCCCAAGATTTTCAATTAACCAAATGCTCCCTCCTTAAGAACTTGACCACACCATGTACATCACTTCCCAGCCTTATTGCCTTTACCAAACCTTCCTTAGATCCTATACTCTAGTTCTCACCTAACCCATTTCAAAGTTTCACCCTCACTTACATCTAACTTACCCAAGTTTTCTAGCTTCTTTTATCAACATTTACCTAAGTCCTAAGTACCCAAATACACTCTTTTGTTTCCTAAATCCTTCATAGTGATGCCTAAGTCATTATATCTCATTATAACACTTATCTCACCCCTTTTTCATCAAGACAACCTCTAAGACTTCCTAGTACTTCCTTAGTCATTAAATTCCCTTAGGACATATCTTAATCACCTTAAGCATTACACCTTCTCCTTAAACTTATGCACAAGTCTTACATTCCTCATCTCATGATTTTGGTGTGTTCAAAAACACTCACCAATCCTCCAATTCCTCCTAGACATCTCTAGGTCATTCTAAACCTCAAGAACTCCTTAGTCAACTCATTTCCACCTAATTTTCTTTTCATGCTCCCTAGTAAACCCTAGGGCATATTAGCTCACCACTACCACTTAAACACTTTGTTTTCTACTCAAATTTCGCCATAGCTCCTCTAGTATCTTATCATGCCCAAACACATTATTTTTCCTCATTCAACCATCTCACACACATCAAGTTCTTCTCATCATATCTCATCACCCAAACCAACTCATTCACAACAAACTCAATATATTGCAATAATCTTAAATTGCAAGCACTAAGGCTCTTAAATGACATGGCTCTTAGGCCCTTAAATGACTTAAACTTAAACACTGAATTTCCCACATATATAAGCTTTCAACCTGTAAATACACTCATCAATCTCATAGTAGTTATAATGCTCTTAAAATCCACCTTAAACTTATATTACTAACTCATTCTCATTAGCTCCTTAATCACAAGTTCATAAGCTCGTTTAAGTTCTTTTTCTTAGGTTATATAACCCAATACACAATGTAAGCTCTAAGCTACATTGGTACTTATCTAAAACTCATTCCTTAATCTTAAACCACCATTAGGTAAGCATTTTACCTTGTTTTCTCAAGCTTATCTTAATCTCCTCCTTAGACCTTCTTCTTGCATAGATCTCGGCCACCACTTAAATTTCCTTTGCCAATGTTCTAACCAATATTCAATGACTCATATGAGTATTAAACAATACACTAACCTCAAGGAATAAAACCTAGGTTAGAAATGTGTTCTAAGGCATAAAAGTGGATGATTACCTTTGAAGTCTCAAGGTAGACTTTGGCATTGAATGAAATAGGACCTCCACTAGTCCTTGGTGAATAAATCAAGCTAGAACAAGGCATAAAAACATAGCCCCATGAGAAGGAATTTTCAGCCATGTACAAAAATGATGGGAACATGGTTTTTCTTACATTTCCTTTACCTTAAGAGAATGGAGAAGCCAATGAGCTCTTCAAACTTGATTTTACTCCATCAATGGAGTTTTATCATGGCACCAAAATGGAGCTTTGAAAGATTTGAAAAGATAGAAAGATAGGTCTTGACTTAACTAAGACAAATATGCAATTTGTTTTGGATTTGGAGCTTGGAGTTGTATTTGGTAAGTGATTTAAGATGAAGAATCATGGAAGAGCAGCACTCTCGGTTTTGGAATGGAGAGAAGAAGAAGAAGAAATCGTGGAAGGAAGGGGAAATGAAGAGAGAGAAGAAGAAGAATGGCTTATAAGAGATATTTTACTAAAAAGGTGAATAGTTACCTTACTTTATTTACCTCTCTTTTCCCCTCTTAACTAACATGTTGTGGTGACTCACCACCCTTAGAAAACCGGCCCCTTTATCAAATAAGGCTAGTCATGGTCTTTGTTGACCAACTTATTGACTTATGTTGACTAAAACTTAAACTAGTCACTATTTGGCACTATTCACTAATCAAGGCACATAATCGGGAAATTTTTGATTTCTCATTGATTTAGACCTCCTAATGTGATACTAATTAGTACTCATGTTGATTAAAGAGTAATGATGGACATTTAGCCACTCAAAACTCAATTCTAAGACAATTTCTCAAAAATGTGCTTTAAGACTTCTTAAAGCACATTTTGTGTTTTATCTTGTTTTCAAGCTTGGTTTTCTTTGCTAATTGATTTAAAATGACCATTAGAATATTACTAAGGTCTTATCATGATATTTGGGTACTCACCCAAGTCTCTCCAAGCTTAGAGCACATTTTTGCCCTAATGCCCTTAAGGCATTTTCTTACGTTTTCCTTGGTTTAAATTGTCTACCAATCTTTCTAAGGCATATTCTAGCCTTACTACATCATAATTTGATGTTTACTTAGCATACTTAGGTTTGGGGTATTTCAATCTACCCCCCTTAAAAGAACTTTGTCCCCAAAGTTCCCATGCATCTTATCTTTTTAGAATACATGTCTTACCTCATTCCTTAGATCATATAGATCGTACTTATGTATACCTAATCTCATTGGATCATTAGATCTGCCATATTCTTATACTTAAATATCACACAACATGCTTAAGCATGTATAGCACTCAAAATTCTCCTTATTTCTTTTGATGATTAAAACATTCACATAACTTCCAACGTATTCTCCCATGTCACCGGTCCGTAGACAATGGCTCATTCGTCCTCGTCACCATGGGCCAGAATACAAAACACGCTGCTCTCCCCATGTCACCGGTCCAAAGACAAAGGCTCGTGCGTCCTCGACTTCATGGGCGAGACTCAGTAAAAAGGTAATCCTTTTTACGAGGTCATGTGAGGAATAATTCCTCTAATTAAAAATACAATCAACTCCAATTTCATTTTATACTAACGCCTCTATCCTTAGTGTGATTTAATTGTGACCACTGGTAGGGAGTTTCAGGAATAATCCTACCCTGATGTGATCAGCATCAGTGTAGAACCATCCTTCCACTCCAATTTGTGTTCGGTTTCCCTTGATCCCTAGAAAATCAAGTTCCACCTCCCACGTCATTTTCAAACATCCAAATAATTCACTCATGTCCAATTTTCTATCTTTTTAGTTCTTCTAATCACAATCAATACATCTCTAAAGTGTGGACTCATTCCATCAAACATTCCCAATTCATCTCTTAGTAATTACCTCAAGACTTAAATCCCTACTAAGTTCTATAACTATCCCATACCAACTTCCACTATCTCATACCACATAGCATTACTATTTCCTAACTCATAATCATATCAAATTGTATCTCATAATGTTATCTTATTCTTATCTCCCACATAGTCTCATATTGACTCATACCTCATATATTCTTATTTCTTAAGTCTCCTTAATCCTCTTCCTTAATTCTCTTAACTTGTACTCACACCGGAGTTAACAAGATAGGTACTTAATATGTATGGTATTCACATCTTCTGTGTGCAATAACCATGATTTATCTCAAAATGTTTATGTAAAACATATTCTCAAATTATTTTGTGCTATGCACACCGTAGTTTATGTACTCAGTACACAAACATATGCTAAGCGGTTTTCGCTCTACCCCCCTTAAAATGGATTACGTCCACGTAATCAACATTACATGATCTTTGAACATAAGTTCAAGATGTCTAATTCTTACCAAGCATTCTAGCTTCCACGTTATCTATCTTACTTATAATTCGATCAGAAATGACTTAGTCTCTGTATCGAGGATTCTTAACGGTACTTATACCGTATTCTTAACTTAGTTTGGTCTAATCTCAAAGTAGTGGTCTGTTAGCTTCCGCTGCGCGACTCTGATAATCTTAGGCTTAACTGCTTCACTTATCTTTTTATGGCATTGTATATCCTCCTGCCTCCTTACAGTTTAGGTATATTGGTCTCCCAATGGACACGTGTTATCTTTATATATACACGGCCTTAATGAGTTGTAACTCGTTTATCCATTCTCCTTGAAGGTCTTATGCTCATACTCTTAGTATTTTCTCGAATGTCTAAATTGTTCTCCCCAAATGACCTTTGGTCTGAGGATGATTCCTAATCTGAAACTACTGTTTAGTGCTTATTGCACTTTACAGTTTAATCTTATTCATCTTAAGACATGTCCAATGTCTGTACTTAACAATCCGTGCTCTTCGCACTTGATAGTCCTTAATTATTTGTTCTCTGGTTCCTCTATGTTGCTGATTCAACTGAATTCTTCTCTTTGACTGTTTGCGGTAATGGCTGCTCTTGTCTGATCTTGCGTCGTTGTCCGTGGTACGGAGTCGACTACCTCCTGTGTTCCTTACACCACTCGTCTACGTGCATGGGGTACCTTACTGGTACATTACTACTTACCCAACTAACTCATAAATGAGCATGTTAGGCCTGCAAGCCCCTGTGGGGTGCAGTCGTCCCACGTCTCGTTTTAGTAAACTCATAGTGTCCGTCACACGTTTAGCTATTGCTAATTATGAAGTATTCTGTTGTCGATCTCCTCTTTCATCGTTCCATAATAACATTTATTGTTCTTCTTGAAGTTAATCAAGGGAAGTCCATTTACTGTGTCCTTGGTTATGGTATACTCCAGCTCCTTTCTGTATTCCGTCGTGACTCGGTCTCTTAATAATTGAGGTCTCTTCGTAGAGCCTCTTATCTTGTTCCTCATATTTATGCTAGTAGGAATGCACTTCCAGTTCCTTAAGGAATGAGTAGTGTGCTTCCTGTGAAATCTTACCTAACCAGGTCCAGACTACTAGCATCAATGCTCAGTTCGTCTACCATCTTATTTTCTTACTTATGTTGGTCTTAACTCATAAATCTAATTGCCTCAGTGTCAATATTTGACGGCTCATACATAATGGTCGCCTTACCGCGCACTATGACTTAATCCACTTATCTAACTATTGTACTCACGACCACTACTACCGTGGTAGTTGGCCTTTACCATGTTGCCCATTAATGGTGCAACCTCTTACTCACTTATTCTAATGTCTTACCTTATACTCAATCCCTTCTTGGTGTAAACACACTGGGAGTTCTCTCATTCCGGTATTGGCGGTTGTCGTACCGTGTTGCAAAATAGTTGACTCTTGATATGAAGATGTTATGCTCCAATCTCCGATTCGTAAGTAGGCTAATCTCTTCCGCTTTCTTTTATCCATAGTTATGTTATCTACCATGTAGTTTAACTGATTACTGAAGAAGTCATCCACTGAATCACAAGCTCTTCTGAGCATTGATTAATTGACGTGCCATAATGTGCAGTCACAATGTTTATCTCTGCCCATTACTAATTCTTACATCCTGGGTGTTGGATATGGGGTCTATCTGTGCAACCTTCCTTATTACTCAAGTGTATCTGGTATGTTCTAAGGTAATCTCAAGGTTCATAGTTTCCATTTTCTAAATAAAGTGTATTTTATATCTAATATGTGAAAGCCCTTTTGAGGGGTTCATTCCCACTCATGGCCTCACAACAAGGAGAGGTATCCCCACCCTAAAAGGCATGGTTCCTTCTCCGCTCCCGTCCTTAGCATTATCTCAATGTTCTCATTGGTACCCTTTCTTGGCTTAAACAAGCTCTCTTATAACTTATTGCGCCTCGGGCTCTGATGTGGTTAACATCCTTGGCTCGTAGGCTCTTAATGCTTAATGTCTCAGTTTATTATTTGTACTCTTACTCATCTACAGGTCATCCCTATAAGATTCTGGTTCTTTGAGCACTATCCACCGTTAGGTTACATACTAAATGTAGTATCGGGTTTCATGATAAGTCGTTGTACCCTGCTTCCTGCTAGGGAAGTTGTTCAGGTGATCTGAGGTTACTTACTGTCTTTGACAATGCTGTCATTTTACTAGACTTATGTCTTTTAATAGTCAAGGTTAGGTTCGTATTAGGCGTTCGCCTTAAGGTGTCCAAGTTGGATATCATCCTGTCATCTTATACTCCCATCTCAACGCTTCGTTCAGCTTCCGTTGACTATGCCACCCGTTGATGATCAATCATACTTGGTGTTAATGAGTTAGACAAACGGTACTAACTTTCATTCATCAGTTTGCTCGGCTCGACTATGCCCGCTCTGTGGGGGTAGTCCTCCGGGCTTTTCTTTTCCAGGGTTGTACGACTTTAATCCTTAGTAGGTTATAGCTTACGTTTATTTCTTGTATCCTTGTTTTCTGGGTCGTCCAACATCTTCATTGTAGAATGTTGTTATTGGTATCCTTAATGGTCACTCTGGGAGTCTTATCCCGTTTTCGTTGTAAGTCGATACTTCAACAGTCTCAATGGTATCTTATAATACATCCCTTGTATATCATTGCTTATATAGTGTTTTTGCTCGCATTTCCGAGCGGTCTCTTAGGTTTTCCCCTTGGAGTTCGGGATTGTGTTCTTATCGTACTGTCGGTTGTTGTTGTAGTGGTTTATACCATTGCTAATATTTATACGGTTTAATACTTTGTCCAAGTTCTGCGCCCAGCAGACTGGTGTGTCATCTCATCTCATCATGGTCAGGCCGTCGGGCCTTTCCAAGGTCTTATTTTTCTGTCCTTATGGATTTACAATCCGGTATTAATATGTGTTTCAACTGTAGCGTTCTCCTATCTTGCCATGATGGCTTTCCGTGTAGCTTAACTGTGGTAGCACTTGCTATGGCAAGTGCGCCATGCAGGATGGGTTATTGGTACAAGGTACATCGGTAGTGACACTTCCTTCTGATTTCCATGTGATTGGTAGTCCTCGGGACTCCTTTGATAATCTCTTATTTTGGATAACCGACCATCCGGCAGTTTCCTTGTTGTTTGACAGTACTGTCATCTACCAGGGCGTTCCTCTTTCTGAGGGAACCCCTTAGTATTTTCTTATGTCTTAATCCTCGCTCCTGTCTCCACACATTCTGTTGTGGTTATTAAGTAATGATTCTCCTTTAGGCACTACACCGTAGTCCTATTTCGGTATACAATTTATATGTGTTTCCACCGTTGTCCGTGTTATGTCGGGCAGGTTTGCAACCTTCCTCATTATATGGGGTTTGGAGTTCCCGTTTCTAACTGGACTTTCCAGTAGTCTCAATCCTCATGCTTGGTATTATCCTACTGTTATGCTCCTTCGGACCACTGTCCGGTACTCATGTCGCTTCCCTTTTCCTTTCTATTGCACCCGTAGTGCTTTCCTTATCATTGGTATTGCGGGTTATTTCGACTGCATAGCATGTCGACCCATGTTGCCGGTAATTACCGTTCCCTTACTGATAGTATTCCATAGGTAGCGCCTGTTTCTCAGCTACGCTCCATTAAAACCTCCAAGTTCTCCATAACTGTTGTGCAACAAGATGTTTCTCGTATTGCTCACTGTTAGCTAACTGCCAGATCGGGTTTCCCCGAGTAAGAGAAGGCTTTCTTCTCTCTGGCGTTTGTTCCACAAATTTAGGGTTAGGGATGTGGA
Organism: Limonium bicolor; assembly: GCA_023374045.1. NCBI lineage: Eukaryota > Viridiplantae > Streptophyta > Magnoliopsida > Caryophyllales > Plumbaginaceae > Limonium > Limonium bicolor. Next base: position 292,887,013 of record CM041779.1, read on the forward strand.
GGGCGGGTCTAGGTACTATGGATGTCCGGTAAGCACCGGGAAGTCCCGACTAACGCACCTCTCACTCTATCTCTCAACCCTTAACCCATAACTCAATCTCAACCTCAATATTCTCCTAAGTTCGGTATTTCTTGTCTTCAGAGCGTAACTACGCTCTGATACCACTTTTTAACACCCCAACTCAATCCAATTGTGGTCTCGCAACTTAACAGCATATATACATACATGTCACAGCGGAATTCTTTACAATCCAGGACCTTGCCACGGTCTGTCTACAGAATATACCGAACATTAGTGCAACAATCTTAACCTTTTACATATCCTTCTTACAACCCCCTCACATCCTCTCAAATTCATACGAGTGTACATGCACAACTCGTAGGCCACTCTTAACCCTTAACACTTGTATCCTCTTCTTACTCTCGCGACGGCCGCTTCCTGATGTACCTGTGTAGTAAAAACAGCCCCAAAAGGGGGTCAGCACGAATGCTGGTACGATCCCCTCATGGCCCCCAAGCTAACGTGGCTACGACAACTAATTGTCGATAGCATGGAGGTTGATTAGATGCACAACATAATAGAAAGTGCAGTAAACAACAACTCAGATATGAACAATCAAAGTTCACACACAATGAACGACTTAAATGCGTTCCCTTAATTAGAGAGTTAATTATTCAACTCCTTAAGTAATGTTCCCTCTTAAACTTAGTCCATCCTTATCTCACCTCAATCTTAGTCTTATCTTAATCTTAGAAACAACCATCCTTTAATAAGGAGTGGATGTAGCTTATCTTAATCTTAATAATACAAACCATCCTCTAAAAAGGAATGGTTGCAACTTACCTTAACCTTACCTTAACCTTAATAATACAAATCATCCTTTAAAAAGGAATGATTGTAACTTATCTTAATCTTAACTTAATCTTATCAATACAAATCATCCTTTAAAAAGGAATGATTGTAACTTATCTTAATCTTATCAATACAAATCATCCTTTAAAAAGGAATGATTGTAACTTATCTTAATCTTAACTTATTCTCAGAATACAAACCGTTCCTGGAGGGGAATGGTTGTAGCCTAAGTCCAAACCTGGGATTTAGGTGATCCCACCGCACCATCTTAATGCCACCTACCCTGGACGGGAATCCAGCATAGCTGAGCCGGCAACCGGCCCTAGGCTACAAGTCCAAAGACAAGTCCTTAAGCGGAGGGCGGATCTGATTCAGATACCGTCCCCCTTTTTCCTTAGCATGCATGACCGGAGATCGGTCCCGGGTTTCCTCACTCAAGTTCCAGTTAATAATAGTCTCAAGACCATGTTTGTTGGTTAACCTCTTTTGTAATACCCCAACCCGAAATCCGATAAACTGAACGGCGATCACTCCCAAATAAATTACAACTGCAGCGGAAATAAATACAACAACGGGCGGTATCACAATGCCGTTGGCCACCCTTGTGACCAACAAGGCTAAGTCCAAATACAATCCTCAAATGTCACGGTCTGGAATACAGATACAACCCGAGATACTAGGAATTAAACTGAATAGTACAATACTGAAATAAAACAAATAACTAATAGTAGACTCCCAAAGCTTGGTCTACCCCACCTACACTCGGTGTAGTGAACTTCTCAATCTTCAGGTACCTGGAAAATGGGGGGTGCCCCCAAAGGGGCTCAGCAAACAACGCTGGTATGGAAAACGTGCAGCCCATCGTCTACCGGGCCACACCAACTACTTTGTCGAATACATGCAGTTCATTTTTTTAATAAAGCTGTAAACAAGCATAATCTGATGATAACAAGTATCCACACAAGGACAATAATGTCACATAGATCAAGACACAGAAGGTCGAGTTAGCTGAACTGAAATTCTTTACTGATAGTCGGTCCACACAATGGGACTGACAGTTATAACTGAATATCTGAAATAGTGGAGGTATAGTGACGTCATAGAGTAAGTTGGGTATAGAAACCCCAGGAGATGACGTAGTCAAACCCTGAACTGAATGGCGTGGGAAATAAGAACCCACTGAGGAATAAAGTCTTCCTCGAACTGAAGGGCACACGAAGTCCCGTCCCGGGTGGAATAGAGTCTTCCTCCCAACTGAATTTTCCGTCGCGACGTAGATAGGAGACGACCTGAGACAGGTACAGCTCCTGTAGCATGCATGGCCAGATCCAACTGGGCTCCTCATTCTCGTAGTATAGAGTTGTTAGGTGTCATATAAAGATGTTGACAAGAACCCAATGTATAATGTCAATTATCACGTTTAGGATAATGACGTTTGTTATAAACTGAAGTTAGTGAGAGACTTGAGTACAAGTCCTCGGTCATACTGAAACGCAGGTATTTAATCCACTGGTATAGTAGTGTTTGTATGCGTGGGACATACACGTTGTAGTCAGCAACAATCACGCACATAAAATAACACAACAGTGCACAAAGTAAAACAACAGTTTACATTAATTATCTTGGTCGTTATTTCAAACAACAGATAGCACACAAGCCAATGTAATCCGTTAGAAAACAGGTTGGTTGCAAGAATCCCATACCGTTCACCGTAGACTGTACTTGTAAATTCCCGGTCAACGTCTGGTCAAACAAAGTCCTAGAATAGGATTTAACTGAAAGGGTTAATTTATGTTACCCTTATATAATGATTCTATTAAATCTTTTAACAAATCTTGTATTTGTTATTCCATGTGAGGTTTATTCCTTTTAATTACCTCATGATTTATGTATAACTTATTTGTTATTCCTTTTGATTTATTTATAAATCCTTTAATGCACATAAATGTGTTTATTTATTCATGTACTTTATTTGTTGTTTATTTAATTGTCTAGTTGTCATAACAACTTATAATTTCCTTAGCAATATTTAAATGTCTTATAATGACATAAAAATCTTATAGTTTTCATTATTCCTCCTTTAACCAAAGGTAATAATCATCGGTTATCTTTAAATTCTTTATAACTATATAAGTCATAGTTTAAACATCATAACTCCTTTAGTCAAAATTCTTTCTTTCTAATTCCTCCAAAAATCCATGTGTAGGACCTATATTTATTTAAATCTAAATTCTTAAACTTATATTTAGGTTATTTACAAAACAACCACATTAATTCATAAACTTTACATTTAAATTCTAATCTCTTTATATAACCTAATTTTAATTCCTTGTTCAATTAAATTACAAAACTACCACCAATAATTTTGGACATAACTTATAAATATAGTAACTTTCGGAAATTACATCCTAGCCCCTCAAAATTTCGGCATGTATATATATACTTCTTATATTTGCAATCTAATCACAAAATCTTATAATCTTTACATAAAGTCTTATAAACTATAGTTTTAATTTTAATTCTCCATAAATGCTGAATATAATTATATAAATTCTTAAATTACCAAACTAACCCAACTAAATCGGTTTGGTCTAGAACTTTCCATTAATTACATTTTCACCCCAAAACTTATAATAGTCACTAAATAACTTATAAACTAAAGTTTAAATATTTAATTCTTCCAAATTTCGAAAGTAACCCAATAATTCTCTTAATTATGAATTCGCCCATATTCAACTCCAAACTTTAATAACAACTTCATAAATTACATAATAGCCCAAAACTTTATAAAAAGTTATTTTAGAGCTTGTTTAAATTATCTAGAATTCATAAACTTAATTCCTAACCTTATATTATTTTATATTTACACCAAACAGCCCTTTTGTTCTCGGCCTTCACAATATATACACTAAATTTTGTAGAAATTACATTTAAGCCTTATAACTAATTAATTAGTCATTTAAACACTAATAGAATATTTTTATCTCACCAAACTTTATGATATAAATTTATATACCTAAGTAGCTCATTAAAATCCATTTAACACATAAAGCTTTCGGCCATAATTTAAATGAGACCATATGTTATATAAAAGTGGATTTATATGTCATAATAAATGTACATAAATTCATATGAGTCATATAACTCATGTATAAATTATTGTAATGTCTTATATAAATTCTTAGCCCAAAATAGAGCATTTTTGCCCAAGACAATTCGGCCTAATTTAATTTGTAACATAGATAATTTTTGTGACACAAAAATGTGTCTTAAGGTAAATATTTTCTATATATGTTATAGTTTATATTTTTGGCATATAAAACCATATAGTTTCGGTATTAATATACCTAAGAGGTGTACATAATTTTTGTACAATTTTTAGAAGCTTAACAAAGCTTATAATATAAGGATTTACTTAGTGAACTTACTTCTTTAACAAAGGTGGTTAAGTGCTTGAACTTCTTCTTGAATCTCCAAGCTTTCTCCTAGGTAAACTTGATGTTCCTCTTCGGTTTTATGCAAGAGGTGAAGGTGTTTAGGAGTTAGATCTTGAATAAAGATCTTAAGTAGATTTGGAAGTAGTTTTATAAGACTTTACCTTAGACTTTGCTCCTTATAAATTCGCCACTCCTAAGGTAGATGAAGAACAAGTTTTCCTTCATCAAAATGAAGAAGAAAAGAGATTTAGAAGAGGTAGAACTTGGTTACACACAAAAATGTGTTTTAAGGATTTCCAAGCTTTAAAACCTACCTTGAGATGCTCCTTGGTTTAATGTTGGTTTGGACAATCTCCTTGGAGAACTAAGTGAAGCCGAACACACCTTGTTATGCTAGGAAGAGTTTTGCTTCAAGACTTGCCAAGAAATGCAAGGAATTTACCTTAAAGATGAAGATAGAAGTTAAATCTCCATTAATGGACTTAAGAGCTTCAAAGGAAGAAGATGAAGCTAGAAGAGAGGGAAGGGAGCTTACCTAAACCGTGCAAGAAGAGGGCAAGGAAGAAAGTGAGAGCATGCTCACGTATAACATTGAAAATGCCCTTAGAATTTGATTTTCTTTTGTCAAATTTTTAATGTCATTTGACAATGCTTTTTCCTTAGTTTATTGCATGAGTTATTGGCTCAATAAATGCCTCCTTTCCAGCATTGAAATCGGCCATGATGAGGGACAAGGCAAGGTGGAGCAAAAATAATGCAAACTAGAAGACAAGGTGAGAAAAGGTAAGGTATCTTCTTTGATTTTTCTAAGTTAATGAATTGTCTTCTTCCTCATTGTCTTGCACGAATTGGAGGTCTGAATGGGGCTCAAAAACCGGCCAAGAAGAACCAAGGAAGAACATGGAAGATAGCTTAGTTTGTAAGAAAAGCAAAAAGAAGGAATCTTAGATCTACTTTTGCCTTTTTGCTTTTGTTTTCTTCCTAGCTCACATGTGCTTGCTCAATGACCTAATTTCGACAGCTCTCTGGTCAAATGAGACCTACATACTTAGACATTAAGTAATATAACACATGGGGTGATGAGTCATCATATTCTAAGCCTTTTATAAACTTTAATGCAATTTTTATACTAGTTTTTGCCCCTAAAATCGGCCCCTATAGAGAGCCTTGTTGACTAGTCACACCAACTGATTTAGAAGGTCATTTTAACCCTTTTTAAGATTACCAATTCGTGGCATGTCAAAAACTACAAGGTAATTGCGTAAAACGCATTTTCGTGACACCCGAAGGTGTGTTTTTGTGCTCTAAGGAAATTTTGGGAAACTAATTGTTTTTATGAGTTCCAAGTGTTTGGAAACACTTATTATGGTAAATAAACATTTACTAGGTGTTACATTGAGTTATATGGGGTTATATCAACCCATGACATAATTTACGGGCCATCGGGACACTCCCGGGTCAAAAGGAGCGCTAAGAAATCCTCCTTTGGTTTTTGCTGAATTTTGAGAAACCACTTCGTGGGTTCTCTTTAGAATGATAAATAATGATGTTAGGAACTAGGAATTAATTTTATAGGAGTTCGTGCCACCTCGGCACTCCTCCGGACTTTTCGTGCTTTAAGGAGCGGGTGTGAGCACTCCCGAGCATTTTGCGTATTTGACTGAATATAGCTTAGGGAATATATTTGTATATTCATATAATAATTGTATGACCATATAGTTTGAATATTAGAGGGTCATACAAGGTCATGTTTGACCATATGCTTCAAAGGCGTTTTAGCGTTTATGGTGAAACGACTGTTTTTACGTAACGTTTTCATGCATGGGTTTGCATGCGTACGTGAAATGATTTATATTTGGATTATATTCCAATAAATAATGATTAAATAATATTATTTAGATTTGGGGTATTTCATCTTTCGGTTCATATCGTCCCTTATTAGGGGCGTTCCTTAGTCTCACTCAATTTCTTACTAAACATTGGTTTGTAAGTTCTCACGGTATGTGTGTTAGTTTTCAAACATCACACAACCATATAATAAATATAATATATTCCGGTTGCATGCTTTATCTTGTTTAGTGAGCACACAAAAACAAATAGCACACAGGCCGAGGGACACCTCGTTAGCAAGCAGGTCACAAGAGAACTGTACCGTTCACCGTTGGCCGTTTGGTTGCTTACTCTCTTCCGGAGTCCAAATTCCAAGTCCTAAAACATTCATTCAGTTTTAGGTTATTAATCACTTAGCTTAATTCAACTTACTTACCCTACTTAACTTACTTAACGATTCCCACTATCACCTCTTAAGTCTTACCACTTAATCTTACAACTTAACCTTACACTTTTAAGTTTATACTTAACTTAACTTAATCCCTTAAGTTCTTAGGGCCCTAATCAATACCACCCTACCAAAGGTATTCCTCATTACCATTACCATTCTTAGAATTCAAAATTTCTCTTTTCTTTTTTTTTTTCTTTTTTTTTCTAAGTGTCAAGGGTCGACCGACCCACCGACCGACCCAACCCCTGGTCGGTCCATTACAGAAACTCTTCCGTCTTTTGAAACCCATCCGACCGACCCAGAGCTAGACCGACCGACCCAAACCCTCTGGGTCGGTCCCTTACAGAACCCATTTTCCTACGTTAAACCTTTGCCCGACCGACCCAAAGCTAAGCCGACCGACCCAAACCCCTGGGTCGGTCCAGTCCAGAGGCATTCCGGCTGGCTTAACATGGCCCGACCGACCCAACACTGGGTCGGTCCTCTACAGATCTCTCTCTTAAATTGCCTCTTTCAATTCCAAACTCTTCCACAAGTGTTCTAATAGGTCCAACACCATCTTGGCACTTTAAACCCACCTTATAACCTCCACCAAACTCATTAATACAACTTCCAATGACCTTCTCAAACATTTACTCAATTCTTACAAAGCTCCCAACACTTAGCACTTATTTTCTTATATTTCTCACATGCATTCCCCAAGATTTTCAATTAACCAAATGCTCCCTCCTTAAGAACTTGACCACACCATGTACATCACTTCCCAGCCTTATTGCCTTTACCAAACCTTCCTTAGATCCTATACTCTAGTTCTCACCTAACCCATTTCAAAGTTTCACCCTCACTTACATCTAACTTACCCAAGTTTCTAGCTTCTTTTATCAACATTTACCTAAGTCCTAAGTACCCAAATACACTCTTTTGTTTCCTATATCCTTCATAGTGATGCCTAAGTCATTATATCTCATTATAACACTTTATCTCACCCCTTTTCATCAAGACAACCTCTAAGACTTCCTAGTACTTCCTTAGTCATTAAATTCCCTTAGGACATATCTTAATCTCCTTAAGCATTACACCTTCTCCTTAAACTTATGCACAAGTCTTACATTCCTCATCTCATGATTTTGGTGTGTTCAAAAACACTCACCAATCCTCCAATTCCTCCTAGACATCTCTAGGTCATTCTAAACCTCAAGAACTCCTTAGTCAACTCATTTCCACCCAATTTTCTTTCATGCTCCCTAGTAAACCCTAGGGCATATTAGCTCACCACTACCACTTAAACACTTTGTTTTCTACTCAAATTTCGCCATAGCTCCTCTAGTATCTTATCATGCCCAAACACATTATTTTTCCTCATTCAACCATCTCACACACATCAAGTTCTTCTCATCATATCTCATCACCCAAACCAACTCATTCACAACAAACTCAATATATTGCAATAATCTTAAATTGCATAGCACTAAGGCTCTTAAATGACATGGCTCTTAGGCCCTTAAATGACTTAAACTTAAACACTGAATTTCCCACATATATAAGCTTTCGACCTGTAAATACACTCATCAATCTCATAGTAGTTATAATGCTCTTAAAATCCACCTTAAACTTATATTACTAACTCATTCTCATTAGCTCCTTAATCACAAGTTCATAAGCTCGTTTAAGTTCTTTTTCTTAGGTTATATAACCCAATACACAATGTAAGCTCTAAGCTACATTGGTACTTAACTAAAACTCATTCCTTAATCTTAAACCACCATTAGGTAAGCATTTTACCTTGTTTTCTCAAGCTTATCTTAATCTCCTCCTTAGACCTTCTTCTTGCATAGATCTCGGCCACCACTTAAATTCCTTTGTCAATGTTCTAACCAATATTCAATGACTCATATGAGTATTAAACAATACACTAACCTCAAGGAATAAAACCTAGGTTAGAAATGTGTTCTAAGGCATAAAAGTGGATGATTACCTTTGAAGTCTCAAGGTAGACTTTGGCATTGAATGAAATAGGACCTCCACTAGTCCTTGGTGAATAAATCAAGCTAGAACAAGGCATAAAAACATAGCCCCATGAGAAGGAATTTTCGGCCATGTACAAAAATGATGGGAACATGGTTTTTCTTACATTTCCTTTACCTTAAGAGAATGGAGAAGCCAATGAGCTCTTCAAACTTGATTTTCCTCCATCAATGGAGTTTTATCATGGCACCAAAATGGAGCTTTGAAAGATTTGAAAAGATAGAAAAGATAGGTCTTGACTTAACTAAGACAAATATGCAATTTGTTTTGGATTTGGAGCTTGGAGTTGTATTTGGAAAGTGATTTAAGATGGAGAATCATGGAAGAGCAGCACTCTCGGTTTTGGAATGGAGAGAGAAGAAGAAGAAGAAATCGTGGAAGGAAGGGGAAATGAAGAGAGAGAAGAAGAAGAATGGCTTATAAGAGATATTTTACTAAAAAGGTGAATAGTTACCTTACTTTATTTACCTCTCTTTTCCCCTCTTAACTAACATGTTGTGGTGACTCACCACCCTTATAAAAACCGGCCCCTTTATCAAATAAGGCTAGTCATGGTCTTTGTTGACCAACTTATTGACTTATGTTGACTAAAACTTAAACTAGTCACTATTTGGCACTATTCACTAGTCAAGGCACATAATCGGGAAATTTTTGATTTCTCATTGATTTAGACCTCCTAATGTGATACTAATTAGTACACATGTTGATTAAAGAGTAATGATGGACATTTAGCCACTCAAAACTCAATTCTAAGACAATTTCTCAAAAATGTGCTTTAAGACTTCTTAAAGCACATTTTGTGTTTTATCTTGTTTTCAAGCTTGGTTTTTTTTGCTAATTGATTTAAAATGACCATTAGAATATTACTAAGGTCTTATCATGATATTTGGGTACTCACCCAAGTCTCTCCAAGCTTAGAGCACATTTTTGCCCCTAATTGCCCTTAAGGCATTTTCATTGCGTTTTCACTTTGGTTTAAATTGTCTATACCAATCTTTCTAAGGCATATTCTAGCCTTACACATCATAATTTGATGTTTACTTAGAATACTTAGGTTTTGGGGTATTTCACTAGGTCCATGAGTGAAAAGCAAAACAGAAGAAGGGAAAGAAAAGAAAAGAATATACCCATTTATAGTGTTTCAGTTTTCAATTCTGGAACCGTGTGCTCCTGCATGCGTTTTTCTTTCAGGATCAGGGTGAAGTTAGTAATGGTGGGATAATGGACACCTCAACCTAGCTAACACACTTAAAGAGGATTATAAACAACTTGGGAAAAATCTAGAAGACAGGTGGGTGCATTAAACTGCTAGGTTAATTGGAAGTTTCACCAAGATGAGGTTTCAGATTGTATTAAACTGCCACTGGTGTGGAACCTTACTTCAAGGGGTTATAAGGAATGAACTGAGTGGGTATGGAACCTAAACACCTCTAATACTATTAGGTGAACTTATAAACACTTGGGAAGATTAGGAAATCAGTGTTACACACTATATAAACAGCAAAGAGATGTACTAATTCAGGTGGATTCAGACTGTCATGAGAATGTTGTTTCTGTGTGAACCTGTTCAGTAGAAGTAACAGCAAGATGTTTGGATTGTTTAAAGAGAAAAAATTACTGAATCGTGTAGCTAAGACATGAACTCACTTGAGAAAGGTTAACCAATATCACAAACTGAATTAGGCAACCGAAGGAATTAACTTCGAATCCTGTTTCAGTTTAATCATTTCTCTTTGTCTCTGATTCCTCCCAGTCAAATATGGTTATTTTATGTGTCTGTAACAGATTGGACTAAAACTGTGATACACCATGAACTAAGTAGCTAAGTAGAGTGGGGGAGAGAGTGAAGAAGAAGCCAACCCGGGGGATGAAAAAACAAACAGAAGAGGAGTAACTTATCAAAATTAATACATCAATTCCAATTGTTTCTGAAATAAGTGACTCTCTGTGTAAACCTGTACAGAGGGATATTAAGAGTGGAATTGAGTTGTGAATGAACCTAAGATACTCCTAGGAGAGTGGGCTAGGCTGGTGCTTCCATTGGGAGTTGTGGGAGCAAACTGAATAATTTAAACAGGAACAAAGAAGAAGAGGAACACTAATATTGCCTCTGATTTTCGATGAATTGTCCCTTCTGTATAATAAGTTCAGAAGGGGGTTAAGTGTAGTACAGTCCTAAGTTCATAATCTATGATAATTGTGGTTGAATGGTGATGTTGGAAAAAAATGGGATGTGAAGAAATGAATCAAATGTGTACATACTACCGGTAACTAGAGTAAATATGTCAAACCTTGGTTATATTTTACTACAAGGTTTTGATGTTATAAGTTAGAAACTTACAACATAACATAAGTCATGTGGCAATATGGTGAGTAATGAGAAAACATAATAAAGGAGCTCAAATGAGACACATGTGTATATTGTTTTCGATACACTCATAAGTTGCCAAGCCGCGTGTAATATAGCCTAGTGACACATAAAATAACGTGCTTTATAACATCATGGAACCAATATACACATAATAATATTATGTGGCTAAATATAGTTATTCAAACTGTTATGCTAGATGCATACATATATATTAACACGTATCAAGAGATAAAGTTATACACTATAGTTACCATGACATAAAATACCAAAGTTAGTATAAGACTTTGGTACGATAAATAAACCCTCAGCGAAATATCATAAGTGTACAACGTAAGGTTTCATGCTCTAATGTAAATTGAGAACTAACTCACACAACGAGTAAGGGGATTATTAAGTAACGATACCTTAACTAGTAACAAACGTTAAGTCTGGGGACCTAGTATTGGGATTTCAAACATTATTCGGAAATACCGAATTGTGCTGTCATGTGGATTGACGCTTAGTGTTCCTTGTATTACTAGATCGCATTCCCGACGTACGCGCTCGGAAGCTCTAGTGGCCTGCACTGCACGAATCTAGACAACGGTGTACGGTATGTAAAGGGATTTGATCCGGGTTGTCCTGAGGAATTCCTCGGGCTCGGATTTGTTTGATAAATAACTTGTGTGAATGTATGTATGTATGTGATTTATGTGTGTGATGTGTAGTTATGTTCACTGCATTATTTATTTATGCACGAACGTCCTACGGGACTAATACTACGTCGACTATAGATCGACTTATACAAAACTACATATGCGAAAGTGTGATTGTGACCACTGTTGCTTGAACTAATACACTAAGTATTACAAGTATTTAGTTATAACCTAAGTAAAATACTTAGGAACGGGACACGACATTGTCGGTCTCTAGAGCTTTGACTCGAACGTGAATGTTACTTAGAATAATTCTAGGCATGCGTAAGACCCATAGGGCAGCCAACAAATTAAGTGATGTACTACTCCATAACTAAAACTGTAACTGACTATCTAACTAACAAAGCTAACAGTGGAGTGTGAATGAATTTGATGATGTACCTTAATCCAGACAGTCACTGGCTGCTGGTCACGCGTAGAGATCTCTTGGGTTATCCCGTATCGGGTTTTCCCTAGTTAATCCTGATCGAGCCTAGATAGATCGTCAGGCGGAGTGTGCTACCGTTGGCACCAGGCCCTTGGCCACCTAAATGGACGCCTTTACAAAGGCAAAGCGAATAAGTCCCAGAGTCTTCGGATGATCAGGGCAGTGAGCACCTTTGTGTGTACGTGGGACTACTGTCCAAGTGAGTATATTTCGGGTTGTCCTAACTGACGCCCGACTGTGCTAACCAAAACAAATGATATGTGAGGCCCGGAGGCCGAGTGATGTATTACGTGATGATGTTAACATACGGTGAATGAGTTCTCAATGCTATTGTATTGTATGATGTATGACAATACTGTGTATATTCATATATGACTGATTGGATTGGATGAATGATTATATAATCATGCATGCTGTTACAGTATCTATTATATCTGTAAAATGGTAAGGCATGAAATCAATCTAATATCAAGACGGTTAAAAATGACAAGTGACCAATAGGGTCCAGATCCGGCATACTCAGCGTCTATCGCTGAGACTACACTTATTGTGCAGGTTGCTGAACACGTCGAAGCCGAAGTGCGGGGCTGGGTAGTTAGGACGATGCTGATTTTGGATTTACCGTTCATACCTCGTTATGTATTAAATGATTCCACTGGAAAGGGGTTGTAAGATTTGGAATATGTTTATATGCTCACAGTAGTTGTGCTTTCGATACTTAGATAGAAATGTTGGTGGTATCTCGTTGTCACCGCGGATTGTATTTTTATGTTTAGTTTTGTTAAGATGTTGTACTGCTACATCACACTCGTATGGGCGAGTGGTGGCAAGTAACACCCATGTGAGTTCTACTACTGTAATTCCTTCCGCTGTGAGACGCCTTTAATTTCTGTTCACGTGAGCGACTATTACGTATTTGTTATGAGGGGTTTACACAGCCCCTCGCTGTTTACCGGTGAAGATGTGCGCACATCACAACAAAGACTCAGCTCATGGTTGAACAATATCCAGAGTCAACAGAAGAAATTACCAAGATTGACATTTCCCATATCCCCACTAGATTATTAACTGTACAAGTGTAACACCAAAACACCCAGTCCTACAGAGTGCAGAGGCGTAAACCCTCAACAGTCAATATCTAATGAGCCAACCAGATAAGAGGAACCAAGGATCATGTGAGTTGTACATTCAAGGCTCAGTTAGTCACATCAAGCTGAGTTAGTCACACAAACAGTTTCCTTTTGGAAATTCATTTCAGCTCAGTTAGCGTTTCCCAAATCATTCCATAAAGTTCGTCACCAAAAGTATCTGAGTACGAGAAATCGTACCTGGTATGTGTAGAAGCAGTAACCAAACTTGAAAATGCGAACTACTTCCACTAATCACCTATAATTAAAGTATTCCAAGCATTGATCAGTTAAGGCACTATAATGCTACACATCTTTCATTCTTACTAGTCTATAGTTTTGGTTTACAGTTACTCTCTCCTAAGGATCTGGCTAGATCTCGTAATTAAATCTTTAATGTATATTTTAACTTATTCCATTTACCTACTCCTGAATATAGGTTTAGCTTAATAAACTCTTTAGTTACGCTTGGCTAACTTACTTTAATACCTATTTAAGGTTTATGATATGTATTTCCCCCTAATAGTCCCCCTAGATGTCACATTAACATTTAATATTTTTAATTGTCACGTATGAGTTAGGTTTATCCTAATTTTTCCCATCTTATTATGTTTCCCATAAGGTATGTTACTGAAATACCCCGAACTTAAATATAGGGATTAAAATTAATCTAATAGGTATTTAAGGGCGTAATGACGCCTAAGTAATATTGGTAAGGAAAAATAAATCCAAAAGAAATGAAGAAATGCTTAAAAAGCGAAAAACGCTAAATAAGCGTTAAATAACCATAGGAGGTATGAGACCTCGGTTAGCACGTTATATGGATTCCTAGGGCTTAATAAGACCTAAATAATATATGGGAACAACTCCCGAAGAAAACGGATCCAAATAATGTATTAAAACACTAATAGAGCTTTAGTGCACGCTTTTCGAGAAAACCCGAAAACGTGTCTTTAAGCGGTCAAATGAACCCGTAAAAATTATAAATCATTAAATAACAATGATTAAGCATTTATGGAAGCTTAATAACCAATAAAATTAAATAAACGACAAAATTCCGGAAAACGAGTTCCGGTGAGTGAATAGTGCAAAAACGGGAAGTTGTGGGGGTGTAAAATGTAATAAAGCAAAAATTCATCCTCCCATTGTAATATAGGCAGCCGGACCCTTATGTTAATACTGGGCACGTTTTGTTAGTTCAACCCCACACTCCCCCTCTTAAATTATCCTAACTCACTACAAGACAAACAAATAAAGTAGCAAAAGTAAAAGAATTCTCTCTCCTCCTCCACTCCTCTCTATTCTCACGTTTTTCTTCTCTGCTCCAGACTTCTTCTTCCTCCCTCTCTGGTATGGCGATTTGAGAAACTCTCACAACAGCTACTTCCTCTCACTTTTGAAAGCGTAAACCACCACCAAATGCTACAAAAATATACCGTTGGATTCGTATCGCTGAGGAGATTATTCTACACACCCTTCAAAAATCTAAAACCTCCAACTTTATTTTGAGGGTATATCATTTTAGAGCTTGAAGAACACCATTTGAAGATCTATCTTCTTCTCATGTTCTAAGGTAAGAAAGAGACCAAAGCTTCACTCTTTTCCATTGTTCCTTGCAAAAGTCAAAACTCACGTATAACACCACTATTCCATTCTCAGCCAATTTTGGCATTTCAAAGAGGAGTTGAAGCCTTGTCATTTTCTACTCAAAAACTCCATTAGAAGCTCAAGGTAATACCTACTAAGTGGTTTAAATGGTTTCTCACAAGTTAGGGTTTAATACGTGAGATAGAAAATTCACTAGTTTTGGTGTGTATGTGTGTGCTTGGTTACATGGTGTAGCTTGGCTTGAATAAATCAAGAAAACAAAGAAAGAAAGAGGAGCTGTAAAGAAGAAGAGGAGAAAGGAAAAAGGAAACAAAGAACACAAGGTGAGGAGATGTCTCTGTAAAGTTTTTATGTTGTGTATGTATAGGTATATTGTTTTAAGCCATGAACTAAACCACCGTAACAGTAGGAAGTGAATGGGTATTTAATGTGAATGGTAGTTGTAGTTGAAGCTTTTGAAAACAAGTAATGAATATGCTAGGTGTGAATATTAAGAGTGTTGTAAGTATTAAAAGTTGTATGAGTATAAGCATGTGGCAAGTATTTAGAATGTGATGTGAGTAATGTGAATTGTGAGCAGGTTGTGAACTATGTGGAGTGTGCAAAATAATGTGGTGAGAACACTTAGTAATGTAGGGAACCTCTGTCAAAATTGGGTTAGGAATTTAGAGCCTTGTCTGCTGTTAGTAAAGAGAGAACAAAGGAGTGTACAGAGAAGAAAAATATGATGTTCACCTTGGTTTGTAACAGGAGGAAGAGTGTAGTTGAGTAGAGTTGTAAATGGTGTATTGGGAGTTGCTTAATTAAGTAAGGATAGATTGAGAATCATTTAGTTAGTGGGAAGAAGAAATGAAAAATCTGTAGCATTTATTGGAGAAGGAAACATGGTAACAGGAGAGGAAAACTCTCAGTAATGGGTGGATGCAACAGATTTTTATAGAGGAGGATTAGGCTAGTTTAAAATGCTTAATCAATGTCAAAACATGTTAGATTATATGTAGGAATATTGGGGAAGAGATTGGTGGAAGTTTGGAGTTGAAACAAAATCAAAAACATATACATTTAACAATACTGTAACTTGTCCGGGTTTGTAAACTAGTACACAAACCCAGACATGTCAAAAAACACGACAGAATGTATTACAAAATGGATGGTCCGGGTTTGTAAACCAAGACCTAAACCCGGACCACCCCCAAATACACCCGAGAGGTTTTACACACACACATGGTCCGGGTTTGTAAACTATGACCTAAACCCGGACCACATAGAAAACATACCCGAGAGAACTACCATTGTATGGTCCGGGTTTGTAAACCCTGCCCTAAACCGGACCACACACAGAATACACTAGAGGGCTGACCAAATGCATTGGTCCGGGTTTGTATCCCCCGACACAAACCCGGACCACCCTGAAAAGTGCCCAGAATGTATTTTAAAGCTAAACTAAAGTAGGGTAAGGATGGGTAATGATATTATAAGTTAATTAAGACATGATGAATGTTGTTTATGGTCATTAAGGCTATAAACAAGCTTAGAAAATAATGTAAGTAAGTAAGTAACTAAGTAAATGTATTTAAGTAACAAAGAGTTAGTAAGTATAAACTGGGAATCAGTAAGGGAAGTAATGAGTAAGGTTAGTTATGGATAATTAACCACTCAATTGTATGTATGTCATAGGATTCAAATAGTGAACACCAAGGGAGTCGGTGAGTCCAAAGTCAACGGTGAAAGGTATGATTTCTTCATGCCCTGTATCCTAATCTGGGTTACCCGATTTGTGTGCTTATTTGACCACCTAAATAAGATAAAAGCAAGAATCAGACTATATTGCACTTACTTGTGCTTGTTTACATTGTTCTCGATATTTATCTTGAACAACAGTTTGTATAATTCATGAAATATATGAATGATGATGAAGTGTAATGTATCTTGTAGTGTACTTGTATATTGTATTGTATTTTGTATGGATGTGCATATGAATGATGTATTTGTGTATGTGGTTGAATGAATGACTTCTACTAATTCCTAACTACCTAACTCCTAACTTAAGTGAGTAAATTGGAATGAGTAGAAGTCCGATATAGCTTCGGCCACGCGTGAGGATGAGGAGACACAAGAGGTTGGATCCGATTCCTGACTCTTAAACTGGTCCGCGGCCCAAATCCCTTAAATGGGTAGCATCCCGGATTGGTGAGTCAAGTAAATCCCGGTGGTGGGACGGAGTAGTCCCCGGGCCGGAGGTCCCGATGACTTAACTTGAGTAAGAGTAAGAAAGTAAGTATGTATGAGTATGAGTATGAGTATGTATGTGTATGTATGGAGAAAACGAGTAAAAGAGTAATCTCCAACCGATTAACCCGGGTGGACCAATGAAGCTAACAAGAACTGTATATTGTGTATGTAATGAGTATGTGTATTTTGGAGGAAGGTAAGTGTGTATTGGATGGTTCATATTGTATTCCTTGTATGTAATGAAGTGTATGTGTGTATGTATGCCTTGCGTAAGTATTGTAGTATTGCGTATGAAAGCATGTATGCATGTTGTGTGAATAAATGAACCGCATGTATTCGACCAAGTGGTCGGCGTACCCTCACTAGTACGCGGGGTATGCGGTTATCATGCGCAGCGAAAGCTGACTCCCCCTAGGGGAACGTTTTTAGTGTGCAGGTACCCGAAGCAGATATGATCAAGGAAGAGACCGGTGGCACGCCCTTGTACTTAGGAAATAAGTAGTTGTGAGAAACGGGTAGTGGATAGTCTCTTTGAGTATGAATGAATTTGGAAGAGGTATTACACTTGTATAAGGATCTTAGTAAACTCGGTATGTAGATTATATTGTGTTGTACTTGGAGTATTGTATTGAATGAAGATTGTAGTATTTATGGGTAAATGGAGTATGTGTTGTAGGTATGTAGTACTCGGGATTCCGGTCCATCAGACCGATGCTGTATGTAAGTAGTAGCCTTGTTAGTCACGTGGGTGACTAACGGCATTGTATCACCCATTGTATGCAAGTATATTTCCGCTGCGTGTATCTGATATGTAAGGAGATTGGACGGTAAGCACGGTACTAATGGTAGGGGGTGTTACAAAAAGTGGTATCAGAGCGAAGTATCGCTCTGATGACTGGAAATACCGAGTTTAGGAAATACCGAGTTAGGAATTAGAAGCTTGGGGCTAAGGACTGAGTGTTAGCATTATAGATATGCTAGTTAGGAACTACCGGTGAGTACCGGATACCTACAATACCAGACCCGCCCTCCACAAACCCATTGTATAACTTGGGAAAGAACGCCAGAGAGAAGGAAAGTCCTCTCATACTCGGGGAAACCTGATCTGGCAGTTGTGAAGCCATCACACAGTAAACAAGAATCGACATATGGTAGATCCAAGAACTGGAAGTCCCGGAGATGGATCCCGGTTGAACAACAATACCCGCACTCAATAGCGGTTAAATGAGCACTCCAACCATAAGGAGGCTACAACTTACAACAGCATGGGGCGACGTGCTTAGCAGTCGCGAAACCTGGCTAGACAACCAACAACAGAAAAGAAGCACTAACCGTGCAACGAAATGGAGAAGGAACAGTAATAATGGAACCCGAGACACAAGTCTGCGGGACAGCAGTAGCTAGATAATACCACCAATGGTATACCAACTGACTAAGGACATAGTCAGGAGTGGTTAACTCCGAAACTACAACACCAAAAGGTTACAATACCTGGCCAACATGGCTTATACAGCTACAAGGATATCCATGGGATATGAACCGATAGGACTACAAGAGTAGTGCCCAAACAAGCTAAGGCTCAATAACCACGGTAAACCAGTGGGAATGAGCAACAAGGGAAAACACAAAACTAAATAAATGGGGATCTCTAAGGATTGGAGAAGTACCCCGACCAAGACAACCATGTCAAGATCAATGGGAAGCTACTTAAAAGGATCGAGTACCCCAAACAAAGATCAATATGATCTAGGGAAGAGTCAACAAGACTATTAAAAACAAGTGGGAACCATACCAAGACCGGTATAGGTCTAACCAAAAACCAACAGTACCACGCACTTGCCACGGCAAGTGCAGTAAAAAACAAGAACATGTAGAGGAACACTAACAAACCACAAGTATATAGTAATGTACCGAGACGCAAAGAAGTGACTACCGGATCACGTATCATATCACAGGAGAATGGGACCTTGGAAAGGCCTAACGGCCTGACCCTTGTATTAAGGACATACCAGTCAGCAAGAAGCTGGACTTGGTCAAGGACTTCAACATGGCTATTGCCATAAGAACATCTTTTATCACCGACCCGTTATTTTTAAACCAATTTTTCTTTCAAAACCACAAACCTTCTTTTAAACCTTTGGATTTTTAAACAAACCAACAAAATTACGGTGAATATCATAGATTGATACAAGAGGAGGTTGACAATAGAATACTTCACCTAGGAGTGTGACGAGCACTACGAGTGTACCCAATTATGGGATGTGGGACAACCGCACTCCGAAGGAGCTTGCGGGCTTGAATATAGTTGGGTAAGTGGTAACGTATCAACATGGTACCCCACATATGTATACATGTAGTGCACGAAACACGGGAGGTAGTCAACTCCGTTCTACGGGACCATCAGTAAGTTCAAACCAGAACAGCTGGACACCTTAGACGATCAAGTATGAAGGAACTCAGAGAACCCATCTGAAGATAAGTAATAAGAACCAGAAGGTGCAGAGAACACCGACTATTAAGTATAGACATTGATATGTCTCAAGGACATCAAGTAAATACATGACCGCTGGAAAGTATACCCAGCCTGGACACAGTAAGGCAAATGCCTAGTGTGAACCCAACAATGCACCAAACGGGACAGAGTTCCCAAGAGCAGTCACAAGATTACCGCAAAGTATAATCCATCATTGAAGAGGATATTAAACCTAGTCTTAGGCACTAGGAGCAAGTATAAACAGTCTAACCCAAGAACGGGAGACGTGATAACCCTAAAGGAGATAGCTCTAATACAATACCACAAGGCGGTATAGTAGACACGACATAATATAAACGTTAGCCGGATGTAACGGCGTAACCAACAACACCCAGGAGCGATCCTTGAAGGGTGTCTAGATTAACAGTAGTTGAATGAAGCATCATAATAAAGGCGCGGAGCTGGAACGCACACTCGGTTAAGACACCGAAGGGATTTCACTTAACAGGAAATACCCTAAACTACAAGAAGGCACTGATTAGCACCAGATTGCCAAAAGGGTCTCCTATGAACGGAAGCGTGATGTCACGACTTACCATGGAACCCAGCAATACCTCCAACCTATGGGGTATAGAAGGAGTGGAAACATGTATAAGCAGCTTGCAAAGAGCATGGCTTGCAGCAATAAGGCTTAAAAGCCATCAACCAAATACGTTAGGTAAACCTCAACGGTTGCAAAACCACACCATTTAATAACAAGACTTGCAAAAGATATTGCTTCATACGACAACAGACCATCAACTGAACAACCCCATTTAGAGCTCAACATAATGAGCGGCTTGGAGTAATGGTTACCTCAATGTCACTGTCACTGTCACTGTCACTAGAGCACCAGTCTAGTATACAGTTGACTAAGTTTTCATTACTCTTCATGCCCCCTGTAGAAATAATAACACAGAGGCATAGGAATCGTTATAATGCCAACAATGGCCTAGTCCACACTTGGACACTACGAGAACCCAAAGGAAGGTACCCCTCGTTAACCGAAGACCACCAAGGTGGTGAAGATGTGAACCCTTAGGAAGGCTTCCATCTATTATAACAGAAAAGCCTACGCATATAGATATTGCCAAGGGGCGATGAATAAGGAAATGAGATTTCCAAACCATTATGACTTAAGGAGCAAGCATACTCCATATGCACCCAAGCATGTGGTGAACCATTGTATAAACACCAACATGGTAAACCTTGTCATAAGACCTATGAGTGGAAACAAGCCTCTCAATAAGAACTTTCATTTACCAATGACAGAGTACTCTTCAATTGGAGAACGGGACTAGAAGACCCTTGAAGCTTCATGGGATGTTCCGGTGAGGTACATACAAGTAGAACTACACAGCTAGAGCCTATAACCAATGCTCAGCACTGGAAGACAATAACTGTCAAAACAATCTATGTGAATACACATTGAACATCGCGAAGGACTAACGCTCAAGAGAGCTTATAACCCGATGAGTTATCTCATCCTTGGTCAACCAAAATACTTGGTAAATTGTATCATAAATGATGACGGAATGTGAGGTAAGCTAACCTACACATGAAACCTAAGAGGGATGAACATATTCACATTAGAATTATGATACTGCGGTATGCTGCGACAACCGTCATACAAATGAGCTGGGAACCCCCTAGTGTATTCACACCATAAAGAAATGGTGCCAACGACAATGGCAATGAGTAAAGATAAACTACCACAGTACCAGAAACAGTAAAAACAATGTTGTACAATGAGTAAGAATACGGTGCGCAACAAGCGACCGATATGAGGAAGTAGCAGATAATGGCACAGAGTATAAGTATGAGATGACAGGTAGAAAATATTCTTTCCTATCACATAAGTGACTTACTGTCAAGCGTTTACGCCTCTGCACTCTGTATGACTGAGTGTTTTGGTATTGCACTTGTGCAGCTAATGATCTAATGGATGGCAAGGGATATGGAAATGTAAATCGTAGTAAACCCTTCTTTTCACCAACAAACATGGCATAAGCCAGTTAAGCAAGCCTAGCAGCAAACCATGCAGGCCATGCCAAAGAAGCACGAAGAGTGTACAACACACTAGTAATCACAAGATGTGAATTCCATTGGAATATAAGGTGAAGGAAGATAGAACAAAGTCACTAGGACACGCATAGAAATGCAAGGTCATACAAGTAAAACACTTGTATTGAACCAAAAGAACTGGTATGATTCAGAAACTATTACACCAGAGGAAGCACTACAACTAAGTAGTGACTTAACCTCGCCCGACAATAAGTCGGAGGAACTCAACGAATAATCGTGGAAGCACAAATAGCATGTGCAGTAGATTACCAGAGAGCTGGTTATGAATCTAAACTCATTGAGTTCAACACGGTAAAAGAATACCGCATTTGTTTAGTAAACCTTATTCCCATAACAGACGGATAAGAAGGTGATGTATAGCACATTAAGGATAACAAGAAGCATGAATAACCTAAGTTATCAGGGTCGCGCAGCAGAAGCTAGTGGGCCCTAGCTAGGAGATTAATGTACCTAGTAAGTATAATAGAATGGCCATCAATGCCTTGAAGCCTGATAGGCTAGAACCTAATTAACTATGAGTTAAATAAACTCATAAAGGAGTCCTTGGTGCAAAAACTAAACCATGTTATGATTAGGACTCTTTGACAAGGGTATATTATGTAATAAACCGTAAAGAAGCTAAAACGCTTCAGATTGCCCAAATTGACTAAACCAATGTTAATAATAATAACATATGGTAGATTACGTGGGCGTAATCCCTTTTAAGGGGGGGGGGTAGAGCGAAAACCGCTTAATGTAAGTTTTGTGAATAAAACACATAAACCGTAATGTGCATAGCACAAATGAGAATAAAATTGATGATTGATACTATGTTAAATAAACATAAGTACTCATTCATATTGTAATTATGGTAACTAGGCATTAAATATGCAAACACCATAGGATGAATGTACCCATCTTGTAACACCAGTGTAAGAGTATTGGTAAAGAAGAGTAATGAGTAGTGGACGGAACTCCACAAGTATTGTAGCCTTTGAAAAAGTAGTACGAAATGAATGAGAGTAGTAGATGAATGAAGCTTATGAGTAGTGGAATCGTAGGTAAATTATTGGAAGTAAATTGAGGACAACTAAGTTTTACAAGTATGGTAATCCCTAGTTAGGATGATGGAGAGTAATAGATGGAAGTAGTGAAGGTTGGTGAAATGAGCATTTAGGTATTGAACCACGGAGTAAAGCATTTGGGAAGTAGAGTGAGGATGATTGATGGATTGATTCCATCATTTGGAGATGTATGAATTCGTATCACGACTAGAAAGAGTAAAAAGATAGAAAATGAAAACAACTAAATTATTTGCTGTTTGAAACTGATGTGGAAGTCGAACTTGATCCTGATCAGATCAAGGGAAACCGAACACAAATGGGGTGGAAAGATAGTTCAACACTGGTGCTGATCACATCAGGGTCGATCGATTCTTGAAGCTCCCCTTAAGTGGTCACAAGAATCACACATAGGATAGAAGTAAAGAATACAAATGGGAATTTGGAGTTGTATGCTTTAGAAAGATTTCTAATTAGTAGTTGTAAAAGGATTTTCCCTAGACTGGAGAGTAAGTAATTGTTGGAAGCTTATACCGAAGAATGACAGTAGGTAGCATATTGTATTATTCCAAGGGCAGCGGGACATAGAGGAGTCCTGTGTCGAGATGACCTGAGTGCCTGCGGGATTGTGATGTGTATTGCATTGCTTTGGGGACAGCTTTGCACTGTATGTATGTATAATTTTGTAATGAGGAATCGGATGGTTGATAGTAATATGGATTGGAGTAACTATTGTACATTGGTATGGTATGGAAAGGAGAAACATTGAGTAATGAATTTGGGAATGGTAAGTAGGAGGAATGTATGGCTTCGGTATTAGGCAAGTATAAATGAGTAAGTATAGTAATCCCATAACCTCGAAAACTTTGAGGACAAAGTTCTAAAGGGGGGTAGATTGAAATACCCCGAACTTAAATATAGGGATTAAATTAATCTAATAGGTATTTAAGGGCCTAATGACGCCTAAGTAATATTGGTAAGGAAAAATAAATCCAAAAGAAATGAAGAAATGCTTAAAAAGTGAAAAACGCTAAATAAGCGTTAAATAACCATAGGAGGTATGAGACCTCGGTTAGCACATTATATGGATTCCTAGGGCTTAATAAGACCTAAATATATATGGGAACAACTCCCGAAGAAAACGGATCCAAATATGTATTAAAAACACTAATAGAGCTTTAGTGCACGCTTTTCGAGAAAACCCGAAAATGTGTCTTTAAGCGGTCAAACGAACCCGTAAAAATTATAAATCATTAAATAACAATTATTAAGCATTTATGGAAGCTTAATAACCAATAAATTAAATAAACGAGAAAATTCTGGAAAACGGGTTCCGGTGAGTGAATAGTGCAAAAACGGGAAGTTGTGGGGGTGTAAAATGTAATAAAGCAAAAATTCATCCTCCCATTGTAATATAGGCAGCCGGCCCCTTATGTTAATACTGGGCACGTTTTGTTAGTTCAACCCCACACTCCCCCTCTTAAATTATCCTAACTCACTACAAGACAAACAAATAAAGTAGCAAAAAGTAAAAGAATTCTCTCTCCTCCCACTCCTCTCTATTCTCACGTTTTTCTTCTCTGCTCCAGACTTCTTCTTCCTCCCTCTCTGGTATGGCGATTTGAGAAACTCTCACAACAGCCACTTCCTCTCCACTTTTGAAAGCGTAAACCACCACCAAATGCTACAAAAATTATACCGTTGGATTCGTATCGCTGAAGAGATTATTCTACACCCTTCAAAAATCTAAAACCTCCAACTTTATTTTGAGGGTATAATCATTTTAGAGCTTGAAGAACACCATTTGAAGATCTATCTTCTTCTCCATGTTCTAAGGTAAGAAAGAGACCAAAGCTTCACTCTTTTCCATTGTTCCTTGCAAAAGTCAAAACTCACGTATAACACCACTATTCCATTCTTAGCCGATTTTGGCATTTCAAAGAGGAGTTGAAGCCTTGTCATTTTCTACTCAAAAACTCCATTAGAAGCTCAAGGTAAGACCTACTAAGTGGTTTAAATGGTTTGTCACAAAGTTAGGGTTTAATACGTGAGATAGAAAATTCACTAGTTCTGGTGTGTATGTGTGTGCTTGGTTACATGGTGTAGCCTGGCTTGAATAAATCAAGAAAACAAAGAAAGAAAGAGGAGCTGTAAAGAAGAAGAGGAGAAAGGAAACAAAGAACACAAGGTGAGGAGATGTCTCTGTAAAGTTTTTATGTTTGTGTATGTATAGGTATATTGTTTTAAGCCATGAACTAAACCACCGTAACAGTAGGAAGTGAATGGGTATGTTAATGTGAATGGTAGTTGTAGTTGAAGCTTTTGAAAACAAGTAATGAATATGCTAGGTGTGAATATTAAGAGTGTTGTAAGTATTAGAAGTTGTATGAGTATAAGCTTGAGGCAAGTATTTAGAATGTGATGTGAGTAATATGAATTGTGAGCAGGTTGTGAACTATATGGAGTGTGCAAAAATAATGTGGTGAGAACACTTAGTAATGTAGGGAACCTCTGTCAAAATTGGGTTAGGAATTTAGAGCCTTGTGTGCTATTAGTAAAGAGAGAACAAAGGAGTGTATAGAGAAAAAATATGATGTTCACCTTGGTTTGTAACAGGAGGAAGAGTGTAGTTGAGTAGAGTTGTAAATGGTGTATTGGGAGTTGCTTAATTAAGTAAGGATAGATTGAGAATCATTTAGTTAGTGGGAAGAAGAAATGAAAAATTTGTAGCATTTATTGGAGAAGGAAACATGGTAACAGGAGAGGAAAACTCTCCGTAATGGGTGGATGCAACAATTTTTATAGAGGAGGATTAGGCTAGTTTAAATGCTTAATCAATGTCAAAACATGTTAGATTATATGTTGGAATATTGGGGAAGAGATTGGTGGAAGTTTGGAGTTGAAACAGAATCAAAAACATATACATTTAACAATACTGTAACTTGTCCGGGTTTGTAAACTAGTACACAAACCCGGACATGTCAAAAAACACGACAGAATGTATTACAGAATGGATGGTCCGGGTTTGTAAACCAAGACCTAAACCCGGACCACCCCCAAAATACACCCGAGAGGTTTTACACACATGGTCCGGGTTTGTAAACTATGACCTAAACCCGGACCACATAGAAAACATACCCGAGAGAACTACCATTGTATGGTCCGGGTTTGTAAACCCTGCCCTAAACCGGACCACACACAGAATACACCCGAGAGCTGACCAAATGCATTGGTCCGGGTTTGTATCCCCGGACACAAACCCGGACCACCCTGAAAAGTGCCCAGAATGTATTTTAAAGCTAAACTAAAGTAGGGTAAGGATGGGTAATGATATTATAAGTTAATTAAGACACGATTAATGATGTTTAATGGTCATTAAGGCTATAAACAAGCTTAGAAAATAATTGTAAGTAAGTAACTTAAGTAAATGTATTTAAGTAACAAAAGAGTTAGTAAGTATAAACTGGGAATCAGTAAGGGAAGTAATGAGTAAGGTTAGTTATGGATAATTAACCACTCAATTGTATGTATGTCATAGGATTCAAATAGTGAACACCGAAGGGAGTCGGTGAGTCCAAAGTCAACGGTGAAAGGTATGATTTCTTCATGCCCTGTATCCTAATCTGGTTACCCCGATTTGTGTGCTTATTTGACCACCTAAATAAGATAAAAGCATGAATCGGACTATATTGCACTTACTTGTGCTTGTTTACATTGTTCTCGATATTTATCTTGAACAACAGTTTGTATAATTCATGAAATATATGAATGATGATGAAGTGTAATTGTATCTTGTAGTGTACTTGTATATTGTATTGTATTTTGTATGGATGTGTATATGAATAATGTATTTGTGTATGTGGTTGAATGAATGACTTCTACTAATTCCTAACTACCTAACTCTAACTTAACTTAAGTGAGTAAATTGGAATGAGTAGAAGTCCGATATAGCTTCGGCCACGCGTGAGGATGAGGAGACACAAGAGGTTGGATCCGATTCCTGACTCTTAAACTGGTCCGCGGCCCAAATCCCTTAAATGGGTAGCATCCCGGATTGGTGAGTCAAGTAAATCCCGGTGGTGGGACGGAGTAGTCCCCGGGCCGGAGGTCCCGACGACTTAACTTGAGTAAGAGTAAGAAAGTAAGTATGTATGAGTATGAGTATGAGTATGAGTATGTATGTGTATGTATGGAGTAAACGAGTAAAAGAGTAATCTTCACCCGATTAACCCGGGTGGACCAATGAAGCTAACAAGAACTGTATATTGTGTATGTAATGAGTATGTGTATTTTGGAGGAAGGTAAGTGTGTATTGGATGGTTCATATTGTATTCCTTGTATGTAATGAAGTGTATGTGTGTATGTATGCCTTGCGTAAGTATTGTAGTATTGCGTATGAAAGCATGTATGCATAATGTGTGAATAAATGAACCGCATGTATTCGACCAAGTGGTCGGCGTACCCTCACTAGTACACGGGGTATGCGGTTATCATGCGCAGCGAAAGCTGACCCCCTAGGGGGAACGTTTTTAGTGTGCAGGTACCTGAAGCAGATATGATCAAGGAAGAGACCGGTGGCACGCCCTTGTACTTAAAAAAAAAGTAGTTGTGAGAAACGGGTAGTGGATAGTCTCTCAGTGAGTATGAATGAATTTGGAAGAGGTATTACACTTGTATAAGGATCTTAGTAAACTCGGTATGTAGATTATATTGTGTTGTACTTGGAGTATTGTATTGAATGAAGATTGTAGTATTTATTGGGTAAATGTAGTATGTGTTGTAGGTATGTAGTACTCGGGATTCCGGTCCATCAGACCGATGCTGTATGTTGAAGTAGTAGCCTTGTTAGTCACGTGGGTGACTAACGGCATTGTATCACCCATTGTATGCAAGTATATTTCCACTGTGTGTATCTGATATGTAAGAAGATTGGACGGTAAGCACGGTACTAATGGTAGGGGTGTTACAGTTACTTCTAATGTATTTATATATACACTTATATTTTCCTTAGGATTTATCCAAAACATTCTTTAAGAAATTCTTATTGTATCTAATTATATTTAATATCTTTTAGACATATCCACAACTGATTTATGGTTTATAAAATAAAGTATTTTTCCTAGTTTTAACTAAACATATTAACCTCCATATTATATAATAATAAATGTAGTTTAGTTTAATTCCTTGATTTAATATAAGTTTCTATTTTATCTTAGGGGTGTCCATTAGGTTCGGTTAATTCGGTTTTGACCGAAAACCGTAATTTTTTTCGGTTTTTTTGACCGAAATATTTAACCGTATTTTATAATTCGGTTATTCGGTTAACCGAATAACAATTCAGTTCGGTTTTCGGGTTTGTTGGCCTGCTACTACTTTGCTAATTTTCTAGGGTTAGTTCAGTACCCTACCCCGACCCCGAGCAAGCGGCCACACCCACACCCACACTGCTGTCGTTCTTCTCACTTCTACTCTACTCTACTGCAAATCGTCAATTCGTCGGGTAAATTCTCAGTGACTACCACCAGCCTGGTGCAGCGCTACCGTGCTAGGCGGTTCCGGCGCCACCACCCACTCACACACTAATCACTCCAACACCTTGCTTCTCTCGTCGGCGCCGCCCGTATTTCCTTCTCTTCAAACCGGTACACTTCTTGTCTAAGTTGTCTTCTTCTCTGCTGTTCTTCTTGACTGGTTGTTTATCTTTCTTGCGATTAAAACTAATGAAATTTAAATACTCTTCTTCTCTCGCATCGCACTGTCGCACACCAGAATCAATTATTCCTAAAACCGTAAGCTGGTGTGAGGATTATTGAGCTTGTGTCTGTACCGTTGAGTGATTAGGATTTGATTATTGGCGTCAATTAGTGCATTTAGTATTTATTATACAACAGAGTTGTGGCTAGCTGAATATTGAGAGGCCTGGTTGTTCTGTTTGTAACACCATCATTTGGAACATGTACCAAGACCTGAATTTTGTTATCGTGGAATAAAAAAGTGGTTTTATTTATTTATTTGTTTATTTTAGTCCCCCTTATTAATCTCCATGCTAGAAACTTTGTTAATCTGAACTTTCCTTGGGGTTTTTATAAGATAGATGGCTGGCTCAAATTATTTCTCTGAAGCACTTTGGCTCAAATTACTTCAAGCATTTTAAAAACAAATACATATACTTCATCATTTATTGTCATGGTGGCAATTATGAATGGGTTTTGTGGCATATAGCGAGCTCAGTTGACTTCTCCATCATGAGTGATCTCCTGTATTACTTGCACCACAAACCATATAGATGTACTGTTTTTATATAATTGCAAAAAAATTCTACTAATACTTATATAAGTAAATGTATGATTATCTTTTTCATCCGCCTGACTGGTGCATGATATGGAACTCTGGCATCATAAACTAAGGATTTATGTAAGAGAATTAACCCTTAATTGACAGCAAACAAGTTGGTCTAAAAGCAAACACACTACTATGTCTTATTCATTTGTTTATGTTGTAAATTTATCACCTGAAAGCTGGGTTATATTATATTCTCATGACAATATAATTATTGGGATTTTTGTAGGAACGAAGAATGATTATGATGGATGGGAGATCCACATTCAAGGCTGCAGTACTCTCTTTGGCAATCTGAATCCAGTTTGAGTCTACTTCAATTTGTTGTTAACTGCTGGTGAGTGTTTGGTAAACTGTTTAACAGAGATCAATAGATGTAGTTTGTAGTAATGGGTTAGTTCTAGGATTTTTCTTTCGATTTGCTGCTGCTGCTATGATCAGTATGACCAAAATTTAAATAGGATATATGTGATGTTTCTGAATTTTGTGCTCTGAATAATCCATCCTCTCTGTTCATGTGATTCTGCTCAGAATAACTGAAAAATAGTAGACGGTGAAGCGCTCACTTTTATCTAAGGCTGATGATGGAGTTCCATCTCATACAAACAATTCACTTGGCTGTATTATGCTTTTGTGGGTTTCCTGTTTTTGAGCTGTAATATGATAGCCCTAAAAGTATATATGCTGCTGTATATTTTTGCTTTGAAAAAATATATATGCTGCTGTATACAAGCAGCCACCATGCCTACTGCAACTTGTCATCTAAAATATATATGCAGCCACCATGCTTTGAATGAGTTGTTTTCTGTTTGAAAGATCACAGTGATGTGTTAGTGTTGCTGTTACCATACAGATTTGAAATAGAATGAGTTGTTTTCTGTTTGAAAAACAAAGTTGACACAATCTATTTGATTATACAGGTCTTTTGTCTTTGGCCTTTGTCACCTTTTTATGGGATGAAAGTTTGTAAATGTACTGGCTGGTTGAAGCGCATAGTATCATAATTAAGTAGTCATGGTAAAATACTGCTCTTTACATGTGAAATACCCCAAACCTAGGTATGTTGTTTAAACGTTAAAACATGATTTATTAAGACAAGAAAATGTCTTAGAAACATTAATAAACAATTTAAACCATAAAGAACACAATTAAATACCTTAAGGTCAATAAGGGCTAAAATGTGCTCTAAGCTTGGGTAAGACCTAATGAACTTACCAAGACCTTATTTATATACTAATGGATATATTAAACCAATTACCAAAGAAAACCAAGCTTGAAAACAAGTTAAAACACAAAATGTGCTTTAAGGAGTCTTAAAGCACATTTTTGAAAAATTGTCTTATAAATGAGTTTTGAGTGGCTAAATGTCCATCATTAATCTTAGATATATATGTGTACTATATAGTATCACATTTGGGTGGCTATATTAATGGGAAATCAAAAATTTCACTTCTAAGTGCCTTGTTTTCATGAATAGTGATTTTTATAAGCTAGTTTGTAACATATGTTGTATTAAGTAATTAAATTGACAAACAAAGACTAAAATACCCTCATTATATTATAGGGGGCCAGTTTTCTAAGTGTGGTGACTCACCACTCTCTAGTTAATATGATAAGTAAAAAAGAAAACTAATTAAACTACTTTTTACTTTATAAGAACAAATATCTTCTTAAAAGCAAATTCAATCTTCATTCTCATTTCCCTTCTTCATTTCACACGGTTCCAACTTCTTCTTCCTCCCTTCTTGCTGTTCTCTCACGGTAATACCACCACCACCATTAAAACTCTAGCTTTGACCACTTGTAAAATCTAGCTCACTTGTCCAAATCAAAAACAAACACCACCAATCTCTTCCTCTCATCAAGCTCTTCATTTCTATCTTCTCAAAACTTCAAGAGCCCCATTTCGGTGCCATGGAGTTCCACCATTGAAGGAGCTTGAGCTTGTATTTCTACATATTATTACTCTCCTTTGCTTCTAGGTAAGGAATCTCAAATAAAAACTACATTTCCTTCATGTTTTTTTTGCCTTGACCGAAAATGTACATTGATGGAGCTCTTTGTGTGACTTTGCTCTAGCTTCATTCCAACTCTTCATGGACTAGGTGGAGTCCTCTCTTGATATATATTCAAACTCTCTTCAAAGATCAAGGTAAAACAACTACATTAATGTTTTTGAAACAATGTAAAATTAGGGTTTACAATGAGATGAAGCTTATAGCTTGAATACTCATTATAATGTTTGTATATTGTTTAGAACTTGACAAGGAATCAAATACCTTACCGGTTTTATAAGGAAACAAGAAAGAAGTTGTTTGGAAAAGAGGTAAATATACTAACCTAATTGTTGTTTTAATGCCTTAGGAGAAATGAGCTTATAATGCTTGTTAAAAACTACCTAAAGAGTAAAAGGGTGAATGACCTAGTAAATGTTCTCAAGGAGACTAGTAAAAGAACATATGTTTTGTTGTATGTATTTGCAGGTCAAAGGCTTATATATTGTGGAAATTCAGTGTTTATGATTTAAGCACTTTAAGGGCCTAAGAGCCATGCATTTTAAGGGCCTAAGTGCCATGCAATTAAGTTATGCTTTATATTTTAATGTAGTGAGATTTGAGTGAAGTTTTGTGTATGAGAGTGTTCTTGATGGATTTTTAGTGTTCTTGTCTTGTGTGTTTAAAATGTGAAATGTGCTTTGGTGTAACAAATGCAAGGAGAACCTATGTCGAAATTTAGGAAATGCATAAGGAGTTCAAGATGTTTTAAAGGAATTTTGATGAACTAGGAAGTGTTCTAGAGTGTAATAAGGACTTAGGCATTATCTTGAGGTTTTAGTGTGTACCAAAGTCATTTTGGACTTAGGTAAAGACTTAGGCAAACTTTGGTAAAATAAGGAGGAAGTGTAAGCTTAGAAAAAGGGATTTCAAGGATGACATAAGGAGTTTTAGTTTGTAAGAAATGATGTTAAGTAAGGATGTTGTGTGGAAGAAATATCTTGGTATAATGATTAGAATAGGTAAGGAATGCCACTTAGAAACCTTAGGAGAAGATACTATAAGTGTTTGAGGCTTTGGAGGAATTTGACTAAGTGTTTAAAGGCTTGAATTTGAGCATTTTGCCTTGGCCGAATTTCCGTCCGGACATGGAAGTTCGGACAGGCTCTGTGGGTAAGAATTTTTGCACACTCGAACCAGTGTCCGAACTTGGGAAGTCCGGACACATGTTCGGACGCATGGACTTGCGCGTTAAGAGATTCTCGACTCACGTCCGAACTTCCGAAGTCCGGACACAAGTTCGGACGTGTATCTGTTTTCTGTCTAAAGTCACGGCTTGCGTCCGAACTTGGAGGTTCGGACACAAGTTCGGACGGGCCACTGTATGGACCAAAAATTGTTGTTTTAAGCTGGGAAATGTTATCTAAAAATGGTAATAAGTTAGTAATGATATTATAAGGTTATATAAGGCATGTTAGGAGTGTTATAATGGTAATTAAAATGGTGAAGAGATATAACAAGTGTGAAAATAAAATAAAGAGATTTGTGAAGTAACAAGTTAACGATGGACTAGTGCGTTAATTAACCGACGTTACTAATGTGTATAGGATTCTCTCAAGGTGGAAACGAAACGAGGCAAGGACCAAGGTATGGTTTTCTTGCAGTCTGTTGTCTACCGGTTTACACCGGCTTGGGTGTTGTTTGCTTTTCTGTGTGTTACGACCTTATAAGATTAAGGCATGAAAAGACTTTACGGTTGTTATATATTATGACGTTGTATTATTGTGACTCCCTTCCCTTGGTGTGTCTAACAAGACCTAGACATTTGCTTGGTTGTGACTTAATAATGTATTGTGTGATCACTAACAAGTGCTAACCGGGGGAGTGAGGAGTCCGGTCATGTTCCGGCCACGCGTGTGAGGACGGGAGTCGATGTCATATCCGGTTCGGCTCTCTTGGTGTATGTATATAGGATGTATTCCAATTTGGTTTCAACCTTCCCTTAGCTTATCCAAAGCTAGTTTACTGACTCACGTCGGGCCACAGGGGCATACAAATGTTGTTTCGGTGTGCTTGGGATTACTATATCCGACACACCTTG
Organism: Limonium bicolor; assembly: GCA_023374045.1. NCBI lineage: Eukaryota > Viridiplantae > Streptophyta > Magnoliopsida > Caryophyllales > Plumbaginaceae > Limonium > Limonium bicolor. The sequence goes on from CM041779.1 coordinate 292,920,139, forward strand.
GGTTAAGTTAACCGTTCGATATAACTGGACGGTAACGAGGTTGGTAACGAGCTTAGCATGAGATTGGCAATAATCTCTAGGCTCACTATGTATACTAACTATGGTGGAAGGTTCCTTGTGAGAACCGATTTTATGGTGTTATGTATTGTTGTTGTGCTATGCAATTTCCCTTCCCTTGCTATGCTATGGTATATATATGTTGGATGTTTAAAAAGAATGCCATGTTATCATTACAATTGGTTGCGCGTATCCTGGTAGCCGATGGGCTGCGCGTTAACCATACCAGCAAAGGTTGCTGACCCCCTCGGGGGCTCCATATTTTATTGCAGGATGAGGATCGAAGAAGCGGAGTGGCTCTAGATCCTAGGTCGTTGATGTACTTTTGGTTATTTTGGTTGTCGAGCCCGGGATGCGCCTGTGCTCCCGAGGCATTACATTTTGGTACCGATTGTTAAACAGTGGTGGATGTTTACGTTGGGTAGTTGTGATGTAAATTAAATACTCGGTATTGTTGGTTATATATATATGTGGATGTTAGGATCTATGCTCGGGAGTCTGATCATCAGACCGACACACTTGTATTTATTCTGCCTAGTTACCACGTGGGTGGCTAACGGCGTTGTAACACCAAAGCGTTTAGTTATTGTTTGGTTGGTCATTTCCGCTGCGATTTCAGTAGTTGGTAGGGGCGTTGTAGGGGTGTTACAAAAAGTGGTATCAGAGCGAAGTATCGCTCTGATGACTAGAATGCCGAGCTAGAAAGATACCGAGTTAGGAGACCTAACCATAGTCACCTAAGTGAACAGATTTGAAAGGTTAACACTAACTAAGTGTGGAATTACCTTGTTGTCGGGAAGGTGCTACAACCGTTGGACCGATAAGTGTGCAAGCATAATGCTAATGAAATGTTCATATGAATTCAGATGGCAGGTAGACCACGGGGTAGAGGCCGCGGGCGCGGTGTTGGAGATATGGGTGACTAGGGCGACGATACTACGGCATAGACCATGGCCGAGGCAGTAGCAGCCGTCGTAGCCCAGATGGTACCCCAGATGGTTGCTGCATTACAGCAAGGGCAACAGCCCGGAGTTCAGCCACCACCACCGCCACGAGAGACCAATTGGGTCAGGGCGTTGGCTGACTTGAGACCGCCGTCGTTCAATGGGGAGACCGACCCTCGAAAGCTGGAGGCGTACATCTCCGAGCTGGAGACCGCCTACGAGACCTTGGCAGTACCTGCTGAAGCTAAGGTCCGTCTTGCCGCTTATTACTTAAATTGTTCGGCACAGAGTTGGTGGAAGTTGGTGAGAGAGGACAGGATAGCTGATCCTGAGTTTGGTTGGAGGGAGTACACGGCTCTACTGCGAGCCAAGTATTACCCTGTACATGTGCAGGAGGCCAAGCGCCTCGAGCTGGATAGTCTGAGGCAGGGGGATAAGATGTCGGTTGATGACTACTACACTACATTCACCGGCCTTATCCACCTGTTACCAGACCTTGGGTACTCGAACCGAGTGTTGGTGAACCGGTTCTACAATGGTCTTAGTCACCGTCTCCGCTACGGGATGGGGCCAGCTGAGTATACTACCTTTGCAGGTAATTAGAATACCATGTTGTGAATCAGTTTATACTGTTAGTGAATGATTAATGTGAGTTGGTGAGTTGTGTTTGCGGGGCGTGACTAACATCCTAAATTTAGGAGGGCTATCATGCCGCTGCTAAGGTTGAGATTACCGTCCGTCTGAGGGATGAGGAGAATGCGCATAAGCGCAAGGCCACGAACGAGGGCCAGAGTCAGCAAGGGTATGGGGAGGAGGAAAGAAAAAGAAACCTACCCTCAGCCCTAGAAGAGTCAGTACCAGGGTGACAAGGGCCAAGCCCAGACCACCACAGCTGATGAGCCACTGAAGCTCACGTATGCGTATGCGGCGAAGCCTTTACGCTCCTACCCGCCTAAGGGTAATTACTTAATCATGTGTATCTAGTTGAGGTGTATGTTGTTAAGATGAGAAGTGAGTATTGATTGTGTGTTGTTATAGCAGCTAGCGCGGGTTCTGGACCGGAGCGCCACTTTTATTGTAAGTGGTGTAACGGAGACCACCCCGGCAAAGACTGCAAGGGGAATGACGTGAAGTGTCATTACTGCCAGAAGATGGGGCAACCGTGAGTTTGAGTGCTGGCAGAACCCTAGTGGCAGGAACTATAAGCCAAAGGGGCAGTGGAAGTAAGACTATACACTACCGAAGGCGACCCACTCTGAGACCAAGGCGATCATCCAGTAGTCTTCTGACAAGAAGTAACTGAATCCCAGAGGGGAAGGGTACGGGGTCCGGCAAGGCCGCCCTGAATGTGGTGGACCGGTCTGAGGCACCAGGATCCTCTTCGAGACCAGGTACCGCCTAAACTTTAAATGAAAAAGTGATTGCTTACCGTATTTCATGCATGAGTGTTGTATTAGTGAGTCTAATGTACGACCACCTAAGTAATGAGTTAAAGAATAATGTGTGAGACACCTAAATTAGACAATGTGGAAAACTTAGGAACCTTCAATATCTGTTATCCAATCCCGCCCACATCAAACCCTGAAGAGACCACCATCAGCATCACCGGATTCCCACTGGAGCAATGTCAGGTTATCCAACCAGGTATGATACTCTTAAATGGATACCTGACACCGGAAGCAAAATCCACATCATCAGGCGTTGCAACGAACTTGGAGCAGCACCAGGAGGTTTCTACACACCCGAATACCCGAGCGTTTCGAAGATGAAGCTGAAGATGATGTGCATGGGTAAGGACTGGAATCCCTACACCAAGTCATATCAGGATGTGCGAGCTGAAGATGGAGCAACTGTACCAGGCATACCTGAGGAGTTCCTTGCGGTCGTTAACCACACCGTGGGAATTGCTCAGCAAGTTGAATCGGAACCGATTCCGAACGTGAAAGCAGACTTGTGTATTGTGAACTTCTACCAGAAAGGTGGACGATTAGGATTGCACCAAGATAAGGACGAGTCACCCGAGTCTCTAAGTAAGGGAGTACCCGTGTCTTGGTCCATTGGTGATACCGCTGTGTTTATGTACGGCGAGCAGAAGCGTGGTGATCTCGCAAAGAAGCTAGTGTTGAAGTCAGGTGATGTATTAATCATGGGAGGACAATCAAGGATGTTATACCACGGTATCAAGAAGATTAAATTGAATACCGCACCATCGACAGTGGTAAATGCCACACATCTGAAACCGGACGTTTGAATTTGACTTTCAGGCAGTTTTGAGCCTTGTGTAATCATGTAATGTATTAAGCCAGTTGTTTGATAAGGGGAGCTATATATAGCCATGTCTACAATGTAACCAACTTATGGTGTAAAGACTGTGTTAATGAATAAAGAGATGTTGTTTTGGAGTGTATCAACGTGTTACTACCGTATACTTATGAGTTTGCCAATGAATTAGGCTGTGCACTCGGAACGGGAGGTATACTGAGTGTCTGCAATAAGGCAGAAGCCGGCAAGAGCGGCACAATCCTCACCGGTACCTTTCCAGTGAATGGCGTGGACGCATCGATCTTGTTCGACTCTGGAGCCTCACATACATTCATTTCGCTGTCATTTGCGAAGAGGCTGGGGTTAGACGGTGAAGAGATGCCTGACTTCGTGGTCACTCTCCCGTCGAAAGAGCGGATCAGGTGTACCCGCTACTACCGAGATGCTGTTGTTCGAATCATGGATGAGGAGTTTCCGATCGACTTGATAGAGTTCGACGGACTAGGTTTTGATGTGATTGTCGGGATGAACTGGTTGGAGCGGTACAAGGGTAGAATCCTATGTGCCGAGCATCGACTGCTTCTTCGGAGTCCATCTGGGGTTACTATATCATACCGCCAGAGGCCCAGGGAGCCTTCGACACAGATCATCACCGCCATGGCCATGTATCGTGAGTTACGACGAGGAAATGATGTATACCTCTGCTATGTCCAGGACATAGAGAGAGACCCTGAGTTTAGCCCAGATGTGCCGGTAGTGTCGGAGTTTCCTGATGTATTTCCTAAGGAACTGCCGGGCATGCCGCCAGCACGAGAGGTTGAGTTTGAGATTGACTTAGTTCCGGGCACCGGACCCATTGCGAAGGCACCTTATCGTATGGCTCCAGCAGAGATGACAGAGCTCAAGGAGCAGCTGAGAGACCTACTCGACAAGGGCTTTATCCGCCCTAGTGTTTCACCATGGGGAGCGCCGGTCCTCTTCGTGAAGAAGAAGGACGGTAGCCTCCGCCTGTGTATTGATTATCGGGAGCTGAATGCTGTTACGGTGAAGAACCGTTACCCTTTACCACGCATCGACGATCTATTTGATCAGCTGAGGGGAGCATCAGTATTCTCCAAGATAGACCTACGTTCCGGATACCACCAGATTGCCATCCGTGACAGTGATATCGAAAAGACAGCATTCAGAACTAGGTATGGGCATTATGAGTTCACAGTTATGCCGTTTGGCTTGTCAAATGCACCAGCAAAGTTCATGGATTTAATGAACCGTTTGTTCCAAGATCAGTTGGACAAATCAGTGGTAGTCTTCATCGATGACATACTTGTGTATTCGAAATCGAGAGGTGAGCATGAAAGCCACCTGAGAGATGTGTTGCAAACATTGAGGAAAATCAGCTGTATGCTAAATTTTCTAATGTGAGTTTTGGTTGAACCAAGTATCCTTTCTTGGTCATGTGATTTCTGAGGCCGGGATCGCTGTTGATCCGGCAAAGATAGATGCAGTGCGCACCTGGCCTAGGCCGAAGACAGTTACCGATATCAGGAGCTTCCTCGGTCTGGCAGGTTACTATAGGAGGTTTGTGAAGGACTTCTCCAGTGTCTCGAAGCCGATGACTTCCTTGATGAAGAAGGATGCACCATTCGAGTGGACAGTCGACTGTGAGAGTTCTTTTCAGAGACTCAAGGATGCTCTGACATCTGCACCGGTCCTGACTATACCAGACGGTCCAGATGGTTTTGAGGTCTATTGCGACGCATCAGGCAGGGGTATGGGTTGTGTGTTGATGCAACACGGGAAGGTCGTGGCTTACGCCTCCCGACAGCTGAAGAAGCATGAAGAGAACTACCCTACCCACGACTTAGAATTGGGTGCCATTGTCTTCGCATTGAAGATATGGCGACATCATTGTATGGGGTAAGCGTGACAATCTATTCCGACCACAAGAGTTTGAAATACTTGTTCACTCAGAAGAGTTGAACATGAGGCAAAGAAGGTGGGTGATTCTTAAATGATTATGACATCAATTTACAGTATAAGGAGGGTAAGGCGAATGTGGTAGCTGACGCATTGAGTCGCCGAGCACACTCTCTCCATTCGCTAGTCTCTCATACTAGCTTGGTTGAAGAGGTGCGGAGTGCTCAGATGACGGATCAGTATATGGTGGAGATTAGACAGAAGCTTATTGATGGCACATTCGAGGGTCAGAAGTACGACTTCAGACTCCACGATGATGACCTGATTAGGCTAATGGCAGATTATGTATACCGAGGAGTAGCGCTGAGCTGAAGGAGCGCATATTGAGTGAATCCCATTGTTCTACGACTTCGATTCACCCCGGAGCTTCAAAGATGTATAAGGGTATGAAACGTTATTTTTGGTGGGCTGGAATGAAAAAGGATGTAAATGAATATGTGTTGAGGTGTCTCACTTGTCAGAAGGTCAAGTTTGAGCACCGACGGCCTGGTGGTATGGTGCAGCCAATGCCAGTGCCTGAGTGGAAGTTCCATGACATATCTATGGACTTCGTGGTAGGGCTTCCGCCTACAAGGGGAGGTCTGAATATGATTTGGGTTGTTGTAGACCGACTGACCAAGGTGGCTCGATTCATACCGATGAAGGACACCTGGAAAGTGGCTAAGCTTGCAGAGCTCTTCGACAGAGAGATTGTAAGACATCATGGGGTTCCGAAAACGATTGTATCTGACAGAGATACCAGATTCTTATCGAGGTATTGGAGATCCACACGAGAGGCACTGGGTACTGAACTGAAATTGAGCACAGCGTTTCACCCACAGACAGATGGTCAGAGTGAGCGCACCATCCAGACACTTGAGGATATGTTACGTGCATGTGCACTTGACTTTCAGACCAGCTGGATTGATAAGTTACATCTGATCGAGTTTAGTTACAACAACAGTTACCATGCTTCGATCAAGATGTCTCCCTTCCAGGCATTGTACGGTAGACCATGCCGCACGCCTTTATGCTGGGATGAGTCGAGTGAGACGGTCATTATAGGACCAGAGTATCTGGAACAGGTTCAGGCAGAAGTTCGCCAGATCCGGGCTAACATGAGAGCAGCTCAGGATAGACAGAAGTCGTACGCTGATGTGCGCAGACGTGACCTGGAGTTCGCCGTAGGCGATCAGGTATTTCTTAGGGTATCCCCCATGAAGGGAGTATTTCGTTTTGGCCAGAAGGGCAAGTTGAGCCCGAAATATGTGGGTCCTTATGTTGTGACGGAGCGGATCGGCCCGGTAGCTTATAGACTTGATTTACCCGCCGAGCTGGGCAAGGTACATGATGTATTTCATGTCCCAGTTGAAGAAGTATATGTCTCATCCGTCTCATGTGCTTCAGCCTGAAAGGCTAACCTTAGAGCCGACCATGCGATCAGTGGAGACTCCGTACAGATTCTGGATACTAAGACTCGAGACACTCGCCATAAGTCCGTGAGACTGGTGAAGGTCCTCTGGTCTAACCAGGACGTTGAGGAGGCCACTTGGGAGCTGGAGGATAAGATGAAGGCGAAGTACCCGTCATTGTTTACTTCTTAGTGTTTATATGTATAGGGTACGGGGCGTACCCCTTTTAAGGGGGGTAGAGCCGTTTCGGTTGTGGATGTGTTCGACATGTATTATATACATTGTCTATGTTATGTTACAGACCGTTGTGTCTGAATGGTATTATGTGGTCTGGACCTTGAGTCCGTTGTGGTGTAAGTATGATGGTAATGTTGGTAATGATGTTTTGGAAGTATTATGTTATAAGATTTTCCCCGTGTTCTAATATTAAGATATGTGGGAAGTGTGAACTTTGGGGACAAAGTTCTTTTAAGGGGGGTAGATTGAAATACCCCAAACCTAGGTATGTTGTTTAAACATTAAAACATGATTTATTAAGACAAGAAAATGTCTTAGAAACATTAGTAAACAATTTAAACCAAAAGAAACACAATTAAATACCTTAAGGTCAATGGGCTAAAATGTGCTCTAAGCTTGGGTAAGACCTAATGAACTTACCAAGACCTTATTTATATAATGAATATTAAATCAATTACCAAAGAAAACCAAGCTTGAAAACAAGTTAAAACACAAAATGTGCTTTAAGAAGTCTTAAAGCACATTTTTGAAAAATTGTCTTGTAAATGAGTTTTGAGTGGCTAAATGTCCATCATTACTCTTAAATATATATGTGTACTATAAAGTATCACATTTGGGTGGCTATATCAATGGGAAATCAAAAATTTCACTTCTATGTGCCTTGTTTTCATGAATAGTGATTTTAATAAGCTAGTTTGTAACATATGTTGTATTAAGTAATTAAATTGACAAACAAAGACTAATATAATGGGGGCCGGTTTTCTAAGTGTGGTGACTCACCACTCTCTAGTTAATATGATAGTAAATAAAGAAAACTAATTAACTACTTTTACTTTATAAGAACAAATATCTTCTTAAAAGCAAATTTATCTCATTCTCATTTCCCTCTCATTTCACACGGTTCCAACTTCTTTCCTTCTTGCTGTTCTCTCACGGTAATACCACCACCACCATTAAAACTCTAGCTTTGACCCTTGTAAAATCTAGCTCACTTGTCCAAATCAAAAACAAACACCACCAATCTCTTCCTCTCATCAAGCTCTTCATTTCTATCTTCTCAAAACTTCAAGAGCCCCATTTCGGTGCCATGGAGTTCCACCATTGAAGGAGCTTGAGCTTGTATTTCTACATATTATTATCTCCTTTGCTTCTAGGTAAGGAATCTCAAAAAAAATCAATTTCCTTCATGTTTTTGCCTTGACCGAAAATGTACATTGATGGAGCTCTTTGTGTGACTTTGTTCTAGCTTCATTCCAACTTTCATGGACTAGGTGGAGTCCTCTTGATATATATTCAAACTCTCTTCAAAGATCAAGGTAAAACAACTACATTAATGTTTTTGAAACAATGTAAAATTAGGGTTTACAATGAGATGAAGCTTATAGCTTGAATACTCATTATAATGTTTGTATATGTTTAGAACTTGACAAGGAATCAAATACCTTACCGGTTTTATAAGGAAACAAGAAAGAAAGAAGTTGTTTGGAAAAAGAGGTAAATATACTAACCTAATGTTGTTTTAATGCCTTAGGAGAAATGAGCTTATAATGCTTGTTAAAAACTACCTAAAGAGCAAAAGGGTGAATGACCTAGTAAATGTTCTCAAGGAGACTAGTTAAAAGAACATATGTTTGTTGTATGTATTGCAGGTCAAAGGTTATATATGTGGAAATTCAGTGTTTATGATTTAAGCACTTTAAGGGCCTAAGAGCCATGCATTTAAGGGCCTAAGTGCATGCAATTAGTTATGCTTTATATTTTAATGTAGTGAGATTTGAGTGAATTTGTGTATGAGAGTGTTCTTGATGGATTTTTAGTGTTCTTGGGTGTTTAATGGTGAAACAATAAGGTTGTCTCTGGTTGTTGTAAAAAAATGCTAGGAGAGAACCTATGTCGGAAATTTAGGAAATGCAGAAGGAGTTCAGATTATGTTTAAAGGAATTTTGATGAACTAGGAAGTGTTCTAGAGTGTAATAAGGACTTAGGCATTATCTTGAGGTTTTTGTGTACCAAAGTCATTTTGGACTTAGGTAAAGACTTAGGCAAACTTTGGTAAAATAAGGAGAAAGTGTAAGCTTAGAAAAAGGGATTTCAAGGATGACATAAGGAGTTTTAGTTTGTAAGAAATGATGTTAAGTAAGGATGTTGTGTGGAAGAAATATCTTGGTATAATGATTAGAATAGGCAAGGAATGCCACTTAGAAACCTTAGGAGAAGATACTATAAGTGTTGGAGGCTTTGGAGGAATTTGACTAAGTGTTTAAAGGCTTGGAAATTGAGCATTTTGCCTTGTCCGAACTTCCGTCCGGACATGGAAGTTCGGACAGGCTCTGTTGGGTAAGAATTTTTGCACACTCGAACCAGTGTCCGAACTTGGGAAGTCCGGACACATGTTCGGACGCATGGACTTGCGCGTTAAGAGATTCTCGACTCACGTCCGAACTTCCGAAGTCCGGACACAAGTTCGGACGTGTGTCTGTTTTCTGTCTAAAGTCACGGCTTGCGTCCGAACTTGGAGGTTCGGACACAAGTTCGGACGGGCCACTGTATGGACCAAAAATTGTTGTTTTAAGATGGGAAATGTTATCTAAAAATGGTAATAAGTTAGTAATGATATTATAAGGTTATATAAGGCATGTTAGGAGTGTTATAATGGTAATTAAAATGGTGAAGAGTTATAACAAGTGTGAAAATAAAATAAAATAGATTTGTGAAGTAACAAGTTAACGATGGACTAGTGCGTTAATTAACCGACGTTACTAATGTGTTTAGGATTCTCTCAAGGTGGAAACGAAACGAGGCAAGGACCAAGGTATGGTTTTCTTGCAGTCTGTTGTCTACCGGTTTACACCGGCTTGGGTGTTGTTTGCTTTTCTGTGTGTTACGACCTTATAAGATTAAGGCATGAAAAGAGTTTACGGTTGTTATATATTATGACGTTGTATTATTGTGACTCCCTTCCCTTGGTGTGTCTAACAAGACCTAGACATTTGCTTGGTTGTGACTTAATAATGTATTGTGTGATCACTAACAAGTGCTAACCGGGGGAGTGAGGAGTCCGGTCATGTTCCGGCCACGCGTGTGAGGACGGGAGTCGATGTCATATCCGGTTCGGCTCTCTTGGTGTATGTATAGGTTGTATTCCAATTTGGTTCAACCTTCCCTTAGCTTATCCAAAGCTAGTTTACTGACTCACGTCGGGCCACAGGGGCATACAAATGTTATTTCGGTGTGCTTGGGATTACTATATCCGACACACCTTGGGTTAAGTTAACCGTTCGATATAACTGGATGGTAACGAGGTTGGTAACGAGCTTAGCATGAGATTGGCAATAATCTCTAGGCTCACTATGTATACTAACTATGGTGGAAGGTTCCTTGTGAGAACCGATTTTATGGTGTTATGTATTGTTGTTGTGCTATGCAATTTCCCTTGCTATGCTATGGTATATATGTTGGATGTTTAAAATGAATGCCATGTTATCATGACAATTGGTTGCGCGTATCCCGGTAGCCGATGGGCTGCGCGTTAACCATACCAGCAAAGGTTGCTGACCCCCTCGGGGGCTCCATATTTTACTGCAGGATGAGGATCGAAGAAGCGGAGTGGCTCTAGATCCTAGGTCGTGTTGATGTACTTTTGGTTATTTTGGTTGTTGAGCCCGGGATGCGCCTGTGCTCCCGAGGCATTACATTTTGGTACCGTTTGTTAAACAGTGGTGGATGTTTACAGTTGGTAGTTGTGATGTAAATTAAATACTCGGTATTGTTGGTTATATATATATGTGGATGTTAGGATCTATGCTCGGGAGTCTGATCATCAGACCGATACACTTGTATTTATTCTGCCTAGTTAACCACGTGGGTGGCTAACGGCGTTGTAACACCAAAGCGTTTAGTTATTGTTTGGTTGGTCATTTCCGCTGCGATTTCAGTAGTTGGTAGGGGCGTTGTAGGGGTGTTACAGCATGTTATATTTATGAGTCCTAATTATAAAAAAAAAACATGTTATATTTATGAGTGAAATTAATTTTTTTGTGCTCTTTTCTTGTACGGTGTTGTTCAGCCTAGAAATTGCTTGTTGTGAGCAGCTCTACAAATGTGGAAGGGAGATGGTTGCTGTTGTCTTGCTGACTTGCTTTGGAGGAAGAGATGATGGAAGTGAGACTACTACTATTGAGCTTTGAGAGCTGAGAGAATGTTCAATGTTAATTAGACTTCACCTTGTAACAATTACTTTACTTTTTTTTTGGTAGATAGTCATGTGACTTAGAATCTTAGATGATTTGAAGTAAAATTCCCCATCTTTGGCTTCAAAAGCCATCGCAATGTGCTGCTGTGCAACAATTACAGTAATATGCCTATTTTCAGGACAATTCGGTTTTGATAATACAATTCGGTTTTGATAATACAATTTCGGTTATTCGGCCAACCAATTTCGGTTAATTTGGTTGGCCGAATAACCGATAATAAATTCGGTTATCGGTTATGCGGTCATCTAAAATTTCGGTTTTTGGTTAAATCGGTTTTCGGTTAGTTCGGTTATTAGGATGTAATTCGGTTAATTCGGTTATAACCGAATTAACCGAAAAACTGAACGGTTTTAAACAATTCGGTTTTCGGTTAACCGAATAAACCGAATGGACACCCCTATTTTATTTCTCTCATATAAGAATATATATATATATATTTATATGTAACAATTTTTACTTCACTTAAAGTTAATACCCAAAATATTTAACAACATTCTGCAATTAGATGTTACCTTAGTCTTCTCATATTTTCCCAACCTAAAAATTTTATTAACAGACTATACTTTAATTTTTGTTACATTAAAAACCTTATATTATAAGATAACTTATGAAAAACCTTAGCATTACAATTTTTAAACCTATTTCCCCTTGTCCAAAAATTCCCAAATTAAGTATATAGTAGCTATAACATTTTAGACATATTATAAAAATTTTATTTCATTAAAATATCTTTTTAAATTTTCCAAATAATTCCATAATACTCGTAACTTGCAAAAATCATAACTTACGTTTAAAAACTCAAAACCCATATTAATTTACATCAAAATAAACTAGATTTTATGAGGAATCTATGGTTAAAATTTCAAGTCAAAATACATTCGGGAAGGCCATTAAATAAATCTAGCAAGTTAGGACTTTATTCTGGAAAACATATTAATTTATTACAACTTAAACCCCCTCGATCTAATCTCGGCTGTCCATTTCTATTAACCACAATTGGACGCCCTACAACTCGCGAGTTCATCAGGAATTCCCAAATCGCACCCGAGTACTAATCCCTTGATATCTCACAATCTACAGAATGAAATTTGATGATTCTTGTTCCTATCGATTCGAAATTAAATTCCGGTTCTAATGGTACCGATTTCCCTAATTATCATGCAGAATTGAAGATTTTCGAATCTGGGTTCGAAGTTAGGGTTTATAGTTTGGTTTTGGTTTGAATTCGGCAAATTCCCCTATTGTAATCCGTAATAGACTAAATTGGCATGTGGGTTTGACCGATAATGAAGTTACGATTGGCAACAACGGAGAAATTTGATCAGAAACTCACTGGAATTGCATTAACGGGGAGAATCAAATCAGAAATTCTGGAAACTTGTTATTTTATGTGCAGTTTGGGTAGGCAACTTCTCGAATCAACTCACGCCAACTGAGAGGGATTTGATTCATGAAACCTATCACAATCCAAACTAGACATGTAACTCTAGACGTTAGTGGAAGAATCATTGAATTTGATGAACTAGGGAGAAAGTTACAGATCTCACAAGATCTGTGTTTACCTAGTCGGTTTCGGAATAATCTGGGCAAAATACCACCGTGATCGAGTAGGCAACTTTAGACAGCTTTATCTCCCAAACCAGTGCGAATCAGCCTTGGTCATTAACATGGAAGTTGTAGAGGGATTAGAGATCTTCAAAACAAGCTGAAGAACACGAAATTTGGCTGAGAAACAAAGAAGTTATGGCGAGACGAAGTTTACCTGATTTCAGGAAAAACTGGAATTCTGGGTTACAAATTCGCAAGGAGGAAACTTTGGATCAATTTTCCGGTCATTGTAGAAGGAGTTAGATGGTGTGTGAGTAATGGTTGGAAAGAGGAATGATAGGAGAATCGAATCAAACAGACGACATACCAAATGGTGGAGTAGAGAAAAAGATATAGGCGTCTAAAGATCGACCCTGACATGGCAAAACCGAAGGAAACTTAACCGATTAAGTAACTTTGGTGCTGACTGGGCGACACGTGTCCCGAGGCACGCGACTGAGTCATCTAGTCCTGGACACGTCAGCAACCTCCAAAATTTTGGCTCTAAACTTCAATTTATCATAACTTTGGCTAGGATGATCCGTTTTTAACATTCTTTTTATCAATCTTCTTGGTTTTCCATAACCTTTTTATTGGTATAGTTTTCATGGCCTGATTTGACCATTATCAAAAAGTCAATCCTAGCAAGGCTTTTGAAGCTTTAAGGTTTCTATGATTTTATTTTGACTTTTAAGCCTTAAATCAATGTTCAAAATATTTCTAAAATCTTTATAATATAATTGGAGTGTCTTAAAATTTTCCCAAGATTTATTGACTTATAAATCTCACTATTAAATTCATAATACCATATAATAAATTAATATTTAATAGTATTATTTAGGGTTTACTAACAGAAATCCCCTAAATTAATTTATATTAATTTATGGGGTATTTCATTATAAGATTAAAGCATGAAAGGAGTTTACAGTTATTGTTTTATGTGGCGCGTTTGTTCCGACACCGTCTAACCTCGAATACGTGCTAACCACGTTAGTTAACCAACGTTAGGATCACGTAAGATAACGGTATTCGGTTTTAACGTCCCAACTTATGGGAACGTTCTAACTACGGCTGTTCATGTGTTATGTGTGGACTATTGTGTGTGTGTGTATATATATATATATGTTACCTCCCTTGTGTGTTTAACTAAGTTTATAACACCATATGGTGTCATGATGCGATAACTCCATAAGAGAACTTCTAACTAACATATAATTGGGGGGTGAGGAATCCGGGTGTCCGGTAGTGCGCGTATGTATGAGAGTTGATATCTATAGCAGATTCAACTCTCTCCCATGTATGGTTATTTTCCTTCTTGGAATTCAATCTCCCACGAGCCTCATAATTGGCTCTCCTGCCTTGACTTATGATCGGGGTTAGGCGAATATGTGTACGGTGTGATCGGGTCTATATTAAGATCGACACATCTAAGTAAAGTAATTGTATACGGTGTGTTCGGATCTATATTACATCCGACACATCTTAAGTAAAGTGTACGTTCTCTAAGAAGAACGGTAATATGTTATGTAATGAGCTCGACAAGAGGATGGGGGTATTCTCTAAGCTCTATAAAAATTGCCTAACTCTTATTCCGGTCCGAGTCCTCACGTGATTTGTTCCTGAGTTATGTTGTGTGTATGTTAATGTGTGATGTGGGTTGTTATGTTCGGGTATGTTGATCACTGAAATCAACCCCATGCTATTATGGAAAGTAATTATGTGTAGCCCGGACTAAAACGGGTAAGTGTTGACGATTAAGTAATTAGCTCCATTAAGGTAAAAACCCCAAGGACTAAAGATCTTAGTAATGTAATCTAACAAACATCGATATGTTAGTCTCATTGATTGTAATGTTGTTATGTGTTGAGTATCGTTATGATTATGCAATGAACACTGCTATGTTAATGTATGTTGATTGTTAAAAACGAATCCCATGTTCATTATGAGAATTAGCAGTGTGCGGCCCGTTAGCCGGCGGGTTGCACGTTAATCATACCAGCCATAGGTTGTTGAGCCCTTCGGGGCACCCCATTTTATTTCAGGATGAGGATCAAAGAAGCGGAGTCGCTTAGCTATGGAGTAGATGGAATTCCTTTGATTATTTCTGGATAGTGAACCTGAGATGTGCCTGTGCACTCGTGGTCGTATATTTGGATGGGACTAGAATAGAATGTTGATTTTTGTACATCAACACTCGGTATAGTATGTTTTTGGGAAGTATGTTGGTAAATTGTAACTTATGCTCGGGAATCTATGTCCATCAGACCGATACATCTTGTACAAATTAGCCTTGTTAGCCACGTGGGTGGCTAACAGCGTGTAACACCTCCCCCTTTTGATTAGTGATTATGTTGTACTTTTCGCTATGATTAATGGTTAAGTGTTGAGTTTGTAATTGGGGTGTTACAAAAAGTGGTATCAGAGCGAAGTATCACTCTAATGATTGGAAATACCGAGCTTAGGAAGTACCGAGTTAGGAGTTTAAGACTTTGGGTTAAGGGTTGAGTGATAGCGTGAGAGATATGCTAGTTAGGAATTACCAGTGACTACTGGAAACCTACAATATCCTCCCCGCCCTCCATAACCCCCGTTTTATAACTCGGGAAAGAACGCCAGAGAGATGGAAGTCCTCTCTTACTCGGGAAAACCCGATCTGGCTGTTATTAAGTATTTCTGTAAGAACAGAGAACCGGTCGTACGATAGATCCCAAGAACGGGAAATCCCGGAGACGGTTCCCGTCTGAACGACGTAAACCGCATTTAATAGCAGAGAATTGAAGAATCCTATGCATAGGAGAATGAAATTTCCGGCAGCCTGGGTCGACATGCCTAGCAGTCGAGAGAACCCGGCTTGGCCAGCAAGAAGCAACGCACTAACCGTTCAACGAAGCAGAAAAGAGAAGTAACAAAACCCGAGACACATGTCTACGGTACCACAATTGTTAGATAATACCGCCAACGGTATACTAACCAACTAAGGAACTAGTCAAGAGTGGGTGACTCCAAACCTACACACCGAAGAGGTTACAATACCTGATCAACATTGCTCAGACAAATGTGCAAATATCTACAAAATATATTCCAATAGGACTACAACGTAGTGCCTAAACAAGAGTCAAGTCTCGGTAACCAGGACAAATGCGTGGGAACGAGCAATAAGGAAGAACATAGAGTTAAGTAAATAGGGGCCTCTGAGAATGGAGAGTCGCCCCGACTAATGACGGCCATATCAAGACCAATGAGAAGTTGTGTCGTAGATTGATTATCAAACTAGAGCGTCAAAGTAAGAGCAGACAAGGCTACCGAATACGGTAATGATAAAAGTAGTACCACAACCAGTGCATGCTGAATCGATACCCAGCCAGCATGGCACACTTGCCATGGCAAGTGCTGTTATAACGGGGCTATTCGGGAGAATTTTAATGACTATGAAGTACTTAGTAGAGTACCCGGATGGCGAATGAAGTAATTACGGGATTACGAGTTCTAATAACCTAAAGAGTAAACCTTGGGAGGGCCTAACGGCCTAACCATTATATTCAAGCATATACTAGTCAGCAAGGAGCTAGACGCGATCAAGTCTACCAAATATGCTAATACCAAGAGAATTTTTTCTTTCAAACTAAGATTTATTTCAAACCCTCTTTCAAATCCAAATTTTCTTCCAAACTTATATTTATTTCAAACCTTCTTATAACCCTAAATTCTCTCAAACTTCAAATTTTTTCTTTAAAATTAAAAACTAGAGGACCTACACCAGGCTCAGTGCCATGTGGTAGGTAAGTTATACCCAGTTCACTTTAGAACAACCCTACAACCCGAGGGTACTAACCCGAGGGAAAGGATCAAGTCATTACTCACTAACAGGCAGTGAACAAATTTCCCTTGATTAAGTTCGGGAAGCACCAAATGTGCGTCATCATAGGACGATATAAGAGGAGTTGACAATAGAATACTCCTCATAGGCGTGTGATGGACACTACGAGTGTACAAAAATGAAATGTGGGATGACAGCACTCTGAAGGAGCTTGCGGGCCTGATAGACATATTTATGAGTTAGTCAGGTAAGTAGTAATGTATCAGTAAGGTACCCCACATATGTATACGAGTAGTGTAAGGAACACGGGGAGTAGTCAACTCCATACTACGGTCAGCAGAAAATTCAGACCACCGAATGATTGAAGTGAAAGAATTCAGTTAAGTTAACGAATCTAAAGGAATCAGAGAGTTCATCCTATGTAATGATTAAGTGTTAGGAAGTGCAGGGAGCACTGGTTAATGAGCATAAACATTTGATATGTCTCAAGGTTGGTGAAGTAGCCACGTGATAGCTGGAATGAATACCCACCTTGATGATGGTAAGGCAAATGCCTAACATGGACCCATTGATGTTCAATGAATGGAATAAAATTCCCAGAAATAATCACCAAGACTACCGGGGAATATCGATCTTCGTTGAAGAGGATATTAAACCCAGCCAAGAACATTAAGATGGAAGCGTCAGTGGCCTACCCAAGACAGGAGACATTACCATTACAAGCAAGGAGGTTCGGGTGATGGTACTGCAAAGCGGTGTAGTTAACTAAATGTACTCATAAGTACAAGCCAAATGAAATGGCATAACTTAGCAGCACCCAGGAATAACCTTGAAAAGGTGTCGGGAACAACAACAGCTAAATGAAATTGTAACACCCCTCTCGGTAACAACGTAATAATCACTCACGTTAACAGTAAATAACTCGTCTCACAACGGAAGGAAGAACGGTAATTAGATCTCACATGGGTGTTACTTGCCATCCCTCGCCCATGCGAGTGATGAAGCAATACGAAAATATAAACAGAATAATAACATAACAATACAACCCGCGGTGATAACGAGATACCGCCTATACATCCGTCTAAGTCTCCAAAATATAACGTTTATAATGAGCGTCTAGTCATGTCCCAAATACTTACAATACCAACATCACCAAGTAAATGATAGTTTCAATACATTAAAAGGTACGTGCGGTACTTCCAAAAAAAACAAAAACACCCTAGCTACCTGGCCCCGCACTCCGACTTTGTCCGTGATCAACAACCTGCATAATTCCATAAAGGCTCAGCGATAAACGCTGAGTATGCCGGGTCTGGACCCTAGTGGTCATTTAAGTCATATTAACCGTCTTTTTATTATATTCATTACATGCATAGCCGGTTTACAGTTTATAATGAAAGCTATAAAATGCAAGTAAACATACAACAGGCATTTACAATATACATACAACACAGCAACACATCACACAATACAACAGAGGTGTTATCTCGCACAACGTTTATCAATATTATCACGTATTACATCGGTCGGCCCCCCGGGCCCGCACACATCACTTAATTCGGTTAGCACTGCCGAGCGTCAGTTAGGACAACCCGAGATAATCTCACTTGGACAGTAGTCCCATGTACACACAAGGTGCTCACTGCCCTGATGATCTGAAGACTCAGGGACGCATTCACTTTGCCTTTGTAAAGGCGTCCATTTAGGTGGCCAAGGGCCTGGTGCCAACGGTAGCACACTCCGCCTGACGATCTATCTATGCTCGATCAGGATTAACTAGGGTGAAACCCGATACTGGTTAACCCAAGAGATCTCTACGCGCGACTAGTAGCCAGTGACTAACTGGATTAGGGTATATCATCACATTTATTCACACTCCACTGTTGAATTAGTTAGTTGGTTAATCAATTACAGCTTTAGATAAGGAGAACTTCACTTATTTGTTGGCTGCTCAGTGGGTCTTACGCATGCCTAGAATTATTCTAGGTAGTATTCATGTTCGAGTCAAAGCTCTAGAGACCGACGATGTCGTGTCTCGTTCCTAAGTATTTTACTTAGGTTATAACTACATACTTATAATACTTAGCGTATTAAGTCAGACAGCGGTGATCACAATCACATCATTCACATAGGTAGTTTATATAAGTCGATCTATAGTCGACGTAGTATTAGTCCCGTAGGACGTTCATACATAATTAAATAATGCAGTAATACACATCATCACATACACATATTCACGCACATATCACACGAGTTACATATCAAACAAATCCAAGCCCGAGGAATTCCTCAGGATAACCCAGATCAAACCCCTTTACATACCGTACACCTAGTCCAAGGTTACGTAGTGTAGACCACTAAGTTTTTCGAGTGCGCACATCTGAAATGTGATCTAAAAATACGAAGAACGCTAAGAGTCAATCCACATGACAAAGTGACTCGGTATTTCTGAATAGCGTCAGTAACCCCGGTATTACATCCCCGGATTTCAACTGTTATTAGTTAAGGTGCCGTTATTCTTAAAAACTCCTTACTTGTAGTACGTATTAATACACGGTTTAACAAAGGAGTTGGTTTTATAAGAATGTCGTAATTAACGTTTTTGAACGTAGGAATTTATGTTTTTCCAACTCGTGGTATTTTATAAGCGTTACGCTTTTACATAAGTTCGTTCATTCTCGTATATTTAATTCGACTGTTTCATCGGATGCATAGGCACGTATTATAACCTATAGTTGCATGCATGAATATATTTTATAACCTATGGTTGCATGCATCCATGCAACGTTAGTTTATATTGCATGGTACATTACTATTCTTTAATATACCTTATATTATACAACTCATTATTTATGTAACAAGTTGCATTTATTAAAAACCTTATAACTTTATAGTATATAATTATATTAATGGGTCAACATTTATTATTTTCTATTATATGGATTGTAAACCATAATATATATGCATATGTATTTGCACCGGTTATACATATATAAATATATACCTTGATTTAATGAAATATAAAACCTTATATTATACACATGTTATTTTTCATTCAAGATTAATTTTATCATACCAAGATCATATATTAACCTTAGTATTTATGTCATTGTATACTATAGCTTATATTTCATTTTTGAACATACATGCATGTGCTACAGCATGTAAAATTTATAAACCATACTTTGACTTCATAATATCATAAAGTGTTATATTTATATCATGTTACCACATAGTATTATATTTTATATGCTATCAAAGTTTATAACATATAGTTTTGGTAACTATTTATAATTGCTGAAAATGATATACATATATTATACTTGTTACTTCTTTATTCACCTAGCTTTCTTTAATTTTGATGTAACCACATAACTTATACCATGTTATAAATACCTTATTTATAACATCAAAACTTTGTAACAAAATATAACCTATGGTTTTATAATCTTTCTTTATAATTGCCGAAATTTTTACATCATACCACACTTACCATATACTATATCATTTCAATCATATAGTAGGTATACTATATAGTTTTAAGATTTCTGAAAATAAGAACAGGCCTTAGGTTCTGTTTTTTTTTTGTTTTAACCCTCAACTTTACATATTTATACTTTTACCACAAATCTTATAATATTTTTACAAAACATATACTATATCTTCCAAACCTTAGGACAATTATAACATATAGTTTTTATGTGTTATTTTCTAATATTACCGAACAGACCCAGGGTCTGTTTGGTTTAATTCTCCCAGCAACAATATTTCCTTTAATTACACAATGACCACATATATTATCATAACTTATATATATATATATGTTATATCATATGGTTTTAATATTTATTATTTGTATAACCTATAGTTTTATGTTATTTTATTTCAAACAGCACCCTTGCGGTTTCAAAAATCCTTTTCCGCCCCAAATCTTTTCCTTATTCATATAATGACCCCATTTTATATAATATACTTTCTATATGTCACATAACCATATATTATACACTTTTATTTATATAACCATTTATATAACTCTAAAAAAATCCCAAACTTAATACTTAGGATATAAACTATTATATTAACTAATCTATATCCTAATTTTTGGTAATTACACCCTATACCCCAAAAATTTTGTAAGTTTGACATTTAATCTATAATGTTACTATAAGTTCATAAATTAATTATTAATGACATTAAATTTGGTCAATCCTCCTAACATGGTCTATATTGACCTAATGACTTTCAGTTTGACCAGAAGTTTGTATAATTACGGTTTGACCGCCATAGTTTTCAGAAATTACATTTTAATTTGTCTTAAAACTTTATTAAATTTTTATATAATTCATAAAATAAGGTTTTAATACCCTAATTTCAGCTATAACCTATGGCTAGCCCCTAAAATTATTTTAATTACAGAAAACCCCATAAATAATTCGGTAATGTTAATTACCATATTAAATTCATTTTAAACTTAATAAACATAAATTAAATGGCCTAAAAATGCATGGCCTTATTACAATAATTAGCATAGAATAAAATTACACATAAATGTCTCAAATGACATAATATGGTCACGACTAATATTACCCTTGCCCCTATATTTTTATAAATTATGTTTTTAGCCCTTAATTAATTTCCTTGACCTTATAGGTCATTAATACACCAAACTAACCAACCAAAAATGGTATTAAATATTTTAACACATAATTAATTCTTATAACCCCTATATATCCCACGGCTGATATATATTTATGTAACAAAATTACATAAAAACTATATTATAGTATAAGATAGGATTTTCTCACCTAGTTTTCAGTCACAAGCCACCAAACACTTCCTTAGGCTCTCGGCCTAATTTTAACACAACATTTAATTAGTTTTTGAAGCTGATCAATTAAGCTTAATATACACACATCTTTATGGAGTGAAAATACTCACTTTGCTAACACTTATTCTTGGACTTGGTTCTTCATTTTTGTATAGAATTTTTCCAAGATTTCCAAGGTGTTTTCTGCAGGAGTTCATGCAATAAAAGAGCATGTATTATTTACACATTATATAGATCATTAAGGGTTGATTTAAGCTAGGAAAAGGCTTGACATTTACCTTGTTATGGAGCTGGTCTCAAGGGCCACTCACGCCTGATTTTTGTGGGAAAAAAACGAAGTGTTAAACTACTACTTATGCCAGCATATACAACCGGTAGAACAAGGAAGAATAAGGCAAAGTTTTCCTTTCCGAAAGTGGTGAAGATGGAGCTTCTAGCATGGATCTTACCACCATATGAAGCTTGGATGTTTCTATCTGATTTTTCATGAAGAAAACCAAAGAATGAGCTGGGGAAAAACTGGAAAAATAACCGAAAAGAGGGAGGAAAAGGTAGGTTAATTTCATGCAAGTTTTTACCTTAAGAAGTTACCTAATCTTGCTTCCCTTTCTTCTCTTAGTTCCAGCCAAAAAACCCTACTACTTCAAGCACCAACTCGGCCTTGTTTGCTGGGTGAAAATAAGAATAGATGAGCTCATTGAAGAGAGGAGGAAGAGAGGAGAAGAATGAGTATCATTATGCCATGAAAGCTTACCTAGAGCTTGAGATCTTGGATATGGAAGTTGGTGGGCAGCTCACGGTTTTGGACACAGCAAGGAGAGGGTTTGGTTCCTTACGGCTGAAGAAGAAGAAAGGTAATGAAGAAGGAAAGATAAAACCGGCTAATAAGGTGGATAAGTCATGGATTTGGTCAACAAGTCAAGATGACTTTCCTAGATATTTTGGGAATTTTCATAGGGCTGAAGCAACCTCCTAATCTGGCGGTAATGATCAGATAAGGTGGGAGATAAGCTTGTTTAGTTTAAAATGATAAAAGTGTACTTATTTCTACTTTAATAAAGTAAGGATGACGAGTCATATTTACTTGATTTGTAACCGGCCAACATTAAGGAAACAGCCCCTTACTAGGCGGAAATAAAGGGTCAAGGTCAAGGGAAAATATTGACCATAGACTAGATTAAGAGATTTAAGTGTTATTTTGCACTATTTGGTTACTATTCACAAACAAATGCACATATTTCTAATTGTTTTGAAAAACTTCGAATTAGGCATTATAATGTGGTAAATTATGTCACATTAGTATATTTAAGGGTATTAAAGACCCTAAAATCAAACAAAACTCATTTTGGAGACAATCTCACAAAAATGTGCTTTAAGGAAGCTTAGAGCACATTTTGTGTCCTAGTGAGTTTATGAGCTTGGTTTCCCTTGGAAATGGTTTTAATGTGTTAATTTATGAGTTATAAGGCTTAGGAAAAAAATTTAGGTCCTAAGGAGTTCATTTGGATATATTTTCACCCTAAAAGGTCAAAGGGTGTGATTCTTGCTTTCTGTCAAACATTGTTGTGTTTAATTTGTTTTTAAGGCATATTTAGGCCTTAATTTAATTGATTATATGTTTAAAAAATGTTTAATTTAATTAGGGGTATTTCAGAAATATCGTAATAAATACCCAGTTTAAACACCGAAGGGAAATCCACTTAATAGAGATGCCCTAAATTGCCAAAAGAGTAAACTGATATTACCTAACGGGCCTCCCATACCTTTCACGGGACCCAGTATAATCTCCAAACCATTTGATTGTATACGGAGAAGTAAGAATTTGGGTGAACAGCCTACAACGAGCAGTGCTCGAGGCAACGTGGCGTATAAGCCATGAACCAGTACAATGTGAAAATTCAAATGGTTACAACAATCGCCAGAGATGGCACCAGTAATAAGAAAATAGATTGTGTTATATAAGTAAATAGAGCAGAGAACGAACCACACCTTATAAGGGGTGGGGAAACCTCTCATTATTTTAAGGCCCTAGAGGGGTGTAAATGTGGAACGGGATCCTAATACCTAGAAATGTTTCTAAGGGTATCTCATTTAACTTGTAATGAAAGAAGAAGATACCTCAGTTTGTTCATGAGATAAATTGAAGCTTGAGTATGTGGAGAGTTGTCCAAAACTGATGTACGAAGGAAGCTTTCATAGCAATTGTGGAAAATCGGAATAGTGGTCAGTTAGTAGCAAACACCACGTGTGTTCAACACGAAATGTAGATTGAACAATGCTCAAGGAGCATAAAGACTTAAGGAGTAACATATTCAGTAATCAGCCAAGTAAGTGGCGAGTCGTAGTATGATTGACGTAAGTACATGAGCAGAAGCTAACATAGTAGTAGACGCCATGTAAAGTAATACTGTGTAGTGAAAAGGACATGGTGTGCAATAAGCGACCATTATATGTAAATGATATGAAGAACAAGCAGAATGTTGAGTTAGACTCAATGAAGATGGAAGGTAAGTGATGGTATGTAGACTGGGCAGTAAAGCCAGTAGCCTGTACCGTGTGACAAAGGATCTCATAAATAAGGCAATGTTCATTCCTATTGCAATTGTATGCGGAACTGGAAGTGTATCTCTAGAGGATCGGTTTCATAACAGAAGAAATAAGCCTCGGGACAAGAATACCCGATTGCTAAATAACCAATCCGTACTAGATACGGAAGCCTAGCAAACACACGAGTAATTATGGCGCAAGCCACTTAAGCGAAAAGATAAAAATAAAACCATGCGACCTTGAGCCATAGAGACACGAAGAACGTTGGACATACCAACAATCAAAACAAAAATGAATTCCACCGCAATGAAAGCGGGTGAGACTTATGAATTTTATAAAGACCGATGCATAGAAGATGCGAGGTCATACAAATGAAAGATAGTTGTACAGAGTCAAATAATTAATCATGATGCAGGAGAAATGGTCATGAGTCAGTGACTAAAGAAGCAATGAATACCGAATATACCTTATGTGTGAGAACAGCAGAGGGAGCACTACACATTAGATAATAGCTCGACCTTAGCCGACAGTAAGTCGGAAGAACCAGGCGAATAATCACGGAGATATACAGTAGTATGCACATTAGAGAACTAACACCATCATTAGTAAAATGTAATCATCGAGTAATCACAAATTTAATCAACTAATCCCAACATCCGACTGATTGCAGACATAATGACCCAAACAAAAAGCCGAAAATAATGAACTAACACCATAATTAGTAAAACACTAAGATTAAGCAACTAGCACTATAATCCAACCTTATCAATTACAT
The DNA here is from genome assembly GCA_023374045.1 of Limonium bicolor. Classification (NCBI taxonomy): domain Eukaryota; kingdom Viridiplantae; phylum Streptophyta; class Magnoliopsida; order Caryophyllales; family Plumbaginaceae; genus Limonium; species Limonium bicolor. The sequence continues at coordinate 292,944,814 of CM041779.1, forward strand.
ATAATTTTATATAACAATTCAAACAAATAATTGTGATTTCAATCTCACAAACATCCACAATTTCCCAGCATTCACTAATTTCACAAAATTCTAAAATTTCCAAATTTCACAAATAATCCATATACACCAAAATTTCACAAATCAACAATCAATTATAACTATAATTTCATAAATAATCAATTACCACTACAATTTAACACACAACCACATGTAATAAGTTACTAATTTAACAATTAATTAAGAATCCCTAATTTTCTAGCAATCCCTAATTTTCTAGGGTTAGAAATTACCTTAACACTTGATGTAAGTGTTGAAACTAACAATGGCAACTTTTGCAGGTGGGCGGCGCCGGAGAGGAAAGGCGGCGGTGACGATTTCCGATGATTGAAATACCCCTAAATTAATCTAAATTAATTTAGGGATTTCTTTTATTAAAACCCTTAATAATATTATTAAACATCAAATTATTATATGGTATTATTTAAAAATTATTTAGGGGATTTCCTTGATTGAATCCAAAATAATAATACAATTTAAATTAATTTATTATATGGTATTATGAATTTAATAACAAGATTTATAAGTCAATAAATCTTGGAAAAATTTCTAGACACTCTAAATATGTTACAAAGATTTTGGATTTTTTTTTATTTGAATCATAAAAATCAATATAAAATCCTAGAAACCTTAAAGCTTATTAAGCCTTGCTAGGGTTGACTTTTTGAGAATGGTCAAACCAGCCTATGAAACCTATACCAATAAATAGTTTATGGAAAACCATGAAGATCAATAAAAAGAACGTCAAAAACGGATCATCCTAGCCAAAGTAATGATAGAATGAAGTTTAGAGTCAAAAATTTGAAAACTGCCACGTGTCAAGCTCACACAGCGCGCCGGTACTTAGCATAAAATTCGCTAAGTGTCTTAACCTCCATCAGTGTTTTTGCCCTAACTTTAAACACCGATATCTTACTCGTCTTTGAGAGTTTTCCAGTGCCGTTTTCTTCATTCTCTTCTCCTATAATCCCTCTTTCCAACCATTACTCATACACCATCTAAATCATTCTACATCGACCGTAAATTCGATCCAAAGTAGCCACCCTGCGAAACCGAAACCCAGATTTCTAGATTTTGCTGAAATCAGGTAAACTTAGTTTGATCATAACTTCTTCGTTTGTGAACGAAAATCCACGTTCTATAGCTCGTTGTGTAGATCTCTAATCCTTCTACAACTTTCATGTTAACAACCAAGGCTGATTTGTAACCATTTGGAAGAGCGAGGTGCCTAAAGTTCATGGTTCATCATTGAAATACCCCGAACTTAAATATGGTCATTAAATTATTTTAATATGGTATTTAAGGGCTTAATAGTGCCTAAGTAATTTTGGTAAGGAAAATAAATCCAAAAGAAATGAGAAAACACTTAAAAAACGAAAAACGCTAAAATAAGCGTTATATAACTATAGGAGGTACGGGACCTCGGTTAGAGTATTATAAGGATTCCTAAGGCTTATTCATGCCTATTTAATATACGGGAATTACTCCCGAAGAAAACGGAACCAAATAGTGTACTAAAACGCTAATAGAGCTTTAGTGCACGTTTTTCGAGAAAACCCAAAAACGTGACTTTGAGTGGTCAAACGAACCCGTAAAAATTATAGTTCATCAAATAACTATAAATAAATGTTAATGGGAGTATAATAACCATTAAAATTAAAGAAACAAGAAAATTCCGGAAAACGGGCCCGGTTAGTGAATAGTGCTAAACCGGGTAAATCAACGAGCGTTTTCTGTAAAAGACGAAAAACGCTCCAGCTTGTACATATATATGGGGCCGGTTTTTAATTAGTAAAACAGCCCACTCACACACTCACTTACAACTAGCTAGTTAGTGAGAAAAGAAGAGAAAGGGAAAAAGTAGAAAAGCAAAAAGGTACCCTCTCTCTCCTCCTTATTTTCTTTTCCCCTCTCTCTTTCCTTCCTTCTTCTTTCTCCTCCTTCCCAGCCAACTGAAACTCCCTCTCCCCCCTTGCTGGCGATTTCAAGGTGCCATCCATGGCTACCTCAACTTCTTTGCCTTGCCCAAGCTCCCTCCAAGCTCCAATCACAAAAATAATTACATATTTGAACTCCCCTCTTCCTCCTCTATCATTCCCTCTTTTCAAAATTCGAAAAGGATGAGTTTCATCTCCATGGGTTTTCCCCATTTGAAGAGAAAAGCACACCATTATGAAGCTTGGAGTCTCCTCTTTCAAACAAGGTAAAAATCTCCATGAAAGACCTCACTTTTCTCCATCTCTTAAGTATGGCCGATTTTGCCTCTCTCTCTTACCTTGTTTTTCTCTTGTTTTGGAGCTTTGTTTCAACCCTCCAATGGTGGGGTAACCCCCTTCTTGATTCAAGGGTGAGAACCCCTCTTAAAAAGCTTAAAAGGTAACCCCTAACTATATGCTTTGAGGCCTTTCATTTAATTAAGATTTCCTAGGGGTTTAGATAATTAATTGAGTGTATTTTGTGTTTCTTGAATGTTGGGATGGAGTTTGGAAACTCCATTCCCTCTTGACCGATTTTGAGAAGATGAGGAGCAAGAGGAAAATTAAGGAGAGACTTGTAAATTAAGTTAAGAAATCTACCATAAACTTTGTTTTAATTGCTTTAGGAATTGGGATGGGCTAAATTAAAATAATGAACCCAAAACTTTGTGAATTAATGTAGTAGTTTGAATTTGTGGGTGAATGTGAACTGTGTGGATTTAAGGGCCTAAGAGCTATGCACCTTATGACTTATGTATCGTGTTTCTTTTGGAGGATTGATGAGTAGTAATGGATTTATATGTGTGCTGATACTAGTTTTAGGTTGAATTAAATGGTGGTATGAGTTTTGGGTGATGTTAGAAAAGTATCCAAGTTATGGCAAAATTGGTGTAGGAATTTAAGTAGTTTGAGTAGTATTGTGAGTAAGGAATGACCTAGGGAAACTAGGTGTTGATGGAGATTGATTTGGGTTAGGAAATCACCATGGAAATACTTATTTAAGGAGGAAAGAATTGTAACACCCCATCTCGATCCAATCGTGGTTATCACAAACTTATCACCATATATTCAAACTCTGCAGCGGATTCAAATACATTCCAGGACCTTGCCACGGTCTGACTACAGAATATACCGAACATTAGTACATACAAATCTTATCCCAATACATATCCTTCTTACAAACCCCTCACCACCTATACACTTTACTAACTCAAATTGCCATACGAGTGTACATGCACAACTCGTAGGCCACACTTAGCCCGTAACGCTTGTACCCCTTCTTACTCTCGCGACGGCCGCCTCCTGACGTTCACCTGTGTAGTAAAAACAGCCCCCAACGGGGGTCAGCACGAGTGCTGGTACGATCCTCTCATGGCCTCCAAGCTAACGTGGCTACGACGACTAATTGTCGATAGCATGGAGGTTGATTAGATGCACAACATAATAGAAGGTGCAGTAAACAACAACCAAATATGAACAAATCAAAGTTCAAACATAACGAACGACTTAAATGCGTTCCCTTAATTAGAGAGTTAATTATCCAACTCCTTAAGTTATATTTCCTCTTAATCTTAGTCCATCCTTATCTCATCTCAATCTTAGTCTTATCTTGATCTTAGAAATAACCATCCTTTAATAAGAAGTGGATGTAGCTTATCTTAGTCTTAATAATACAAACCATCCTTTAAAGAGGAATGGTTGCAACTTATCTTAACCTTACCTTAATCTTAACCTTAACTTGTTCTCAGTATACAAACCGTTCCTGGAGGGGAATGGTTGTAGCTTAAATTCAAACCTGGGATTTAGGTGATCCCACCGCACCATCTTAATGCCACCTACCCTGGCCGGGAGTCCAGCGTAGCTGAGCCGGCAACCGGCCCTAGGCTACAAGTCCGAAGACAAGTCCTTAAGCGGAAGTCGAATCTGCTATAGATACCGACCCCTTTCCTTAGCATGCATGACCGGAGTCAGTCCCGGGTTTCCTCACTCAAGTTCCAGTTAGTAGTAGTCTCAAGACCATTTTTGTTGGTTAACCTCTTTCGGTTTATATCAAACTCATATTAGGGAGCGTTCCTTAGTCTCACTCAATTCCTTACTAAACGTTGGTTAGTAAGTTCTCACGGTATGTTGTGTTAGTTCTCAAACATCACACAACAATACAATAAACATAATACTCCGGTTTCATGCTATATCTTGTTTAGTGAGCACACCAGAACAAATAGCACACAAGCCGAGGGACACCTCGTTAGCAAGCAGGTCACAAGAAGAACTGTACCGTTCACCGTTGGTCGTTCGGTTGCTTACTCTCCTCTGGAGTCCAAATTCTCAAACCCTAAAACATTCATTCAATTTTAGGTTGTTAATTACTTTTCCAATAAAGCTAACGCACTTAACTCACCTAGTCACTAATGATCCCCACCTAACACCTCTTAAGTTCTTATAAACTTAATCTTAAGTGAATCACTTCTCCTCATAACTTATACTTATTCACCCACTTAATTATCATTGTTACCCACCAAACATGTCTTAAACAACCTTATATCATCATTACATATCATTTGCTATCCTTAAACAAAGTTTTTGGTCAAAACAACACCGCGTCCGAACTTGTGTCCGAGCTTCCCAAGTTCGGACATAGGTCGAGACTCAAAAGGGTGCAACCAGACGTGTGTCCGAACATGTGTCCGAACTTCCCTAAGTTCGGACATAGGTCGAGGAAAAATTAAAGGAAGAATTTCAAGTGTCCGAACATCTAAGTCCGGACGGTAGTTCGGACTCTAGTCGAGACTTAAAAATTTTAATCGCAATAGGGCATGTCCGAGCTTCCAAATTCGGACGGAAGTTCGGACAGGCCAGAATATTCATCTTCTACACCCTTAAACACTTATCTCCTTTCTTGCAAAAATGCCCAACTCTTCCACAAGTGTCCCATTATGTCTTAATACCATATAGTCACTTAAACTCACCTTAGCACATCCTTTAAAACTTCCTTAACCATTTTCTCAATCCTTACAAAAATTTCTAACATTTGTTACTTAATTCCTTATTTTTCCAACATGTAATTTTTGTCTAAAACTCTAACTATCCAAAGTGTTTCCTTCCCAATCAATATAACTTCCCCCTAAGCATTATTGCATCCCCTCTTTGCTTGCTAAACCTTCCAAGGTTATCTTGCATGTCCATGCACAATCCCTTTCTTTTCCTTTTTCTACTCATCAACCTAAACCCATGAACTTACCTATGCATTTCTCCCCATCTTCTTAGCACCTTAACCTTGTTCTTCTTTACCTTAACTATCCTACACCCTCCTTGGACATTTCCATCTCCTTTTACTCGCTTACTCACCATTCTCATAATCATACGCTCTTTTACATTCCTAGTCATTTTTCCTTGACATTTGACAACATTCTCCCACACCTTTCTCTTCCATCACCTAACTCCACTCATTACCATCTAAACTAAACCTCATTAGTCCACTACTAGCATTATCACACTTACACAAGCTATCCAAAACTCTCATTGTTATACTCCCTAGTTCATACCTACATTATCCTAAAGCATTGTACACCTTCTCCTCCAAATTTGCACAAGTCTTACCACTCCTCAAACCATGACTTTGGTGTGTTCAATACACCCATCTAAACTCTAATTTCCTCATAGACCATTCTAGGTCATTCTAAACCTCAAGAACTCCTTAGTTAACTCATTTCCACTCAATTTCCTTTATATGTCTCCTAGTAAATCCTAGGTCATATTAATTCACCACCATCACCTAAACACTCATTTCTACTCAAATTTCGCCATACCTTCTCTAGTATCTTATCATGCCCAAACACATTATTTTTTTTTCTCACACAATAATCTCACACACACCAAGTCCTTTATCATCTTATTTTCTCACCCAAATCAACTCATTCACAACAAACTCAATATAGTGCAATAATCTTAAATTGCATAGCACTAAGGCTCTTAAATGACATGGCTCTTAGGCCCTTAAATGACTTAAACTTAGACACTGAATTTCCCACATATATAAGCTTTCAACCTGCAAGTACACCCATCAATCTCATAGTAGTTTTAATGCTCTTAAAATCCCTCTTAAACTTATATTTCTAACTCATTCCCATTGGCTCCTTAGTCACAAGTTCATAAGCTTGTTTAAATTCTTTTTCATAGGTTATATAACCCATTACTTAATGTAAGCTTTAAGTTACATTAGTTGTAACACCCCACTCCACAATCACGTAATAATCTCTCACGTAGCAATAAATAAAACGTCTCGCAGCGGAAAATAAATAACAATTACAATACTCACTCGGGTGTCACCGGCCATTACTCGCCCATGCGAGCAACGAAGCCAAACTACATCCAACTTCCAACATAAACAACTGCTAACCGCCGTGATAACAAGAAACTCCTATACATCATACTAAGTCCATAAACCATAAACATCGACAAGTGAGCGTCTACCCAAACCTGAAAATACACATCCTTACCGTAATACAATTCACCATCCTCATTGCTATACAACATCTCCATGTGTGGTAACTAAAGTAATACTCCAATTACCCTGTTCCTGCTCCTCGGCTTCGACAATGATCAACAACCTGTAATGGTGTAGTATCAGCGATATACGCTGAGTATGCCGGGCCTGGACCCTAATGGTCACTTGTCATTTAACCATCTTATTATTAGATTGGTTTCATGCTTTACCATTTTACAGTTGTAAACAATACTGTAATATACATGCATAAGTATACATAATCATCCATACAAATATTCATAGATATTCAACCATCCATCCAATCCAACAATCATTTAATAACACAATCCACAATTATATATCGAACGTATCGAACAGCCACAATATGATGTACAATGTACAATCACCGTAGTGTATACCATCCTTTATTAATTTATTTAAGTTTGGCCTTCAAGGCCCCATCCATATGTACAATGTACATTCGCCGTAGCGTACAGTTTTCATATTTAATTTAATTTGGCCTTTAAGGCCCCAACCATCCAAACCATGTTTAATTAATAATATCAGTTGGGCGTCATGTTAGGACAACCCGATATCCTCACCATGGACAGCAGTCCTCCCGTACACACAAAGGTGCTCATTTCGCCAGAGGTCCGGAGGCCCCTGACTCTCTTATGTCTCGTAAGACGTCCATAAAAAGGCCGTAGCCACCTGATCCATGATCCAGTTTGGGCTCGTTGGATATAACCTGGAGCGGAATCCAATTAGGAAACCCCTCAGTGATCACAAATGCGCAACCAAGTAGTTCGTAAACTACCGGGATTCCTCACCTCAACTCATACCATCTCTCTCTCATAATGTTTAAGATATGCTCTTAGTCTTATGGAGAATAATTATTAGTTAGCTGCCCAATGGGTCTCACGCATACCTAGAAGTAATCTAGATTATATTCATGTTCGAGATCCATGCTCTAGAGACCGACAATGTCGTGACTCGTACCTAAGTGTTTTACTTAGGTTACCATATACTTAATATTAATATCATGGTATTATATCAAGTAACCATCATGTCATCACAACGTATATGTATGTTTATATAAGTCGATCTATAGTCGACGTAGTGTTAGTCCCGTAGGACGTTCGTGCATAATAATAAATGCAGTAACACTTAAGCACATACAAGTATCCATACACATAACACACAAGTTATATCAACCAAATCCGAGCCCAAGGAGCAGCCTTAGGACAACTCGGATCAAACCCCTTTACATACCGTTCACCCTGATCGTATTACGGTGGAGTATGAATCAGCAAGATCCTAAGCTCCGTGTAGTCCACTAGCTCATCAAGCATCTTGTCAGAAGTATACTCTAAACGGTAATAAAACTATAAGTCAGTCTCCATGACTAACTACATCCGGTATTTCCGAATAATAAGCAACCCCGACAGTTCACCCCTGTTTTCTACAGTTGTTTATTACGGGTTTTTTTTCTAAGACAGTCGGCTACGTCATAATATTTCAACTGTCTAGTTTAATTCGTTATTTTTCTTTAATCTTATCCACCATTAGTATAGGTACATAACCTATAGTTGCATGTATGCATGCATTATTATATTATATTATATTCTTTTTCGTATTGTATCATTTATTATATTGTATCATTCTCCCACCATCCATTATAATACAATGTATTATATAATCCATTTATCTTTAGCAAATAATATTTGCATCCAAAATTCACAACTTATAGTTCGTAACTATATATTTTTTAAAAAAATAACCACCACCATTAAATCATATGGTTTCCAACCAAAATATATATCCTCCTTATATACATTATTCTTGTGTATGTATATATTTACCACGTAGGTAATTCCCATGAGTTTAATAAACCCTTATATTTTATGTTACATTTTATCATCTTTTATTAGATGATTATTCCCATTAGTTGTATTATATTATACAACTTATATTAAGATTATTATCCTAATATTATGTAACATTTTTATGTTGTATATTTACAACTCCTAAGGTTTATTCCATTAATACCTTTGTTTATAAATCTCATTTACTTATTGTTTGTCACATCATTTAATGTGAATTCCTTATTTGTATTAATTCCATTAAAAAATCACCTTATACCATATAATTGTTTTAACGTTTATGACATTATAGACCTTAGTCTAAAATTCATTTTCCATCTTTTAACAATTCGGTAAAGCCCTTGAACTTATTTAAATTCTATTTTGACCACATAACATTATGTAATGTTATACCATATGCTAATATCATTTGATATGATATTTTTATTTCCTTTAACTTATAACCTATAGTTTTTATACAAAACTATTATATATTGCCTCATAGGCATATATATTAAACCTTATACTTTTCCATAAACCATAGTTTCCTTTATTTACAAAATCACCCCATTAACTATACCATGTTATATTTACCATTTAATATAACATTTTTAACTTATAAAAAGGGTATAACCTATGGTTATTTTTGTAAATTCCGAACAGCCCTTGTGCTATTCTATAATTGCCATTTGGCCGTATTTATAACATATAGTTTAATAATTCATTAAAACTATATATTATACATATATCTTAACAAATGCTCTTATATAATTCTAAAAATCACAAAACTTCTCCAAAGGGTTATAAATATCCTTATTCACCCATACATAATCGGTATTTACTATACCACCCCATCTTTTATTCCAAAGTGTCATAATGACATAATAACCATATATTATACATATATAGTTCATTTTAATTCCAAAATCAACCCAATAAATTCCTAAAATATTCCTAATAGCCCATGGGTGTTTTATAATACCATTATTCACCCTTTATTTTTGATAATAACATATTCACTATATATGTTATAAAAATATTACCATAAGATACTTATCTTATTATAAAGCCTTAATTAAGTTATTTAACTTATCTAATTTGGTCAAAACCTACCATATGGTCAAGGTTGGCCTCCTAAATATTTCCTTGACCATTAATTCCTTATAATTATAGTTTCAACCCCTAAGTTTCCAAAATTCACCATTTAACCCCAAAACTTTATAAAATCTTATAAACTTTATTTTAAATCCGTTTTAACTCTAATTTTTGGCCTTATTATTTTAGAGCCCCTAAATTTAATTTAATTACACCCAAGACCCAATTTCTTTTCGGTAATAATTATATATCACCTAAACTTAAATAAAAGCTTGTAAATGCATAAATAAAATGGCCTAAAGTACATGGCCTTATTACAAACATTGGCTTGCAAAATAAATTACACATAAATGTCCCAAAAATGCTTATAAATCTCGGCCTCACCATAGATTTTTCATTTAATTACCAAACTTCCACATAATGTCTTAAATTTGACAATTATGCTTGTTTAATTAGTTATAAAATTATTAAACCATTCCTTAATCATTTTAAGGTCAAACATGACCATGTCACCATGTTCCCTCACGGCAATTTAATTAGGAATAGCTTTAGAACATATTAACTTAACAAGGTTAATGTTTAAGTGATTTATACCTTGATTTAGCTTAGGTAAATCCTTGTTTGGTTCGGCCACCTTAAGATAAAATTCCCACAGCTTCTTTTACATGTTTTCAAACAGAAACCAAGGCATAGTTAGTCTCCAAGCAAGATCTAACCATAAGAAGTGTTTTAATGTATATTTCAAGGTAAGATTTACCTTAGATCTTCAAGTTGGTTGGAGATCTACCTCGGCACTATTTTTTCCAGAAAGAAAGAGTATTAAAACTCTCTTAAAAACAAGGCATAAAACCGTGGATAGTTAGCTTGGAAGATGACTAAGATTTACCTTGTTTAAGATGCCAAAAATAGTGTTTTTGGCTTGGATCTAGCTACACCTTGAAGGTCTTGATAGATCCACTGAATAAATATGTTAAGAAGAAGATTATAAGGCTAGGGAACCAAGTTTTACAACCAAAATTCACAAGGAAGAAGAGATATGTGCTTAGAGCACATTTTTACCTTAAATGGTCAAAACTTGAACTCTTCTCCTTAGATCTTGTTATGGCCGAAATTTATCCTTCCTTTAACCTCCAAAGCACTCTACATAGATGTATAGAAAAGGTTGGAGTGTAGATCAATGGAAAAAGGAAAGATGAAGAAAATGGGCATTTTTATGCCTTAGGAGCTTACCTAGAGCTTGAGCTCTCATCAATGGAGCTTGGACACTTACCTTCGGTCAAGGAGAAGCCAAAGAGAGGGTTTGGCAAGGAGTCCCACGGTTGGAATGGGACTAATGAGAAAGAATTACCTAATTTGGCTTAAAACACATTTTTGCATTTTTTTATGATTTTAGTGACTTGATGACTCATACCAATTGATTGTAGTTGATTATTGGAGGCATAATTGGTGGAGACAAGGACAAGGCAGCCGGCCATGATAGGAGAAAGGTGGGTGAATAATTGGTACCAATTTGATTCAAAAATGAAGTAATATGTTACTTTAATCAATAAGTGTAAGGTGACTCATCACTCTTGTCTTGTTCTTGCTTGGAGACAACCGTGTAATAAGGGAAAGGAGAGGCTCTCAAACGGCTGCACTCACATGGGTAAGCAAGTGGTAAGCTCACTTTATGTTTAAGTAAGTTAAAGTTTACTTTTCCTTATTTTATGTAAAAGTAAGGTGTATATTTAATTGTCACATGAGACTTGTCTCTTGGTCTGTTAAGAGACTCATTCCACCGATTTTATGAGGTCCAATTCGTGGTCAATGGTCAACATTGACCAACTTAGTCAATGTTGACCTAAACGGGCCCCACTTTAGGGTTTTATTAATATTTTAATATTAAATTTGTAAAAATTTGTAAATTTCTGGAATTAAATCCCTAATATCATATATAATGATATATTATCATATTTAAAGGTAATTATAACCTCTTAGCCCATTTAAAACCAATTTAGAAGGCAATTACACAAAAACATGCTTTAAGGAGTTTTAGTGCACATTTTGTGTCGCAAGGTGTTTCTGAGCTTAGTTTTCTTTGAGAACGGTTTTGTTGTGTTCCTTACATGATATGTGATCATGGTATCCAATTTTATATCATTTAGAGGTCATTAGACCTTTAAGGTATTCTTAGAGCACCTTTTTGCTCTACTTGACCTTGAAGCATGAAAGTGCTTGTTCTTTGTGTTGGAGTGTGGTCCAACGGTTATAATATGTTTAGTATTATGTTAATAGACTTAGGACAAATTTTTAGATCCTAAGAAGTTCATTTGGGTATTTATTTACCCTCACCAGTCAAAGGGTGCAACACCTTGCTTTATGTTGACCACTATAGCTCTCAGTTGACTTTTAAGGCATGTTTAGGCCTTAATTAATGTAATTAAATATTTAATCCATGTTTAATAAGTTTGGGGTATTTCATTAGTACTTATCTAAATACCACCCCTTAAACCTTAAACCATTAGGTAAGCATTTTACCTTGTTTTCCCAAGCTTATCTTAACTTCCTCCTTAGACATTCTTCTTGGATGAATCTCGGCCAACCATTAGATTTCCTTTGCCAATGTTCTAACCAATATTCAATGACTCACATGAGTACTAAACAATACACTAACCTTAAGGAGTAAACCCTAGGTTAAAAATGTGTTCTAAGGTTTTGAAATGAATGTTTTACCTTGGATTCTCAAAACAAGCTTGGATATGAATCAAGTAGGACCTCCTCTAGCCCTTGGAGAATTGAATCAAGCTAGAACAATGGATAAAACAAGGCTCCATGAGAGGGTAATTTTCGGCCATGTAGAAGAAATGATGGAAACATGGGTTTTCTTACATTTTCCTTACCTAGAATGAATGGAGAAGATAATGAACACCTCAAGCTAGCTTTTCCTCCTCCAATGGTGATTTCCCATGGCTCCAAAATGAGGCTTTTCAGATTTTGAAAAGATAGGAAGCAAGGTCTTGGTCTAACTAAGAGATATATGTGTTTAGTTTTTGATTTGGAGCTAAAATGAGTAAGTTGTTGCCAAAGCAAAGTGGTGGTGCCATGGGTGCTGCTCCTACGTGAATGAAGGGAGGAAGAATATGGTGAAACCGGCAGGAAGAAGAGAAATGAAGAAAGAGAAGAAGAAATGTAGCTTATAAGAGATATTTTGCTTTTAAAAGCAAATAGTAACTTCTTACTTTTTCCTCTTCTTTATAACATTATTTGACTACTCATGGTGACTCATCCTTCCTTAGAAAACCGGCCCCCTATTAATTAAGGCAAGTCATGGTCTTGTTTGATCAACTAATTATACTTAAGTGATTAAAGACTAAACTAGTCACGATTTGGCACTATTCACAAATTAGTGCACATATTTCTGAAATTTTTGATTTCCCATTGATTTAGGCTTCCTAATGTGATACTAATTAGTACACAAGTTGATTAAAGAGTAATGATGGGCACTTAGCCACTCAAAACTCAATTCTAAGACAATTTCTCAAAAGTGTGCTTTAAGACTTCTTAAAGCACATTTTGTGTTTTAACTTGTTTTCAAGCTTGGTTTTCTTTGCTAATTGATTTAAAATGACCATTAGAATATTACTAAGGTCTTATCATGATATTTGGGTACTCACCCAAGTCTCTCCAAGCTTAGAGCACATTTTTGCCCTAATTGCCCTTAAGGCATTTTCTTGTGTTTTCCTTGGTTTAAATTGTCTACCAATCTTTCTAAGGCATATTCTAGCCTTACTACATCATAATTTGATGTTTACTTAACATACTTAGGTTTGGGGTATTTCAATCTACCCCCCCTTAAAAGAACTTTGTCCCCAAAGTTCTCATGCATCTTATCTTATTAGAATACATGTCTTAACTCATTCCATAGATCATTCAGATCATACTTATGTATACTTAAACTCATTGAATCCTTAGGTCCACCATATGCTTATACTTAAATATCACACAACATGCTTACGCATGTATAGCACTCAAAATTCCCTTTGTTCCTTTTGATGATTAAAACATTCACATAATTTCCAACGTATTCTCCCATGTCACCGGTCCGTAGACAATGGCTCATTCGTCCTCGTCACCATGGGCCAGAATACAAAACACTCTGCTCTCCCTATGTCACCGGTCCGAAGACAAAGGCTTGTGCGTCCTCGACTTCATGGGCGAGACTCAGTAAAAAGGTAATCCTTTTTACGAGGTCATGTGAGGAATAATTCCTCTAATTAAAAATACAATCAACTCCAATTTCATTTTATCCTAATGCCTCCATCCTTGGCGTGATTTAATTGTGACCACTGGTAGGGAGTTTCAAGAATCATCTAACCCTGATGTGATCAGCATCAGTGTAGAACTATCCCTCCACCCCAATTTGTGTTCGGTTTCCCTTGATCCCTAGAAAATCAAGTTCCACCTCCCACGTCATTTTCAAACATTAAATAATTCACTCATTTCCAATTTTCTATCTTTTTAGTCTTTCTAATTGTAATCAGCACATCTCCAAGGTGTGGACTCAGTCCATCTACATTCCCAATTCATCTCTTAGTACTTACCTCAGGACTTAAATTCCTACTAAGTTCTATAACCGTCTCATACCAATTCTCACCATCTTATATCTCATAGCATAACTATCTTCTTCCTCATTCTCATGTCAAATAATATCTCATAATGTTATCTTATTCTTATCTCACACATACTTCCATATCGACTCATATCCCATATATTCCTTATTTCTTAAATCTCCTTTATCCTCTTCCTTAATCCTCTTAACTTGTACTCACACCGGAGTTAACAAGATAGGTACTTAATATGTATGGTATTCACATCTTCTGTGCGCAATAACCATATTTTATCTCTTAATGTTTAAGTAAAACATATTCTCAATTCTTTTGTGCTATGCACGCTGTAGTTTATGTACTCAGTACACAAACATACGCTAAGCAGTTTTCGCTCTACCCCCCTTAAAATGGATTACGCCCACGTAATCAACATTATATCATCCTTGAACATAAGTTCAAGATGTTTAATTCTTACCAAGCATTCTAGCTTCCATGTCATCTATCTTATTTATAATTCGGTCAGAAATGACTTAGTCTCTGTATCGAGGATTCTTAACGGTACTTATACCATATTCTTAACTTAGTTTGGTCTAATCTCAAAGGTAGTGATCTGCTAGCTTCCGCTGCACAACTCTGATGGTCTTAGGCTTAACTGTCTCGCTTATCCTTTTACAGTATTGTATATCTTTCTCCTGTGTGCTTATGGTTTAGTATTAAAGGTCCCTCAATGGTCACGTGTTATCTTTATATATACATGGCCTTGATGAGTTGTAGCTCGTCTATCCAGTCTTCCTGGAGATCTAATGTTTGTATTCTTAGTGTTTTCTCAAGTGTCTAAATCGTTCTTTCCAACTGACCCTTGGTCTGAGGATGATTCTTAATCTGAAACTACTGTTTAGTGCTTATTGCGCTTTACAGTTTAATCTCTTACATCTTAAGACATGTCCAATGTCTGTACTTGACAATCCGTGCTCTCCACATTTCATAGTCCTTAATTATTTGTTCTCTGATTCTTTGTGTTGTTGGTTCAACTGAATTCTTCTCTTCGACTGTTTGTGGTAGTGGCTGCTCTTGTCTGATCTTGCGTCGTTGTCCGTGGTACGGAGTCGACTACTTCCCGTGTCCCTTACACCACTCGTTTACATGCATGGGGTATCTTACTGGTACATTACTACTTACCCAACTAACTCATAAATGAGCGTGTTAGGCCTGCAAGCCCCTGTGGGGTGCAGTCGTCCCACGTCTCGTTTTAGTAAACTCATAGTGTCCGTCACACGTTTAGCCATTGCTAATTATGAAGTATTCTGTGGTCGATCTCCTCTTTCATCGTTCCATAATAACATTTATTATTCTTCTTGAAGTTAATCAAGAGAAATGCATTTACTGTGTTCTTGGGTACGGTATGCTCTAGCTCCTTTCTGTATTCTGTATTGACTCTATTTCTTAGTAGTTTAGGTCTCTTTCCATAGAGCCTCTTATCTTCTTTCTCATATTCATTCTACTAGGAATGCACTTCCAGTTCCTTAAGGAATGGGTTGTGTGCTTCCTGTGTAATCTTACCTAACCAGGTCCAGACTACTGGCATCAATGCGCAGTTCGTCTACCATCTTATTTCCTTACTTATATTGGTCTTAACTTATAAATCTAATTGCCTCAATGTCAATATTTGACGGCTCATACATAATGGTCGCTTTACTGTGCACCATGACTTAATCCCCCTTATATAAATATTGTACTCACGACCACTACTACCGTGGTAGTTGGCTTTACCATGTTGCCCATTGATGGTGCAACCTCTTACTCATTTATTCTAACATCTTATCTTATATTCAATTCCTTCCTGGTGTAAACACGCTAGGGTTTCTTTAATTCCGGTGTTTGGCGGTTGCCGTACCGTGTTGTAAAATGGTTGACTCTTAATATGAAGATGTTCTGCTTCAATCTCATATTCGCAAGTAGGCTAATTTCTCCCGCATTCCTTCATCCTTAGTGATGTCATCTACCATGTAATATTACCGGTTACTGAAGAAGTCATCCGTTTACTCACAAGTTCTTCTGAGCGTTGGTCACTTGACATGCCATTCTATGCACTTACAATATTTATCTCTGATGATTGCTGATTCTTAAATCATGGGTGTTGGATATGAGGTCTGTCTCTGCAGCCTTCCTTCTACTCAAGTGCATCTGGTATGTTCTAAGGTAATCTCAAGGTTTACAATTTCCATTCTCTAACAAACGTATTATTTCTATAATAAGTGAAAGCCCTTTTTGAGGGGTTTATTCCCACTCTTGGCCTCACAACAAGGAGAGGTATCCCCATCCTAAAAGGCATGGTTCGTTCTCCGCCCCTACCAATGTACTATCTCATTATTCTCATTGGTGCCTTTTCCTGGCAATATTTTCCACAATCTAAGTTATAGGTTTGGTAACCGTTCATATCTACGAATTGTAGTTCCTTCGTGGCTTAAATAAGCTCTCTTACAACTTACTGCGCCTCGGGCTCTGATGTGGTTAACATCCTTGGCTCGTAGGCTCTTAGCGCTTAATGTCTCAGTTCATTACTTATACTCTTACTCATCCGTAGGGTATTCTCATAAGTTTCTGGTCTTTTGAACACTATCCACCGTTAGGTTACATACTAAATGTAGTATCGGATTCCATGGTAGTTGCTGCATCTGCTTCCTACTATGGAAGTTTATTCAGGTGATCTGAGGTCACTTAGTGTCTTTGACAATACTGTCATTTTACTAGACTTATGTCTTTTAGCAATTACGGATTAGTTCGTATTAGGCATCTGCCTTGCGGTGTCTAAGTCGGAAATCATCCTGTCATCTTTTGCTTCCATCTCAACGCTTCGTTCAACTTCCGTTGACTACGCCACCCGTTGATGATCATTCATACTTGGGTGTTAATAAATAGTATTAGCTGTCATTCATCAGTTATTTGGCTCGACTATACCCGTTCTGTGTGGGTAGTCCTCTGAGCTTCCTCTTTCGGGGTTGTATGTCTTAATCCTTAGTAGGTTATATCTTACGTTCATTTCTTTTATCCTTGTCTTCTGGGCTTTCCAACATCCTCATTGAAGATTGTTGTTATTGGTTTTCGTAATGGTCACCTTGGGAGTTCTATCCCGTTCCTGCTGGAAGTCATTCTGTCAACAGTCTCCACTGTATCACGTAATGCATTCTTGTATGTTATCACCTATGTAGTGTTTTGCTCGTATTACGGAGCGATCTCTTATGTTCTTCTCTTTGAGATTCGGGTTTAGTGTTCTTATCGTGCTGTCGGTTATTGTTGTTGTAGTAGGTTGTACTGTTGCTCACATTTATATCGTTTAGTATTCTGTCCAAGTTCAGCTCCCCGCTGACTGGTGTATCCACTCATCTCATCATGGTCAGGCCGTCAGGCCCTTCCAAGGTCTCATTCTCTCGTCCTTTTAGATTTGCAATTCGGTATTAATGCGTACTACGACTGTAGCGTTCTGTTACCTCGCCATGATGGCTTCCCGCGCAGCTTAACCGTGGTAGCACTTGCTATGGCAAGTGCGCCATGCAAGATGAGCTTCCGGTACCGTGTGCGTCGGTAGTGGTACTTCCACCTAATCTCCATGTAATTGGTAGTCCTCAAGACTCCTTGGATGTTCTTTTATTTTGGATAACTAGCCATCCGGCAGATTCCTGTTCGATTGACCGTACTGTTACTTATCCGGGCATTCCTCTTTCTGAGGGAACCCCTTAATATTTTTCTTGTGTCTTAATCCTCGCTCCCGTTCCCACACATTTGTCGTGGTTACTAAGTAATGTTCCTCCTTTAGGCACTACATCGTAGTCCTCTCCCGGTACACAGTTGTACGCGTTCTTATTGTCGCCTGCATTATGTCGGCCAGGGTTGCAACCTTCTTCATTGTATGGGGTTTGGAGTTCCCGTTCTTAACTGGACTTTCCAGTAATCTTATCCCTTAAGCTTTATATTATCCCACTGCTATGCTTATTCGGACCACTGTCCGGTACTCACGTCACTTATCTTTTCTTACCCTTTGCACTTACAGTGCTTTTCTTACCATTGGTATGGCGGGCTATTTCGACTGCGTAGCATGTCGACCCATGTTGCCGGTAATTACCGTTCCCTTATTAATAGAATTCCATAGGTAGCGCCTGTTTCTCTGTTGCGCTCCGGTTAAAACCTCCAAGTTTTTGTAAACTGTTGTACTACAAGGTGTTTCTCGTATTGCTCACTGTTAACTAACTACCAGGTCGGGTTTCCCCGAGTAAGAGAAGGCTTTCTTCTCTCTGGCGTTTGTTCCATATATTCAGGGTTAGGGATGTGGAGGGCGGGTCTAGGTACTATGGATATCCGGTAAGCACCGGGAAGTCCTAGCTAACGCACCTCTCACTCTAACACTCAACCCTTAGCCCATAACTCAAACTCAACCTCTGTATTCTCCTAAGTTCGGTAATTCTTGTCTTCAGAGCGTAACTATGCTCTGATACCACTTTTTGTAACACCCCATCTCGATCCAATCGTGGTTATCACAAACTTATCACCATATATTCAAACTCTGCAGCGGATTCAAATACATTCCAGGACCTTGCCACGGTCTGACTACAGAATATACCGAACATTAGTACATACAAATCTTATCCCAATACATATCCTTCTTACAAACCCCTCACCACCTATACACTTTACTAACTCAAATTGCCATACGAGTGTACATGCACAACTCGTAGGCCACACTTAGCCCGTAACGCTTGTACCCCTTCTTACTCTCGCGACGGCCGCCTCCTGACGTTCACCTGTGTAGTAAAAGCAGCCCCCAAAGGGGGTCAGCACGAGTGCTGGTACAATCCTCTCATGGCCCCCAAGCTAACGTGGCTACGACGACTAATTGTCGATAGCATGGAGGTTGATTAGATGCACAACATAATAGAAGGTGCAGTAAACAACAACCAAATATGAACAAATCAAAGATCAAACATAACGAATGACTTAAATGCGTTCCCTTAATTAGAGAGTTAATTATCTAACTCCTTAAGTTATATTTCCTCTTAATCTTAGTCCATCCTTATCTCACCTCAATCTTAGTCTTATCTTGATCTTAGAAACAACCATCCTTTAATAAGGAGTGGATGTAGCTTATCTTAGTCTTAATAATACAAACCATCCTTTAAAGAGGAATGGTTGCAACTTATCTTAACCTTACCTTAATCTTAAGCTTAACTTATTCTCAGTATACAAACCGTTCCTTGAGGGGAATGGTTGTAGCTTAAATTCAAACTTGGGATTTAGGTGATCCCACCGCACCATCTTAATGCCACCTACCCTGGACGGGAGTCCAGCGTAGCTGAGCCGGCAACCGGCCCTAGGCTACAAGTCCGAAGACAAGTCCTTAAGCGGAAGTCGAATCTGCTATAGATACCGACCCCCTTTCCTTAGCATGCATGACCGGAGTCAGTCCCGGTTTCCTCACTCAAGTTCCAGTTAGTAGTAGTCTCAAGACCATTTTTTGTGTTAACCTCTTTCGGTTTATATCAAACTCATATTAGGGAGCGTTCCTTAGTCTCACTCAATTCCTTACTAAACGTTGGTTAGTAAGTTCTCACGGTATGTTGTGTTAGTTCTCAAACATCACACAACAATACAATAAACATAATATTCCGGTTTCATGCTTTATCTTGTTTAGTGAGCACACAAGAACAAATAGCACACAAGCCGAGGGACACCTCATTAGCAAGCAGGTCACAAGAAGAATTGTACCGTTCACCGTTGGTCGTTCGGTTGCTTACTCTCCTCTGGAGTCCAAATTCTCAAACCCTAAAACATTCATTCAATTTTAGGTTGTTAATTACTTTTCCAATAAAGCTAACGCACTTAACTCACCTAGTCACTAATGATCCCCACCTAACACTTCTTAAGTTCTTATAAACTTAATCTTGAGTGAATCACTTCTCCTCATAACTTATACTTATTCACCCACTTAATTATCATTGTTACCCACCAAACATGTCTTAAACAACCTTATATCATCATTACATATCATTTCCTATCCTTAAACAAAGTTTTTGGTCAAAACAACACCGCGTCCGAACTTGTGTCCGAGCTTCCCAAGTTCGGACATAGGTCGAGACTCAAAAGGGTGCAACCAGACGTGTGTCTGAACATGTGTCCGAACTTCCCTAAGTTCGGACATAGGTCGAGGAAAAATTAAAGGAAGAATTCTGGGGGTGGTCTGGGACCTGGTCCGGACCCTAGGTCCCGGACCAATGTAGAAATCAACTCTCGGCCATAAATTCACTAGTGGTCCGGGACTTGGTCCTGGACTTAAGTCCCGGACCAATTCCTGCACTTACTCTCGGCTTGTTTTTTGATGAGGTCCGGGACTTGGTGCATATCCTAGGTCCCGGACCCTGCTAAAAACTGCTATTGAGGTACTTTTTAAGCCCCAAATCCACCCTTAAACCACACTCAAACTTTCCCTAATCTTTCTACAACTTTTATACATAATTAATCTCCTCAAAACATACTCTAAACCACTCCAAATCCTTGGCTTAATCCACCACCCAATTCTTGCTCAAATTCAACAAACTCACTTTTAACATTCTTGCATTTTGCACACTTGTGCATTCCTATTTCCTTTTGATAGTTCTTACCTTCTACCAATCTCACCAAAACCATCAATGACCATTATAAATCATTCCTACATAAATGCACTTCTAAAACCCCACATTCAATCTTCGTTTCACAATACAAACAACCAACCAACTCTTTTCCTTGAAATTCCAAGTTACCTAGCACCATTATGCTACAGATTTGTACTCTCTTATCATTAAACATCCCATTTGAATACCTAAGTTCTCTCATCCATCAACCATCATCAAACATCATCTTTCTACCAAAATTTTGCCATAATCTCCCCATAAACTTTACACATCCATCCTCATCAACTTTCATCCTTCTCATCCCTAATCAGCCACACCCTTTCAAGGGTCCTAACAGCACATAAAAAATCCTCAAATTCACCACCAACAACAACAACAATCACCAAAATCTCCATATCTCAATAACCACATTATCAATCACAACTCACACCTTTGGCTCTTAAGGCCTCAACTCAACATTAATTCACAAAACCTCTCCAAACCAATTAAACACATTTTCAACATATATTTCAATCCATCATTTTGGGTTCATTACTTTGTTTTACCCACCCCAACACTTAACAATTATAAACAAGGTTCAAGGTGGATTCTTTACCTTAATTTCACAAGTCTCTTTAATTATCTTCTTGCTCCTCATCTCTTCCAAAGTCGGTTAAAAGGGTGTGGAGTTTCCAAGCTCCACCCCAACATCCAAGAACACAAAACACACTCAATTAATTATCTAAACCCTTAGAAAACTCAATTCAATCAAGGGCTTAGAACACAAGTTAGGGTTTACCTTTTTGAAGCTTTTAAGAGGGATTCTCTCCCTTGAATCAAGAAGGGAATTACTCCACCATTGAAGGATTAATTTGGAGCTCAAGAACAAGAAGAAAAACAAGGTATCAAAATGGTGAAAAATCGATTACACCAAGAGGTGAATGAAAGATGACTTTTTCTTGGGAATTTTTACCTTAGAATGAAGAGGAGACTCCAAGCTTCACAATGGTGTGATTTTCTCTTCAAATGGGGAAAACCCATGGAGATGAAACTCATCCTTTTCGAATTTTGAAAAGAGGGAATGATAGAGGAGGATACGGGTATTACAAATATGTAATTATTTTTGAGTTTGGAGCATGAATAGAGCTTGTACAAGGAGAGGAAGTGAGGCTGCCATGGAGGAGCTTCAAAATCGCCATACTTGGCTGGAGGAAGAAGGAGAGTTCAGATGGGGGGGGGGGAACGTGAGTGAGAGAATAGGAATGGGAGAGAGAGAGAGTGTTAAAGTGATTTGTACTTTTCTCTCTACTTTTTGCTTTTCTCTTTCTTTTCTTTTCTTTCTTGGTTACTAGTAAAAGAGAGGGGAGGCTGCTTACTAGTTACAAAAACGGCCCCACTAATATAATACCAGCTGGAGCGTTTTTCGGTTTTTACAGAAAACGCTCGTTAATTCACCCGGTTTCAGCACTATTCACTAACCGGGCCCATTTCTCGGATTTTTCTCGTTTCTTAAATTTTGATAGCCCTTAGGCTTCCATTAATGTTTCATTATAGTTATATATTTGACTATAATTTTTACGGGGTCGTTTAACTGTTTAAAGTCACGTTTTTGGGTTTCCTCGAAAAACGCGCTTTAAGACTCCGTTAGCGTTTTAACGCATTGTTTGGATCCGTTTTCTTCGAGAATTTTTCCCACGTGTTCTTAGTGTATAGTTAAGGTACAAAAATATATTTATAACCCTAATGAAGGTTATATGCCTCCTAAAATAATTAAAAACACGTTTTCAGGTTTTGTGACTTTTACGCATTTTCTTTTTCTTTTTGGTTTTTATTTTCTTCACCAATGATCTTAAGGACTTAATTAGCCTTAGAAAATAATAATTACACATTTAATTAACACATTAAGGTTTGGGTTATTTCAATCTACCCCCCTTAAAAGAACTTCGTCCTCGAAGTTCACACTTCCCACACATCATTGGTTAGAATACGGGGATTACTTGCAACATAAAACTTCCATAACAAACATATTTTACATCACAACCTCGGACTGAACGGCCCGGGTAACACATCCATGCATACATAACAACCCTTTAGACTTTTGGGTCTGGGTAACGTAACAACATTTAGACTCGTAGGTCTTGATAACGTAACAACCTTCAGACACATAGGTCTGGGTAACATAACACTTTCAGAACTCAACCACCTTAGGACTCGAGGTCAAAATAATATTTATCACATATACCACACAACATGTCTTAGCATGTATATCAACCAGAAATTCCTTTTCCATCTCTTCATGGGTTCGAGACCCATGTTGAGTACATATACGCTGTGATCCCGCAGAACCCGGTCGCGATGGACACCTTCTGGTCCCCATTCTTTTGGGAGATCAAAAAAATTGCATACATCTTTAAAATATACTTCTCATGTCACCGGTCCGAAGACAAAGGCTCATACGTCCTCAGCTCGTGAGCAAGTAATACGAAAATACTCTATATGAGGTTAAGTAGAATGCAATCCTTTATTGGAAAATACCAATTGAAGATCCTTTTTACAAGGTCAAGTAAAAGTAGTCCTTCCTTTGAAAATACCACTTAAGAATCTTAGAGATATTAATTGAAGTCTTGAAAATTCCAATTGAAAATTTGGAACCACCAATTTAAAATTCTTCTGAAAACACCATACAACTCCAAGTCCAATTATTGTTAACTGCATCTCATTCTTGATGTGATTATTTGTGACCACTTATAGGGAGTTTCAAGAATCATCCAACCCTAATGTGATAAGCATCCGAGTTAAACTATCTTTCCACCCCAATTTGTGTTCGGCTTCCCTTGATCTCATGATAATCAAGTTTCACCTCCCACTTCATTTTCAAACAACAACTAATTCAAGCATGTACCATTTTCTATCTTTTTAATCCATCTAGTCATAATCATTACATCTCCAAGGGATAGAACTCCGTCTATCAATCATCATCCAGATTCCACTTAATCCAAGTTACCTAGGGAATTTAATTCTCACTAGGTTCTATGTCGGTGTGATACCTCTTCATAAATCACAATACTGTATATATATATACTTTTATCAAAATACAATACACGGTTTTACATTTAGTATTATATGAACATATACTGTCGGGGTTCAGTTCCCCGGGAGTTTTCCTACTCCCTTATACTTATACTTTCACACACATTCGTTAACAAAACAACATACTTATCACAATGGTGTTCGCATCTTCTGTGCGCAATTACCACAATTAAACCATGAATGAATGCGTATGTTTATGTAGCACACACACCAATCATCAAACAAATCATTTGTGCTATGTACACCATAGTTCACGTACACTTGTACGGTAACAGACATTAAGTGGTTTTGCGCTCTACCCCCCTTAAAAGGGATTACACCCACGTAATCAATCACTTAATCACTGGTTTATAACGTCCTACCGTCGTGAAGTGTTGTATCTCCACGCGGTTTATTATACAATGTGTTCTGGTTGAGTATCTTAGCCATATTGGCGGTTTTAGTCCCTAACCAAGAATTCTCCTTAGAATTTATTTAATTCATAACCAGTTTCGATTCTGGCCTGTGAAACTTCTAGGCGTTAACAATTAGCCTTTTACGCATTTTCACAACGCATATCCAACACTTGAATTGCTGGCTCACTAGTTTCTGCTGCGCGACTCTTGATAATTTAGAGCTTAGTTGCCCCTACATTATTCCTACTGTATTGTACATTCCCGATTATCACCCTTATCTTGGCAATAACGGTTTCTCTACCGACGCGTGGTATCACTTACCATGAGCGAACTCGGAGAGTTACAGACTTACTATCCACTTCCATGATAATTTACTGTATTCCATAATGACTTACTTGATTTCTTCCGACTTACTGTCGGTTGAGTTTGAGCTACTACCTATTGTGTAGTGCTCTGTCGGTTATTTCCATCACTTGAGGTATATTCCATACCGATATTTAATGATCGTGTTACTGTAGTCACTTATGCCAATCAAGTATCCTTTGATTGGTACAACCGTGCTCCTCTTATGCATCGGTTTTATCACACCATAATTCTTGTTCCTACATCACAATTGACATTACCCAAACTTCCTAGCTATCACACTCGATCATTACCGCGCAAGGGCAATACCAAAACACTAGCCATACAGAGTGCAGAGGCGTAAACTCTTGACAGTAAGTCTCTTATGTGATTGCAATAGGAATTTATACTGTGTTCCTTATTACATAGTACCAACCACTGGCTTACTACCCAGTCTGTTTATCACCACTTACTTGTATGTCCCTTGAGTTTTACTCATCACTGGTCTTATTTGCCACACTATTATTTAACAATACTTATGCAACGGTCGCTTACTGCGCACCGTGCTCTTACTCATTGTATAACATTAACTTACACTGCATCCGCTATTATATTAGCTTCTGCCATTACACTGTGTTTCGCTACTTGTTTGGCTGATTACTGAATACTCTATTCTTCGAGTCTTTATGCCCCTTGAGTGTTGTTCATTACACATTTAGCATCCCACACCTATGGTGGTTGCCATTAGGCTTATCACCCCTTTCAGTCTGCACAACTGGTACGAATACTTCCTTTCGTAGTAACAACATGATCAACTCCTAACACCTTCTCTGAATTTAGTTCACATAACTACCGCTATTGCGGTCTCACAATATCAAGAAGTATCCCCACCCTTTAAGCAGTGGTTCGTTATCCGCTTACTTACTTATATAACATAAACTTCTGTGATCAATAACATTTTCTTAACACATCCGATTTGTGGCTTTTGTGCCTTATTGCCTCGAGCTCTGCCCGTTGTAGGCTGTCCACACACATTACATGGTTGAGATTGGTATTGGGCTCCATGACAAGGTCGTAGTATCACGGTTCCTTTCATGGGATGCCCCTTCAAGGATGTCAGACTTCCCTCTAACGACTTGTGTTTAAACTTGGTGTTAATTTCAGCCTTTGCGTTTCCGTCACGTATCTTGTTCAACCATTGTTGACCCAAACACCCTTTTAAGGATAACTCCTGGGTGTTATTAGGTCATGCCATTACATCTGGCTTGCACTTGTGAGTACATTTAATTAACTGTATTGCCTTACGTTCTTGGCTGGTTAATTATCCTCTCCAGTGAGATTGATATCCCTAGTGATCATTCCGGGAGTTTCATCCCGTTCGTTGCATCTTAACATGTCCACATTTGGCATCTGCCTCACCATGTGTAGGCTGGGTATTTACTCCAGCTATTACGTTCATCCATCCGGATTCTTAAGACATATTCGATGTCTTTACTTATTAATCAGTGCACTTCACACTTCCAGATTCTTAAACATTTCCTTGCGAATAACTCGCTAATTCCTTTAGTCCTCTTAACTTAACTGGGTTCTTTTACTTCAACCATTCGATGGTAATCCATTGCTCTTGCCTGTCTTTCACTTCGGACCGTAGTATGGAGTCAACTACTTCCCATGTTCTAGACTCCACTCGTATACATACGTGGGGTACCCTTCTGATACATTGCTACTTACCCGACTAACCCATAAGAAGGTCTGTCAGGCCCACAAGCTCCTATCGGAGTGTGGACGTCCCACATTACTGTTGGTACACTCGTAGTGTCCGTCACACGCCTAGGTGAAGTATTCTGTTGTTAATTCCCTTATATTATCCCGTGATAATATGCATTCCGTGGTTCCCAAACTTAATCCAGGGAAAGTTTATCCACCGTTGTATTATTCTGAACTCAATCCATTCCTCGGGTCGTTACCCTTGGGTTTACCGGTTTCCATCCGGTTATTCGAAAGTAACTGGGTATAACTTACCTACCTTGTGGCACTAAGGCCGGTGTAGGTCTTCTGGTCTGGTTTAAAAAGAAGAATTAAAACAGGTTGAGTTTGAAAGAAAATTTGGTTTTGGAAAAAGAGTTGAAAATAAATTTAGGTTGAAAGAAAATTTTTGTGGCTTCACAACATTCTCTCGCCTTAACCAAGTCTAGCTTCTTGCTGACTGGTGTATTTCCAATTACAGAGGTCAGGCTGCTAAGCCTTTCCACAGTTATGATGATCTCACTTTACTTCATGGTACTTTACCAAGTACTTTATAGTTGCTAATAATTTGCCGCCAGCCTTGTTGTAGTAGCACTTGCCTTGGCAAGTGCGCCATGCTGACTAGCTACTGGTTCAATACACATCGGTTGCGGCACTACTTTGACCCGCTCTAACATCAGTGGCCTTGTCGGCCCTTACTTGATCTTACAGTCTTAACAACAATCTTCTGAGTACTTCTCACTGTCTTCACATGATAACCATTAACTAGGGTGTCTCCCATTCTAGGAGTCCCCTTTTTACTTAATATTATATCCTCCTCGCACAACGTTGTAGTTCCTTAATCCGGTTGGTATACCGTTGGTGTACTAGTTAACATTGTAGTCCCGTAGACGCTCGTCTCTGGTTTCATTACTTTGCTTCCTGCCTGTTGCACAGTTGGTGAGTTGCAAGCTGGTTGTCCTCGACTGCTCCGCATGTCGACCCAGGTTGCCGGAAATTCTATTTTTCTTACGCTTAAGATCCTTTACTTTTCACTACCTCAAGCGGCAGACATTGCTAAATTGGGAACCGTCTTCGGAATTCACGTCCTTCGGAATCTACCGTATGACAGGTTCTCTGTGCTTTAAGGACACTTAATAACAGCCAGATCGGGTATTCCCGAGTAAGAGAGGACTTTTCATCTCTTTGGCATTCTTTCCGAGTTATAAAATAGGGTTTGTGGAGGGCGGGATGGATATCGTAGGTATCCAGTACACACTGGTATTTCCTAACTTGCGTACTTCTCACTCTATCACTCAACCCTTAACCCAAAGCACTAAACTCTTAACTCGGTACTTCCTAAGCTCGGTAATTCAGTCATCAGAGCGATACTTCGCTCTGATACCACTTTTTGTAACACCCCAACTATAACAATACACTTAATCAACATATTGCAGCGGAATTCTCAACTCATAACAACACTTAACTCATTGGTGTTACACGCCGTTAGCCACCCACGTGGCTAACAAGGCTAACATACATACATCGCACCGGTCTGATGGACTAAACTCCCGAGCGACTACACATTAATCCCGTACCATGTCCAACATTCATTATACAATTACATTACAACTGTACCGAGTATCTTCCAACTAACGCCGATACAATTTTGGTCTTACTACACCTACAATACATCCACAATTTTCATGGCTACCACATACAACAACTACCCCGCCCTACTCTCGAACGGCTTCCAGTTCCTTGTACTTGAAACAGGAAAAAGAAGAAAGGGTGGCCCCCCAGGGTGCTCAGCACCTTTGCTGGTATGGTAATCCCACAACCCGCATGCTACCGGGCCACGCACAACTAATTGTCGTCTTAGCATGCGATTGATTTTATTTTTAACATACACAACTACACACATACTTCATGCTTAAAGGCAAACATCCATTAGTAGGACACAAACACAAGATTAGCATACACAACGTAACAACACACTTCACTTGATAACATACACACCACTTAGTTCCGTTCTTCTTGGAGAACATAAACTTTACTTAGGGAGTGCCGGGGTGATATAAGCCCGAGCACAACATACATACATTTTCTTTACTTAGGTGTGGTGGCCTCATATAGGACCGATCATACCTTACACAATTTCCCCCTAGCTCCAATAATGATGAGGTAGGTAAGCCTTGGTTAAGCTTGTGGGTGGTTGTAATTCAAGGAGGAAAAACAACCGTAACATAATAGAGAGAGAGTTGAAGCGAACTTAGGCATCAACACCCTACCAACATTAAACATGATTTCCCCCTAACCCGATTGGAAGTTGGGTAGGTAAGCTTTGGCTAAGCTAGTGGGAGGTCGAAATCCAATGAAGGAAAATAACCCTAACATAACAGGATGGGAGTTAATTCACATATATACATCAACTCCCAAACAAAACACGCAACCGGAACGACCGGATTCCTCACCATACATAACATATACATATTAGTTAAAGGTTCCTTTATGGAACTTATCACATACATACATCACATAGTGTTACTAACTCTGTTAGACACATAAGGGAAGTAACATCCCTTTCTAACAAACATGGATAACTGCATCCGATAACAACAACACACAAAACAAGGTCACATACTTCATACATAGTCACAACATACACAAACGCACGGATAGCCGTAGTTAGAACGTTCCCGTGGGTTGGGACGTTTACTCCGAATACCGATTCTCTTATGTGAACCTAAGGTCGGTTAACGATTACTTAACACATAATAAGGTTAAGCGGTATCGGAGTTAATTACGCCACAATAATGAATTACTATAAACTCATTTCATGCTTTATCTTGCAAGGTGGCAAACACACAGAAAAACACATTGACATACAAGCCGGTGTAATCCGGTAGGACACAGGTTGCAAGAAAACCATACCTTACACCATGGGTTACTCTACCGTGTTCCCGAGGGTTCACTCCAATGCGTCATCTCACGCTCCCCGGGTAGTTTTTGAACAACTGATAAATATTTCAAATGTTTTATTAACAACAAAATCTTACGGTATGTAAACATCTATTACTCCCGTACTTACCCCGTTATCCCGTTATTTCGGTTTAACTTAGTGTACTTAATTCCTTAACTTACTCACTCACTTCCAACACTTGTTTATACCTCATAGGACCTTTATAAGTCACCAAACAACTCCTAAACATCATCCAAGACCAATACCCATCAATCCCCCACCTTTTAGCCACTTAAAAACACATACGGGTGAATTCTGGGGGTGGTCCGGGACTTGGTCCGGACCCTAGGTCCCGGACCAATGTAGAAATCAACTCTCGGCCATAAATTCACTAGTGGTCCGGGACTTGGTCCTGGACTTAAGTCCCGGACCAATTCCTGCACTTACTCTCGGCTTGTTTTTTGATGCGGTCCGGGACTTGGTACATATCCTAGGTCCCGGACCCTACTAAAAACTACTATTGAGGTACTTTTTAAGCCCCAAATCCACCCTTAAACCACACTCAAACTTTCCCTAATCTTTATGCAAGTTTTTTACATAATTAATCTCCTCAAAACATACTCTAAACCACTACAAATCCTTGGCTTAATCCACCACCCAATTCTTGCTCAAATTCAACAAACTCACTTCACATTCTTGCATTTTGCACACTAGTGCATTCCTATTTCCTTTTGATAGTTCTTACCTTCTACCAATCTCACCAAAACCATCAATGACCATTATAAATCATTCCTACATAAATGCACTTCTAAAACCCACATTCAATCTTCGTTTCACCAATTACAAACACCAACTCTTTTCCTTGAAATTCCAAGTTACCTAGCACCATTATGCTACAGATTTGTACTCTCTTATCATTAAACATCCCATTTGAATACCTAAGTTCTCTCATCCATCAACCATCATCAAACATCATCTTTCTACCAAAATTTTGCCATAATCTCCCCATAAACTTTACACATCCATCCTCATCAACTTTCATCCTTCCCATCCCTAATCTAGCCAAACCCTTTCAAGGGTCCTAACAGCACATAACAAAATCCTCAAATTCACCAACAACAACAACAACACAATCACCAAAATCTTCATAATCTCAATAACCACATTATCAATCACAAACTCACAACATTTGGCTCTTAAGGCCCTCAACTCAACATTAATTCACAAACCTCTCCAAACCAATTAAACACATTTTCAACATATATTTCAATCCATCATTTTGGGTCCATTACTTTGTTTACCCACCCCAAACACTTAAACAATTATAAACAAGGTTCAAGGTGGATTCCTTACCTTAATTTCACAAGTCTCTTTAATTCTCTTCTTGCTCCTCATCTCTTCCAAAGTCGGTTAAAAGGGTGTGGAGTTTCCAAGCTCACCCCAACATCCAAGAACACAAAACACACTCAATTAATTATCTAAACCCTTAGAAAACTCAATTCAATCAAGGGCTTAGAACACAAGTTAGGGTTTACCTTTTTGAAGCTTTTAAGAGGGATTCTCTCCCTTGAATCAAGAAGGGAATTACTCCACCATTGAAGGATTAATTTGGAGCTCAAGAACAAGAAGAAAAACAAGGTATCAAAATGGTGAAAAATCGATTACACCAAGAGGTGAATGAAAGATGACTTTTTCTTGGGAATTTTTACCTTAGAATGAAGAGGAGACTCCAAGCTTCACAATGGTGTGCTTTTCTCTTCAAATGGGGAAAACCCATGGAGATGAAACTCATCCTTTTCGAATTTTGAAAAGAGGGAATGATAGAGGAGGATGCGGGGATTACAAATATGTAATTATTTTTGAGTTTGGAGCATGAATAGAGCTTGTACAAGGAGAGGAAGTGAGGCTGCCATGGAGGAGCTTCAAAACGCCATACTTGGCTGGAGGAAGAAGGAGAGTTCAGATGGGGGGGGGAAACGTGAGTGAGAGAATAGGAATGGGAGAGAGAGAGTGTTAAAGTGATTTGTACTTTTCTCTCTACTTTTTGCTTTTCTCTTTCTTTTCTTTTCTCTTTCTTTTCTTTTCTTTCTTGTTTACTAGTAAAAGAGAGGGGAGGCTGCTTACTAGTTACAAAACCGGCCCCACTACTATAATACCAGCTGGAGCGTTTTTCAGTTTTTACAGAAAATGCTCGTTAATTTACCCGGTTTCAGCACTATTCGCTAACCGGGCCCGTTTCTTGGATTTTTCTCGTTTCTTAAATTTTGATAGCCCTTAGGCTTCCATTAACGTTTCATTATAGTTATATATTTGACTATAATTTTTACGGGGTCGTTTAACTGTTTAAAGTCACGTTTTCGGATTTCCTCGAAAAACGCGCTTTAAGACTCCGTTAGCGTTTTAACGCATTGTTTGGATCCGTTTTCTTCGGGAATTTTTCCCACATGTTCTTAGTGTATAGTTAAGGTATAAAAATATATTTATAACCCTAATGAAGGTTAT
Organism: Limonium bicolor; assembly: GCA_023374045.1. NCBI lineage: Eukaryota > Viridiplantae > Streptophyta > Magnoliopsida > Caryophyllales > Plumbaginaceae > Limonium > Limonium bicolor. The sequence continues at coordinate 292,976,527 of CM041779.1, forward strand.
ATGCCTCCTAAAATAATTAAAAACGCGTTTTCACGTTTTGTGACTTTTACGCATTTTCTTTTTCTTTTTGGTTTTTATTTTCTTCACCAATTGAAATACCCCAAACCTTGATATGTGGTTTAAATATCAAATTATGGTATGTAAAGGCTAAAAAGTGCCTTAGTAACATCAGTGAACAATTTAAACCATAATAAATGCAATAAAACGTTAAGACACAGTTTGGGCAAAAACATGCTCTAAGCTATGAGTGAACTTGGTTAGGACCCAAAGAGCCTACCAGACTTATAACATTTAATTATGATTAAATAAGGCTAAATAAGTCCTTAGGAAACTTTGGTAGACAATGAAACCAAACAAAACACAAGGTAATACCTTAAAGTCAATATGAGCAAAAATGTGCTCTAAGCTTGGGATAAATGTGTATAAGGCCTAATGGTCATACCTATACCTTACTTATATGTTAATGAACATATTAAATCAATTACTAAAGAAAACCAAGCTTGAAAACAAGTTAAAACACAAAATGTGCTTTAAGGAGTCTTAAAGCACGTTTTTGAAAAATTGTCTTGTAAATGAGTTTTGAATGGCTAAATGTCCATCGTTACTCTTTAATTAACATGTGTACTATATAGTATCACATTTGGGTGGCCATATTAGTGGGAAATCAAAAATTTCACTTCTATGTGCCTTGTATTTGTGAATAGTAATTTTTACAAGCTAGTTTGTAACATATAATGTTATAAGTAATTAAATTGGTCAACAAAGACCAAAACACCCTCCTAGGCATAATGGTGGCCGGTTTTTTTGAGGAGTCACCAAGTATGTTAAATTGTCAAGTAAATAAATGTGACTCATAGTTACTATTTGCTTTAAGACTTAAATATCTTCAAAAGTAAGTTCTATCTTCATTCTCCCTTCCTTTCCTCCATTTCACACGGTTCCAACTCCTTCTTCCTCTCTTCTTCTTGTTCTCTCTCGGTAATATATCACTACAACCATGGAAGTCCATCTTTGACCACATGTAAAACCTAGCTCACTTAACCAAATCAAAAAACAAACACCACCATTTTCTTAGTTAAGCCAAGCTCTACAATCTTGTCCTTTCAAAACTTCAAAACCTCCATTTCGGTGCCAAGAGAAACCACCATGGGAGGAGCTTGAGCTCATCTTTTCACATATTCTTGTTCTCCTTTGCTTCAAGGTAAGGAAACTCAAAGAAAATCCATGTTTCCTCCATGTTTTGTTGTTGTCCGAAAATTCACCTCACCATGGTGTATTTATCTTGCTTGTTTTAGCTTCATTTGGATCTTCCAAGGGCTAGGAGGAGTCCTCTCTTGATACTTATTCAAGTTCTCTTCCAATTCCAAGGTAAACAATTACCTTAATGTGTTAAAACAATATGTGTAACTAGGGTTTACAATGAGATGAAGCATAATGCTTGAATACTCATTCTATTGTTTGTATAATGTTTAGAAGTTGACAAACAACCAAACACCCCACCGGTTTTACAAGGAAACAAGAAAGAAGTTTGTGAGGAAAAAGGTAAACAAACTATCTCAATGTAGTTTAAATGCCTTAGGAAAATGAGCTTGATTTGCTTGATAAAACACCTAAGGAGCCAATGGTGAGTGACCTAGTAAAATGTTCTCAAGGAGACTAGTAAAAGAACATATGTTTTGGTGTATGTATTTGCAGGTCAAAGGCATGATTTATGTGGGAAATTCAGTGTTTAAGGTTTATGCAATTTAAGGGCCTAAGAGCCATGCATTTAAGGGCCTAAGTGCCAAGCAATTTAAGTTATGCACTATATTGTGATGTAGTGCTTGATGTGTGAAGTTTGTGTATAAGAATGTGTTTGATGGATTTTAGGTGTTTTGAATGAAATAAGGTAAAAACCTAAGTGTTTGGATGTGAGTATATACTAGAAGCTATGGCCAAATTTGGGAAATGTGTAAGAAGTTCTAAGTGTTTTAAGTGAGTGTTGGTGAACTAGGAAGTGTTAAAGGTGAATGAATGTTTACTTGAGAAGAAAACATGTGTTAAGGTGGTTTGGAGTGATGCAAGGATTTAGGTGTTGTCTTGGAAGTTCTAGGAATTCAATGTGTGTTTTGTAAATGTATTAAAGTCTCGGAGAAGTTGTTTAAGGTTTAGGTGATGTTGATATTCAAGGAATAAGAGATGTTTAGGTATAATGTGAAAAAGGAGATTTAGTTAGTAAGAAAAGAAGTTGAGAGATGATGATAAGGTAGAGGATACACCTTGGTATTTTGGTCATTATAGGTGAAATGCCACCTAGAAATCATAAGGAGAAAACATTGTAAGTGTTAGGAATTTTGTGGAGATATAAGTAAAGGTTTAAGGAATTAGGAAAAATAGTTTTGTGAGTGTTTAAGAATATCTTAAGTGTTTGAAGTGCCAAATGATGTTAGGACACATTAAGAGGCCTTAGGAGAAGTTTGGTGAAGATTTGACAAAGTTTGGGTAAGTTTAGGAGGCGACCGACCCAGGGGCCGACCCAGTTTGGGTCGGTCGAGCCTCTGTAAAATGTTTGGAATGTGTTCGGTAATGGTCCGACCCAAAAGGGTGGGTCGACATGGGTCGGTCGTCAAGTTACAAAGGTGGAAAAATGTTCGCACATGGACCGACCCAGAATGGTGGGTCGGACGTGGGTCGGACGGGCATGTTTGTAAGGAAGTAAAAGGGTCCTGTAATGGACCGACCCAGCTGTGGGTCGGTCGGTGGGTCGGTCGGACCAAGAACATGGTTTAAGGTTATGAAATGATATGAGATGATGGGGATTGGTAGGTAATGATGTTGTAAGGTTGTTAAGGACATGATAAGTGAGTTTTAATGGTGATTAAGTGGGTGAAAGGTTGTAATAAATGTGAAAGTAAAACAAGTTAAAATGTAAAGTTATTTAACCAAGTTAACGGGGAAAAGTTATAAGCGTTAGACTTTAAACAAACATGTTACCCCAATGTTAATAAAAACACGTGTGATGTTAACAGTTGTTCGAGAATTGCTCGAGGAACATAAATGGACAGGATAAGTGGACTCCGGTGACAGGTATGGTTTTCTTGCAACCTGTGTCCTATCGGATTACACCGGCTTGTATGCCAATGTGTTTTTTTTGTATGTTTGCCACGTTATGAGATAAATCATGAAACGAGTTTACAGTCGTTATTGTTACTGTATGTTTACGTGCCGATACCGGTAACCTCCAATGCGCTTGAAGGGCTAGTTAACCACTATTAGGTAAACGTAGGAGAACGGTATCCGGTAACAACGTTTCCGACTTAAGGAACGTTCTAACCACGGCTATGCGTGAGTTGGTTATGTGATGTTTGTGTGTGGTGTTGTATGTGAATGTATGACTCTCTTTTCCCTTGTTATGTCTGACAAGACTTAACTCAATGTTTGTGAATGTTAATAAAGTTCAAAGATGAACTTCTAATAAGTGCTAACGGGGGGAATGAGGAGTCCGGTCTGTTCCGGCCACGCGTGTGAGTATGGGGGTCGTTGTCATATCAGGTTCGATCCTCTCTGTATGTTATGGTTGTTTTCCAATTTGGTTCCCAACCTTCCCTTTAGCTTAACCAAGGCTATTACTGACTCACGTCGGGCCACAGGGCATACTATTGTTATGTTTGTTTCGGTGTGCTTGGATCACTATATCCGAGACACCTTGTGTTAAGTTAACCGTCCATTTAACGAGACGGTAACGAGTTATGTAACGAGCTTATCATGAGACTGGCAACAATCTCTAGGCTCACCAGTGTGTTGGTGATGTTTGGGTCGGTTCCTAAGAGAACCATTCCCGTTGTGTTATGTGTTTTGTTGTGATGCAATATTTATTGCGGTGTTATGTTGTGCACACGGAAACGTGCAAAGTGTTGTTAAGTGTTGTTACGTATGTATGTTAATGTTGTAAAATGTGAAGTGTGTGGATCATGGAAATGATTCCAAGTTTGTGAAAGAGGCATTTAAGGATAACCCGACTTAAGGGTATGTGTCGTCTATTAAGGAAGTAGCTCCATTGGAGGAGAAACACTCTAGGGATGATGAATACCATGGGTGATTTATTAGTAGGAGTATTATCCGTTTGTTGAGCCCATTGAGGCGAAATGTTAAATGTTTGTGTTTTGTTACATGTATGATTTAAATATAATCAACTGCATGTTAAGACGACAAGTAGTTGTGCGTGGCCCGATAGCATGTGGGCTGCGGGATTACCATACCAGCAAAGGTGCTGAGCCCCTTGGGGCCACCCCTTTCTCTTCTTTTCTTATTTCAGGTACAGAGAGCTGGAAGCCGTCCGAGAGTAAGACGGGGTAGACATTGTACATGGGTATTCACTTAAGTATATATATACAGTAGGTGTAGTAAGACCGATATTGTTGTCGGCACCAGTTATAAATACTCGGTATAGTGGTAAGGTGTATATTATTGTTGTTTTAATGGAAGGGATACTAATGTATAGTTGCTCGGGAATTTAGCCCATCAGACCGGTACATTGTGTATGTATTAGCCTTGTTAGCCACGTGGGTGGCTAACGGCGTGTAACACCAACAAGTTAAGTAAGTGTGAGGTTGTTCTTCCGCTGCAGTTTGTTGTAAGTATGTTAATGTTGGATGGGGTGTTACAAAAAGTGGTATCAGAGCGAAGTATCGCTCTGATGACTGAACTACCGAGCTTAGGAAGTACCGAGTTAGGATTTAAGTACTTTGGGTTAAGGGTTGAGTGATAGCGTGAGAGATACGCTAGATAGGAATTACCAGTGTGTACTGGAAACCTACAATATCATCCCACCCTCCACAATCCCTGTTTGATAACTTGGGAAAGAACGCCAGAGAGATGGAAGTCCTCTCTTACTCGGGAATACCCGATCTGGCTGTTATTAAATACCTTTAGGGTACGGAGAACCTGTCATACGGTAGATCCCGAAAACTGGGAATCCCGGAGACGGTCTCCATCTGAACAATGTTGACCGCATTCCATAGCGATGAATGAAGGATCTTGTGTATTGGAGAATAGAATTTCCGGCAACCTGGGTCGACATGCAGAGCAGTCGAGAATAACCAGCTTGCAACGCACCTACCGTGCAACAGGCAAGAAATGGATTAATAACAACCGAGACAAGTGTCTACGGGACCACAGTTGATAAACAAAACACCAACGGTATACCAATTGACAAAGGAACTACAACGTAGTGCCCAAACAAGAGACAAGTCTCAGTAACCACGACAAGTGCGTGGAACGGGCTATAAAGAGAATACGACACAAAAAAAAAGAGGGACTCCCAGAATGGGAAATACCCTAGTTAATGATTACTATGTGAATACAGTGAGAATTCACCTAGACAAGTTATTATCAAGACAGTGAGATCAGTGAGGGCCAACAAGGCCACTGATGACAGTGCGGGTAAAAACAATACCACAACCGGTATGTGTTAAACTGATAGCCAGTTAGCATGGCGCACTTGCCATAGCAAGTGCTGCTATAATAGGGCTGTTCGGGAAATTTATAACTACTACAAGCACTTAGTAAAGTACCACGAAGTTAGGTGTGAACATTATAACCATGGAAGGGCTTAACAGCCTGACCTTTGTAATTGGAAGTACACCAGTCAGCAAGAGCTAGACCTGGTTAAGGTAAGAAGATGTTGTGAAACCGTGAAAATTTTTCTTTCAACCCAGATTTATTCAAACCCTTTTCTTTTCAAAACCGGATTTTCTTTCAAACCAACACTTCTTTCCAACCTTCTTTTAAACCAAACCAGTAAAACCAAGGACAGTTGACAAGGATACAACAATGGATAAACTTTCCCTCGATTAAGTTCGGGAAGCAGGGAATGAATATTGTCACGGGACAATATAAGGGGGTTGACAACAGAATACTTCACCTAGGCGTGTGACGGACACTACAAGTGTACCAACTGTGTTGTGGGACGACCGCACTCCGATAGGAGCATGTGGGCCTGACAGACCTACTTATGGGTTAGTTGGGTAAGTAGTAATGTATCAGTATGATACCCCATATATGTATACGAGTAGAGTCCGAAACACGGGAAGTAGTCGACTCCGTCTACGGTCAGCAGTATAAATCAAACTAAAGCTAGAGATTACAAGGAATGATTGAAGTTAAGTGACTCAGTTGAGGTAACCAGACTAAAGGAGTCAGTGAATTCATTTTCAAGGAAATGTTTTAAGAGTTAGGAAGTGCGATGGGCACAACTGTTATGTAAAGACACCACATATGTCTTAAGGATCCTTAGGGATAAACATTATAGCTGGAACGGAGACTCAGCCTATGCATGGCAAGGCAGATGCCTAATGTGGACACATTAATGTGCAATGAACGGGATGAAAATTCCCAGAATGAGTACCTACACTACCAGGAAATGTTAATCTTCACAGAAGAAGATAATAACCAGTAAAGAACGCGAAAGGCGTAGCTAACGGAATGTACCAATAAGTGTGAGCCAAATGTAAAGGCATAACTTAACTACACCCAGGAGCAATCCTTGAAGGGTGTTCACATCAACAATTGTTGAATGAAATGCATGACAGAAGCACAAGGGTTGAAACTAACACACAGTTTAGACATAAGTTGTCAGGAGACGGACTGACAAACCTAAGGGGCATCCCATGAAAGGAAACGTGATGCAACGACCTTGTAATATTGTACAGAGAAGTACATGTGTGTGGACAGCCTATAATGAGCCCAGCTCAAGGCAAATAAGGCTTATAATCCAAAAGCAGGATATATCATATAAATTCAATTGATTGTAGAAGTTTGTGTTGTATAAGTGAATAGAGTGGTAAACGAACCACTGCATTAAGAGTGGGGATACCTCTCGACATTGTGACACCGCAGGAGCGGTAGTTATGTAAATCAAGTTCAAGAAATATGTTAAGGATGGACGATGTTATTATTGAAAAAGAGCAGTTAGCTTGATAGCAAGTGTGTATAAAGTGAAACACCGAGCTGAATAATGCCGGTTTGTGACTCGAATGGTCGATGCTCAAGGAGCATTCAGTAGTCATCCAAATGAGGATGAACCATAATATGAATAATGTAAATTTATGTGTGGAAGTTAATGTGACAGTAAATACTATGTGAGTTAGTGTTATACAATAAGTAAGAGCACGGTGCGCAACAAGCGACCGTTGTATAAATGTTGTTAAACGAAAACGTAACAGATAAGGTCAGTTATGAGATAAACTCAGTGGAGATGCAAGATAAGTGATGTTAAACAAACTGAGCAATAAGCCAGTGGTAGGTACTGTGTAATGAGGAACTCAGTGTGAATTCCATGGCGAATCGCATAAGGGATTTACTGTCAAGAGTTTACGCCTCTGCACTCTGTATGACTGAGTGTTTTGGTATTGCACTTGTGCAGTAATGATCGAATGAGATAGCTAGGAATTGGAAACATGTTGATTGTGGACGAATAATGTTATAAAGGCCGATGCATAGGAAATGCAAGGCCGCACCAATAAAGAGTACTTGTACGAAACCGAATGCGAAAACATGATTAACAGTAAGTGACTACAGTAGCACTAACTACCAAAGATCGGTATGGAATATACCCCAAATATTGGAAATAGCAGAGAGAGCACTACACACTGGGTAGTAGCTCAATCTCAACCGACAGTAAGTCGGAAGGGAACAAGTCAATCATTGTGAAATACATAGCTGTATACACAGTAAATTATCATGGAAGTGGACGGAAACTTGTGAAACTCACCGAATCCGCTCAGGGTAAAAGATACCGTGCGTCGGTTGAGAAACCATTGTTACCAAGATGAAGGTGACAGTTGGGGATGTACAATACAGTAAGAATAACAAAAAGGAGCAATTGAGCTCTACAGTTATTAGAGTTTCGCAGCAGAAACTAGTGAACCAGTGATTCAAATGCACAATGTGAATAACGAATATGAGTGGATGGCTAATTACTAACGCCTAAAAGCCTCGCAGGCCAGGACCGAAACCGGTTATGAGTTATAACTCCAATGCGAATTCTTGGTTTAGGGACTAAACCGCCAAAATGGTTAAGATCCTCTAATCAGAATCCATTGTGTAATAGACCGCGTGGAAGTTAAAACACTTCACGACGGCAGAACATTTAACTAATGTTTAGTGACTGATTACGTGGGCGTAATCCCTTTTAAGGGGGGGTAGAGCGCAAAACCACTTGGTGTATATTACCGTACAAGTGTACGTAGTGTATGTGACTCATATTGTGCATAGCACAAAATTATTGTTTGTTTTGATGATTGGCGTGTGTGTTACGTAAACATACACATTCATTCATGGATTAATTGTGGTAATTGCGCACAGATGATGCGAATACCATTGTGATAAGTGTGTGTATTTGTTAACAGTTGTGTGTGATAGTACAAGTATGGGGAGTAGATAAACTCCCGGGGGAACAAAAGCCCCGACAGTGTATAAATGTAAAATCAGGTGTGTTGTATTTTGATAAAATATATGTATATATTATATATGTCTACTTAATAGTGATGCATGAAAGGGCATGATACCGACATAGAACCTAGTGAGAATAAGATTCCCTAGGCAACAGGATTAAAAGTAAATGGAAGTAACTGATAGACAGAGTTCTATCCTTTGGAGATGTTGTGATCATGACTAGAATGATTCGAAAGATAGAAAATTGGAAATGAGTGACTTACTTGATGCTTGAAAATGAAGTGGGAGGTGGAACTTGATTTGCATGTGATCAAGGGAAGCCGAACACAAATTGGAGTGGAAGGATAGTTCAACACTGATGCTGATCACATCAGGGTTGGATGACTCTTGAAACTCCCTATAAGTGGTCACAGATAACCACGCTAAGAAAAGAAGCAAAGAGCTTAAGTTGGACTTGGAGTTGTGTGTGTTTTCAAAAGGATTTTAAATTGGTATTTATAAAACGTTGATGGATACTTTACATAATTAAAGTCTTCTTACTTAACCTCATAAGGAAATTTTAAACTTATGTGATTGTTTTAATCTCCTAAAGGCACGGGGACGGAAGGTGTCCATCGCGACCGTGTTCTGCGGGATCACAGTGTATATCAAGGATATTTTTGATTGCTATACATGCTCTGACATGTTGGGTGGTATGTATAATGGATGTTGTTTTGACTTGGATTTCCTAAAGTGTATACTATCAAGGCCTATGAGTCTAAATGTGTGGTGTTACATAGACCTATGTGTCTAAGGACTGTTATGTTACCAGGACCTATGTGTCCAAATGTTGTTATGTTACCCAAGACCAGTGAGTCAAAGGAGTTGTTATGTATGTGTAAGTGTTGTTAAGATACCCGGACCATAGAGTCCGAGGTTATCATGTGGATATGTTATGTTGTGTGGATGTGAATGTGTTGCCCGGACCATCAAGTCCGAGGTTGTGATGTGAAGTGTGTTTGGTTATGGAAGTTTATTTCCAAGTAATTCCCGTATTCTGATTTAATGATGTGTGGGAAAGTGTGAACTTCGAGGACGAAGTTCTTTTAAGGGGGGTAGATTGAAATACCCCAAACCTTGATATGTGGTTTAAATATCAAATTATGGTATGTAAAGGCTAAAAAGTGCCTTAGTAACATCAGTGAACAATTTAAACCATAATAAATGCAATAAAACGTTAAGACACAGTTTGGGCAAAAACATGCTCTAAGCTATGAGTGAACTTGGTTAGGACCCAAAGAGCCTACCAAGACTTTATAACATTTAATTATGATTAAATAAGGCTAAATAAGTCCTTAGGAAACTTTGGTAGACAATGAAACCAAACAAAACACAAGGTAATACCTTAAAGTCAATATGAGCAAAATGTGCTCTAAGCTTGGGATAAATGTGTATAAGGCCTAATGGTCATACCTATACCTTACTTATATGTTAATGAACATATTAAATCAATTACTAAAGAAAACCAAGCTTGAAAACAAGTTAAAACACAAAATGTGCTTTAAGGAGTCTTAAAGCACGTTTTTGAAAAATTGTCTTGTAAATGAGTTTTGAATGGCTAAATGTCCATCGTTACTCTTAATTAACAGTGTACTATATAGTATCACATTTGGGTGGCCATATTAGTGGGAAATCAAAAATTTCACTTCTATGTGCCTTGTATTTGTGAATAGTAATTTTTACAAGCTAGTTTGTAACATATAATGTTTATAAGTAATTAAATTGGTCAACAAAGACCAAAACACCCTCCTAGGCATAATGGTGGCCGGTTTTTTGTAGTGAGGAGTCACCAAGTATGTTAAATTGTCAAGTAATAAATGTGACTCATAGTTACTATTTGCTTTAGACTTAAATATCTTCAAAAGTAAGTTCTATCTTCATTCTCCCTTCCTTTCCTCCATTTCACACGGTTTCCAACTCCTTCTTCCTCTCTTCTTCTTGTTCTCTCTCGGTAATATATCACTACAACCATGGAAGTCCATCTTTGACCACATGTAAAACCTAGCTCACTTAACCAAATCAAAAAACAAACACCACCATTTTCTTAGTTAAGCCAAGCTCTACAATCTTGTCCTTTCAAAACTTCAAAACCTCCATTTCGGTGCCAAGAGAAACCACCATGGGAGGAGCTTGAGCTCATCTTTTCACATATTCTTGTTCTCCTTTGCTTCAAGGTAAGGAAACTCAAAGAAAATCCATGTTTCCTCCATGTTTTGTTGTTGTCCGAAAATTCACCTCACCATGGTGTATTTATCTTGCTTGTTTTAGCTTCATTTGGATCTTCCAAGGGCTAGGAGGAGTCCTCTCTTGATACTTATTCAAGTTCTCTTCCAATTCCAAGGTAAAACAATTACCTTAATGTGTTAAAACAATATGTGTAACTAGGGTTTACAATGAGATGAAGCATAATGCTTGAATACTCATTCTATTGTTTGTATAATGTTTAGAAGTTGACAAACAACCAAACACCCCACCGGTTTTACAAGGAAACAAGAAAGAAGTTTGTGAGGAAAAAGAGGTAAACAAACTATCTCAATGTAGTTTAAATGCCTTAGGAAAATGAGCTTGATTTGCTTGATAAAACACCTAAGGAGCCAATGGTGAGTGACCTAGTAAAATGTTCTCAAGGAGACTAGTAAAAGAACATATGTTTTGGTGTATGTATTTGCAGGTCAAAGGCATGATTTATGTGGGAAATTCAGTGTTTAAGGTTTATGCAATTTAAGGGCCTAAGAGCCATGCATTTAAGGGCCTAAGTGCCAAGCAATTTAAGTTATGCACTATATTGTGATGTAGTGCTTGATGTGTGAAGTTTGTGTATAAGAATGTGTTTGATGGATTTTAGGTGTTTTGAATGAAATAAGGTAAAAACCTAAGTGTTTGGATGTGAGTATATACTAGAGAAGCTATGGCCAAATTTGGGAAATGTGTAAGAAGTTCTAAGTGTTTTAAGTGAGTGTTGGTGAACTAGGAAGTGTTAAAGGTGAATGAATGTTTACTTGAGAAGAAAACATGTGTTAAGGTGGTTTGGAGTGATGCAAGGATTTAGGTGTTGTCTTGGAAGTTCTAGGAATTCAATGTGTGTTTTGTAAATGTATTAAAGTCTCGGAGAAGTTGTTTAAGGTTTAGGTGATGTTGATATTCAAGGAATAAGAGATGTTTAGGTATAATGTGAAAAAGGAGATTTAGTTAGTAAGAAAAGAAGTTGAGAGATGATGATAAGGTGTAGAGGATACACCTTGGTATTTTGGTCATTATAGGTGAAATGCCACCTAGAAATCATAAGGAGAAAACATTGTAAGTGTTAGGAATTTTGTGGAGATATAAGTAAAGGTTTAAGGAATTAGGAAAAATAGTTTTGTGAGTGTTTAAGAATATCTTAAGGGTGTGTTTGAAGTGCCAAATGATGTTAGGACACATTAAGAGGCCTTAGGAGAAGTTTGGTGAAGATTTGACAAAGTTTGGGTAAGTTTAGGAGGCGACCGACCCAGGGGCCGACCCAGTTTGTGGGTCGGTCGAGCCTCTGTAAAATGTTTGGAATGTGTTCGGTAATGGTCCGACCCAAAAGGGGGGTCGGACATGGGTCGGTCGGTCAAGTTACAAAGGTGGAAAAATGTTCGCACATGGACCGACCCAAATGGTGGGTCGGACGTGGGTCGGACGGGCATGTTTGTAAGGAAGTAAAAGGGTCCTGTAATGGACCGACCCAGCTGTGGGTCGGTCGGTGGGTCGGTCGGACCAAGAACATGGTTTAAGGTTATGAAATGATATGAGATGATGGGGATTGGTAGGTAATGATGTTGTAAGGTTGTTAAGGACATGATAAGTGAGTTTTAATGGTGATTAAGTGGGTGAAAGGTTGTAATAAATGTGAAAGTAAAACAAGTTAAAATGTAAAGTTATTTAACCAAGTTAACGGGGAAAAGTTATAAGCGTTAGACTTTAAACAAACATGTTACCCCAATGTTAATAAAAACACGTGTGATGTTAACAGTTGTTCGAGAATTGCTCGAGGAACATAAATGGACAGGATAAGTGGACTCCGGTGACAGGTATGGTTTTCTTGCAACCTGTGTCCTATCGGATTACACCGGCTTGTATGCCAATGTGTTTTTTTTGTATGTTTGCCACGTTATGAGATAAATCATGAAACGAGTTTACAGTCGTTATTGTTACTGTATGTTTACGTGCCGATACCGGTAACCTCCAATGCGCTTGAAGGGCTAGTTAACCACTATTAGGTAAACGTAGGAGAACGGTATCCGGTAACAACGTTTCCGACTTAAGGAACGTTCTAACCACGGCTATGCGTGAGTTGGTTATGTGATGTTTGTGTGTGGTGTTGTATGTGAATGTATGACTCTCTTTTCCCTTGTGTATGTCTGACAAGACTTAACTCAATGTTTGTGAATGTTTAATAAAGTTCAAAGATGAACTTCTAATAAGTGCTAACGGGGGGAATGAGGAGTCCGGTCTGTTCCGGCCACGCGTGTGAGTATGGGGGTCGTTGTCATATCAGGTTCGATCCTCTCTGTATGTTATGGTTGTTTTCCAATTTGGTTCCCAACCTTCCCTTTAGCTTAACCAAGGCTATTACTGACTCACGTCGGGCCACAGGGGCATACTATTGTTATGTTTGTTTCGGTGTGCTTGGATCACTATATCCGAGACACCTTGTGTTAAGTTAACCGTCCATTTAACGAGACGGTAACGAGTTATGTAACGAGCTTATCATGAGACTGGCAACAATCTCTAGGCTCACCAGTGTGTTGGTGATGTTTGGGTCGGTTCCTAAGAGAACCATTCCCGTTGTGTTATGTGTTTTGTTGTGATGCAATATTTATTGCGGTGTTATGTTGTGCACACGGAAACGTGCAAAGTGTTGTTAAGTGTTGTTACGTAGTGTATGTTAATGTTGTAAAATGTGAAGTGTGTGGATCATGGAAATGATTCCAAGTTTGTGAAAGAGGCATTTAAGGATAACCCGACTTAAGGGTATGTGTCGTCTATTAAGGAAGTAGCTCCATTGGAGGAGAAACACTCTAGGGATGATGAATACCATGGGTGATTTATTAAGTAGGAGGTATTATCCGTTTGTTGAGCCCATTGAGGCGAAATGTTAAATGTTGTGTGTTTATTGTTACATGTATGATTTAAATATAATCAACTGCATGTTAAGACGACAAGTAGTTGTGCGTGGCCCGATAGCATGTGGGCTGCGGGATTACCATACCAGCAAAGGTGCTGAGCCCCTTGGGGCCACCCCTTTCTCTTCTTTTCTTATTTCAGGTACAGAGAGCTGGAAGCCGTCCGAGAGTAAGACGGGGTAGACATTGTACATGGGTATTCACTTAAGTATATATATACAGTAGGTGTAGTAAGACCGATATTGTTGTCGGCACCAGTTATAAATACTCGGTATAGTTGGTAAGGTGTATATTATTGTTGTTGTTAATGGAAGGGATACTAATGTATAGTTGCTCGGGAATTTAGCCCATCAGACCGGTACATTGTGTATGTATTAGCCTTGTTAGCCACGTGGGTGGCTAACGGCGTGTAACACCAACAAGTTAAGTAATGTGATGAGGTTGTTCTTCCGCTGCAGTTTGTTGTAAGTATGTTAATGTTGGATGGGGTGTTACACCAATGATCTTAAGGACTTAATTAGCCTTAGAAAATAATAATTACACATTTAATTAACACATTAAGGTTTGGGGTATTTCACCAGTAATACCCAGGAGCGATCCATAAAGGGTATCAAGTCAACACAGTTGAACGAGATGTCGTGGTAAGATCACCACAATTGGAATGAACATCCAGTTAGAACACCGAAGGGATCCCACTTGACAGGGGATACCCACAATTAATAAATGGTATCGATCAATACCAAGATACAAAAAGGGTCTCCAACAAACATAAGCGTGATGCGACGATCTTGTTATGGAGCCCAGTATCACCTTCAAATCCAGCGATGGCTTACGGAGAAATAATCACTTGGAAATAGCCTATGATGAGCAGAGCTCTAGGCGATATGGCTAGTATGCCATGAAACTGTTACCATACACAACCCAACGGTTGCAAAACCCATTGTAAACCATATGGAAAGTGGTCAAGGATGACACCAATAAAATTTTAATGACCAACGAGCAAGGATACCCCTCATAAATGTGAGACCACGAGAGCGGTGATCACATGGATCCCAAGAAGGGGATACCGTCAACAAATGTCTGAAAATATATCCCTTTTAGAACTACTAATGTGGTGAAGCTTGAGCCTACAAATACAGCCAAGCAATGCAAAATAAGCATCAACAACAATTATTGACAACCCAGGGAGTAATCGGTTCAGGAGGAACACGCTATGTGGGAATGTAAAGTATAAGTAAATGACGCTCGAGGAGCTCAGACGTATAAACATCAAACCGTGATATAAATAGTGGAAATGCATGAGCTGAAGCTAGCAACAGCGGATGCCATGTAAACCAATACTGTGGAATCCGTAAGAACATGGTGCGCAGCAGGCGACCAACGTATGCGAATAATCACCCAATGCTATGGAGTTGTTAATACAAGATGGTAGACAGACCAGGCAACAAGCCAGGAGTCTGCACCAAATGATGAAGCACCACCTGAAGGAGTAACGATCATTCCTATTGCGATCTCATAACAGAGTTAATGCCAAGAGTTTACGCCTCTACACTCTGTAGGACTGAGTGTTTTGGTATTGCACTTGTGCAGTTAATGATCTGGTGGGATAGCTAGGAATATAAAAAATGTAAATCGTGGTAAATTCTTCATTTCACCAACGAACATGGCATAAACCATTTAAGTAAAGCTTAGAAACAAACCGTGCGGCCCAAGGCTAAATAAGCACGAGGAGTGTGAAACACACAGACAATCACAAGATGTGAATTCCATTGGAATAAAAGTGAAAGGAGACGTAAGAAAGTCATAAGGACCGACACATAGAAAATGCAAGGTCACACAACTAAAGAACACTTGTACTGAACCAGAGAAACTGGCATAATTCAGAATCCACTGATAACAGAGGAAGCACTACAACTAAGTAGTGGCTTAACCTCACCTGATAATAAGTCGGAGGACCAAGTGAATGATCACTACAAAATACAACAGTATACGTATAGATTGCCAGATAGCCAGTTATAAATCAAAAACTCATTGAGCTCGCGCACGGTAAAAGAATACCACGCTTGATGGAATAAACCTTATTCCCACAATAAGAGGGATAAAAAGGTGATGTATAGCACGTTTAAGATAACAAAAAGGGGCGAATAACCCAAGCTATCAGGGTCGCGCAGTAGAAGCTAGTGGGCCCAGAATTCTAAGTGAAATACACCTAATGAATAAGAGGTTAATCATCAATGCCTTAAAGCCATTTAAGCTAGACCAAACCGAGTTAAGAGTTAAATAAACTCCGATGAAAATTCTTGATGCAGGGACTAACGATAATACGGTTAAGACCCATTATTCAAGGAACATTGTATAATAGACCGCATGGAAGCTGAACCACTCCATCACGGCTGAATGCCTTCGACCAATGTTCAACATTGACACATGGTAGATTACGTGGGCGTAATCCCTTTTAAGGGGGGTAGAGCGAAAACCGCAAAATGTATGTTTTACGTGATAAGGGCGTAAACTACAATGCGCATAGCGCAAGAGAATTCGTTTTGATGGTTGATACTTATGTTACATAAACATTTGTATTCACTCATCGTGTAATTGTAGTTATTTGGGAAATAAGAATAGGAAAGGAGTAGAGAAACTCCAGGGGAATGAGAACCCCGATTGGTAATAGTATGAGGAATGAGTACATATGGGAGACTTGAGGAGTATAAATCGGTATGGAACTGATGTATGTGATGAGTATAAATCGGTATGAAGCCGATGTATTTTATGAGTATAAATTGGAGTATAGCAAATTAATGGGATATTATACCCATGAATTTCCTAAGTATAGTAGTTGGAGAAGATGTAGTAATAATTGATGAGATGATTAGTAAGTGAGCAAGTGAATTCTAGAAATTGGAAAATGTATGTGTGTGATTATGAGTAGCAAGATTAAAAAGATGGAAAACAAAATAATGTTTGACGATTTGTCTGTTTGAATGGAGGTGGGAGGTGGGACTTGATTTGCTAGCGGTCAAGGGAAACTGAACACCAAATTGGGGTGGAAGGATAATTCAACACCAATGCTGATCACATTGGGGTTGAAGGACTCTTGAAACTCCCTATAAGTGGTCACAGTAATAACACTAGTAATAGGTATAATCATCATAAATGGAATTTGGGAGATGTATGCAAGTTTTCAAAATGAATTTCCAAAACTAGTTTGGTACAATGTTTTCTTCAAACCTGAGAACGAGGATCGGTTTTGAAACCGTTCCCACAGGCGCTAGTGGATCTTCCATGCCTAGGCACGGGTATCCGGTTGAAACCATGGAGGTGAAGCTAGTTTTGAGTTAGTGGAAGTGTTGATTTGTTTTGAAACCACTACACCGTTCGTGCGGCGGTCCTAAGTGGCCGGTTGGGTGCAGTGACAGTGTATGTTCTGTATTTTTCCAAGGGCACTGGGGCAGCGTGGTCCCGAGTAAGTATGAGTAAGTATGAGTAAGTGCCTGAGGATCTCTATATGTGCAAATGAATTTGATCTGAACCAAAGGACCGTAGAGCCAGAAAGAGTAAGTGCTCAATGTCATGACGGCCGTGAACCAGAAAGCGTAAGTGTTCAAACGTGACCGGTACCTGAGGGATCGCTTTACATGGGAGAGGATGGTACCTCATTTATCTGCGGACGGACCCCATGGAGAGCTTGTAACAGATATTTTTGATTGCTATGCATGCAGTGACATGCTGTTTGGATGTGTAGTATACATCGAGTCAGACACTTGGAGTTTGACAAGTTATATGTAGAGGTCATAACCTTAGCATAGAGTATTCATACGAGTAACAATATCAGATTCACCAACTTTGAGGGCAAAGTTCTTTAAGGGGGGTAGATTGAAATACCCTGAACTTAAATATGGTGATTAAATTATTTTAATATGGTATTTAAGGGCTTAATAGTGCCTAAGTAATTTTGGTAAGGAAAATAAATCCAAAAGAAATGAGAAAACGCTTAAAAAGTGAAAAACGCTAAAATAAGCATTATATAACTATAGGAGGTACGGGACCTCGGTTAGAGTATTATAAGGATTCCTAAGGCTTATTAATGCCTATTTAATATACGGGAATGAGTCTCAAAGAAAACGGAACCAAATAGTGTATTAAAACGCTAATAGAGCTTTAGCGCACGTTTTTCGAGAAAACCCGAAAACGTGACTTTGAGTGGTCAAACGAACCCG
Organism: Limonium bicolor; assembly: GCA_023374045.1. NCBI lineage: Eukaryota > Viridiplantae > Streptophyta > Magnoliopsida > Caryophyllales > Plumbaginaceae > Limonium > Limonium bicolor. The sequence continues at coordinate 292,994,363 of CM041779.1, forward strand.
TAAAAATTATAGTTCATCAAATAACTATAAATAAACGTTAATGGGAGTATAATAACCATTAAAATTAAAGAAACGAGAAAATTCCGGAAAACGGGCCCGGTTAGTGAATAGTGCTAAACCGGGTAAATAAACGAGCATTTTCTGTAAAAGATGAAAAACGCTCCAGCTTGTACATATATATGGGGCCGGTTTTTAATTAGTAAAACAGCCCACTCACACACTCACTTACAACTAGCTAGTTAGTGAGAAAAGAAGAGAAAGGGAAAAAGTAGAAAAGCAAAAAGGTACCCTCTCTCCTCCTTATTTTCTTTTCCCCTCTCTCTCTCTTTCCTTCCTTATTCTTTCTCCTCCTTCCCAGGCGACTTAAACTCCCTCTCCCCCCTTTCTGGCGATTTCAAGGTGCCATCCATGGCTACCTCAACTTCTTTGCCTTGCCCAAGCTCCCTCCAAGCTCCAATCACAAAAATAATTACATATTTGAACTCCCCTCATCCTCCTCTATCATTCCCTCTTTTCAAAATTCGAAAAGGATGAGTTTCATCTCCATGGGTTTTCCCCATTTGAAGAGAAAAGAACACCATTATGAAGCTTGAGTCTCCTCTTTCAAACAAGGTAAAAATCTCCATGAAAGACCTCACTTTTCTCCATCTCTTAAGTATGGCCGATTTTGCCTCTCTCTCTTACCTTGTTTTTCTCTTGTTTTGGAGCTTTGTTTCAACCCTCCAATGGTGGGGTAACCCCCTTCTTGATTCAAGGGTGAGAACCCCTCTTAAAAAGCTCAAAAGGTAAACCCTAACTATATGCTTTGAGGCCTTTCATTGAATTAAGATTTCCTAAGGGTTTAGATAATTAATTGAGTGTATTTTGTGTTTCTTGAATGTTGGGATGGAGTTTGGAAACTCCATTACCTCTTGACCGATTTTGAGAAGATGAGGAGCAAGAGGAGAATTAAGGAGAAACTTGTAAATTTAGGTAAGAAATCTACCATAAACTTTGTTTTAATTGCTTTAGGAATTGGGATGGGCTAAATTAAAATAATTAACCCAAAACTATGTGAATTAATGTAGTAGTTTGAATTTGAGGGTGAATGTGAACTGTGTGGATTTAAGGGCCTAAGAGTTATGCACCTTATGACTTATGTATCGTGTTTCATTTGGAGGAGTGATGAGTAGTAATGGATTTATATGTGTGCTGATAGAACCCTTGTGGTTTGGCTAGTTTTAGGTTGAATTAAATGGTGGTATGAGTTTTGGGTGATGTTAGAAAAGTAGCCAAGTTATGGCAAAATTGGTGTAGGAATTTAAGTAGTTTGAGTAGTATTATGAGTAAGGAATGACCTAGGGAAACTAGGTGTTGATGGAGATTGATTTGGGTTTGGAAATCACCATGGAAATACTTATTTAAGGAGGGAAGAATGATGCAAGAAAATCTGTAGCAGTGGAGTTGTTTAAGTGCTTTGGGAGTTTTAGAAAAGAATGAGAATTTAAAGCCTTAAGAGTAGGCATGAACCTTGGCATGAAGAGTGCATTGTCTTGCAATGTTTGGGATGGTCAAATAGAGTGAAAACAATAATGCAAGTACCAAGGGGTGAAAATCTGTAGCACAAGTGTGCATAAGTGTAACAGAGAAAGGGAAATTCATGAATTTGAGCAAGAATTTGAGTAGGGATTAAACCTATGTTTTGAAGAGGTTTAGAACATGTTGTAAAGAGTATAAACATGTAGGAAACATATGGAATGATTAGGAAATGATTAGAGGTGAATTAGGGGTTGAAAACTGATCAAAAACTGTAAATTTTGACAGTTTCAGGGGTGGTCCGGGTTTGCAAATCGGTACACAAACCCGGACCACATCAAAAACACACTCGAGAGTGAATACAGGGGTTGGTCCGGGTTTATATCCCAGGACACAAACCCGGACCACATGTAAAATTGTCCAGAAAGTAGAAACCGTGTCTGGTCCGGGTTTGTAACCCCGGACACAAACCCGGACCAGTGTAAAAACATGCCAGAAAGTACTTTAAGTGTCCTAATGATGGGGAAGTGAATGGTATTGGTTTTTGTAACACCCCATCTTAAGCCAGTCGTGTTCATCGCTTCTTAGCAATTAATATCTAAACGTTGCAGCGAGAATAACTATCACCAGGACCTTGTTGCGGTCTAACCAACAAGAAATACCATTACTTAAATATTTACAATCACATATCCACAATGTATACACCAACCGAGTTTAAAGTATTCTCCAAAACCATACGAAATACACGAGCTCAGGTTCAACTACTAACTGACGGGTGCACAGGCGCTACCCGTACTCAAAATAAAGTCCCACCTAGAGCTACCCACTCCTACTCTCGTGGTGTGACTTCATCGGCCGCTTACCTGCAAGTGTAAAAACAGCCCCCAAAGGGGGTCAGCACGAATGCTGGTACGCCCCTCCCATGGCCCCCAAGCTAACGGGGCTACGACGACTAATTGTCGATAGCATGGAAGTTGATTAGCATGATAAGCATAATAAGCATAATATGAAGCACAACAAACCAACAACCACAATGAACATAAATAGCTCATTAGCAAATGAATGACTCAGGCATTTCCTTAATAAGTGAGTTAGATCTTAACTCCTTAGATCCTCAATCTTCTTAACCTTACAATTGCCAACCGCTCCATTATTAGATTGGTTAGCCCTTAATTTGTCGCTTATCTTTGTAGGGCTTGGTTAACCCTAGCCGGTAGCAGTGCACTATCCGACGATAAGTTACCTTTCTTAATTTGTTGGGGATGTAGGCTTGATCCCCCCACGCCATCCTTAATGTGCCTCCCACCTCAAACAGTAGCCCGGGTGGTCGGGTCGGTTTGTTGACCCTAGGCGACGAGTCTAATGACAAGTCTTATTTGGGAGTCGGATCTGATTCAGATACCGACCTCCCCCAATACACATGTGCCGGTACCATTCCGGATTCCTCACTCCCACCCCAAGTTATGGTTAGTGAAAGCCTTATTTATCAAGTGTTAGTTAAACCTTAACGGGTAAAACCAACAATCGCTAATACTTATTTCTTATCCTTAACTCAATGAGTACTAAACTTAGTTAGCAGCGTTATCAAGTCCCGTGGGTTAGTGTAAAATAAACACAATCTCAACGAGACTAAGTATAACCGGTTGCATGCTTTATCTTGTCTTAGTCATACCAATCAAACAGATAGCACACAAGCCGAAGGACACCTCGTTAGCAAGCAGGTCACAAGAAGGACTGTACCGTTCACCGTCGATCGTTGTTTGATTAACCTTCTTCGGGGTCCCAATTCACAAACCTAAAACATTGGTTCATTTTTAGGTCATTAGTTATTTGTACCTTACTTAACTCACTTAGTCCCTAAAGATTCCCATTCAATACCCTCTTAAGTCTTTGCCACTTAGCTTACAAACTTAACTTTAAACATTAAAATTTATACTTAACTTAACTTAATCTCTTAAGTTCTTAGGGTCCTAATCATTACCACCCTACCAAAGGTATACCTTATTACCTATTACCATTCTTAGAATTCAAAATTTCTTTTTTTTTATTTTTAGGCTCGACCGAACTTCCGACCGACCTTACCTAAGGTCGGTCCATTCCAGAACACATTACCGTTTGAAAATTCTACCCCGACCGACCTTGCAAGTCCGGTCCCCAAGGTCGGTCCATTCCCGAGAGTTTCCCCGAGGGAAATTTGAGCTCGAATGAACTTGTAAGTCCGGTCCTATGTTCGGTCGATTCCAGAAACTTTCTCCGGTAGTGTAATTTGAGCTCGACCGACCTTGCAGGTCCGGTCCTAAGGTCGGTCGGCTCCAGAACCTTGTTTCTAAATTCTCTTTTAACTCCAAACTTCTCCTCATATATCCTAATATGTTATAACCTCATTTGGGCACCTCAAATACACCTTAGGCCCTCCTCTAAACACATTAAATCATTCACCAAGATCCACCTTAGTCATTATGCATTTTCCTGGTAATAATGCTAACACTTGTAATGTTTTCCACTAGGTTTCTAGGTGGTGGTTCATACCTAATGTAACCACTATGCCAAATGTTTTCCTCACCACTATAACATCATCTCCCAAGCATCTTTCACCATCTAAAACTCTTTTATGCATTTACTTAAAGTTCCTTCATGGTGATACCTAAGTCATTATAAGTCATTAGAACACCTTAATCTCACCCCTTTTCATCAAGACAACCTCTAGAGCTTCTAGTACTTCCTTAGTCATTAAATCCCCTTAGAATATCTTAAACACTTAAGTTCTCCTTTAAATTTTTCCATGGGTTCTCTAGTACATAGCACATCCTAACACATGGGTTTTCTCCATCAAACAACCAACATCACCCAAATTCTCATCACAACACCTTAACACACAATTTACACCGAAACTACACCACATCATCTTATAGTGCATAAACTTAAATGCTTGGCACTTAGGCCCTTAAATGACAATAATCTTAACCACTGAATTTCCACATATATTTGCCTTCAACCTGCGAATACACACAACAAGGCTCCCATTGAAATAAAATGCTTCTTGTAATTCACCTCAACATTGTTTTAACTATCTCTTCTTCTCATTTGCTCTTTAGTCACAACTTCACAAGTATAGTCATTGTTTCTCCTAGGTTTTATATAACCCATTTTCTAATGTAAACTCTACACTAAACTCATCACATATCTAAATCACATTCCCTTAAACAATAAAACACCTTAAGGTAAGTAATTTACCTTGTTCTTTTACAAGCTTTAAAAGCTTTCTTCCTTAGGTTTTTCTTTGCTCAATCTCGGTCACCAATATATATCTCCTTGCTAATGTTCTAACCAATATCCAATGACTCCAATGAGTAATAGATAATACATTAACCCTAAGGAACAAACCCTAGGTTAAAAATGTGCTTTAAGGTATTAAGGTGATTGTTTTACCTTGGTTTCTCAAGACAAGCTTGGATATGAAGCAAGAAGGACCTCCTCAATCCTTTGAAGAGTTGAAAACAAGCTAGAACAAGGCATAAACATGGAGTCCCATGAGTGCAAATTTTCGGACAAGGAAGAAAATGATGGAAACCTAGATTTTCCTACACTTTCTTTACCTTAAGAGAATGGAGAAGCCAATGGAGTCTCCAAACTTGAATTTCCCCCTCTAATGGTGGTTTGACTTGGTACCAAAATGAAGCTCTTGAAGTTTTGAAAAGATAAAAAGAGAGAGCTTGAGCTAACTAAGGAGAATATGTAATTTGTTTTGGTTTTGGAGCTAAAATGAGTGAGTTGTGTGCAAGGCTAGAGGAAGCTAGCATGGAGGTATGCTTCACGTTAATGGAGAAGGGAGAGAGAGCAAGAAACCGTGGGAAACAAGGGAGAATGAAGAAGTGAGGAGAGAGAATCACTAAAGGTGAGATATTATGTTAAAAAGGTGAATAGTTAACTTACTTGCTTTATAAGTCTTTATTTGATTAATGAGTCATAAAGGTGGTGAATCACCTTATAAGAAACTGGCCCTCATTAATAACAAGGGGTACTTAAGTCTTTGTTGACCAAATATCTCACTTATATTGTCTTATGTTATAAACTAGCTTAATTAATTTACTATTCACAAAACAAGGCACATTGTTGTGAAATTTTTGATTTCCCATTGATATAGACTTCCAAATGTGATACTATATAGTACACATGTTAATTAAAGAGTAATGATGGATATTTATCCATTCAAAACTCATTTACAAGACAATTTTTCAAAAACGTGCTTTAAGGCTCCTTAAAGCACATTTTATGTTTTAACTTGTTTTCAAGCTTGGTTTTCTTTGGTAATTGATTTAAAATGACCATTAGGATATTACTAAGGTCTTAGAACAATATTTGGGTACTCTCCAAGCTTAGAGCACGTTTTTGCTTAAACTGCTCTTTTGGTGTTTCCTTATATTTTCTTTGATTAGAAATGTTTCTTAATGTTTCTAAGGCATTATTTAGCCTCCTTATATCTTAATTTATCATTTAAACACCATATCTAAGTTTGGGGTATTTCAGTTTTAGAAGTTGTTAAGGCCTTGTTTGGTGATATTTAAAGGTCCTAAGAAGTGTAAAGAAGTGTAGGAAGTGAGTGAGAAGTAAGGACATAATCTGACATGAGTTAAACTTAGTATAACGGGACAATGGGGTAAGTACGGGAGTAGTAATTATTGATGTACCGTATGAGCATAACATTAATAACAATGTTTGAAACATTACCAGTGGAACAAGTGTGAACCAAGGAAAAAGGGAACACACGGTAAAGCTAACCCCGGTGAAAGGTATGATTTTCTCATGCCCCGTATGCTAACCGAGTTACGTTGATTTGTGTGCTGTATGCCGGCTAATCAAGACTAAAGCATGAAAACGGTTTATTGCCTTTCATTGTATGTCTTGCCGTATGTTGTATGAGCTAACCCTTCTTGATTGATTGCGTGGCTTGACTTAGTGTGTAGACCGACTCATAGATGAGTCTTGTTGTTAGTGACTCATAGTAAGAGTCGTGTTGTGAATTAACGGAAACATAGAAACACACTAAACTAAATAACCAAGAAATGATAACACAAACCAATGAACTCACCAGAATGTGAGAGAGTGTACGGGATTAGTAACCTCCCAATAACGGTAAGAGAACCTAAATAAAACAACCCATGAAATAATAAGTAGTGGAAGAATTTATAAGTAACCTCTAATAGAGGTATTGATGGTAGAGCAAGACATGAACCATGAGAGTAGTAAAGAATGATGAGGGATCTTCAAACCCCTTAGCAACTAGTCGACCCACTATGAGAGGACCCGACTGATGTAAGTAATGTCCCGAACATGAGAGTATTCGATACGTTGGGGAAACCCTTAAACCTGAGAATACTAGACGGTGGCAATTCCCTAAGCTAGTGGAGGTTATCGAGAGAGATACTTCTAGGCTAATCCATGTGATTGTAAGATACTCCAAGAGATGAGTGTTGGGAATTTGAGTAGTCCGGTAAAAATGGACATTTGTATATTTGAGGAGCTAAGTGTATAGCCTTTGAATTTGTAAGCCCGGTGGCGAGTCTTGTGTATGACTCCGCCCAGGGGCAAAAGTAATGAGTATTGAGTATTGCGTATGTATGAGTAAAGTAATGAGTATTGAGTAATGAGTAAGTATGAGTATGTAATGAGTACCGAGCAATGAGTAAGTACGAGTAAGGAGAAGAGTATGGGCACTGAGTATGCGAGAGCAAGTGATGAGTACAGAGTAAGAGTAAGTAAAAGTATTAGTGAGTACTGAGTAGAGCATGAATAAGTAATGAGTAAGGTAGTGAGCACAACGTGAGTAAAACAACGAGTAAGTAAGATTAAGCTTGGTGGAAACTTTACGAACGAATAACTAAATGAACGGTTGACGGACAACTTGTCTTCCTTGGTAGGTAATGAACCTTGTATATGTATGTAAGTATGGTTGATTGTATTGTTGTAGTATGAGTAGGTATTTATGCATGTAAAATGAACTCCATGTACATCCGACCCAAAGTAGTCGGCGTACCGTGGTTAGCACGCGGTATATGCGAATTTCATATGCAGCAATTTTGCTGAGACCCTAGGGGCGCCGTTTTTATTCTACAGGTATTTGAAGCTGACCGCCGTTCGAGAGTGTAGGACGGGGATGCTATGTAAGCATGGGTAGTTTAATTATAGGATTTGTATTCGAATTGTAATGCGAATTTGGAAGTCCAAACTGTATCGGTAATTTAAGGATTGTAGTAGACTCGGTATAGTATTGTATTGGAGTTGTAATCGAATTATGGTTGAGTATGCAAGGGAAAGTAATGTATTGTGTAGAGTACTCGGTATGTTCAATTCATCAGACCATAGTATGTAGTAGTGTAGCTGGCCTTGTTAGTCTCGTGGGTGACTAGCGGCATTGTACACCCGCCGTTATGTATGTATTATCCGCTGCGAAGGTAAGTATTTGTACAGTAATGACGGTATTAGCGGTAGGGGTGTTACAGTCATCACATAAAATCATAGGAAAACGCAAGGTAAACTCGTAACTTTAGGACTAGATTGCTTTCTGTATATTGCGAATTAGATTAAGTTCTTGCTACCAATCTGTAGATCTATATCTCCTCTTTCGAATAAGCCCAATAACTTTGTCCTGACTCGATCTGTGCTGCAACTTATGATTCAGCAAAGTTTGACCCTCTACAACTCGTAAAAGTTGCAATTTTCCAGAAAACGAGACTCAAATTCCCTTGTTGGCGCAATTCCGGTATGACTCAGACCAAATTCCCCCGATAATGTCACTCTATTTGCCATTTTCGAACAAACCCCTCAATCAATTTAACATATAATGCATCGTATGGCGAGAATTGGATGGAACTCGAATTCCCAAACCGCATAAACCCTACTCGTATTTACCCAGAATCGATTATCCGGTGCCTCGCGTTATAGCTCACGAAATCGGTACCATTAAAACCGTCTTTGAATTTCGAATCCATAGAAACAAAAATCATCGAATTTGGTTCTATGAGTTGAGAGAAATCAACGAAATAGTACTCGGCATTCAACTCGGTTTTGCTGAAGAACTCGTGTTTCAGTGGCCGCCCGATTGTAGTTAAGAGAAATGGACGGCCGAGATTAAAACGTAGAAGTTTTAAAATGTTTTAAGTTTTATAAATTCCAGAATAAAACCCTAACTTGTTAGATTTATTTAATGACATTCCCGAATGTATTTTGACACGAAATTTTAACCATAGATTCCTTATAAAATGTAGTTTATTATGATGTAAATTAATATGGGTTTTGAGTTTTTAAACACAAATTATAATTTTTGTAAGTTCTGAGTATTATGGAATTATTTAGATAATTTTAAAAGATATTTTTATGAAATAAAAACTTTAAAATATTTCTAAAATATCATAGTTACTATATATTAAATTTGAGGATTTTTAGACAAGAGGAGATAGGCCTAAAAATTGTGTTTCTGAAATTTTTCATAAGTTACCTTATAATGTAACGTTTTTAATGTAACGAAAATTAAAGTATGACTTATTAATAAACTTTATAGGTTGGAAATAATATAATAAGACTAAACTAACATTTAATATAGAATGTTAATAAATATTTTTAGGTATCAACTTTTAAGTGAAGTAAAAATTAAATACATGTACATATATACATATATATATATAAAAGAAATAAAATAGTAACTTAGGTTAAATCAGGGAGTTAAATTAATCTAAATTTTTATTAATTATATAATGTGGAAGTTAATATACTGAATTGAAACTAAGGAAAATACTTTATCTTATAAATCATATATTGTGTGTAGGTGTGTGTACAAGTTAATATAAATAATTTAATTCAATAAAACTACATAAAGAATGTCTTGAATAAATCCTAATATATAAATATAAAAAAGAAATAAATAAAAGAAATAAAATACCTCATAGAAAATAGAATATGAAGGAATTAATAATTTAAACTAAGCCTATATATAATACTACTAAAAGAATATTATATGAGGTGGTATTGAATTATGGGTATGAAATTAAGTTTAAAGAGTTACCTTTGAATTTCTAAGATTTATATAAACCGTATTAAAATACTTGTATAGTATTAGTCAATGACCATAATGTAAATCTATAATTGGGTTAAGTAATTAATAAGTTAACACTTAGGAAAATTTGTAATTATATTTCACAAAATGTTACATAAATAGATCTTATAACATAATCAAAAATAAAGTAAATGAAATACTTGTATCTAAATGTGAAGTGGATTTATAAGTCTAGATTTAATCATTTCATAACATTTATAGTATTGAATAATAACTTAATGTTTAAGATAAAATCATTAAAAGGATTGTGATGTAAAAATATATTAAACTATGATTAGGAAATTAATCTAGATAATAATCTTTAAGTTTCTTAGAAGTAAATAAGCCATATAAAGTACATTTATAACATTAACTACCAATATTTAGAATGTGAGCTTATAAATAAGTGTTGTAGTTAATAGCTAGAACTTGTAAAAAGGTTTGTAAATATAAATTATATATTTAAAACTTTAAACCTTTAATTAGACAGAACTAAGTTACATATGATATTATATTGATATACTTTACGGTAATGGGAAATATTGATATGTTATTTGAATATAAAATATGAGAATTTTCAGAATAGATGATCTTATTAAATAATTGACAATTTCACTTATGAATGGGGATTTAATTCTTAGATAAATTTTACCTTATGTTAAGATATAATGTTTATCCTAAAACATAATAAAGGAAAATAATTTATTACGTTATTCCTTTGAAACCTTAGGTTATGTAAATAATTTAAAACGTATTTAAGACTTAAGTTTATTGAGGTTTAGTATAAAAGGATTATACATAGTCTATGGAGGGAATGTGTGTAAAAATAAAACATTTAGGGAATTAAATGTAAGCAAGGATACATAAAAGGTTATCTTAAAACACCTTATTATATAGTTAATGATAAAGTAAATAATATACCTTGTGAATACTGAATGTAAGAGTTCGATGAGTCTAAGATAATTAAAATATAGTTATTTCAAGATGAAAAGTAATTTAACATCTTAAAACCAGATTATTTAATGGTTGTAATAAAAGTCATTCTGAAGTAAAGATAAGATAATTGAGTTTAGTAGTGCAATTAAGTTATGATAAGATGCATCTACAATACTATGATTCCAATATACAGGATGTAGACCCTAATTAAGTTGAGGAGAAGATTTAATCATTATGGGTTATCTAGTGGATATTGATAAAAGTACATAATCATTACCTCGTGAAATGATAGTGTAAAACCCCCGAATAAACATCTCATAGCACAAACAAGCTCCTAGCCACATTACAAGACAACTACGCAGCGGATTCTCAATTTCATCTGGGTGCTACTGATGCTAACCACCCACGTGGTTGACAGACCACATTACCAATACTAAGTTACGGTCTGCATGACTGGAAACAGCTCTCACCAAAATTCATATACAATATAAGATACAATTCCAAATATCGAGTGTCTACAACAAATTACCAATCATGAACTGAAAATTACATCTCGGGTTTAGTGACAACCCATACATTAAACATACTACGACAACCTCAAAGCTTATACCCTGATGGACTACCCCCATGGTAGCCATCCCGCCTACGCTCCGTTATCGTCCGGCACAATACCTGTAAAAATTGGGTTGTAAAGGACTCAGCAAACTACGCTGAGTATGAACATGTGTAGCTCGTATGTTGCCGGGCTACATGACTACTTGGTCGAATATTATTAAGTTCAATTTACATGCTATAATAAAGCAGTAAAAAACACCACGATACATCAAGATATCATACGCACTTAAGGTAGCAAAACCTTAGTAACAAACATCTAAGCATAACATGTTGGCATCATAGCAACATCAAACACGCAACCAAGCACAACAAGCTGCTAGCATGGCAAACAACAATTATGTAAGTCATCAAACACGTGCATAGGTATGTTTACCAATGATTCTCACTATGGGATCGTTCGAGCGTTGTGTGTTTTCATTTCTTTTCTCTTGTTCCCATAATGTATATTTTCTTTCTCTTTCCTTGCACCAGGTCTGGGGATATGGTTCAAATCCCATGACCATATCGTGTAGGTGCTAATCTTTTCCTTGTTTCTTTAAGGTTTATTTGTGAATTCTCTTATCACCACAAGTTGAAGAAACGTCTTCTCCATAGCTAATCCTCCATTCCCGACGTCGTGCGTCGAGGAAACGAGGTCATCTCTAGACTTCAGGATGTGTTCCACCAATAGGTATTTTACTTTTCATTATCATTATAAGTTCAACACCGTAGTGGGTGTCATTAGAAGTCCCCTATAGTTTAAGAGGAGTTTTCTTCTTGTATAGTTGTTTCGTTTTGTTTGCGTAGTTTGTCGTGTTTCATCTCAAGTTCATAAACGAGTAGGGACTAAACTACTGTGTGCGTGCAAATAATATGCAACAATGATATAGCAATCATACAAGCAAGATAAGCAAGCAATCCAATTTCATGCTTTAATCTTATGGCCATTATCATATAAGACACACAACAAACAAGCCGTGTAACACGACAACATACGAACCACACATGTCCATACCTGGTTCAGAAGTAAAAGGGTTGTCTCACACACAGGGTCCCGGTTGGCGTTCGTTACAGTCCTAGAGTTAATTAAAACAACTTGTCAGTTTATGGTTGCATGTGACGACCGTAGTGACATTTTCCTAGTTTATCCCATTTTATCGGGTGTTATTCCTTAGGTAAATTTTTGGGTGTTCAACTTATACTGGTCTCTAGAACTTTCCAAGTATTAACCTTAGACTTTTATTTAACCCTTAGGACGTTTACATCGTTGTTATATTTACGTTCCCGTTGGTCGTAACATAATCTTGTTATTTTGTTTACCTCATTAATCATCACCCCAAGGTATCTCAACATTATATTATCTCTCTATAACCATATATATTTAGTTATGGATGAGCCCTCAATGTATCCAAATCGACCATCCACCCGTATTTTCCCACAATTACATCATAACCCCTTTTATTTTATAATCAACACTTTAATAAATTAACCCTTATATTATACCCCCGAATTAATTTATATCATTAGGTAAATTCCCAAAACCTTTTTAGGATTATATACTAATCCCTTCAAATATTAAAATCTCCATTTATGCCCAAAATTTTGGATAATTACATATACTCCCTTAATAATAATTTTTGTTATTCTTCTTGACTTAATATTAATCTAAATACTTAGAATAGTTATCCTTATCATTTTATTTTGGTCAACCTCCATAGGTGGTCAAGGTTGACCACTTAAATTATTCTTTGACCAATTTGATAGTATTTACGAAGATACCCCATGGTTTCCCTAGTTTTACATTTGACTCCTTTTATATTATAAAATCCATATTTTGTACTTATAAAAATCCAAGGACTATTTCTTTCGGCCATCGTTACTGTTTATACCTTATAATTTCACTAACTTCCTTCTAAGGTATTTTTGGATGATTTCGTTTATTTAGATTTCATCCTAGTAATAGAAGTTTATATAACCCTTTTCCCACTACAAAAATCCGATAATTATAATTTGAAGTTTTAGGCAATTAATATGACATGGCTTAACATAAGGCCTTAGTATAACTTAAGCTTAGCCACAAAATGACACAAAAATGTTCTCAATATCCACTAAAACCCCACGGTTTTACTTATGTTTCCCCTATCTTCATTCAATTCATTTCTTATCTATTTTATAAGGTATAAATTAACCTTGGTAAGTCATTTCCTCCTGGTTTTACCAGTCCGACATTGTACACAAGTTTCTATACATATTTGAAGTTTAGAAGGTGCCAATATATACACATACCCCACGACATTCCTTTTTGCTGTAACGTCATGAATTTTTAAAGCATTGAGGTATGGTTTAGATGCTAGTTTACCTTGTTTTTGGTTTCCAAAAATTCCTCTCCAGCACTCTTGTCTCCTCAGCACTAAATAGTGCATCAGTTTAGTTAGTTTTTTTTAAACCCACGTAACTCTTACGGTTTGGTAATGAAATTTACCTTGTAAATTTGACTTCCTCTCCAGTGACAACTCCCTGTTACTATGTCAATGTGGGGGTGCAGGCAGGCTCAGTGTATCACCGTACATGCAGGGACAAGAACGACACCATTAATACATCTTCATCGGTAGCTGCTCAAAGCAATTGTACATGGATTTTTTTTTTGCAGTTTAAGAGGGTGATTCTTACCATAAGTTTGCAGCAGTTTTAAAGTCCTGGTTTCAGTCACCTATCAGAGGAAGAAGGTAGTCTGAGTCTCATGAAAACCAGAGGAACAAACAAAATTAAGAAGGGCTCAAACAGGGACTACATTACCGGTTCTCTCCTCTGTTTTGAAGTTCCTCAATGGTGAGCTGTAGCCATGGTTTTGGCTTACCAACAGAAGCTGGGAACACCTTGAACAAGCACAAAAAGAGGTGTGTAATGGGGTGTTAGTGGAAATCCATTTTCAGATGTGTAAAATGAGGAGGAAGAGTGGTGTTTTTTTTTTGGTTGGGTTATGTTTTCACCTTGTTTTGCCTGGTATTTCCTGCTTGTTGTTGCAGGTTCTGAAGTGGCGGTTTCATCTCAAAGAAGAGCTGGGAGTTCCTTCAACTGGTGCAAGAAGGGAAGTTCTAAAAAGCAAGGTTGAAGCAGCATGTATATATATATATATTTTTATCGGACAAAACCAAGGAAGAAATGGTGCTTCATGTCATTTTGCTTACTAGATTTTTTTTTCTTTTTCCATGTTGTGTTGGCTGATCCAGGGCGCTTTTGCTCAAGAAAATCTGTGATGAAAAGCTCCTTCAACTGGTACAAAGAGAAGGAGTAAGATAGTGTTGAAAGTAGTGTTTCTTTCGAACAAACTAGAGGAGCAACGTACAATATATACATTTTCTTACCTCTGTTCAACTTGCAGTCTGCTAGTTACTTCATGGCCATGCTCATGGTTTCTTTTGGTCTGGAAATGGAGGGGAAGGTAGTCTGAATTGGCAACAAGAGAAAAAGGAAGAGGAGTGTGCTGCGTTCTTGCTACTGGAGTCCGGGTACAGAGAAGAGAAGAAGAATGTGTGCGTGAAACAGAAAGGGACTGAGAGGAGGTGAAATACCCCAAACCTTAATGTGTTAATTAATTATGTAATTATAATTCTCTAAGGCTAATTAAGTCCTTAAGATCATTGGTGAACAAATGAAAACCAAAAGAAAAAGAAAATGCGCAAAAGTCACAAAACGTGAAAACGCGTATTTAATTATTTTAGGAGGTACATAACCTTCATTAGGGTTATAAATATATTTTTATACCTTAGTTACACATTAAGAACATGTGGGAAAAATCCCGGAAGAAAACGGATTCAAATAATGTGTTTAAACGCTAACAGAATCTTAAAACACATTCTTCGAGAAAACCCGAAAACGTGATTTTAAACAGTTAAATGACCCCGTAAAAATAATAGTTGATTTTATAACAATAATTAAACATTAATGGGCGTATAATAACCATTAAAATTAAAGGAATGAGAAAACTCCGGAAAACGGTCCTGGTTAGTGAATAGTGCTAAACCGGGCGAATAAATGAGCGTTTTCTGTTAAAAAACGAAAAACGCTCCAGCGTGTTTATATTAGTGGGCCGGTTTTAATTATGTAAACAGCCCACCCACACATGACTAGTTAGCTAATTAATTAAGTCAAGAGAGAGACAAAATAATAAAGGGGCACAAATACCCCACCCAACTCTCTCTCCTCCTTTATTTTCTTTTTCCCTCTCTCTTTCCTATTCTCTTTCCACTCTTTCCTCTCCCAGCCGGCTCCTTCCTCCCTCTCTGCCAATGGAATTCTCCATCTAGCCAACAATGGCTTCCTCCATTCTTCTTCATCCCCTAGCTCCATTTGAGCTCCAAATCAAAAATAAATCACATATTCTCCTTCCTCTCATCTTCCTCTATCATCCTCTCTTTTCAAAATTCCAAAAGGATGAAGTTGACCTCCATGGGTTTTCCCCATTTGAAGAGAAAATGGCACCAATGAGAAGCTTGGAGTCCCCTCTTCCTTCTAAGGTAAAGATTTCCAAGAAAAAGTCATTCCCTCTTCATCTCTTGGTGTAATCAATTTTTCACCATTTTTGACACCTTGTTTTTCTCCTTGTTCTTGAGCTCCAAATTGGTCCTTCAATGGTGGAGAAGTTTCCCCTCTTGATTCAAGGGTGAAAATCCCTCTTAAAAGCTTCACAAAGGTAAACCCTAACTTTGTGTTCTAGCCCTTTTAGTGAATTGAGATATTCCAAGGGTTTAGATAATTAATTAAGCATGTTTTTGTGTTCTTGGGTGTTGGGATGGAGTTTGGAAACTCCATACCCTCTTAACCGATTTTTGGAGAAGATTTGGAGCAAGAGGAGGATTGAGGAAACTTGTAAAATTAAGGTAAGAAGACTACCTTAAACCTTGTTGTAATTGTTGAAGTTGTTTGGGATGGGTAAACAAATTAATGAACCCAAATGTATGGATTGAAAACTATGTTGTAATGTGTTTAGTTGATGTTAGAAGAGGTTCTGAATTAATGTTGAGTTGAGGGCCTTAAGAGACAAATGCTTTAAGTTTGAGATTGATATTGTGGTTATGGAGTTATGGTTGATAAGTTGTTGTTGATGGAATTTAAGGAATTGATATGTGCTGTTTAGGAATGAAAAGGATGATAATTGATGAGGATGAATGTGTAAGGTTTATGGGGAGGTTATGGCAAAATTTTGTTGTGAAATGAGTGTTTGATGATGGCTTTATGGATGAGAGAATTTAGGTGTTGATTTGGGATGTTTAATGTGGAAGAGAATGGTTGTTTGTAGCTTGTGAAACAAGGTGTTAGTGTAGGTTTATTAGAAGTGCAATTCTGGGTAGAATTTGCCTCTGTTTGCTGAATTTTTGGGTACGTCCGAACTTCCGTCCGGACTTGGAAGTTCGGACATACCCCGTCGCGTTTAAAATTTTTCTGAGTTTCAGTGGTGTCCGAACTTCCGTCCGAACTTGGAAGTTCGGCACTCGAAAATTTTTCCCAGGCTATTCTGTTCGACTTGTGTCCGACCTTCGATGTCCGGACACAAGTTCGGACGCCTGTAAGTTTTTCTTCAGTTTTGGCCTCGACTTGTGTCCGAACTTGGAAGCTCAGACACAAGTTCGGACGTGTTTAAAATTTTTCCAGATTTTTGTTCGACTTGTGTCCGACCTTAGATGTCCGGACACAAGTTCGGACGCTTTGAAAATTTTCCCAGAAATTGCTTCGACTTGTGTCCGACCTTGGATGTCCGGACACAAGTTCGGACACAGTGTAATTTTTACCAAAAACTTTGTTTAAGGGTAGGGAATGATACCCAATGATGGGGATTGATAAGTAATGATGTTATGAGGTTGTCAAAGATATATTAAGTGAGTTATAATGGTAATTTAGTGGTGAAAAGTTGTAATAAAAATGTAAAGTTATAAACTACCGAACGGGGTTAATCGTGGGCGCATTAGACGTTAAATAATTATATTACCCCGATATTAATGAAGATAGTTATAATGTTACCAGTTGTTCAAAGATTTTCAAGGAACATGTGATGGCACACTAGAGTGCACCTTCGGTGACAGGTATGGTTTTCTTGCAACATGTGTCCTACCGGATTACACCGGCTTGTATGCCAATGTGTTTTTCTGCGTGTTTGCCACCTTGCAAGATAAAGCATGAAATGAGTTTATAGTAATTCATTATTGTGGCGTAATCAATTCCGATACCGCTTAACCTTAATTATGTGTTAAATAATAGTTAACCGACCTTAGGTTCACATAAGAGATCGGTATTCGGAATAAACGTCCCAACCCATGGGCACGTTCTAACTACGGCTATCCGTGTGTTAGTGTATGTTGTGATTAAGTGTGATGTATGTGACTTGTTTAATATGTTGTTGTTGTTGGATACTGTTATCCGTGTTTTTGAAATGGGATGTGATTTCCCTTATGTGTCTAACCGAGTTAGTAACGCTATATGATGTATGTATGTGATAAGTTCCATTAGGGAACCTTTAACTAATAAGTATATGTTATGTATGGAGAGGAATCCGGTTGTCCCGGTCGCGCGTATTGTTTGGGAGTTAATATATATATATATATATGTGAATTAACTCCCATCCTGTTATGTTAGGGTTGTTTTCCTTCATTGGATTTCGACCTCCCACTAGCTTAGCCAAAGCTTACCTACCCGACCTCCACATCGGGCTAGGAGGGAAATTATGTACAATATTGGTAGGGTGTTGAAGCCTAAGTTCGCTTCGACTCCGTCTTTGTTATGTTATAGTTGTTCTTCCTCCTTGAATTACAACCACCCACAAGCTTAACCAAGGCTTACCTACCTCATCACTATTGGAGCTAGGGGGAAATTGTGTATGTTGTGTACGGTCCTATATGAGGCCGCCACTCAAGTAAAGAAAATGTATGTATGTTGTGCTCGGGCTTATATCCCCCCGGCACTCCCAAAGTGAAGTTTATGTACTCTAAGAAGAGTGAAATTAAGTTGTGTATGTTATAAAGTGAAGTGTGTTGTTATGTTGAGTATGCTAACCCTGTGTTTGTATTCTGTTAATGGACGTTTGCTTATAAGCATGATATGTGTGAGTTTGTGCATGTATGAAATAAAATCAACCGCATGCTAAGACGACAATTAGTTGTGCGTGGCCCGGTAGCATGCGGGCTGCGGGATTACCATACCAGCAAAGGTGCTGACCCCCTTTGGGGGCCCCCATTACTCTACAGGTACGAAGGAGCTGGTAGCCGTTCGAGAGTAGGACGGGTAGTTGCTGTCCATGGGTAGACATTCAAATTGAGATTGTATTGTAGGTGTAGTAAGACCGAAATTGTTATCGGCATTAGTTTTAAATACTCGGTACAGTTGTAATGTAAGTGTATAATGAATGCTGGACATGGAACGGGAATTATGTGTAGTTGCTCGGGAGTTTAGTCCATCAGACCGGTACGATGTATGTATGTTAGCCTTAATAGCCACGTGGGTGGCTAACGGCGTGTAACACCAAAGAGTTGAGTTAAGTTGTGAGTTGTGATTTCCGCTGCAAAGTGTTGTTAAGTGTGTTATTTGTAGTTGGGGTGTTACAGGAGGCTGGGAATGGACTGATGCCATTACATTGTCTGTCTCGTTTTTTTTCCTTGCTTCAGTAGCAGTGTCGTGCTTCTGCTGTTGCATTACCGATGGAGACAGCCTTGGCTGGGGAAGAGATAACAAGGAAGTTAGTGTCATCATGTAAAGAAGGGAGATGCACATGAGTGTTTGGTCTGTGTGCTGTTCGAGAGTTTGGTAGATCAGTGTTGGACTGATCAAACAAAAGACCAAGGAAGTGGGGTTTGCTTGTGGTTCACTCGAGACCTGGGGTGGAGAGGTAGTATACGCCTCGTGCTCCTGTTCCAAGGCATGAGCGTGAAAACAGAAAGAAAGAAGAGGCTAGACCACCTCTGTTGTCATTGTGAATTCTTGAAACTGATAAGAGTGGAGTGGGACTGGGGTAAGGCACATGAATGACATAGTGCTGGTGCACTGATCAAAACAAGAAAAGGGGCGTGTGTACATGTCGATGGGGGACAAGGAGAAATGTGGAGCATTATGTTTCTTTTGTAGTCAACTTAGTGGGTGACATAGTAGTTGAGTCCTATTATTGTTTTTGTGTCTGATTTTTGTTTGAGTCTCTGAGTTTCTATGGTGTCTGTTCTGTTCGAGGGGAAAAGGGAGAACTCAGAGCATGCGCTAGTGAAATGAAAAAGGAGGACGACTTCTCATGTTGTTGCTTCATTTTTTTTTCTGAAATCGGTACAGAGGGAGTAGTATATGTCGATGGTCAAAACTAGAGGGCAGCAGCAGTTTCTTCTGTAGTTAAACTGGTAGGTTACTTAATAGTTAAGTGATGCAGTTTAATATTCGCGCATGACTCAACCGGTTAAGGCACTCTGTAGAGATACCAACGGTACCGGGTTCGGATCCCGGCAGGAGCACATTCCGTTCTATATTTTTTGTAAGTATATACATACATGCGACTATGTTATCATGTCATGTTGTTAGTTATATATATATTTATATACATACAACTATGTTATTATGTCACGTTGTAATTTTTTGTAACGTTATGTATATGTATATACCTATACGTATATATACGTGTGAGTGACGGTATTAATATGTCATGTTGTTACGTATATGTAACATTGGTCGTATATATACGTATATGTTTATATATATATACATATATACATGCGCGACTAGGTTTGCGTTTTCGGTTTAGAAATGTGCATTCATATGAGCTTATATTTGCGTAAAACGTACCGGTATGTATATGCGGTATAAATATCCGTTTGGATCCATATTTTAAATACCATCAGATTTAAGGTAATTATTGCACATAATTTAATTTAAAATTCACTAACTTAAAGTGGTAATTACTCGGGGTATTTCAGATAGTATAGTATTCTAAGATTTATTGAATAAAATAAAATGCACTTATGATATAAAGGTCTTAAATGTGAGAATTACGGTTAAGTATTAGTAAAGTGGATTGAGTGGAACAATTAACAAGTGTTAGTAACATACATTCCTTGGTCTTACAACCTTGAGCTATACAACCTTCTAAAAAAAAGGTTATACATAACATTTAAGCAAGGGATTACAAGATAATCGAGATTTAGAAATAAGAGTGAGGAATTTATTTAAGTTTAACTTAGGCTACAAGTTATTGATGATAGACTATCTTTAATGTTCCTCAGAGTGTTGTTGAATGTTGCATGAGTCTACTAGAACTGCTACAACGTTAATCAGGTACGATTTCTCGTACTCGATACTTTTGCTGACGGACTTTATGGAATGTTTTGGAAAACACCAACTAATCTTGAATGGATTTCAAAAGGGAACTGATTGTGTGACTAACTCAGCCTGTTGTGACTAACTGAGCCTTGAAAGTGAAACTTACATGGTATTGGATCCTCCTATCTAGTTGTTTCACTAGATATTAACTGCCTAGGGTTTACGCTTCTGCACTCTGTAGGACTGAGTGTTTTGGTATTGCTCTTGTGCAGTTAATGATCTAGTGGGGTAACTGGGAATATAGGAAAATATCTGGTATGGGTAAATTCTTTCTTTGGACTATGGGTATTGTTTCATCCATGAGTCGAGTTTGATCAGCCTTATTGGGAATGGATTCTTTCTATTAGATATTAATTGTTGAGGGTTTACGCCTCTGCACTCTGTAGGACTGAGTGTTTTGGTATTGCACTTGTGCAGTTAATAATCTAGTGGGAATATGGGAAATGTCAATCTTGGTATTGAGTATGGATTATTGCTATTAAGTGGTGCACACACTTTTCACCGATGACCGAGAACGGGTCGGTGGCAGCGGAGGTCTGCTATACCTCGTCCATCTGGACAACTGACAGTGGAGGTATGTTTACCTCGTCCTTATGACAACCGACAGCGAAGGTCTGTTTACCTCGTCCTTGTGACAACTGACTGGCGGTGGGGGCCATCTCTCCCAATTGGTTTTATTCCACTCTTGAGTATGTTTGCCTATGGGAATCAACCTTCTGAAATGGTGGGGACATAAACTGTCTACCGCGGGTTATGGATATTCATGTCATTCCTAGTCCTTTGTGACTACTTAAATGTTTCTCTTCTTAACCAGAATTGGTTCTAACATCAACAATGGATGCTTACTAACTATATGGTGTGACTTCTTAAGTGGTTGACTTGGTTTTAAAGTTCTTTGTCTCTATCTTTGCCTTGTTCTCTTTTCTCTATATCTTGATTGTCTGAAGTGCCTTTTCTCTGTTTTACTTTTAAGAGTTTGTTTTCATGTTACTGTCTTATTTGAAGAACAATGTTTTAATTTATTGTTTTAGAGAATTGTACCAGTTCCATTCCAGGGAACTGACTCACCCCTCCCAGGGTGGGCTACTTGGTTTCATCTTGCAGGTACGAAATTGTTCATACAGGTGGCCACAAAGATTATGAGTGATTGGGATGGGAATTAGGAATTGTGGAGAGTTGCTTGTTTATTTTGAGTTACGTTTACATTGTTTTCTCAAGTTCAGACTGTAACATTAGTAAGTAGTAATTGGTGAGGTTTTGTACCGGGTGTTTGGAACCCGATGATCTGTAATCGCCATTAAAGTTTTTATTCCCCTGTACTTGTTTTAAATAGGGGCGTTATAGAGATTGGTATCAGAGCGTAGTTACGCTCTGAACCCGAGAAAACAAGCCGAGTGAAATACTTAGAATATAGGTGCACTTAAAACTGGGGAATTGGGGTAGAATTGGGAAGTGAGGATTCTAGCAAGGCATGACTCCTAACCCTTCTTGGATTTGTGAATGATTCATCTATACACTCTTCTTTTATGAATGTCTGTTGAGAATGGTGTGCTATTATACTGTTCAAACATTAAACTACCGTAAATATATAAGTTGGAACATCGTCTAATGAGTGTGATAAGCTTTTGGTTGGGATAAATCATATATTATGCCATTTTTCAAAAGCATACCTACGGAGAACACATTGCTAAGAATATAATTTCTTGAGAGCAAGTACACATGCTCCTAGGAATTTAAAGAATAATTTTGGTTGAAAATAGAATATAAATAGAGCTTAGAATAACTAAGTCAGTATTGATATTATCTGTTGAGTACTTCATTTCCTTTAAAATTCTAAAATAAATCTCAAGAACTACTTGGTATTAATTGTTTCCTAAAGGTAATGTTAGGATAAATCTTAAGTCTGGAAAATTATTAACCTAACACATACTAGTAGCATACATCCGAACCCATAAACCGCACTACAACTCTATGTTATCTTTAGAAAGAAAACACCTAAACCTAACACCCTACGGGAAGTGCCTGGTGCGACGAACTCCTAGGCCGAAAGTAGTGGGGGTGCACACCCACTTCTAGAAGTTTAGGGGCTAGACAAGCCTTGTCATCTAACCGTAAATAATCTTCTACGCAAGTAATGGATTGTGTGAACTTGAGGAGGATTGGTGGTAAGACGTTACCACCATGAAATCATGAGCTAGGCATATTTCATTACTAGCCACAACGAACAATTCAAAATTTTGTATCTTAAGATCCAGTATTAAAATTCATACATGTAAAGGGTTTATTAAGTTAAATCTTTGGTGAAAAATACCTATATATGGAGGAAGGGGATTTAAATTTGGGTACTCCAAGGTACAACATCTACCCCTTATGAATATAAAAACCATTAAAGGAAGTTACTTAAAATTTGAGTGAAGAGAAGAGTAATACTAAACTAAACATCATTGATCCTTAAATACATGGAGTATTGAGTATCTACTGAAAAAAAAATTAAGAGTTACTTAAAGATTGGAAATTCTCATGTTTATTCAGAAGTTTAACATTATACATATATAAAATTTTAGAAGTCACATTAAGAGTGATATTAAATAAAAGCCACCACTATCTAAGAGAGTACTAAGATTTGATGATCAGAGGAATACTTACATTTAACAAACCTTAAGACAAATAGTTATCAAGAGAGAGTGAGTTTCACTAGACTAATTCATTTGACAAAAAAAATTTACATAGAGTTCCTACCTTGAAAAAGCAATTTAAGATAAAGAAATCAGATTTTGGAGCTATATTTTAATTGATAAGAACTTTCTAAAACTCTGCCCTGGGTGAAATTATATAAATATATGATAAGTAAATTTTTATGAAGGAAATACTTAATGACTGTAAGAGAGGCGAAATGAGTTAGGAAAACATGTTGGGAACACTAAAAGATTTAATTACAATCAAGCAAGAATAACAACGAGTGATATTGTGCATCAGATAATGAACCAAAGGTAAAAATGCAAACTTCACTTAATGCCTTCAATCAAAAGAATTAGGAGTAACAAACAGTAAACCTTAAATGAGGAGTGCTAATTAAACCTGAAAGGTTCTGTCCAATAAAACGACCATGATCGAAATAAATGCTATGTTGACTATCTAGTCAATTAACCAATAAAGTATATTTAAAAAGAGTGACCAACTAAATTTTGGATGATGGTTAGAACAGGTGTACACATATGCAGACAATGAACTACATCCTTGAAGAAGGAGTCTCCATAGGAGATGTAAAATGTTTTGCCCTTAAAAATGAGTTTAAATTTCACTTCATCATTACGAGACGGGTATGGGTCGTACCTTATTTTTAAGGGGGGCTATGACCTCCCCATAAATAACCATATAATATAAAATGAACATATAATGGACATATCATTCGTACCAGTCATAAAATGAATAGATAAGGATCATAAAATAAAATTTTATAATAATCAAGAAAATGCAGACACATAACAATCAGAAGATACATATATACCAATTATAGATAAAATCACAGTGCAATAAAAATTACAACAAAGCTTGATAGTAAGGTGCTGAATTCTTGGTATGTGGTGTTTGAATAAACATCAAGTAATTAAAGAAGACAAAAACTAAATGTTGGAAGTCCAGTGTGGTCCATGCATATTGTTGTGCTTAGTTTTAAAACAATCTTGTTGGATAATGTATTCTGAGTGGTAGTTCACGACATTTACATCTTGCACCAACTGGATGTTAATTATGAGGCATTTTGGTTTGGTTAATGGTTGATCTTGGGTGGAATGGATCCTTATTTAAGGATGGGGAATGATGAAATGGAAATTATGGTTTGGAATTGTTATGGGATGAATATCCTTGAGTGGTTTGATTGTTTGATATGCATTTTAGAGCTGGTAACATAGCTTGGTGCTTAGTTTACCCGCACACCTGAAAGGGTGTGAGTAGTTGGTAGATAATCTTAAACTTCAGGATGAAGTTTCTTTTAAGGGGAATCTACTGAAACACCCCTAAATTAATCTAAATTAATTTAGGCGATTTCTTTTATTAAAATCTGTGGAATTTGGAAATGGAAATGTATGAAATAAAGGATTGGTATGGAAATTGCAAATGGGAATGTCTATATGTTTATTGGAAATCCGGCCAGCACACCCGAAGCGGTGTGAGTAACTATTAGTTAATTTTAAACTTCGGGTCGAAGTTTCTTTTAAGGGGGATCTGCTGAAATACCCCTAAATTAATCTAAATTAATTTAGGGGATTTCTTTTATTAAAGCCCTTAATAATATTATTAAACATCAAATTATTATATGGTATTATTTAAAAATAATTTAGGGGATTTCCTTGATTGAATCCTAAATAATAATACAATTTAAATTAATTTATTATATGGTATTATGACTTTAATAACAAGATTTATAAGTCAATAAATCTTGGAAAAATTTCTAGACACTCTAAATATGTTACAAAGATTTTAGAAATACTTGGACCATTTATTTGAATCATAAAAA
Source organism: Limonium bicolor (assembly GCA_023374045.1). Lineage (NCBI taxonomy): Eukaryota > Viridiplantae > Streptophyta > Magnoliopsida > Caryophyllales > Plumbaginaceae > Limonium > Limonium bicolor. The sequence goes on from CM041779.1 coordinate 293,019,358, forward strand.
TCAATATAAAATCCTAGAAACCTTAAAGCTTATTAAGCCTTACTAGGGTTGACTTTTTGAGAATGGTCAAACCAGCCCATGAAACCTGTACCAATAAATAGTTTATGGGAAACCATGAAGATCGATAAAAAGAACGTCAAAAATGGATCATCCTAGCCAAAGTTATGATAGAATGAAGTTTAGAGTCAAAAATTTGAAAACTGCCACGTGTCAAGCTCACACAACACGCCGGTACTTAGCATAAAATTCGCTAAGTGTCTTAACCTCCATCAGTGTTTTTGCCCTAACTTTAAACACCGATATCTCACTCGTCTTTGAGAGTTTTCTAGTGCCGTTTTCTTCATTCTCTCTCCTATAATCCCTCTTTCCAACCATTACTCATCACCATCTAAATCATTCTACATCGACCGTAAATTTGATCCAAAGTAGCCACCCTGCGAAACCGAAACCTAGATTTTGCTGAAATCAGGTAAACTTAGTTTGATCATAACTTCTTCGTTTGTGAATGAAAATCCACGTTCTATAGCTCGTTGTGTAGATCTCTAACCCTTCTACAACTTTCATGTTAACGACCAAGGCTGATTCGTAATCATTTGGAAGAGCGAGGTGCCTAAAGTTCATGGTTCGTCATCACATAAAATCATAGGAAAACGCAAGGTAAACTCGTAACTTTAGGACTAGATTGCTTTCTGTATATTGCGAATTAGATTAAGTTTTTGATACCAATTTGTAGATCTATATCTCCTCTTTCGAATAAGTCCAATAACTTGTCCTAACTCGATCTGTGCTGCAACTTATGATTCAGCAAAGTTCGACCCTCAACAACTCGTAAAAGTTGCAATTTTCCAGAAAACGAGACTCGAATTCCCTTGTTGGTGCAATTCCGGTATGACTCAGACCAAATTACTGCGATAATGTCACTCTATTTGCCATTTTCGAACAAACCCCTCAATCCATTTAACATATAATGCATCGTATGGCGAGAATTGGATGGAATTTGAATTCCCAAACTACATAAACCCTACTCGTATTTACCCAGAACCGATTATCCGGTGCCTCGCGTTATAGCTCACGAAATCGGTACCATTAAAACCGTCTTTGAATTTCGAATACATAGAAACAAAAATCATCGAATTTGGTTCTGTGAGTGTAACACCCCATCCAAAGCCTATCGTGGTTATCGCAATCTGAACACTTAATCGAAAACGTCGCAGCGGAAATAAACAAGACCCTGGACCTTGCCACGGTCTGATCGTTAGAATATACCGGATTAATATTTACAATACTTAACCAAAATACTTATCCAACTCAAAACATCAACATACACAATCTCACAACCAACCGAGTACTAGTATCTCAAACGTAATCTCAACTTACAACAATTTAATATAAACAGTCGGGTGCACAGGCGCAACCCGAATTCAAAATAAATGTCCCCTCCTAAGTCTAACCGCTCCTACTCTCGTAGTGCGTCCTCATGGGCCTCTTACCTGCAAGTGTAAAAATAGCCCCCGAGGGGGTCAGCACGAATGCTGATACACCCTCTCATGGCCCCCAAGCTAACGGGGCTACGACGACTAATTGTCGATAGCATGGAAATTGATTATATACACAAACATAATATGAAGTGCAATAACAATAACCACAGATGAACATATATAGTTCACAAGCAATGAACGACTCAAGCGTTCCCTTAACAAGTGGGTTAGTAACCCCCTCCTTAGTCCTCATTTCCTTAATCTCAGTTCCTTACCTTACCTTAATCTCAATCTCAATCTTAATCTCAGTATACAAACCTTTCCTGGAAGGGATTGGTTGTAGCTTAATTCGAACCTGGGATTTAGGTGATCCCACCGCACCATCTTAATGCCACCTACTCTGGACGGGAGTCCAGCGTAGCTGAGCCGGCTTCCGGCCCTAGGCTACAAGTCCGAAGACAAGTCCTTAAGCGGAGGGCGGATCTGATTCAGATACCGTCCCCCTTTCACTTAGCATGCATGACCGGAGATCGGTCCCGGGTTTCCTCACTCAAGTTCCAGTTAGTAGACATCTTAAACACCATGTGCTAGCTAAGCCTTATCGGGCATTAACCAACAACCATCAACTTAACTCTTATTCTCAACTCAGTAAGTACTAAACTTGTTAGTAACAATCTCAAATCTCGCGGGTTAGTGTAAATATAACACAATCACAACGAGAACAATATAACCGGTTGCATGCTTTATCTTGTTTTAGTCATAGCAAATAAACAGATAGCACACAAGCCGAGGGACACCTCGTTAGCAAGCAGGTCACAAAAGGATTGTACCGTTCACCGTCGATCGTTGTTTGACTAATCTTCTTCGGGGTCCCAACTCACAAACCTAAAACATTCATTCATTTTTAGGTTATTAGTTATTTGCACCTTACTTAACTCACTTAGTCCCTAAGGACTTCCACTCAATAACCTCTCAAGTCTTTATCACTTAGTCTTACAAACTTAACTTTAAACACTAAAACTTATACTTAATCTTAACTTAATTCCTTAAGTTCTTAGGGTCCCAATCATTACTACCCTACCAAGGGCATACCTCATTACCCATTACCATTCTTAGAAATTGAAATTTCTTTTTTTTTTTATTTTTAGGCTCGACCGGACTTACCGACCGGACTTGCCAAGTCCGGTCCATTCCAGTACCTTTTACCGTTGGAAAATTCACTCCGACCGGACTTACATGTCCGGTCCTATGTCCGGTCGATTCCAGAGACTTATAATCCGTACTAAATTCATGCCGACCGGACTTGACAAGTCCGGTCCCATGTCCGGTCCATTCCAGAAACTAATTTCCCTCACAAAACAGAGCCCGACCGGACTTGTAAGTCCGGTCCCCAAGTCCGGTCGATTCCAGAAACATTTTCCGGTAGTGTAACAGAGCCCGACCGACCTTGCAAGTCCGGTCCTAAGGCCGGTCGGCTCTAAAAACTTGTTTCTAATTTCTTTTTCAACTCCAAACTTCTCCTCATATATCCTCATATGTTATAACCTCATTTGGGCACCTCAAATACACCTTAAGCCCTCCTTAAAATACCTTAATTCATCCACCAAAATCCATCTTAGTCATTATGCATTTTCCTTGTGATAATGCTAACACTTGTAATGTTTTCCTCTAGGTTTCTAGGTGGTGGTTCATACCTAGTGTAACCACTATGCCAAATGTTTCCTTCACCACTATAACATCATCTCCCAAGCATCTCTCACTATCTAAACTCTTTTAAACATTCACTTAAGGTTCCTTAACAAGATTAAACTTCCATCATCATTACATTATTTCCTTCCTAGATGTGCACCAACATTTGCCTAAGTCCTAAATACCCAAATACATTCTTTTGATTCCTAAATACTCCATGGTGATACCTAAGTCATCATAAGTCATTAAAACATCTTAACTTCACCCTTTTTCATCAAGACAACCCATAGAACATTCCTAGTACTTCCTTAGTCATTAAATTCCCTTAGGATATCTTAAACACTTAAACTCTCCTTTAAATTTTTGCCATGGTTCTCTAGTATATAGTACCTCCTAACACATGGTTTTTCTCCACCAAACAACCAATACCACACAAATTCTCATCACAATAGCTTAACACCCATTTACACACACCAAAACTTCACCACCATCATATAATGCTTAAACTTAAAATGCTTGGCACTTAGGCCCTTAAAACAATAATCTTAACCACTGAATTTCCACATATATATGCCTTCAACCTGCGAATACACTCAACAAGGCTCCCATTGAAATAAAATGCTTCTTGTACTTCACCTTTATATTCTTAACTATCTCTTTTCTCATTTGCTCCTTAGTCACAAGTTCACAAGAATAGTCATTGTTTCTCCTAGGTTTTATAGCACCTTCCCCATATAAACTCTACACTAAACTCATCATATACCCACACCTCATTCCTTAAACAACAAGACACCTTAAGGTAAGTAATTTACCTTGTTTTCTCACAAGCTTAAAAGCTTTTCTCCTTAGGTTTTCTTTGTTCAATCTCGGTCACCAATGTGATTCTCCTTGCCAATGTTCTAACCAATATCCAATGACTCCAATGAGTACTAGATAATACATCAACCCTAAGGAACAAACCCTAGGTTTAAAAATGTTTTAAGGTATTAATGTGATTGTTTTACCTTGGTTTCTCAACAACTTGGATGTGAAGCAAGAAGGACCTCCTCTCTCCCCTTTGAAGAGTAGAAACAAGCTAGAACAAGGCATAAACATGGAGTCCCATGAGTATATATTTTCGGTTATGTGAAGAAAATGGTGGAAACCTAGATTTTCTTACACTTTCTTTACCTTAAGAGAATGGAGATGCCAATGGAGTCTCCAAACTTGAATTTCCTCCTCTAATGGTGGTTTGACTTGGCACCAAAATGAAGCTCTTGAAGTTTTGAAAAGATAGAAAGGAGGAGCTTGAGCTAACTAAGAAGAATATGTATTTTGTTTTGGATTTGGAGCTTAAATGAGCAAGTGGTGTGCAAGAGAAGGTGGAGCTAGCATGGAGAGGAGCTTCACGCCAATGGAGAAGAGAAAGAGAGCAAGAAATCGTGGGCAACAAGAGAGAATGAAGAAGTGAGGAGAGAGGTAAGCAAAAGTGATATTTATCTTAAAAGGTGAATAGTGTTTTATGCTTTATAACTTACTTATTTGCTTTCTCTTTACTTAGTTAGATAAGTGTGGTGAGTCACACTTAAAGAAACCGGCCCCCTTTAGTGAATGAGGGTAGTTTAGTCTTTGTTGACCAAATGTCTCACTTATATAGACTTATGTTATAAACTAGCTTAATAAATTCACTATTCATCAAAAACAAGGCACATTGTTGTGAAATTTTTGATTTCCCATTGATATAGACCTCCAAATGTGATACTATATAGTACACATATTAATTAAAGAGTAATGATGGACATTTAGCCATTCAAAACTCATTTACAAGACAATTTTTCAAAAACGTGCTTTAAGACTCCTTAAAGCACATTTTGTGTTTTAACTTGTTTTCAAGCTTGGTTTTCTTTGGTAATTGATTTAAAATGACCATTAGGATATTACTAAGGTCTTAGAACAATATTTGGGTACTCTCCCATGTCTCTCCAAGCTTAGAGCACGTTTTTACTTAAACTGCTCTTTTTGGTGTTTCCTTATGTTTCTTTGATTAGAAATGTTTCTTAAGGCATTATTTAGCCTTCTTATATCTTGGTTTATCATTTAAACACCATATCTAAGTTTGGGGTATTTCAATCTACCCCCCTTAAAAGAACTTTGTCCTCAAAGTTCACACATGTGTTTAACCATTCACGGTACACAGTTCTCTTAATCTTAATACCACATCTTATATTCACATTCATACATCTCAAGACTCAAAGGTCAATCTCAAATACAATACATAAGTATCATACATAACTCAAACTCACACCGAAGTGTAGCAACTTACACAAATTCACATCTTAAACAACCAAACAAACGACAAACATGATCGTTTCCTAACTCAAAAGCGAGGAAGCTCTACCCCCCTTAAAAAGGGTACGCCCCGTACCCTATACAGACGATCTAGTCAGTAAATAAAGAAGGGTACTTCGCCCTCATCTTATCCTCTAATTCCCACGTGGCCTCTTCGACATCCTGGTTAGACCAGAGAACCTTCACCAGTCGCACTGACTTGTGGCGAGTGTCCCTAGTCTTGCTGTCCAAGATTCTCTGAGGAGTCTCCACGGATCTCATATTTGGTTCTAAAGTCAACCTCTCAGGTTCTAACACATGGGAGGGGTGGTGCATGTATTTCTTCAGCTGTGAAACATGAAAACATCATGCACTTTACCCAGCTCAGCAGGTAAATTCAACCTGTAAGCAACCGGGCCCACCCGCTCCGTAATCTCATAAGGACCAACAAATTTCGGGCTTAGTTTGCCCTTCTGCCCAACCTGAATACACCCTTCATCGGTGATACTCGCAGAAATACCCGGTCGCCCACTGCGAACTCCAGGTCCGTCGTCGAACATCAGCATACGACTTCTGCCTATCTTGAGCAGCTTTCATGTTCTCCCTGATTTGCTGAACTTCAGCCTTAACTTGTTCTAAGTACTCTGGTCCTATAATGACCGTCTCACTCGACTCATCCCAGCAGAGCGGTGTACGACATGGTCTACCGTACAACGCTTGAAAAGGTGCCATCTTGATCGAAGCGTGATAGCTGTTGTTGTATGAAAACTCGATCAGATGCAATCTGTCAATCCAACTGCCCTGGAAGTCTAAGGCACATGCTCTCAGCATGTCCTCGAGTGTCTGATAGTACGCTCAGTCTGGCCATCTGTCTGAGGATGGAACGCGGTACTCAGTTTGAGTTCTGTACCCAACGCTTCTCTGGTAGCTCTCCAGTACCTCGAAAGGAATCTGGTATCTCTATCTGACACTATGGTCTTTGGTATGCCGTGATGTCTCATGATTTCTTTCTCAAATAACTCAGCTAATTTGGTCACCTTCCAAGTATCCTTCATCGGTATGAATCGGGCTACTTTGGTAAGGCGATCCACCACCACCCATATCATGTTGAGACCTCCCCTAGCAGGTGGAAGTCCAACTACGAAGTCCATGGAGATATCATGGAACTTCCATTCCGGAACTGGCATCGACTGTACCATTCCGCCCGGTCGTCTGTGCTCGAATTTCACCTTCTGGCATGTGAGACACCTCAAGACGAACTCGGTAACATCTGTCTTCATCCCCGACCACCAGAAGTATCTCTTCATGTCTTTATACATTTTAGAGGCTCCCGGATGGATGGAAACTGAAGAACAGTGTGATTCTCTAAGTATACGGTCTTTCAGATCCGTGTTACCTCGTGGTATGCATAATCGGCCCTTAAGTCTGATCAGATCATCATCATGAAGTCTGAAGTCGTATTTCTGACTCTCAAAGGTACCATCTGTCAGCTTCTGTCTGACCTCTCTCATATACTCATCAGTCCTCTGAGCCTCTCGCACCTCATCAACCAAGCTGGAGAAAGAAACTAGCGAATGGAGTGAGTGTGCTCGACGGCTCAGGGCATCTGCTACAACATTGGCCTTCCCTTCTTTGTATTGGAGGTCAATGTCATAGTCTTTCAGAAATTCTAACCACCTCCTCTGTCGAAGATTTAACTCCTTCTGAGTGAATATGTATTTCAAACTCTTGTGATCGGTGTAGATCGTGACACTAACCCCATATAAGTAGTGCGCCATATCTTCAAAGCGAAGACTACAGCTCCCAGCTCTAAATCATGTGTGGGGTAGTTCTCCTCATGTTTCTTCAACTGGCGTGAGGCATATGCCACCACCTTGCCATGTTGCATGAGCACGCAACCCAGCCCTCTGCCGGATGCATCACAATAAACCTCAAAGCCCTCTGTACCGTCTGGAATGGTCAGTACCGGTGCAGTGGTCAGTGAGTCCTTCAAGCGCTGAAATGATCTCTCACAGTCGACTGTCCATAGAAATGGTGCATCTTTCTTCATCAGACTGGTCATCGGCTTCGCGACCTTGCTGAAATCTCTAACAAACCTCCTGTAGTAGCCTGCCAGACCGAGAAAGCTCCTGATGTCGGTAACAGTCTTCGGCCTTGGCCAGGTACGTACGGCATCAATCTTTGCTGGATCCACTGCGATCCCAGCATCTGAGATGACATGACCTAGGAAAGAGACCTGGTCAAGCCAAAACTCACACTTGGAGAACTTAGCATATAGCTGGTTCTCCCTTAATATTTCCAACACCCTCCTCAAATGTTCCTCATGCTCAACCTTAGACTTTGAATATATCAGAATATCATCAATGAAAACCACACCGACTTGTCCAGCTGCTCCCGGAACAAGCGGTTCATCAGATCCATAAACTTTGCTGGCGCGTTCGACAAACCGAACGGCATCACTGTAAACTCATAGTGGCCGTATCGTGTCCGGAATGCCGTCTTCTCAATATCTCCCTCCTTAATGGCTATCTGATGATACCCCGATCTGAGATCAATCTTGGAAAACACAGATGCTCCCTTCAACTGATCGAACAGATCGTCAATGCGGGGTAGTGGGTACTTATTCTTCACTGTCACTGCATTCAGCTCTCTGTAGTCGATGCAGAGGCGGAGACTACCATCCTTCTTCTTCACGAAGAGGACTGGCGCTCCCCATGGTGACACACTTGGTCTAATGAATCCTTTATCCAACAAATCTTTCAGTTGTTCTTTTAACTCAGTCATTTCTGCCGGAGCCATACGGTATGGTGCTTTGGCTATCGGTCCGGTACCAGGTAGCAGCTCAATGGTGAACTCTACCTCCCGAGTGGGTGGCATGCCGGGCAGTTCCCGTGGAAATAAGTCGGGGAACTCCGACACTACCGGTAAGTCGGGGTCGAACTCAGGGTCTCTCTCTATGTCCTGTACATAGCAGAGGTATACTTCTTCCTTTCTCCTTAATTCTCTATGCATTGCCATGGCGGTGATGATCTTAGTCGAAGGCTCTCTGGGCCTCTGGCGGTATGATATTGTTACCCCAGACGGACTCCTGAGCAGCAATCTATGCTCGGCGCAGAGGATACGTCCCTTGTGCCGCTCCAACCAGTTCATCCCGAAGATAACATCAAATCCTAGCTTACTGAACTCAATGAAACTGACTGGGAAGTCTTCCCCCTTAATTCTGATGGTGGCTCCTCGGTAGTAACGAGTGCAACGAACCTTCTCCTTAGACGGGAGCGTAACCGTGAAGTCGGGTAGCTCCTCAGCGTCTAGCCCCAACCTGCTCGCAAATGATGCAGAGACAAAGGTATGCGAGGCCCCTGAGTCGAAGAGAACTGATGCCTCAATTCCATTGATCGGAAAGGTGCCGGTGAGGATAGTACCGCTAGCGTCGGCCTGTGCCTCTGTGAGTATGCTTAGTGCACCTTCCGTACCGAGTCCATAACCTAATTGTGTTCACAAGCTCCATGAGTATTGATGGTATAACAAGAGTCGTAACAATTTATATGAACAACACTGTTATTTTATTTATGACCATCCTGTTTACAACATGTGCTTCAATCTTACATCTCATTTCTCATCTCATTCTAACATTACATGGCTAATATTGTCTAAAGGTTAGGTTTAATCTTCCTGGTCTCATATGCGTCGCATTGATTACTGCTGACGGTGCTGTATTCAGCTTGATTCTCTTAATCCCATGGTATAACATCCTTGATTCTCCTCCCAAAAATTAATACATCACCTGACTTAAGTATTATCTTATCTGCACGGTCCGCACGCTTCTGCTCGCCGTATAAAATTCCGCATCATCTCCAATGGACCAAGACACTACGGGTATCCCTCTCTCGAGAGACTCCGTTGTCTCGTCCTTATCCTGGTGTAGTCCCAGTTTTCCATCTTTTTCGTAGAAGTTTACAATGCAAATGTCTGGCTGGATGTCTGGAATCGGTTCAGCTTCCAACTGCTGAGCGATTTCCACGACTTGTGTAATAACTGGATGGAACTCTTCGGGTATTCCCGGTGGTGAGACTCCATCTTGCTCCCTCATGGTTTGGTAATTCTTGGCATACGGATTCCAATCCTTGCCCAAGCTCATCATCTTTAATTTCATCCTTGCTCCCCCTGGGTACTCCGGTGTGTAAAAACCTCCCGGTCCCATCCCTAGTTGATTGCATCTCCTGATGATGGCTATTTGTGCGTCGGGTGTCAGGTATCCCCTTAATAAAATCATACCTGGGCGGATAACCTGACATTGTTCGGTTGGAAAGTGTATGGTTTCGATGTCGGTGTGCTCCGGGTTAGATGTAGATGGTATAGGGTAGCAGATGTTGAATCTTCCTAAAGTGTAGTAGGTTATATCTTACTTATGTTCTAATCTCATCTTATTTTTACTTAACTCATATATTTCACCAAACATGCATGATAATGCGGTAAGCAGGTAGTTTTATTACTAAATGGTTATAGTGGTACCTGGCCTCGATGAGGGCTCAGGCTCATCGTCCCGATCCACCATGTGTAGAGTGGGCCCCGTCTTCTGGGTCGCCCGTGGGTTCTTGTCCGCCGGCTGCTGCACTTTCCTCTGACCGTCAGATCCAGCTCCCTGATCGGTCTTGCCCTTGCCCCTGGTGTCGGGCCTATAGGCTCTGCTAGCAGGGTTCCGGTAACACTCGTATGCCCGGTGTCCATACACTCCGCAGAAGTTGCACTCCACTTTGTTCCCTTACAGTCGAGCCCGGGGTGGTCCTTGTGACACCATCTACAGATGAAGCGTCGCTGGTAGCCACCACCGGCTCCCCTCTCAGTCTCAGATCCTGATGATTCACATTGTCAATTCTCATATCTCAATCAGTTACTAATTTATTTCTAACTCATTCAATATCAATTTTTCTCACCCTTTGGCGCCTTAGAGCGCAGTGGTGTAGCTGCAATAGCATAGGTCAGCTTCAATGGCTCTTCCGAAGCCTTCTCCTTTTCCTCCTTCCCTTTCGGGTTCTGATTCTTCTGGGCCTGAGGCTGGTACTTTTGTTTCTTGTACCCTCCTTGCCCTTGACTCTCTGAGCTCTTCCCAGCACTCTTCCGCTTTGCATTCTCCTCGTCCCTCAGCTGGACGGTATCTCAACCTTAGCAGCGGCATGATAGCACTCCTGCTTTTCCATAGTATTAGTCTCACTTATTTCTCATAATCTAAATCTTATTCATCACTTACTCAAATTTCAATCATTCTTATTACCTGCAAGGTAGTGTAACTCGTCGGCCCCATGCCGTAGCGGAGTCGATGGCTAAGCCCGCCATAGAAGCGGTCCACCAAGATCTGGTCAGAATACCCTAGACCTGGCAGAAGACGGAGCAAGGCAGTGAACTCTGAGTAATACTCGTCCACTGTCATCTTGTCCGACTGCTTAAGCGCATCCAACTGCAAGCGCTTCTTCGTCTGGACATGGGCGGGGTAGTACTTTGCCCGTAGCAAGGCGGTGTACTGCTCCCAGCCGAACTCTGGGTTGGCCACATGCTCGGCCCTCACCAGCTTCCACCAATCGCCCGCCGCCCCCTTCAGGTAGAAAGCAGCTAAGCGCACCTTGATCCCAGCAGGGACATCAAGGGTCTCGAAGGTCTCCAGCTCGGAGATGTACGCCTCAAGCTTGGCGGGATCGGTCTCCCCCTTGAAGTGAGCGGGTCGAAGATCAGCACTCTTCACCCAGTTTGGTTCCCTAGGCTGTGGCGGTGGAGGTGGTGCACCCACACCAGGCTGATAGCCCATGTGCCCTAAAGCGGCAGCTACGATCTCTGCGATCGTCTGCCCTCCAGGTATCCCTGGAATATCCTCACCCCGGCCGCGACCTCGGCCTCCTCTAGGGCGTCCTGCCATCTGAACAAGCATAACTTACATTAGATTCACATTCACCACTGTTTGGTTAGTAAATTATAACGTCCGTAGACGGTAAAGACAATCCACACTTATTAGTGGTCATCTGACTCTACTCACTCTAACTTCTCACACCCTTAACCCAATACTTATTCCTTAACTTATATCCTAACTCGGTGGTTACTTATATCCGGTATTTCTTGATCAGAGCGTAACTACGCTCTGATACCACTTTTTGTAACACCCCATCCAAAGCCTATCGTGGTTATCGCAATCTGAACACTTAATCGAAAACGTCGCAGCGGAAATAAACAACACCTGGACCTTGCCACGGTCTGATCGTTAGAATATACCGGATTAATATTTACAATACTTAACCAAAATACTTATCCAACTCAAAACATCAACATACCATCTCACAACCAACCGAGTACTAGTATCTCAAACGTAATCTCAACTTACAACAATTTAATATAAACAGTCGGGTGCACAGGCGCAACCCGAATTCAAAATAAATGTCCCCTCCTAAGTCTAACCGCTCCTACTCTCGTAGTGCGTCCTCATGGGCCTCTTACCTGCAAGTGTAAAAATACCCCCGAGGGGGTCAGCACGAATGCTGGTACACCCTCTCATGGCCCCCAAGCTAACGGGGCTACGACGACTAATTGTCGATAGCATGGAAATTGATTACATACACAAACATAATATGAAGTGCAATAACAATAACCACAGATGAACATATAGTTCACAAGCAATGAACGACTCAAGCGTTCCCTTAACAAGTGGGTTAGTAACCCCCTCCTTAGTCCTCATTTCCTTAATCTCAGTTCCTTACCTTACCTTTATCTCAATCTCAATCTTAATCTCAGTATACAAACCTTTCCTGGAAGGGATTGGTTGTAGCTTAATTCGAACCTGGGATTTAGGTGATCCCACCGCACCATCTTAATGCCACCTACTCTGGACGGGAGTCCAGCGTAGCTGAGCCGGCAACCGGCCTAGGCTACAAGTCCGAAGACAAGTCCTTAAGCGGAGGGCGGATCTGATTCAGATACCGTCCCCCTTTCACTTAGCATGCATGACCGGAGATCGGTCCCGGGTTTCCTCACTCAAGTTCCAGTTAGTAGACATCTTAAACACCATGTGCTAGCTAAGCCTTATCGGGCATTAACCAACAACCATCAACTTAACTCTTATTCTCAACTCAGTAAGTACTAAACTTGGTTAGTAACAATCTCAAATCTCGCGGGTTAGTGTAAATATAACACAATCACAACGAGAACAATATAACCGGTTGCATGCTTTATCTTGTTTTAGTCATAGCAAATAAACAGATAGCACACAAGCCGAGGGACACCTCGTTAGCAAGCAGGTCACGAAAAGGATTGTACCGTTCACCGTCGATCGTTGTTTGACTAATCTTCTTCGGGGTCCCAACTCACAAACCTAAAACATTCATTCATTTTTAGGTTATTAGTTATTTGCACCTTACTTAACTCACTTAGTCCCTAAGGACTTCCACTCAATAACCTCTCAAGTCTTTATCACTTAGTCTTACAAACTTAACTTTAAACACTAAAACTTATACTTAATCTTAACTTAATTCCTTAAGTTCTTAGGGTCCCAATCATTACTACCCTACCAGGGCATACCTCATTACCCATTACCATTCTTAGAAATTGAAATTTCTTTTTTTTTTTTTTTAGGCTCGACCGGACTTACCGACCGGACTTGCCAAGTCCGGTCCATTCCAGTACCTTTTACCGTTGGAAAATTCACTCCGACCGGACTTACATGTCCGGTCCTATGTCCGGTCGATTCCAGAGACTTATAATCCGTACTAAATCATGCCGACCGGACTTGACAAGTCCGGTCCCATGTCCGGTCTATTCCAGAAACTAATTTCCCTCACAAAACAGAAGCCCGACCGGACTTGTAAGTCCGGTCCCCAAGTCCGGTCGATTCCAGAAACATTTTCCGGTAGTGTAACAGAGCCCGACCGACCTTGCAAGTCCGGTCCTAAGGCCGGTCGGCTCTAAAACTTGTTTCTAATTTCTTTTTCAACTCCAAACTTCTCCTCATATATCCTCATATGTTATAACCTCATTTGGGCACCTCAAATACACCTTAAGCCCTCCTTAAATACCTTATCATCCACCCAAAATCCATCTTAGTCATTATGCATTTTCCTTGTGATAATGCTAACACTTGTAATGTTTTCCTCTAGGTTTCTAGGTGGTGGTTCATACCTAGTGTAACCACTATGCCAAATGTTTCCTTCACCACTATAACATCATCTCCCAAGCATCTCTCACTATCTAAACTCTTTTAAACATTCACTTAAGGTTCCTTAACAAGATTAAACTTCCATCATCATTACATTATTTCCTTCCTAGATGTGCACCAACATTTGCCTAAGTCCTAAATACCCAAATACATTCTTTTGATTCCTAAATACTCCATGGTGATACCTAAGTCATCATAAGTCATTAAAACATCTTAACTTCACCCTTTTTCATCAAGACACCCATAGAACATTCCTAGTACTTCTTCTTAGTCATTAATTCCCTTAGGATATCTTAAACACTTAAACTCTCCTTTAAATTTTGCCATGGGTTCTCTAGTATATAGTACCTCCTAACACATGGTTTTTCTCCACCAAACAACCAATACCACAAAATTCTCATCACAATAGCTTAACAACACCATTTACACCAAAAACTTCACCACATCATCATATAATGCTTAAACTTAAAATGCTTGGCACTTAGGCCCTTAAATAACAATAATCTTAACCACTGAATTTCCACATATATATATGCCTTCAACCTGCGAATACACTCAACAAGGCTCCCATTGAAATAAAATGCTTCTTGTACTTCACCTTTATATTCTTAGCTATCTCTTTTCTCATTTGCTCCTTAGTCACAAGTTCACAAGAATAGTCATTGTTTCTCCTAGGTTTTATAGCACCTTCCCATATAAACTCTACACTAAACTCATCATATAACCACACCTCATTCCTTAAACAACAAGACACCTTAAGGTAAGTAATTTACCTTGTTTTCTCACAAGCTTAAAAGCTTTTCTCCTTAGGTTTTCTTTGTTCAATCTCGGTCACCAATGTGATTCTCCTTGCCAATGTTCTAACCAATATCCAATGACTCCAATGAGTACTAGATAATACATCAACCCTAAGGAACAAACCCTAGGTTTAAAAATATGTTTTAAGGTATTAATGTGATTGTTTTACCTTGGTTTCTCAAGACAACTTGGATGTGAAGCAAGAAGGACCTCCTCTCCCCTTTGAAGAGTAGAAACAAGCTAGAACAAGGCATAAACATGGAGTCCCATGAGTATATATTTTCGGTTATGTGAAGAAAATGGTGGAAACCTAGATTTTCTTACTTTTTCTTTCTTACCTTAGAGAATGGAGATGCCAATGGAGTCTCCAAACTTGAATTTCCTCCTCTAATGGTGGTTTGACTTGGCACCAAAATGAAGCTCTTGAAGTTTTGAAAAGATAGAAAGGAGGAGCTTGAGCTAACTAAGAAGAATATGTATTTTGTTTTGGATTTGGAGCTTAAATGAGCAAGTGGTGTGCAAAGAAGGTGGAGCTAGCATGGAGAGGAGCTTCACGTCAATGGAGAAGAGAAAGAGAGCAAGAAATCGTGGGCACAAGAGAGAATGAAGAAGTGAGGAGAAGGTAAGCAAAAGTGGATATTTATCTTAATAAAGGTGAATAGTGTTTTATGCTTTATAACTTACTTATTTGCTTTCTCTTTACTTAGTTGGATAAGTGTGGTGAGTCACACTTAAAGAAACCGGCCCCCTTTAGTGAATGAGGGTAGTTTAGTCTTTGTTGACCAAATGTCTCACTTATATAGACTTATGTTATAAACTAGCTTAATAAATTCACTATTCATCAAAAACAAGGCACATTGTTGTGAAATTTTTGATTTCCCATTGATATAGACCTCCAAATGTGATACTATATAGTACACATATTAATTAAAGAGTAATGATGGACATTTAGCCATTCAAAACTCATTTACAAGAATTTTTCAAAAACGTGCTTTAAGACTCCTTAAAGCACATTTTGTGTTTTAACTTGTTTTCAAGCTTGGTTTTCTTTGGTAATTGATTTAAAATGACCATTAGGATATTACTAAGGTCTTAGAACAATATTTGGGTACTCTCCCATGTCTCTCCAAGCTTAGAGCACGTTTTTACTTAAACTGCTCTTTTTGGTGTTTCCTTATGTTTCTTTGATTAGAAATGTTTCTAAGGCATTATTTAGCCTTCTTATATCTTGGTTTATCATTTAAACTCCATATCTAAGTTTGGGGTATTTCAGTGAGTTAAGAGAAATCAACGAAATAGTACTCGGCATTCAACTCGGTTTTGCTGAAGAACTCGAGTTTCAGTGGCCGTCCGATCGTAGTTAAGAGAAACGGACGGCCGAGATTAAAACGTAGAAGTTTTAAAATGTTTTAAGTTTTATAAATTCCAGAATAAAACCCTAACTTGTTAGATTTATTTAATGACCTTCCCGAATGTATTTTGACATGAAATTTTAACCATAGATTCCTTATAAAATGTAGTTTATTATGATGTAAATTAATATGGGTTTTGAGTTTTTAAACGCAAATTATAATTTTTGTAAGTTCTGAGTATTATGGAATTATTTAGATAATTTTAAAAGATATCTTTATGAAATAAAATTTTTATAATATGTATAAAATATCATAGTTATTATATATTAAATTTGAGGATTTTTAGACAAGAGGAGATAGGCCTAAAAATTGTGTTTTTGAAATTTTTCATAAGTTACCTTATAATGTAACGTTTTTAATGTAACGAAAATTAAAGTATGACTTATTAATAAACTTTATAGGTTGGAAATAATATAATAAGACTAAACTAACATTTAATACAGAATGTTAATAAAAATTTTTAGGTATCAACTTTTAAGTGTAGTAAAATTAAATACATGTACATATATATATATATATATATATATCTATATATATATATATATATAAGAAATAAAATAGTAACTTAGGTTAAATCAAGGAGTTAAATTAATCTAAATTTTTATTAATTATATAATGTGGATGTAACACCCCTACCGTTAATACTGTCATTACTGTCCAATCTCCTCGAACTTCAAGATTCACGCAGCGGTACATACTTACATACGGTGGGTGATACAATGCCGTTAGTCACCCACGTGACTAACAAAGCTACTACTACTACGTACAACATCGGTCTGATGGACCGGAATCCCGAGTACTACACATATACAATACATACTCAATTTACCAATCACATACCACTATGCTCCATTCAACACATTACTCCATTACAATACCATACGATACAATGTACATAACCGAGTTACTAAGTTCCAAACACAAATACAATACTCCTTCCAAGTTCATGTATACTCATCAAGAGTCTACAACTACCAATTCCTCATAACTACATACAAGGCTCCAAGCCTTTTACGATTCTCTACTAACTACAGTTCATCCTAGCTATCCAAGTGTAGTCGCCGGTTTCTTACCGTGATCATGTCTGCTTCTGGTACCTGCGCACTAAAAACGTTCCCCCTAGGGGGTCAGCTTACGCTGAATATGACTTCCGCATACCCCGCGTACTAGCGAGGGTACGCCGACCACTTGGTCGAATACATGCAATTCATTTACAATACATACATACATACATACATACATACATACTTTCTTTCACAATACTACGATACTACGCAAGGTATACATACATACATACGCACAGTACATTACATACATGGAAGACAATACAAGTCAACCGATACTTACTTACCATCTTACGGGATACACATACACAATACATACACATCATACTCAATACGCAATACGGAGATACCCTTCTCCAATTCATACAGAAGTCATGTTAGCTTCATTACACACCCGGGTTAATCGGGGTGTTCAATACTCTTTTATTCAAGGTCAATGACTTACAATAGTCAAGACCGATACACATACAATACTTACTTCTTACTTACTTTACTCAGTCAAGTCGTATGACCTCCGGGCAGGGATTACTACATCCCACCACCGGGCTTTAGGGTGGCCCACTATTCCAGGATGCTACCCATTCAAGGGATTTGGTCCATGGAAAAGATTACAGCCAGGATTCGGATCCAACCTCTTGTGTTTCCTTATCCTCACGCGTGGCTGAAACTATATCGGACTTCTACTCATTCCATTTTACTCATTACTCATGTTAGGAGTTAGATGGTTAGGAATTAGTAGAAGTCATTACTTCCATACCATACATCGATACACTACTCAAGTACGCATACTTACTCATACACATCATTCTCATTCATGCATTTCATGAATTATACAAACTAATTGTTCAAGAAGATACAACAAGAACAATATAGCTCAAACACAATTAAGTGCAATAAGAGTCCGATTCGTGTATTTATCTTATTGGTGATCACATAAGCACACAAATCGGGGTAACCAGGTTAGGATACAGAGCATGAAGAAATCATACCTTCATCGTTGATTTACTTTATCGGGTGCTCCCTTGTTCCTTAGTTCACATTTGTTCTTCGAATCTTTACTCTCGAATCAATGACTACATGCCAAATGATTCTATTAATACTAAGCTTTACAGTACATGCTTAATTACTACGGCCGTATTTACCCCATTGTCCTGTTGCTTCGGTTTAACTTAATGTTCTTATACTTACAACCTTCTTAATTTGTTTTCTTACTCATTTACTTATTTTCTTACCTTTACTACCTCATTAATGGTGTATCACTACATACATATGCATATATGCGTGTAGGCATATATATACATACATATGACTACCATAGTCATATAATAAAACATATATTTTTTTTTTTTTGACTTGACCGGCCTTACCCAGGGTCGGACCCAAGGTCGGTCGAAGTCAGTAAGTTTCGTTAAGGCAAAATTCCAAGCTCGACCGACCTTGCAAGTCCGGTCCCAAGGTCGGTCCATTCCAGTGAGTTACTTACGTGAAAATTTCAGGCCCGACCGACCTTGCAAGTCCGGTCCCAAGGTCGGTCCGTTCCAGTATATTCTGGGTTCGAGTTTTCTGGACTCGACCGACCTTGCCCAAGTTCGGTCCTAAGGTCGGTCCATTCCAGTATACCTCTGGCCTTCACAATTTACGACTCGACCGACCTTGCAAGTTCGGTCCCCAAGGTCGGTCGAAGTCAGAAGACTTCCCGTCTTTGTATTTTAAGGATCGACCGACCTTGCGGGTTCGGTCCCAAGGTCGGTCCGGCCTAGTGCTTCAGTTTCAAAATCTGTTTCTTAGTGTTTTACTTTCCCATTGCTTCCCCAATCTTTACCAATACTTCCCTACATGTTTACCACCCATTTAGATGCTCTAAATCACCTTACTTCATCCACCAAGTCCATTACTAAATTCATTTCCCATTCTCATAGGGATTTACACAATTTCATCTCTTTCCATTCCTGCACACATAGCAGTTTTTGTTCCTCCTATGCTACAGATTTTGAACCAACTTCTACCATTCAATACTCCTACCACCAATACCATTACTAGTATCCTCATCACATTATTTTCCATTCAATCCTCCCCCTTTATCTAACTCCTCTCCAATCTGTTACAAAGTGGTTTGCTACACACTTTAAGCTCTCCAAAACACCTAGTTCCTCCTAGTTTCTCCAATGCGTTTTTACTACTTCATGCTACAAAATTTTACATCCTTTATCCTCATATCACAACTACCATCCCATGGTTACTATGTATCTCTACTATCACCAATACACACCTTGGTTCTCTTCTTCACCAAGTCATCTTAATACACAATCCTACTAAAATTTCGCCATAGTTCACCCGCTTTCCTTACTTATCCACACATGTCCTTTCTCATCAAATTCACCCCTATTCTAGCCAAGCCGTAAGGGCTCTACCAGCACACATACACAATCTCAATACGCCAATATTTCCTCAATTACAATACCAATACATCATTACTTCCTCAAATAGCAATACTAATACACATTCACCATTCTTTTGGCTCTAAGGCCTACAATCCACATATTTGCTCACAAATACTCAAACATCCACAACTACAATACTAGTACAATAGTTTAGGTTCTTTTATTTGTTCACCCATTCCCATTACACTAATGCATTAAGTTAAGCATTGAGAAGGAGCTCTTACCTTGAGCTTATATTTTCCTTCTTTCTTTTTCAATCCTCTTCTTCCTCTCTTTCTTGCCCAAATCGGCTACATGGGGAATGGAGTTGCCAAACTCCATTCCCATCACCCAATGTACACAAAATAAGTGCATTAAAATACTAACCCTTAAATTAACACTAATTCATTGGAGTGTTTAGAATACAAATTCTAGGGTTTACCTTTGGAGTGTTTTAGGAGGGGTTTTAGCCCTTGGTTCAAGAAGGTGAATCCACCACCATTGCAAGGTTGATATTATGCTCAAAAGAGAGAGAGAGAGAGACAAGGCATTACAATGGGCAAAAATCAGCTACCAAAGGAGATCAAGAAAACTTAAGGTTTTCATGGAGATTTTTACCTTAATGGAGAGAAGAGACTCCAAGCTACCCATTGATGCTATTTTCTCTTTGAATGGGGAAAACCCACGAAAATAAACTTCCTCATTTTTGGATTTTGAAAAGAGAGAAGTGTAGAGGATGATGAGGGGATTACAAATATGTAATTATTTTTACCTTTGGAGCTCAAATGAAGGTGGAGCATGGAGGGGAAAATGAGAAGCCATTGAAGCTTCTCCTTGGAGCTTCAAAATCGCCCAATCCAGAAGAGAGAGATGGGAGAAATCGGATGGTGAGGAAGGAGGAGGTGAGAGAGTAAAGGATTGAGTGGGTGAGGAGAGAGAGAAGGGATAAAGTAACTTTTTACTTTATTACTTTTTGCTTTTGCTCCCTTATTTAACTAGCTAGTTACATGTGTGTGTGTGAGGGAGTTATTTGACTGATAAAAACCGCCCCCCTACAGTTATACTAGTTGGAGCGTTTTTTGTCTTCTACAAAAGACACTCGTTATTTTACCCGGTTTGGTACTATTCACTAACCGGGCCCGTTTTTCGGAATTTTCTCGTTTAATTATTTTTATTGGTTATTAAGCTTCCATAAACGCTTAATAATTATTATTTAATGATTCAAAATTTTTACGGGTCCGTTTGACCACTTAAAGCCACGTTTTCGGGTTTTCTCGAAAAACGTGTGCTAAAGCTCTATTAGCGTTTTAATTCATTATTTGGATCCGTTTTCTTTGGTAGTTGTTCCCATATTATTTAGGACTTATTAACCCGTTATAGTCCATATAATACACTAACCGAGGTCTCATACCTCGTATGGTTATTTAATGCTTATTTAGCGTTTTTCGCTTTTTAAGCATTTCTCCATTTCTTTTGGATTTATTTTCCCTTACCAATATTACTTAGGCATTATTAGGCTCTTAAATCAGGATTATAATAATCTTAATTGCCATATTTAAGTTCGGGGTATTTCAATCTACCCCCCTTAAGAACTTTGTCCTTAAAGTTGTTCGAGGTTATGGGATCACTATACTTACTCAGTTATACTTGCCTAATACCAAAGCCATACATTCCTCCTCCTTACAATTCCCAAATTCGTTACTCAAGGTTTCTCCTTTCCATACCATACCAATATACAATAATTACTCCAATCCATATTACTATCGACCATCCGGTTCCTCTTTACAGAACTTATACATATATATAGTGAAAAGCTATCCCCAAAGCCATGCAATACACATACAGTCCCGCAGGCACTCAGGTCAACTAGACATAGGACTCCTCTATGTCCCGCTGCCCTTGGAATAATACAATATGCTACACTGCTATCTTCTCCGGTATAAGCTTCTAACCAATCCTTATTCTCAGTCTAAGGAAAGTCCTTCCCAACAGCTAATTAGAAATCCTTCTAAAGCATACAACTCCAAATTTCAGTTTTATATTCACTACTTCTATCCATGTGTGATTCTTGTGACCACTTATGCGGAGCTTCAAGAATCATTCGACCCTGATGTGATCAGCACCAGTGTTGAACTAACTTTCCACCCCCAATTTGTGTTCGGTTTCCCTCGATCTGATCAGGATCAAGTTCGACTTCCCACATCAGTTTCAAACAAACAATTAATTTAATTGTTTCATTTTCTATCTTTTTACTCTTCTAGTCGTGATACAAATTCATACATTCCAAAGGATGGAATCAATCCATCAATCATCCTCGCTCTACTTCCCAAATGCTTTACTCTGTGGTTCAATACTTAAATGCTCATTTCATCAACCTTCACTACTTCCATTCATTACTCTCCATCATTTCAATTATTCTAACTAGGGAATACAATACTTATGAAATTTAGCTATCCTCAATTACTACCAATAACATACTTACGAATACACCAGTCATGGGCTACATTCCTCTACTACTCATAATCAATTTGCACTACTTCTTCAAAGGTTACAATACTTGTGGAGCTCCGTCCACTACTCGTTACTTTTCTGTTACTAATACTCTTACACTGGGGTTACACGATGGGTTTATTCATCCTATGGTATTCGCATCTCTCATGCCTAATTACCACAATTTCAATATGAATGAATACTTATGTTTACTTAACATAGTACCAGTCATGAAATCAATTCTCATTTGTGCTATGCACATTATAGTTTATGTGCTTCATTCATAAAGTTCACATTAAGCGGTTTTCGCTCTATCCCCCTTAAAAGGGATTACGCCCACGTAATCTTCCATATGTTTTTATTATTAAACATTGGTTTACTCGATTTGGGCAATCTGAAGCGTTTAGCTTCACTATGGTATACTATATAATATGCTCTGGTCAAAGGGTCTTAACCATACCAATGTTTTAGTCTTTGCACCAAGGATTTCTATATGAGTTTATTTAACTCATCTTTAATTCAGTTCTAGCATATTAGGCTTCAAGGCATTAATAGCCCTTCTGTTATGCTTACTAGGTATATTATCTCCTAGCTAGGGCCCACTAGCTTCTGTTGCGCGACCCTGATAATCTTAGTACTTTATTGCTCTTTGGTTATTCTAAATGTGCTATACATAACCTTTTTATCCGACTATTGTGGGAATAAGGTTTACTAAACAAATGCAGTATTCTTTTACCGTGTTTGAACTCAATTAGTTTTAGATTGTAACCAGCTCTCTGGTAGTCTACTGCACATGCTACTCGTGCTTTCACGATTATTCATTAAGTTCCTCCGACTTATTGTCGGGCGAGGTTAAGTCACTACTTAGTTGTAGTACTTCCTCTATTGTCAATAGCTTCTGAATTATACCAGTTCTCTGGTTCAGTACAAGTGTCCTTTACTTGTATGACCTTGCATTTTCTATGCATCGGTCCTAGTGACTTCTTCAGTCTCCTTTCACCCTTTTTTCCAATGGAATTCACATCTTGTGATTGTTACTGTGTTCTACACTCTTCGTGCTTCTTTGGCCTTAGGCCGCATGGTCTGTTGCTCAGCTTGCCTAACTGGCTTATGCCATGTTTGTGGTGAAAAGAAGGATTTACTATGGTTTACATTCTCCATGTCCCTAGCCATCCCATTAGATCATTAGCTGCACAAGTGCAATACCAAAACACTCAGTCATACGGAGTGTAGAGGCGTAAACGCTTGACCGTAAGTCACTTATGTGATAGGAAGGAATATTCCTGTCTGTCTTCTCATACTTATACTCCGTGTCATTATCTAACTACTTCCTCATAGCGGTCGCTTGTGGCGCACCGTATTCTTACTCATTATACAATATCGTTCTTACTGATTGTGTTACTGTGGTAGCTCATCTTTACTCATTACTATTGTCGTTGGCACCATTTCCTTATGGTGTAATTACACTAGGGGGTTCCTAGTTCATATGTATGATGATTGTTATAGCATACCGCAATGGTATTATCTTCCCCACGTGGAGATGTTTCATTCCAGTTTAGGTCTCATGTGTAGGTTGGTTTACCTCACATTATTTCCATCATTTACGATACCATTTACCAATTATCTTGGTTGACCAAGGATGAGATAATTCATCGGGTTATAAGCTCTCTTGAGCGTTGGTCATTTGTGGTGTTCAATGTGTATTCACATTGATTGTCTTTGACAATTACTATCTCCCGTGTTGAGCATTGGTTATAGGCTCTGGCTGTGCAGTTTTACTTTTGTATGTACATCACCGGAATATCCCAAGAAACTTCAAGGGTCTTCTGATCCCGTTCTCTATTTGAAGAGTATTTTATTACTGATAAATGAAAGTGATTGTGGAGGGGTTTATCTCCACTCACAGGTTTCATGACAAGGTTTACCGCATTGGTGTTTACAGAATGGTTCACCACATACTTGGGTGCATATGGAGTATACTTACTCCTTTAAATCGTAATGGTTTGGAAATCTCCATTCCTTATCCCATCACTTCTTGGCAATATCCATATGCCTAGGCTCATTGCTATAGTAGAAGGAAGCCTTTTCTAAGGGTTCACATCTTCACCACCTTGGTGGTCTTCGATTAACGAGGGGTACTTTTCCTCGAGTTTCCGTAGTGTCCAAATGTGGACTAGGCCAATGTTGGCATTTATCACGATTCTTATGCCTCTGTGCTACCATTGCTACAGAAGGCATGAAGGTACTTAAAAGCTTGTCAACTGTATACTAGACTGATGCTCTAGTGACAGTGACACTGAGTTGGCCACTACTCCAAGCCACTCAGGATGTTGGGCTTGAATTGATGGTCCAGTTGTTGATTTCTTGTCATATGAGCCAATATCTCTTGCAAGTTTTGTTATCAAATGGTGTGGGTTATGCAACCGTTAAGGTTTACATATCATAGTTGGTTGATGGCTTTTAAGCCTTATTACTGGAGGTTATGCTCTTCGCAAGCTGCTTATGCATGTTTCCACTCCATGTATACCCCATAGGTTGGAGGTATTACTAGGCTCCATGGTAAGTCGTGACATCACGCTTCCGTTCATAGGAGACCCTTTAGGCAATCGGGTGTTAATCCGAGCCTTCTGGTAATTTAGGTGTTTCCTGTTAAGTGAAATCCCTTCGGTGTCCTAACCGAATGTTTGTTCTAGCCCATGTGCTCTTATCATGATGCTTGTTCAACTGTTGTTAATCCAGACACCCTTCAAGGATCGCTCCTGGGTGTTGTTGGTCACGCCGATACATCCGGCTAATATTTTTGATATGTGTATCCACTATACCGTCTTGTGGTATCGTACTTGAGTTATCCCTTTTAGGGTTATAACGTCTCCTGTTCTTAGGTAGACTATTCATACTCTCCTAGTGTTTTAGACTAGGTTAAAAAATCCTCTCTAGTGATGGATTACGCTCCTTGGTAGTCTTGGCCATTGTTCTTGGGATTCTCGTCCCGTTCGTTGAACGTTGTGGTGTTCACATTAGGCATTTGCCTTACGGTATTCAGGGCTGGGTATACTTCCCAGCTGTCATGCGTTTTCCTGATGTCTTCGAGACATATCCAATGTCTATACTTATTAGTCTATGCTTTTTGCACGTCTAATTCTTATTCCTTATCCTCAGATGGATTCTCTGAGTTCTTTTTGCTTACTTCTTAGTTGAGTTCCTTCTCCTTGATCGTCTGGAGTTCCAGTTGTTCTGGTTTAACTTACTCATGGTCCATAGAACGGAGTTGACTACTTCCCGTGTTCCGTACACTACATGTATACATACGGTGGGGTACCTTATTGACACGTTACCACTTACCCGACTATCCGTCAGGCCCACAAGCTCCTTCGGAGTGCGGTTGTCCCACATCCCGTAATTGGGTACACTCGTAGTGTTCGTTACACGCCTAGGTGAAGTATTCTATTGTCGGCTCCTCTTGTATCATTCTATGATACTCACCGTAATTTGGATGGTCTGGTTTTAAAATCCAAGGTTTAAAAGAAGGTTTGTGGTTTTGAAAGAAAACTTGGTTTTGAAAATAACAGTTCAGTGTTAAAAGAGGTTCTTCATGGCATAGCCATGTCTGAGGTTTTTACCAAGTCCAGCTTCTCGCTGATTGGTATGTTCTAATTACTGTGGTCGGGCCGTCAGGCCTTCCCAAGGTTTCATGCTTCTAGTTTTCAGGATTTGTGATCCTATAGTTATTTCACTGCTGTCACGGTACATTACTATGTACCTGTGGTGTGTTAGAGTTTCTCTACATATCCCTGCTCTTACTGCACTTGCCGTGGCAAGTGTGTGGTACCGTTGGTTTTTCGGTGATCCTATACCGATCTTGGTATGGTTTCCACTTATATTTATGGTCTTGTTGACTCTTCCCATGATCTTATTGATCTAGGTGCAGACGTTATATGGTGAGTGGTTAAATTGTTGTAAAATTAAAAGAAAAGAAATTAAAACTCAAAATAAACGTCGGGCTGCAAACAAATCCCGGTCGCAGTAGTATAGTGAAAATGTAAGCGACCGGATGTCGAACCGTGGGACTAATGTGCATATAATAGTACCTAAGCGTGTCACAAAAGGGGGGATTAATTGACTTGTTTTTATAAATAAAAGGGAAAGATAAAATTAACTAAATTAACAGATAAACTAAACGGAACTCTGGGTCAGATTACTATTATCTGCTCTTTCATGCTAGGTCTACTGGTTTAATTATAATTGTTTGGCAAGATTCCTATAATTATCTTAAGGACTAAGTCATAGCCTCATAAGAAATCGCGCCAGTTGTGCAAGGTCCGATGAAAACTCATGCACCCACCGGTGGACGGCAAGAGGAGAATTGAGGGATTACATTTGCACCTGAAAATACTAACTCATTAAATCATAATAAGCTTTCTCCAGATTTACGCCTTAATTAACCTGTCTATTATCACCGGTCTGATCAAAATAGACTTAGTAAAGCAATTTAATAAACTCATGACATTTATTAAAAAGATGCAAGAAAACCTTTAATCGTAACAAACTTCATTAAAATTAAAACCAGTAAAACATATTGCATAATTAATACAGATATATAATAATTATCCCCAGAGTATACGTACTCTAGCCTAACATATTAAATAGTTTGGTCTTCTATTTAAGTACGTGAGACTAGAGGTGAGATTAATGAGATGAAAAGAAAACAAATGGAGAAGCGGGAGATTAGAGATGAAAATGAACGAGTGAGTGAAAGTGTAGTGGTACGAAGATGGAATGATGGTGTGAATTGGAACTCCAGGAGGAACCACGGACGGAACCTCTGGAAGGACACTGGAGAAGATAAATGGAACGTGGTATTTATAGAGGAAGGAGAACAGGCAGAGTTGGAGCTCATTGATTGAGTTCGTTGATTGAAGCTCATTGATTGCAGGGGACAGAAATAAATGCGCGAGTGATTTCTGGTAGGCGCCCAAATCAAGTTGCAGAGCGAGTCGGCGAAGAAGATAACCCCGTTGATTTCCTGGACATTTACCCGTGTCCGCTAGATTTCATGCGGTCTCCTCTCTATCTTGTCCG
This sequence comes from Limonium bicolor, assembly GCA_023374045.1. Lineage (NCBI taxonomy): Eukaryota > Viridiplantae > Streptophyta > Magnoliopsida > Caryophyllales > Plumbaginaceae > Limonium > Limonium bicolor. The sequence continues at coordinate 293,046,286 of CM041779.1, forward strand.
CCTGGCTTTAGGCGGTCTCCTCTCTGCTTCCTTTCTCTTGTCCGCCTCGTATGTGGCGGTTGCATTCAGAGTTGTCCGCCTATTATAAGGCGGTACAGAAGAGGCGGTTGCCTCTCAGAGCTGTCCGCATGTTATGAAGCGGTACAGGGGCGGACACGCTTCCTCTGCGTGCATCTCGCGTGAGTTTTTTTCCATCCCTTATAATATATGTCTTTGTTTGTCATTTTTCCTACATTTTAACACATATAATACATCAGTTAATATAACAACATAAATATAGGAAAAACCCAAGATAAGTGAGAAACATTACTAAAAATGCTGCAACTAATAAGGTGATAAACCTTAATAAGTCTATATGTTTTGCACTTATCAAACTTCCTCACACTTGACTTTTGCTTGTCCTCAAGCAAATAAGGAATATAATTATCTCTAAGCCAAAATAATAAAACAAGATTAAATAAGTGTAGAAGGGAATTTAGACAAAGTGACAATTGAAAGAATAATTCTGCTCTTAGAAGTAGGTTTTAGCAAACAGTGAAAAAGAACAATTTAATAAAAGCATAGAAAAACTAGACTGCAGAAAACAAGTTAGATTAACCTGGGATTTCCAACCAATTTCATTCTCTAACCCGGGATGACAAGGGGTGTGAAGTAATGCCTTATTCCGCAATACCTTTCAACACCACGTACTCATGTTCATAAACATAAATTGCAATTTATTATTTACATCTTTTTTTGCGAATGTGCAAATTGTATATACAAAGCACATATTATTTATATAATAATTTTTTTTGAATTGCATTATTTTTCTGTACCCCAGACTTTTCTCTCTATCCTTGTAACGGTGTTGGGTCTTCTATCCCAGATCACGAGACCTTAGGTAGATAGGTGTTAAAGCACCCCAAAGAACTTAATAACCGGATAGACGAGGCCTGTTTTTGGTTACAAAAATTCATAAACAGCGGAGTACCTTGTCTTTATCCTTTTCTTTCCTTGACTTTCCACATATTCCATAATCCCGAGCTAAACTAAATTGGTTTTTACAATCAGCAGATCTATCATTTTTCGAGTGAAAATATAGTATTTTTGATGGAAAATAATTTTATACAAACTCCTTTAAATAAAACCATCTTTCAGTTGTCACTTGACATAATTTCAGACACTTCTACAATTATTTTATCTCTATTTTTGAAAAAAAAAATTTATATTTAGGCAGTTTAGAGTAGCAAAAAGTGAGTGTGGCATTATCGAACTACTGTCATATTTTCAGGGAAAGGTCTCTCATTCCTCACACTTAAGAGGAGCAATGTCCTCATTGTTCAGAATTAAAATCAAGAAAATGACCTTTCAAATTATGACAGACTCATAAAGGATTAAACTCATATAGGTTGAACAGCAATATAATAAAGGAAGAATTGAAACTCCCCTTGTATTGTAGATTGAGGAAGGTATCCTTCCTCACACTTAAAGCTGTGGTAGGGGTGAGACGTTCCTCACACTTAAGTTTGCGCAAGTGTTCAACCGAAGATATCAAAATTCCTAGAGCAACTGAGGTTGCTCCCATAGGCGAGTTCAGCTATATTGTTGAATATAGAATTTATTCTGAAAAGGAAAACATATATAGCCAGCAGAACTCAAATTTGCACAAAAATTAATAGAAGGCAACCATAAATAATAATGCATAAATGATAAAGCATTGCATAAAATAGAAGCATAAGTAAACCGAACTGTTACCTTCCTGAATATAACAAAAGTTAGTCAAGGTTCAAACAGTAATAGTCTACCAAAAGTCAGTAAACAACAGAGAAATATAAAATAAAGATAACAATAAAATAAAATAAAATCATTGTGGTGGTGGTGGAGGCTGCACTGGTCCCTGGCCTATCTGAGCAAGGAGATGCTGCATGAGCTGAGCGGTCTGTGCATGCAACTCATCACTCCGGTCCATGCGCTGTATCACCCGTGACTGTTCAGCCAGAATCCTCTGCTGGTACTGCTCAAAGCTCTCAAACCTCTGATGGAAGGCCAGGAACTGAGTCTCGAGATCTGTCGAGATAGATACAGAAGCAGGGATCTGCATCACGGTAGTAGTCGGCACATAGGGCTCCTCTCCCTGTGCAGTGTCAGCGGACGGTGGGTCGGGATCAGCTGAGTGTGTAGCTCCCGTAGAGGGCCCTGCTGTTGTGGAAGATGCAGTGGAAGACTGAGCAGCGGTACCCCTGACCCAAGTACCGTCATTTGAGCGCATAAAGCCCCAGCTCCGCACAGTCTGCAGTGTGACTGGGCGCTTTCCTGATCGGAGCTCTAAACCTTGCTTGACCTCTGCTGGGAGTGGGACTGAACCGATAAGGTGGAGCCCGATGAAGAAGGGAAAATGGGAGTGATCTTCTTCTTCTTCGTCCTCAGGTAGGAGACCACCTTATGGAGCTGGCCGAACATGATGTGGCTGAAGGAGATGCGCTGAGCGGGTGGAGATGGACCTAGGAAGTAGTCTAGTAAAGCGCAATCCTCATCAGAAGCATCGTGCGCCCCAGATGGGCGAATCTGATGACTGAGGATCTCTAGGAGAAGCCTCTGAAGCAGCGTGGGGAAGCTCGCGAAAGGGAGGACATCCTTCTCCTCCTCCCCTCTATGTCGGATCCTCCGACCTACAACCTGAAGCCACCTAGACTTCGACTTCTGCAAGTACTCCTCTGTGAATCCTCGGATATCGTCATGACCATCCGGGATCTGTAGAAGAGAAGTGAATGACGAGGGTGTGATCTCCACGAGGTGATGGCGTACATAAGAGGAGATGCTCAGATTGCCCGCCCGGGCATTAGCATAAAACTCTCTAACCAGCTCCGGACAAAAGACTCCCTGCCCTATCCTTAGGACCAACGAAAGTCCTAGTCTGGCAAACAGAGTATCCACCCCTGCAGCCTCTAGCACCGCAGGCTCAAATTTCCTCTCCATAATAAAATCCTTGCCTAGATCGAACCAGGCACGAGCCTCTGCTGAGATAAAGCCGGTCCCGAAGACAAGGTGCAGAAGAAGATGCACCGGGACAGTCGCCACCACGAATACGAGGCATACTAATATATTTTTAAAAAATTTAAAAGCAAACCAACATTAACAGCATAACAATAATATTAAATATAAACAGAGTAAGAAAACATAAAAATCAATAAACACAAAAAAACATAAAAATTAAATAGACAATAACAACATAAAAATCAATCAACAACAACATCATAAAAATTAACAAATAACTACAAAAACATTAATAAACAACATAAAATTAATATCAAACAGAACATTAATATTTGACATAAAACAACTTAGCAAATAGAAATAAGATGAACAAAGAATGTGAAATATAAACAGAATAATTATACAACATAAATTCTTGTCGAAAATTCGACAGAACCTCCCCTAAAATTCTTTCATTCTCCAAAATTAATTCAGTCAGATTCAAGGTATTTAATACCTCTAATCAAACAAATTCATAAATAACAACCTATAATCATAATTCATTCTTTTATTAACAACAAGGCAAAATAGAATTGAAAAATTCTATTTTTTTCAACAAGCAATTCGAAATGCTCTTCTACCTAAATTGGAATTCATCAAAAACACCCAATCTAAGTGTAATAAGTGAAGATTTAACCTTGTATATGTATATTATGATTAATAGAGGACAAATTCGAGGCAAAATTAGCAATTTAAGTTCGAAATTTTCGAATTAGTGGAACTAGGGATTCAAAACTTCAGTCCCTTATTTCTTCTAGTGTGGTTCATCATTTACAGATTTGAAGCTATAGAAACGCAGAGAATTGAAAAACGAAGATTTCGGTACTAACCTTGCGTGATTCGGTGGAGAATTGAAGAAGTTGTGTTGATTTGAGGAGGAGGGCGATTCGCGCGAGCCTGCTTGTTCTTCCTGTCGTCGGGTCGAGCTGGAGAATTGGGGAAGAACAAGTATTATGAAAACGCGGCGTTTGAAGCTCTCTTTTTTTTCTATTGCGAGACTCGTCCGCCCGTATTTAGGCGGTCAAGGCTTGTGTATGGACCGCGTGTTATTAGGCGGTCACGCCTATTTATTTCTGTCTTGCGTCCGCTTGTTAAGAGGCGGACAAGCTTCAGTGGCGTCCGCTTGTAAAGAGGCGGACAAGGCTGTGTGGCATCCGCTAGACAGGAGGCAGACAAGGCCTGTTCGTTTTTTTTTTATTATTTTAACCGGTTTGGTAACATAACAAAAAATGAGATATGTACAATAGTAATAAAAATGACATAAATAATAAGTTAGTAATTAATTTACATAAAATTAAATGTTAGGGACAATGGAAATTAAATGTTAGGGACAATGGAAATTAAAATGTTAGAGACAATGGAAATTAAATGTTAGGGACAATGGAAATAAAATGGTAAGGACAATGGAAATTAAATGACAATAATATAAGAGTTAGAAGTTAGATGTCAGATGTTAGATGTCCGTAGTCATATGTCCAAAGTCAGGTGTCCAATTAATATTGACAGATTATTAGATAATTAATATTAACATAATATAGTAGATAATTAATAATAACATTTAAGCAAGATATTATAGACATAATATTAACAGAAATAAAGGAACAAAATATTTATAATTAAACAGGTGAATAATCCGGGGCTTAGGAACTAGAATAAATCTAGTCCCCGGCAACGGCGCCATTTTGCAGACGTTATATGGTGAGTGGTTAAATTGTTGTAAAATTAAAAGAAAAGAAATTAAAACTCAAAATAAACGTCGGGCTGCAAACAAATCCCGGTCGCAGTAGTATAGTGAAAATGTAAGCGACCGGATGTTGAACCGTGGGACTAATGTGCATATAACAATACCTAAGCGTGTCACAAAAGGGGGGATTAATTGACTTGTTTTTATAAATAAAAGGGAAAGATAAAATTAACTAAATTAACAGATAAACTAAACGGAACTCTGGGTCAGATTAATATTATCTGCTCTTTCATGCTAGGTGTAACACCCCAACCGCTAATCCTATGCTTACCGTCTAATCGTCCTACTAATCCTACGAGTTCGCAGCGGAATTATTACTTACTTACTACGGCGGGTGAAACAATGCCGCTAACCGCCCATACGGCTAGCTAGGCTACTAATACTTTACAGTCACGGTCTGATGAACGTAATGTACCGAGCTACTAATTTACTTACCAAAATAACATATGCCAAATACTTACATCCTGGATCACCGAGTATTTAAAGTATACAATTACATTTCCATCCCTAATTTCCAAAAGAATGAGTTTAATTACCTACTCATTTATACCAATGCTCCATTCTATCAAAATCCAAAATGGTGTACCCCGTGGTACACCGGCTAATCAAAAGTTACAGCCATGTACTACTTAGTACACCCATCGTAAATTCAATGTTTACATTCCAAAAAGAAGATAAAGAAATAGAACTATGTCCTCAGCATCTTCATCAATCTCGAGTACCTGCGTGTAGTAAAAATGGTGCCCCAAGGGGCTCAGCAAAAGCTGCATATGGATTCCGCATATACCGCGTGCTAGCTAGGGCACGCCGACTATTTGACGTCCACTAGACATGCCATTCATTATTCATACATACATGCTTTTCATACATCATACATGCTCATACAATACATTACACAATTCAAGGCAACATTACAAGTACACATCTTACTTACCTTCACAAGGTTAGCCAAATTATGCATCCGGGTTAATCGGAATGCTTTACTCTTTTACTCATTACTTACTTCTTCTTGCATACACTTACTTACTTCCTTTTACTTTACTTACTCATTCTTACTTACTTACTTATACTCAATGTCAAGTCGTCGGGACCTCCGTCCTTAGGGACTACACCGTCCCACATCCGGGATTTACTTGACTCACTAATCCGGGATGCTACACTTAAGGGATTTGGGCCGCGGACCAGTTTAAGAGTCAGGAATTAGAGCCAACCTCTCGTGACTCCGCATCCTCACGCGTGGCCGAAACTATATCAGACTTCTACTCATTCCAATTTAATTACCATTTTAAGTTAGGATGGTTAGCTTGTTAGGAATAAGTTAGAAGTCCAAACAATAAATAACGGTCACGGTACAATACACATACATACACACATTCATATCATCCATACATTTCATGAAGTATACAAACTGAGAATTAAAGAAAGTATACAACATCATACAACACTACATATTCACAAGTATGCATCTTAACTCCGATTCGTGCATTTATCTTACTTGGTGATCAATTAGCACACAACACACAAATCAGAGTAACCAAGATAGCACCCGGGGCATGAGGAATCCATACCGTTCACCGTTGTACGTGTTTCCGAACGTCTCCGGTGTCACAAATCAAGTCCTATTATATACATAACATTACACAAGCGATCAGCTAAGATTAACCAACCTTACTTTGTTTCTTAAGTTCTTCCGGTTCATACATATTAATTCGAGGTTATATAGGTTCATGCATTTTCATACTTACTAATTTTTGCTTGTACAATTTCATTTCCTTATTTACTTACTTCACATTCTTATTCTAGCTTGTTTATACTCCTAATGACTCTTATTTATGATTACTTAAGTCTTAAGTAACTTACACAATTACACCCAAACAATGCCTTATCTGACAGACTATTAAAATTCCTCTCGGGTGAAACTGGGTGTTGGTCCGGGACATTGTCTAGGTCCTAAGTCCCGGACCTACAGGGTTCTGAACTCTCGGCTTAATTTGTGTTGTGGTCCGGGTCCTTATACTTAAGGTAGTCCCGGACCATTTGTGGTTATACTCTCGGGTCGATTCTGTCTAGTGGTCCGGGTCCTTGCATCAGGTTAAGTCCCGGACCATTTGTAGCTGAGTCTCGAATTGTTTTTGTCTAGTGGTCCGGGTCCTTGCACCAAGGTTAAGTCCCGGACCCTTAATGCATTACAAACTCACGGTTATTTTGAATGGTTGGTCCGGGCCTTTATTCAAGACCTAGGTCCCGGACCAGCTATGGTCTGCTACGACAGAAATATTTCCCACGCTCTGTTCCATTCTTCCTCTAATCAATTCCTAATGGTTTCTAATGTTCATCTTACATGTTTAGCTACTTATCCAAGCATCTAACTCACCCAAATCCCACACCAAAATCAATTCTCTCAACCTACTGCTATCTCACCATTTTCACTATTTCACTTCTTTTCTTTCTGTTGCAGCTCAACGAGTTGCTGCTACTGCTTCTGATTTATTTTCATTCTCTTCTACAATGCTAACAGCTCTTAAGTGACATAGTTTTCTCTCTAAATTTTGACATGGTATCCCCTAAAACTTAAGGTTTCACCACACTTGTTTGTTCACTCATCAAAGAACACAACCTGTTCAGCTAAACATATATGCAGACGACAGTTTATACATATATATATGCGCATCAGTTCACCTTTATACATCAGCAGTTTACTTATTTGTTTTGACAGATTTCAACTCATCTACACAACTAATGTTAACACTACCATTGTGCTCATCTGTTTATACGGTTACAGTAGTTTTTTTTCATTCGTTAAACAATATACATATACATACACACTTGCTCACGGCTGAACAGAGGTAAGTTTTTACCTTGTTTTGCTTCTGTTTTGTTTTCTTTCTTCCTTCTTCCTTCTGCCTTTTTCTCTTTCTCCACCGGTTACTTCACAAGTCTAATATCATAACCCACAATTTCAATACCAAAATAACCTAACATTATTTACGGTTGAATGTAAGGTTTAGGTTTAGAATTTCCTTTACCTCTCAAGAGTGCAAACAAGCTTGGAGTGGTTCAAGTACAAAGTTCCAACTCCACCAATGAGCCCAAATCGGCTGGAACAAAAGGAGAGTAACAAGGGTTTCATCTCAGATTTTGTTTTGCCTTTGAGGCTAGAAAAAGATGAAGTTTTTGAGAATTTTTACCTTACAAGAACAAGGAGAAGGAGGGCCTCCTAGTGGTAGTCTTGAAGCTCCAAATGGGGTATACCCACCGAAATGAAAGTGCTCTTTTCTGGATTTTGAAAAGAGGGAATTGTTGCTCTTTATGAGGAGATTACAATGGTGTAATTTTTATGATTTTTGGAAGAGTTTTGAAGAAGTTACAAGGGAGAGAAGGTGAGGTTTTGTGTGTTTTCTTATTTCTCCATGGCTGTCGCTGGTTTGGAGAAGAAGAAAGAAAGTTTCAGAGAATGAGGGAGTGGGTTACGTGAGTGCTGTGAGGAAATGAGTGAATTGGAGAGAGAGAGTGTAAGGTAAGTATGTTACTTTATTTTATTGCTTTTGTCTTTTTGCAAATGAAAAAGGAATTGATAGTGTGAGAGAGGGGGAACAAATCGGACAGCATACAGACCCACTTGTGGGTTTTGAAATTTATTTGCAATATTGGACACATAAGTCTTGGTTATTTATATTTCTACCCCACAACTTCCCGTTTTGACAGTTTTTACTAATTTCTCGTTTTATTGATTTTATTGGTTCTAAAGCTTACTAATATTTATTAATGATTATTTAACTACTTATAATTATTACGGGTCTATTTAACCCGGTTGAAATCGCGTTTTCTCGGTTTCCTCGAAAAGCGCGTTTTAGGATCCGTTTGTGTTTTTAATCCGTTTTAAGGATTCGTTTTCTTCGGGATTTATTCCCTTATAATTATTTAGACTTAATTAAGCCTCTAAATTATTTATTAGCCTAATTAATCACTATTTTTAATTACGGGGTATTTCAATCTACCCCCCTTAAGAAACTTTGCCCTCAAAGTTGCTCAAGGTTAATAGTTTAAGTATTCCACTCCTTAGGCAAACCAATTGTCCTAATGCGTCTTTCTACACCTATGAGGTGTTTGCTTCTTTCACATTGCAAACATACACCATTCAAGCATCATACACAATTCACATACTCAATTCATCATTCTCCATTCATACCATTCCACAACAATACAACAAAGCAATTCACAATACACAAACATTACACCATCATCACACATCGTACACACGCATCCATACACGTACATTACACAAACATACATACACTCCGCACTACATGTGCCATACAAAATGCCGAAGCAATGCTAAAGCAAAAAGGCTCTACCCCCCTTAAAAGGGGTACGCCCCGTACCCGTATACTAAATACTAGACTAACTAGTCTATAATAACTGTGGGTACTTAGCCTTCATGGCATCTTCCAACTCCCATGTCGCTTCCTCGACATCATGGTTAGACCATAGGACCTTCACCATTCGTATAGACTTATGGCGAGTGTCTCTGGTCTTCTATCCAAATTCTCACAGGGGTCTCAACATATCTCATGGTCGGCTCAATGGATAAGTGCTCGGGCTCTAGAACATGAGAAGGATCAGCAATGTACTTCTTGAGTTGTGACACATGAAATACATCATGGACACGTCCCAAGTCCTCAGGTAATGCTAACCTGTAGGCTACAGCTCCAACTCTCTCGGTGATAGCATACGGCCCTACAAACTTTGGGCTCAACTTGCCCTTCTGGCCAAAACGGAAGACACCCTTCATAGGTGAAACGCCAAGAACACTTGGTCGCCCACGGCGAACTCAAGGTCGCGCCGTCTCACATCCGCATAGGATTTCTGTCTATCTTGGGCTGCCTTCATATTCGCTCTAATCTGCTGAACTTCAGCTTGCACTTGCTCAAGATACTCCGGTCCTATGATGACCGCTTCACTCGACTCATCCCAACACAAAGGTGTACGGCAAGGTCTACCGTATAGAGCTTGGAAGGCGACATCTTAATCGAAGCATGATAGCTATTATTATAAGAAAACTCGATAAGATGAAGCTTATCTAACCAACTCCCCTGAAAGTCCAAGGCACATGCCCTAAGCATGTCCTCCAGTGTCTGGATGGTCCTCTCTGTCTGACCGTCGGTCTGAGGATGGAAGGCGGTACTCAGCTTCAATTCTGTACCCAATGCTTCCCGTGTAGCTCTCCAGTATCTCGAAAGAAATCTGGTGTCGCGATCAGATACTATAGTCTTAGGGACTCCGTGATGTCTGATAATCTCCCTGTCGAATAGCTCAGCTAGCTTCACTACCTTCCAGGTGTCCTTCATCGGTATGAATCTGGCAACCTTGGTAAGGCGATCGACTACAACCCAGATCATGTTGAGTCCTCCCCTGGCAGGTGGGAGTCCTACAACAAAATCCATGGAGATATCATGAAACTTCCACTCCGGAACTGGCATCGATTGTACCATTCCGCCCGGTCTACGATGTTCAAACTTTACTTTCTGGCATGTCAAGCATCTCAATACAAACTCTGTCACATCTGACTTCATCCCAGACCACCAGAAGTACCTCTTCATGTCTTTGTACATCTTGGAGGCTCCTGGATGGACTGATAATGTGGAACTGTGTGACTCTCGCAGGATGCGATCCTTTAGCTCAGCATTGCTTCGGGGAACGCATAACCTGCCATTCAGCCGAATCAGACCATCTTCATGTAACTGAAAATCATATTTCTTCTTCTCAAATGTACCATCTGTGATCTTCTGTCTGATTTCGGTCATGTAAGGGTCGCTCAACTGAGCGTCTCGCACCTCGTCAACCAAGCTAGAAGAAGCGAGTAGCGAATGGAGCGAGTGTGCTCGACGACTCAGGGCGTCGGCTACAACATTTGCCTTCCCTTCCTTATACTGTAAGTCGATGTCGTAATCTGAAAGAAATTCCATCCATCTTCTCTGTCTCAAGTTGAGTTCTTTCTGAGTGAATACATACTGTAAGCTCTTATGATCGGAGTAGATGGTGATGCTTACCCCATAGAGATAGTGTCGCCATATCTTCAAGGCGAAGACAATGGCTCCTAACTCTAAGTCATGTGTCGGGTAATTCTCCTCATGCTTTTTCAGCTGGCGGGAGGCATAAGCTACTACCTTGCCATGCTGCATGAGCACGCATCCCATTCCCTTGCCTGATGCATCACAATATACCTCAAATCCCTCTGTGCCCTCTGGAAGAGTAAGGATGGGCGCTGAGGTCAATGAGTCCTTTAGCTTCGTAAATGATAACTCGCAGTCGTCTGTCCACACAAACGGTGCATCTTTCTTCATCAGTGTAGTCATGGGCTTAGCAACTTTTGAGAAGTCCTTTACAAATCTCCGGTAGTAACCGGCTAGGCCAAGAAAGCTCCTAATGTCGGTAACAGTCTTGGGCCTAGGCCATGATCGTACAGCTTCAATCTTAGAAGGGTCAACTGAAATACCTGCGCTCGAGATGACATGACCAAGGAATGATACCTGATCTAGCCAGAACTCGCACTTGGAGAACTTCGCATACAGCTGGTTCTCGCGCAGTGTCTCAAGTACTTTCCTCAAATGAAATTCATGCTCTTCTGCTGATTTGGAGTACACAAGGATGTCATCAATAAATACCACAACTGAAGTATCCAACTGCTCACTGAATAGTCGATTCATAAGGTCCATGAATTTAGCTGGTGCATTTGACAAACCGAATGGCATGACTGTGAATTCGTAGTGGCCATATCTGGTACGGAATGCCGTTTTCTCAATATCCTGCTCTCTGATAGCAATCTGATGATACCCAGAACGAAGGTCGATCTTGGAGAAGACTGAGGCTCCTTTCAGCTGATCAAATAGGTCGTCGATGCGTGGCAATGGGTATTTATTCTTAACTGTGGCCGCATTCAACTCGCGGTAGTCAATACAAAGGCGGAGGCTACCGTCCTTCTTCTTCACGAAGAGGACCGGTGCTCCCCAGGGTGATACGCTCGGGCGTATAAACCCTTTGTCAAGTAACTCACGCAACTGCTCTTTCAGCTCTGTCATTTCAGCAGGTGCCATGCGGTACGGTGCCCTAGCAATGGGACCGGTACCTGGCAATAGGTCAATCTCAAACTCTACCGGTCTATGAGGTGGCATGCCGGGTAACTCCTTAGGAAACACATCAGGATACTCAGATACAACCGGTACATCATCACTGAACTCTGGATCTCGCTCCAGGTCTTGTACATAACACAAATATACTTCCTTACCCTTCCTGAGTTCCCGGTACATGGCCATGGCGATATGACTGTGGTCGAAGGCTCTCTAGGTCTCTGGCGGTAAGATACTGTAACCCCAGAAGGACTCTTGAGCAGCAAACGGTGCTCGGCGCAGAGGATTCTACCCTTGTGCCGCTCCAACCAATTCATTCCGATGATCAAGTCGAATCCCAACCCATTGAACTCGATGAAGGAGATGGGAAACACTTCATTTCTGATTTGGATTGTGGCTGATTTGTAATACTTGGTGCACTGTACTCGCTCCTTCGATGGGAGAGTAACCAGGAAATTAGGTAGCTCATCCGCATCTAGCTTCAACCTCTTCACAAAAGATGGTGATACAAAGGTGTGAGAGGCGCCGGAGTCGAATAACACATTGGCTTCAATGCCATTCACTGGGAAGGTTCCCGTCAAGATGGTGCCGCTTTTGCCGGCTTGTGCTTCGGTGAGGATGCTCAGGATACCTTCGGTACCGAGTTCACAACCTATTGAATTCACAAGTGGTTAAGTAATGATGGTGGACACAAGTGGAATTTAAATCAACACTGCTCTTTATTGATAAACCAACCATCATACATTCCATGTCTCTAATACACGTTGCTAATACATTACATGATATTATGAATTTAATACTTTCTAAAGGTAAGGTTCAGGCGTCCTGGTTTCATGTGTGTGGCATTGATTATTGCCGGGGGTGCCGTATTCAGCTTGATCTTGTTGATACCGTGATACAGCATCCTAGAGTTTCCACCCATGATGAGGACATCTCCTGATCTCAATACCAATTTCTGTGCGAGGTCCACACGCTTCTGCTCGCTATACAAGAATACAGCGTCATCACCAATGGACCAAGACACTACGGGCACTCCTTGTTCAAGAGATTCCGCTGTCTCGTCCTTGTCTTGGTGTAACCCAAGTCTTCCTTCTTTCTCATAAAAGTTGACAATACAAAGGTCCGCTTCAAGTGCGGGGATCGGATCATACTCACATTGTTGTGCAATTTCTACTGCTTGTGTGACAAGTGCCTGGAATTCTGGAGGTATTGTCGGTGGCGTCGTTCCGTCATGTGTTCGTGTCTCTTGGTATGTCTTGGTATAAGGATTCCAATCCTTTCCCAAGCACATCATCTTCAGCTTCATCTTCGCTCCACCGGGGAATTCGGGTGTATAAAATCCTCCTTGACCCGCTCCTAGCTCATTGCATCGTCGTATGATTGAAATCTGTGCTTCAGGTGTCAGGTATCCCTTTAATAAAATCATACCTGGTCGGATGACCTGACACTGTTCGCTGGTGTAGTAGTGGTTGGTGATGTCGGTTTCCTCATGATTCAGGGTTACCGGTATCGGATAACAGATACTAAAGCTTCCTATGGTTACAAATTCATTTACGGTGAGTACTAGTTTCAACTACTTCATTTCATGCTCAGTACATACTTCATTTCATTCAATCATGCATTCATTCAGGTAGTTACTCTACTACTTATTTATACTACTTCAAGGATTAAAGGTTCAGATAATTACCTGGGCCGGACTTAGAACCGGACCCATCACGGTCAATGACATGAAGGACAGGCTGCCTCTGAGGTGCACCCCTCTGAGGTCCCCGGGATCCCGGTCCCTGTGGTGCCTGCTGGGCCGGTGCATCGCCAGATGCAACCTCCTTGCCTTCCCTCTGCTTATATTTTTGGAAGTTCCCCTTTGGCTTCCCATTCTCTGGGCACTTATTAGCTGTGTGTCCCAGCTTCTGACAATTGTAGCATTTGATGTCTCTCCCAAAGCAGTCCTTACCAGGATGGTCCTGGTTGCACTTCCTGCACACATATGTGCGGCCATCGGAGAAGGTTTTGGTGAATCCGGAGCCAGAACCTAAGGTTAGAAGGGTTAGCACATGTGTGTGTGGATATACTAGATATGGTACTTATATGAATACAAGTGGAATTAGAAGTTTACCCTTAGGTGGGTGTGATCTCAGTGGCTTCGCAGCCACCGGTGCAGATGAGCCTAGCTGAAGAAGCTCAACCGGGCTGCCCTTCTCAGCATGGGCACTGCTCTCACTGGGGAATTTCTTCTGGGATTGCTGAAAGAAATTGCCCTTCTTCTTTTTCCAGTTCTTACCCTGGTTCTGCTCCTCATAACTGGTGTTCTTGTTGTTAGCCTTGCGCTTCAGCGCGGTCTCTTCGTCCCTTAGCTGGCAAGTGATCTCAACGCGAGAAGCCGCGTGATAACACTCCTGAAATTTCAGGTATTAGCCGGGATTCTTATTTAAGAGAAGATAAGGAAAAGATTCAAGGAATTCAAGGAATTTAAGGAATTGAAATGATACTAAGGGTCAAACTGATGTTTACCTGAAGGGAGGTAAACCGTGTATAGCCCATACCGTACCTAAGGCGATGGCTCAGACCGCCATAGAAGCGATCGACCAACACCTGGCCGGTGTACCCAAGGTCGGGTAGAAGACGGAGGATAAGTGAAAGTCCTGTAGTACTCATCGACAGACATCTTTTCTGTCATCCTCAGAGCGTCAAGTTCAAGTCTCTTCTTTGTTTTGACATGCTCTGGGTAGTATTTGGATCGGAGGAGAGAGGCAAAGGACTCCCAATCGAAGGTGGGGTCATCAACATACTCGTGTTTGACTAGTTTCCACCAATCCATAGCAGCATCCTTCCGATAGTAGGCAGCTACTCTCACTCGAACTCCAGCAGGAGCCTCGAGGGTCTCAAACGCCGTCTCCATCTCGGAGATGTAGGCCTCCAACTTAGCAGGATCGCTCTCGCCTCTAAAGCAGGGAGGACGGAGATCTGCAATAGCTTTTACCCAGTTCACTTCTCTGGGTGGAGGGGGAGGGATTGGCCCCGCTTGAGTTTGCTGGTTCTGCTGAGTTTGTTGTACAGCCTGGATTACTTGTGGTAGCATCTGCGCTACTGTGGCGGCGACGATCTCAGCTATCGTCTGTGCGCCGGTCCCATCAGAGGCTTCGCCTCTAGGTCGGCCTCGGCCTCTTCCTGACATCTGAATAATCAACAGTTACATTAGGCTCCGCAAGATATGACTTAAAGGTCATGGAATTTAAACAAGATATCGTTCCTAAGAACGTCAAGGGTATCCGTTGGTAACAACGGTAGTTCCTAGTTAGGTTTCTAAGTATTCGTCTTAAGACGGTTGAAATCCTAACTCGGTAATCTCCTATGCTCGGTACTTTGGACATCAGAGCGTAACTACGCTCTGATACCACTTTTTGTAACACCCCAACCGCTAATCCTATGCTTACCGTCTAATCGTCCTACTAATCCTACGAGTTCGCAGTGGAATTATTACTTACTTACTACGGCGGGTGAAACAATGCCGCTAACCGCCCATACGGCTAGCTAGGCTACTAATACTTTACAGTCACGGTCTGATGAACATAATGTACCGAGCTACTAATTTACTTACCAAAATAACATATGCCAAATACTTACATCCTGGATCACCGAGTATTTAAAGTATACAATTACATTTCCATCCCTAAGTTCCAAAAGAATGAGTTTAATTACCTACTCATTTATACCAATGCTCCATTCTATCAAAATCCAAAAAGGTGTACCCCGTGGTACACCGGCTAATCAAAAGTTACAGCCATGTACTACTTAGTACACCCATCGTAAATTCAATGTTTACATTCCAAAAAGAAGATAAAGAAATAGAACTATGTCCTCAGCATCTTCATCAATCTTGAGTACCTGCGTGTAGTAAAAATGGTGCCCCAAGGGGCTCAGCAAAAGCTGCATATGGACTCCGCATATACCGCGTGCTAGCTAGGGCACGCCGACTATTTGACGTCCACTAGACATGCCATTCATTATTCATACATACATGCTTTTCATACATCATACATGCTCATACAATACATTACACAATTCAAGGCAACATTACAAGTACACATCTTACTTACCTTCACAAGGTTAGCCAAATTATGCATCCGGGTTAATCGGAATGCTTTACTTTTTTACTCTTTTACTCATTACTTACTTCTTCTTGCATACACTTACTTACTTCCTTTTTACTTTACTTACTCATTCTTACTTACTTACTTATACTCAAGTCAAGTCGTCGGGACCTCCGGCCTTGGGGACTACACCGTCCCACATCCGGGATTTACTTGACTCACTAATCCGGGATGCTACCCACTTAAGGGATTTGGGCCGCGGACCAGTTTAAGAGTCAGGAATTAGAGCCAACCTCTCGTGACTCCGCATCCTCACGCGTGGCCGAAACTATATCGGACTTCTACTCATTCCAATTTAATTACCATTTTAAGTTAGGATGGTTAGCTTGTTAGGAATAAGTTAGAAGTCCAAACACAATAAATAACGGTCACGGTACAATACAACATACATACACACATTCATATCATCCATACATTTCATGAAGTATACAAACTGAGAATTAAAGAAAGTATACAACATCATACAACACTACATATTCACAAGTATGCATCTTAACTCCGATTCGTGCATTTATCTTACTTGGTGATCAATTAGCACACAACACACAAATCAGAGTAACCAAGATAGCACCCGGGGCATGAGGAATCCATACCGTTCACCGTTGTACGTGTTTCCGAACGTCCTCCGGTGTCACAAATCAAGTCCTATTATATACATAACATTACACAAGCGATCAGCTAAGATTAACCAACCTTACTTTGTTTCTTAAGTTCTTCCGGTTCATACATATTAATTCGAGGTTATATAGGTTCATGCATTTTTCATACTTACTAATTTTTGCTTGTACAATTTCATTTCCATTATTTACTTACTTCACATTCTTATTCTAGCTTGTTTATACTCCTAATGACTCTTATTTATGATTGCTTAAGTCTTAAGTAACTTACACAATTACACCCAAACAATGCCTTATCTGACAGACTATTAAAATTCCTCTCGGGTGAAACTGGGTGTTGGTCCGGGACATTGTCTAGGTCCTAAGTCCCGGACCTACAGGGTTCTGAACTCTCGGCTTAATTTGTGTTGTGGTCCGGGTCCTTATACTTAAGGTAGTCCCGGACCATTTGTGGTTATACTCTCGGGTCGATTCTGTCTAGTGGTCCGGGTCCTTGCATCAGGGTTAAGTCCCGGACCATTTGTAGCTGAGTCTCGAATTGTTTCTGTCTAGTGGTCCGGGTCCTTGCACCAAGGTTAAGTCCCGGACCCTTAATGCATTACAAACTCACGGTTATTTTGAATGGTTGGTCCGGGCCTTTATTCAAGACCTAGGTCCCGGACCAGCTATGGTCTGCTACGACAGAAATATTTCCCACGCTCTGTTCCATTCTCTTCTTCCTCTAATCAATTCCTAATGGTTTCTAATGTTCATCTTACATGTTTAGCTACTTATCCAAGCATCTAACTCACCCAAATCCCTCACCAAAATCAATTCTCTCAACCTACTGCTATCTCACCATTTTCACTATTTCACTTCTTTTCTTTCTGTTGCAGCTCAACGAGTTGCTGCTACTGCTTCTGATTTATTTTCATTCTCTTCTACAATGCTAACAGCTCTTAAGTGACATAGTTTTCTCTCTAAATTTTGACATGGTATCCCCTAAAACTTAAGGTTTCACCACACTAGTTTGTTCACTCATCAAAGAACACAACCTGTTCAGCTAAACATATATGCAGACGACAGTTTATACATATATATATGCGCATCAGTTCACCTTTATACAGCAGCAGTTTACTTATTTGTTTTGACAGATTTCAACTCATCTACACAACTAATGTTAACACTACCATTGTGCTCATCTGTTTATACGGTTACAGTAGTTTCTTTCATTCGTTAAACAATATACATATACATACACACTTGCTCACGGCTGAACAGAGGTAAGTTTTTACCTTGTTTTGCTTCTGTTTTGTTTTTCTTTCTTCCTTCTTCCTTCTGCCTTCTTCTCTTTCTCCACCGGTTACTTCACAAGTCTAATATCATAACCCACAATTTTCAATACCAAAACTAACCTAACATTATTTACGGTTGAATGTAAGGTTTAGGTTTAGAATTTCCTTTACCTCTCAAGAGTACAAACAAAGCTTGGAGTGGTTCAAGTACAAAGTTCCAACTCCACCAATGAGCCCAAATCGGCTGGAACAAAAGGAGTAACCAAGGGTTTCATCTCAGATTTTGTTTTGCCTTTGAGGCTAGAAAAAGATGAGTTTATTGAGAATATTTTTACCTTACAAGAACAAGAGAAGGAGGGCCTCCTAGTGGTAGTCTTGAAGCTCCAAATGGGGTATACCACCGAAATGAAAGTGCTCTTTTCTGGATTTTGAAAAGAGGGAATTGTTGCTCTTTTATGAGGAGATTACAATGGTGTAATTTTATGATTTTGGAAGAGTTTTGAAGAAGTTACAAGGGAGAGAAGGTAGGTTTTGTGCTGTTTTTTATTTCTCCATGGCTGTCGCTGGTTTTGGAGAAGAAGAAAGAAAGAAAGTTTTTTCAGAGAATGAGGGAGTGGGTTACGTGAGTGCTGTGAGGAAATGAGTGAATTGGCAGAGAGAGAGTGTAAGTAAGTAAGTATGTTACTTTATTTTATGCTTTTGCTTTTTGCAAATGAAAAAGGAATTGATAGTGTGAGAGAGGGGGAACAAATCGGACAACATACAGACCCACTTGTGGGTTTTGAAATTTATTTGTATATTGGACACATAAGTCTTGGTTATTTATAATTTCTACCCCACAACTTCCCGTTTTGACAGTTTTTACATTTCTCGTTTTATTGATTTTATTGGTTCTAAAGCTTTACTAATATTTATATGATTATTAACTACTTATAATTATTACGGGTCTATTTAACCCGGTTGAAATCGCGTTTTCTCGTTTCCTCGAAAAGCGCGTTTTAAGGATCCGTTTGTGTTTTTAATCCGTTTTAAGGATTCGTTTTCTTCGGATTTATTCCCTTATAATTATTTAGACTTAATTAAGCCTCTAAATATTTATTAGCCTAATAAATCACTATTTTTAATTACGGGTATTTGTAACACCCCATCCAACATTTACATACTTACAATAAACTGCAGCGATTACAAACCTCTCACATTACTTAACTCCCTGTGTTACACGCCGTTAGCCACCCACGTGGCTACAAGGCTAATCCATATACATTGTACCGGTCTATGGGCTAAATTCCCGAGCAACTATACATTATTATCCCTTTCCACTAACAACAAACAATAATATACACCTTATCACTATACCGAGTATTATAAACTGGTGCCGACAACAATATCGGTCTACTACACCTACTGTATACATACACTTAAAAGTTACCCATGCACAATGACTACCCTCCTACGCTCGAACGACTTCCAGCACTTCGTACCTGAAATAGGAAGAAGAAGAGAAAGGGTGGCCCCCAAGGGGCTCAGCACCTTTGCTGGTATGGTAATCCCGCAGCCCACATGCTATCGGGCCACGCACAACTAATTGTCGTCTTAACATGCGGTTGATTATATTTAAATCATGCATGTAACAGTAAACACACATCACATAACATTTCGCCTCAATGGGCTCAACAACGGGAATATATCCTTACTTAATAAGTCACTCTTGGTATTCATTATCCCTAGAGTGTTCCTCCTCTCAATGGAGCTACTTCCTTAATAGACGACACATACCCTTAAATCGGGTTATCCTTAACGCCTCTTATCACAAACTGGGAGTCATATCCATGATCCAACACTCCATATTATACAACATATAACATACACTACATAAACCTAAACAACACTTTGCACGTTTCCACGTGCACAACATAATACGCAATGGATATTGCTCACAACAAAACACATAACATAACGGGAATGTTCTCTTAGGAACCGACCCAAACATTGTTTACACACTGTGAGCCTAGAGAATGTTGCCAGTCTCATGATAAGCTCGTTACATAACTCGTTACCGTCTCGTTAAATGAACGGTTACTTACACCAAGGTGTCTCGGATATAGTGATCCAAGCACACCGAAACAAACATAACAATAGTATGCCCCTGTGGCCCGACGTGAGCAGTAATAGCCTTGGTTAAGCTAAAGGGAAGGTTGGGAACCAAATTGGAAAACAACCATAACATACAGAGAGGATCGAACCTGCTATGACAACGACCCCCTACTCACACGCGTGGCCGGAACAGACCGGACTCACTCCCCCCGTTAGCACTTATTAGAAGTTCAACTTGAACTTATTTAAACAATCACAACATTGAGTTAAGTCTTGTCAGACATACACAAGGAAGAGAGAGTCATACATTCAATACAAACATCCACACAACATCACATAAACCAATCTCCACGTAGCCGTGGTTAGAACGTTCCTTAAGTCGGAAACGTTGTTACCGGATACCGTTCTCCTACGTTTACCTAATAGTGGTTAACTAGCCCTTCAAGCGCATTCGAGGTTACCGGTATCGGCACGTAACATACAATAACATAACGACTGTAAACTCGTTTCATGATTTATCTCATAACGTGGCAAACATACAGAAAAAACATTGGCATACAAGCCGGTGTATCCGGTAGGACACAGGTTGCAAGAAAACCATACCTGTCACCGGAGTCCACTTATCCTGTCCATTTATGTTCCTCGAGCAATTCTCGAACAACTTTAACATCACACGTGTTTTTCATTAATCGGGGTTTGCTTGATCATTTAATGTCAATGCTTAATTTTTCCCCGTTAACTTAGTTACATAACTTAACATTTTTAACTTGTTTTACTCTCACATTTTAATACAACTTTCCACCCACTTCAATTATTAAAACTCACCTAACATGCCCTTTACAACCTTATAACATCATTACCTATCAATCCCCATCATCACATTCATTTCATAACCTTAAACCATGTTTTTGGTCCGACCGACCACCGTCCGACCCACAGCTGGGTCGGTCCATTACAGAACCCTTTTACTTCCTTATAATCATGCCCGTCCGACCCACGTCCGACTCACTCGACTGGGTCGGACCATGTGCGAACATTTTCTTCCTTTGAAACTTGACCGACCGACCCATGTCCGACCCACCCCTTTTGGGTCGGACCATTACCGAACACTTTCCTACATCTAACAGAGGCTCGACCGACCCAAAACTGGGTCGGACCCCTGGGTCGGTCGCCTTCAAACTTACCCAAACTTTGCCAAATCTTCAACAAACTTCTCCTAAGGCCTCTTAATGTTTCCTAACAACATTTGGTAACCTTATATCCACTACAACATCCACTAAACTCATCTTCAACTCCTTAAACCTTTATTATTTCCTTGTAAAAATTCCTTAACACTTTCAACATTGTACTAGGTTCCTAAATGGTGTTTCTCACCTATTATAACTACTATCCAAACACTTCTTCTCATCTTAACATCATCTCTTAAGCATTATTTCTACTAATAAATCTCCTTTTACATCACACCTAAACATCACTTGTTCCTTGAACACCAACCTTACCTAAACCTTAAACAACTCCTCCAAGACTTTAACATTCACAACACACATTGAATTCCTAGAACTTCCAAGATAACACCTAAATCCTGCATCAACTCTAAATCACCTTAATACATGTTTTCTTCTCAAGAAACATTCATTCACCTTAACACTTCCTAGTTCACCAAAACTTCCTTAAAACACTTAGAACTTCTCACACATTTTTCCAAATTTGGCCATAGCTTCTCTTGTATATACTCACATCCAAACACTTAGGTTTTTAACCTATTTCATTCAAGAACCTAAAATCCATCAAACACACTTTTATACACAACTTCACACATTAAGCACTACTCACAATATAGTGCATAACTTAAATTGCTTGGCACTTAGGCCCTTAAATAACATGGCTCTTAGGCCCTTAAATAACATAAACCATAAACACTGAATTTCCCACATAAGTATGCCTTTAACCTGCAAATACATACACCAAAACATATGTTCTTTACTAGTCCTTGAGAACACTTTACTAGGTCACTCACCGTGGCTCCTTAGGTATTTTATCAAGAAAATCAAGCTCATTTTCCTAAGGCATTTAAACTACATCGAGATAGCTTGTTTACCTCTTTTCCCCACAAACTTCTTTCTTGTTTCCTTACAAACCGGTGGGGTACTTGATTCCTTGTCAAGTTCTATACATTGTACAAACAACATAATGAGTATTCAAGCTTTAAGCTTCATCTCATGTAAACCCTAGTTACATATATTGTTTAACACATTAAGGTAGTTGTTTTACCTTGGAATTGAAGAGAACTTGAATAAGTATCAAGAGAGGACTCCTCCTAGCCTTGAAGATTCAAATGAAGCTAAAAACAAGCAAGATAAATACACCATTGTGAGGTGAATTTTCGGACAACATGAAAACATGGAGGAAACATGGATTTTCTTTGAGTTTCCTCACCTTGAAGCAAAGGAGAGCATGAATATGTGAAAAGGTGAGCTCAAGCTCCTCCCATGGTGGTTTCTCTTGGCACCGAAATGGAGGTTTTGAAGTTTTTGAAAAGACAAGATTGTAGAGCTTGGCTTAACTAGAGAATGGTGGTGTTTGTTTTTGATTTGGTTAAGTGAGCTAGATTTTACATGTGGTCAAAGATGGACTTCCATGGTGGTATTGTATATTACCGAGAGAGAAACAAGAAGAAGAGAGGAAGAAGAGAGTGGAGCCGTGTGAAATGGAGAAAGGAATGAGAGAAATGAGATAAGTTTGCTTTAAGAAGATATTTGTAACTTATAAAGCAATAGTACTTTACTTAAAGTTTTACTTTACTTATTTGATTTCTTTTACAACTTGGTGACTCACTACTACAAAAACCGCCACCATTATGCCTAGGAGGGTATCTAGTCTTTGTTGACCAATTTAATTACTTATAACATTATATGTTACAAACTAGCTTATAAAAGTTACTATTCACATACTAAGGCACATAGAAGTGAAATTTTGATTTCCCACTAATATGGCCACCCAAATGTGATACTATATAGTACACATGTTAATTAAAGAGTAATGATGGACATTTAGCCATTCAAAACTCATTTACAAGACAATTTTTCAAAAACGTGCTTTAAGACTCCTTAAAGCACATTTTGTGTTTTAACTTGTTTTCAAGCTTGGTTTTCTTTAGTAATTGATTTAATATGTTCATTAACATATAAATAAGGTATAGGTATGACCATTAGGTCTTATACACATTCATCCCAAGCTTAGAGCACATTTTTGCTCATATTGACTTTAAGGTATTTTCTTATGTTTATTTGGTTTAACTGTCCACCAAAGTTTCTTAAGGACTTTTTAGCCTTATTAAATCATAATTAAATGTTATCAAGTCTTGGTAGGCTCTTTGGGTCCTAACCAAGTTCACTCATAGCTTAGAGCATGTTTTTGCTCAAACTGTGTCTTAATGCTTTATTGCATTTATTGGTTTAAATTGTTCACTGATGTTACTAAGGCACTTTTTAGCCTTTACATACCATAATTTGATATTTAAACCACATATCAAGGTTTGGGGTATTTCAATCTACCCCCCTTAAAAGAACTTCGTCCTCGAAGTTCACACTTTTCACATATCATTAGATTAGAACACAGTAATCATTGGAAATAAACTTCCATAACCAAACACACTTTACATCACAACCTCGGACTTAATGGTCCGGGCAACACATTCACATCCACACATAACATAACATATCAACATGATAACCTCGGACTCTATGGTCCGGGTATCTTAACAACACTTACACATACATAACAACCCCTTTGACTCACTGGTCTTGGGTAACATAACAACATTTGGACACATAGGTCCTGGTAACATAACAGTCTTTAGACACATAGGTCTATGTAACACCACACATTTAGACTCATAGCCTTGATAGTATACACTTTAGGAAATCCAAGTCAAAACAACATTCATTACACATACCACACAACATGTCAAGCATGTATAGCAATCAAAAATATCCTGATATACACTGTGATCCCGCAGAACCCGGTCGCGATGGACACCTTCCGTCCCCGTGCCTTTGGGAGTTTAAAACAATCACTTAAATTTAAAATTTCTTTGTGAGGTTAAGTAAGAGAACTTTAATTACGTAAGTATCCATCAACGTTTTATAAATACCAATTTAAAATCCTTTTGAAAACGCACACAACTCCAAGTCCAACTTAAGCTCTTTGCTTCTTTTATTAGCGTGGTTATTCGTGACCACTTATAGGGAGCTTCAAGAATCATCCAACCCGATGTGATCAGCATCAGTGTAAACTATCCTTCCACTCCAATTTGTGTTCGGCTTCCCTTGATCACATGCAAATCAAGTTCCACCTCCCACTTCATTTTCAAGCATCAAGTAAATCACTCATTTCCAATTTTCTATCTTTCGAATCATTCTAGTCATGATCACAACATCTCCAAAGGATAGAACTCCGTCTAGTTACCTCCATTCACTTTTAATCCTGTTGCCTAGGGAATCTTATTCTCACTAGGTTCTATGTCGGTATCATGCCCTTTCATGCATCACTATAAAGTAATATAATAATATATACACATATATTTATCCAAAATACACACCTATATTTTATCCAAAATACAACACCTGGTTTTACATTTATACACTGTCGGGCTTTTGTTCCCCCGGGAGTTTATCTACTCCCCACACTTGTACAATCACACACAACTGTTAACAAACACACACTTATCACAATGGTATTCGCCTCTTCGTGCGCAATTACCACAATTAAACCATGAATGAATGTGTATGTTTACGTAACACACACACCAATCATCAAAACATAATATAATTTTGTGCTATGCACAATATAATCACATACACTTCTACACTTGTACGGTAATATACACTAAGTGGTTTTGCGCTCTACCCCCCTTAAAAGGGATTACGCCCACGTAATCAATCACTACACATTGGCTTAAATGTTCTGCCGTCGTGAAGTGTTTTAACTTCCACGCGGTCTATTACACATGGATTCTGATCAGAGGATCTTAACCATATTGGCGGTTTAGTCCTAAACCAAGAATTCGCATTGGAGTTATAACTCATAACCGGTTTCGGTCCTGGCCTGTGAGGCTTTTAGGCGTTAATAATTAGCCATTCCCTCATGTTCACCATGTACATTCAACACTTGAATCACTGGCTCACTAGTTTCTACTGCGAAACTCTAGTAACTGTAGAGCTTAATTGCCCCATTTGTTATTCTTACTGTATTGTACATCCCCAATTGTCACCTTTATCTTGGTAACAATGGTTTCTCAACCGACGCGTGGTATCTCTTACCGTTAGCGAATTCGGTGAGTTATACACTTCCATAACAATTTACTGTGTATACCACTATGTATTTCACAATGATTGACTTGCTTCTACCGACTTACTGTCGGTTGAGATTGAGCTACTAATTAGTGTGTAGTGCTCTCTCAGCTATTTATAACATTTGGGGTATATTCATACCGATATTTGACAGTTAGTGCTACTGTAGTCACTTACTGTTAATCATGCCTCCACATTTGGTTTTGTACAAGTACTCTTTCATTGGTGCGGCTTTGCATTTCTCATGCATCGGCTATTATAACATTATCTGTCCACAATCAACATGTTTCCAATTCCTAGCTATCTCATTCGATCATTACTGCACAAGTGCAATACCAAAACACTCAGTCATACAGAGTGCAGAGGCGTAAACTCTCGACAGTAAATCCCTTATGCGACTCGCCATGGAATTCACACTGTCCTTCACTGAGACTCTTATCTCGTAACTGGTCTTACCTATTACATTATCGTTTAACAACATTTGTACAACGGTCGCTTATTGCGCACCGTGCTCTTACTCATTGTATAACACTAACTCACATAGTATTTACTGTCACATTAACTTCCACACATATACTTACATCATTCACATTATGGTTCATCCTCATTTGGATGACTACTGAATGCTCCTTGAGCATCGATCATTCGAGTCACAAGCCGGCATTTTCAGCCAGGTGCTTCACTTTATACACATACTACTAAGCTAGTTGCTCTCTTTCAATAATAACATCGTCCATCCTTAACATATTTCTTGAACTTGATTCACATAACTACCGCTCCTGCGGTGTCACAATATCGAGAGGTATCCCCACTCTTAATGCAGTGGTTCGTTTACCACTCTATTCGCTTATACAACCTAAACTTCTACCATCATCGAATTTATATGATATATCCTGCTTTTGGATTATAAGCCTTATTTGCCTTGAGCTGGGCTCATTATAGGCTGTCCACACACATGTACTTCTCTGTACAATTTACAAGTCGTTGCATCACGTTTCCTTTCATGGGATGCCCCTTAGTTTGTTAGTCCGTCTCCTGACAACTTATGTCTAAAACTGGTGTTAGTTTCAACCCTTGTGCTTCTGTCATGCATTTCATTCAACAATTGTTGATGTGAACACCCTTCAAGGATTGCTCCTGGGTGTTGTTAAGTTATGCCTTTACATTGGCTCACACTTATTGGTACATTCCGTTAGCTACGCCTTTCGCGTTCTTTACTAGTTATTATCTTCTTCTGTGAAGATTAACATTTCCTGGTAGTGTAGGTACTCATTCTGGGAATTTATCCGTTCATTGCACATTAATGTGTCCACATTAGGCATCTGCTTGCCATATACAGGCTGGGTCACCATTCCAGCTATAATGTTTATCCCTAAGGATCCTTAAGACATATGTGGTGTCTTTACATAACAGTTTGTGCCCATCGCACTTCCTAACTCTTAAACATTTCCTTGAAAGGAGTTCACTAATCCTTTTAGTCTTGCTAACTTAACTGAATTCCTTAACTTCAACTATTCCTTGTAATCCTTAGCTCTCGTTTGATTTATACTGCTGACCGTAGACGGAGTCGACTACTTCCCGTGTTTCGGACTCTACTCGTATACATATATGGGGTATCTTACTGATACATTGCTACTTACCCAACTAACCCATAAGTAGGTCTGTCAGGCCCACATGCTCCTATCGGAGTGCGGTCGTCCCACAACACAGTTGGTACACTTGTAGTGTCCGTCACACGCCTAGGTGAAGTATTCTGTTGTCAACTCCCTTATATTGTCCCGTGACAATATTCATTCCCTGCTTCCCGAACTTAATCGAGGGAAAGTTTATCCATTGTTGTATCCTTGTCAACTGTCCTTGGTCTTACTCGTTTGGTTTAAAAGAAGGTTGGAAAGAAGTGTTGGTTTGAAAGAGAATTTGGTTTTGAAAAGAAAAGGGTTTGAATAAATCTGGGTTGAAAGAAAAATTTTCATGGTTTCACAACATCTTCTTACCTTAACCAAGTCTAGCTTCTTGCTGACTGGTGTACTTACAATTACAGAGGTTAGGCTAACAGGCCCTTCCACTGTTATGACAATCACATTTAACTTTATTGTACTTTTCCAAGTACTTCGTAGTGGTTATAAATTTCCCGAACAGCCCTATTATAGCAGCACTTGCTATGGCAAGTGCGCCATGCTAACTGGCTATCAGTTTAACACATACCGGTTGTGGTATTGTTTTTTACCCGCACTGTCATCATTGGCCTTGTTGGCCCTCACTGATCTTACTGTCTTGATAATAACTTGTCTAGGTGACTTCTCACTGTATTCACATAATAATCATTAACTAGGTTATTTCCCATTCTGGGAGACCCCTTTTTTTTTGTGTCGTATTCTCTTATAGCCCGTTCCACGCACTTGTCGTGGTTACTGAGACTTGTCTCTTGTTGGGCACTACGTTGTAGTTCCTTTGTCGGTTGGTATACCATTGGTGTTTTATTTATCAACTGTGGTTCCGTAGACACTTGTCTCAGGTGTTATTAATCCATTTCTTGCCTGTTGCACGGTAGGTGCGTTGCAAGCTGGTTATTCTCGACTGCTCTGCATGTCGACCCAGGTTGCCGGAAATTCTATTCCTCTATACACAAAATCTTTCATTCATTGCTATGAAATGCGGTTAACATTATTCAGATGGAGACCGTCTCCGGGATTCCCAGTTTTCGGGATCTACCGTATGACAGGTTCTCCGTACCCTAAGGTATTTAATAACAGCCAGATCGGGTATTCCCGAGTAAGAGAGGACTTCCATCTCTCTGGCGTTCTTTCCCAAGTTATCAAACAGGGATTGTGGAGGGTGGGATGGATATTGTAGGTTTCCAGTAGTCACTGGTAGTTCCTAACTAGCGTATCTCTCACGCTATCACTCAACCCTTAACCCAAGTACTTAAATCCTAACTCGGTACTTCCTAAGCTCGGTAGTTCAGTCATCAGAGCGATACTTCGCTCTGATACCACTTTTTGTAACACCCCATCCAACATTTACATACTTACAATAAACTGCAGCGGAATTACAAACCTCATCACATTACTTAACTCCCTGGTGTTACACGCCGTTAGCCACCCACGTGGCTAACAAGGCTAATCCATATACATTGTACCGGTCTGATGGGCTAAATTCCCGAGCAACTATACATTATTATCCCTTTCCACTAACAACAACAATAATATACACCTTATCAACTATACCGAGTATTATAACTGGTGCCGACAACAATATCGGTCTTACTACACCTACTGTATACATACACTTAAAAGTTTACCCATGCACAATGACTACCCGTCCTACTCTCGAACGGCTTCCAGCACTTCGTACCTGAAATAGGAAAAGAAGAGAAAGGGTGGCCCCCAAGGGGCTCAGCACCTTTGCTGGTATGGTAATCCCGCAGCCCACATGCTATCGGGCCACGCACAACTAATTGTCGTCTTAACATGCGGTTGATTATATTTAAATCATGCATGTAACAGTAAACACACATCACATAACATTTCGCCTCAATGGGCTCAACAACGGATAATATATCCTTACTTAATAAGTCACTCTTGGTATTCATTATCCCTAGAGTGTTCCTCCTCTAATGGAGCTACTTCCTTAATAGACGACACATACCCTTAAATCGGGTTATCCTTAAACGCCTCTTATCACAAACTGGGAGTCATATCCATGATCCACACACTCCATATTATACAACATATAACATACACTACATACAACACCTAACAACACTTTGCACGTTTCCACGTGCACAACATAATACCGCAATGGATATTGCATCACAACAAAACACATAACATAACGGGAATGGTTCTCTTAGGAACCGACCCAAACATTGTTTACACACTGGTGAGCCTAGAGAATGTTGCCAGTCTCATGATAAGCTCGTTACATAACTCGTTACCGTCTCGTTAAATGAACGGTTAACTTAACACAAGGTGTCTCGGATATAGTGATCCAAGCACACCGAAACAAACATAACAATAGTATGCCCCTGTGGCCCGACGTGAGTCAGTAATAGCCTTGGTTAAGCTAAAGGGAAGGTTGGGAACCAAATTGGAAAACAACCATAACATACAGAGAGGATCGAACCTGCTATGACAACGACCCCCATACTCACACGCGTGGCCGGAACAGACCGGACTCCTCACTCCCCCCGTTAGCACTTATTAGGAGTTCAACTTTGAACTTATTTAAACAATCACAACATTGAGTTAAGTCTTGTCAGACATACACAAGGGAAGAGAGAGTCATACATTCACATACAAACATCACACACAAACATCACATAACCAACTCACGCATAGCCGTGGTTAGAACGTTCCTTAAGTCGGAAACGTTGTTACCGGATACCGTTCTCCTACGTTTACCTAATAGTGGTTAACTAGCCCTTCAAGCGCATTCGAGGTTACCGGTATCGGCACGTAACATACAATAACAATAACGACTGTAAACTCGTTTCATGATTTATCTCATAACGTGGCAAACATACAGAAAAACACATTGGCATACAAGCCGGTGTAATCCGGTAGGACACAGGTTGCAAGAAAACCATACCTGTCACCGGAGTCCACTTATCCTGTCCATTTATGTTCCTCGAGCAATTCTCGAACAACTGTTAACATCACACGTGTTTTCATTAACATCGGGGTTTGCTTGATCATTTAATGTCAATGCTTAATTTTTCCCCGTTAACTTAGTTACATAACTTAACATTTTTAACTTGTTTTACTCTCACATTTTAATACAACTTTCCACCCACTTAATTGTCATTAAAACTCACCTAACATGCCCTTTACAACCTTATAACATCATTACCTATCAATCCCCATCATCACATATCATTTCATAACCTTAAACCATGTTTTTGGTCCGACCGACCCACCGTCCGACCCACAGCTGGGTCGGTCCATTACAGAACCCTTTTACTTCCTTATAATCATGCCCGTCCGACCCACGTCCGACTCACTCGACTGGGTCGGACCATGTGCGAACATTTTCTTCCTTTGAAACTTGACCGACCGACCATGTCCGACCCACCCTTTTGGGTCGGACCATTACCGAACACTTTCCTAACATCTAACAGAGGCTCGACCGACCCAAAACTGGGTCGGACCCCTGGGTCGGTCGCCTTCTAAACTTACCCAAACTTTGCCAAATCTTCACCAAACTTCTCCTAAGGCCTCTTAATGTTTCCTAACAACATTTGGTAACCTTATATCCACATACAACATCCACTAAACTCATCTTCTAACTCCTTAAACCTTTACTTATTTCCTTGTAAAAATTCCTTAACACTTTCAACATTTGTACTAGGTTCCTAAATGGTGTTTCTCACCTATTATAACTACTATCCCAAAACACTTTCTTCTCATCTTAACATCATCTCTTAAGCATTATTTCTACTAACAATAAATTTTTACATCACACCTAAACATCACTTGTTCCTTGAACACCAACCTTACCTAAACCTTAAACAACTCCTCCAAGACTTTAATACATTCACAAACACACATTGAATTCCTAGAACTTCCAAGATAACACCTAAATCCTTGCATCACTCTAAATCACCTTAATACATGTTTTCTTCTCAAGTAAACATTCATTCACCTTTAACACTTCCTAGTTCACCAAAACTTCCTTAAAACACTTAGAACTTCTCACACATTTTTCCAAATTTGGCCATAGCTTCTCTTGTATATACTCACATCCAAACACTTAGGTTTTTACCTTATTTCATTCAAGAACACCTAAAATCCATCAAACACACTTTTATACACAACTTCACACATTAAGCACTACATCACAATATAGTGCATAACTTAAATTGCTTGGCACTTAGGCCCTTAAATAACATGGCTCTTAGGCCCTTAAATAACATAAACCATAAACACTGAATTTCCCACATAAGTATGCCTTTAACCTGCAAATACATACACCAAAACATATGTTCTTTTACTAGTCTCCTTGAGAACACTTTACTAGGTCACTCACCGTTGGCTCCTTAGGTATTTTATCAAGCAAATCAAGCTCATTTTCCTAAGGCATTTAAACTACATCGAGATAGCTTGTTTACCTCTTTTCCCCACAAACTTCTTTCTTGTTTCCTTACAAACCGGTGGGGTACTTGATTCCTTGTCAAGTTCTATACATTGTACAAACAACATAATGAGTATTCAAGCTTTAAGCTTCATCTCATTGTAAACCCTAGTTACATATATTGTTTTAACACATTAAGGTAGTTGTTTTACCTTGGAATTGGAAGAGAACTTGAATAAGTATCAAGAGAGGACTCCTCCTAGCCCTTGGAAGATTCAAATGAAGCTAAAACAAGCAAGATAAATACACCATTGTGAGGTGAATTTTCGGACAACATGAAAACATGGAGGAAACATGGATTTTCTTTGAGTTTCCTCACCTTGAAGCAAAGGAGAGCATGAATATGTGAAAAGGTGAGCTCAAGCTCCTCCCATGGTGGTTTCTCTTGGCACCGAAATGGAGGTTTTGAAGTTTTGAAAAGACAAGATTGTAGAGCTTGGCTTAACTAAGAGAATGGTGGTGTTTGTTTTTGATTTGGTTAAGTGAGCTAGATTTTACATGTGGTCAAAGATGGACTTCCATGGTGGTATTGTATATTACCGAGAGAGAACAAGAAGAAGAGAGGAAGAAGAGAGTGGAGCCGTGTGAAATGGAGAAAGGAATGAGAGAAATGAGATAAGTTTGCTTTAAGAAGATATTTGTAACTTATAAAGCAAATAGTACTTTACTTAAAGTTTTACTTTACTTATTTGATTTCTTTTACAACTTGGTGACTCACTACTACAAAAACCGGCCACCATTATGCCTAGGAGGGTATACTAGTCTTTGTTGACCAATTTAATTACTTATAACATTATATGTTACAAACTAGCTTATAAAAGTTACTATTCACATACTAAGGCACATAGAAGTGAAATTTTTGATTTCCCACTAATATGGCCACCCAAATGTGATATATAGTACACATGTTAATTAAAGAGTAATGATGGACATTTAGCCATTCAAAACTCATTTACAAGACAATTTTTCAAAAACGTGCTTTAAGACTCCTTAAAGCACATTTTGTGTTTTAACTTGTTTTCAAGCTTGGTTTTCTTTAGTAATTGATTTAATATGTTCATTAACATATAAATAAGGTATAGGTATGACCATTAGGTCTTATACACATTCATCCCAAGCTTAGAGCACATTTTTGCTCATATTGACTTTAAGGTATTTTCTTATGTTTTATTTGGTTAACTGTCCACCAAAGTTTCTTAAGGACTTATTTAGCCTTATTAATCATAATAAATGTTATCAAGTCTTGGTAGGCTCTTTGGGTCCTAACCAAGTTCACTCATAGCTTAGAGCATGTTTTGCTCAACTGTGTCTTAATGCTTTATTGCATTTATTACGGTTTAAATTGTTCACTGATGTTACTAAGGCACTTTTTAGCCTTTACATACCATAATTTGATATTTAAACCACATATCAAGGTTTGGGGTATTTCAGTATTTCACTAGGTCTACTGGTTTAATTATAATTGTTTGGCAAGATTCCTATAATTATCTTAAGGACTAAGTCATAGCCTCATAAGAACTCGCGCCAGTTGTGCAAGGTCCGATGAAAACTCATGCACCCACCGGTGGACGGCAAGAGGAGAATTGAGGGATTGCACCTGAAAATACTAACTCATTAAATCATAATAAGCTTTCTCCAGATTTACGCCTTAATTAACCTGTCTATTTATCACCGGTCTGATCAAAATAGACTTAGTAAAGCAATTTAATAAACTCATGACATTTATTAAAAAGATGCGAGAAAACCTTTAATCGTAACAAACTTCATTAAAATTAAAACCAGTAAAACATATTGCATAATTAATACAGATATATAATAATTATCCCCAGAGTATACGTACTCTAGCCTAACATATTAAATAGTTTGGTCTTCTATTTAAGTACGTGAGACTAGAGGTGAGATTAATGAGATGGAAAGAAAACAAATGGAGAAGCGGGAGATTAGAGATGAAAATGAACGAGTGAATGAAAGTGTAGTGGTACGAAGATGGAATGATGGTGTGAATTGGAACTCCAGGAGGAACCACGGATGGAACCTCTGGAAGGACACTAGAGAAGGTAAATGGAACGTGGTATTTATAGAGGAAGGAGAACAGGCAGAGTTGGAGCTCATTGATTGAGCTCGTTGATTGAAGCTCATTGATTGCAGGGGACAGAAATAAATGCGCGAGTGATTTCTGGTAGGCGCCCAAATCAAGTTGCAGAGCGAGTCGGCGAAGAAGATAACCCCGTTGATTTCCTGGACATTTACACGTGTCCGCTAGATTTCATGCGGTCTCCTCTCTATCTTGTCTACCTGGCTTTAGGCGGTCTCCTCTCTGCTTCCTTTCTCTTGTCCGCCTCGTATGTGGCGGTTGCATTCAGAGTTGTCCGCCTATTATAAGGCGGTACTGAAGAGGCGGTTGCCTCTCAGAGCTGTCCGCATGTTATGAAGCGGTACAGGGGCGGACACGCTTCCTCTGCGTGCATCTCGCATGAGTTTTTTTCCATCCCTTATAATATATGTCTTTGTTTGTCATTTTTCCTACATTTTAACACATATAATACATCAGTTAATATAACAACATAAATATAGGAAAAACCCAAGATAAGTGAGAAACATTACTAAAAATGCTGCAATTAATAAGGTGATTAAACCTTAATAAGTCTATATGTTTTGCACTTATCACTAGGTTTGGGTTACTCAATTCTTATAAGTAGCTTCTCATTGATCTTGACATGGTTGTCTTGATCGGGGTACTTCTCCAATCCTTAAAGACCCTTACTTATTTGGTTTACGTTTTGCTTGTTGCTCGTTCCCACATGTTTACTGTGGTTATTGAGCCTTAATTTATTTAGGCACTACTCTTGTAGTCCTATCGGGTTATATCCCGTGGATGTTCTCGTGGTTATGTAAGCTATGTCGGCCAGGTATTGTAGACTTTGACGTTGTACTTTCGGAGCTAACCACTCTTGACTATGTCCTTAGTCAGCTAGCATACCGTTGGTGGTACTACTTAGCTATTACTGTCCCGTAGACTTGCGTCTCGGGTTTTGTTATTGTTCCATCTTCTACTCCGTTGCACGCTTAGTGCTTCTTTTCCTACTGCTGATTGTTTAGTTAGGTTCCACGACTGCTAAGCATGTCCCCCATGCTGTTGTAAGTTGTAGCCTCCTTATGATTGGAGGGCTCATTCAACCGCTATTGAGTGCGGGTATTGTTGTTTAACCGGGATCCATCTCCGGGTCTTCCAATCCTTGGAATCTACCATATGTCTGTTCTTGTTACTGTGTGATTGCTTCACATCTGCCAAATCGGGTTTCCCCGAGTATGAGAGGACTTTCCTTCTCTCTGGCATCCTTTCCCAAGTTATACAGTGGGGTTTGCGGGGGTGGGACTGGTATTGTAGGTATCAGGTACTCACCGGTGGTTCCTAACTAGCATATCTCTAATGCCAACACTCGGCCCTTAGCCCTAAGCTTCTAATTCCTAACTCGGTATTCCTAAACTCGGTATTTCCAGTCATCAGAGCGATACTTCGCTCTGATACCACTTTTTGTAACACCCCTACAATTAATACTGTCATTACCGTCCAATCTCCTCGTACTTCTAAATTCACGCAGCGGTACATACTTACATACGGTGGGTGATACAATGTCGTTAGTCACCCACGTGACTAAAAAAGCTACTACTACTACGTACAGCATCGGTCTGATGGACCGGAATCCCGAGTACTACACATATACAATACATACTCCATTTACCAATCACATACCACTATGCTCCATTCAACACATTACTCCATTACAATACCATACGATACAATGTACATAATCGAGTTTACTAAGTTCCAAACACAAATACAATACTCCTTCCAAGTTCATGTATACTCATCAAGAGTCTACAACTACCCATTCCTCACAACTACATACCAGGCTCCAAGCCTTTTACGATTCTCTACTAACTACAGTTCATCCTAGCTATCCAAGTGTAGTCGCCGGTCTCTTACCGTGATCATGTCTGCTTCCGGTACCTGCGCACTAAAAACGTTCCCCCTAGGGGGTCAGCTTACGCTGAATATGACTTCCGCATACCCCGCGTACTAGTGAGGTTACGCCGACCACTTGGTCGAATACATGCAATTCATTTTACAATACATACATACATACATACATACATACTTTCTTTCACAATACTACGATACTACGCAAGGTATACATACATACGCACAATACATTAGTCAACCGATACTTACTTACCATCTTCTGGGATACACATACACAATACATACACATCACATACTCAATACGCAATACGCAATACAGAGATACCCTTCTCCAATTCATACAGAAGTCATGTTAGCTTCATTACACACCTGGGTTAATCGGGTGTTCAATACTCTTTTATTCAAGGTCAATGACTAACAATAGTCAAGACCGATACACATACAATACTTACTTTACTTAGTCAAGTCGGTATGACCTCCGGGCAGGGATTACTACATCCCACCACCGGGCTTTAGGGTGGCCCACTATTCCAGGATGCTACCCATTCAAGGGATTTGGTCCATGGAAAAGATTACAGCCAGGATTCGGATCAAACCTCTTGTGTTTTCTTATCCTCACGCGTGGTCGAAACTATATCGGACTTCTACTCATTCCATTTTACTCATTACTCATGTTAGGAGTTAGATGGTTAGGAATGAGTAGAAGTCATTACTTCCATACCATACATCGATACACTACTCAAGTACGCATACTTACTCATACACATCATTCTCATTCATGCATTTCATGAATTATACAAACTAATTGTTCAAGAAGATACAACAAGAACAATATAGCTCAAACACAATTAAGTGCAATAAGAGTCTGATTCGTGTATTTATCTTATTGGTGATCACATAAACACACAAATCGGGGTAACCAGGTTAGGATACAGAGCATGAAGAAATCATATGTTCATCATTGATTTACTTTATCGGGTGCTCCCTTGTTCTTTAGTTCACATTTGTTCCACGAATCTTTACTCTCGAATCAATGACTACATGCCAAATGATTCTATTAATACTAAGCTTTACAGTACATGCTTAATTACTACGCCCGTATTTACCCCGTTGTCCCGTTGCTTCGGTTTAACTTAATGTTCTTATACTTACAACCTTCTTAATTTGTTTTCTTACTCATTTACTTATTTTCTTACCTTTACTACCTCATTAATGGTGTATCACTACATACATATGCATATATGTGTGTAGGCATATATATACATACATATGACTACCATAGTCATATAATAAAACATTTTTTTTTTACTCGACCGACCTTACCTAGGGTCGGACCCAGGGTCGGTCGAAGTCAGTAAGTTTCGTTAAGGCAAAATTCCAAGCTCGACCGACCTTGCAAGTCCGGTCCCAAGGTCGGTCCATTCCAGCGAGGTACTTACGTGAAAATTTCAGGCCCAACCGACCTTGCAAGTCCAGTCCCAAGGTCGGTCCGTTCCAGTATATTTTGGGTTCGAGTTTTCTGGACTCAACCGACCTTGCCCAAGTTCGGTCCCAAGGTCGGTCCATTCCAGTAGACCTCTGGCCTTCACAATTTACGACTCGACCGACCTTGCAAGTTCGGTCCCCAAGGTCGGTCGAAGTCAGAAGACTTCTCGTCTTTGTATTTTAAGGCTCGACCGACCTTGCGGGTTCGGTCCCAAGGTCGGTCCGGCCCAGTGCTTCAGTTTTAAAATCTGTTTCTTAGTGTTTTACTTTCCCATTGCTTCCCCAATCTTTACCAATACTTCCCTACATGTTTACCACCCATTTAGATGCTTTAAATCACCTTACTTCATCCACCAAGTCCATTACTAAATTCATTTCCCATTCTCATAGGGATTTACACAATTTCGTCTCTTTCCATTCCTGCAGACATAGTAGTTTTTGTTCCTCCTATGCTACAGATTTTGAACCAACTTCTACCATTCAATACTCCTACCACCAATACCATTACTAGTATCCTCATCACATTATTTTCCATTCAATCCTCCCCCTTTATCTAACTCCTTTCCAGTCTGTTACAAAGTGGTTTGCTACACACTTTAAGCTCTCCAAAACACCTAGTTCCTCCTAGTTTCTCCAATGCGTTTTTACTACTTCATGCTACAAATTTTTACATCCTTTATCCTCATATCACAACTATCATCCCATGGTTACTATGTATCTCTACTATCACCAATACACACCTTGGTTCTCCTCTTCACCAAGTCATTCTTAATACACAATCCTACTAAAATTTCGCCATAGTTCACCCGCTTTCCTTACTTATCCACACATGTCCTTTCTCATCAAATTCACCCCTATTCTCGCCAAGCCGCAAGGGCTCTACCAGCACACATACACAATCTCAATACGCCAATATTTCCTCAATTACAATACCAATACATTATTACTTCCTCAAATAGCAATACTAATACACATACACCATTCATTTGGCTCTAAGGCCTACAATCCACATATTTGCTCACAAATACTCAAACATCCACAACTACAATACTACTACAATAGTTTAGGTTCTTTATTTGTTCACCCATTCCCATTACACTAATGCATTAAGTTAAGCATTGAGAAGGAGCTCTTACCTTGAGCTTATATTTTCCTTCTTTCTTTTCCAATCCTCCTCTTCCTCTCTTTCTTGCCCAAATCGGCTACATGGGGAATGGAGTTGCCAAACTCCATTCCCATCACCCAATGTACACAAAATAAGTGCAATTAAAATACTAACCCTTAAATTAACACTAATTCATTGGAGTGTTTAGAATACAAATTCTAGGGTATACCTTTGGAGTGTTTTAGGAGGGGTTTTAGCCCTTGGTTCAAGAAGGTGAATCCACCACCATTGCAAGGTTGATATTATGCTCAAAAGAGAGAGAGGAGACAAGGCATTACAATGGGCAAAAATCGGCTACCAAAGGAGATGAAGAAAACTTAAGGTTTTCATGGAGATTTTTACCTTAATGGAGAGAGGAGACTCCAAGCTACCCATTGATGCTATTTTCTCTTTGAATGGGGAAAACCCACGAAAATAAACTTCCTCATTTTTGGATTTTGAAAAGAGAGAAGTGTAGAGGATGATGAGGGGATTACAAATATGTAATTATTTTTACCTTTGGAGCTCAAATGAAGGTGGAACATGGAGGGGAAAAGGAGAAGCCATTGAAGCTTCAAAATCACCCAATCCAGAAGAGAGAGGTGGGAGAAATCGGATGGTGAGGAAGGAGGGAGGTAAGAGAGTAAAGGAGTGAGTGGGAGAGGAGAGAGAGAAGGGATAAAGTAACTTTTTACTTTATTACTTTTTGCTTTTGCTCCCTTATTTAACTAGCTAGTTACATGTGTGGTGTGAGGGAGTTATTTGACTGATAAAAACCGCCCCCTACAGTTATATTAGTTGGAGCGTTTTTCGTCTTCTACAGAAGACGCTCGTTATTTTACCCGGTTTTGGTACTATTCACTAATCCGGCCCGTTTTCTGGAATTTTCTCGTTTAATTATTTTTATTGTTTATTAAGCTTCCGTAAACGCTTAATAATTATTATTTAATGATTCACAATTTTTACGGGTCCGCTTGACCACTTAAAGCCACATTTTCGGGTTTTCTCGAAAAACGTGCGCTAAAGCTCTATTAGCGTTTTAATTCATTATTTGGATCCGTTTTCTTCGGGAGTTGTTCCCATAAATTATTTAGGACTTATTAAGCCGTTAGAGTCCATATAATATGCTAACCGAGGTCTCATACCTCGTATGGTTATTTAATGCTTATTTAGCGTTTTTCGCTTTTTAAGCATTTCTTCATTTCTTTTGGATTTATTTTCCCTTACCAATATTACTTAGGCATTATTAGGCTCTTAAATCAGGATTATAATAATCTTAATCGCCATATTTAAGTTCGGGGTATTTCAGTGGAAGTTAATATACTGAATTGAAACTAAGGAAAATACTTTATCTTATAAATCATATATTGTGTGTAGGTGTGTGTAAAATTTAATATAAATAATTGAATTCAATAAAACTACATAAAGAATGTGTTGAATAAATCCTAATATATGTTTATAAAAAATAAATAAATAAAAGAAATAAAATACCTCATAGAAAATAGAATATGAAGGAATTAATAATTTAAACTAAGCCTATATATAATACTACTAAAAGAATATTATATGAGGTGGTATTGAATTATGGGTATGAAATTAAGTTTAAAGAGTTACCTTTGAATTTCTAAGATTTATATAAACCGTATTAAAATACATGTATAGTATTAGTCAATGACCGTAAAGTAAATCTATAATTGGGTTAAGTAATTAATAAGTAAACACTTAGGAAAATTTGTAATTAGATTTCACAAAATGTTACACAAATAGATCTTATAACATAATCAATAATAAAGTAAATGAAATACTTTTATCTAAATGTGAAGTGGATTTATAAGTCTAGATTTAATCATTTCATAACATATATAGTATTGAATAATAACTTAATGTTTTAAGATAAAATCATTAAAAGGATTGTGATGTAAAACTATATTAAACTATGATTAGGAAATTAATCTAGATAATAATCTTTAAGTTTCTTAAAAGTAGATAAGAAATATAAAATACATTTATAACATTAACTACCAATATTTAGAATGTGAGCTTATAAATAGGTGTTGTAGTTAATAGCTAGAACTTGTAAAAAGGTTTGTAAAATAAATTAGATATTTAAAACTTTAAACCTTTAATCAGACGGAACTAAGTTACATAAGATATTATATTGATATACTTTACGGTAATGGGAAATATTGATATGTTATTTGAATATAAAATATGAGAATTTTCAGAATAGATGATCTTATTAAATAATTGACAATTTCACTTATGAATGGGGATTTAATTCTCAGATAAATTTTACCTTATTATCCTAAAACATAATAAAGGAAAATAATTTATTACGTTATTCCTTTGAAACCTTAGGTTTTGTAAATAATTTAAAACGTATTTAAGACTTAGTTTTGAGGTTTAGTATAAAGGATTATACATAGTCTATGGAGGGAATGTGTGTAAAAATAAAACATTTAGGGAATTAAATGTAAGCAAGGATTGTAACACCCCTACATCGAACTTCACAACTAATGAAATCGCAGCGGAATTAATAACTAAACAATAACTAAACGCTTCAGTGCTACAACGTCGTCAACCACCCACGTGGTTGACAAGGCAGAATAAATACAAGTGTACCGGTCTGATGATCAGACACCCGAGTATAAACTAAACCATAAATACATCATATACAATACCGAGTATTTACTTGCATTCCTTCACTGTAACTGTCAATATACCGCCATAGTAATTTCAACGGAATCAAAATATAATGCCACGGGAGCACAGGCGCATCCTGGGCTCAACATCCAAAATAAACCAAAATACAACTACAGCCTAGATCCTACAGCCACTCTGCTTCCTCGATCCTCATCCTGCAGTAAAAATATGGAGCCCCCGAGGGGGTCAGCAACCCTTGGCTGGTATGGTTAACGCGCAGCCCCTCGACTACCGGGATACGCGCAACTAATTGTCATGATAACATGGCATTCATTTTATACATAACATAACATAACATAACATAATATGTGGCATAGCATTAATAGTGCATAGCACAACATCACATACACAGTGGATCTTCTTCCCACAATAACAAACCAAGAAGGTTAAACAACATAAGAGCCTAGAGAATGGTTCACCCTCATGTTAAGCTCGTTACA
This sequence comes from Limonium bicolor, assembly GCA_023374045.1. Lineage (NCBI taxonomy): Eukaryota > Viridiplantae > Streptophyta > Magnoliopsida > Caryophyllales > Plumbaginaceae > Limonium > Limonium bicolor. The sequence goes on from CM041779.1 coordinate 293,087,545, forward strand.
CACACTCATTACCGTTCTGTTATTCGAACGAGTAACTTAAGTCACAGATGGTTCGGATGTAGTGACCCGAACACACCTCACAAACACATGTTCCCACTAAACCGATCATAAGTCAGAATAGGTAAGCTTTGGAGGAAGCTAGCGGGAGATCGAACGCCAAATTAAGGAGAACAATCTTAACAACATAAGAGTCGAATCTGATTCAGATATCTACTCTTAACTTACATGCATGACCGGACAACCGGATTCCTCACTTCCCAGTTAACACTTGTTAGAAGTTCATAGTGGAACTTAACAACCAATACACAACAGGTGGTAGGTCACGTTAGACACACTAGGAAAATGAGTCACATCATAACATCTCAATAATATGAACAACTGTAAACTCATTACATGTTTAAATCTTATAACGTCATAAACACACAGAAAAACATACAACACACAAGCCGGTGTAAACCGGTAGGCAACAGACTGCAAGAAAACCATACCTTGGTCCTTGCCTCGATTGATTTCCTCCGTAGGTCACTCCTATACATGATTAATAACGTCGGTCAATTATTTATTTAACTTCAAACTTACTAAATGTTTAACATGATTGTATGACATGTTTTTAATGTCTAACTTACCCTAGGTTACCTTCATTATACCCTCCAAGGTTAACTACGTTTGTCACATTCTTTACTTATTTTTTTTATAAGTTTTGGTCTGTCCGACCCACCGTCCGACCCACAACTGGGTCGGACCCTTCCAGTGATTTTCGGGTTTGGAAAAACTTAGCTTGTCCAACCCATGTCCGACCCACCGTCTGGGTCGGACCATTCCAGAGACTTCATCGCCCTTTATACATACACGTCCGACCCATGTCCGACTCACTCGACTGGGTCGGACCATTACAGAACATTTACCAACTTACAGAACAACCATGTCCGACCCATGTCCGACTCACTCGACTGGGTCGGACCATTCCAGAACATTTTCCGTCCTTCAAAACATGACCGTCCGACCCATGTCCGACCCAAGTCCTCTGGGTCGGACCGTTCCAGAACAATTTCCTGACGTCTAACAGAGGCTGTCCGACCTAAACTTGGGTCGGACCCTTGGGTCGGATGCCATCTAAACCTGCCCAAACTTTGTCAAATCTTCACCAAACTTCTCCTTAAGCCTCTTAATGTTTCCTAACAACATTTGGTACACTTATATCCACACACAACATCCATGAAACTCATTATCTATAACCTTAAACACTTACTTATTTCATACCGAAATTCCTAACACTTATGTTATTTCCTCCTTAGTTTCCCAAATGGTGTTTCATACCTATGATAACTACTATCCCAAAATGCTTTCTCCTCATTTTAACATCATCTCCCAAGCATCATTACTTACCATCAACTCCTTATGTCATTCTTGAAATCCCTTTTTTCAAGTTCACACTTTCTCCTTGTTCACCAAAGTTTGCCCAAATCCTAACATAAGTCCAAATGACTCTAGTGTATCCCAAAACATTCCTTGCATTATATAATCCTCTAGAACATTTCCTAAGCCCTTCTCACACCTTAAAACACCTTAATGCATGTTTCTTTCCCAAGGAAAGCACTTAACCATTCTAAACATTTCTTAACTCATCAAACTTATTTTTAAACCTTAGGACTTCTTATTTGTTACCTAAATTTTGACATAGGTTCTCCTAGAACATTATCAAACCAAAACATATTGTTTTCACCAACAAACAACCAAGAACACTAAAAATCCATCAAGCACTCTCTTATACACAAACTTCACTCATATAGCACTACATCACAATATAGTGCATAATTTAAATTGCATGGCACTTAGGCCCTTAAATAACATGGCTCTTAGGCCCTTAAGATGCATAAATTATAAACACTGAATTTCCAGAATATAATTGCCTTTGACCTGCAAATACACTCAGCAACACATATGCCTTTTACTAAACTCTTAAGAGCATTCTTCTAAGTCACTTCTCATCGGCTCCTTAGATCATTTTCATAAGAAATACAAGCTCATTTCTCCTAAGACCTTAAACCACATTAGGTTAGCATATTTACCTCTTTTCCACACCAACTTTTTTATTGTTTCCTTATAAAACCGGTAAGGTATTTGATTCCTTGTCAACTACTAAACATTATACAAATAACATAATGAGTATTCAAGCTTTAAGCTTCATCTCATTGTAAACCCTAGGTTTACATTATTTCAAAAACATTAATGTAGTTGTTTTACCTTGGTCTTTGAAGAGGGTTTGAATATATATCAAGAGAGGACTCCACCTAGTCCTTGAAAGGTTGGAATGAAGCTAGAACAAAGTCACACAAAGAGCACCATTAATGGGCATTTTCGGTCAAGGTAAAAACATGGAGGAAACATGATTTTTCTTTGAGATTCCTTACCTAGAAGCAAAGGAGAGTAATAATATGTAGAAATATGAGCTCAAGCTCCTTCAATGGTAGAACTCCATGGCACCGAAATGGGCCTCTTGAAATTTTGAGAAGATAGGAATGAAGAGCTTGATGAGAGGAAGAGAATGGCGGTGTTTGTTTTTGATTTGGTTAAGTGAGCTAGGAATTACAAGTGGTCAAAGATGGAGTTTGTGTGTTTACTATTGCAAATCGTGAATGAAGAGAAGAAGAGAGGTTGAAGAAGACTTGGAACCGTGGGAAATGAAGGAAAGAAATGAGAGAATGAGATAAGTGAGTTTGTTTTACTTTTTAGAAGATATTTATGCTTATAAAGTAAAAAGTAACTTAAGTAGTCTTCTTCATTTTCTTAACATGTTAACAAGAGAGTGGTGAGTCACCACACTTAAGAAAACCGGCCCCCAACAGTACTTAGGGGTAATATAGTCTTTATTTGTCAATTTAATTACTTATACAACATATGTTACAAAATAGCTTATTAAAATCACTATTCATAAAAACAAGGCACATAGAAGTGAAAATTTTGATTTCCCATTGATATAGACTTCCAAATGTGATACTATATAGTACACATGTTAATTAAAGAGTAATGATGGACATTTAGCCATTCAAAACTCATTTACAAGACAATTTTTCGAAAATGTGCTTTAAGACTCCTTAAAGCACATTTTGTGTTTTAACTTGTTTTCAAGCTTGGTTTTCTTTGGTAATTGGTTTAATATGTTCATTAGTATATAAATAAGGTCTTGGTAAGTTCATTAGGTCTTAACCAAGCTTATCCCAAGCTTAGAGCACATTTTGGCCTTTATTGACCTTAAAGCACATTTTGTGTTTTCTATTGTTTAAATTTGTTTACCAATATTTCTAAGACTCTTTTTAGTGTTAATATACCATATTTAGATGTTTAAACAATATACTAAGGTTTGGGATATTTCAAGGATACATAAAAGGTTATCTTAAAACACCTTATTATACAGTTAATGATAAAGTAAATAATATACCTTGTGAATACTGAATGTAAGAGTTCGATGAGTCTAAGATAATTAGAATATAGTTATTTCAAGATGAAAAGTAATTTAAATCTTAAAACCAGATTATTTAATGGTTGTAATAAAAGTCATTCTGAACTAAAGATAAGATGATTGAGTTTAGTAGTGCAATTAAGTTATGATAAGATGCATCTACAATACTATGATTCCAATATGCAGGATGTAGACCCTAATTAAGTTGAGAGGAAGATTTAATCATAATGGGTTATCGAGTGGATATTGATAAAAGTACATAATCATTCCCTTGTGAAATGATAGTACAGTATTCTAAGATTTATTGAATAAAATAAAATGCACTTATGATATAAAGGTCTTAATTGTGAGAATTACGGTTGAAATACCCCAAACCTTAGTATGTTGTTTAAACATTTAAATATGGTATATTAGGACTAAAAAGAGTCTTAGAAACATTAGTAAACAATTTAAACCATAGAAAACACAAATAAATGCCTTAAAGTCAATTAGGGCTAAAATGTGTTCTAAGCTTGGGATAAGCTTGGGTAAGACCTAATGAGCTTACCAAGACCTTATTTATATACTAATGAACATATTAAACCAATTACCAAAGAAAACCAAGCTTGAAAACAAGTTAAAACACAAAATGTGCTTTAAGGAGTCTTAAAGCACATTTTTGAAAAATTGTCTTGTAAATGAGTTTTGAATGGCTAAATGTCCATCATTACTCTTTAATTAATATGTGTACTACTTAGTATCACATTTGGAAGTCTATATCAATGGGAAATCAAAAATTTCACATCTATGTGCCTTGTTTTAGTGAATAGTAACTAAAATAAGCTAGTTTGTAACATATGTTTATATAAGTAATTAAATTGGCCAACAAAGACTAAAATACCCTTAGTAACATAAAGGGGGCTGGTTTTTGTGGTAATGAGTCACCACTCATGTTAGTTTATTAAGTAACAAATGATGACTAATGGTGACTATTTACTTTAACATATAAATATCTTCTAAAAGCAAAACCAATCTTCATTCTCTCATTTCTCTTCATTTCACACGCCTCCAAGCTCTCTTCTATTCTCTTCATTCTCCATTCACGGTTGCAATAGTACAACACAATACCATCTTTGACCACTTGTATCTCCTAGCTCATTTTGCCAAATCAAATTCTAAGACCACCATTCTCTTCCTCTCATCAAGCTCTTCAATTATATCCTTTCAAAATCTCAAGAGCTCCATTTTGGTGCCAAGACGAATCTCCATGGGAGGAGCTTGAGCTCATCTTTTCACATATTATTGTTCTCCTTTGCTTCAAGGTAAGGAAACTCAAAGAAAAATGATGTTTCCCTCATGTTTTGTGTTGTCCGAAAATCACCCTTAATGGTGTCCTTATGTTGCTTTGTTCTAGCTTCATTTCAACCTTTCATGGACTAGGTGGAGTCCTCTCTTGATATATATACAAACTCTCTTCAACTTCTAAGGTAAAACAACTATCTTAATGCTTTTAAAACAATGTATAATCTAGGGTTTACAATGAGATGAAGCATAAAGCTTGTATACTCATTTTCTCATTTGTATAATGTTTAGAAGTTGACAAGCAACTAAAAGCCTTGCCGATATAGTCAAGGAAACAAGAAAGAAGTTGTGAGGAAAAAGAGGTAAATGTGCTAACCTAATGTGGTTTAAAGTCTTAGGAGAAATGAGCTTATATTGCTTGTTAAAATGATCTAAGGAGCCAATGGTCAATGACTTAGCAAAATGTTCTCAAGGAGACTAGTAAAAGGGCATATATGTTGTTGAGTGTATTTGCAGGTCAAAGGCAAATATAATGTGGGAAATTCAGTGTTTATGATTTATGCATCTTAAGCGCCTAAGAGCCATATTATTTAAGGGCCTAAGTGCCAAGCAATACAAATTATGCACTATATTGTGATGTAGTGCTAAATGAGTGATGTTTTGTGTATAAGAATGTGTTTGATGGATTTTAGTGTCCTTGATTGTTTAATGGTGAAAATAATGTGTTTTGGCTTGGTAATGTTCTAGGAGAACCTATGTCGAAATTTAGATAATGTATAAGGAGCTTTAGGTGTTTAAAATGAGTTTTGGTAAGTTAGGAAGTGTTTAGAATGGTTGAGTGCTTTACTAGTAAAAGAAACATGCATTAAGGTATTCTAAGATGTAAAAAGGGCTTAAGCAATGTTCTAGAGGATTTAGAATGCAAAAGAATGTTTTGGGACACTTCAAGATCATGGTGAGATTGTGTTTAGGACTTGTGCAATGTTGGTGAATAAGAAGAAGTGATGTGTTGCATGGAGGGGCTATAAGCTTGTAGTAATATCCAAGGAGATGATGTTGTAGTGGTGAGAGAACATTTTGGGAGTTGTGTTGAGACTTATGCAAACTTTGGTAAAACAAGGAGAAAGTATAAACTTGTAAAGGGATTTAAAGAATGATATAAGGAATTGGTTTGTAAGAAAAGATGCTTGGGAGATGATGTTAAAAAGGTGAGGAAATATCTTGGTATTATGGTTACAATAGGCATGAAACACCATTTGGGGACCAAAGGATAAAACATAGTAGGTGTTAGGGATTTTGGTAAGAATTGAGTAAGTGTTTGAGGCTATGAAAATGAGTGTTTTGGCACGTCCGAACTTCCGTCCGGACATGGACGTTCGGACATGCCCTGTTGTGTTAGAATTTTCTGAGTCTCGGCCAGTGTCCGGACTTCTGTCCGACCATGGATGTTCGGACACACCCGTCTCTTTTCTCAGATTTATCCTCGACTTGCGTCCAAACTTCGGGAAACTCGGACACAAGTTCGGACGCTTGAAATTTTCTTTTGATTTTCTCTCGACCCATGTCCGAACTTTGGAAACTCGGACACAAGTTCGGACAGGCGTCTGGCTTCACCCTTTGAGCCTCGACTTGTGTCCGAACTTCGGAAACTCGGACACAAGTTCGGACATGCCACTGTTTTGGCCAAAAATCTTGTTTAAGGTTAGGAAAAGTTGTCTAAAAATGGTGATTAGTTAGTAATGATGTTATGAGGTTATCTAAGATATGCTAGGTGAGTTATAATGGCAAATAAACGGTGAAAAGCTATAACAAAGTGTGAACACAAGATAACTAGTTAAGTGAAGTAATAAATTAACAACGGACTAGTACGTTAATTAACCGACGTTACTAAATGTGTATAGGATTCTTCAAAGGTGGAAACCAGTCGAAGCAAGGACCAAGGTATGGTTTTCTTGCAGTCTGTTGCCTACCGGTTTACACCGGCTTGTGTGTGTTGTTTGTTTTTCTGTGTTTATGACGTTATAAGACTTAATCATGTAATGAGTTTACAGTTGTTCATATTATTGTGATGTTATGATGTGACTCATTTCCCTTGTGTGTGTCTAACATGACTTACCACTTGTTGTGATTTGTTGTTAAGTTCCACTGTTGAACTTCTAACAAGTGCTAACTGGGAAGTGAGGAATCCGGTTGTCCGGTCATGCATGTAAGTTTAAGAGTAGATATCTATATCAGATTCGACTCTTATGTTGTTAAGATTGTTCTCCTTCATTTGGCGTTCGATCTCCCGCTAGCTTCCTCCAAAGCTTACCTATTCTGACTTATGATCGGTTTAGTGGGAACATGTGTTTGTGTGGTGTGTTCGGGTCACAAATCCGAACCATCTGTGACTTAAGTTACTCGTTCGAATAACAGAACGGTAATGAGTGTGTGTAACGAGCTTAACATGAGAGTGAACCATTCTCTAGGCTTCTTATGTTGTTTAACCTTCTTGGTTTGTTATTGTGGACAGAGTATCCACTGTGTATGTGATGTTGTGCTATGCAATAATGTTGCTATGACATGTATTTATGTTATGTTTAAATGAATGCCATGTCATCATGACAATTAGTTGCGCGTATCTCGGTAGCCGATGGGCTGCGCGTTAACCATACCAGCCAAGGGGTGCTGACCCCCTCGGGGGCTCCATATTTTTACTACAGGATGAGGATCGAGGAAGCAGAGTGGCTGTAGATTCTAGGCTGCAGATGTACTTTTGGTTATTTTGGATGTTGAGCCCGGGATGCGCCTGTGCTCCCGTGGCATTATATTTTGGTATTGTTCGTGTTACAGATGACAGTGGAGTTATGTGTACAGTTCTCAGTGACAGTTTGTATTAAATACTCGGTATGTTGGTTATGTATATATATGTTTGGATGTTAGTACCTAATGTTCGGGAGTCTGATCATCAGATCGGTACACTTGTATTTATTCTGCCTTGTTAACCACGTGGGTGGTTGACGGCGTTGTAGCACCGAATCATTTAGTTATTGTTTAGTTATTTTTCCGCTACGATTTCGTCTAATGTTAAGTGCGTAGTAGGGGTGTTACAAAAAGTGGTATCAGAGCGAAGTATCGCTCTGACGACTAGAATACTGAGCTTAGGAATATACCGAGTTAGGAAACCTAACCACAATTACCTAAGTGAGCAGTTGTGTAAAGGTTAACCACTAACTAAGTGTGGAGATACCTTGTTGTCGGGGAAATGTTACAACCGTTGGAACCGATAAGTGTTCAAGCACGATGCTAATAAATGTTCGTGTGAATTCAGATGTCAGGTAGACCACGAGGTCGAGGCCGTGGGCGCGACATTGGTGATACTGGGAACCAGGGAGAGAACCCTACGGCACAAGTCATGGCCGATGCTGTAGCGGCCGCCGTAGCCCAGATGGTCCCACAGTTAGTGGCTGCGATTCAGCAGGGGCAACAGCCCGAAGTTCAACCACCACCGCCACTGCCACGAGAGACCAACTGGGTCAAGGCATTGGCAGACTTGAGACCCCCATCGTTTCATGGGGAGACCGACCCACGTAAGCTGGAGGCGTACATCTCTAAGTTGGAGACCACCTACGAGACCTTGGATGTGCCTGCTGGGGCCAAGGTCCGTCTTGCCGCTTACTACCTGAAGGGATCGGCACAAAGTTGGTGGAAGCTTGTGAGAGAGGACCGGATGGCGGATCCTCAGTTTGGTTGGAGGGAGTACACGGCTCTGCTGCGAGCCAAGTATTACTCTGTGCATGTTCAAGAGGCTAAGTGCCTGGAGCTGGATAGTCTGAGGCAGGGGGACAAGGTGTCGGTCGATGAGTATTACACTGCATTCACCGGTCTTATCCACCTGTTACCGGACCTGGGATACTCGAACCGGGTGCTGGTAAACCGTTTCTACAACGGTCTTAGCCACCGTCTTCGCTATGGGATGGGGCCAGCTGAGTATACTACCTTGTAGGTAATTAGAATACAGTGTGTTGTGAATAAGTGTATTCCATAAGTGAATATTAATGTGAGTTTGTGAGTATGTTTTGCAGGGCATGACTGACATCCTAAATTCAGGAGTGCTATCATGCCGCTGCTAAGGTTGAGATTACCGTCCGTCTAAGGGACGAGGAGAACGCGCACAAGTGCAAGGCCACGAGCGAGGGTCAGAGTCCGCAGGGCTACGGGGGAGGAAAGAAGAAGAAGAAGCCTTACCCCCAGCCCCAGAAGAGTCAGCACCGGGGTGACAAGGGCCAAGCCCAAACCACCACGGCTGAGGAGCCATTGAAGCTCACATATGCATACGCGGCGAAAAGCCTACGCTCTTACCCGCCTAAGGGTAATTATTTAACCATGTGTGTCAAGTTGAAGTGTATGTTGTTAAGTTGTGAAGTAAGTATTGATTGTGTACTGTGATAGCAGCTAGCACGGGTTCTGGACCGGAGCGCCACTACTACTATAAGTGGTGTAACGGAGACCACCCCGGCAAGGACTGCAAAGGAAATGACATGCAGTGTCGCTACTGCGAAAAGTTGGGTCACCGTGACTACGAGTGTTACCGGAACCCCAACAGTAGAGTCAACAAGCCCAAGGGGCAGTGGAAGGGTAAGGCCTCAGCGACTATCGATGGCCCGAAGACGGCTAACCAGCCACCCACATATCAGAGGAGCACTGATTCCCAGAAGGGGAAGGGGTTGGGACCTAGCAAGGCCACCCTACATGTGGTGGACCGGTCTGAGGCGCCAGGGCCCTCTACTAGACCAGGTACCGCCTAAACTGTTGAGTGAAATAAGTGATTGCATACCGCATTTCATGCATGTGTGTTAGTGAGTCCAAGTGTACTACCATGTGAGTAAAGAATTAAAGTATAATGTGAAAGTCACCTAATTAGATAATTCTAAACTTAAAGGAGCCTTCAATATATGTTATCCAATCCCACCCACACCGAACCCTAAAGAAACCACCGTCAACATCACCGACTTTCCAATGGAGCAATGTCAGGTCATCCAACCAGGTATGATACTCTTAAATGGATCCTGACACCGGAAGCACAATCCATATCATCAGACGATGCAATGAACTTGGAGCAAAACCTGGAGGTTTCTACACACCCGAATACCCGAGCGGATCAAGAATGAAATTGAAGATGATGTGCATGGGTAAGGACTGGAATCCGTACACCAAGACATATCAAGAAGTGCGAGCTGAAGATGGAGCAACTGTACTGACGATGCCTGAGGAGTTCCTTGCGGTCGTTAACCACGCCGTGGGAATTGCTCAGCAAGTTGAAACGGATTCAATTCCAAGTGTTAAAGCAGATTTGTGTATTATGAACTTCTACCAAAAGGTGGACGGTTGGGTTTACACCAAGATAAGGATGAGTCACCCGAGTCTCTAAGTAAGGGTGTACCCGTGGTGTCTTGGCCATTGGTGATACCGCAGTGTTTATATATGGCGAGCAGAAGCGTGCTGACCTCGCAAAGAAGTTAGTGTTGAAATCAGGAGATGTGTTAATCATGGGTGGGCAATCGAGGATGCTATATCATGGCATCAGGAAGATCAAACTGAATACCGCACCGTCGGCAGTGATCAACGCCACACATATGAAACCCGGACGTTTGAATTTGACCTTCAGACAATTTTAAAGCCTTGTATAATTATGTAATGTGTTAAACCAGTGTATGTTAAGGATGTTGTATGTGTTAGTTATGTAGACAGTGTAAACCAACTAATGTTGTAAGAAGAGAGTGTTAATGAATAAAGTGGAGTTGTTTGAAGTATATCAACCGTGTTGTTACCCAATACTTATTAGTTTGCCAATGAATTAGGCTGTGCACTCGGAACGGGAGGTATACTAAGTGTCTGCAACGAGGCAGAAGCCGGCAAGAGCGACACAATCCTCACTGGTACCTTTCCAGTCAATGGCGTGGACGCTTCGATCTTGTTCGACTCCGGAGCCTCTCACACATTTATTTCGCTATCTTTTGCGAAGAGGCTGGAGTTAGACGGTGATGAGATGCCAGACTTCCTAGTCACTCTCCCGTCGAAAGAGCGGATAAGGTGTACCCGCTACCACCGAGATGTTGTCGTTCGAATCAGAGATGAAGAGTTTCCGATCGACTTGATAGAGTTCGACGGACTCGGTTTTGATGTGATTGTCGGGATGAACTGGTTGGAGCGGTACAAGGGCAGAATCCTGTGTGCCGAGCATCGTCTGCTTCTTCGGAGTCCGTCTGGGGTTGCAATATCTTACCGCCAGAGGCCCAGGGAGCCTTCGACTCAGATCATCACCGCCATGGCTATGTGTCGTGAACTACGACGAGGGAATGATGTATACCTCTGCTATGTCCAGGACATAGAGAGAGATCCAGAGTTTAGCCCAGATGTGCCGGTAGTGTCGGAGTTTCCTGATGTATTTCCTAAGGAACTGCCGGGCATGCCGCCAGCACAGGAAGTTGAGTTTGAAATTGATTTGGTTCTGGGCACCGGACCAATTGCGAAGGCGCCCTACCGTATGGCTCCAGCAGATATGACAGAGCTCAAGGAGCAGCTGAGAGACCTACTCGACAAGGGGTTTATCCGCCCTAGCGTTTCACCATGGGGAGCGCCGGTCCTCTTCGTGAAGAAGAAGGACGGTAGTCTCCGCCTGTGTATTGACTATCGTGAGCTGAATGCAGTTACGGTGAAGAACCGTTACCCTTTACCACACATCGACGACTTATTTGATCAGTTGAGGGGAGCATCAGTATTCTCCAAGATAGATCTACGATCCGGATACCATCAGATTGCCATCCGTGACAGTGATATTGAGAAGACAGCATTCAGAACCAGATATGGACATTACGAGTTTACGGTTATGCCGTTTGGATTATCCAATGCACCAGCAAAGTTCATGGACTTAATGAACCGCTTGTTCCAAGATCAGTTGGACAAGTCAGTGGTAGTCTTCATCGACGATATTCTTGTGTACTCGAAATCGAGAGGTGAGCATGGAAGCCACCTGAGAAATGTGTTACAAACATTGAGAAGGAATCAGTTATATGCTAAATTTTCAAAGTGTGAATTTTGGTTGAACCAAGTATCCTTTCTTGGTCATGTGATTTCTGAGGCCGGGATCGCTGTTGATCCGGCAAAGATAGATGCAGTGCGCACCTGGCCTAGGCCGAAGACAGTTACCGACATTCAGAGCTTCCTCGGTCTAGCAGGATATTATAGGAGATTTGTGAAGGACTTCTCCAGTGTCTTGAAGCCGATGACTTCCTTGATGAAGAAGGATGCTCCATTCGAGTGGACAGATGACTGTGAGAGTTCTTTCCAGAGTCTCAAGGATGCTCTAACATCTGCACCAGTCCTAACTTTACCAGACGGTCCAGATGGTTTTGAGGTCTATTGCGACGCATCAGGCAGAGGTATGGGTTGTGTGTTGATGCAACACGGTAAGGTCGTAGCTTACGCCTCCCGACAGCTGAAGAAGCATGAAGAGAACTACCCTACCCACGATTTAGAACTGGGTGCCATTGTCTTCGCATTGAAGATATAGCGACATTATTTGTATGGGGTAAGTGTGACAATTTATTCTGACCACAAAAGTTTAAAATACTTGTTCACTCAGAAGGAGTTGAACATGAGGCAAAGAAGGTGGGTTGAGTTTCTAAACGACTACGACATTAATCTACAGTACAAAGAGGGTAAGGCAAATGTGGTAGCTAACGCATTGAGTCACCGAGCACACTCTCTCCATTCGCTAGTCTCTCATACTGGCTTGGTTGAACAGGTGCGGAGTGCTCAGATGACGGATCAGTATTGGTTGGAGATCAGGCAGAAGCTTATTGATGGCACATTCGAGGGTCAGAAGTACGACTTCCGACTCCACGATGATGACCTGATTAGGCTGAATGGCTGACTGTGTATTCCGAGGAGTAGCGCTGAGCTGAAGGAGCGCATACTGAGTGAATCCCACTATTCTACGACTTCGATTCACCCCGGAGCTTCAAAGATGTATAAGGGTATGAAACGTTATTTTTGGTGGACTGGCATGAAAAAGGATGTTACTGATTATGTATTGAGGTGTCTCACTTGTCAGAAGGTCAAGTTTGAGCACCGACGGCCTGGTGGTATGGTACAGCCAATGCCAGTGCCGGAGTGGAAGTTCCATGACATTTCTATGGACTTCGTAGTAGGGCTTCCGCCTACAAGGGGAGGTCTGAATATGATTTGGGTTGTTGTTGACCGACTGACCAAGGTCGCTCGATTCATACCGATGAAGGACACCTGGAAAGTGGCAAAACTAGCAGAGCTCTTTGATAGAGAGATTGTTCGGTGCCATGGGGTACCGAAGACTATCGTGTCTGACAAGGATACCAGGTTCCTCTCCAGGTACTGGAAATCCACACGGGAAGCGCTTGGTACCGAGGTGAAGCTAAGTACAGCGTTCCACCCACAAACAGATGGTCAGAGTGAGAGCACCATCCAGACACTTGAGGATATGTTACGTGCTTGTGCACTTGATTTTCAGACCAGCTGGATTGATAAGTTACATCTGATCGAGTTTAGTTACAACAACAGTTACCATGCATCGATCAAGATGTCTCCCTTCCAGGCCTTGTACGGTAGACCATGCCGCACGCCATTATGCTGGGATGAGTCGAGTGAGACGGTCATTATAGGACCAGAGTATCTGGAACAAGTTCAGGCAGAAGTTCGCCAGATCCGGGCTAACATGAAGGCAGCTCAGGATAGACAGAAGTCATACGCGGATGTGCGCAGACGTGACCTGGAATTCGCCGTGGGCGATCAGGTATTTCTTAGGGTATCCCCCATGAAGGGAGTATTTTGTTTTGGCCAGAAAGGCAAGTTGAGCCTAAAATATGTGGGGCCTTATGTTATGACGGAGCGGATCGGCCCGGTAGCTTACGGACTTGATTTACCCGCCGAGCTGGGCAAGGTACATGATGTATTTCATGTGTCCCAGTTGAAGAAATATATGTCTCATCCGTCTCATGTACTTCAGCCTGAAAGGCTAACCTTAGAGCCGACCATGCGATCAGTGGAGACTCCGGTATGGATTCTGGATACTAAGACTCGAGACACTCGCCATAAGTCAGTGAGACTGGTGAAGGTTCTTTGGTCTAACCAGGACGTTGAGGAGGCCACTTGGGAGCTGAAAGATAAGATGAAGGCGAAGTACCCGTCATTGTTTACTTCTTAGTGTTTATGTGTATAGGGTACGGGGCGTACCCCTTTTTAAGGGGGTAGAGCCGTTTCGGTTATGTGTGTACGACGTGTATTTAAATACATCGTCTATGTTATGTTGTATGGACCTTGTGTCCGATGTTATGTAAGTATGACCGTTGTATTTGAATGACATTGTTGTATGGACCTTGTGTCCAATGTTATGTAAGTGAGTTGTTAATGTTGTTATGGAAATATTGTTTATATGTATTCCCGTGTTCTAACATTTAGGATATGCGGAAGTGTGAACTTTGAGGACAAAGTTCTTTTAAGGGGGGTAGATTGAAATACCCCAAACCTTAGTATGTTGTTTAAACATTTAAATATGGTATATTAGGACTAAAAAGAGTCTTAGAAACATTAGTAAACAATTTAAACCATAGAAAACACAAATAAATGCCTTAAAGTCAATTAGGGCTAAAATGTGTTCTAAGCTTGGGATAAGCTTGAGTAAGACCTAATGAGCTTACCAAGACCTTATTTATATACTAATGAACATATTAAACCAATTACCAAAGAAAACCAAGCTTGAAAACAAGTTAAAACACAAAATGTGCTTTAAGGAGTCTTAAAGCACATTTTTGAAAAATTGTCTTGTAAATGAGTTTTGAATGGCTAAATGTCCATCATTACTTTTTAATTAATATGTGTACTACTTATTATCACATTTGGAAGTCTATATCAATGGGAAATCAAAAATTTCACATCTATGTGCCTTGTTTTAGTGAATAGTAACTAAAATAAGCTAGTTTGTAACATATGTTTATATAAGTAATTAAATTGGCCAACAAAGACTAAAATACCCTTAGTAACATAAAGGGGGCCGGTTTTTGTGGTAATGAGTCACCACTCATGTTAGTTTATTAAGTAACAAATGATGACTAATGGTTACTATTTACTTTAACATATAAATATCTTCTAAAAGCAAAACCAATCTTCATTCTCTCATTTCTCTTCATTTCACACACCTCCAAGCTCTCTTCTATCTCTTCTTCATTCTCCATTCACGGTTTGCAATAGTACACACACAATACCATCTTTGACCACTTGTATCTCCTAGCTCATTTGGCCAAATCAAATTCTAAGACCACCATTCTCTTCCTCTCATCAAGCTCTTCAATTCTATCCTTTCAAAATCTCAAGAGCTCCATTTTGGTTCCAAGAAGAATCTACATGGGAGGAGCTTGAGCTCATCTTTTCACATATTATTGCTCTCCTTTGCTTCAAGGTAAGGAAACTCAAAGAAAAATGATGTTTCCCTCATGTTTTTGTGTTGTCCGAAAATCACCCTTAATGGTGTCCTTATGTTGCTTTGTTCTAGCTTAATTTCAACCTTTCATGGACTAGGTGGAGTCCTCTCTTGATATATATTCAAACTCTCTTCAAGTTCTAAGGTAAAACAACTATCTTAATGCTTTTAAAACAATGTATAATCTAGGGTTTACAATGAGATTAAGCATAAAGCTTGTATACTCATTTTATCATTTGTATAATGTTTAGAAGTTGACAAGCAACTAAAAGCCTTGCCGATTTAGTCAAGGAAACAAGAAAGAAGTTGTGAGGAAAAAGAGGTAAATGTGCTAACCTAATGTGGTTTAAAGTCTTAGGAGAAATGAGCTTATATTGCTTGTTAAAATGATCTAAGGATCCAATGGTGAATGACTTAGTAAAATGTTCTCAAGGAGACTAGTAAAAGGGCATATATGTTGTTGAGTGTATTTGCAGGTCAAAGGCAAATATAATGTGGGAAATTCAATGTTTATGATTTATGCATCTTAAGGGCCTAAGAGCCATGTTATTTAAGGGCCTAAGTGCCAAGCAATTTAAATTATGCACTATATTGTGATGTAGTGCTAAATGAGTGAAGTTTTGTGTATAAGAATGTGTTTGATGGATTTTAGTGTCCTTGATTGTTTAATGGTGAAAAATAATGTGTTTTGGCTTGGTAATGTTCTAGGAGAACCTATGTCGAAATTTAGATAATGTATAAGGAGCTTTAGGTGTTTAAAATGAGTTTTGGTAAGTTAGGAAGTGTTTAGAATGGTTGAGTGCTTTACTAGTAAAAGAAACATGCATTAAGGTATTCTAAGATGTAAAAAGGGCTTAAGCAATGTTCTAGAGGATTTAGAATGCAAAATAATGTTTTGGGACACTTCAAGATCATGGTGAGATTGTGTTTAGGACTTGTGCAATGTTGGTGAATAAGAAGAAGTGATGTGTTGCATGGAGGGGCTATAAGCTTGTAGTAATATCCAAGGAGATGATGTTGTAGTGGTGAGAGAACATTTTGGGAGTTGTGTTGAGACTTATGCAAACTTTGGTAAAACAAGGAGAAAGTATAAACTTGTAAAGGGATTTAGAGAATGACATAAGGAATTGGTTTGTAAGAAAAGATGCTTGGGAGATGATGTTAAAAAGGTGAGGAAATATCTTGGTATAATGGTTACAATAGGCATGAAACACCATTTGGGGACCAAAGGATAAAACATAGTAGGTGTTAGGGATTTTGGTAAGAATTGAGTATGTAACGACCCCAAAACCGGCCTAGGAGTTAGGGCCGTTACACGCCGCGAGTCTACTACCTAACGTCGCAAGGCTCTAAGCAAACGAATCCCAAAACCGAATAAGAAACTTGTATAAATACCAAAAGAGTTTACAAGATCCAAATGCTTATAAGTCAAATACAAAGAGAGAGACCCGAAGGCTACACAAAGTACTAGAGCGTCCAAAGCGCAAGCAAACAAAGTCTAAAGAAACATAAAATAACGAAGCTCCAGAAGGGGACGAGAAGAGAAGATCCCACGAGCTCAATCTGCAACAAAGTAAAGGGGTGAGCTAAACAGCCCAGCAAGCAGAAGACTTCCTCAAGGAAGCCCAGTCAAAACAGAAGCGGAAGAATACTTATAAACGGAGAGGATAGCGGAGTCAATATAAATAGACCGAATGAAACCACAAAACAGAGGCAGAGCAGAACGGAATATCACTTCAAAACACAGTCGGACTTTCAGAAACAGATGCAGAAGAGTGGGACACTAGTAACCAGCTAACACAACAGAAGGACTCACATGTCCTATGGATCCGAAGATCCCACAACAGAAGCCGTAGAGACAGCTAACAGACCCGTCGGTCAAATAACATCCTAAGGGAGACCCTAAGGAGTATAAACAGAAGGAATTCCTGCGCAGCATGCTACGGGACAGCCCGACCCGACTATCCAAGGCTCAGAAGCAAAGACTAGGTCCCAAAACCAAAAGCTCACAAAACAGATCTAAGTGCATAAAAATGCATATAAACAGCATAAGAAGCTTGTACACAGATAGGGGAATCCAACCCCGCAAACGGAACTCAAAACGGAGCTAAAACGAAGAAGTTATGCCAAAAACAGTGGCATGTCCGAACTTGCGTCCGACCTTGCAAGTTCGGACAGAGGCCGAGAACAATACCGCAGAAAACACAGTGTCCGAACTTCGATGTTCGGACCGAAGTTCGGACAAAGTCGAGAAAACCAGAATCACAGGTCCGAACTTCGAGTTCGACCGCTCGGACAATTTCGAAAACACGGGGGTCCGAACTTCGATGTTCGGACCGAAGTTCGGACGTCCCGAAATTCAGAAAAACAGAAGCGGAAAAACAAGCCGTCCGAACTTCAACGTTCGGACCGAAGTTCGGACGGAAAACAGGCGATTTCCAGAACGAACAGACGCACAGAAACAACAAAATCCAATGCCAAACTCACACAATGATCCGAATTGTAAATCAGTACCCCGGGGTTTAGCCATCAATTAACAACAAAAGCGAGGAGAAAACGTGCAAACACCACACAAAATCAGTAGAAACAGAAACGAAAACAGTCCCCGAGGGTGAAGAACAACCCCGATTCCATCCCCCACTTACTGAATTCGAAGCGCTGATTCAGTCCAACGTTACCAGCAACTCAACGAACAGAACACAGCAGAGGAGACGCACAATGCACCACTGAATTCGCAGAGAAGAGACCCCAAAATCAGAAAACTGCCTCTCTCAAAACAGAAGCGGAAACCATCGGAATCGAAAGGAAAACCAAACCTGATTGCAGAGGAGAAGAACGAACAGAAGCAGCAGCAGAACCGACCACAAACGCAGCAAAGATTCACCAGAAGAAAGTGCTCACCAAGGAAGAAGAAGAGAGGAGAGCGAGAAACTGTCGCGAGAAGAACGCACGATTTGAAATGATCGGATTGAGAATGAAAATAAATGACTTATCTACCTTAATAAGTTCACCAAAATAAAAGAGGGGAAATGACCTCCTTGCCCCGTCTTTTAATTTAAAGACTCCGGTGTCCCATCAGCTATCCAAAGTAACACATAACATAAGCAAGAATAAACGAAATGTCATGAAATCTGAAAACGAAAATACGGAGTATTACATCACTCCCCCCTTAAAAGGAATTTCGTCCTCGAAATTCAACATACCTCACTGCTCGAAAAGGGAAGGGAACTTAGCACGCAACTCCTCCTCGAGTTCCCACGTCGCCTCACGCTCGGACTGATCAGACCACTGCACCTTAACCATAGGCAGTGTCTTGCTACGAAGCCGACGAACATCCCGTGCTAAAATACGAACCGGAACTGCCTCATAAGTGAAATCATCTCTGAGTCGAAGCTGACCATAGTCAATCACATGCGAAGGATCATGTAGATACTTCCTGAGCATCGACACATGGAACACGTCATGCACTCCTGCTAGAGCTGGTGGCAATGCCAATCTGTAAGCCACCGGCCCAACCTTCCCAAGCACCTCAAAAGGCCCTACGAACCGAGGACTCAGCTTGCCTCGCTTCCCAAAACGAACCACACCCCGAACTGGAGAGATCTTCAGATACACGTGGTCTCCCACCTGAAACTCAAGCGGACGGCGTCTCTGATCTGCATAACTCTTCTGCCGGCTCTGGGCAACCAACAAACGCTCCCTGATAGTCTTGACTTTGTCCACAGCTCCCTGCACCAACTCAGGACCTACAATCGCCCTCTCTCGCAGGTCATCCCAACAAATAGGAGATCTACAGCGCCTACCATACAACGCCTCATATGGAGCCATCCCAATGCTCGATTGGAAACTATTATTGTAGGCGAACTCAATCAATGTCACATGCTGATCCCAGCTGCCCCCGAAGTCGAGCACACAAGCCCTCAACATGTCCTCCAAAATCTGATTCGTCCTCTCCGTCTGCCCATCGGTCTGAGGATGATAAGCCGAACTGAAAGCCAAATTCGTCCCTAACGCCTTATGCAGGCTCCGCCAGAAGCGAGATACAAATCTCGGATCTCTGTCCGAAACGATCGTCGCCGGCACACCGTGCAACCTCACAATCTCATCATATACAGCCGAGCCAGGCGCTCAAGGCTGAAGGTCTTCCTCACAGGCAAGAAATGAGCTGACTTCGTCAACCGGTCCACAATCACCCACAAGCGCATCGTACCCAGAAGATGTCCTAGGCAACCCCACAATGAAATCCATGCCAACGCTCTCCCATTTCCACTCAGGAACGGGAAGAGGCTGCAGAAGACCCGCAGGTCGCTGATGCTCAGCCTTCACCTGCTGACAGGTTTGGCAACGAGCCACAAAATCAGAAATCTCCCTCTTCATATTCGCCCACCAAAAGGACTCTCGGAGGTCCCGGTACATCTTCACCCCTCCTGGGTGCACAGAATAAGGAGCTCCATGAGCCTCCTGCATAATCTCCCGCCTAAGGTCGCCTCCACTAGGCACAAACTCTCCCTGAAGCGTAGACAATCATCGCTGGACACAGAAAACTCTGACTCCTGCTCATCTGACAACTTCTCCTGATCTTACACAACTCAGCATCAGCCTTCTGACCCTCTCTGATCCGCTCAATCAAAGTAGACTGGACCTGAATCGAAGCAATCATCCCAGCACGGTCGACCGAACAACCCAAATCCCCATACGCTGAAGCTCAATAGCAGACCTCTGAACCCCTGACAACGAACAAGCAAGTCCAGGAGCACCCCTACGGCTCAAGGCATCAGCCACCACATTCGCTCTACCCGGATGGTAGAGGATCTCCAGGTCGTAGTCATGTAACAGCTCCAAAGCGCCGCTGTCTCAAATTCAATTCCTTCTGCGTGAACAGATATTTGAGACTCTTGTGATCCGTGTAGACCTTACACGTCACCCCATACAAATAGTGCCGCCAGATCTTCAAGGCGAAGACCACAGCAGCTAGCTCCAAGTCATGGGTAGGATAATTCTTCTCATACGGCTTCAACTGTCGTGACCCATACGCTACCACCTTTCCCTGCTGCATCAGAAACACCCCAACCCTCTGTGGGAAGCGTCACAGAACACCTCAAAGCCCTCTGTCCCAGAAGGCAACGTCAAAATCGGAGCCGAAGTCAACCTCTTCTTCAACTCCTGGAAGCTCTCCTGGCACGCCTCACTCCAATCAAACTTGACATCCTTCCTAAGAAGACGAGTCAAGGGAGATACGATCTTAGAAAAGCCCTCCACGAACTTCCTATAATACCCAGCCAATCCCAGAAAACTGCGCACCTCAGACACACTAGTGGGCTTCGCCCACTCCATAACCGCCTTAATCTTCTCGGGTCCACTGATACCATCCTTCGAAACCACGTGGCCAAGAAACACCACTCTATCCAACCAGAACTCACACTTCTTCAATTTAGCATACAACTCCTTCTCCTTCAACGTCTGTAGAACCATCCTCAGATGCTCCTCATGCTCCTCAGCACTCTTGGAGTACACCAAGATGTCGTCAATAAACACAACTACGAAAGAATCCAAGAAAGGTTTGAAGACTCTGTTCATCATATCCATGAAGAACGACGGGGCATTGGTCAAACCAAAAGGCATGACCAAGAACTCATAATGCCCATACGGGTCCTAAATGCAGACTTAGCACATCCTCGGCCTTAATCTTCAGCTGATGATATCCAGAACGCAAGTCGATCTTCGAGAAGACTGTCGCCCCTGCTAACTGGTCGAAGAGATCATCAATGCGGGGAAGAGGATACCGATTCTTGATGGTAACCTTATTCAATTCCCTATAGTCAATGCACAATCTGAAGGAGCCATCCTTCTTCTTCACAAACAACACAGGTGCTCCCCATGGAGACACACTAGGGCGAATGAAGCCCTTATCCAGAAGATCCTGCAGCTGCACCTTCAGCTCCTTAAGCTCTGCCGGACTCATGCGATAGGGAGCCTTAGAGATAGGCTGAGTCCCTGGCGCTAACTCAATAGAAAACTCCACCTCACGATCAGGTGGTAGTCCTGGCACATCGTCCTGGAACACCTCAGGAAACTCACACACAATGGGGATATCCTCCAACCGGGATCCCTCCTTAACCTCAGGTACAAAGCAGAGAAACCCTGGCAGCCCTTCCTCAAGGAACGGACTGCCTGCATAGCAGACACCAACACAGGAGCACAAGGAATGGAGTTCCCCACAAAAGCAAAACGGGTCTCACCCGGTCTATCAAACACAACTCTCCTAGCTGCACAATCTATATGGGCATGGTGCTCTGCTAGCCAGTCCATGCCCAAAATCACATCGAAGCAAGACATACTCATAGGATCAAATCAGCAGACAAGTTCCTATCCATAATCACTACCGGAACCGACTTACACACAGAATCAAGTACACAAGCAGGTACGCCACTCAGCGGGCTAGAAATACACAAATCCACATCACAGGCACAGCAGACAACCCGAGACTACCCACTAAATCAGCAGACACAAAGGAGTGGGTAGCTCCTGAATCAAACAAGCAGAAAACTGGCTGAGAAGAGATCTGAAGAATACCTGACACTACTCGGCCTGAGTCACGGTCTCGCTCACCAGCTAGAGCGTACACACGAGCCTGGGTCTGGGGCTTCTTCTGATCAGTCTTCTGCCCGGACCCTGAACCAGCACCTCGGCCCTCAGAACCGCCACTGCTACCTCCACCTCTAGCCTGTGGACACTGGGCAATGCGATGGTCTAGCGAACCACACTTGAAGCACGCCCCGGACTTCCTGTAGCACTCCCGCCCAGGATGGAAACGGTCACACTCCGCACACTTCTCCACAGCAGGGGATGCTGATGAAGAAGAACCCCGGTCTCCTCTATACTTCTTCTTCTGAGAAGAAGTCTGCTCACGCCTCTCGGGCTCCTCCACACGACCCTTCCTCTTCTGGTCCTTGCCCTTATCGGGCCTCTGGTCCCTCTTCTCATACCGCTGCCTAGCCTGCAGCTCAGACTCCACACCAACGCCACATCGGCCACATCCCTGAAGGTCTTGTGGCGAAAAGGTGCCACAGCAGCTCGAATGTCACCCCTCAACCAGCCTCAAACTTCCTAGCCTTCCGGTTATCATCCGGCTCAGGCACAAACTTCGAAAGGGAAATAAACTTCCTCACATAGTCGTCCACTGACATCTCCTTCGTCTGGCGAAGCCTCCCATACTCTACAATCTTCTGATCCCTGAAGACATCGGGATAGAACTGCTGATTGAAGCAGCCCCTGAACTGCTCCCATGTCCATGGGTGGGGGTACTTCCCTTCGACCGACTTCCACCACTCCTTCGCCTCGACTGAAACATGAAGGTAGCAAATCCGACTTCTGATCCTCCTCACATCCCATGACCCGCAGAAGGTCCTCAATGGCAGTGATCCAGTGGCTCGCCTCCTGTGGGTCGCCACTAGCATCAAAAGAAGGTGGCTTTAGCTTCAGAAACTCCTGAAGCGCCTTCACGTTATTGCCCCCCGCGTTACCGGCTCCTGCCGCCTGACCAGCAGTGGCCCCTACAGTCTGCAGCACCTGGGTCACACCTGCTGCACAATCTTGCAATGTCCCCCTGGGGAGCATCGCCTGCAGCTGTACCACGTCCTGAACGTCGGGGAGGCATACTGAAGATACAACATCAAAATTTATCAGAAACCATCAAGCATCAAACAGCAGACCTTTCAGACACCCACACATGCAGACAAAACCCCACAGACACCAAAGAACGAGCAACCTGGCTCTGATACCACTAAATGTAACGACCACAAAACCGGCCTAGGAGTTAGGGCCATTACACGCCGCGAGTCTACTACCTAACGTCGCAAGGCTCTAAGCAAATGAATCCCAAAACCGAATAAGAAACTTGTATAAATACCAAAAGAGTTTACAAGATCCAAATGCTTATAAGTCAAATACGAAGAGAGAGGCCCGAAGGCTACACAAAGTACTAGAGCGTCTAAAGCGCAAGCAAACAAAGTCTAAAGACACATAAAATAACGAAGCTCCAGAAGGGGACGAGAAGAGAAGATCCCACGAGCTCAATCTGCAACAAAGTAAATGGGTGAGCTAAACAGCCCAGCAAGCAGAAGACTTCCTCAAGGAAGCCCACTCAAAACAGAAGCGGAAGAATACTTATAAACGGAGAGGATAGCGGAGTCAATATAAATAGACTGAATGAAACCACAAAACAGAGGCAGAGCAGAACGGAATATCACTTCAAAACACAGTCGGACTTTCAGAAATAGATGCAGAAGAGTGGGACACTAGTAACCAGCTAACACAACAGAAGGACTCACATAATGTCCTATGGATCCGAAGATCCCACAACAGAAGCCGTAGAGACAGCTAACAGACCCGTCGGTCAAATAACATCCTAAGGGAGACCCTAAGGAGTATAAACAGAAGGAATTCCTGCACAGCATGCTAAAGGACAGCCCGACCCGACTATCCAAGGCTCAGAAGCAAAGTGACTAGGTCCCAAAACCAAAAGCTCACAAAACAGATCTCAAGTGCATAAAAATGCATATAAATAGCATAAGAAGCTTGCACACAGATAGGGGAATCCGACCCCGCAAACGGAACTCAAAACGGAGCTAAAACGAAGGAGTTATGCCAAAAACAAAGGCTTGTCCGAACTTGCGTCCGACCTTGCAAGTTCGGACAGAGGCCGAGAAACAAATACCGCAGAAAACACAGTGTCCGAACTTCGATGTTCGGACCGAAGTTCGGACAAATGCCGAGAACACACCAACGCGGAAATTCACAGTGTTCGAACTTCGATGTTCGGACCGAAGTTTGGACACAATCTTCGGAAAAGTTACGAGGGAAGTCCGAACTTCGATGTTCGGACCGAAGTTCGGACGTCCCGAATTTCAGAAAAACAGAAGCAGCAAAACAAGCCGTCCGAACTTCAACGTTCGGACCGAAGTTCGGACGGCATAAAACAGGTGATTTCCAGAACGAACAGACGCACAGAAGGACAACAAAATCCAATGCCAAACTCACACAAATGATCCGAATTGCAAATCAGTTCCCCCGGGGATTTAGCCCATCAATTAACAACGCAAAAGCGAGGAGAAAACGTGCAAACACCACACAAAATCAGTCAAGAAAACAGAAACGAAAACAGTCCCCGAGGGTGAACGAACAACCCCGATTCCATCCCCCACTTACCTGAATTCGAAGCGCTGATTCAGTCCACACGTTACCAGCAACTCAACGAACAGAACACAGCAGAGGAGACGCACAATGCACCACTGAATTCACAGAGAAGAGACCCAAAATCAGAAAACTGCCCTCTCTCAAAACAGGAGCGGAAACCATCGGAATCGAAAGGAAAACCAAACCTGATTGCAGAGGAGAAGAATCTGAACAGAAGCAGCAGCAGAACCGACCACAAACGCAGCAAAGATTCACTAGAAGACAAAGTGCTCACCAAGGAAGAAGAAGAGAGGAGAGCGTAGAAACTGTCGCGAGGAAGAACGCACGATTTGAAAATTGATCGTGGATTGAGAATGTAAAATAAATGACTTATCTACCTTAATAAGTCTCACCAAAAATATAAGAGGGGAAACGACCTCCTTGCCCCCGTCTTTTAATTTAAAGACTCCGGTGTCCCATCAGCTATCCAAAGTATCACATACATAAGCAAAGAATAAACCGAAATGTCATGAAATCTGAAAAACGAAAAATATGGAGTATTACAGAGTAAGTGTTTGAGGCTATGAAAATGAGTGTTTTGGCACGTCCGAACTTCCGTCTGGACATGGACGTTCGGACATGCCCTGCTGTGTTAGAATTTTCTGAGTCTCGGCCAGTGTCCGGACTTCTGTCCGACCATGGATGTTCGGACACACCCGTCTCTTTTCTCAGATTTATCCTCGACTTGCGTCCGAACTTCGGGAAACTCGGACACAAGTTCGGACGCTTGAAATTTTCTTTTGATTTTCTCTCGACCCATGTCCGAACTTTGGAAACTCGGACACAAGTTCGGACAGGCGTCTAGCTTCACCCTTTAAGCCTCGACTTGTTTCCGAACTTCGGAAACTCGGACACAAGCTCGGACATGCCACTGTTTTGGCCAAAAATCTTGTTTAAGGTTAGGAAAAGTTGTCTAAAAATGGTGATTAGTTAGTAATGATGTTATGAGGTTATCTAAGATATGCTAGGTGAGTTATAATGGCAAATAAAAGGGTGAAAAGCTATAACAAAGTGTGAACACAAGATAACTAGTTAAGTGAAGTAATAAATTAACAACGGACTAGTACGTTAATTAACCGACGTTACTAAATGTGTATAGGATTCTTCAAAGGTGGAAACCAGTCGAAGCAAGGACCAAGGTATGGTTTTCTTGCAGTCTGTTGCCTACCGGTTTACACCGGCTTGTGTGTTGTTTGTTTTTCTGTGTGTTTATGACGTTATAAGACTTAATCATGTAATGAGTTTACAGTTGTTCATATTATTGTGATGTTATGATGTGACTCATTTCCCTTGTGTGTGTCTAACATGACTTACCACTTGTTGTGAATTGTTGTTAAGTTCCACTGTTGAACTTCTAACAAGTGCTAACTGGGAAGTGAGGAATCCGGTTGTCCGGTCATGCATGTAAGTTTAAGAGTAGATATCTGTATCAGATTCGACTCTTATGTTGTTAAGATTGTTCTCCTTCATTTGGCGTTCGATCTCCCGCTAGCTTCCTCCAAAGCTTACCTATTCTGACTTATGATCGGTTTAGTGGGAACATGTGTTTGTGTGGTGTGTTCGGGTCACAATATCCGAACCATCTGTGACTTAAGTTACTCGTTCAAATAACAGAGCGGCAATGAGTGTGTGTAACGAGCTTAACATGAGAGTGAACCATTCTCTAGGCTTCTTATGTTATTTAACCTTCTTGGTTTGTTATTGTGGACAGAGTATCCACTGTGTATGTGATGTTGTGCTGTGCAATAATGTTGCTATGCCATATGTTATGTTATGTTTAAAATGAATGCCATGTCATCATGACAATTAGTTGCGCGTATCCCGGTAGCCGATGGGCTGCGTATTAACCATACTAGCCAAGGGTTGCTGACCCCCTCGGGGGCTCCATATTTTTACTGCAGGATGAGGATCGAGGAAGCAGAGTGGCTGTAGAATCTAGGCTGCAGATGTACTTTTGGTTATTTTGGATGTTGAGCCCGGGATGCGCCTGTGCTCCCGTGGCATTATATTTTGGTACTGTTCGTGCTATAGATGACAGTGGAGTTATGTGTACAGTTCTCAGTGACAGTTTGTATTAAATACTCGGTATGTTGGTTATGTATATATATGTTTGGATGTTAGTACCTAATGCTCGGGAGTATGATCATCAGACCGGTACACTTGTATTTATTCTGCCTTGTTAACCACGTGGGTGGTTGACGGCGTTGTAGCACCGAATCGTTTAGTTATTGTTTAGTTATTTTTCCACTGCGATTTCGTCTAATGTTAAGTGCGTAGTAGGGGTGTTACAACGGTTAAGTATTAGTAAAGTGGATTGAGTGGAACAATTAACAAGTGTTAGTAACATACATTCCTTGCTCTTACAACCTTGAGCTATACAACCTTTTAAAAAAAAGGTTATACATAACATTTAAGCAAGGGGTTATAAGATAATCGAGATTTAGAAATAAGAGTGAGGAATTTATTTAAGTTTAACTTAGGCTACAACTTATTGATGATAGACTATCTTTAATGTTCATCAGAGTGTTGTTGAATGTTGCATGAGTCTACTAGAACTGCTACAACGTTAATCGGGTACGATTTCTCATACTCGATACTTTTGTTGACGGGCTTTATGGAATGTTTTGGAAAAAGCCAACTGATCTTGAATGGATTTCAAAAGGGAACTGATTGTGTGACCAACTCAGCCTGTTGTGACTAACTGAGCCTTGAAAGTGAAACTTACATGGTTATTGGTTCCTCCTATCTAGTTGTTTCACTATATATTAACTGCCTAGGGTTTACGCTTCTGCACTCTGTAGGACTGAGTGTTTTGGTATTGCTCTTGTGCAGTTAATGATCTAGTGGGGTAACTAGGAATATAGGAAAATATCTGGTATTGGTAAATTCTTCCTTTGGACTATGGGTATTGTTTCATCCATGAGTCGAGTTTGATCAGCCTTATTGGGAATAGATTCTTTCTATTAGATATTAATTGCTGAGGGTTTACGCCTCTACATTCTGTAGGACTGAGTGTTTTGGTATTGCACTTGTGCAGTTAATAATCTAGTGGGAATATGCGAAATGTCAATCTTGGTATTGAGTATATGGATTATTGCTATTAAGTGGTGCACACACTTTTCACCGATGACCGAGAACGGGTCGGTGGCAGCGGAGGTCTGTTATACCTCGTCCATCTGGACAACTGACAGCGGAGGTCTGTTTACCTCATCCTTATGACAACTGACAGTGGAGGTCTGTTTACCTCGTCCTTGTGACAATTGACTGGTGGTGGGGGCCATCTCTCCCAATTGGTTTTATTCCACTCTTGAGTATGTTTGCCTATGGGAATCAACCTTCTGAAATGGTGGGGACATAAACTGTCTACTGCGGGTAATGGATATTCATGTCATTCCTAGTCCTTTGTGACTACTTAAGTGTTTCTCTTCTTAACCATAATTGGTTCTAACATCAACAATGGATGCTTACTAACTATATGGTGTGACTTGGTTTTAAAGTTCTTTGTCTCTATCTTTGCCTTGTTCTCTTTTCTCTATAACTTGATTGTCTGAAGTGCCTTTTCTCTGTTTTACTTTTAAGAGTTTGTTTTCATGTTACTGTCTTATTTGAAGAACTATGTTTTAATTTATTGTTTTAGAGAATTGTACCAGTTCCATTCCAGGGAATTGACTCACCCCTCCCGGGGTGGGCTGCTTGGTTTCATCTTCCAGG
Source organism: Limonium bicolor (assembly GCA_023374045.1). Classification (NCBI taxonomy): domain Eukaryota; kingdom Viridiplantae; phylum Streptophyta; class Magnoliopsida; order Caryophyllales; family Plumbaginaceae; genus Limonium; species Limonium bicolor. The sequence goes on from CM041779.1 coordinate 293,115,723, forward strand.
TACGAAATTGTTCATACAGGTGGCCACGAAGAGTATGAGTGATTGGGATGGGAATTAGGAATTGTGGAGAGTTGCTTGTTTATTTTAAGTTACGTTTACATTGTTTTCTCGAGTTCAGACTGTAACATTAGTAAGTAGTAATTGGTGAGGTTTTGTACCGGGTGTTTGGAACCCGATGATCTGTAATCGCCATTAGAGTTTTTATTCCGCTGTATTTGTTTTAAATAGGGGCGTTATAGAAATTGGTATCAGAGCGTAGTCACGCTCTAAACCCGAGAAAACAAGCCGAGTGAAATACTTAGAATATAGGTGCACTTAAAACTGGGGAATTGGGGTAGAATTGGGAAGTGAGGATTCCAGCAAGGCACGACTCCTAACCCTTCTTGGATTTGTGAATGATTCATCTATACACTCTTCTTTTATGAATGTCTGTTGAGAATGGTGTGCTGTTATACTGTTCATGCATTAAACTACAGTAAATATATAAGTTGGAACATCGTCTAATGAGTGTGATAAGCTTTTGGTTGGGATAAATCATATATTAGGGCATTTTTCAAAAGCATACCTATGGAGAACACATTACTAAGAATATAATTTCTTGAGAGCAAGTACACATGCTCCTAGGAATTGAAAGAATAATTTTGGTTGAAAATAGAATATAAATAGAGCTTAGAATAACTAAGTCAGTATTGATATTATCTGTTGAGTACTTCAATTCCTTTAAAATTCGAAATAAATCTCAAGAACTACTTGGTATTAATTGTTGCCAAAAGGTAATGTTAGGATAAATCTTAAGTCAAGAAAATTATTAAGCTAACAAACACTAGTAGCATACATCCGAACCCATAAACCGCACTAAAACTCTATGTTATCTTTAGAAAGAAAACACCTAAACCTAACACCCTACGGGAAATGCCTGGTGCGACGAACTCCTAGGCCGAAAGTAGTGGGGGTGCACACCCACTTCTGGAAGTTTAGGGGCTAGACAAGTCTTGTCATCTAACAGTAAATAATCTTCTATGCAAGTAATGGATTGTGTGAACTTGAGGAGGATTGGTGGTAAGACGTTACCACCATGAAGTCTTGAGCTAGGCATATTTCATTACTAGCCACAATGAACAATTCAAAAACTTGTATCTTAAGATCCAGTATTAAAATTCATACATGTAAAGGGTTTATTGAGTTAAATCTTTGGTGAAAAATACCTATATATGGAGGAAGGGGATTTAAATTTGGGTACTCTAAGGTACAAAATCTACCCCTTATGAATATAAAAACCATTAAAGGAAGTTACTTAAAAATTGAGTGAAGAGAAGAGTAATACTAACTAAACATCATTGATCCTTAAATACATGGAGTATTGAGTATCTACAAAAAAAAATTAAGAGTTACTTAAAGATTGGAAATTCTCATGTTTATTCAGAAGTTTAACATTATACATATATAAAATTGTAGAAGTCACATTAAGAGTGATATTAAATAAAAGCCCCCACTATCTAAGAGAGTACTAAGATTTGATGATCAGAGGAATACTTACATTGAACAAACCTTAAGACAAATAGTTATCAAGAGAGAGTGAGTTTCACTAGACTAATTCATTTGACAAAAAAAAATTTACATAGAGTTCCTACCTTGAAAAAGCAATTTAAGATAAGAAAATCAGATTTTGGAGCTATATTTTAATTGATAAGAACTTTCTAAAACTCTGCCCTGGGTGAAATTATATAAATATATGATAAGTAAATTTTCATGAAGGAAATACTTAATGACTGTAAGAGAGGCGAAATGAGTTAGGAAAACATGTTGGGAACACTAAAAGATTTAATTACAATCAAGCAAGAATAACAACGAGTGATATTGTGCATCAGATAATGAACCAAAGGTAAAAATGCAAACTTCGCTTAACGCCTTCAATCAAAAGAATTAGGAGTAACAAACAATAAACCTTAAATGAGGAGTGCTAATTAAACCTGAAAGGTTCTGTCCAATAAAATGACCATGATCGAAATAAATGCTATGTTGAGTATCTAGTCAATTAACCAGTAAAGTATATTTAAAAAGAGTGACCAACTAAATTTTGGATGATGGCTAGAACATGTGTACACATATGCAGACAATGAACTGCATCCTTGAAGAAGGAGTCTCCATAGGAGATGTAAAATGTTTTGCCCTTAAATTTGAGTTTAAATTTCACTTCATCATTACGAGACGGGTATGGGTCGTACCCTATTTTTAAGGGGGGGGGGGGGTATGACCTCCCCATAAATAACCATATAATATAAAATGAACATATAATGGACATATCATTCGTACCAGTCATAAAATGAATAGATAAGGATCATAAATAAAATTTTATAATAATCAAGAAAATGTAGACACATAATAATCAGAAGATACATATATACCAATTATAGATAAAATCACAGTGCAATAAAAATTACAACAAAGCTTGATAGTAAGGTGTTGAATTCTTGGTATGTGGTGTTTGAATAAACATCAAGTAATTAAAGAAGACAAAAACTAAATGTTGGAAGTCCAGTGTGGTCCATGCATATTGTTGTGCTTGGTTTTGAAACAACCTTGTTGGATAATGTATTCTGAGTGGTAGTTCACAACATTTACATCTTGCACCAACTGGATGTTAATTATGAGGCATTTTGGTTTGTTTAATGGTTGATCTTGGGTGGAATGGATCCTTATTTAAGGATGGGGAATGATGAAATGGAAATTATGGTTTGGGATTGTTATTGGATGAATATCCTTGAGTGGTTTGATTGTTTGTGAAATACCCCAAACCTTGATATGTGGTTTAAATATCAAACTATGGTATGTAAAGGCTAAAAAGTGCCTTAGAAACATTAGTGAACAGTTTAAACCATAGTAAAATGCAATAAAGCATTAAGACACAGTTTGAGCAAAAACATGCTCTAAACTATGAGTGAACTTGGTTAGGACCCAAAGAGCCTACCAAGACTTAATAATATTCAATTATGATTTAATAAGGCAAACTAAGTCCTTAGAGAACCATGGTAGACATTGAAACCAAACAAAACATAAATAAATACCTTAAGGTCAATATGGGCTAAAATGTGCTCTAAGCTTGGGATAAATGTGTATAAGACCTAATGGTCATAACTATACCTTATAAATATGTTAATGAACATATTAAATCAATTACCAAAGAAAACCAAGCTTGAAAACAAGTTAAAACACAAAAAGTGCTTTAAGGAGTCTTAAAGCACGTTTTTGAAAAATTGTCTTGTAAATGAGTTTTGAATGGCTAAATGTCCATCATTACTCTTTAATTAACATGTGTACTATATAGTATCACATTTGGAAGTCTATATCAATGGGAAATCAAAAATTTCACAACAATGTGCCTTGTTTTTGTGAATAGTGATTTTTATAAGCTAGTTTGTAACATATGTTATCATAAGTAGTTAAATTGACAAGTAAAGACTAAAATACCCCTTAAGTAATAAAGGGGGCCGGTTTTTAAGTGTGGTGACTCACCACTCTTGTTAACATATCAAATAAGTAAAGAATGACTAGTTAAGGTACTATTTGCTTTATAAGTTACAAATATCTTCTAAAAGCAAGTCTATCTTCATTCTCACTTCCTTTCTCATTTCACACGGTTCCAACCTTCTTCTTCCTCCCTTCTTGCTGTTCTCTCACGGTAATACAGCACCACCACCATGGAACTCCATCTTTGACCCCTTGTAAAATCTAGCTCACTTATCCAAATAAAAAACAAACACCACCAATCTCTTCCTCTCATCAAGCTCTTCAATTCTATCCTTTCAAAATCCCAAGAGCTCCATTTCGGTGCCAAGAGGATTCTCCATGGGAGGAGCTTGAGCTCACCTTTTCACATATTATTGTTCTCCTTTGCTCCAAGGTAAGGAAACTCAAAGAAAAGTCAAGTTTCCTCCATGTTTTGTTGTTGTCCGAAAATACTCATTGATGGAGCTCTTTGTGTGACTTTGTTCTAGCTCCATTTGAATCTTTCAAGGACTAGGTGGAGTCCTCTCTTCATAGATATTCAAACTCCCTTCAAGGATCAAGGTAAAACAACTACATTAGTGTTTTTGAAATAATGTAAACCTAGGGTTTACAATGAGATGAAGCATAAATCTTATATACTCATTTCAATGTTGGTATATTGTTTAGTAGTTGACAAGGAAAGAAATGCCTTACCGGTTTTAAGAGGAAACAAGAAAGAAGTTTGAGTGTAAAAGAGGTAAATATACTAACCTAATGTGGTTTAATGCCTTAGGAGAAATGAGCTTATAATGCTTGTTAAAACTACCTAAAGAGCAAATGGTGAATGACTTAGTAAAGTGTTCTCAAGGAGACTAGTAAAAGAACATATGTCTTGGTGTATGTAATTGCAGGTCAAAGGCTTATATATTGTGGAAATTCAGTGTTTATGGTTTATGCAATTTAAGGGCCTAAGAGCCATGTTGTTTAAGGGCCTAAGTGCCAAGCAATTTAAATTGTGCACTATATTGTGATGTAGTGTAAATTTGGTGAAGTCTTGTGAGTGATGGTGTTCTTGATGGATTTAGGTGTTCTTGAGTGCTTAATGGTGAAAACTATGAGTTTTGGAATGATGATGTGCTAAGAGAACCCATGGCAAAATTTGTAAAATGTATAAGAAGTTTTAAGTGCTTGAATGAGCTTGGGTGAACTAGGAATTGTTAGAAATGCCTAAGTAATTTACAAGAGGAGAAATAATGTCTTAAGGTGTTCTAGGTAAACAAAGGACTTAGGCATCAACTAGGGTTTAGGTTGGTATGAAATAATGCTTAAGATATGATGTTGAGATGAGGAGAAAACATTTTGGGATAGTAGTTTCCATAGGTAAGAAACAACATTTAGAAACTTAATGTAAATGTTGTAAGTGTTAGTGAATTTATAAGGAAAAAAAAATGAGTAACAAGTGAAACATGGAATTAGGAGTGTTAAAGATGATATTTGGACATTAGAATATACCTAGGAACATTAGGTAAGTTTATACATTTAATGGAGGTGGAGAAATAATGCAACAAGGTTAGAAAAATGCAAATATAGCATTCTGTAGCTTGGGTCCGGGACTTGGTTAATGGTTAAAGTTCCGGACCATATATCAAAAACAGGCCGAGAGTTGTTCCATGTAGTGGTCCGGGACTTGGGGTGAGTACAAGGTCCCGGACCACCCTATTAAAAATGGCCGAGAGTCTCTGTAAGTGTTGGTCCGGGACTTAAGGTAAGGACCAAGTCCCAGACCACTCTAAAATTGTTGTTTTAGGTTATTAAAAGATGTCTAATGATAGGGATTGATGGATAATGATGTTATAAGGTTGTGTAGGACATGTTAGGTGAGTTATAGTCACAATTTGGTGGGTGAAAAGTTGAAGTAAAATGAAAGAGTGAAACATGTTAAAAAATGTAAAGTTATTTAACCAAGTTAACGGGGAAAAGTTATAAGCATTAGACTTTAAACAAACATGTTACCCCAATGTTAATAAAAGTACATGTAATGTTGTCAGTTGTTCGAGAATTGCCCGAGGAACATAAATGGACATGATAAAGTGGACTCCGGTGACAGGTATGGTTTTCTTGCAACCTATGTCCTACCGGATTACACCGGCTTGTATGCCAATGTGTTTTTCTGTATGTTTGCCACGTTATGAGATAAATCATGAAACGAGTTTACAGTCGTTATTGTTGTTGTGTGTTTACGTGCCGATACCGGTAACCTCAAATGCGCTTGAAGGGCTAGTTAACCACTATTAGGTAAACGTAAGAGAACGGTATCCGGTAACAACGTTTCCGACCTAAGGAACGTTCTAACCACGGCTATGCATGAGTTAGTTATGTGATGTTTGTGTGTGATGTTTGTGTGTGAATGTATGACTCTCCCTTCCCTTGTGTGTGTCTAACAAGACTTAACCCGATGTTGTGATTGTTTAACTAAGTTCAATGATGAACTTCTGACAAGTGCTAACGGGGGAAGTGAGGAGTCCGGTCTGTTCCGGCCACGCGTGTGAGTATGGGGGTCGTTGTCATAGCAAGTTCGATCCTCTCCGTATGTTATGGTTGTTTTCCAATTTGGTTTCCAACCTTCCCTTTAGCTTAACAAAGGCTATTACTGACTCACGTCGGGCCACAGGGGCATACTATGTTATGTTTGTTCGGTGTGCTTGGATCACTATATCCGAGACACCTTGTGCTTTATCGTTAACGAGACGGTAACGAGTTATGTAACGAGCTTATCATGAGACTGGCAACATTCTCTAGGCTCACCAGTGTATAAACAATGTTTGGGTCGGTTCCTAAGAGAACCATTCCCGTTATGTTATGTATTTTTGTTGTGATGCAATATCTATTGTGATGTTATGGTGTACACGTTGAAACGTGCAAAGTGTTGTTATGTTTTGTTATGTGGGGAATGTTATATGTCGTAAGATATGGAGTGTGTGGGTCATGGAAATGAATCCCAGTGTGTGGTAAGAGGCGTTTAAGGATAACCCGAATAACGGGTAAGTGTCGTCTATTAAGGAAGTAGCTCCATTAGAGGAGGAACACTCTAGGGATAATGAATACCTTGAGTGACTTATCAAGTAAGGATGTATTATCCGTTTGTTGAGCCCATTGAGGCAAGATGTTAGGTGTTGTGTGTTTATAGTTACATGCATGATTTAAATATAATCAACCGCATGCTAAGACGACAATTAGTTGTGCGTGGCCCGGTAGCATGTGGGCTGTGGGATTACCATACCAGCAAAGGTGCTGAGCGCCTTGGGAGCCACCCTTTCTCTTCTTTTCTTATTTCAGGTAAGAAGTGCTGAAAGCCGTTCGAGAGTAGGACGGGTAGTCGTTGTACATGGGTAATCATTTAAGTGTATATATACAGTAGGTGTAGTAAGACCGAAATTGTTATCGGCATCAGTTTATAAATAATACTCGGTATAGTTGAAAGGTGTAGTGTATGTTGTTGTTGTTGATAATGGAAAGGAATAGTAACGTGTAATTGCTCGGGAATTTAGCCCATCAGACCGGTACAATGTATATGTATTAGCCTTGTTAGCCACGTGGGTGGTTAACGGCGTGTAACACCAACGAGTTAGGTTATTTGATGAGGTGTGTATTCCGCTGCAGATTGTTGTTAAGTGTTCGTTGTTGGATGGGGGGTGTTACAAAAAGTGGTATCAGAGCGAAGTATCGCTCTGATGACTGAATTACCGAGCTTAGGAAGTACCGAGTTAGGATTTAAGTACTTTGGGTTAAGGGTTGAGTGATAGCGTGAGAGATACGCTAGATAGGAATTTCCAGTGTGTACTGGAACCCTACAATATCCATCCCACCCTCCACATTCCCTGTTTTATAACTTGGGCAACAACGCCAGAGAGATGGAAGTCCACTCTTACTCGGGAATACCCGATCTGGCCGTTATTGAATACCTCTAAAGGTACGGAGAACCTGTCATACGGTTGATCCCGAAAACTGGGAATCCCGGAGACGGTTTCCATTTGAACAATGTTAACTGCATTAATAGCGAAGAATGAGGAATTTTGTGTATAAGGGAATAGAATTTCCGGCAACCTGGGTCGACATGCCGAGCAGTCGAGAACAACCAGCTTGCAACGCACCGACCGTGCAACAGGCAAGAAGTGGATTAATGGAACCCGTGACAAGTGTCTACGGAACCGCAGTTGTTAAGTGATACACCAACGGGATACCAACCGATAAAGGAACTACAACGTAGTGCCCAAACAAGAGACAAGTCTCAGTAACCACGACAAATACGTGGAATGGGCTACGAAGGAGATATAATACTAAGTAAAAGGGGTCTCCCAGAATGGGAAACACCCTAGTTGATGATTATCATGTGAAGACAGTGAGAAGTCACCTAGAGGAGTTATTGTCAAGACAGTAAGATCAGTGAGGGCCAACAAGGCCACTGATGACAGTGCGGGTAAAAACAATACCACAACTGGTATGTGTTAAACCGATAGCCAGTTAACATGGCGCACTTGCTATAGCAAGTGCTGCTATAATAGGGCTATTCGGAAATTTATAACCACCACAGGGTACTTAGTAAAGTACCATGAAGTTAAAGGAGACCACTATGACCATGGAAGGGCTTGATAGCCTAACCTCTGTAACTGTAAGTACACCAGTCAGCAAGAAGCTAGACTTGGTTAAGGTAAGAAGATGCTGTGAAACCATGAAGATTTTCTTTCAAACTCATATTTACTCAAACCCTTTTTCTTTTCAAAACCAGATTTTCTTTCAAACCAATACTTCCTTCTAACCTTCTTCTAAACCAAACCAGTAAAACCAAGGACAGTTGACAAGGATACAACGATGGATAAACCTTCCCTCGATTAAGTTCGGGAAGCATGGAATGAATATTGTCACGGGACAATATAAGGGAGTTGACAACAGAATACTTCACCTAGGCGTGTGACGGACACTACGAGTGTACCAACTGAAATGTGGGACGACCGCACTCCGATAGGAGCTTGTGGGCCTGACAGACCTGCTTATGGGTTAGTTGGGTAGGTAGCAATGTATCAGTATGGTACCCCACATATGTATACGAGTAGAGTCCGGAACACAGGAAGTAGTCGACTCCGTACTACGGTCAGCAGTATAAGTCAAACAAGAGCTAAGGATTAACAAGGAATGGTTAAAGTTAAGGAACTCAGTTAAGATAACTAGACTAAAGGAATTAGTGAATTCATTTTAAAGGAAATGTTTAAGAGTTAGGAGGTGCGAAGTGCACTAACTGTAATGTAAAGACATCTTATACGTCTTAAGGATCCTCAAGGATAAACATGTTAGCTGGAACGGAGACCCAGCCTGTGCATGGCAAGGCAGATGCCTAATGTGGACACATTAATGTGCAATGGACGGGATGAAACTCCCAGAATGAGTACCTACACTATCAGGAAATGTTGATCTTCACAGAAGAAGATAATAACCAGTTAAGAACGCAAAAAGGCGTGGCTAACTGAATGTACCAATAAGTGTGAACTAAATGTAAAGGCATAACTTAGTAACACCCAGGAGCAATCCTTAAAGGGTGTTCACATCAACAATTGTTGCTCGAAATAACGTGGCAGAAGCACAAGGGTTGAAAACAACACCCAGTTTAGACATAAGTTGTCAGGAGACGGACTGACAATCCTAAGGGGCATCCCGTAAAAGGAAACGTGATGTAACGACCTTGTCATGGAGCTCAATATGATATCCAAACTATGTAATGTTGTACAGAGAAATAAATGTGTGTGAACCGTCCACAATGGACAGAGCTCGAAGCAGTAAGGCTTATGAGCCACAAATAAAATGTGTTATGTAAATTAGATTGATTGTAGAAGTTTATGTTGTATAAGTGAATAGAGTGGTAAACGAACCACTGCATTAAGAGTGAGGATATCTCTCGATATTGTGAGACCGCAGGAGCGGTAGTTATGTGTATCAAGCCCAAGAAATATGTTAAGGATTGACCATGTTGTTATTGAAAGAGAGCAGTTAGCTTAGTAACATGTATGTATAAAGTGAAGCACCGAGCAGGATAATGCCGAATTGTGACTCGAATGATCAATGCTCAAGGAGCATACAGTAGTCATCCAAATAAAGGACGAACCATAACACGAATGATGTGAGTACATATGTGGAAGTTAATGTGGCAGTAAATACGATATAAGCTGATATTATACAAGGAGTAAGAGCACGGTACGCAGCAAGCGACCGTTGTATAAGTATTGTTAAACGATAATGTGGCAGATAAAACCAGTTAAGAGTTAAACTCAGTGGAGATGCAAGATAAGTGATGTTAAACAGACTGGGCAATAAGCCAGTGGTAGGTACTATGTGATGAGGAACTCAGTGTGAATTCCATGGCGAATCGCATAAGGGATTTACTGTCAAGAGTTTACGCCTCTGCACTCTGTATGACTGAGTGTTTTGGTATTGCACTTGCGCAGTAATGATCGAGTGGGATAGCTAGGAATTGGAAACATGTTAATTGTAGAGGAATAATGTTATAATGGCCGATGCATAGGAAATGCAAGGCCGCACCAATAAAAAGTACTTGTACAAAACCAAATGTGGAGATATGATTAAAAGTAAGTGACTACAGTAGCACTAACTGCCAAATATCGGTATGGAATATACCCCAAATGTTGTAAATAGCTGAGAGAGCACTACACACTAGGTAGTAGCTCAATCTCAACCGACAGTAAGTCGGAAGGGAACAAGTCAATCATTGTGAAATACATAGCTGTATACACAGTAAATTGTTATGGGAGTGGATAGAAAATTTATAACTCACCGAATTCGCTCACGGTAAGAGATACCACGCGTCGGTTGAGAAATCATTATTACCAAGATAAAGGTGATATATGGGAGATGTACAATACAGTAAGAATAACAAATGGGGCAATTAAGCTCTACAGTTATTGGAGTTTCGTAGCAGAAACTAGTGAGCCAGTGATTCAAGTGTTGAATGCACATGGTGAACAGGAGTGAATGGCTAATTATTAACGCCTAGAAGCCTAACAGGCCAGAATCGAAACCAACTAAGAGTTTGAACAAACTCCAATGAGAATTCTTGGTTTAGGAACTAAACCGCCAATATGGTTAAGATCCTCTAATCAGAATGTATTGTATAATAGACCGCGTGGAAGTTAAAACACTTCACGACGGCAGAACATTTTAAGCCAATGTTTAGTGATTGATTACGTGGGCGTAATCCCTTTTAAGGGGGGTAGAGCGCAAAACCACTTAGTGTGTATTACCGTACAAGGGTACGTAGTGTATGTGACCTATATTGTGCATAGCACAAAATAATTGTTTTGATGATTGATGCGTATGTTACATAAACATACACATTCATCCATGGTTTAATTGTGGTAACTGCGCACAGAAGATGCGAATACCATTGTGATAAGTGTGTTTATTTGTCAACAGTGGTGTGTGATAATTCAAGTGTGGGGAGTACAGGAACTCCCGGGGAACAAAACCCGACAGTGTATAAATGTGAAACTGTGTGTTGTATTTTGATAAAATATATGTGTATATATATATTATATAGTGATTCATGAAAGGTTATGAAACCGACATAGAACCTAGTGAGAATAAGATTCCCTAGGTAACAACATTAAAGTGAATGGAAATAACTGATAGATGAAGTTCTATCCCTTGGAGATGTTATGATCATGACTAGGATGATTTAAAAGATAGAAAATTGGAAATGAGTGATTTATTTGATGCTTGAAAATGAAGTGGGAAGTGGAACTTGATTTGCATGCGATCAAGGGAAGCCGAACACAAATTGGAGTGGAGGGATAGTTCAACATTGATGCTGATCACATCAGGGTTGGATGACTCTTGAAACCCCCTATAAGTGGTCACAAATAACCACGCTAAGAAAATAAGCAAAGAGCATAAGTTGGACTTGGAGTTGTGTGTGTTTTCAAAAGGATTTTTAATTGGTATTTATAAAACGTTGATAGATACTTTACATAACAAAAGTTTTCTTACCTAACCTCACAAGGAAAAAAAAAATTTCAAATTTAAGTGATTGTTTTAATCTCCCAAAGGCACGGGGACGGAAGGTGTCCATCGCGACCGGGTTCTGCGGGATCACAGTATATACCAAAGATATTTTTGATTGCAATACATGCTATGACATGTTGTTTGGTATGTGTGATAAATGTTATTTTGACCTTGATCTCCTGAAGTGTATGCTATCAAGACCTATGAGTCTAAATGTGTTGTGTTACATAGACCTATGTGTCTAAATGTTGTTATGTTACCCAAGACCAGTGAGTCAAAGGGGTTGTTATGTATGTGTAAGTGTTGTTAAGATACCCGGACCATTGAGTCCGAGGTTATCATGTGAATATGTTATGTTATGTGTGGATGTGAATGTGTTGCCCGGACCATTAAGTCCGAGGTTGTGATGTAAAGTGTGTTTGGTTATGGAAGTTTTATGGCTATAAGTAATCCCCGTATTCTAATCTGATGATGTGTGGGAAATGTGAACTTCGAGGACGAAGTTCTTTTAAGGGGGGTAGATTGAAATACCCCAAACCTTGATATGTGGTTTAAATATCAAACTATGGTATGTAAAGGCTAAAAAGTGCCTTAGAAACATTAGTGAACAGTTTAAACCATAGTAAAATGCAATAAAGCATTAAGACACAGTTTGAGCAAAAACATGCTCTAAACTATGAGTGAACTTGGTTAGGACCCAAAGAGCCTACCAAGACTTAATAATATTCAATTATGATTTAATAAGGCAAACTAAGTCCTTAGAGAACCTTGGTAGACATTGAAACCAAACAAAACATAAATAAATACCTTAAGGTCAATATGGGCTAAAATGTGCTCTAAGCTTGGGATAAATGTGTATAAGACCTAATGGTCATAACTATACCTTATAAATATGTTAATGAACATATTAAATCAATTACCAAAGAAAACCAAGCTTGAAAACAAGTTAAACACAAAAAGTGCTTTAAGGAGTCTTAAAGCACGTTTTTGAAAAATTGTCTTGTAAATGAGTTTTGAATGGCTAAATGTCCATCATTACTCTTTAATTAACATGTGTACTATATAGTATCACATTTGGAAGTCTATATCAATGGGAAATCAAAAATTTCACAACAATGTGCCTTGTTTTTGTGAATAGTGATTTTTATAAGCTAGTTTGTAACATATGTTATCATAAGTAGTTAAATTGACAAGTAAAGACTAAAATACCCCTTAAGTAATAAAGGGGGCCGGTTTTTAAGTGTGGTGACTCACCACTCTTGTTAACATATCAAATAAGTAAAGAATGACAAGTTAAGGTACTATTTGCTTTATAAGTTACAAATATCTTCTAAAAGCAAGTCTATCTTCATTCTCACTTCCTTTCTCATTTCACACGGTTCCAACCTTCTTCTTCCTCCCTTCTTGCTGTTCTCTCACGGTAATACAGCACCACCACCATGGAACTCCATCTTTGACCCCTTGTAAAATCTAGCTCACTTATCCAAATCAAAAACAAACACCACCAATCTCTTCCTCTCATCAAGCTCTTCAATTCTATCCTTTCAAAATCCCAAGAGCTCCATTTCGGTGCCAAGAGGAATCTCCATGGGAGGAGCTTGAGCTCACCTTTTCACATATTATTGTTCTCCTTTGCTCCAAGGTAAGGAAACTTAAAGAAAAGTCAAGTTTCCTCCATGTTTTGTTGTTGTCCGAAAATACTCATTGATGGAGCTCTTTGTGTGACTTTGTTCTAGCTCCATTTGAATCTTTCAAGGACTAGGTGGAGTCCTCTCTTCATAGATATTCAAACTCCCTTCAAAGATCAAGGTAAAACAACTACATTAGTGTTTTTGAAATAATGTAAACCTAGGGTTTACAATGAGATGAAGCATAAATCTTATATACTCATTTCAATGTTGGTATATTGTTTAGTAGTTGACAAGGAAAGAAATGCCTTACCGGTTTTAAGAGGAAACAAGAAATAAGTTTGAGTGTAAAAGAGGTAAATATACTAACCTAATGTGGTTTAATGCCTTAGGAAAAATGAGCTTATAATGCTTGTTAAAACTACCTAAAGAGCAAATGGTGAATGACTTAGTAAAGTGTTCTCAAGGAGACTAGTAAAAGAACATATGTCTTGGTGTTTGTAATTGCAGGTCAAAGGCTTATATATTGTGGAAATTCAGTGTTTATGGTTTATGCAATTTAAGGGCCTAAGAGCCATATTGTTTAAGGGCCTAAGTGCCAAGCAATTTAAATTGTGCACTATATTGTGATGTAGTGTAAATTTGGTGAAGTCTTGTGAGTGATGGTGTTCTTGATGGATTTAGGTGTTCTTGAGTGCTTAATGGTGAAAACTATGAGTTTTGGAATGATGATGTGCTAAGAGAACCCATGGCAAAATTTGTAAAATGTATAAGAAGTTTTAAGTGCTTGAATGAGCTTGGGTGAACTAGGAATTGTTAGAAATGCCTAAGTAATTTACAAGAGGAGAAATAATGTCTTAAGGTGTTCTAGGTAAACAAAGGACTTAGGCATCAACTAGGGTTTAGGTTGGTATGAAATAATGCTTAAGAGATGATGTTGAGATGAGGAGAAAACATTTTGGGATAGTAGTTTCCATAGGTAAGAAACAACATTTAGAAACTTAATGTAAATGTTGTAAGTGTTAGTGAATTTATAAGGAAAAAAATGAGTAACAAGTGAAACATGGAATTAGGAGTGTTAAAGATGATATTTGGACATTAGAATATACCTAGGAACATTAGGTAAGTTTATACATTTAATGGAGGTGGAGAAATAATGCAACAAGGTTAGAAAAATGCAAATATAGCATTCAGTAGCTTGGGTCCGGGACTTGGTTAATGGTTAAAGTTCCGGACCATATATCAAAAACAGGCCGAGAGTTTTTCCATGTAGTGGTCCGGGACTTGGGGTGAGTACAAGGTCCCGGACCACCCTATTAAAAATGGCCGAGAGTCTCTGCAAGTGTTGGTCTGGGACTTAAGGTAAGGACCAAGTCCCAGACCACTCTAAAATTGTTGTTTTAGGTTATTAAAAGATGTCTAATGATGGGGATTGATGGATAATGATGTTATAAGGTTGTGTAGGACATGTTAGGTGAGTTATAGTCACAATTTGGTGGGTGAAAAGTTGAAGTAAAATGAAAGAGTGAAACATGTTAAAAAAATGTAAAGTTATTTAACCAAGTTAACGGGGAAAAGTTATAAGCATTAGACTTTAAACAAACATGTTACCCCAATGTTAATAAAAGTACATGTAATGTTGTCAGTTGTTCGAGAATTGCCCGAGGAACATAAATGGACATGATAAAGTGGACTCCGGTGACAGGTATGGTTTTCTTGCAACCTATGTCCTACCGGATTACACCGGCTTGTATGCCAATGTGTTTTTCTGTATGTTTGCCACGTTATGAGATAAATCATGAAACGAGTTTACAGTCGTTATTGTTGTTGTGTGTTTACGTGCCGATACCGGTAACCTCAAATGCGCTTGAAGGGCTAGTTAACCACTATTAGGTAAACGTAAGAGAACGGTATCCGGTAACAACGTTTCCGACCTAAGGAACGTTCTAACCACGGCTATGCATGAGTTAGTTATGTGATGTTTGTGTGTGATGTTTGTGTGTGAATGTATGACTCTCCCTTCCCTTGTGTGTGTCTAACAAGACTTAACCCGATGTTGTGATTGTTTAACTAAGTTCAATGATGAAGATCTGACAAGTGCTAACGGGGGAAGTGAGGAGTCCGGTCTGTTCCGGCCACGCGTGTGAGTATGGGGGTCGTTGTCATAGCAAGTTCGATCCTCTCCGTATGTTATGGTTGTTTTCCAATTTGGTTCCCAACCTTCCCTTTAGCTTAACCAAGGCTATTACTGACTCACGTCGGGCCACAGGGGCATACTATGTTATGTTTGTTCGGTGTGCTTGGATCACTATATCTGAGACACCTTGTGCTAAGTTATCCGTTCATTTAACGAGACGGTAACGAGTTATGTAACGAGCTTATCATGAGACTGGCAACATTCTCTAGGCTCACCAGTGTATAAACAATGTTTGGGTCGGTTCCTAAGAGAACCATTCCCGTTATGTTATGTATTTTTGTTGTGATGCAATATCTATTGTGATGTTATGGTGTACACGTTGAAACGTGCAAAGTGTTGTTATGTTTTGTTATGTGGGGAATGTTATATGTCGTAAGATATGGAGTGTGTGGGTCATGGAAATGAATCCCAGTGTGTGGTAAGAGGCGTTTAAGGATAACCCGAATAACGGGTAAGTGTCGTCTATTAAGGAAGTAGCTCCATTAGAGGAGGAACACTCTAGGGATAATGAATACCTTGAGTGACTTATCAAGTAAGGATGTATTATCCGTTTGTTGAGCCCATTGAGGCGAGATGTTAGGTGTTGTGTGTTTATAGTTACATTCATGATTTAAATATAATCAACCGCATGGTAAGACGACAATTAGTTGTGCGTGGCCCGGTAGCATGTGGGCTGCGAGATTACCATACCAGCAAAGGTGCTGAGCCCCTTGGGGGCCACCCTTTCTCTTCTTTTCTTACTTCAGGTACGAAGTGCTGAAAGCCGTTCGAGAGTAGGACGGGTAGTCGTTGTACATGGGTAATCATTTAAGTGTATATATACAGTAGGTGTAGTAAGACCGAAATTGTTATCGGCATCAGTTTATAAATACTCGGTATAGTTGAAAGGTGTATGTTGTTGTTGTTGATAATGGAAAGGAATAGTAACGTGTAATTGCTCGGGAATTTAGCCCATCAGACCGGTACAATGTATATGTATTAGCCTTGTTAGCCACGTGGGTGGTTAACGGCGTGTAACACCAACGAGTTAGGTTATTTGATGAGGTGTGTATTCCGCTGCAGATTGTTGTTAAGTGTTCGTTGTTGGATGGGGTGTTACAGTTTGATATGCGTTTTAGAGCTAGTAACATAGCTTGGTGCTTAGTTTACCCGCACACCTAAAAGGGTGTGAGTAGTTGGTAGATAATCTTAAACTTCGGGACGAAGTTTCTTTTAAGAGGGATCTACTGAAATACCCCTAAATTAATCTAAATTAATTTAGGTGATTTCTTTTATTAAAACTCGTGGAATTTGGAAATGGAAATGTATGAAATAAAGGATTGGTATGGAAATTGCAAATGGGAATGTCTATATGTTTATTGGAAATCCGGCCAGCACACCCGAAGTGGTGTGAGTAACTATTAGTTAATTCTAAACTTCGGGTCGAAGTTTCTTTTAAGGGGGATCTGCTAAAATACCCCAAAATTAATCTAAATTAATTTAGGGGATTTCTTTTATTATAACCCTTAATAATATTATTAAACATCATATTATTATATGGTATTATTTAAAAATTATTTAGGGGATTTTCTTGATTGAATCCTAAATAATAATACAATTTAATTAATTTATTATATGGTATTATGAATTTATAACAAGATTTATAAGTCAATAAATCTTGGAAAATTTTTAGACACTCTAATATGTTACAAAGATTTTAGAAATACTTGGACCATTTATTTGAATCAAAAAATCAATAAAACCCTAGAAACCTTAAAGCTTATTAGCCTTGCTAGGGTTGACTTTTGAGAATGGTCAAACCAGCCCATGAAACCTGTACCAATAAATAGTTATGAAAAAACCATGAAGATCGATAAAAAGAACGTCAAAAACGGATCATCCTATCCAAATTTATGATAGAATGAAGTTTAGAGTCAAAATTTTGAAAACTGCCACGCGTCAAGCTCACACAGCGTGCCGGTACTTAGCATAAAATTCGCTAAGTGTCTTAACCTCCATCAGTGTTTTTGCCCTAACTTTAAACACCGATATCTTACTCGTCTTTGAGAGTTTTCCAGTGCCGTTTTCTTCATTCTCTTCTCCTATAATCCCTCTTTCCAACCATTACTCGTACACCATCTAAATCATTCTACATCGACCGTAAATTTGATCCAACGTAGCCACCCTGCGAAACCGAAACCCAGATTTCCAGATTTTGCTGAAATCAGATAAACTTAGTTTGATCTTAACTTCTTCGTTTATGAACGAAAATCCACGTTCTGTAGCTCGTTGTGTAGATCTCTAATCCTTCTACAACTTTCATGTTAACGACCAAGGCGGATTCGTAACCATTTGGAAGAACGAGGTGCCTAAAGTTCATGGTTCGTCATCACATAAAATCATAGGAAAACAGAAGGTAAACTCGAAACTTTAGGACTAGATTGCTTTCTGTATATTGCGAATTAGATTAAGTTTTTGCTACCAATCTGTAGATCTACATCTCCTCTTTCGAATAAGCCCAATAACTTGTCCTAACTCGATATGTGCTGCAACTTATGATTCGGCAAAGTTCGACCCTCAACAACTCGTAAAAGTTGCATTTTTCCAAAAAAGAGACTCGAATTCCCTTGTTGGCGCAATTCCGGTACGACACAGACCAAATTACTCCGATAATGTCACTCTATTTGCCATTTTCGAACAAACCCCTCAATCAATTTAACATATAATGCATCGTATGGCGAGAATTGGATGGAATTCGAATTCCCAAACCGCATAAACCCTACTCGTATTTACCCAGAAGCGATTATCCGGTGCCTCGCGTTATAGCTCACGAAATCGGTACCATTAAAACTGTCTTTGAATTTTGAATCCATAGAAACAAAAATCATTGAATTTGGTTCTGTGAGTTGAGAGAAATCAACGAAATAGTACTCGGCATTCAACTCGGTTTTGCTGAAGAACTCGAGTTTCAGTGGCCGTCCGATCGTAGTTAAGAGAAGCGGACGGCCGAGATTAAAACGTAGAAGTTTTAAAATGTTTTAAGTTTTATAAATTCTAGAATAAAACCCTAACTTGTTAGATTTATTTAATGACCTCCCCGAATGTATTTTGACACAAAATTTTAACCATAGATCCCTTATAAAATTTAGTTTATTATGATGTAAATTAATATGGGTTTTGAGTTTTTAAACGCAAATTATAATTTTTGTAAGTTCCGAGTGTTATGGAATTATTTAGATAATTTTAAAAGATATTTTTATGAAATAAAAATGTTATAATATGTCTAAAGTATCATAGTTACTATATATTAAATTTGAGGATTTTTAGACAAGAGGAGATAGGCCTAAAAATTGTGTTTCTGAAATTTTTCATAAGTTACCTTATAATGTAACGTTTTTAATGTAACGAAAATTAAAGTATGACTTATTAATAAACTTTATAGGTTGGAAATAATATCATAAGACTAAACTAACATTTAATACAGAATGTTAATAAATATTTTTAGGTAAACTATTAAGTGAAGTAAAAAATTAAATACATGTATGTATATATATATATATATTATATATATATATAACAAGAAATAAAATAGTAACTTAGGTTAAATCAAGGAGTTAAATTAATCTAAATTTTAATTAATTATATAATGTGGAAGTTAATATACTGAATTGAAACTAAGGAAAATACTTTATCTTATAAATCATATATTGTGTGTAGGTGTGTGTACAAGTTAATATAAATAATTGAATTCAATAAAACTACATAAAGAATGTGTTGAATAAATCCTAATATATGTTTATAAAAAATGAATAAATAAAAGAAATAAAATACCTCATAGAAAATAGATTATGAAGGAATTAATAATTTAAACTAAGCCTATATATAATACTACTAAAAGAATATTATATGAGGTGGTATTGAATTATGGGTATGAAATTAAGTTTAAAGAGTTACCTTTGAATTTCTAAGATTTATATAAACCGTATTAAAATACATGTATAGTATTAGTCAATGACCATAATGTAAATCTATAATTGGGCTAAGTAATTAATAAGTTAACACTTAGGAAAATTTGTAATTAGATTTCACAAAATGTTACACAAATAGATCTTATAACATAATCAATAATAAAGTAAATGAAATATTTTTATCTAAATGTGAAGTGGATTTATAAGTCTAGATTTAATCATTTCATAACATATATAGTATTGAATAATAACTTAATGTTTTAAGATAAAATCATTAAAAGGATTGTGATGTAAAACTATATTAAACTATGATTAGGAAATTAATCTAGATAATAATCTTTAAGTTTCTTAGAAGTAGATAAGCCATATAAAATACATTTATAACATTAATTACCAATATTTAGAATGTGAGCTTATAAATAAGTGCTATAGTTAATAGCTAGAACTTGTAAAAAGGTTTGTAAATATAAATTAGATATTTAAAACTTTAAACCTTTAATCAGACGGAACAAAGTTACATAAGATATTATATTGATATACTTTATGGTAATGGGAAATATTGATATGTTATTTGAATATAAAATGAGAATTTTCAGAATAGATGATCTTATTAAATAATTGACAATTTCACTTATGAATGGGGATTTAATTCTTAGATAAATTTTACCTTATGTTAAGATATAATGTTTATCCTAAAACATAATAAAGGAAAATAATTTATTACGTTATTCCTTTGAAACCTTAGGTTTTGTAAATAATTTAAAACGTATTTAAGACTTAAGTTTATTGAGGTTTAGTATAAAAGGATTATACATAGTCTATGGAGGGAATGTGTGTAAAATTAAAACATTTAGGGAATTAAATGTAAGCAAGGATACATAAAAGATTATCTTAAAACACCTTATTATATAGTTAATGATAAAGTAAATAATATACCTTGTGAATACTGAATGTAAGAGTTCGATGAGTCTAAGATAATTAGAATATAGTTATTTCAAGATGGAAAGTAATTTAACATCTTAAAACTAGATTATTTAATGGTTGTAATAAAAGTCATTCTGAACTAAAGATAAGATAATTGAGTTTAGTAGTGCAATTAAGTTATGATAAGATGCATCTACAATACTATGATTCCAATATACAGGATATAGACCCTAATTAAGTTGAGAGGAAGATTTAATCATAATGGGTTATTTAGTTGATATTGATAAAAGTACATAATCATTACCTTGTGAAATGATAGTATAGTATTCTAAGATTTATTGAATAAAATAGAATGCACTTATGATATAAAGGTCTTAAATGTGAGAATTACGGTTAAGTATTAGTAAAGTGGATTGAGTGGAACAATTAACAAGTGTTAGTAACATATATTCTTTGGTCTTACAACCTTGAGCTATACAACCTTCTAAAGAAAAGGTTATACCTAACATTTAAGCAAGGGATTACAAGATAATCGAGATTTAGAAATAAGAGTGAGGAATTTATTTAAGTTTAACTTAGGCTACAAGTTATTGATGATAGACTATCTTTAATGTTCCTCAAAGTGTTGTTGAATGTTGCATGAGTCTACTAGAACTGCTACAACGTTAATCAGGTACGATTTCTCGTACTCGATACTTTTGTTGACGGACTTTATGGAATGTTTCGGAAAACACCAACTGATCTTGAATGGATTTCAAAAAGGAACTGATTGTGTGACTAACTCAGCCTGTTGTGACTAACTGAGCCTTGAAAGTGAAACTTACATGGTTATTGGTTCCTCGTATCTAGTTGTTTCTCTAGATATTAACTGCCTAGGGTTTAAGCTTCTGCACTCTGTAGGACTGAGTGTTTTGGTATTGCTCTTGTGCAGTTAATGATCTAGTGGGGTAACTGGGAATATAGGAAAATATCTGGTATTGGTAAATTCTTCCTTTGGACTATGGGTATTGTTTCATCCATGAGTCGAGTTTGATCAACCTTATTGGGAATGGATTCTTTCTGTTAGATATTAATTGCTGAGGGTTTACACCTCTGCACTCTGTAGGACTGAGTTTTTTGGTATTGCACTTGTGTAACACCCCTACTACGCACTTAACAATAACAGAAGTCGCAGCGGAAATAAACAACTAACAATAACTAAACGTTTCGGTGTTACAACGCCGTTAACCACCCACGTGGTTAACAAGGCAGAATAAATACAAGTGTACCGGTCTGATGATCAGACTCCCGAGCATAGAACTAATAACCATTAATACATAAACATAATACCGAGTATGTAACTACATCCATAACTGTAAACTGTACACCACTAACTGTCACTACAAACTGATAACACCAAAATATAATGCCACGGGAGCACAGGCGCACCCCGAGCTTAACATCCAAAATATACCAAAAGTATTCCCACAACCTAGGATCTAAAGCCACTCCGCCTCTTCGATCCTCATCCTGCAATAAAAATATGGAGCCCCCGAGGGGGTCAGCAACCCTTGGCTGGTATGGTTAACGCGCAGCCCATCGGCTACCGGGATACGCGCAACTATTTGTCATGATAACATGGCATTCATTTTAACATACATCATATACATATGGGATTGCAAAACATTGCATAGCACAACAAAACACACTTCGTGAGGACATATCACTTAACAACAACAGAGAAGGTTAGTCAACATCATAAGCCTAGAGAATGGTTCACCCTCATGTTAAGCTTGTTACACAAACTCATTACCGTTCTGTTAGTCGAACGAATGACTTAGCTCACATATGGATCGGATATTGTGACCCGAACACACCACACAAACACATGTTCCCACTAGACTGATCATAAGTCAGAATAGGTAAGCTTTGGAGGAAGCTAATGGGAGATCGAACGCCAAATAAAGGAGAACAACCTTAACATTATAAGAGTCGAATCTGATTCAGATATCTACTCTTATACTTACACGCGTGACCGGACAACCGGATTCCTCACTCCCTAGTTAGCACTTGTTAGAAGTTCACTGTTGGAACTTAATAACAAATCACAACAAGTGGTTAAGTCTTGTTAGACACACACACGGGATATGAGTCACACCTTAACATCACAATAATATAAACAACAGTAAACTTGTTACATGACTTAAGTCTTACAAGGTCATAAACATACAGAAAAACAAACAGCACACAAGCCGGTGTAAGCCGGTAGGCAACAGACAGCAAGAAAACCATACCTTGGTCCTTGCTTCGACTGGTTTCCACCGTAGGTCACTCCTATACATGATTAATAACGTCGATTAATTTACTTACTTAACTTTAAACTTTACTAAGCATTTTACATGGTTATATGACATGTTTTAATGCCCAAACTTATCCTTGATTACCTTCATTATACCTCTAGGGTTAATTAAGTAAGTCACATTCCTTTCTGTTTTTTTTCTACATGTTTTGGTCCGACCGACCTTACTGACCGACCTTACACAAGGTCGGTCCATTCCAGAACATATTACCGTCAGAAAATTCTACCCCGACCGACCTTGCAAGTTCGGTCCACAAGGTCGATCTATTCCCGAGAGTTCTTCCTCTTTGAAAATTCAGGCCCGACCGATCTTGGCAAGTTCGGTCCCAAGATCGGTCGATTCCCGAGAGTAACTTACGTACAAAGATTTAGGCATGACCGACCTTGTAAGTTCGGTCCCAAGGTCGGTCTATTCCAGAGACTTAATCCGTACCAAAAATCCATGCCCGACCGACCTTGCAAGTCCAAGGGTGGTCCATTCCAGAGACCATTTCTCGCAGGGTAAACTGGGCTCGACCAACCTTGCAGGTCCGGTCCCCAAGGTCGGTCTGCTCCAGACCCTTGTTTTTAATTGCTCATTTAACTCCAAACTTCACCTCATAGTGCCCTAGTATATTCTAACCACATTTGGCACTTCAAACACCCCTTAAGACATCCATTAAACTCCTTAAATCATTCATCACATACCTCCTCAACATTACACAAATCCTTATACAAAGGTTGGCACATGCAATATTTTTCACTAAGTTTTCATGTGGTATTTTATACCTATAACTACCACTAGTCCCAAATGTTCCCTCACTACTACAATATCATCTCCCAAGCATCTTTTCTTCCTAACCAAACTCCTTGAATATTCCTACAAGTTTATAGCTCCTTCATGCAACACCTCACTTCTTCCTTATTCACCAACATTACACAAGTCCTAAACACAATCTCACCATGATCTTGAAGTATCCCAAGACACTCATTTGCATTCTAAATCCTCTAAAATATTGCCTAAGTCCTTTTTACATCTTAGAATTCCTTAGTGTATATTTCTTTCACTAGTAGAACACTTAATCACCCTAAACACTTCCTAACTCACCAAACTCATTTTAAACACCTAAAATTTCTTATACATTATCTAAATTTCAACATGGGTTCTCCTAGCATCTTGTTACACCAAAACACAAAGTTTTCACCATTAAACATTCAAGAACACTTAAATCCATCAAGAGCATTCTTATACACAAAACTTCACCAAACTTACACTACATCACAATATAGTGCATTATTTAAATTGCTTGGCACTTAGGCCCTTAAAGTGCATAAACCATAAACACTGAATTTCCACAATATATTTGCCTTTGACCCGCAAACACATACAACAACACACATGCCCTTTTACTAGTCTCCTTGAGAACATTTTACTAAGTCATTAACCATTGGCTCCTTAGATAATTTTTAATAAGCAACATAAGCTCATTTCTCCTAAGACATTAAACTACATTAGGTTAGCACATTTACCTCTTTTCCTCACAACTTCTTTCTTGTTTCCTTGATTAAATCGGCAAGGACTTGGGATTGCTTGTCAACTTCTAAATAATATACAAGCAATATAATGAGTATTCAAGCTTCATGCTTAATCTCATTGTAAACCCTAGTTACATATATTGTCTTAAAACATTAAGGTGATTGTTTTACCTTGAGAATGGAAGTGTAACACCCCAACTCAGTCCAAATGTGGTCTCGCAACTTAACAGCATATATATATATACATGTCACAGCGGAATTCTTTACACTCCAGGACCTTGCCACGGTCTGACTACAGAATATACCGAACATTAGTACATAACAACCTTAACCAAATGCATATTCTTCTTACAATCCTCTCAACAACCTATACATCTTACTAACTCAATTGCCATACGAGTGTACATGCACAACTCGTAGGTCACACTTAATCCTTAACACTTGTATCCTCTTCTTACTCTTGCGACGGCCGCTTCCTGATGTACCTGTGTAGTAAAAACAGCCCCCAAAGGGGGTCAGCACGAATGCTGGTACGATCCCCCCATGGCCCCCAAGCTAACGTGGCTACGACGACTAATTGTCGATAGCATGGAGGTTGATTATATGCACAACATAATAGTAAATGCTGTAAACAACAATCCAAATATGAACAATCAAAGTTCACACACAACGAACGACTTAAATGCGTTCCCTTAATTAGAGAGTTAGTTATTTAACTCCTTAAGTAATGTTCCCTCTTAATCTTAGTCCATCCTTATCTCACCTCAATCTTAGTCTTATCTTAAACTGAGAAACAACCAACCTTTAATAAGGAGTGGAAGTCGCTTATCTTAATCTTAATTATACAAACCATCCTTTAAAGGGGAATGGTTGCAACTCATCTTAACCTTACCTTAATCTTAATCTTAACAATACAAACCATCCTTTAAAAAGGAATGGTTGCAACTTATCTTAACCTTACCTTAAGTATGCCAACCGTTCTCTCATTGGGAACAGGTTAGCCCTTAGTTCGTTGTTTATTTTTGTAGGGCTTGGTTAACCCTAGCCAGCAGCAGGACACTTACCGGCAATAAACAACATTCTTAAATTGTTGGGGATGTAGGCTTGATCCCCCCACGCCATCTTAAAGCCACCTACCTTGGACTGGATGTCCAATGTAGCCGAGCCGGTCAACCGACCCAAGGCTACTAGTCCGAGGACTAGTCCTTAATCGGAAGTCGAATCTGCTATAGATACCGACCCCCTTTCCTTAGCATGCATGACCGGAGATCGGTCCCGGGTTTCCTCACTCAAGTTCCAGTTAGTAGTAGTCTCAAGACCATGTTTGTTGGTTAACCTCTTTCGGTTTATATCGTCCCATATTAGGGAGCGTTCCTTAGTCTCACTCGTTTCCTTACTAATCGTTAGTTAGTAAGTTCTCACAGTATGTTGTGTTAGTTTTCAAACATCACACAACAATACAATAAATATCATATGTTCCGGTTGCATGCTTTATCTTGTTTAGTGAGCACACAAAAACAAATAGCACACAAGCCGAGGGACACCTCGTTAGCAAGCAGGTCACAAGAGAACTGTACCG
The DNA here is from genome assembly GCA_023374045.1 of Limonium bicolor. Taxonomy (NCBI): domain Eukaryota; kingdom Viridiplantae; phylum Streptophyta; class Magnoliopsida; order Caryophyllales; family Plumbaginaceae; genus Limonium; species Limonium bicolor. Next base: position 293,141,404 of record CM041779.1, read on the forward strand.
TTCACCGTTGGTCGTTCGGCTGCTTACTCTCTTCCGGAGTCCAAACTCCCAAGTCCTAAAACATTCATTCAGTTTTAGGTTATTAATCACTTAACTCAATTCAACTTACTTATCTTTAACTTACTTAACCCTTAATGATCCCATCCTAACACCTCTTAAGTCTTACAACTTAATCTTGCAAACTTAATCTTAAACTTTTAAGTTTATTCTTAACTTAATCCCTTAGGTCTTTATACCTCTAATCATCATTGCCCCCTTAATGGGGTACCATTAATACCACTAAACTCTCTTAGGGTTTCTTTCTCTTTTTTTTTCTTTTTTTTTATGGTCCGACCGACCCACCGACCGACCCACCCCCTGGGTAGGTCAGCTGCAGAGAACATCCAACTTCACAGTTTCAGCCCGACCGACCCAGACTGGGGTCGGTCCCCTGGGTAGGTCGGCTGCAGAAACTTCCCATACATTGTCAAACTTTCTCCAAATTTTTCCTCAAGCCTTCTAATGTGTTCTAACATCATTTGGCACATCAAACCTACCTTATAACCTCCACCAAACTCATTAAAACAACTTCCAAAGATCTTCTCAAACTTTTACTCAATTCTTACAAGAAATTCCTAACACTTGTCAATTAATTCCTTATATTTCTAACATGTACATTTTGCCTAAAACTTCAACTAACCAAAGTGTTTCTTTTCTACCCATATAACTCCTTCTTAACATCATTGCACTCCTTCTTTGCTTGTTAAACCTTCCAAGGTTATCTTGCATGTCCATGCACAATTTCTCTTCTTTTCACTTATTACTCATCACTCTTAAACTCTTAAGCTTGCTTATACATTTCTTTCCATTATCTTAATACCTTGACATTGTTCTTCATTTACCTTAACCATGCAACACCCTCCTTAGACATTTCCACTTCTCTTATGCAACTTACTCACCATTCTCATGATCATACCCTCTTATACGTTTCTAGTCATTTTCCTTGATGACTTACAACATCCTCCTTCCATTTTCACTTCCATCACTCAAGTCCTCACATTACCATTCAACTAAACCTTACTAGTCCACCACTAACATCATCACACTTACACAAGGTTCTCAAAACTCTCATTGTCTTACTCTCTAGTTCATACCTAAATCTCCTTAAGGCATTATACACCTTTCCTTAAAACTTATGCACAAGTCTTACACTCCTCATACCATGACTTTGGTGTGTTCAATACACCCACCTAAACTCTCACTTCCTCATAGACCATTCTAGGTCATTCTCATCCTTAAGAACTCCTTAGTTAACTCATTTCCACTCAAATTCTTCATAATGACTCCTAGTAAATCCTAGGTCATATTAATTCACCACCATCACCTAAACACTTATTTTCTACTCAAATTTCGCCATAGCTCCTCTAGTATATTCTCATGCCCAAATGCATTGTTTTTCTCACACAATAATCTCACACACACACCAAGTCCTTTCTCATCTTATTTTCTCACCCAAATCAACTTATTCACATCATACTCAATATATTGCAATAATCTTAAATTGCATAGCACTAAGGCTCTTAAATGACATGGCTCTTAGGCCCTTAAATGACTTAAACTTTAAACACTGAATTTCCCATATATAGAAGCCTTCAACCTGCAAATACACCCATCAATCTCATAGTAGTCATAATGTTCTTAAAACTCATCTTAAACTTATATTACTAACTCATTCCCATTGGCTCCTTAGTCACAAGTTCACAAGCTTATTTAAGTTCTTTTTCTTAGGTTATATAACCCAATACACAATGTAAGCTCTAAGCCACATTGGTATCCACTTAAAACTCATTCCTTAATCTTAAACCACCATTAGGTAAGCAATTTACCTTGTTTTCTCAAGCTTATCTTAATCTCCTCCTTGGACCTTCTTCTTGCATAGATCTCGGCCACCACTTAAATTCCCCTTGCCAATGTTCTAATCAATATTCAATGACTCATATGAGTACTAAGCAATATACTAACCTCAAGGAATAAAAACCTAGGTTAGGAATGTGTTCTAAGGCATAAAAGTGGATGATTACCTTTGAAGTCTCAAGGTAGACTTTGGCATTGAATGAAATAGGACCTCCACTAGTCCTTGGTGAATAAATCAAGCTAGAACAAGGCATTAAAACATAGCCCCATGAGAAGGAATTTTCGGCCATGTACAAGAAATGATGGAAACATGGTTTTTCTTACATTTTCTTTACCTTAAGAGAATGGAGAAGCTAATGAGCTCTTCAAACTTGATTTTCCTCCATCAATGGAGTTTTCTCATGGCACCAAACTTGAGCTTTGCAAGATTTGAAAAGATAGAAAGATAGGTCTTGACTTAACTAAGACAAATATGCAATTTGTTTTGGATTTGGAGCTTGGAGTTGTATTTGGCAAGTGATTTAAGATGGAGAACCATGGAAGAGCAGCACTCTCGGTTTTGGAATGGAGAGAAGAAGAAGAAGAAATCGTGGAAGGAAGGGGAAATGAAGAGAGAGAAGAAGAAGAATAGCTTATAAGAGATATTTTACTAAAAAGGTGAATAGTTACCTTACTTTATTTACCTCTCTTTTCCCCTCTTAACTAACATGTTGTGGTGACTCACCACCCTTAGAAAACCGGCCCCTTTATCAAATAAGGCTAGTCATGGTCTTTGTTGACCAACTTATTGACTTATGTTGACTTATGTCTTAACTAGCACTAAATAGTTACTATTCACTAAACAAGGCACATAATCGGGAAATTTTTGATTTCCCATTGATTTAGACCTCCTAATGTGATACTAATTAGTACACATGTTGATTAAAGAGTAATGATGGACATTTAGCCACTCAAAACTCAATTCTAAGACAATTTCTCAAAAATGTGCTTTAAGACCTCTTAAAGCACATTTTGTGTTTTAACTTGTTTTCAAGCTTGGTTTTCTTTGCTAATTGATTTAAAATGACCATTAGAATATTACTAAGGTCTTATCATGATATTTGGGTACTCACCCAAGTCTCTCCAAGCTTAGAGCATGTTTTTGCCCTGATTGCCTTTAAGGCACTTTCTTGTGTTTTCCTTGGTTTAAATTGTCTACCAATCTTTCTAAGGCATATTTTAGCCTTACAACATCATAATTTGATGTGTACTTAGCATACTTAGGTTTGGGGTACTTCAATCTACCCCCCTTAAAAGAACTTTGTCCCCAAAGTTCCCATGCATCTTATCTTATTAGAATACATGTCTTACCTCATTCCTTAGATCATATAGATCATACTTATGTATACTTAATCTCATTGGATCATTAGATCTGCCATATTCTTATACTTAAATATCACACAACATGCTTAAGCATGTATAGCACTCAAAATTCTCCTTATTTCTTTTGATGATTAAAACATTCACATAACTTCCAACGTATTCTCCCATGTCACCGGTCCGTAGACAATGGCTCATTCGTCCTCGTCACCATGGGCCAGAATACAAAACACGCGCTGCTCCCCATGTCACCGGTCCGAAGACAAAGGCTCATGCGTCCTCGACTTCATGGGCGAGACTCAGTAAAAAGGTAATCCTTTTTACGAGGTCATGTGAGGAATAATTCCTCTAGTTAAAAATACAATCAACTTCAATTTCATTTTATCTTAAGGCCTCTATCCTTAGTGTGATTTAATTGTGACCACTGGTAGGGAGTTTCAGGAATCATCCTACCCTGATGTGATCAGCATCAGTGTAGAACCATCCTTCCACTCCAATTTGTGTTCGGTTTCCCTTGATCCCTAGAAAATCAAGTTCCACCTCCCACGTCATTTTCAAACATCCAAATAATTCACTCATGTCCAATTTTCTATCTTTTTAGTTCTTCTAATCATAATCAATTCATCTCCAAAGTGTGGACTCATTCCATCTAACATTCCCAATTCATCTCTTAGTAATTACCTCAAGACTTAAATTCCTACTAAGTTCTATAACTGTCCCATACCAATTCTCACCATCTTATATCTCATAGCATTACTATCTTCTTCCTCATGCTCATGGCAAATTGTATCTCATAATGTTATCTTATTCTTATCTCCCACATAGTCTCATATTGACTCATACCTCATATCTTCTTATTTCTTAAGTCTCCTTAAACCTCTTCCTTAATTCTCTTAACTTGTACTCACACCGGAGTTAACAAGATAGGTACTTAATATGTATGGTATTCACATCTTCTGTGTGCAATAACCATGATTTATCTCAAAATGTTTGTATAAAACATATTCTCATATTCTTTTGTGTGCTATGCACACCGTAGTTTATGTAATAAGTACTCAAACATACGATAAGCGGTTTTCGCTCTACCCCCCTTAAAATGGATTACGCCCACGTAATCAGCATTATATCATCCTTGAACATAAGTTCAAGATGTCTAATTCTTACCAAGCATTCTAGCTTCCACGTCATCTATCTTACTTATAATTCGATCAGAAAGGACTTAGTCTCTGTATCGAGGATTCTTAACGGTACTTATACTGTTTCCTTAACTTAGTTTGGTCTAATCTCAAAAGTAGTGGTTTGCTAGCTTCCGCTGCGCGACTCTGATAATCTTAGGCTTAACTGCTTTTCTAATCGTTCATAGTATTGTATATCCTTCTGCCTCCTTACAATTTAGGAATATTGGTCTCTCAATGGACACGTGTTATCTTTATATATACACGGCCTTAATGAGTTGTAACTCGTCTATCCATTCTCCTTGAAGATCTTATGCTCATACTCTTAGTATTTTCTAGAATGTCTAAATTGTTCTCCCCAACTGACCTTTGGTCTGAGGATGATTCTTAGTCTGAAACTACTGTTTAGTGCATATTGCGCTTTACAGTCTTAATCCCTTACATCTTAAGACATGTCCAATGTCTGTACTTACAATCTGTGCTCTTCGCACTTCATAATCCTTAATTATTTGTTCTCTGGTTCCTCTGTGTTGCTGGTTCAACTGAATTCTTCTCCTCGACTATTTGTGGTAGTAGTTGTTCTTGTCTGATCTTGCGTCGTTGTCCGTGGTACGGAGTCAACTACCTCCCGTGTTCCTTCCACTACTTGTCTACATACATGGGGTACCTTACTGATACATTACTACTTACCCAACTAACTCATAAATGAGCGTGTCAGGCCTGCAAGCCCCTGTGGGGTGCAGTCGTCCCACGTCTCGTTTTAGTAAACTCATAGCGTCCGTCACACGTTTAGCTATTGCTAATTATGAAGTATTCTGTTGTCGATCTCCTCTTTCATCGTTCCATAATAACATTTATTGTTCTTCTTGAAGTTAATCAAGGGAAGTCCATTTACTGTGTTCTTGGGTATGGTATGCTCTAGATCCTTCCTGTATTCCGTATTGATTCGGTCACTTAATATCTGAGGTCTCTTTCCGTAGAGCCTCTTATCTTGTTTCTCATATTTATGCTACTAGGAATGCACTTCCAGTTCCTTAAGGAATGGATAGTGTGCTTCCTGTGAAATCTTACCTAACGAGGTCCAGACTACTGGCATCAATGCACAGCTCGTCTACCATCTTATTTCCTTACTTATACTGGTCTTAACTCATAAATCTAATTACCTCAGTGTCAATATTTGACGGCTCATACATAATGGTCGCCTTACCGCGCACCATGACTTAATCCACCTTTCTAACTATTGTACTCACGACCACTACTACCGTGGTAGTTGGCTCTTACTATGTTGCCCATTGATGGTGCAACCTCTTACTCATTTATTCTAATGTCTTACCTTATAATCAATCCCTTCTTGGTGTAAACACACTGGGAGTTCTCTCATTCCTGTATTGGCGGTTGTCGTACCGTGTTGTAAAATAGTTGACTCTTGATATGAAGATGTTATGCTCCAATCTCAGATTCGTAAGTAGGCTAATTTCTTTCGCTTTCTTTCATCTTTAGTGATGTTATCTACCATGTAGTTTAACTGATTACTGAAGAAGTCATCCACTGAATCACAAGCTCTTCTGAGCATTGATTAATTGACGTGCCACAATGTGCAGTCACAATGTTTATCTCTGACCATTACTAATTCTTACATCCTGGGTGTTGGAAATGGGGTCTATCTGTGCAACCTTCCTTATTACTCAAGTGTATCTGGTATGTCCTAAGGTAATCTCAACGTTCATAGTTTCCATTTTCTAAATAAAGTTTACTTCATCTCTAATAAGTGAAAGCCCTTTTGAGGGGTTCATCCCACTCATGGCCTCACAACAAGGAGAGGTATCTCCACCCTAGAAGGTATGGTTCGTTCTCCGCTCCTGTCCTTAGCATTATCTCAATGTTCTCATTGGTACCCTTTCTTGGCTTAAACAAGCTCTCTTATAACTTATTGCGCCTCGGGCTCTGATGTGGTTAACATCCTTGGCTCGTAGGCTCTTAATGCTTAATGTCTCAGTTCATTATTTGTACTCTTACTCATCTGCAGGTCATCCCTATAAGATTCTGGTTCTTTGAGCACTATCCACCGTTAGGTTATATACTAAATGTAGTATCGGATTTCATGATAAGTTGTTGCATCCTGCTTCCTGCTAGGGAAGTTGTTCAGGTGATCTGAGGTTACTTAGTGTCTTTGGCAATACTGTCGTTTTATTAGACTTATGTCCTTTAGTAATTAAGGTTCAGTTCGTATTAGGCGTTTTGTAACACCCCCAAACACTGGCCTAGGAGTTAGGGGTATTACACGCCGCGTATTATTACATAATAACGCAAGGCTCTAATAAACGAACTTAAACAGATAGTCAAATAAGGCCCAAACGGAATACTAAAATAAAGTATAAAACAAGAGATGTTAAAACATCCCCAAAAGTCATTACAGAACCCACCAAACTAATATCAGAAGCGGAAACTAACAAAGAGGCCCAAAGGCTCAAATCTAAATACAAGAGAAATACAATAAAAACTAAAACAAAGCAACAAACTCCAAAAGCTGAGGGGAGACGATCCTCGCTAATCAATCTGCAAAAGCGTTAGAAGTAGGGGAATGAGCACACAACTATGCCCAGTAGATGACCAACTTCATCAACCAGCATGGTCAAAACATTTACAGAATGTTATCAAATCAGAAGGAGTCAAAGAGCCCACAAATATATCAGAAATCAGAAACAGAAGTCCAATCATCAAGGACGAAACAGAGCAGAAGCTGACAGAAGCAGAAAACAGAGTGGGACACTAGTAATCACAGCATACAGACAGAACGAGCAACCAGCTCGTGAACAGAACGAGGAAACCTCACTCGTAAACAGAACAGGTGTAAACACCCGTGAACAGAACGGGGACATCACCCGTGAACAGAAGGATCCTACATAGCGCGCTACGAGACAGCGAAACCAGCCATCCAAAGGCTCAGACACAGAGATAACTAGGTCCCAAAACAGAAGCTTAAATACAGATAAGCATATGTGCACCAAAGGCACCAGAAATCATAGATAGCTTGGAAATCAGAAGGGGAATCCAACCCCGCAAACAGAAGTCAAAACGGAGCTCAAACGAGCAAGTTATGGCCAAAACAGTAGCCTGTCCGAACTTGTGTCCGGACATCAATGTTCGGACCAAGTCGAGACTCAGAAGGCAAAACCAGACAGATGTCCGAACTTGTGTCCGGACTTCAAAGTTCGGACACAAGTCGAACCTTAAAACAGATGGAGAGTCAGAGGTGTCCGAACATCCAAGTTCGGACGGATGTTCGGACGTTCTTCGGAAAACAGGACATGGAGAGTCCGAACTTGTGTCCGGACATCCAATGTTCGGACACAAGTCGAAGCCAAAATCAGAGAATGCAGAAGGCTGTGTCCGAACTTCAAAGCTCGGACAAAAGTTCGGACACAACGAAAACTTCAGAAAGTTTAAGCGCAGAAGGGCATGTCCGAACTTCAAAGCTCGGACGGAAGTTCGGACACGCCGAAAAATGCAGAGAACAGAGGCGATTTTTACACAACCAGAGGCATCAAAACAATGTCAAAACAATATAGGTTTTCAGAAAACAACCTTGGGGCTTTGTAAGCATGAAAACATCATCAAAAGGACAATTCACAACCAAAATTCAGAGTCAGCAGGCAATCAGAATTCAGAACCGGAACGAAACTCCCCAAGGCCGAACACCTAATCGAATCCATAAGCCACCTACCTCGAATTAACAGCAGAGACAATCCCTCAATTCTGAACAGCAGAATCCAGCCAATGTAGACCCTCAAACGCAGACAGAACGCAAACCAAACCACTGAATTCTGAACCCAACGCAGAGACACTCTCAATCAGAACTGACCACAACACCAAACTGAAACAGAACAGAATTGAACCCCTCACCTGAATACGATAGACGTGACACAGCAATCCACAGTAGAGGAGAGAACGACGCAGACGTCGGAGGATTACTGGTTCACAATCAGATTGTAGAAAAGGGAATTAGGGATTTGAGGAGTTCTCCAAACGGAAAAGCAACGCTACCAAAAGATGTACAAACCTGATTGCGAAGGGGACAGCGGAACGACGAAGATCCTGCAGCACTCGAATCTCCAACCAGCACAGCAGGAAGATCAACAGAGAAGGAAGCTTGAGAGAGAAGAGGAAGAAGAACGTCTCTAGGGCTGAGCGACTGATCGTGAATGAACGGGATTAGGTAGTGGGTGAAAGGATAATTAGAAAAGTAATTGATATTTATTAATCACCCAAATATCAATAATAATCCCTTACCAAAAATCTAAAACGAAAAGGACCACCTCGCCCTTGACTTTAATCCAAAGGACCTCCATGTCCTGAATTAAGATTGAACCAACTTAAAGTTAATTGTGACGAAATAAAATAATAACCAAATCTTGGGTTATAACATCACCTCCCCCTTAAAAGAATTTCGTCCTCGAAATTAAAACATACCTACTGCTCGAAAAGGGCGGGAAACTTAGAACGCACATCACTTTCGACCTCCCAAGTCGCCTCTTCCTCTGACTGTCCCGACCACTGCACCTTCACCAAGGGCATGGTCTTACTTCTGAGCTTACGGACGTCCCGAGTAGGATCCTCGAAGGAACTGCCTCAAACGTGAAGTCCTCCCTCAACTGAAGCGGACTGAAGTCGATCACATGAGATGGGTCCGGAATGTACTTCCTCAGCATCGAAACATGGAAAACACTGTGCACTGCTGCTAAAGACGGAGGCAGAGCCAAACGATAGGCAACCGGTCCGATCCTCTCTAGGATCTCAAAAGGACCCACAAAACGAGGGCTAAGCTTGCCTCTCTTCCCAAAACGAACGACTCCTCGCACTGGAGAAACCTTCAGATACACATGATCGCCCACCTCAAACTCTAGAGGTCGTCTCCTCTGATCGGCGTAACTCTTCTGACGACTCTGGGCCACAAGCAGACGCTCTCTGATAGACTGAATCTTGCCCACAACATCCTGAACCAAATCTGGACCAATCACCGCTCTCTCCTTCAGATCATCCCAACAGATGGGTGATCTGCACCTCCTGCCATACAAGGCCTCAAAGGGAGCCATCCCGATACTGGTCTGGAAACTATTATTGTACGCGAACTCTATCAGTGCCACGTGCTGATCCGCTGCCCCCAAAGTCGAGCACACATGCCCTGAGCATGTCCTCTAGGACCTGATTCGTCCTCTCTGTCTGCCCGTCTGACTGAGGATGGTAAGCTGAACTGAAAGACAACTTCGTCCCCAAAGCCTGATGCAAACTCTGCCAGAACCTGGACACAAACCTCGGATCTCTGTCAGACACAATCGAAGCCGGAACCCCATGCAGACGTACTATCTCATCAATGTACAACTGGGCTAAACGGTGCAAACTGAAAGTCTTCCTGACAGGCAAGAAGTGAGCGCTCTTCGTGAGCCGGTCCACAATGACCCAAACTGCATCGAAACCCCTCGGAGTCTTAGGCAGTCCCATGACAAAATCCATGCCGACGCTCTCCCACTTCCACCCGGAACGGGAAGAGGCTGAAGCAAACCGGCCGGTCTCTGATGTTCGGCCTTGACCTGCTGACAGGTCCTACATCTGGATACAAAGTCTGAGATGTCCCTCTTCATATTGCTCCACCAGAAAGTCTCCCGCAGATCCCGGTACATCTTCACACCTCCTGGGTGTACCGAGTATGGAGCTCCATGAGCCTCCTGCATGATCTCACGCCTCAACGCATCATCTGCCGGCACACAAACACGCCTCTGAACCTCAGGCAGCCATCCTCTGAAACCCGGAACTCGGACTCCTGACCAGCAGACAACTCTCTCTGATCTTACACAGACTGACATCAAGCTCCTGACTGGCCTTGATCCGGTCGATCAAGGTAGGCTGAACCTGCAGTGCTGCTAACATCCCAGACCTCTCTGGACGGACAACCCAGATACCCATGCGCTGCAACTCCGAGCAGACCTCTCCACACCTGAAAAAAAGAGACAGCACAAACAGTCCCAGACGGACCCCTCCTACTGAGCGCATCAGCAACCACATTCGCCCTACCCGGATGGTAGAGGATCTCTAAATCATAATCGTGCAACAACTCCAGCCATCTCCTCTGCCTCAAGTTCAACTCCTTCTGAGTGAACAGATACTTGAGGCTCTTATGGTCCGTATACACCTTGCACGCTGCCCCATACAAGTAGTGCCTCCAAATCTTCAACGCAAAGACCACCGCAGCCAGCTCCAGATCGTGGGTCGGATAGTTCTTCTCATATGGCTTAAGCTGACGAGAGCCATATGCAACTACCTTCCCCTGCTGCATCAGAACACATCCAAGTCCCCTATGGGACGCATCACAGAAAACCTCAAGACCCTCGGTCCCCTCCGGAAGAGTCAAGATCGGCGCAGTAGTCAACCTCTTCTTCAGCTCCAGAAAACACTGCTCACAGGCATCGCTCCACTCGAACTTCACCTCCTTCTGCAGCAGACGAGTCAACGGAATCACCAACTTGGAGAAGCCCTCCACAAACTTACGATAGTAGCCCGCTAGTCCAAGGAAGCTACGAATATCTCCGACATTAGTAGGCCTGGCCCACTCAGTAATAGCTCGAATCTTCTCCGGGTCCACGGAGATACCATCCTTGGAGACCACATGTCCCAAGAATACCACCTGATCTAGCCAGAACTCGCACTTCTTCAGCTTCGCATACAACTCGTTCTCCCTCAGAGTCTGGAGAACGGTCCTCAAATGCTCCTCGTGCTCCTCAGCACTCTTGGAATACACCAAGATGTCATCGATGAAAACTACACGAACTGGTCCAAAAACGGCTTGAAGACTCTGTTCATCATATCCATAAATACTGACGGCGCATTCGTCAACCCGAATGGCATCACTAGGAACTCGTAGTGTCCATAACGAGTCCTGAAAGCGGACTTAGGCACGTCATCTGCCTTAATCCTCAGCTGATGATATCCCGACCTCAGATCGATCTTCGAAAACACCTTAGCTCCTGCTAACTGGTCGAACAAGTCGTCTATGCGCGGGAGAGGATACCTATTCTTAATGGTAACCTTGTTGAGCTCCCTGTAGTCAATGCACAACCGCATACTACCGTCCTTCTTCTTTACAAATAGCACTGGCGCTCCCCAAGGCGACACACTCGGGCGAATGAAGCCCTTATCCAGCAGCTCCTGCAACTGGACCTTCAACTCCTTGAGCTCAGCAGGCGCCATCCGGTATGGGGCCTTCGAAATGGGCTGAGTCTCAGGTGCGAGCTCGATCGAGAACTCCACCTCTCTGACAGGGGGAAGCCCAGGTACATCATCCTGGAACACATCGGGGAAGTCTCTGACCACGGAATCTCCTCCAACTTCGCATCCTTGCGAACCTCAGGGATGTAGCACAGATATCCCTGGCATCCTTTCCTCAGAAAACGGAACGCCTGCATCGCAGATATGACTGGCGGCGAGCACGGGAGTCCATTCCCTGCTACAACTAGACGGGGCTGACCCGGCTCCTCAAAAGTGACTCTCGAAGCAGCACAATCAATATGGGCATGGTGCGCAGCAAGCCAATCCATGCCCAGAATCACATCAAAAGAAGTCATCTCCATCGGGATGAGGTTAGCACACAGAGTCCTATCTCTGACTAACACAGGACTATCTTTGCAAACAGAATTCAACAGCATAGAAGAGTCCCTAACTAATGGACTATGCACACATAACTCAACACCCAGAGGCACAACAGGCAAACCGAGCTCACCCACTAACTCAGCAGAAATAAAAGAGTGGGTGGCTCCAGAGTCAAACAAACAGAAAACAGAACGAGATGACAGCTGGAGAATACCTGTGACAACTCTGTCAGTCGATCGGTCCCTCTCTCCAGCCATCGCGTACACTCTAGCCTGGCCCTGGGGCTTCTTCTGCTCAGCCCGGTCTCGATCCCTAGACCCAGATGTAGATCCTCCAGCTCCACCTCCAGAGCTACCTCTGCTCCTCTCAGCCTGAGGGCAATCAGCAATCCTATGTCCCATGGATCCACACTTGAAGCAGGCTCCAGACTTCCTGTAGCAGTCCTGGCCTCTATGAAACTTGCCACAGACCTGGCACTTCGGAGCGGGAGCTGATGAAGACGAACCACCTCTGTCTCGCGAACGGTCCCCAGAGCGGTCTCCAGTAGACTGCTTCTTCTGAGAAGCAGACTGATCCCTCCTATCACTGTCATCGGACCTCTGCTTCCTCTTCTGGTCCTTCCCTCCAGACTGGCGACCTCTCAAGTCGGCCTCTACCAGCAGGGCGACATCAGCAACGTCCCTGAAGGTCTTGTGACGCAGCGGCGTCACAGCAGATCGGATGTCCGGCCTCAGGCCACTCTCAAACTTCCTGGCCTTCCTATGCTCGTCAGGCTCAGGTGCAAACTTAGACAGGCTGATAAACTTGCGGACGTACTCCTCACGCTCATGTCCCGGCCCTGGCGTAGCCGGTTATACTCCAGGATGCGCTGATCCTTGTAGACGTCGGGGTAGAACTGTTTTGAACTCCCCAGTGAACTGCTCCCACGTCCAAGGCTGTGGGAACTTCCCCATCACTGACCTCCACCACTCCTTGGCTTCGGCCTTGAACAGAAAGGTGGCGAAGTCGACCTTCTGCTCCTCCTCAGAGCCCATCACCCGAAGTAAATCCTCCACCTCTGACAACCAGTGGCTGGCCTCCTGGGGATCTCCTGCCCCATCGAACGACGGCGGCTTCAGCTTCATGAACTCCTGAAGCGCCTTCACATTCCTCCCTCCAGCATCTGCCCCAGCCGGGCCTGCTCCGCCAGCTGGTCCTCCTCCAGCTGGACCGCCCCCTGCAGCCATGGTCTGCATGAGCTGCGTCATGAATTGCTGAACAGCATCAGCAACATTCCCTGGAGGGTTATTCGCTCTCCTTGGCGGCATTCTGAAAGTCCAACAGCAAGCAGTTAAACTCAGACACTAGCACTGACATTTCTGACTGACTGGCTAACTTAAAATCCCAGCAGATTAGAACCCAGAGCTCTGATACCACTAAATGTAACACCCCCAAACACTGGCCTAGGAGTTAGGGGTATTACACGCCGCGTATTATTACATAATAACGCAAGGCTCTAATAAACGAACTTAAACAGATAGTCAAATAAGGCCCAAACGGAATACTTAAATAAAGTATAAAACAAGAGATGTTAAAACATCCCCAAAAGTCATTACAGAACCCACCAAACTAATATCAGAAGCGGAAACTAACAAAGAGGCCCAAAGGCTCAAATCAAATACAAAGTCTCAAGAGAAACTCAAAACAAAGCAAAAAAACTCCAGAAGCTGAGGGGAGACGATCCTCGCTAATCAATCTGCAAAAGCGTTAGAAGTAGGGGAATGAGCACACAACTATGCCCAGTAGATGACCAACTTCATCAACCAGCATGCTCAAAACATTTACAGAATGTTATCAAATCAGAAGGAGTCAAAGAGCCCACAAATATATCAGAAATCAGAAACAGAAGTCCAATCATTAAGGACGAAACAGAGCAGAAGCTGACAGAAGCAGAAAACAGAGTGGGACACTAGTAATCACAGCATACAGACAGAACGAGCAACCAGCTCGTGAACAGAACGAGGAAACCTCACTCGTAAACAGAACAGGTGTAAACACCCGTGAACAGAACGGGGAACATCACCCGTGAACAGAAGGATCCTACATAGCGCGCTACGAGACAGCGAAACCAGCCATCCAAAGGCTCAGACACAGAGATAACTAGGTCCCAAAACAGAAGCTTAAATACAGATAAGCATATGTGCACCAAAGGCACCAGAAAGCTCATAGATAGCTTGGAAATCAGAAGGGGAATCCAACCCCGCAAACAGAAGTCAAAACGGAGCTCAAACGAGCAAGTTATGGCCAAAACAGTAGCCTGTCCGAACTTGTGTCCGGACATCAATGTTCGGACACAAGTCGAGACTCAGAAGGCAAAACCAGACAGATGTCCGAACTTGTGTCCGGACTTCAAAGTTCGGACACAAGTCGAACCTTAAAACAGATGGAGAGTCAGAGGTGTCCGAACATCCAAGTTCGGACGGATGTTCGGACGTTCTTCGGAAAACAGGACGTGGAGAGTCCGAACTTGTGTCCGGACATCCAATGTTCGGACACAAGTCGAAGCCAAAATCAGAGAATGCAGAAGGCTGTGTCCGAACTTCAAAGCTCGGACAGAAGTTCGGACACAGCGAAAACTTCAGAAAGTTTAAGCGCAGAAGGGCATGTCCGAACTTCAAAGCTCGGACGGAAGTTCGGACACGCCGAAAAATGCAGAGAACAGAGGCGATTTTTACACAACCAGAGGCATCAAAACAATGTCAAAACAATATAGGTTTTCAGAAAACAACCTTGGGGGTTTGTAAGCATGAAAACATCATCAAAAGGACAATTCACAACCAAAATTCAGAGTCAGCAGGCAATCAGAATTCAGAACCGGAACGAAACTCCCCAAGGCCGAACACACTAATCGAATCCATAAGCCACCTACCTCGAATTAACAGCAGAGACAATCCCTCAATTCTGAACAGCAGAATCCAGCCAATGTAGACCCTCAAACGCAGACCGAACGCAAACCAAACCACTGAATTCTGAACCCAACGCAGAGACACTCTCAATCAGAACTGACCACAACACCAAACTGAAACAGAACAGAATTGAACCCCTCACCTGAATACGATAGACGTGACACAGCAGCAATCCACAGCAGAGGAGAGAACGACGCAGACGTCGGAGGATTACTGGTTCACAATCAGATTGTAGAAAAGGGAATTAGGGATTTGAGGAGTTCTCCAAACGGAAAAGCAACGCTACCAAAAGATGTACAAACCTGATTGCGAAGGGGACAGCGGAACGACGAAGATCCTGCAGCACTCGAATCTCCAACCAGCAGCACAGCAGGAAGATCAACAGAGAAGGAAGCTTGAGAGAGAAGAGGAAGAAGAACGTCTCTAGGGCTGAGCGACTGATCGTGAATGAACGGGATTAGGTAGTGGGTGAAAGGCTAATTAGAAAAGTAATTGATATTTATTAATATCACCCAAATATCAATAATAATCCCTTACCAAAAATCTAAAACGAAAAGGACCACCTCGCCCTTGACTTTAATCCAAAGGACCTCCATGTCCTGAATTAAGATTGAACCAACTTAAAGTTAAATTGTGACGAAATAAAATAATAACCAAATCTTGGGTTATAACACGTTTGCCTTAAGGTGTCCAAGTTGGATATCATTCTATCATCTTACACTCCCATCTCAACGCTTCGTTCAACTTCCGTTGACTATGCCACCCGTTGATGATCAATCATACTTGGGTGTTAATGAGTTAGACGAACAGTACTAGCTGTCATTCATCAGTTTGTTCGGCTCGACTATGCCCGCTCTGTGGGGGTAGTCCTCTGAGCTTTCCCCCGTGGGATTCGTATATCCTTAACTCTTGGTAGGTTATACCTTAAGTCTACTCTCTCTGTCCTTGTTTCCGGGGTTTACTAACATATTCATCGAAGTTTGTTGCTTACATATTGTTTTGCTCGGATCACCGAGCGATCTCTTAGGTTTTCCTCGTGGAGTTTGAGGTTGGTGTTCTTACCGTACTGTCGGTTGTTGTTGTAGTGGGTTATACCGTTGCTAATATCCACATGGTCTAATATTATGTCCAAGTTCCGCTCCCGGCTGACTGGTGTGTCACCCTATCTCATCATGGTCAGGCCGCCGGGCCTTTCCAAGGTCTTATTTTTCTGTTCTCCTGGATTTACAATCCGGTATTAATATGCGTTTCAACTGTAGCGTTCTCCTATTTCGCCTTGATGGCTTTTCGTGTGGCTTATCCGTGGTAGCACTTGCTATGGCAAGTGCGCCATGCAGGATGGGTTATTGGTACAAGTACATCGGTAGTGACACTTCCTTCTAATTCCCATGTAATTGGTAGTCCTCGGGACTCCTTCGATAATCTCTTATTTTGGATAACCGTCCATCCGGCAGTTTCCTTGTTGTTTGACAGTACTGTCATCTACCAGGGCGTTCCTCTTCCTGAGGGAACCCCTTAATACTTTCTTATGTCTTAATCCTCGCTCTTGTCTCCACACATTTTGTTGTGGTTACTGAGTAATGATTCTCCTTTAGGCACTACACCGTAGTCCTATTTCGGTATACAATTTATATGTGTTTCCACCGTTGTCCGCGTTATGTCGGGCAGGTTTGCAACCTTTTTCATTGTATGGGGTTTGGAGTTCCCGGTTCTTAACTGGACCTTCCAGTAATCTCAATCCTCATGCTCTGTATTATCCTACTGTTATGCTCCTTCGGACCACTGTCCGGTACTCATGTCGCTTCCCTTTTCCTTTCTATTGCACCCGTAGTGCTTTCCTTATCATTGGTATTGCGGGTTATCTCGACTGTGTAGCATGTCGACCCATGTTGCCGGTAATTTCCGTTCTCTTACTGGTAGATTTCCATAGGTAGCGCCTGTTTCTCTGTTGCGCTCCATTAAAAACCTCCAAGTTCTCCATAACTGTTGCACAACAACTTGTTTCTCGTACTGCTTATTGTTAGCTAACTGCCATATCGGGTTTCCCGAGTAAGAGAAGACTTTCTTCTCTCTGGCGTTTGTTCCACATATTTAGGGTTAGGGATGTGGAGGGCGGGCCTAGGTACTATGGATGTCCGGTAAACACCGGGAAGCCCTGACTAACGCACCTCTCACTCTATCTCTCAACCCTTAACCCATAACTCAATCTCAACCTCAACATTCTCCTAAGTCCGGTAATTCTTGTCTTCAGAGCGTAACTACGCTCTGATACCACTTTCTGTAACACCCCAACTCAATCCAAATGTGGTCTCGCAACTTAACAGCATATATATATATACATGTCACAGCGGAGTTCTTTACACTCCAGGACCTTGCCACGGTCTGACTACAGAATATACCGAACATTAGTACATAACAACCTTAACCAAATGCATATTCTTCTTACAATCCTCTCAACAACCTATACATCTTACTAACTCAATTGCCATACGAGTGTACATGCACAACTCGTAGGTCACACTTAATCCTTAACACTTGTATCCTCTTCTTACTCTTGCGACGGCCGCTTCCTGATGTACCTGTATAGTAAAAACAGCCCCCAAAGGGGGTCAGCACGAATGCTGGTACGATCCCCCCCATGGCCCCCAAGCTAACGTGGCTACGACGACTAATTGTCGATAGCATGGAGGTTGATTATATGCACAACATAATAGTAAATGCTGTAAACAACAATCCAAATATGAACAATCAAAGTTCACACACAACGAACGACTTAAATGCGTTCCCTTAATTAGAGAGTTAGTTATTTAACTCCTTAAGTAATGTTCCCTCTTAATCTTAGTCCATCCTTATCTCACCTCAATCTTAGTCTTATCTTAAACTGAGAAACAACCAACCTTTAATAAGGAGTGGAAGTCGCTTATCTTAATCTTAATTATACAAACCATCCTTTAAAGGGGAATGGTTGCAACTCATCTTAACCTTACCTTAATCTTAATCTTAACAATACAAACCATCCTTTAAAAAGGAATGGTTGCAACTTATCTTAACCTTACCTTAAGTATGCCAACCGTTCTCTCATTGGGAACAGGTTAGCCCTTAGTTCGTTGTTTATTTTTGTAGGGCTTGGTTAACCCTAGCCAGCAGCAGGACACTTACCGGCAATAAACAACATTCTTAAATTGTTGGGGATGTAGGCTTGATCCCCCCACGCCATCTTAAAGCCACCTACCTTGGACTGGATGTCCAATGTAGCCGAGCCGGTCAACCGACCCAAGGCTACTAGTCCGAGGACTAGTCCTTAATCGGAAGTCGAATCTGCTATAGATACCGACCCCCTTTCCTTAGCATGCATGACCAGAGATCGGTCCCGGGTTTCCTCACTCAAGTTCCAGTTAGTAGTAGTCTCAAGACCATGTTTGTTGGTTAACCTCTTTCGGTTTATATCGTCCCATATTAGGGAGCGTTCCTTAGTCTCACTCATTTCCTTACTAATCGTTAGTTAGTAAGTTCTCACAGTATGTTGTGTTAGTTTTCAAACATCACACAACAATACAATAAATATCATATGTTCCGGTTGCATGCTTTATCTTGTTTAGTGAGCACACAAAAACAAATAGCACACAAGCCGAGGGACACCTCGTTAGCAAGCAGGTCACAAGAGAACTGTACCGTTCACCGTTGGTCGTTCGGCTGCTTACTCTCTTCCGGAGTCCAAACTCCCAAGTCCTAAAACATTCATTCAGTTTTAGGTTATTAATCACTTAACTCAATTCAACTTACTTATCTTACTTAACTTACTTAACCCTTAATGATCCCATCCTAACACCTCTTAAGTCTTACAACTTAATCTTGCAAACTTAATCTTAAACTTTTAAGTTTATTCTTAACTTAATCCCTTAGGTCTTTATACCTCTAATCATCATTGCCCCCTTAATGGGGTACCATTAATACCACTAAACTCTCTTAGGGTTTTCTTTTTTTTTCTTTTTTTTTTATGGTCCGCCACCGACCCACGACCGACCCACCCCCTGGGTAGGTCGGCTGCAGAGAACATCCAACTTCACAGTTTCAGCCCGACCGACCCAGACTGGGGTCGGTCCCTGGGTAGGTCGGCTGCAGAAACTTCCCATACATTGTCAAACTTTCTCCAAATTTTTCCTCAAGCCTTCTAATGTGTTCTAACATCATTTGGCACATCAAACCTACCTTATAACCTCCACCAAACTCATTAAAAACTTCCAAGATCTTCTCAAACTTTTACTCAATTCTTACAAGAAATTCCTAACACTTGTCAATTAATTCCTTATATTTCTAACATGTACATTTTGCTTAAAACTTCAACTAACCAAAGTGTTTCTTTTCTACCCATATAACTCCTTCTTAACATCATTGCACTCCTTCTTTGCTTGTTAAACCTTCCAAGGTTATCTTGCATGTCCATGCACAATTTCTCTTCTTTTCACTTATTACTCATCACTCTTAAACTCTTAAGCTTGCTTATACATTTCTTTCCATTATCTTAATACCTTGACATTGTTCTTCATTTACCTTAACCATGCAACACCCTCCTTAGACATTTCCACTTCTCTTATGCAACTTACTCACCATTCTCATGATCATACCCTCTTATACGTTTCTAGTCATTTTCCTTGATGACTTACAACATCCTCCTTCCATTTTCACTTCCATCACTCAAGTCCTCACATTACCATTCAACTAAACCTTACTAGTCCACCACTAACATCATCACACTTACACAAGGTTCTCAAAACTCTCATTGTCTTACTCTCTAGTTCATACCTAAATCTCCTTAAGGCATTATACACCTTTCCTTAAAACTTATGCACAAGTCTTACACTCCTCATACCATGACTTTGGTGTGTTCAATACACCCACCTAAACTCTCACTTCCTCATAGACCATTCTAGGTCATTCTCATCCTTAAGAACTCCTTAGTTAACTCATTTCCAATCAAATTCTTCATAATGACTCCTAGTAAATCCTAGGTCATATTAATTCACCACCATCACCTAAACACTTATTTTCTACTCAAATTTCGCCATAGCTCCTCTAGTATATTCTCATGCCCAAATGCATTGTTTTTCTCACACAATAATCTCACACACACACCAAGTCCTTTCTCATCTTATTTTCTCACCCAAATCAACTTATTCACATCATACTCAATATATTGCAATAATCTTAAATTGCATAGCACTAAGGCTCTTAAATGACATGGTTCTTAGGCCCTTAAATGACTTAAACTTTAAACACTGAATTTCCCATATATAGAAGCCTTCAACCTGCAAATACACCCATCAATCTCATAGTAGTCATAATGTTCTTAAAACTCATCTTAAACTTATATTACTAACTCATTCCCATTGGCTCCTTAGTCACAAGTTCACAAGCTTATTTAAGTTCTTTTTCTTAGGTTATATAACCCAATACACAATGTAAGCTCTAAGCCACATTGGTATCCACTTAAAACTCATTCCTTAATCTTAAACCACCATTAGGTAAGCAATTTACCTTGTTTTCTCAAGCTTATCTTAATCTCCTCCTTAGACCTTCTTCTTGCATAGATCTCGGCCACCACTTAAATTCCCCTTGCCAATGTTCTAATCAATATTCAATGACTCATATGAGTACTAAGCAATATACTAACCTCAAGGAATAAAAACCTAGGTTAGGAATGTGTTCTAAGGCATAAAAGTGGATGATTACCTTTGAAGTCTCAAGGTAGACTTTGGCATTGAATGAAATAGGACCTCCACTAGTCCTTGGTGAATAAATCAAGCTAGAACAAGGCATAAAAACATAGCCCCATGAGAAGGAATTTTCGGCCATGTACAAGAAATGATGGAAACATGGTTTTTCTTACATTTTCTTTACCTTAAGAGAATGGAGAAGCTAATGAGCTCTTCAAACTTGATTTTCCTCCATCAATGGAGTTTTCTCATGGCTCCAAACTTGAGCTTTGCAAGATTTGAAAAGATAGAAAGATAGGTCTTGACTTAACTAAGACAAATATGCAATTTGTTTTGGATTTGGAGCTTGGAGTTGTATTTGGCAAGTGATTTAAGATGGAGAACCATGGAAGAGCAGCACTCTCGGTTTTGGAATGGAGAGAAGAAAGAAGAAATCGTGGAAGGAAGGGGAAATGAAGAGAGAGAAGAAGAAGAATAGCTTATAAGAGATATTTTACTAAAAAGGTGAATAGTTACCTTACTTTATTTACCTCTCTTTTCCCCTCTTAACTAACATGTTGTGGTGACTCACCACCCTTAGAAAACCGGCCCCTTTATCAAATAAGGCTAGTCATGGTCTTTGTTGACCAACTTATTGACTTATGTTGACTTATGTCTTAACTAGCACTAAATAGTTACTATTCACTAAACAAGGCACATAATCGGGAAATTTTTGATTTCCCATTGATTTAGACCTCCTAATGTGATACTAATTAGTACACATGTTGATTAAAGAGTAATGATGGACATTTAGCCACTCAAAACTCAATTCTAAGACAATTTCTCAAAAATGTGCTTTAAGACCTCTTAAAGCACATTTTGTGTTTTAACTTGTTTTCAAGCTTGGTTTTCTTTGCTAATTGATTTAAAATGACCATTAGAATATTACTAAGGTCTTATCATGATATTTGGGTACTCACCCAAGTCTCTCCAAGCTTAGAGCATGTTTTTGCCCTGATTGCCTTTAAGGCACTTTCTTGTGTTTTCCTTGGTTTAAATTGTCTACCAATCTTTCTAAGGCATATTTTAGCCTTACTACATCATAATTTGATGTGTACTTAGCATACTTAGGTTTGGGGTATTTCAGGAAGAGAGTTTGAACAAGTAACAAGAGAGGACTCCACCAAGCCCTTGGAAGATTCAAATGAAGCTAAAACAAAGCAAGGTAAAGAACACCATCAATGGTGATTTTCGGTTAACATCAAAACATGAAGGAAATTGAGTTTTTCTTTGAATTTCCTTACCTAGAAGCAAAGGAGAACAATAATATGTGAAAAGATGAGCTCAAGCTCCTCCCATGGAGATTCCTATTGGCATCGAAATGGAGCTCTTGGAATTTTGAGAAGATAGGATTGAAGAACTTGGCAAGACAAAGAGAATGGTGGTCTTGGTTTTTGATTTGGCAAAGTGAGCTAGGAGATATAAGAGGTTGAAGATGAAGAATGGTGGTGGTGCTGTAGCATTACTGTGAAAGAGAGAATGAAGGAAGGTAGAAGACGTGGGAAAGCAAGGGAAATGAGAGAATGAAGATAAGTTTGCAAGTTTTGGATATTTAAGTAGTAAAGCAAATAGTACTTTCTACTTTACTACTTTACTTAGCTTATTTTTTTCTAAGTATGGTGAGTCATCAAGAAAACCGGCCCCCAAATTATAACAAGGGGTATTTTAGTCTTTGTTGACCAATTGTCTCACTTATAATGACATATGTTATAAACTAGCTTATTTTAGTTACTATTCACAAAAACAAGGCACATAGTTGTGAAAATTTTGATTTCCCATTGATTTAGACTTCCTAATGTGATACTAAGTAGTACACATGTTAATTAAAGAGTAATGATGGACATTTAGCCATTCAAAACTCATTTACAAGACAATTTTTCAAAAATGTGCTTTAAGACTCCTTAAAGCACATTTTGTGTTTTAACTTGTTTTCAAGCTTGGTTTTCTTTGGTAATTGGTTTATTATATTCATTACACCTAAATAAAGTCTTGATAAGCTTATTAGGTCTTAACCAAACTTATCCCAAGCTTAGAGCACATTTTTGCCCATATTGACTTTAAGGTAATTTATTGTGTTTTCTATAGTTTAAATTGTTTACTAATGTTTCTTAGACTCTTTTTAGTCTTAATATACCATATTTTAATTTTTAAACAACATACCAAGGTTTGGGGTATTTCAACTTGTGCAGTTAATAATTAAGTGGGAATATGGGAAATGTCAATCTTGGTATTGAGTATATGGATTATTGCTATTAAGTGGTGCACACACTTTTCACCAATGACCGAGAACGGGTCGGTGGCAGCGGAGGTCTGCTATACCTCGTCCATCTGGACAACTGATAGCGGATGTCTGTTTACCTCGTCCTTATGACAACTGACAGCGGAGGTCTGTTTACCTCATCCTTGTGATAACTGACTGGCGGTGGGGGCCATCTCTCCCAATTGGTTTTATTCCACTCTTGAGTATGTTTGCCTATGGG
Source organism: Limonium bicolor (assembly GCA_023374045.1). Classification (NCBI taxonomy): domain Eukaryota; kingdom Viridiplantae; phylum Streptophyta; class Magnoliopsida; order Caryophyllales; family Plumbaginaceae; genus Limonium; species Limonium bicolor. Next base: position 293,164,650 of record CM041779.1, read on the forward strand.
AATCAACCTTCTGAAATGGTGGGGACATAAACTGCCTACCGCGGGCTATGGATATTCATGTCATTCCTAGTCCTTTGTTACTACTTAAGTGTTTCTCTTCTTAACCAGAATTGGTTCTAACATCAACAATGGATGCTTACTAACTATATGGTGTGACTTCTTAAGTGGTTGACTTGGTTTTAAATTTCTTTGTCTCTATCTTTTCCTTGTTCTCTTTTCTCTATAACTTGATTGTTTGAAGTGCCTTTTCTCTCTTTTACTTTTAAGAGTTTGTTTTCATGTTACTGTCTTATTTGAAGAACTATGTTTTAATTTATTGTTTTAGAGAATTGTACCTGTTCCATTCCAGGGAACTGACTCACCCCTCTCGGGGTGGGCTGCTTGGTTTCATCTTCCTGGTACGAAATTGTTCATACAGGTGGCCACGAAGAGTATGAGTGATTGGAATGGGAATTAGGAATTGTGGACAGTTGCTTGTTTATTTTAAGTTACGTTTACATTGTTTTCTTGAGTTCAGACTGTAACATTAGTAAGTAGTAATTGGTGAGGTTTTGTACCGGGTGTTTGGAACCCGATGATCTGTAATCGTCATTAGAGTTTTTATTCAGCTGTATTTGTTTTAAATAGGGGCGTTACAGTGATGCTGGGTGGAGGTGGGACGGTGGCGATTTTGAAATCGCTGCTGCTACGGGAGAATGAGTTCGACAGAGGGGAAAAGGGAAATGAGGAAGGGAAGGGGAAAAATTCAGCTAAGTAACTGGAACCCGTGAAATTGTCTTTACAAAAGATGATTTCTGTCTTAATAATGAAATCGTCTGTTGAAAGTAGGGATGGCAATGGGTGACGGGTACCCGTTTCATCCGACCACCCGACCCGCAAAAACAGGTGAAAAACGGGTGACGGGTGAAACAGGTGCGGGTGACGGGTCGGGTCGGGTGAAGATTTTTCACCCGGTCACCCGACCCGTTCACCCGGTCCATCACCCGTATGTACTTATATTAAATAAAAAATATACTTATCTCATATTTGTTGAGATAATTTAGACATATTTTGGCTAATACTCCATGTTTTAATTATGTTATTTATATTAGATGATGTGGTACATACTATTTGTTGAGATAATTTAGACATATTTTGTTGAGGTGGTCTCCATTAGTAATATGATAAATTTTCTCGCGCCCGCCTATGAAGGTGAAATCGTCTGTTGTAAAGACGATTTTATGAAATCATCTTTACAAAAGACGATTTCACCTTCCCCACCGTCGTGCTGAGTCAGCGCCTGATGTGGCGCGGGATTTGGTGAAATCCTCTCTTCAAGAGTCGATTTCTAAATTTATAATTGATGAAATCGCCTCTTGAAGAGATGATTTCTATTGGGAGTGTCATTTCAGCAATTAATTTGGGAGGGAGGTTAATATGGGTATATTTTTTTGAGTGTTATTTTAGAATTTTTCGCGTAGTTTTGGCAGTGTATTTGCGGTATATTTGGGTAGCTGTTTTGTGTTGGCATATTTGTAGCATATTTATTGGTAGTTTTGTGCTGGCATATTTGTAATTGTTTTGAAACTGTTGTTTGGTAGTAGGGATGGCAATGGGTCGGGTTTGGGTCGGGTGGACCATCACCCGCACCCGTCACCCGACTTCATCCGCTCCACCCGTACCCGACCCGTCACCCGTTATGTATCACCCATCACCCGTTTCACCCGTCACCGCGGTGAAGCGGGTGAACCCGTTTACCCATTTACCCGTTTGTTTTTCTTTTCCTTGTTCGCCACTAAGGTTTGCAAATTACTGTGAGTGGAGAGAAATTAGAGACACAAAGCATGTATGTTCTATGTTCGCCAGTTAGGATTGCGAAATTTACTTCAGAGAAAATAATGAAATATTGCACAGAGCATGTATGTTTCATGTTCGCCAATTATGGTTGCAAAATTACCATGAGTGAAGAGAGAAAATAGAGGCGTAGAGCATGTATAATCAATGTTCGCCTATTAGGATTGCGAAATTACCTTCAGTGAAGAGAATGAAAAACTTCGTAGAGCATGTAAGTTATTTGTTTTTCAGTTAGGGTTTCAAAATTACCGAGAGTGAAGAAAGAAAATAGAGGCATAGAGCATCTTTGTTCCATGTTTGCCAGTTAGGGTTGCAATTACCTTCAGTGAAGATAATTAGAAACTGCGTAGAGCAAGTATGCTAGGGCTGTAAAATTACCAAGAGTGGTGAGAATAAAGTGGCGCAGTCACCCGGAGCATGAATGTTCCTTGTTCACTAGTTAGGGTTACAAAAATTATGAGTGAAGGAGAATGAATAATAAGTAACAATATTTAACATATAATATATATAATCTATGCGGGTGAGCGGGTCGGGTGATGGGTGAATAAGTAGTTTTTTAATCAATAGTCATAGTAATTGCATTGCAAAGGGAGAAAAGAAGTGGTAGTGAAAGCGCAGAAACGAAAAAGCAGCATATGCTGCAGACATTTAAAGAGTTGTAGGCGCGCATGGCGAGTATGGGGGCTGAAGGTGGTCTTTATTATGAGGGGAGAGAAATAATAATCAGTATGAGCTACAACCAATTATAGTCATCCTGGCTACATATGCTGACATGTAAATAAAATATTCCGAAACATATATGAACTTGGTACAATGAAAACGCCACTATTTGGTTGCTGACCTTGCAAGTAAAAAGAAAAAATGCATTTACTTTTTTTTTGTTAAAAAAAAAGTAAAACTGACGCTGCTAAGGGTTATAGTGCACAAAACATAAAAGAAAACGTGTACAAATGATCATACAAACCTGTACAAATGTTCATTAAAACATGTACATCCTCACTTTAAAAACATAAAGATGGTCACACAAACTTGTATGAATGTTCATTAAATATCTACATTCTTAGATTAAAACATGTACAAATAAGGGTGTAAACTTGTACAAATGGTCATATAAACATGTAAAGATGCTCATTAAAACATGTACATTCTCACAATTGAACATGTACATTCTCACATTATAACATATGTACATCATCACATTAATGTATAGAATGGCTTCCAAATAGATTACCCTAACCCCACATACTCTAAATCCCACCCTAGGAAAACTATAAAGCGTTGAAGGTATTTTTAGGGTCTGTAGTGGCGGGATTAGGGGTTAACGACCCTAAACCCGCTACCACAAACCAAAAACCTGTAGAGTTAGTTGTTACAATGTAAAGTATAGAACAACTTCTAATTAGATTACCCTAACCCCTCACACCCTAAATCCACCATAGGAAAGCTAACAACTGTCAAAGTTATTTTTAGGATTTGTAGTGGTGAACGACCTTAAACCTACTACCACAAAGCCTAAAAACCTATCAAGTTAGTTGCTACAATGTAAAATATAGAATGGCTTCCAAATAGACTACCCTAACCCCACACACCCTAAAAGTAAAACCCATCCTATGAAAGCTAAAAAACATCGAAGACATTTTTAGGGTTTGTAGTGGCGGGTTTAACATAAACCCTAAAAACCTATCGAGTTAGTTGCTACAATGTAAAGTATAGAACGGCTTCCGAATAGATTACCCTAACCCCACACACCATAAAAACCACCTAGGAAAGCTAAAAAACATTGAAGGCATTTTTAGGGTTTGTAGTGGTGCCACAAACCCTAAAACCTATCGAGTTAGCTGCTACAATGTAAAGTATAGAACGACTTCAAGTAGATTACCCTAACTCTACACACCCTTAAACCCACCGTGGGAAAGCTAAAAAAACATTGAGGCATTTTTAGGGTTTGTGGTTGTGGGTTTAGGGTATGTGCAATTAATTGACCTAGGATGGGAGAAAAACATTTAAAAATATTGTAAGCTATGAAATGAGAATTGATATTTGCTGGCATTTGCTCATATTAATTATGCATGATAATTATTTTTCTACTTAAAAATGCTTATTTATCAAAGAATTAATCTCAACATTATTCACACTATATTTAAGGAAGAATCTATCAAGTTTTTACTATAGATAATATATTTTTTTGTATGAGATTTTGTTCATAAGTTTGAATATTCTAGTTTTCCTTGTACATTCAAACACTCTCTAAAAATGAATATTTAAGTATTGGGAAATGTTATTAAATCACCTTATTTGTATTTTAAATTGTAACTTAAAATTGTTATTACATCACCTTATTTGTATTTTAAATTGTAACTATAATTTTATATACGACAATTAGCATATAATATTACTATATAAAATTATAGTTTCTTTAATAACGTTTCCAAAAAGTTGACTTGGTGTTAAAAAAATGTAAAATTAAAAAGTAGCCTAAACTGGACATTGTCGAGTCACTTCACCTCGTAACACTCAAGTAGAAAGTAAAAGACTAAAATGCAAAATTACAAAAGTAGCCTGGTGTAGCCACTGATGGCTACATGCACCTATAGCAAAGAATATGTGTTTTGTTAAATGTTATAACTTACAAAATATAAGTGCAAAAATGAAAAATGTATACCATTGTTCATCATAATGTGTGCTTTTCAAAACAAAATGCATCATGGATATGTTTTGGTAAACTTAAAATTTTATGTACTTAGAATGAGTGTATATTACGTATTTTTAAAATGAATCTTATTCATTAACAAAATGAATCTTCTTTAACAATAAAATGAACCTTATTCATTAACAAAATGAATCTTCTTTAAGATTAACTGTTCTTAAAATTAAAATTCACTTTTAGAAAAACAAAGGATTCACATTATTTAAAGTGAAAGGTTCATTTTTCTTGAACATTTGATTAACTTTTCTTCAACGAAATATTCACTATTGAATAAATGAAAGGTTCATATTGTTCGCATATAAGTTTGTGGTAAGATTCACTTTTCTTAAACATTGATTTTTAAACAAAAAATTTACTTTTCTTAAACGAAGGATTCATATTCTTCTCGCATAAGTTTGTGGTAAGATCCATTTTTATTAAAGTAAGATTCACTTTTTTAAACAGAATATTCACTTTTCAATAAACTCTTAACCACAAACCCTAAAAAATTATCGAGTGAGTGATGACAATATAAATTATAGAACAATTTCAAAAAAGATTACCCTACACCACCCAACCTAAAAACCACCATAGGAAAGCTAAAATAGTCAATGGTGTTTTAAGGGTTTGTAGTGGAGGCTTTAGGGTAACGACCCTAAACCCTTAACCACAAACCAAAAAAAAATGTCATCAGTGACGACAATATAAAGTATAGAACAATTTCAGAAAAGAGTACCCTACACCACCCAACCTAAAAACCACCCTAGGAAAGCTAAAATCATCAAAGGCGTTTTTAGGGTTTGTAGTAAACCCTAAACCACAAACCCTAAAAAACTGTAGAGTAAGTGATGACATTATAAAAATAGAACAACTTCATAAAAGATTACCCTACACTACACACCCTAAAAATACCCTAGGAAAGCTAAATGAAACACCCCTAATAATTAAAACGCATGAAATGCATGAATACGTGTGGTATGTTCAATTAACCAGTCACGGTAAGGTTATGTACTACAGCTTATACCCTGAGATATCAAGGGACATCATATATCCGTTAATGAAATAACAGTTTTAGTATAATACAGCTTGGGTACTCATCGCTTGACTTTAACCAAAACGATGGAGCTAATTAAAATTATACCATGTTAGGGTATTACATTATTTATGTAGTGGACCGTGGGGTATAATACATGGAGAGTCATCCTGACACTTAACAATTGTACTAAATAATATTACCTTACGAAATTATAAGGTACGAACCATGTTATAGGATACAAACAAGTACAAGTAACATTTTAATACATAGACTCGTACTCACCGATTTATGTTCCATGGCATATGTAATAAATTAACTACCCATTTACTACTTAATTCCTGTATAAAGCTATAATAACAGCAGCCCCACTTTGTGACATCCGTGACACCTGGAAGGTTGCAATTCCACTAACCCACAGTCAGTTAATCACGCCTTACCATAGATGAATATTACCCCCGCACTGAACCGATTTGAATACCAAAATCTCTGTAGCCTGTTTATCTTTCCATGCAACTACCGTCCCTGATGTCCAGATAATTGCTCTCTCTCGCGCCTGTGTGCCAACGGGAGAAACCCACTCAACCTTTCCACCTTCCCCATGCGAGATGTTTCCCTGCTTTCCAACCCTGTCTCATGCCAGGCGCAAGTACAGAGAACAAACTTGTTCCCATAAACTCTGAGCATAGCAAGTTTTCCCTGCACCCAATGTGCTCCCGACTCCCTTGCTGTTCTGGGTTGAAGATGCATGGCTAAATCCCTTCACTTCCTCCCATTCACTTCACGGCCTGAGCAAACACAAGACCCACAAGAACGTACCGAGAGATCCTCAGGAAGATCTGCGCCAATCCTCTTGAGATGCTAGCGAAAGATAAGTTCTACTGGTTGCCCTTTTTCTTCTGTGTTCTTTTTTTTTCCCTGCTGCTGCTCTGTTCGAACTGCATGTTCGACTCCTCTAAACTCTCTTCATTTGCTCTCCTTCTCCGTTTAAAGCCTTGCATGCAACCTTCTGGCCGAATCTCCAACGGTCTTCGAGCAAGAACCGCCCCAGGAATGTGCGGAAGGTAATAACCGCAAACCCAAACTTTGTTCGCTCCATTTGTTTTGCCTTCTTTGCCTCAGTCCAGTTCAACTGAGAACCCTGCTTAAGCCTTTAATTTCTCTGCATGTGCACACATGAACGGGCTTGGAGAGCTTTACAATACTGCGCCCAGTACCCTGAACAAAACACGGCCAAATCTGTCTGAAAAACACAGTCGAGGTGAGGACACCCACTACCATGTTTCTTTGCTTTCTGTTGCGGTTTAAGCTACACTGAGGCCCTCATCTAACCTTAATTATCTTTTCTTGCGCAAGCTCAGTTGTGAAGCAAGGGTCCCCAGTCAAAAACACCAACCAAGAATCCGAAAGAAAGCCCCAAGGTTGTAATCCAAACCTTTATCTAAACTAAGTTAAACTTTTCATGTCATTTTGTTTGAACTTACCGAGACTAACCCAAAACTTTGAGCTGGAAAAAACGTGTGTGTTGTTGATTAATGCTCTGGTAAAACGGTGGTCTAAACACCACACTTTATAAAACTAAAACGTGCCTAAGATTTACAAAACTGGGAGTGATCCATGTGTATTAAGTTAGTGATTGATAAGTTAAACCTGATTATACATTAGTTCAATGAATTAGCAAGATGAGGTCTTGAGGGATAAACTGCGGTGTGGAAATTCTTGTCCAGGTGGCCGAAACCTTGTGGTGTTGTTCTGGGAAAAGTTTTGTTTGAAGTTACAAGGAAACAATGCTAGGTGACTTAGTAAATCCTGAGGTAGTTTGTAATAAGATGCAGCTACCTACGAGTTGGTCAACAGGTTTAGCTGGTTAGCAAAGTCCTGTAAGGAACAACTAACATAAAACAAAACTGGAGCAGGAAATTGAGTTTTCAACTTTGTAACCTACCTCTACACAATCTGTCTCTTTCTCTGTAGTAATAGGGAAATGATATTGTCCTAATGATGAACCCAAAGAACTATGCTAAACAATTTGAGGGAATTGGTGAGTAAGATCAATAAGTAACAGAGAGACAGAAGAAGAGGAAAATCAGCCTTGGGTTGCAGTTTTCAGTTTCTACAGTTGTCTTCGTTCAGATTAAGGTAACTCAGTGGAACTGTCAGCAATGTAGTGGGTCTGCCTTGTGGTTAAAACTGCACTAAGATGTGTAACTAAATAACTAGGCAACCTAGGAGAAAACCGACTAGGAAATATAATCGTGGGCTAAGAGTCTGTGTGACATATTTGGTTACTAGTACAAAAAAAAGAACTGCTGCTCTAAATACGTTGTTAAACCTGATAACATGGGCTGGGAAATTCCTCGTGCTGTGGGGCAATATGTTAGCAAAACTGATTCAAAAAAAAAAAGAGATTATATCAGCCTTATGTTCTGTTCCTCAGGTTGCCCGTTTTCATTTTAAGGATTTTCAGTAGCCTGAACAAGGTTGTTGTGGATTTGTTTAGAGTTTCAAACCTTGCTCAAACAATTAACTATGTGAGTAAATAAGGTGGGGGAAATTACAAGTCAATTTGTAATCAAGAAAAGGGGTTTCAGTTTCGGTCATGAAATGCTCTCTGTACAAATGGATTGCAGCAGTGGTAACGTAGTGGTAGTGACTGGTTAATAAATCTACAACATTGCTAGTTTGCTGAACTAAATGGGTAAGTACTTAGGGGGAAAAAGTAGAGCTCAGTTGAAATAATTACTGGTACAGCACCTCGTATATCAAATTTAAGGAGGGAACTGAAAACAGTTTGAAGGGCAAAATGAAAACAGCAGACAGAAATTCATCAACTTCCTAGTTTCAGTTACAGTTTTCAGGTTTTGTATATAACACATCTCAGAGGGGTGCCCTTATGGTTGGGTTTAGTTTAAGTTGTAGATTAAAACAAACACGTGACTAAGGAACTAATTCCAATCGGGGAAAAACTGGAAAACAAATCAGTTATAAAGAAAATAGGAAGACAGCAGAAATATGCCCCTGGTATAGTAGTTTTATAGATTCAGTTTTTTATCAGAACTGGGACATGCAGTAGCTTTAACAAGTTACCTTGGGGCTATTTCGAATTTAAAACTAGCTAATACAATTAGCTAGCTAGGCAATCAGGTTGAGGGGGGAATTGAAGGCCTGAATTGAGTATAAGCAGAAAGAAGTCAAAGAGGGTACACCAGTTTATGTTTCAGTTTTTTCTGAAACTTAGGCTCAGTAAAACCAACTTGCAGAAGTTTTAAAAGTATCGAATGGGTCAGAAGATGAAGTTGAAACCTGACTAATACATCAACTCAAGAGTACAAACACTTTGAGAAAACTATAAGCAATTCAAGGCATTGAAAAGAAAAGCTCAATGGAAGTATGCACAGGGTGTTGTTTCAGTTTTCTGAACTTACGTTTCAGTATGGCTGGGTTCAGGGGTAGTGAGTGAGTGATGTTAGTTGATAATGAGCCCCAAACACTCCTACACAACCGACTAAGTGGGGGAAACAGCTTGGGGAGGTTAGATATCAGTATGGACTTTAGGAGTAGGGTTAAGTAAGGTTAGGAACAAAGTTTGTTCAGCTTTGCGGATTCGTGTTTCAGTATGGTAACTCCCAAGGTGCTAGGAATTGTGGCGATGGGTCAATAATGAACCTAAAACATAGCTGATAAGTGAAGTTAGGTTAGCAAAATGTTGGGGACGTTAACATCAGGTTGCTACACTAGAAGTGAAGCTAGATAAGGTAATGCATTGGAAATTGCGTTTCAGATTTGGAACCTTAGGGCATCTGTACAAACATGTTTTAGGAGTATCTTAAAAACCCTATTGCTGTGATAAGGGATTAAGAGCATTGCCAACCTACTTAGCTAAGGTAGGGATACATCTTAGGCAAATGAAAATCCATCTTTGATAAACTCGATACATGATAGTGCCTATAGTACCTTAGAACGTTAGCTAAGGGAACTTATTTAACGCATGAATCGACAATGTAAATATCCTAGGGGCTTATCAAGCCTAAGGTTAATACTTGGAAAGTTTCTAAGGGCTAGTATAAGCTTAACATTCAAGAAAATCACCTAGGGAACAACCCCGATAAAATGTGATAAACTAGGAGAAATGTCACAAGGGTCGTCACATGAATTATAAACTGACCAATCGTTTTTAATTACCGTTAGGGCCGTAACGAACGCCAGCTGGGACTCCGTGTGTGTGTGAGACAACCCTTGCTTCTAAATCAGGTATGGACATGTGTGGTTCGTATGTTGCCGTGTTACACGGCTTGTGTGCTGTGTGCTCTGTGTGAAAGACTTTAAGATCAAAGCATGAAATTGGATTGCTTGTTTATCATGTTGTGTGATTTCTATATCATTGTGTATATCATTGCGCGCACCCAGTAGTTTAGTCCCTTTCTAGTTTATGGATCTTGAGATGAACACAACGAACTATGAAAACAAAGAAAACTCTATAAGGGGAACTCCTCTCTAAACCCATTGAGGACGTACCATGACACCCACTATGGTGTCTATTCATTAATGATAATGAAGAGCAAGTCTCCTTGGTGAGACATGATGAACCACGTAAACAAAACAAAAGAACTATACAAAGAGAAAACTCCTCTCTAACTATAGAGGACCACTAATGACACCCACTATGGTGTCGAGACTATAATGAGATGAAACGAGAAGTACCAATGGTGGGACATGAGGATAACCCGGGAAGACGATCTCTCGGGCCGCGCGGTATGGAATATTCGGGAGTTGGTATCTGCATCAGATCCTTCGCCCTTCTGTGTGGAGCACATCCTGGAGTCTAGAGGCGACTCCGCTTTCCCGGCGCATGACGCCGGGAATGGGGAGTGACAACTTGGGGGAGCTTATCCTGGAGTCAAGAGGCGACTCCGCTTTCTCGGCGCATGACGCCGGGAATGGGGACTAGCTATGGAGGAGACGTCCTCCAACGTGCGGGATAAAAGAATTCACAAGTAACCCTTGAAGAGACAAGGAATGATTAGCACCTACATAATAAAGTCTCGGGATCTAATCTATATCCCCTGACTCGGTGCAGAGAATAAAGAAAACATGTGTAATGAGACCAAGCAAATAAGAAAAATTCACAAATGTGATCCTTTAGGAAACAAGGAATTAATAGCACCTACATTATAAAGTCTCGGGATCTAACCTACATCCCCCGGACTCGGTGCAAGAAAAGAAAGGAAAACATATGTAATGAGAACAAGAAAACAATGCGTAATCTCTTGAATGATCCCATAGTGAGGATCGACGGCATAATATACCTACGCACACGTTGTATCATGTACTTGATTGTTGTTGCTACATTAGCAGCTTTTGAGCTTGGTTGCTTATTGACATTGCGATGCTACTTGCAAGTTGTGCTTGGTTGCCTGCTGATATTGCTATGCTACCGATGAGTGTGTATGATATTATTGATGTACTGATGTGTGCTTTACTGCTTTAACATAGCATGTAAATTGACCTAATAATATTCGACCAAGTAGTCGTGTGGCCCGTAAACATGCGGGCTTCACCGTTCATTTCTACTCAGTAGTTTGCTGAGTCCTTTACACCCAATTTTTTTTCAGGTCTTGTGCCAGACGATAACGGAGAGTAGGCAAGGGTGACTATCATAGGGGTAGTCCATATGGCAAGACTTTAAGTAGTATGCTTTCTTATGCATGAGTTATGTTGTTTAAGTTGTTAACTAACTGTAGATGCTCGGTACTTGAGTTGTACTTTATATGTATTCGGATTTCGTTAAGTTGGACTTCCAGTCATACAGACCGTACTTGGAGTTGGTAATGAGGACTGTCAACCACGTGGGTGGTTGGCGTCTGTAGCACCCGAATAGAGTTCGAACCGCTGCGTAGACGTCTCCCGCTAACTTAGGCGCGTCGTGTTAATTGTTGGTTTGTGATTCGGGGTGTTACAGAAAGTGGTATCAGAGCGTAGTTGCGCTCTGATGACTGGAACAGAGAAGTACCGAGTATAGGAAAACCTGGATTAGGAATTCTGACAGAGAGTCAAGGGTTGGGGTAGTACGTGAGGCGCGTTAGTTAGAGTTCTTCCCAGTAATTACTGGATACCAAACAGACACCCACACCCAACCTCTACGTCCCTAATTTTTTTAAAATTCTGAGAAAGAACGCCAGAGAGGTAGAAAGTCTCCTCATACTCGGGAAAACCCGATCTGGCAATTACTTAATGTCACACAATCAACCCGTGGAGAAAAGATTACACTATACAATAGATGTTGCCAGAAGGATAATACCCGTAGAGGGACCAACTTAGCGAAAACTTGGGTTGACATGCTTAGCAGTCGATAGGACCCACCTCACAAACAAAGAGGACCAAAACACCCTAGAATTTACGAAATAAATAAAGCTTAACTAAGCATAACTCAAGCTGAGGATGGAATTAAGATAATTATGTAATCCATACGCTTGAGAGATTAACTTAAGAAAACCTCTCGTAAAACAATGAAATAAGAGAATGTAACTCGAGATGAAAATTACACCATAAAACTGGTACAATCTTTAATGCTTGATAAAGCATGACACAACATTAGAGTTGGGTAGTATACCATTGTATAACAAATCGACTAACACCGGTAGTTATGAAACCACATGTACAAGTGAAAGAACAGGTATATATACATATGGTATGAGGATTGGAATGAAGGAACTAATAATACCGGGAGGATATAAAGGCAATCATAGGTAGCTGTATATTAAGAGGATTATTGTAATATAAGACCGGTCCTGAACATTCCAACTCATAATATATATATTACCGATACGTGAATGAGGGAATATACATATGTAATACCTAAATGTAATATAGTGGAAAATTTAAACCATTGATCTAAAGATTAAGGTTTTGATACTAGTCCATGAATTATTGTCAGATGATAAGGAACGAGTGGGATAAAATCAAAATTGGTTAAATTGATTGGTTGTTTAAATTGGACGTGCAAGGCTGAGCTTGACCCTGGCCATCAAGTGACACCGAGCACAAATTGGGGTGAATGAGTAGTCCAACACTTACGCTGATCACGTCAGTGTTGGAGGATTCTCGAAACCTCCTACAAGTGGACACATAAGCTATAAATAGATGGGAAAATTTATAAGTCAAGATTAGAGAGTACGAAAGATGTGATATCAATATTAGATACTACGAGCGTGTAAAATACATAGATACCTGATTCGGAACTTGAAGTGGTGTGAGGTTACTAATAACCTAATAGTCAATACATAAATATATATATACCCTATCGAAATAAAATGCAATACGTAACCGGTATTAGCCAACTACTTTAGTCCCTGGCGACATAATAATGATACAATCATAAGAATATGATTGACACACTGAAACTAAGTGAGGATAACTAGGGATATCAAGGCCATAATTTGGCCGAAGAATAAAGATTACTTGAAGACGAAGAAAACTCCGACGTGACGGTACACATTAAAGCATAAAATAGATAAAAATGCTAAGAGAGTAATTACCCATCCGCACATAATTATGATCGTAATACAATAACCATGTTGTTATAACAGTGGAGGTCAGCCAGAAAGAATAATCCAGACGATGAAAGACACACTGAAAGCATGAACTTCTGACTCTAGGGTAAGTGGATAGATAAGCTACAACCCATCAAGACCATGTACAGATCAAAAAACCGAGTGTCAATAAAGAGACCTTTTGCAACTAAAATATAAAGTTTCAAAGGAACTAGATGATACGTTGTAAACAAATAAAAAGGGAAAACAAACCCTAAGGTAAACAGTGTCGCACAGCGAAGCTGGTGACCCAAGAAGCATCTTCCAGCAGACTAGCAAGTAACTTATCTGCCAGTACCTTAAACCCAGTGAAGACTAAACCCGAATCTGTTGGTAGTTCTGTATGGATACCGATAAGGACCTTTTGTTACAGACACCGAGCCATTAGCATGGTTAAGACCTATGATGGAATTATGGAGAGAGCTACATTGCATGAAAACCGGAATGCTTCATGAAATTTAAACATCTTGAACTAATGTTCAAGGATGATATAGTGGGATTACGTGGGCGTAATCCATTTTTAAGGGGGTAGGCGCAGTGCGTTTTACTGTGTTGTTGTGTTTTGATGTGTGGTTTTAGATTGTCATGTGTGTGTATGTACGCTCGGTTAGGAATGAATGTGTGTACTGTGGTTTACACCTCAGATTGTTATTTGTACATTTCTAACACCCTAGACTACTATGAAACTTGTGAGAAGCCATTATTGTGGCATAGTGCATATGAACACACTCGGGTAGTGAGAATTATGAATGTGGAACTTGATCCCTAGGGTTAATAAGAATGGGAAAACACTAGTTAACGAGACAAGACTTCGGGACGAAGTCTCTTTAAGGGGGGTAGGTTGAAAACCCCCTAATAATTAAAACGCATGAATCATGAATACGTGTGGTATGTTCAATTAACCAGTCACGGTAAGGTATAATTGTACTACAGCTTATACCCTGAGATATCAAGGGACATACATATATCCGTGAATGAAATAACAAGTTTTAGTATAATACAGCTTGGGTACTCATCGGCTTGACTTTAACCAAACGATGGAGCTAATTAAAATTATACCATGTTAGGGTATTACATTATTTATGTAGTGGACCGTGGGGTATAATACATGGAAGTCATCCTGACACTTAACAATTGTACTAAATAATATACCTTACGAAATTATAAGGTACGAACCATGTTATAGGAATACAACAAGTACAAGTACATTTTATGAACATTTTAATACATAGACTCGTACTCACCGATTTATGTTCCATGGCATATGTAATAAATTAACTACCCATTTACTACTTAATTCCTGTATAAAGCTATAATAACAGCAGCCCCACTTTGTGACATCCGTGACACCTGGAAGTGTTGCAATTCCACTAACCCACAGTCAGTTAATCACGCCTTACATAGATGAATATTACCCCCGCACTGAACCGATTTTGAATACCAAAATCTCTGTAGCCTGTTTATCTTTCCATGCAACTACCGTCCCTGATGTCCAGATAATTGCTCTCTCTCGCGCCTGTGTGCCAACGGGAGAAACCCACTCAACCTTTCCACCTTCCCCATGCGAGATGTTTCCCTGCTTTCCAACCCTGTCTCATGCCAGGCGCAAGTACAGAGAACAACTTGTTCCCATAACTCTGAGCATAGCAAGTTTTCCCTGCACCCAATGTGCTCCCGACTCCCTTGCTGTTCTGGGTTGAAGATGCATGGCTAAATCCCTTCACTTCCTCCCATTCACTTCACGGCCTGAGCAAACACAAGACCCACAAGAACGTACCGAGAGATCCTCAGGAAGATCTGCGCCAATCCTCTTGAGATGCTAGCGAAAGATAAGTTCTACTGGTTGCCCTTTTTCTTCTGTGTTCTTTTTTTTTCCCTGCTGCTGCTCTGTTCGAACTGCATGTTCGACTCCTCTAAACTCTCTTCATTTGCTCTCCTTCTCCGTTTAAAGCCTTGCATGCAACCTTCTTGGCCGAATCTCCAACGGTCTTCGAGCAAGAACCGCCCCAGGAATGTGCGGAAGGTAATAACCGCAAACCCAAACTTTGTTCGCTCCATTTGTTTTGCCTTCTTTGCCTCAGTCCAGTTCAACTGAGAACCCTGCTTAAGCCTTTAATTTCTCTGCATGTGCACACATGAACCGGGCTTGGAGAGCTTTACAATACTGCGCCCAGTACCCTGAACAAAACACGGCCAAATCTGTCTGAAACAACAGGTCGAGGTGAGGACACCCACTACCATGTTTCCTTTGCTTTCTGTTGCGGTTTAAGCTACACTGAGGCCCTCATCTAACCTTAATTATCTTTTCTTGCGCAAGCTCAGTTGTGAAGCAAGGGTCCCCAGTCAAAACACCAACCAAGAATCCGAAAGAAAGCCCCAAGGTTGTAATCCAAACCTTTATCTAAACTAAGTTAAACTTGCATGTCATTTTGTTTGAACTTACCGAGACTAACCCAGAAACTTTGAGCTGGAAAAAAACGTGTGTGTTGTTGATTAATGCTCTGGTAAAACGGTGGTCTAAACACCACACTTTATAAAACTAAAAACGTGCCTAAGATTTACGAAAACAGTGGGAGTGATCCATGTGTATTAAGTTAGTGATTGATAAGTTAAACCTGATTATACATTAGTTCAATGAATTAGCAAAGATGAGGTCTTGAGGGATAACTGCGGTGTGGAAATTCTTGTCCAGGTGGCCGAAACCTTGTGGTGTTGTTCTGGGAAATTTTGTTTGAAGTTACAAGGGAAAACAATGCTAGGTGACTTAGTAAATCCTGAGGTAGTTTGTAATAAGATGCAGCTACCTACGAGTTGGTCAACAGGTTTAGCTGGTTAGCAAAGTCCTGTAAGGAACAACTAACATAAAACAAAACTGGAGCAGGAAATTGAGTTTTCAACTTTGTAACCTACCTCTACACAATCTGTCTCTTTCTCTGTAGTAATAGGGAAATGATATTGTCCTAATGATGAACCCAAAGAACTATGCTAAAACAATTTGAGGGAATTGGTGAGTAAGATCAATAAGTAAACAGAGAGACAGAGAGAGAGGAAAATCAGCCTTGGGTTGCAGTTTTCAGTTTCTACAGTTGTCTTCGTTTCAGATTAAGGTAACTCAGTGGAACTGTCAGCAATGTAGTGGGTCTGCCTTGTGGTTAAAACTGCACTAAGATGTGTAACTAAATAACTAGGCAACCTAGGAGAAAACCGACTAGGAAATATAATCGTGGGCTAAGAGTCTGTGTGACATATTTGGTTACTAGTACAAAAAAAAGAACTGCTGCTCTAAATACGTTGTTAAACCTGATAACATGGGCTGGGAAATTCCTCGTGCTGTGGGGCAATATGTTAGCAAAACTGATTCAAAAAAAAAAGAGATTATATCAGCCTTATGTTCTGTTCCTCAGGTTGCCCGTTTTCAGTTTAAGGAATTTTCAGTAGCCTGAACAAGGTTGTTGTGGATTTGTTTAGAGTTTCAAACCTTGCTCAAACAATTAACTATGTGAGTAAATAAGGTGGGGGAAATTACAAGTCAATTTGTAATCAAAGAAAAGGGGTTTCAGTTTCGGTCATGAAATGCTCTCTGTACAAATGGATTGCAGCAGTGGTAACGTAGTGGTAGTGACTGGTTAATAAATCTACAACATTGCTAGTTTGCTGAACTAAATGGGTAAGTACTTAGGGGAAAAAGTAGAGCTCAGTTGAAATAATTACTGGTACAGCACCTCGTATATCAAATTTAAGGAGGGAACTGAAAACAGTTTGAAGGGCAAAATGAAAACAGCAGACAGAAATTCATCAACTTCCTAGTTTCAGTTACAGTTTTCAGGTTTTGTATATAACACATCTCAGAGGGGTGCCCTTATGGTTGGGTTTAGTTTAAGTTGTAGATTAAAACAAACACGTGACTAAGGAACTAATTCCAATCGGGGAAAAACTGGAAAACAAATCAGTTATAAAGAAAATAGGAAGACAGCAGAAATATGCCCCTGGTATAGTAGTTTTATAGATTCAGTTTTTTATCAGAACTGGGACATGCAGTAGCTTTAACAAGTTACCTTGGGGCTATTTCGAATTTAAAACTAGCTAATACAATTAGCTAGCTAGGCAATCAGGTTGAGGGGGGAATTGAAGGCCTGAATTGAGTATAAGCAGAAAGAAGTCAAAGAGGGTACACCAGTTTATGTTTCAGTTTGTTCTGAAACTTAGGCTCAGTAAAACCAACTTGCAGAAGTTTTAAAAGTATCGAATGGGTCAGAAGATGAAGTTGAAACCTGACTAATACATCAACTCAAGAGTACAAACACTTTGAGAAAACTATAAAGCAATTCAAGGCATTGAAAAGAAAAGCTCAATGGAAGTATGCACAGGGTGTTGTTTCAGTTTTCTGAAACTTACGTTTCAGTATGGCTGGGTTCAGGGGTAGTGAGTGAGTGATGTTAGTTGATAATGAGCCCCAAACACTCCTAACACAACCGACTAAGTGGGGGAAACAGCTTGGGGAGGTTAGATATCAGTATGGACTTTAGGAGTAGGGTTAAGTAAGGTTAGGAACAAAATGTTTGTTCAGCTTTGCGGATTCGTGTTTCAGTATGGTAACTCCCAAGGTGCTAGGAATTGTGGCGATGGGTCAATAATGAACCTAAAACATAGCTGATAAGTGAAGTTAGGTTAGCAAAATGTTGGGGACGTTAAACATCAGGTTGCTACACTAGAAGTGAAGCTAGATAAGGTAATGCATTGGAAATTGCGTTTCAGATTTGGAAACCTTAGGGCATCTGTACAAACATGTTTTAGGAGTATCTTAAAAACCCTATTGCTGTGATAAGGGATTAAGAGCATTGCCAACCTACTTAGCTAAGGTAGGGATACATCTTAGGCAAATGAAAAATCCATCTTTGATAAACTCGATACATGATAGTGCCTATAGTACCTTAGAACGTTAGCTAAGGGAAGAACTTATTTAACGCATGAATCGACAATGTAAATATCCTAGGGGCTTATCAAGCCTAAGGTTAATACTTGGAAAGTTTCTAAGGGCTAGTATAAGCTTAACATTCAAGAAAATCACCTAGGGAACAACCCCGATAAAATGTGATAAACTAGGAGAAATGTCACAAGGGTCGTCACATGAAATTATAAACTGACCAATCGTTTTTAATTACCGTTAGGGCCGTAACGAACGCCAGCTGGGACTCCGTGTGTGTGTGAGACAACCCTTGCTTCTAAATCAGGTATGGACATGTGTGGTTCGTATGTTGCCGTGTTACACGGCTTGTGTGCTGTGTGCTCTGTGTGAAAAGACTTTAAGATCAAAGCATGAAATTGGATTGCTTGTTTATCATGTTGTGTGATTTCTATATCATTGTGTATATCATTGCGCGCACCCAGTAGTTTAGTCCCTTTCTAGTTTATGGATCTTGAGATGAACCACAACGAACTATGAAAACAAAGAAAACTCTATAAGGGGAACTCCTCTCTAAACCATTGAGGACGTACCATGACACCCACTATGGTGTCTATTCATTAATGATAATGAAGAGCAAGTCTCCTTGGTGAGACATGATGAACCACGTAAACAAAACAAAAGAACTATACAAAGAGAAAACTCCTCTCTAACTATAGAGGACCACTAATGACACCCACTATGGTGTCGAGACTATAATGAGAATGAAACGAGAAGTACCAAATGGTGGGACATGAGGATAACCCGGGAAGACGACATCTCGGGCCGCGCGGTATGGAATATTCGGGAGTTGGTATCTGCATCAGATCCTTCGCCCTTCTGTGTGGAGCACATCCTGGAGTCTAGAGGCGACTCCGCTTTCCCGGCGCATGACGCCGGGAATGGGGGAGTGACAACTTGGGGGAGCTTATCCTGGAGTCAAGAGGCGACTCCGCTTTCTCGGCGCATGACGCCGGGAATGGGGGACTAGCTATGGAGGAGACGTCCTCCAACGTGCGGGATAAAAGAATTCACAAGTAACCCTTGAAGAGACAAGGAATGATTAGCACCTACATAATAAAGTCTCGGGATCTAATCTATATCCCCTGACTCGGTGCAGAGAATAAAGGAAAACATGTGTAATGAGACCAAGCAAATAAGAAAAATTCACAAATGTGATCCTTTAGGAAACAAGGAATTAATAGCACCTACATTATAAAGTCTCGGGATCTAACCTACATCCCCCGGACTCGGTGCAAGAAAAGAAAGGAAAACATATGTAATGAGAACAAGAAAACAATGCGTAATCTCTTGAATGATCCCATAGTGAGGATCGACGGCATAATATACCTACGCACACGTTGTATCATGTACTTGATTGTTGTTGCTACATTAGCAGCTTTTGAGCTTGGTTGCTTATTGACATTGCGATGCTACTTGCAAGTTGTGCTTGGTTGCCTGCTGATATTGCTATGCTACCGATGAGTGTGTATGATATTATTGATGTACTGATGTGTGCTTTACTGCTTTAACATAGCATGTAAATTGACCTAATAATATTCGACCAAGTAGTCGTGTGGCCCGGTAACATGCGGGCTTCACACGTTCATACTCAGCGTAGTTTGCTGAGTCCTTTACACCCAATTTTTTTTCAGGTCTTGTGCCAGACGATAACGGAGAGTAGGCAAGGGTGACTATCATAGGGGTAGTCCATATGGCAAGACTTTAAGTAGTATGCTTTCTTATGCATGAGTTATGTTGTTTAAGTTGTTAACTAAACTGTAGATGCTCGGTACTTGAGTTGTACTTTATATTGTATTCGGATTTCGTTAAGTTGGACTTCCAGTCATACAGACCGTAATTGGAGTTGGTAATGAGGACTGTCAACCACGTGGGTGGTTGGCGTCTGTAGCACCCGAATAGAGTTCGAAACCGCTGCGTAGACGTCTCCCGCTAACTTAGGCGCGTCGTGTTAATTGTTGGTTGTGATTCGGGTGTTACACTAAAAAACGTTGAATTAAATTTTAGGATTTGTAGTGCAGGGTTTATGTTCCAATTTTAACAACCTTTGATTCACTTTTCTTAAACCTTTATTCACTTTAGTTAAACAATATTTGTTTATGAAATTCTATAGAAGAATTTTTTTACTTTTATAACACTAGATTCATTTTACTTAACATAAGATTCACTTTTGTAACACTATTGATTCATTTTAAGTAAACATAAGATTCACTTCTGTAACATATCACAATGTAAAACATAAAATTTTAAGTTTACCTAAATATATTCATGATGCATCTTGTTTTTAAGAGGACGAATTATGATGAACAATGGTATAATTTTTTTATTTTTGCACTTATAGTTTGTAAGTTATAACACTTTGAATTTTTACCTACTCACCCAATCAGGGAGTGACACACATACGACATTGCTTTCTGCTGCATGTTTTTTCCCTATTTTTTAAATAATACTACTACATCAATAACATCATGGCATGTGCAGTGCCACCTTCTAATATGGCGTTAGCGCCAGGTTCGAAATTGCCTTCAATCGTCGCTCTGCGTATAACATTCTTGGTAAACATTCTAAAATAACACTTTTTTACAAAATAAAACAACATATTAATGTACAGTTCAAACTAATTCTTAAAATAACATTTCAGGTCACTTATTCCTCGTACACATCAGCGTCTTCGTCAACACACGGAAGTGTAGACACCAAAGATTCTCACCTCATAAAGCAAATTCTGAAATAATAAGTAAAATAAGAGGATCGTTGCCTTTGTTTTTCAAAATGTACTAACATGCGTGCGTGCCAAAATGAAACCATCGTTTTATGACAAAATCTTAAATAATTTTGCAAAGCATTTCAAAAATACACAATTCTTCAAAATGAATTTCCAACGACAATCCAGTTTTAAGCCCATCACTTTTGTTTTATTTACTTATTTTACTTATTATTATTATTTATTATTATATTTTGATTTCTTATTTCTTTATCTATCTAGTTTTCTATAATTTTATGTTATCCCTTATTACTTAATCCTATCTATTACCATTTTATTGGATTCTAACATTTACTTTTTATTTTTATCATCATTATTTTCATTATTATTTATATCATCTTATGTGCATTTTCACCATTTTATTTCATACTAGTATATTTCGTTGTCACTAATTCGATTAAACTTCCTCTCATTTCATTTTATTTTGTTACTTGTTTATTCTATCTTATTTACTGCTACTTGTACATATCTAATTCAACTCCCATTTTATTGCATTCGTTTGTATTTTAATCACCATTTTATTAATGATATCATATTTTGTATGTACGTATTGTTATTAGTACGCTATGATTGTTATTATTAGTATTATTTTGTTTATGTAATCTCATTTTATTTGCTACTTGTATGTATCTAATTCAATTTTCATTTTATTGCATTTATTTATGTTTTCGTAATCGTCATATGAAACTATTCCATTATTTCATGTACTTCGTCCAGTCCGAATTAGAACTTTATTTTATTCCTTGCATTTATATACCTAAGTTTTGTCGTAGCTTAAACGATTAGAATATACATGGGAAGGTAGGAAAAAAATTCTGAAATAACACAAGGGGGCAAAAAATATACCCATATTAACCTCTGTCCCAAAGTAATTCCAGAAATAACACTCCCGGGAGAAATCGTCTCTTATTATCAAAGAAGAAATCGTCTCTTCAAGAGACGATTTCACCATTTCCCCGCGCCACGTTGGCGCTGAATCAGCAGGACGGTGGGCAAGGTGAAATCGTCTCTTGAAGAGACGATTTCACCCTTGTATGAATCGTCCGTCGTTTATTTTTACAACAGTTGAAATCGTCTCTTCAAGAGACGATTTCACCTGTTCACAGCACTTAGGCAATTTTCTAAGTGTTGGAACACCACAATTCAACAACACACCCACTTGGAACATCTTCAAAGGGCAGTAACACCATAAATTCAAAACAAACAACATCTACATATTATGAACTCTCACACATTCACGGTACCCAGAACAAATTCAAAACATTTGTAACATCACAGAAACATAAGAAATCAAAATGTGAACCAAATGTAATAGTTTATAAGATAGAATATATAAACACTAGTAATACAATCTCAAAATAAAGTTGTTTACAAAATGTAACAACCTACATCATCTATGTCTACGTCGTACATACGTCCTAGTCACTCTAGGTGCAGGATCCTCAACTGCTGATGCAAGAGTAGGATCAGGTCACGACCACTTAAATCCCCAACGTCATGACAATCTCGGGAATCTCTATCCCTAAGTGGTGCTCCAGGAGTAGATGTAGAGCTAAAGGTAGGTCTGAAGCCGGCGTCGTGATGTCGAATTCCATGCTCATCCCAGCACCGGAGGATGATGCCCCGGGAAAGCCTGAGCTGCTCCCAAAATATGCAAATCCAGTAGTGTCGACCTGCTGCGTAGGATTAACGATCTGAGATATGGTCATACTACTAGCGATGTCGAACGCCTCCTGATGATCTACTGCTTCAGGAGCTTAACCACGTGCAGGTCCTCTTCCTCTACCTCGACCACGAGGACGACGACCACACCCTTCTCTCCTACCCTGATCCGCAGCGGCATCAGAATCTTCCTCGTCTGGGGCAGCTACTGGGACATGTTGTGGCCGTGGAAGGACGTAGTACGTGTTGTTGTACTCGTCTCTCATCAACCGTAGACTAGTGAGAGCTTCATCGACGTGTATTGACTCTAGCATGCTGATGACCTCATTTGTGGTCTCCCCCTAGACCACAAACAATTCAACATATGAATATAACAAAATAATATGTCATAAGACTAAAATAAAACAAGTAAAATCATATTTACTCACCATATATCCCAACAGAGCTCCTGTACGGCCAATGTATCTTCTCGTGTTGCGACTGTACCACTCTTCATACGCAGGACCAGGATCATCCAACTGTAGATCGACCACTCTCTCAGCACGCAGGTTCCACAGGGCAATGTACTCTGAATGGTGAGTTGCCCAGTTCCAGTCGGTGCGGCCTCTCAAGTCAATGCTGTGCAGATCAACCCGTGCATCATCCCCGTCTGTCCTAGGATCATCCGGTGGAAACTGCCTTCCGCCAAACTGTCGCATCACACGATCCAGGAGATGCCACTCCACTATATGAAAGCATATAAGTGGCACCCGAGCTCGTGCAATGTGAAGACCAACCAAGCAATACCGAGGAAGAGACTGTAACACCTCATCCGTGTAGGGCTGCCAGACAATCTGAAATAATAGATAATAAAAGTTAAAGAGAAAATGTTCGTGTAAAGAAACCAATGCAACATACGAAAAAACAACACTTACCTGATGCAGTGTCTGCCTGTCAAATGCCTCTCTATAGTGAGTGAGCACATGTGTGGAGTGTCCGTCACATCGAACTCGACATGCCAGCGATGTGCAAGCGGAAGTAAAGGAAGTGGGCCAGCATGATGGGCATGTCGACGGATGGGAGCTATATAAGGAAATCTCTCCCATGCCCAAATCTGTAGGACGACCAGCGCCCCAGCGATACCACTGTCCCCAGCATCACACGCTAGACACAGCTGACGGTACAACCATGCCAGACATGCAGAACCCCAGCTGTACTGTCCGGCCTAGTCGAAGTGCTCTAAAAGTGGCAAGAACATCAGATGGACCTGGTTCCCCAACCGATCAACAAAAACGGTCCCACCCAGTAGCATCAGTATGTAAGCACGGGTGTGCCTCATGATCGTCACCTCATCTGCATGCTCAGGTAACTGTCCAAAAGTAGAACCCAGCCAACTGAGCTTGATCCTACTATGACGTCCTAGATCGGCCGCCTAGTGCCAAGGAGGTCATCGCACAACGCTCCCCAATCTCTGTGTGTGGTACCCGTGACTAGTAGTCCATCTATAGGTAGGCCGGTAAGCATAGCAACATCCTCCAATGTGACAGTGGTCTCTCCTGTCGGCATGTGAAAAGTATGAGTCTCTCGACGCCATCTCTCTACAAGTGTAGTGATCAGATGCCAGTCCAAGGAGATGAACTCCAGACTAGCCATCCCAATGAATCCAGAAGCCTCTAAATATGGGTGTATCCTCTCATCGTAACGTACATGCCCGTCACATCGTAAACTAGCCTCGAAACGGCGACAGTGTAGCACCTGATACTCGTTCCCATCCCACACCGATCTAGACCTATGACTACGCTGATGTCGAAGTATGGAACCACGGGGTGGACCGGGATCCATGTGTAACTGAATATTAAATAACAGAGATTCAACCATATCAAAAGCTTGTATCTTAGAAAAAAATATGCAATTTTTTAAAACATAAGAAATATTACATTAATAGTCTACGAACAACACAAACCAAAGTTGATGTCTGACAAACAAATTCAAGTACAAACATAATCGACTAGTACAACACAACAAACACCTCTCCTCTAGCCACAGCTGCCGATGCTTGACCCCTTCGTGTGTCGAAGTACTTCACACAGTTATAAAATGTCTTCTCAACCAGAGCAACAATAGGCAAGTTTCTAGCACCGAGCAAAACTGTATTGTAACTCTCACTCAAATTCGTAGTCATCATGCCGAATCGGTGCCCACCATCATGTGCGAATGTCCACTTCTCCTTCGGTATAGTGTCAAAGAAATCAGGGGCAGTGGCAAACACAATACCTCCAGTGCACATTAGGGGGTTTCCACACCCCGTTTGATCGCTCTACAGCTGCAATATACTAGCATGACAGATCACGGAAATCAAGCACATCGGAGCACTATCCTCGCGGGCCGATATAACGTGGACCCTAAGACAAGTGAGAAACCATGACCACGATGCATATGACTCCTCATCAACAAACGCAAATGCAAGTGCCACTATGTGTTTTGTCCGCGTCACTTTCACATGCAATGAGGAGTTTATGCTTGTACTTTCCGTACAAGAAAGTACCGTCAATACATATCACGGGTCTGCAATGTCTGAATGCATCAATGCATGGCCCGAACGCCCATAAAACCCTCTTGAATATACCGTACCCGGGATCAGTGGTGTGCCAATCAATTTCAACCTTCGTTCCATGGTTTGTATGCTGAATTGCCCGTAACAAGTGTGGTAGTGTGTTGTAAGAATCATCCAATAACCATACACCATCTCAATAGCTCTCACCTTTGCCACCCAAACATCTTCCTCTTGACAGAATGCTGGAACAGATCAGCTATCACTATCTGAAGGTCACCATCTCTGATGTAAAGATTCTCTTTCACATACTTGGTGAATATGCATGCCATGAATCTCAAGTCAAGATGTGGATGCTCTTGACTCAAGATCAAGTTCAGACAAGTGTGCGAGCCTTCAACAATGGTGATCATAAAGAAACTAGGGTGCTTCTTCGTTACTGCACCACACAATCTCCATCCACACTCATTTTCGGATGAGCAGTAGATGTCCCACAACTTTGTGGTTGACCGGTTCACCACAACGATTGATGAGGAATAATGTGGTGCCTCTTCACAGCATGTATCAGCGCCTCTTGGCTCCGGAACAACATACCCTTCTTGAACTCATCGCTATAGCTCCAATCTCCCAGTTCCAGTTCTTGTTCCTCCTCCCACCTCATAATACCACTACCACCACCGGCGTTGTAGAACGGGTATGGATGGAAAAGAGAAGCATCGCCATCCTCGATGGTGGTAGTGACCACAGCAGTAGCCACATCAGTCGGTGTGGCATCATCGGCACCATCATTGTCATCCCCAACATCGTCGAATAAAACCTCCAAGCCCTTCCATCTCCATCTCATCCTCTTCGAAGTCTTCCTGCAAGTCACCGTCATCGTCAAAGTGTCCAAAATCATCACCAACGTCATGTTGGAGATGATCTTCAACTGGTGTTGGGTATGAGGAATGGGTTTTTGTGTTTGTTTGTGGTTTGTGTTGTGTTTGTGTTTGTGTGTTGTGTTTGTGTTGTGTTTTTGTTTGTGTTTTGTGTTTTGTTTGTGTTTGTGTTTGTGTTTGTGTTTGTGTTTGTGTTTGTGTTTGTTTTTGTGTTTGTTGTTTGTGTTTGTGTTTGTTTTTTGTGTTTGTGTTTTGTGTTTGTGTGTTTGTGTTGTGTTTGTGTTTGTGTTTGTGTTTGTGTTTGTGTTTGTGTTTGTGTTGTGTTTGTTTTGTGTTTGTTTTTGTGTTGTGTTTTGTGTTTGTGTTTTTGTGTTTGTGTTTGTGTTTGTGTTTGTGTTTGTGTGGTTGTGTTTGTGTTTGTGTTGTGTTTGGTTTTGTGTTTGTGTTTGTGTTTGTGTTTGTGTTTGTGTTTGGTTTGTGTTTGTGTTTGTGTTTGTGTTTGTGTTTGTGTTTGTAAAGAGATTTGATATTGAGGAGCAGCATTGAGGAGATGAGAAGTGTTTATGATGATTTGTGTTTGGTGTGGTGAATATGAAGAAGGCAGAGGGGTTTGGTTTTCGGGTGGTGTGAAGCTTGGAGGGCCTTGGTGTTGATAGGATGAGGAGGTGAGAAGTGTTTGTCTGTGTATGTTTCGTTGGTAACTATTAGGGCACGTTCGGGTGCAGCATATATGCGCATTTTTCGACAGCAAAAATACAGCATATGCTGTTTTGGACTTCTTTATTTGTTTTTGCTGTTCACCTGAAACAGCATAAATGTTAGCATAAATGCCCGCAGCAAATGCTACTTTTTCGTTTTCGTGCTTTCACTTCCGTTTCTTTACTCACTTCATAATGCAATTACTGTGACTATTGATTTAATAAAAAGAAATTTTTTACAAGTTACTTTATTTATTACAAATTACATAATGCTTTAAATAATTTATAAAAATAGTACTACATCTTTAGCCAAATTTACAAAAAATCACACATTTATAATACAAATCTATAATATATTATTGTAATACCACATAGATTAATAAAATTAAAAACGAATAAATATACACACTTGTTGATATATAAATTAAAATATTAAAATAGTATATAGAAATATGAATATAAATTTATTAACATACAAAGTTACAAAAATATAATGTATTATTAAAAGTTATAATTTCACTAAATAAATTCACATAACATTATCAGAACATTTGAAACGCTTTTTCTCTTTTTTACGCTTTTATATTCGTAAGAATAAAATTTAGATAATAAAAATATATTGTTTAGGAGTTACAAGTTTTGCTTAAATACTAGAAATAACATTTTTATTGTTTGTGAAGTTTTTTTATTTATTTTTACTAAAAAATAAAATAAGTTACGTATGTAATATATTAAATTATAATTGTAATACGAAAACGGTAAACGCACTACATATACTAACTTAACCAAACATGCTGCATATATGCTGCACTGCCAAACAATAGTTTTCAAAACAACTGCATTTATGCCAGCACATTCCTGCCAGCAAATATGCTGCATTTATGCCAGTGCATTCCTGCTGCCAAATATGCTGCATTTATGCTGCCAAAACAGCCATGTCGAACATAGCCTTAAACTTGTTGTAGACTTTTTAGTCTATGAACATGGTATGGATTGAAAGCCTAAATCTATGTTGCTAACCCAGTCATATGTACACAAATGATCAATGTGGAGCATTTTATTTTTCTGTTCGAACAGATAATGAGAATCATCTATCTCATTCCTCTATTTCTTTTGTTTGGTGTCTCCATGATGGCCTTCTTTTGATGATTGTCAGTATATGTTACCATTTTGTTCTGTTGAAGGATGTGCCTCACCACTGTCAACAAAATGAAATGACAGTTATGGCCCTTGATTTTGGAGTTTTTGTGCCCGCTCTAGTGATTTATGTTGCTAGTAATGTGTTGGAACAGAATCAGTAATAATTATTGTGGCACTGCTCCTAGAATTTTTTTTCCTCCTCATGTCCTCCACCACCGATTGAAACTAACCTGGGAAAAGTTGTTCTCTGGGTCTGAAGCACTCTACTATGTTTAGACTCACTTCTCCTCTAGTAATTTCCTATTCTTTTTGACTTTTTATTCTGTTTGGACATTTCCCATGATGAATAACCCATCTCTTATCTTTTTGTTTGATGTTTCTGTTACCTTGCAGAAAGAAAACTCCATTTTGCTCTTCTTGCGGTATCTAGTTCTAATCCAAATTTAATGATAACTGTATTACTCAGCGAATCTTAATCCATGAATTGTATGCATCTGTGATTGTATAATGTATTCACTGGTTTCTAGTGATAGTTTTACTGTGTGTACTTATATACATTTTTTGGCGCCTTGATTCATCTGCAAGTCTGATTCATTCTTGGCAGTTTAGCACTATCCCCTCCTTTAGTTAGTTAGGCTGGTCATCACAAGCTTAAAAGAAAAGGCTGGTTTAATCAGGATTTGTTAGTCTATTTAAACACTGATAATACCATGAGTTCAGCTTAGAGTCCAGTCCTAGTGTAGTCAAGTCATGGAAGGGCAAAAGATTAAGAAAGAAAAGGTAGACTAGCAAATGAGTTGGAACTCCCACAACAAGATGATTAAGTTAACGACAGTTTTTTGTGTCTCGTCTTCTGTTTCACTTCCTTTATTAAGATCAAATAGAGAAAGAAAAAAAAGGCTTGAACTATAATATCACTTTTTCTCTGGTGATCCTACTCGTTTGCTGTCATCATAGGTTTCTTTTGCATTAAAGGTTTGTTTGATATCTGCTAGCATAATGTGGACCTATTGGTTTAACCGGTTTAGTTTGATTGAGTTGTCATCCTTGGTCACAAAAGAGGTATTGAAATTAAAGAGAAGCAAAAAATAAAATAAAAATGAATTAACAACTTAGCCTAGACCTGTTTAATTGTTGACATCAGTCATTTTTGGGTTTTAATCCTGTTTCCCCTTTTTTCATTTAGGTTAGAATATTTAAAACAGATGTGAACCTGTAGTTTGGTTAGCAGTTTTTATCAATTTTACTTGTTCTCTATGATTTTCTGCTCTCTTGTCTTGTTCCTTCATCGTACATGTATTGTGTGCCTCTGTTTTTTCATTGCAATCTGTTTTTTTATAATTATTTCATTGCCTTGTTATTAAGAAAAAACACCAAGTTACAAGCCTATAGGTGATGTCCACTACCTCTGCCTCCTTTTTGCCTTGTTAAAACCTTACTGGGTAAAACCCATTGGAAAAATCCCAACAAGGAAAGAGAGTACAGTCAGGATTTGGATCTCTCAGTCACCTTTTGTTACGAAACATTTCAATCAGTACATGAGAACAACTAGTTACTGCAGTAAATCAGTTAAGTTGCTACTCGCAATGAATAATTCTGCCCTTATTGGTAATTCCCTCCACCATGACTTTGTCCATCCCCAAACGTCATACTTCACCTTTCTCACGATCCCCTCAGGCTTTAGTTTATCCCTTCGAATATCCTTTCATTTCGTGCCTTCCATAGATTCAAACACCATAAAAAAGGTTGTCATCCATACCTTCTTTCTCTTCTTACCTCTCATACCCAATGCCCATCTCTCCATGATTTCTACAATTGACCCATCAAAAGAACAATATGTGACATGCTGATTCCATATCTCCCTCGTGATCCTACACAAGAGTAGTATGTGATATGCTGATTCCATTACTCTGCTGCATAGAGGGCACAAACTGC
Organism: Limonium bicolor; assembly: GCA_023374045.1. NCBI lineage: Eukaryota > Viridiplantae > Streptophyta > Magnoliopsida > Caryophyllales > Plumbaginaceae > Limonium > Limonium bicolor. Next base: position 293,194,361 of record CM041779.1, read on the forward strand.
TTCCTAAGGGTATTATATCCTTTTTGAATAGATATCTCTTGTGCACAAACCATCTTGAACTAAGAACCAGATTGTAGTCTCTACTCTAGGCGTCGCAAATCCACTCCATACTATCTTAAATAGCTGAGGTGATACAAGAGCATGTAGATTTGATCTAGTAATAATGTCTTGCAATACTCCTTTGACTGAATACTTCCCATGATCTCTTCCACTCCAAATTACCATGTCCTCGCCGTGTTTCAGAGCCACCTAGATAATTTCCTCATTTAGGTCATTCAAGAGGTCAATCTCATATTCAAACCGCCCCTCCTTCTGTAATACCCCAACCCGAATCCAATAAACTGAACGGCGATCACTCCAAATAAAATACAACGCAGCGGATAATAAATACAACAAGAACCGGGCGGTATTACAATGCCGTTGGCCACCCTTGTGACCAACAAGGCTAAGTCCAAATACATTCCTCAAATGTCACGGTCTGGAATACAGATACAACCCGAGATACTAGGAATCAAACTCAAAAGTATAATACTGAAATAAAACAATTAACTAATAGTAGACTCCCAAAGCTTGGTCTACCCCACCTACACTCAGTGTGGTGATCTCCTCAACTTCAGGTACCTGAAAAATGGGGGTGCCCCAAAGGGGCTCAGCAAACAATGCTGGTATGGAAAACGTGCAGCCCATCGTCTACCGGGCCACACCAACTACTTTGTCGAACACATGCAGTTCATTTTTATAAAGCTGTAAACAAGCATAGTCTGATAATAACAAGTATCCATACAAGGACAATAATGTCACATAGAACAAGACACTGAAGGTCGAGTTAGCTGAACTGAAATTCTTTACTGATAGTCGGTCCACACAATGGGACTGACCGTTATAACTGAAAATCTGAAATAGTGAGGTATAGTGACCTCGTTATAAAGAAAGGTTGGGTATAAAAACCCCAGGAGATAACGTAGTTAAACCCTGAACTGAATGGCGTGGGAAATAAGAACCCACTAGAGGAATAAAGTCTTCCTCGAACTGAAGGGCATTTGAATCCCGGAAGAATAAAGTCTTCCTCCCAACTGAATGTTCCGTCGCGACGTAGATAGGAGACGACCTGAGACAGGTACAGCTCCTGTAGCATGCATGGCCAGATCCAACTGGGCTCCTCATTCTCGTAGTATAGAGTTGTTAAGTGTCATATAAAGACGTTAAACAAGAACACAATGTGTATTGTCAATTATCATGTTTAGGATAATGACGTTTGTTATAAACTGAAGTTAGTGAGAGACTTGAGTACCAGTCCTCGGTATACTGGAACGCAGGTATTTAATCCACTGGTATAGTAGTGTTTGTATGCGTGGGGCATACACGTTGTAGTCAGTAACAATCACGCACATAAAATAATACCACAGTGTGCAAGAGTAAAACAACAGTTTACATTAATTATCTTGGTCGTTATTTCAAACAACAGATAGCACACAAGCCGGTGTAATCCGGTAGAAAACAGGTTGCAAGAATCCCATACCGTTCACCGTAGACTGTACTTGTAAATTCCCGGTCAACGTCTGGTCAAACAAAGTCCTAGAATAGGATTAACTGAGAGGGTTAATTTATGTTACCCTTATATAATGATCCTATTGGATCTTTCAACAAATCTCTTATTTGTTATTTCATTTGAGGTTTATTTCTTTTAATTACCTCATGATTTAATGTATAACTTATTTGTTATTCCTTTTTGATTTATTTATAAATCCTTTAATGTACATATACGTATTCATATATTCATGTACTATATTTGTTGTTTATTTTAATTGTCTAAGTGACATAACAACTTATAATTTTATTAACTATATTTAAATGTCTTACAATGACATAATATTCTTATAATCTCCTTATTCTCCTTTTAGTCATAAACAATACTTATTGTTTCTTTTTAACTTCCTTATAACTGCATAAGCCATAGTTCTAATTCCATAATTCCTTTAATTAAAATTCTTTCTTTCTTCCTCAAAATATCCATATAGGACCTATATTTATTTAAATCTAAATTATTACCCTTATATTTCGGTTATTATAAATCAACCACATTAATTCATAAACTTTATATTTAAATTCTAATCTCATTATATTATAGAGTTTTAACTTCTTATTTAGCTAAATTACATAGTCACACTAATATTTTGGTATATAGCTTTTAAGTACTATAACTTTCAAAAATAACAACTTAGCCCCTTAAATTCTCGGCAATGATTTTATTCCCCATAATTACAATTTAACCACAAAACCTTATAAACTTTGCATAATGCCTTATAAACTTATAGTTTTAATTTTAATTCTCCATAATGCCGAATATATATATAAATTCTTAAATTACCAAACTAACCCCAAATAATTCGGCTTAGGTCTTGAACTCTCCATTAATTACATTTTCACCCCAAACTTTATAATAACTTCTTAATGACTTATAAACTAAAGTCTAAATATTTAATTCTTCAAAATTTCGAAAGTGAGCCTAATAAATCTCTTAATTATGAATTCGCCCATTAATAAGTTCTAAACTTTCATAACAACTTTTATAAATTACATAATAGCCCAAAACTTTATAAAGTGTTATCTTAACACTTGTTTAATTTATCTAAAATTCATAAACTTAATTCCTAACCTTATATTATATTATAATAATACCAAACAGCCACTTAACTCTCGGTTTTTATAATAAACCCACTAAATTTTGTAAAAATTACATTTAAGCCACTTAACTTAATTAATTAGCCATTTAAGCACTAATGAAATATTTTTAGCTCACCAAACTTTGTGATATAAGTTTATATACCTAAGTAGGTCATTAATACTTATTTATCAATTAAAGCATTCGGCCATATTTATTTGGTGACCATATAGTATATAAAAGTGGATTATATGTCATAATAATTATACATAAATTCATAGGAGTTATATAACTCATGTAAAAATTATTGTAATGTCTTATATAAATTCTTAGCTCAAAAATAAGCATTTTTGCCCTTGGTAATTCGGCTTGAATTAATATGTAACATAACTAAATTTTGTGACACAAAAATGTGTCTTAAGGTAAATATTTTCTATATAAGTTATAGGTTTTATTTTTGGCATATAATACCACATGGTTTCGGTTTTAATAAACCTAGGAGGTGTACTTAATTTTTGTATAATTTTTAGAAGCTTAACAAAACTTATATCATAAGGATTTACTTAGAAACTTACTTCTTAACAAAGGTGGTTAAGTGCTTGAACTCTTCTTGAATCTCCAAGCTTTCTCCAAGGTAATATAGATGCTCCACTTTGGTTATATGCAAGTGGTGAAGGAGTTTTAGGAGTTAGATCTTGAATAAAGATCTTAAGTAGATTTGTAAGTATTTTTACAAGAGTTTACCTTAGACTTTTCTCCTTATGAATTCGGCACTCCTAAGGTAGATGAAGAACAAGGTTTCCTTCATGAAAATGAAGAAGGAAAGAACTTAGAAGAAGTAGAACTTGGTTACACATAAAAATGTGTTTTAAGGATTTTCAAGCATTAAAACTACCTTAAGAAACCTTGAGATGCTCCTTGGTTTAATGTTGGTTTGGACAATCTCCTTGGAGAACTAAGTGAAGCCGAACACACCTTGTTATGCTAGGAAGAGTTTTGCTTCAAGACTTGCCAAGAAATGCTAGGAAATTACCTTAAATATGAAGATAGAAGTTAAAACTCCATTAATGGACTTAAGAGCTTCAAAGGAGAAGATGAAGCTAGAAGAGAGAGGAGAGAGCTTACCAAATTCGTAGGTGTGGAGTGCAAGAGGGGAAATGACACTAAACTTACGTATAAGGTAAGAGAGTGCCTTAGAATTTGATTTTTGTTTTGTTAATTTTTAATGTCAAATGACTATACTTTTCCTTAGTTTATTACATGGTTTATTGGCTCAATAAATGCCCATGTTCTCTGCATAATTTCGGACATGTGGTGTGTGACAAGGCAAGAGTTGGAAAGAAGATGATTGTGAGCTAGAAGACAAGGTAATTAGGTAAGTTATTCTTTTGATTTTTCTAAGTTAGGCTTGTTTCTTCCTCCCTTGTAGAGTCACGAATTCAAGGGTCAAATGGGGGGTGTCTTAATTGACATTGAAGAGCCAAGGACAAGCATGTTAGGTCACATGGAAAAGAAAGGAATCTAGAAAAGTGAATTCTAGATCCACTTTTTACTTTTTCTCATTTGTTTTTGTTCTAGCTCACATGGCCTTATTCCATGGCCTAATTTCGACAGCTTGCTGGTCAAATGAGACCTACATACTTAGACATTAAGTAATATACACATGGGAAGGTGAGTCACCATGTTCTATGCTTTTTATAAACTTTTAATGCAATTTTTATACTAGTTTTTGCTCTCAAAATCGGCCCCTATAGAGAGTATTGTTGACTAGTCACACCAACTGATTTAGAAGGTCATTTTAACCCTTTTTAATATTACCAATTCGTGGTATGTCAAAAACTACAAGGCAATTGCGTAAAACGCGTTTTCGTGACACCGAAGGTGTGTTTTTGTGCTCTAAGGAAATTTTGGGAAACAAATTGTTTTTATGAGTTCCAAGTGTTTGTAAACACTTATTATAGTAATTAAACATATATTAAGATGTTACATTGAGTTATATGGGGTTATATCAACCCGTGACATAATTTACGGCCATCGGGACACTCCCGGGCCAAAAAGGAGCGCTAAGAAATCCTCCTTTGGTTTTTGCTGAATTTTGAGAAACCACTTCGTGGGTTCTCTTTAGAATGATAAATAATGATGTTAGGAACTCTAGGAATTAATTTTATAGGAGTTCGTGCCACCTCGGCACTCCTCCGGACTTTTCGTGCTTTAAGGAGCGGGCGTGAGCACTCCCGAGCGTTTTGCGTTTTTGACTGAATTTAGCTTAGGGAATATATTTGTATGTTCATATAATAATTGTATGACCATTTAGTTTGAATATTAGAGGGTCATACAAGGTCATGTTTGACCATATGCTTCTAAGGCGTTTTAGCGTTAGCGTTTATGGTGAAACGACTGTTTTACGTAACGTTCTCATGCATGGGTTTGCATGCGTACGTGAAATGATTTATAATAGGATTATTTTCCATTAAATAATGGTTTAATAATATTATTTAGATTTGGGGTATTTCAATCTACCCCCTTAAAAAAGGACTTCGCCCCGAAGTCTCATATTTAAAGTATAAGGTTGTGGGGGAATCAAGTTCCACTAAGTATCCACAACTCAATCTAATTTTTAGGGATCAAGTCCCAAGTTCTATATCCCTAAGTTCATAGTGTATATCAAGTACAACAGAAATACTTGGAATGTCATACATATACTGCAGTGGTGAAAGCAAGGGTAGTGAACACAATCACTTTTCATTTCAAATGGTGCAACGTAGTGCATATAATATTTCCATTGTAGTGTAATGAAGTACACACAATCAAGTAGAAGTACAAGGTACATTCGAACACAGTGTTACACAAGAACACATACAAGACAAGGTGTCACTGAAATGCACAAAAGTGCAACACAACTGAAATGCACAAAAGTGCAACAACTGAAATGCACAAAAGTGCAACAACTGAAATGCACAAAGGTGCAACAACTGAAATGCACAAAAGTGCAACAACTGAAATGCACAAAAGTGCAACAACTGAAATGCACAAAAGAAACAACTGAAAAGCAACAACACTAAAACTCAAAATGAAAAAAGGCTTACCCCCCAAAAAGGAAGGGGTACGCCCGTACCCTAGACTAAAGTGCCTAGTCGTGTAAATAATGAGGGAAACTTCGCTCGCATATCAGCTTCGAGTTCCCATGTGGCCTCTTCCACATCGTGGTTCGACCAAAGAACCTTCACGAGGCTCACAGACTTGTTTCGAGTCTCTCGTGTCTTTCTATCTAAGATTCTTTGCGGTGTTTCCACATACCGCATTGTTGGTTCTAAAGAGAGTGTCTCTGGTTGTAGAACATGAGAAGGATGAGGCATGTATTTCTTAAGCTGAGACACGTGAAAAACATTGTGTACTTTGCCCAACTCGGCTGGCAAATCAAGTCGATATGCCACTAGGCCCACCCGCTCTATGATAGCGTAGGGTCCTACAAATTTCGGGCTTAGCTTGCCCTTCTGACCAAATCTGAATACACCCTTCATGGGTGAAACTCGTAGAAATACCTGGTCGCCAACTGCGAACTCAAGGTCTCGTCGCCTCTCATCAGCATATGATTTCTGTCTGTCCTGTGCTGCTTTCATATTGTTTCTGATCTGCTGAACTTCTGCCTGGACTTGCTCCAAGTACTCAGGCCCAATGATGACGGTCTCACTAGACGTCCCAGCACAAAGGTGTGCGGCATGGTCTGCCATATAAAGCCTGAAAAGGTGACATCTGTATAGAGGCGTGATAGCTGTTATTGTAAGCAAACTCGATGAGATGTAATCTATCTATCCAGCTGCCCTGAAATCCAAGGCACATGCTCGTAGCATGTCCTCTAAGGTCTGAATAGTCCTCTCTGACTGACCATCTGTCTGAGGATGAAATGCTGTGCTAAGCTTCAATTCAGTGCCAAGTGCCTCGCGAGTAGCTCGCCAATATCGTGAGAGAAATCTAGTATCTCGATCTGAAACAATAGTCTTAGGAACTCCATGATGTCTGATAATCTCTTCTCAAATAGCTCTGCTAACTTGGCACTTTCCAAGTGTCTTCATCGGAATAAACCTAGCAACCTTAGTCAGTCGATCAACAACAACCCAAATCATATTTAATCCTCCTCTCGTAGGTGGTAGTCCCACCACGAAGTCCATAGAAATGTCATAAAACTTCCACTCTGGAACTGGCATAGACTGTACCATACCTCCTGGTCGTCTATGTTCGAATTTCACTTTCTGACAAGTGAGACATCGAATCACATACTCTGTCACGTCGCCCTTCATACCACTCCACCAGAAATACCTCTTTAGATCTTTGTACATCTTAGAAGCTCCTGGATGGACAGATGTGGTAGAAGTGTGGGACTCTCGAAGAATATGCTCCTTAATATCTGTGCTGTCTCTGGGAATACACAATCTCCCTTCAATCTGATGAGTCCATCATCATGTGACTGGAACTCATACTTCCACCCTCAAATGTACCGTCAGACAACTTCTGACTGATCTCCATCATTCGCTGATCACTCTGCTGTGCTCTACGTATGTCGTCATAAGACTCGAGCTAGCCACAATGGCATTAAGAGAATATGCTCGTCGACTCAATGCGTCTGCTACAACATTAGCTTTCCCTTCCTTGTACTGCAAATCAATGTCATAATCCTTAAGAAATTCAACCCATCTCCTTTGTCTCATGTTTAACTCCTTCTGGGTGAATACATATTTCAAACTCTTATGATCCGAATATACGGTCATCTGGACACCATACAGGTAGTGGCGCCAGATCTTCAAGGCAAAAACAATAGCTCCAAGCTCCAAGTCATGTGTGGGATAGTTTTCCTCATGTTTCTTCAACTGTCGGGAAGCGTAGGCGACTACCTTCCCATTCTGCATGAGTACACACCCTAGTCCTTCCTGATGCATCACAATAAACTTCATAACCCTCTGTGCCTTCAGGTATAGTCAAAACTGGTGCTGATGTCAAAGCATTCTTCAGAAGCTCGAATGAGGTCTCACATTCAGTAGTCCATGTGAAAGGTGCATCCTTCTTCATTAAGCTGGTCATAGGTTTGGCTATTTTGGAGAAGTCTCTGACAAACCTTCTGTAGTATCCTGCTAAACCAAGGAAACTCCTGATGTCAGTCACTGTCTTTGGCCTAGGCCAAGTGCGAACTGCTTCTATCTTTGCTGGATCCACTGCGATCCCAGCATCTGAGATAACATGTCCTAGAAAGGAAACTCTGTCCAACCAAAACTCACATTTGGAGAACTTAGCATAAAGCTGGTTCTCCCTTAAGATCTGAAGTGTATGTCGAAGGTGACTCTCATGCTCTTCTTAGACTTTGAGTAGATTAGGATGTCATCGATGAATACAACCACGGTCTTATCCAACTGCTCTCTGAATAATCTGTTCATCAAATCCATGAAGACTGCAGGTGCATTTGACAAGCCAAAAGGCATAACTGTAAACTCATAGTGGCCATACCGTGTTCTGAATGCTGTCTTTTCTATGTCTTGCTCCCTGATGGGTATCTGATGGTAGCCTGATCTCAAATCGATCTTCGAAAACACCTTTGCTCCTCTCAACTGATCAAATAAATCATCAATCCGTGGTAGTGGATATTTATTCTTCACCGATACTGCATTAAGATCCTCTCTGTAATCAATACATAAACGAAGGCTTCCATCCTTCTTCTTCACAAAAAGCACTGGTGCTCCCCAAGGAGATACGCTAGGTCGTATGTATCCCTTGTCTAATAAATCTTTCAGCTGCTCTTCAACTCAGCCATCTCTGGGTGCCATACGGTACGGTGCCTTAGCTATGGGACGGTACCTGGTAGTAATTCGATGGAGAACTCTACCTCTCTGGATGGCGGTAAGCCTGGAAGTTCCTTTGGAAAAATATCTGGAAAATCCGACACCACTGGCATAGCTGGATCAAAATCAGGGTCATGCTCTACATCCTGAACATAACATAGGTATACCTCCTTCTGCTTCCTGACGTGCTTGTACATGGACATAGCAGATATAACTTTTATCGATGGTGCCCTAGGGCTCTGACGGTAAGATACTGTCACTCCTGATGGGCTCTTAAGCAACAGTCTGCGCTCTGCACAAAGAATGCGGCCTCTGTGCCGCCCCAGCCAGTCCATCCCGGCTATAACGTCGAATCCTAGACCTCTGAACTCAATAAGGTCAATAGGAAAATCCTCCTCCTTAATACTGATAGTGGCTCCTCTATAAAGACGAGTGCAACTGATCTTCTCCTTAGACGGGAGTGCCACCTTAAAATCAGGTAACTCTACAGCGTCTAGCCCCAACTTCCCCGCAAGCGTAGGCGAAACGAAACGAAAGTATGTGAGGCTCCGGAGTCGAACAGTACTAATGCATCCACTCCATTAACCGGAAAGGTACCAGTGAGAATCGAGCCGCCCTTGCTGGCCTCCTCCTCAGTAAGTATACTTAAGGCACCTTCCGTCTCCTTAGCACAACCTAATAACAGAATCTGAGTAAGTACTTTGATACATGATGGGGTCTAAAGACATTCACTTTCACAACAATAATGCTTCATTGATGAGATGATCTCCTTTCTGAAGTCCAAAACAATTACAACACTAGTACTTTCTAAAGGTTAAACTTAATCTTCCTGGTCTCATGTGAGTGGTGTTTATCACTGTCGAAGGTGCTGTGTTTAGCTTAATCCTTTTAATTCCATGGTATAGCAACCTTGACTTTCCACCCATTATCAAAAACATCTCCTGAACTCAATATTATTTTCTTTGCAAGGTCCACACGCTTCTGCTCGCCATAAAGGAACTCTGCGTCATCTCCAATTGACAAAGATAATACTGGTATTCCCTGTTCAAGGGACCCTTTTGTTTCATCATTGTCCTGGTGTAGTCCTAAACGGCCTCCTTCTTCATAGAAGTTGATGATGCATAGATCAGCCCTTAGATTGGGAACTGGATCTTCTTCTAGCTGTTGAGCTGTATTAACTGCTTGTTCCACAATTGGTAAAAATTCTTCTGGGATTTTGGTACTTGTGCTCCATCTCCATTTCTTGTATCTTGGTAGGTTTTTGTGTAAGGATTCCAATCCTTTCCTAAGCACATCATTTTCAGCTTCATTTTTGATCCTCCTGGAAATTCTGGAGTGTAGAACCCTCCTGGTCCTGCTCCCAATTCTTGACACTTTCTGATGATTGCAATTTGTGTCTCCGGTGTTAGGTATCCTTTGAGTAGTATCAATCCTGGTTGGATAACCTTACATTGTTCGTTCCCTGGTTCTTGTATTTGATAATGTTTTCTTCCAGGGAGGGCGGTGAGGGGATAGGAAAGCATATCTTATAGCTTCCTACGTGGTTTAAATTTTACTAGTGAGTCTTACTAATTCTTTCCTACTCAATTAGACAATCAAGGCATGCAAGCACTCATTCACATCATCCATTGCTCGATAATAGGTTCACACGGTTTAGAAATACCTGGGTTAGTAGAAGGACCAGCCTCATCTGAGCGGTCCATGACATGCAGGGCGGGTCCCGATGCTGGGCCTTTGCCCTTGTACCCCTGAGTTGGTTTGTTGGTGGAGGGCGAGTATCGCTAGCTCCATTCTTTTGGCCTGTGTTTGGCTTTGCTCCCGGACGGTAGTTCCTGCTCTCCGGGTTTCGGATACACTCGAAGGCACGATGCCCGAGTATCTGACAGTAGCGGCACATGACTTTCTCCCCTGGCAGTCCACGCCGGGGTGATCCTTCCCGCACTGTTTACAGTTGAAACGGCGGATACTTCTGGCCCGTGTTTGAGCCAGATCCAGAACCTAATACAATCAAGGTCAATTATTCATTCTAACGGTGCTGAAGTAATCACAAAAGTCTCAAAATTTAACTGTTTATTAGAGTGCCTACCCTTAGGTGGGTAGGTTTTCTGTGAAGTTGCGCTCCGTAGGTTCCTGACTGGGGGTTCCCAGTAGTTTGGTTCCCCTTCCCTTGATAGGACCCCTGTCCTTTCTGATAGGGTTTGTTTTTTGTTGGAGTTCCCTGCTTGGCATCTTCGCCACCAGGTCCGTCCTTCCTCTTTTGGGAGCTCAAAGCATCCCTTCTCTTACAAGTGATCTCCACTACGGAGGCAGCATGGTAGCATTCCTGAAATCTCAAGTATTAATCTCCAAATCTCCCATGATGGGGTATAGTATGTAATAAGATTTCCAACTGATTATGTCCTTTCTGTTTTACCTGCAAACTGGTGGGGATGATTGGTCCCATCCCAAACTGAAGTCGAGGGCTCAGTCCCCCGTAGAATCGGTCGACCAACACCTGGTCCGAGTATCCTATGCGGGTAATAGTCTGAGTAGCGAAGTGAACTTCGCATAGTACTCATCCACTGACATCTTCCCCGTCTGCTCCAAGGCGTCAAACTCCCGAGTCTTCACCATCCTGGTGTGGGCCGGGTAGTATTTGCCCCTAAGTAATGCAGTGTAATGTCCCCAAGTAAAAGCTGGGTCATCCAGGTGGTCGGCTTTCACCATGTTCCACCAATCTCTAGCTGCATCCTTCAGATAAAAGGCAGCAAGTCTTACTTTTCCCTAGCTGGGACTGCAAGCGTCTCGAACGCTGTCTCCATCTCCATGATGTAGGTCTCCAAGTGAGCAGGGTCAGTCTGCCCCTTGAATGCAGTTGGCCTCAGATCAGCCAAACTCTTCACCCAATCTCTCTCTCTGGGTGGTGGTGGTGGTAGCTGCTGCTGCTGTCCAACCCCGCCTGTGCGAATGCCTGAGCGATTAAGGTGGCAATGTCTGCCAGCCTGACGTTTGGCTCCTCATCGGCCTGTCCACGTCGTCCTCCTCTTCCTGACATCTGCAGGATGTTGAGGTATATTAGACACTGAGGTCAAAATCTTGGTCTTGGATAGTAGTCTAAGTAAAACTAACTTAAACTCCTTTCAATACTATCTCTCAACCTTTAACCTAAAGTTTAGATATCCTAATCTCGGTGTATCCTTGTATCCAGAGCGTAACTACGCTCTGATACCATTTTTGTAATACCCCAACCCGAAATCCAATAAACTGAACGGCGATCACTCCCAAATAAAATACAACTGCAGCGGAAATAAATACAACAACCGGGCGGTATTACAATGCCGTTGGCCACCCTTGTGACCAACAAGGCTAAGTCCAAATACAATCCTCAAATGTCACGGTCTGGAATACAGATACAACCCGAGATACTAGGAATCAAACTCAAAGTAAAATACTGAAATAAATAATTAACTAATAGTAGACTCCCAAAGCTGGTCTACCCCACCTACACTCAGTGTGGTGATCTCCTCACTTCAGGTACCTGAAAAATGGGGGTGCCCCCAAAGGGGCTCAGCAAACAATGCTGGTATGGAAAACGTGCAGCCCATCGTCTACCGGGCCACACCAACTACTTTGTCGAACACATGCAGTTCATTTTATAAAGCTGTAAACAAGCATAGTCTGATAATAACAAGTATCCATACAAGGACAATAATGTCACATAGAACAAGACACAGAAGGTCGAGTTAGCTGAACTGAAATTCTTTACTGATAGTCGGTCCACACAATGGGACTGACGTTATAACTGAATATCTGAAATAGTGGAGGTATAGTGACCTCGTTATAAAGAAAGGTTGGGTATAAAAACCCCAGGAGATAACGTAGTTAAACCCTGAACTGAATGGCGTGGGAAATAAGAACCCACTAGAGGAATAAAGTCTTCCTCGAACTGAAGGGCATTTGAATCCCGGAAGGAATATAAGTCTTCCTCCCAACTGAATGTTCCGTCGCGACGTAGTAGGAGACGACCTGAGACAGGTACAACTCCGTAGCATGCATGGCCAGATCCAACTGGGCTCCTCAATCTCGAAGTATATAATTGTTAAGTGTCATATAAAGACGTTAAACAAGAACACAATGTGTATTGTCAATTATCACGTTTAGGATAATGACGTTTGTTATAAAGTGAAGTTAGTGAGAGACTTGAGTACAAGTCCTCGGTATACTGAAACGCAGGTATTTAATCCACTGGTATAGTAGTGTTTGTATGCGTGGGACATACACGATGTAGTCAGCAACATTCACGCACATAAATAATACCACAGTGTGCAAGAGTAAAACAACAGTTTACATTAATTATCTTGGTCGTTATTTCAAACAACAGATAGCACACAAGCCGGTGTAATCCGTTAGAAAACAGGTTGCAAGAATCCCATACCGTTCACCGTAGACTGTACTTGTAAATTCCCGGTCAACGTCTGGTCAAACAAAGTCCTAGAATAGGATTAACTGAGAGGGTTAATTTATGTTACCCTTATATAATGATCCTATTGGATCTTTCAACAAATCTCTTATTTGTTATTTCATTTGAGGTTTATTTCTTTAATTACCTCATGATTTAATGTATAACTTATTTGTTATTCCTTTTGATTTATTATAAATCCTTAATGTACATATATGTATTATATATTCATGTACTATATTGTTGTTTATTTTAATTGTCTAAGTGACATAACAACTTATAATTTCTTAACTATATTTAAATGTCTTACAATGACATAATATTCTTATAATCTCCTTATTCTCCTTTTAGTCATAAAAATATTTATTGTTTCTTTTAACTTCCTTATAACTGCATAAGCCATAGTTCTAATTCCATAATTCCTTTAATTAAAATTCTTTCTTCTAATTCCTCAAAATATCCATATAGGACCTATATTTATTTAAATCTAAATTATTACCCTTTATTTCGGTTATTATAAAATCAACCACATTAATTCATAAACTTTATATTAAATTCTAATCTCATTATATTATAGAGTTTTAACTTCTTATTTAGCTAAATTACATAGTCACACTAATATTTTGGTATATAGCTTTTAAGTACTATAACTTTCAAAAATAACAACTTAGCCCCTTAAATTCTCGGCAATGATTTTTATCCCCATAATTACAATTTAACCACAAAATCTTATAAACTTTGCATAATGCCTTATAACTATAGTTTTAATTTTAATTCTCCATAAATGCCGAATATATATATAAATTCTTAAATTACCAAACTAACCCCAAATAATTCGGCTTAGGTCTTGAACTCTCCATTAATTACATTTTCACCCAAAACTTTATAATAACTTCTTAATGACTTATAAACTAAAGTCTAAATATTAATTCTTAAAATTTCGAAAGTGAGCCTAATAAATCTCTTAATTATGAATTCGCCTTAATAAGTCTTAAACTTTCATAACAACTTTTATAAATTACATAATAGCCCAAAACTTTATAAAGTGTTATCTTAACACTTGTTTAATTATCTAAAATTCATAAACTTAATTCCTAACCTTATATTATATTATAATAATACCAAACAGCCACTTAACTCTCGGTTTTTAATAAACCCACTAAATTTGTAAAAATTACATTTAAGCCACTTAACTTAATTAATTAGCCATTTAAGCACTAATGAAATATTTTAGCTCACCAAACTTTGTGATATAAGTTTATATACCTAAGTAGGTCATTAATACTTATTTATCAATTAACATTCGGCCATATTTATTTGGTGACCATATAGTATATAAAAGTGGATTTATATGTCATAATAATTATACATAAATTCATAGGAGTTATATAACTCATGTAAAAATTATTGTAATGTCTTATATAATTCTTAGCTCAAAAATAAGCATTTTTGCCCTTGGTAATTCGGCTTGAATAATATGTAACATAACTAAATTTTGTGACACAAAAATGTGTCTTAAGGTAAATATTTTCTATATAAGTTATAGGTTGTATTTTTGGCATATAATACCACATAGTTTCGGTTTTAATAAACCTAGGAGGTGTACTTAATTTTTGTATAATTTTTAGAAGCTTAACAAAGCTTATATCATAAGGATTTACTTAGTAAACTTACTTCTTAACAAAGGTGGTTAAGTGCTTGAACTCTTCTTGAATCTCCAAGCTTTCTCCAAGGTAATATTGATGCTCCACTTCGGTTATATGCAAGTGGTGAAGGAGTTTTAGGAGTTAGATCTTGAATAAAGATCTTAAGTAGATTTGTAAGTAGTTTTACAAGAGTTTACCTTAGACTTTTTCCTTATGAATTCGGCACTCCTAAGGTAGATGAAGAACAAGGTTTCCTTCATGAAAATGAAGAAGAAAGAACCTTAGAAGAAGTAGAACTTGGTTACACATAAAAATGTGCTTTAAGGATTTTCAAGCATTAAAACTACCTTAAGAAACCTTGAGATGCTCCTTGGTTTAATGTTGGTTTGGACAATCTCCTTGGAGAACTAAGTGAAGCCGAACACACTTGTTATGCTAGGAGAGTTTGCTTCAAGACTTGCAAGAAATGCTAGGAAATTACCTTAAAGATGAAGATAGAAGTTAAAACTCCATTAATGGACTTAAGAGCTTCAAAGGAAGAAGATGAAGCTAGAAGAGAGAGGAGAGAGCTTACCAAATTCGTAGGTGTGGAGTGCAAGAGGGGAAATGACACTAAATTACGTATAAGGTAAGAGAGTGCCTTAGAATTTGATTTTGTTTTGTTAATTTTTAATGTCAAATGACTATACTTTTCCTTAGTTTATTACATGGTTTATTGGCTCAATAAATGCCCATGTTCTGCATAATTTCGGACATGTGGTGTGTGACAAGGCAAGAGTTGGAAAGAGATGATTGTGAGCTAGAAGACAAGGTAATTTAGGTAAGTTATTCTTTTGATTTTTCTAAGTTAGGCTTGTCTTCTTCCTCCCTTGTAGAGTCACGAATTCAAGGGTCAAATGGGGTGTCTTAATTGACATTGAAGAGCCAAGGACAAGCATGTTAGGTCACATGGAAAAGAAGGAATCTAGAAAAGTGAATTCTAGATCCACTTTTTACTTTTTCTCATTTGTTTTTGTTCTAGCTCACATGGCCTTATTCCATGGCCTAATTTCGACAGCTTGCTGGTCAAATGAGACCTACATACTTAGACATTAAGTAATATAACACATGGGAAGTGAGTCACCATGTTCTATGCTTTTTATAAACTTTTAATGCAATTTTTATACTAGTTTTTGCTCTCAAAATCGGCCCCTATAGAGAGTTTGTTGACTAGTCACACCAACTGATTTAGAAGGTCATTTTAACCCTTTTTAATATTACCAATTCGTGGCATGTCAAAAACTACAAGGCAATTGCGTAAAACGCGTTTTCGTGACACCCGAAGGTGTGTTTTGTGCTCTAAGGAAATTTTGGGAAACAAATTGTTTTTATGAGTTCCAAGTGTTTGTAAACACTTATTATAGTAATTAAACATATATTAAGATGTTACATTGAGTTATATGGGGTTATATCAACCCGTGACATAATTTACGGCCATCGGGACACTCCGGGCCAAAAAGGAGCGCTAAGAAATCCTCCTTTGGTTTTTGCTGAATTTTGAGAAACCACTTCGTGGGTTCTCTTTAGAATGATAAATAATGATGTTAGGAACTCTAGGAATTAATTTTATAGGAGTTCGTGCCACCTCGGCACTCCTCCGGACTTTTCGTGCTTTAAGGAGCGGGCGTGAGCACTCCCGAGCGTTTTGCGTTTTGACTGAATTAGCTTAGGGAATATATTGTATGTTCATATAATAATTGTATGACCATTTAGTTTGAATATTAGAGGGTCATACAAGGTCATGTTTGACCATATGCTTCTAAGGCGTTTTAGCGTTTATGTGAAACGACTGTTTTACGTAACGTTCTCATGCATGGGTTTGCATGCGTACGTGAAATGATTTATAATAGGATTATTTTCCATTAAATAATGGTTTAATAATATTATTTAGATTTGGGTATTTCACTATCACCTGCTACCGGATCGGGTGACTCAGATCGGATCCTTGTGAACCGTTCTACAACGGATGAACTATGCTACGCTACGGATGGGGCCTACTGGGTGAATTGTGTTAGCAAAAACTATATAACAAAGTATACAAGTATATGCAAGGAGTAGGCAAGTGCACCTAATCGGTGTAGTACAACAAGTGTCGTATCCACAAGGAAATGGTCCTAACTTCCTAGTCTCGTATTTAGTAGTATTGTAATGTAAGCAGTAAAATGGGGTTTAGCCGGTGGCAAGCTTGATTGTGTTGGTTGAGTAATTTCAAGAACAACAAATAACTAAAGGTGATAAGTTAATGGATTGGATGGAGAAGTACTTTGGGAATTTGGCAATCCCCCAAACTACCTAGATATGCTAGCAACTCTTCTTATGCCATAGTTGTCTTTCTAGAACAAAAATAATAACTCTCTAAACCCAAGATGAGTTAATTCTTACTTAGTTAATTTTAGCCTTCAAAATCAATTAGGACTAAACTCACTAAGCAGCACTAAGCAAGTTCTAGAACAAAGCTCCAAATTATGCTCACTAATCCTAGAAGCATAAATCAAGAGTTCTCTCTCAATTTGGTCACAAACCCTAACTCAAAACCAAATTGTAGTTTGGGTTCACCACAAATGCACTCAAGAGATCAATTTGAGGACATTGAAAGATAATTGAGAGAGAAACAACTATATTAAGGCATAATAAAGATTCACAAGCAAAATCTAGGGTTTGGGTTCAAAGACCCATCCCAAAGCACAATGGGGTACTACTCAAACATAGAGAAGGAAAAAAAACTAGAAAAGAGTAAGAAGAAGCCATTGTTGAAGCTTGGAAGCTTTGGAGAAGGTGAGTTCTTCCTTCTTCTCTTCTTCTTCTTCTTCCTCTTCTTTCTTCTCTTCTTTCACGTTCTTTCTCCTCTCTTGGGGTTGTAGTCGTGTGTGTTGGATAATGAGGAAGGAAGCCCCAAAATCAGCTCTTGAAAACGCAAATCTGGGCAAAAATTCGCGTCCGACCGAACTTGCAAGTCCGGTCGCAAGTTCGGTCGGACTCTTTTAAGCGCAGCACGTGACGGGTTTTAAAGCTCGACCGAACTTGCAAGTCCGGTCACAAGTTCGGTCGATTCCAGTGAGTTTGGGGACGGCCTGAACAGAGCCCGACCGAACTTGCAAGTCCGGTCGCAAGTTCGGTCGGCCCCAGAATGTCATTTTTTCTGTGCCGGAACTCTCCCGATGCTTCCCGTTGGCTAGGCATCCTTCCCGAGGTGCTCGAACATTGATGCTTTCTCATATAAAGCTCTCAAAATGTACTCCAAAGAGTATTTACCTATTTAAACAAGCCAAAAGTGTAAGATCACTAAAAAAACACACAAATACTCCATAAAGTGGTGAAATAAGTCATGCGCCAAATAAAATGACGACGAATAAAGATCTTGAGAGAGCATTATTTCACCACTTATCAACTCCCCCACACTTATCCATTTGCTTGTCCTCAAGCAAAATCAGCTAAGGACTCACAACAAGAAGGAACATTTAAGCAAGCAAGTGTTTAGATGAGTTCTTGAATTTCAGTGAGCAAAATTTGTGAAAAACCTCAAGAGGAGTGCAACCAACCTTCTCATGATGACATGGGTGTGCTTAGGGTAAATGAAAATATAGAGTTTCGGGGTATGATCTAGAGTGCTTCCGAGTTCTTACAGATTATGGAACTTGGAGAACTTTTACCATGGCCAACTTCTCTCAAGAATGGGCATTGAGGGAAAACAAAAGGAAAAAAGAGATTTGCAGTTGATTCACTTTTGCAACAAGAGATGAGAAGAGGTAAATTGGCATTTTGCCTTGCTTCAATGAACACTCATCTCTCATTTGTTGGTTACCTATGGTGTCTCTCAAGATCCTTTTTGTCCTCTTTTTTTTTTCACAAGGAAGCACCCCTTAGCAATCCCTAGATAAGAAGGTAGAAGGAACCCCTAAGCAAGAAAAATTCATCACGAAATGGATTTATGATTGCACCGCACATAAGTGCTCCTCAAGAGAGAACCTTTCTTTAAAAAAAAGTTCGGTGGAAATTCCAAGAATTCAAAGAAAAACTTGCTCTAAAAACATAACTCCCAAATGAAGCTATAGATAATTATGAGAAATTGACTTAGTGCATCAAAGGTCTCCCCCACCTTGAATGGGACAATGTCCTCATTGTTCAAATAAAAGCAGATGGGAGAAATAACAGAAGACCTTTGGGTATCACTTGGCATGAGTAAACAGAAAAAGTGTTGCATTGTAAGAGTGGTTAAGTGTAGAGAACTAATACTCCCCTGAGAAAGATGTGTTGGTGATTTTCCCCCCACACTGCCAGTGTGCATATTCAGGTAAGCGCTAGCTCCGTTAGGAAGAGTCGTATGCCTAGGACAAATGGACCAGAGGCTCTCTGGAATGTCACCTAACTCATTTCGGGATGTTGTCGAGTTCAGTTGAGATATCTACAATGCAAAACCAAAAGAAACAAGGCGCAACATGGATTCGAGTGAATGCGCATTGATGCCGAAGTTAGATAGTTTAAAGGGGTCCCACACAGGGGTCCCATAGCAGAGTAGTCAACAGGGCGCGTAAAGCACCATAGCACAAGAGTAGCGTAAAGAAGAAGTATCACAAATAACTGAACAAGGTCTAAAGCCTAACAAGTAATTCAGAGACAGAATGAAAAGCATAGAAACAACAGCAGAACATCCCAGGATCAGAAGATGGCTACTGGGGGGGTGCACCACCATGCTCGCGAACGTGCTGCCAATAGGCGTCCATCTGGCGCTGGTGCTCCTCCATGAGACGCCGGTGGTCGGCCATCTGCCTCTCGAACAGCGCGAGCTGCTCCGGGGTCACCGCTCCGGTCGGTGGTGGAGGTGGCAGGGCGAGGAACGGCCCAGGTGCAGCAGTGGAGGAGGAGGCACCGGAAGAGGAAGCTTCACCCCTGCGCCGCCTAGGCTCAGCGATGGCCTTGTGCCACCCGTCTGCCTCCCGAGTAAAACCCATCTTTTTCATAGCGGTGTAGTTGAAGGGGTCCATGGGCAGGTCGGCACCTCATCCGCTCGGGGCCGGACTCCGTGGCGCTCCAACATCTTCTGAATAAAGTGGGGATACCCCAAGTGGTGGGTATCCCTCTTCTCGATGATGTGACAGAGGTGTGCCATGAAGAGATCAGAGAGGGAGAGGGGCTATCAGGGTCCGGGTCCGGGGCCACCATATAGTCCATCAAGTAGCAATCGGTGGCGTTGAGGTCCTTGCTATCCCGAGGGAGGAGATTGTGTCGGAGCAGAGCAAGAATGAGGCGGCGCAGCGGGTCCTCGATCATCGACGGGGTGATGGTGAGCCGTACGTCAGTCCCCCTCCTGATTCTTGCGACGTGTCTGAGCCGGGAGGGTTTGAAGGTAGTGACGCCGGCTGGCATTAAGATCCGCCTGATGGATGCACTTGGAGTGCCGGAGGTCGTCCCGTGACAAATGGAAGAAGTTGTGGACGTCCAAGCCTCCGAATAAAAATGGGCACACCATGGACATATGAGGTGACCTCGCGCGCCCGCCTATCAGCTGTAGCGTTGGCGTAGAACTCCTTGATCTGGTTATGGTAGTACGGGCCGTCCCCCATGGTGAGTAGGCAGCTCCACCCGATGGCCTCAAGGTAAGGCCGGAGCTGCAGGTCCGCCTCGAGCGCAGGGTCCACCCTACGCTCCTGAACTATCTCCCGCCGTCGGGGGAGTTAAACCAGCTACGGGCCTCAGCGTTTAGGAAAACGCCGTCAAGAAGAGCATTTGGAAGTTCTGGCTCTGGTTCTGGGGCGGCCACCTGTCTCCTAGCACGTCGCGGTCGGTGGGCCATGTTGCTGCAAAACAAAGAAAAGAAAAAGAAAAAGAAACAAAAAACAAAAACAACAAAAATAACAACCATCAAACTGTTAGAAAGTAACTAGGTGGTCAAAAAGAAAAGAGCACACTAAGAAGCATGAAACACAAGAAAGAGCAAAAGAAACGACAGTTGTATGGAAAAATTTTGCCCGAGTCCCCCCTGTTTTTCTATCATTCCTCGGTTCTAAGAACCTCCACAAATTAGCCGAAGGCTGTCATTAAATAGTGAAACATCCCAAGGACCAACACATCACAGAGCATAAAATGGACCAAGCAATTCAATAAGTCATCCCATTTCGCATAATTTGAGAACCCTCATTCTCACCCAGGAAAGTGCATAGCCTTATGTAGTTTTCAATTGAAGAGCCAAAGAGTGGCTAAGCAACTCGCCACAGTAGTATGGTACTAGCATTATCAATTGGAACAAAAACATTGCACATTGGAGAAAATTCAACTAGAGCATCTAGTATACCAAGTGTGCGAGCCCCAACCACCAACTACAATTGCTCGACCAATTCCACCACCAAGCCCAACATTATCAATCGTAAGCATTGACATCATTGAATCATTCATAATGCATCCAAGTATGGTACAACAAATAGATTAGGTCACCACCATTAAAAAGCACATTGTCTAGCCAAATTTCACACATATAGCCTAACACTAGCAATTAAAATCATTTGCACCATCAAAGACCCCACATTCCGAAATCCATCCAAAGCCTTGTGTGGTTCGAATTTAATTGAAGCCAACGTGTAACTTCCCTCAAAAAGTTTCAAAAAGGTATAGTAATGTGAGAAAAACATACCTAGATGTTTAGGAGTGATAATGGAGCAAGAGAGTTACAGAGAGGAGCTAAAAATCGCAATGGAATCGATTTAGGGGGGGGCGATTTTTCGGGTTTGAAGTTGGAGAGGGGGGGTTGGCGACTGGGCTGGTGGGCGGCGCTGCGGGTGGACGGGGGTGTTGCGTCGGAGGTGGTAGTCGGAGGCGAGGGGGAGTGGTGGTGGTGTGCTAGGCGGTGCGCGAGAGAGAGGGAGATGGAGGTTGAGAATGGCGAAGGTGGTGATGTCGGGTGCGCGAGGAAGAAGAAGGAAAGGGAGGAAGGAGAAAGAAGAAGAAAGAAAGAAAACGCCGCGTTTTCGGCTTTTTTTTTTCAAAATTTTCGCCCGACCGAACTTGCACGTCCGGTCTCAAGTTCGGTCGGTTCCAGTAGGGTTGGCTTGCGGAATTTTTCACTCCGACCGAACTTGCAAGTCCGGTCGCAAGTTCGGTCGGTTCCAGAATGTTTCGGTTTTGAAATTCTTCACTCCGACCGAACTTGCAAGTCCGGTCGCAAGTTCGGTCGAAGTCAGTAGCTTCGCGGGTTGAAATCTGGGACTCGACCGACCTTGCAAGTCCGGTCGCAAGTCCGGTCGAGACCAGAATTTCACCAAAATGTTTTTTTCTTGCCCACAACACTTATCAACAATCACAAACAGATTCAACACGCAAAAACACCCAAAACAAGCACTAAACAAAGCATAAAATGAGCAACTAACTAGCATAACTCAAATGAGAAAAACACTACGAGGTAAAAGTGACAATAGTCCGGGTTGTCTCCCGGAAAGCCGCCTTTCTTTTTAAGGTCTTTGGCTAGACCATAGTAAGGTTTAGATGAAACCTGGTTCCCGAAGGAAGATAGGACGAGCTTCTACCCGTTTAATGTCACCTCCCACGTAATGCTTGAGCCTCGAACCATTAACCATGAAGGTTCCACCTTTTGTGTTGCTTAACTCCACAGCACCATACGGAGTCACCTTAGTGATATTGAAAGGCCCGGCCCAATGGGATTTGAGCTTACCTGGGAATAGCTTTAACCGAGAGTTGTAGAGTAAGACTCGATCTCCCTCATGGAATTCTCTTTAGGATCATTTTATCGTGCCATCGCTTTGTCTTCTCTCCTTGTAGATCCGGTTGTTCTCATAGGCTTCTTCCCGGATCTCTTCTAACTCTGTCAGCTGAAACTTTCTCTTTTCTCCAGCACTCTTGAGGTCGTAATTGAGTGCTTTGACAGCCCAATACGATTTATGTGCAAGTTCAACCGGTAGGTGACAAGCTTTCCATAGACAAGACGGTAAGGGACATCAAACCAATGGGAGTCTTGTAAGCTGTTCGGTACGCCCATAGTGCATCATCAAGCTTTAAAGACCAATCCTTTCTTGAAGAATTTACCGTTTTCTGCAAGATCCATTTCAGCTCTCTATTAGTGACCTCGGCTTGTCCATTAGTTTGGGGGTGGTAAGGTAGAGCGACCTTATGTCTCACTCCATACTTCTCCATCAAAGCTTCGAATTGCTTGTTGCAGAAGTGAGAACCCCCATCACTAAGGATTGCTCTTGGCACTCCAAACCTTGTAAAGATATTCTTTCTTAGGAACTTGGTCACCACCTTAGCATCATTTGTGGGAGAGGCAACGGCCTCCACCCACTTGGTCACATAATCCACAGCTACGAGGATAAAGAGATTGGAGCAGGAGGAAGGGAAGGGTCCCATGAAGTCTATTCCCCACAAGTCAAATGGTTCAACCTCTAGCATCACATTAAGAGGCATTTCATGTTTTCGGGAAATGTTTCCCATCATTTGACAGCGGTCACAGGAGGCAACAAAGCATGGCAATCTTTGTGTAAGGATTCCAAAAGAAACCGGCTTGTAAAACTTTTGCTGCGGTCCTTGCCGGCCCATGATGCCCTCCCACTTCAAGAGAGTGGCAATGGGTGAGAATGTCTTTCACTTCATGCAGGGGCACACATCTCCTTATCACCCCATCAGCACAGGTCTTGAAGAGGTGAGGATCATCCCAGAAGTAGTACTTCGAGTCAGCGAAGAATTTCTTCCTCTGCTGGTAGGTTAAGTTATGGGGCACCACTCCTCTAGCCAAGTAGTTTGCGAGATCAGCATACCAAGGATCATCAGCTTCCTTGATTGCGAAAACAGTCTCATCCGGAAAGAACTCATTTATAGGCACACCTTCATCGGGCACTTCCATGCGAGAGAGGTGGTCGGCCACCACATTCTGCACACCCGGTTTATCTCGGATTTCGATCTCAAACTCTTGCAGCAACAAAATCCATCTCAACAACCTTGGCTTAGCATCCTCTTTGGTAAACAAATATTTCAAGGCTGAGTGGTCTGTATGCACAATCACCTTACTTCCCAACAGGTAAGCGCGGAACTTATCTAATGCAAAGACAACCGCCAGAAGCTCCTTCTCGGTTGTGGCATAGTTTTTCTGAGCATCGTTGAGTGTCTTGCTCGCATAGTATATAGTTCTCAGAATCTTCTCCCTTTTTTGACATAGGGCTGCCCCCACTGCATAGTCGCTTGCAATCACACATTATTTCAAAAGGGAGACTCCAATCGGGTGACACAACTATCGGGGCTGTGATAAGACACTCCTTGAGAGTGTTGAAGGACTGCGACTTCTACAGTGAATTCAAACTTGCATCTTTGGCTAAGAGATCACACAGAGGTTTAGAGATTTTGGAAAAGTCCTTGATAACCTTCTGTAGAACCCGGCATGGCCAAGAAAGCTTCTAATGTCTCTACTGAGGTGGGTGGTGGTAGCTTCTCGATGACTTCGACCTTGGCCCGGTCAACTTCAATCCCATTGGAGGAGATCTTGTGCCCGAGGACGATCCCTTCTCTCACCATGAAGTGACATTTCTCCCAATTGAGTACTAGATTGGTTTCCTCACATCGGGAGAGAATGGCGTCCAAGTTCTCTAGGCAAGAGTCGAAGTTGAGCCCCAAGACTGAGAAATCGTCCATGAAAACTTCCATGCTTTTTTCAATAAAGTTGGAGAAGATGGCCATCATACACCTTTGGAATGTTGCGGGAGCATTGCATAGCCCGAAGGCATTCTTCTATATGCGAACGTTCCATAAGGGCATGTAAAGGTGGTCTTCTCTGATCTTCTGGGGCTATGGGGATTTGGAAGTACCCCGAGTAGCCATCAAGAAAGCAAATAAAGTCTTGCCCGGCTAACCTCTCTCTAGCATTTGGTCGATGAAGGGCAAGGGAAGTGATCTTTTCTTGTAGCCGTGTTCAACTTCCGGTAGTCGATGCACACTCTCCAACCGTTGTTGTTCTTTGGGGGATCAACTCCCCTTGTCATTTGACACCACTGTGATTCCTCCTTTCTTTGGTACCCACTTGGGTCGGACTCACCCATTGACTGTCGGATATGGGGTAGATGATCCCGGAGTCGAGTAGCTTCAGGACCTCTTTTTTTACTACCTCTTTCATATTCGGGTTGAGCCGCCTTTGAGGTTGAACAAGTGGCTTGTAGTTGTCCTCCATGAAAATTCGATGAGTGCAGAAGTGGGGATTGATACCCTTTATATCGGAGATTGTCCAGCCGATTGCCCCCTTGTGGCTTCGAAGCACACTTCAAAACAATGTCCTCTGTGTACCTGTGAGGGAGGAGGAGATAATGACAGGTAGATCACAAGGTTCAGTCAGATAAACATATTTTATTTTAAATGAGAAGGTAGAAGTTTCATCTCCACGGTGGGAGGCTTCTCTACTGAAGGAGGTATTCTTTGCTCGCTTCTCTCCAGTGGTTCCGGTGGTGGGTAATGCGTTCTGAAGTATCTTGGAGCTCTATCCAAAGCAGCTACCATTTCATTCACCTCCGGATCTGTCTCCTGTTCATCATCAGACTCAAGCAAAGCAAAACTCAAAGCATCAAATTAGAATGAGGGAGTGGATTATTTTGCAAAATGGAGTCAACAACATCTGATGCAAAAATAGCTTCCGCATGCGCGGGTCTTTTCACTATCTTAGACATGTCAAACTCAAGCTTTTCATCATGAAGACGCAAAATAATCTTCCCTTTTTCCACATCTATCAAGGTCCGGGCAGTTCTTAAAAATGGACGGCCCAAATCAAAGGGACCTTGACATCCTCTTCCATGTCAATCACTATGAAATCAGCGGGGAAAACAAAGGTTCCCACAGTCACTACCAAATCCTCAATTTTTCCTTTCGGAAACACCAGAGACCTGTCAGCGAGTTGCAATTGCACACAGTAGTAGGTGTGCACTCACCAATCCCAAGTTTATTAAAAATTGAAAGTGGCATGAGATTTATACTAGCTCCTAAATCACATAGACCACTACCACAATTAAAATCACCAATAGAACAAGGGATGATAGGCAAACCCGGGTCTCCAAGCTTTGGAGGAGGGTGCCTTAGTAGGACCGCTGAAATTTCTTCAGTGAGATGCACCGTTTCAGATTCTAGCAAAGATCTCTTGTTTGTGAGAATGTCTTTCATAAACTTTGCATAGATGGGCATCTGTTTCAAAGCATCAGCAAAAGAAATGTTAATTGTCAATTTCTTGAAAATACTTAAAAACTTCCCAAATTGCTCATCTAAATTCTTTTCTTTGAGCCTATTCGGGAAAGGAAGTGGAGGGAGATGTTTAGCAAGAGAGGGAGAGAGAGATGATTCAGGAGACTTCTTCTCCTTGGAAGTATTTTTCTGTGTGAGTTCGAACTTCCTCAGATGTCTCTCGGTCTTCCCCTTGACTTTCTTGATTTTCTTGATTCTGCTTCTCTTGGTCATCAACTTCATTTTGGGGAGAGGGATCTTCTAGGGGCCTACCGCTCCTCAAAGTAACTCTGCCTTAGCTTGTTCTCTTGGATTAGGATTCGGTTGACTTGGGAGAGCGCCAGGCTGTCTCTGAGCAAGTTGTTCTGAGATTTGATCAATTTGAGTTTTAAGGCCCTGATTAAATGTCATCTGGTTGGCATTGAAGGCCTCCTGTTCGGTGAACTTAGTTTGGGCGGTAGTCATGAAGTTCATCGTCATATTTTGCATGTTTTGCATCATGGCTTCCATTCTAGCCAAGTTACCATCAGAAGAGGAGGAGGATGATGGTTGTTGTTGTTGTTGTGGTTGTTGCAGTTGTTGTTGTGGTCTGAATCCTGGTGGGCACACCTTGAGGTCTATACCCCATTTGAGAATTATTTGCTTGTGGTGGCCCTTGAGGTTTATAACCCATCGAGTTTTTGGAAATATTACTCGGTCCTCCTTGGGTGGGATCGTTGTTCCTCCATGAGAAATTAGGATGATTTCTCCATGGGGCATTGTTGTTGTTATAGTTGTAGTTGGGGCGGTTGCTAACAAAGTTGACATCTTCTTATCCCTCAATGTGACTTTTTCCTTCACAAAAATGGGTCTCATGGGGACCCGCACATATAGCACCCCCTCTGTGACTGAAGTAGAAGATGATGAAGCTACAGATTTTGCATTCTCTTTCTGGGCTGTAGCAAGCTTCTCCACCATCTTTGTGAGTGAGGATATTTGGGCGGAAAGATGGTCGGATGGTTCAACATGAAGTAGACCGGCCGCTCTTGGAGTTCTTCCCTTACTTCTGGCCCATTGCCTCGTGTTGCTAGTCATTGTCTCAAGAAGTGCCATTCCTTCTTCAGGGGACTTATCCATGAAGCTACCTCCCGAGGATGAATTCACAAGCAAACGGTTCGCATCGTCAAGCCCATTAAAGAAAGGGCATAACGATTGATCATCCAACCCATGGTGGGAGCAATTCATTAACATATCCTTTGAACCGGTCCCATGCATCGTACAAGGTTTCTCCGGGTTCTTGGCTGAATGTATTGATCTCTCCAATTAGTTGCCTCGTCCTACTAGTCGGGTAGTACTTGGCAAGGAACTTTTGGGCCATTTGTACCCATGTTTGGATTGATTGAGACGGTAAACTTCTAAACCATCTTGATGCGGAGTCGGATAAGGAATGGGGGAAAAGCTGCAACCGGATTCTCTCCTTTACGTTACCGTCTTTCCCGAAGGAGTTACAAAATCAAGGAAGAGACTCGGGTGGTTCGGAGCATCATCAGGATTTGCTCCACTGAATTTCCTAAGTCCCGGACTGCGGTAATGAAATGAGTCTTGAAACCCATTGTCTCGCTTCCTCTGGTGTCAATACTGGGAGGACTATAGCCGAAGGCCTCCCTTCGGTGTCCGGCTGGTAGTAATCAGAGAGAGCTCGGTGTTGCTGCTGCCCATTATTCTCATTTCTGCGTGCTCTCTCCATCCGCCATGTTTAAATTCCTTATGCGTCTTCTAAGAGTGCGCTCAAGTTCAGATCTCGGACTAGCAAGCGGGGAGCTACTAGACCGAGTGTTTGGCATACACAGAAGAGACACAAGGTACCTAATCAATCACAAGAAAAACCAGCACTACAACTTAGTAATAGAAAATATAAACAAGGATAGGATATAACAACAAAAACGAAAAACACAATCAAAGAAAACAGAACACTAAACTTCAAACAAAAACAAAAACTAAAAATACCGGAACTAGGGAAATTGATGGAATCAATCTCCCCGGCAACGGCGCCAAAAACTTGTTGAGCAAAAACTATATAACAAAGTATACAAGTATATGCAAGGAGTAGGCAAGTGCACCTAATCGGTGTAGTACAACAAGTGTCGTATCCACAAGGAAATTGGTCCTAACTTCCTAGTCTCGGTATTTAGTAGTTGTAATGTAAGCAGTAAAATGGGGTTTAGCCGGTGGCAAGCTTGATTGTGTTGGTTGAGTAATTTCAAGAACAACAAATAAACTAAAGGTGATAAGTTAATGGATTGGATGGAGAAGTACTTTGGGATTTGGCAATCCCCCAAACTACCTAGATATGCTAGCAACTCTCCTTATGCCATAGTTGTCTTTCTAGAACAAAAATAATAACTCTCTAAACCCAAGAAGTTAATTCTTACTTAGTTAATTTTAGCCTTCAAAATCAATTAGGACTAAACTCACTAAGCAGCACTAAGCAAGTTCTAGAACAAAGCTCCAAATTATGCTCACTAATCCTAGAAGCATAAATCAAGAGTTCTCTCTCAATTTGGTCACAAACCCTAACTCAAAACCAAATTGTAGTTTGGGTTCACCACAAATGCACTCAAGAGATCAATTTGAGGACATTGAAAGATAATTGAGAGAGAAACAACTATATTAAGGCATAATAAAGATTCACAAGTAAAATCTAGGGTTTGGGTTCAAAGACCCATCCCAAAGCACAATGGGGTACTACTCAAACATAGAGGAAGGAAAAACTAGAAAAGAGTAAGAAGAAGCCATTGTTGAAGCTTGGAAGCTTTGGAGAAGGTGAGTTCTTCCTCTTCTCTTCTTCTTCTTCTTCCTCTTTCTTTCTTTCTTCTTTTACGTTCTTTCTCCTCTCTTTAGGGTTGTAGTCGTGTGTGTTGGATAATGAGGAAGGAAGCCCCAAAATCAGCTCTTGAAAACGCAAATCTGGGCAAAAATTCGCGTCCGACCGAACCGAACTGCAAGTCCGGTCGCAAGTTCGGTCGGACTCTTTTAAGCGCAGCACGTGACGGGTTTTAAAGCTCGACCGAACTTGCAAGTCCGGTCGCAAGTTCGGTCGATTCCAGTGAGTTTGGGGACGGCCTGAACAGAGCCCGACCGAACTTGCAAGTCCGGTCGCAAGTTCGGTCGGCCCCAGAATGTCATTTTTTCTGTGCCGGAACTCTCCCGATGCTTCCCGTTGGCTAGGCATCCTTCCCGAGGTGCTCGAACATTGATGCTTTCTCATATAAAGCTCTCAAAATGTACTCCAAAGAGTATTTACCTATTTAAACAAGCCAAAAGTGTAAGATCACTAAAAAAAACACACAAATACTCCATAAAGTGGTGAAATAAGTCATGCGCCAATAAAATGACGACGAATAAAGATCTTGAGAGAGCATTATTTAACCACTTATCAGATAATAATGAGATCTGTCCTGATTGTTGTAAAGGAAAACTCTCATGCCTTACCCTTACCTACCCTCTGAATCTGTTTCAAGTAGATGTTTTGAATTACTTTTATTGATGTATGGGGACCAGCATACTGCTTGTCTGATGATAATCAGAGGTATTTCATGCTAATTGTTGATGATCATTCTCGTTATATGTGGATTTTTACTCTAAAGCAAAAATCAGACGTGGCTTTGGTATTCCCTGTTTTCTGTACTATGGTTAAAACCCAATTTCAAACCACTATACAAAAAATTCAGACAGATAAAGGTGGTGAGTTCCAAGGTCTTGAATCATTTTTGCAAACTCAGGGAATAGCCCACAAATACACATGTCCCCATTCTCATCAACAGAACGGTTCTGTTGAGAGCAAAATTCGGTATGTAGTGGATAAAGGTCTGTGCCTTCTCTCTCAAGCCTCTCTACCTATGTCTTTCTGGTCATATGCTTACAGGACCACTGTTTATCTCACAAATCGCACACCAACTAAGGCTCTGCACTTCTCTACCCCCTTTTATGCTCTCTACCAGCAGGAACCCTCATATACACACTTAAGGTTTTTGGTTGCAGCTGTTGGCCTAATCTAAGGCCTTATAACACCCACAAATTGTCCTACAGATCCACTGAATGTGTGTTCTTAGGCTACTCTGACAACTCCACAAGATATTTATGTCTGGATGTTAACAATCACTGCTTGTACATATCTCGTGATGTGGTTTTTCAAGAAACTAGCTACCCTTTTGCCACTAAACACACACAAAATCAGCCCTTTTATTCCTCTCAATCTGATAACCAGGTTACCCATCTTCTTCTTCCTGTTACTACTACCACCTTCCCCACTTCCCTTCCAACTTCAAATACTACCCAACCTACCAGATCACTCTCCCCACCCACAACTGCTGAAACTTTCATCTCTACCCCCACTTCAAATAATCCCCCCCTGTCAGATCTCTCTCCACACCTACAACTACTGAAACTTCCACTCCTATTTCCTCCCCTGACACTATTTCCTCCCCCCTATTTCAGACACTCCGGCCTCTACCTCTTCTACTTACCCCTCTACACCCCTCTCCTGAACCTGTCTCTCATCATCCCATGGTCACACGAACCAAGACAAACACCCTTAAGCCCAAAGTCCGCACTGATGGGACCATTCCATGGCTAAACTCCACAAACTTATCACAACCAACTCCAATACCAGACCAGCCCACATATAAGCAAGCAATAAAATACCCTGATTGGATATTTGCTATGAAGACTGAGTATGATGCTTTAACCAGAAACAAAACTTGGGAACTTGTCCCTTTTCAATCACACATGAACGTTTTAGGAACAAAATGGGTTCTAAAAACAAAAAGACATGCAAATGGAAATATTGAAAGGAGAAAGGCTCGCCTTGTTGCTCAAGGCTTCAGCCAAACACACGGCATAGATTATTATGAGACTTTTAGTCCAGTAATTAAAGTTTCATCTATCAGGGTAGTTTTAACCATCGCTACTGCTAGAAATTGGCCCATTAAGCAGTTAGATGTAGACAATGCTTTCCTCCATGGAGATTTGGAGGAACAGGTTTACCTAAGACAACCTACAGGATTTGTTCACCCACAATTCCCTCATCATGTCTGCAAATTAAGGAAAGCTCTCTATGGCCTAAAACAATCTCCAAGGGCATGGTTTTCTCGCCTAAGTACCTTCCTAATTCACATCGGTTTTACAGCATCACAATCAGATCCATCTCTTTGTACCTACATTCATGGCAGTGATATTGTGTACCTTCTAGTATACGTGGATGATATTCTTGTCACCGCCTCCACAACACTCTCCTCACTCAACTCACACAATCCCTTTCTTCTGATTTCCTATGAAAGACTTGGGTGATCTGTCCTACTTTCTAGGGATCACTGCTACTCGTACCTCCTCTGGTCTATTTCTGTCACAAGGTCACTATATTCAAGATCTCCTCAACCGCACCAAACTTCATCAATCTAAACCTCTATCTACCCCTATGTCCCATACTCATAATCTAGACTCAACCGATTCTCCTGACCACACAGACATCACACAATTTCGAAGCATTATAGGCAGTTTACAGTATCTGGCCTTTACAAGGCCAGATATTAGCTACGCAGTTAACAAGCTCAGTCAACACATGCACAGACCCAAGGAAGCTCACTGGACAGCAACTAAACGAGTTTTACGTTACGTTACCCACAAAGCCTCAAAGCACCATCGATTTGGGGCTGTTCTTTTCTGCTGCGCCTCTGGGTGATCTCCGCATTTTCTCGGATGCCGACTGGGCTGGCTCCTTGGATGACCGTCGCAGCACAACCGGATTCCTCATCTTTCTCGGGAACAATCTGGTCTCCTGGAGTTCTCGAAAACAGAGAACAGTTGTGAAATCATCTACTGAGGCCGAGTTCAAATCTCTAGCAACTGCCACTACCGAAGCTCTCTGGATTCAGAAATTACTCACCGAATTAGGGATTTATTTGCATAAAGAACCAATCTTGCATTGTGACAATATCGGAGCAAATTACCTGGCGTCGAATCCCGTTTTTCACAGCCGCGCCAAGCATATCGCTGTGGACTATTTCTTCGTTCGTGAGCTCATCCGAAATCGAAGCCTCCGTGTTGAATTCCTCCCCCAACTGATGCACAGATTGCAGACATTTTGACAAAAACCCTAGACAGAGGGCGACATTCGTTTCTTCGATCCCAGTTATCTCTTGTTGAGAGCAAAATGGGATCGCGGGGGGCTAGTGGATCATAGGGAGTCTTGGGCTAACTTTACAGTCCAGGCCCAATGTATATATTACCGGCGCACATAGTTTAGAGTCCATTACTTTTAGCAGTGTCTAGAACCTTACAAATGTATATAAATACATGACCTCTGTACAGAAGATGAATGACTAATACAATCAAATCATATTTACAAGTTTCCTTCTACTGTTTCATTACTTCCATTCTCGCATCCAACTATTCTATTTTGGTCGTCTCTTCCATACAACACAAATTATGTTTAATTTCTTATTGATATTAGTGGAATATTTGATTATATTGGAGTAAAGTTACTTAAAATACAACAAAATTGTCCCTATAGCAATACAATTTTTTATATTCATTAGTTTACTAAAAAATTATTGTTTATGATATAGAAACGATTATCACCCGATTATCACCCGATCCACCCGAATCACCCGCGGATGACGAGTGGATGGATGATGGATGAAGAATAATGGGTGATGGATGGACGGATGATGGATGATATATCCGGGTGACGGATGCAGGTGATGCATCACCCGACTCGAACCCGATCTATTGGCATCCCTACTTGTTATCAACGTGTCGAATTGGTTGGTTTTACTCTGAATCTGTCAATAATTAGATCTTGAGATGAATTCTAGGTTGCCGATTATTCTAGCATTAGTGTGGGTTTCCATCGAAGTCAACTGAAGATAGAACCTAAACCAAGGGAACTAAATCAATGTAATTAGCTTGTTATCATGAGATACATTTCAAGGCAACTTAGGGGAACTTGTGCTTAATGATATCAATTGATTAGGTGCTTGAAAAATTGATTAGTTTCAGCTCAATTGGTTAGGATTTGGTATAGCATGCATTTGGGTTATTAATCAATCAAGTATTCCTATTGTTTAGTTGTGAGTTCATGAATCGACAGTTAGTGGCTAGGAGTGAAAGGAGCAAATATCAATCTCTGGGTAAATCTATCCTAGTTTGTTAGCTTAGTTTTATTGCTTTAATTTATTTTCATATATATCACAATACACCCAAAGTCCTCAATTTACTACATTTATTGGACCTTTTGCATATATTCTTCTACAAAGAATAAACTAGTAATTAGCTAAATAGACTCCAAGTCGCGGTGGAACAATAAAACACAAAAAAAACACCCCACTCACCTGCGTGACAACCCATACACTATACTACCATTCACAACCCACATAAAATCCATTTTATCAATAAGAGACGTTAGTTTCTCTTCACTTATTAATGCTTGATGTTCCAGGCTTAGACACACCTTCACAAAGGCAACTTACTAGTCACTAGAGAAGGTGAATTGCACTTAACTCGAGGCTTGTAAGCAATATCGTAAAAATCTTTATTGACTTACTGTTGACCATGTCATCTTAACCAAACTCCGCACATCTTCATATTATTTACATGCCACTGCTCTAATGTATGTTTTCATAACATCTTTGTTCATCATAATAATGTACATTTTTTATCACAAGTGTTAGTGTTAGGAGGAAGTCTTAACAAGATTTTCACTATTTTGAGGTAAAACTTATGACATGATGTGCTATTCTTTAATCCACACAAGGCCCATATTAGGTAACCGAAGTACATCAGAAACTACATTTACAAATCCCCACTACCTTGTTTAAAAACTGTATTTGATTAAAACCCTAATGAAAAATGATGCGACTGGAAAAATATTAATCCATATCACTTCCAGGTGAAGAACATACCAGATACCCAACCATCAAATGGACTTCAACAAATCAAGAGGTTGAAACAAATAAAAAATGTGTCATATAAAAAAAACTCCTTAACATAGCCCTGAAAAAACTAAGACACTAGACAAATTCGACATAACATTGATAACAAAGCATATTAACCATACTTGTCTCTTCAAGTACCTTAAAATATGTTTTTTTGTAGAAAGGTAATGATTTGATATATATAGAGAGTGTTTTTATAAAAATGATATATAGAGACCTATATATCAGACTCCTCAAATATACAAAAAAAGCTAGACAAGGGAGGATGTACAAAAAGCCCTCACTAACATGTACAAATGTGGATCCCTATATAGGAATACAAAAGTCCACCCACTACAAAAGAGACTAGGACCAGAGAATCTTCTCAAGCCAATGAGAGTCTTTATTGGAGTGGCCCATCTTTATCCAATAATGGATTTAGTAGCAGCTTTGATGTCCGCAACAGAGTGAGAAGTCCCTTGATTGGTTTTCCATGGCTCTCTTGCATCTCTCCATCCATAGGTAGTAGACCACATTGGCGATAACAGCTCTTTTCACTTGGTCGATCAGACTTTTTCCTCCTACAGTATCGGGCGATCCAGAGGGAATAGCTTCAGAGGCTTGTCCTATTTGTGGGAATCCCCAGCCAGTCGCAAGTGTTCCACCAGAACCTGCGAGAGAACCTGCATTCAAAGAAGAGATGACGGCTATCTCTCAAGCATGCTCGTAGAGCCAACATCTGTAAGCCAGACATGCCCCAACATTGGAGCTTATCACAAGTTTTAGTCTATCTCTAATAGAAACCCATAAAATAAACTTTGCTTTTGGGATAGACCAGGTTTTCCAGCAGATGTTGGCCAGGTAAACATCTAGCGGGCTGGGTGGCATCCTTGTAGAATAGTCTCACCGGGGGATGAGGAGGGTAGGATAGAAGCAAGGAATAACATCATCCGTGGAGCCACATTGCTTGATCCACCAGTCTCTAGAATGGAGGGTTGCTTTCCAGGCCCAGGGGTCATTACCTTTGCGAAGACCGTCCAGATATCTTGTTAGACAGGTAGTGGTTGTGGATCCACTGAATTCACAGACGCTCTGTGTCATAGGAGATTGAGGCGATGGATTTGAGAACGAGCAATTTATTCCACTTGTGGATATCCTTAAGACCCAGCCCTCCGTGCTTTTTGAGTTTTGTGGTGGTGCTCCCAGCCACCATAGTGGTGGAGCTGCTGTCTGCCTCACCCGACCAGAGGAAGGAGCAGAAGCACTTAATGATGTCTGTTGTTGATAACATTTTTTGGGAGAAGCATGATGCCCAGAAGCCAACAATGCCAAAAAGAGTGCTTTGTATGAGAGAGAGGCGACCAGCAAAAGAGAGGGATTTGCCGGCCCATAAGGTGATGTTTAACGGATGCTGTCCACGATGGGGTTAAAGTCCTGTGGTTTTAGGCTTCATTTAAATGCCTATTCGAAGGTCCGAAGGGGTGATGTTAAGAAATTTGCTTGGCGCGTCTGTGGTAAAGGTTGAGGTTTGCTAGTTTACCATCAATTTCGGTTGTCGGTCTATAATTTCTTATTTATTTTATTCAAACGCTGCATCACCCGACCACCAATAAACCCATTATTAGTTATATTACATAGCCTTTCTCGTCTACTCCCTCCGTCCCAGATTGACATTCTGGTTTACTATTTGAACATGTCATTTGACTTCAATATTTAACCTGTAAGATGACATAATTTACAAATCTAATTTTGCAATAGAATCCTTATGTGAAAACTATATGTTGTAGAAATTTATTTTATAAAATTGTTTTATCTTATATGTTTAATATTGAAGTGAAAAACATGCCAAAAACAAACAGGAAGGTCAAAGTGGGACGGAGATAGTATAATTTAATCCTTAACTGCTATAATCATATTTTTGAGATTTAAAGTTCTAATTTTTATTTTGAATCGTATATAATTGCCGATCGAATTGGCAGCTAGAAATGTTAAAATAAAATGGTTAAGATTAGTAGCTCAATTGGAAGCAAAATATAGGCTGTTGTTCGCCGTTCGCATAAAGAGGGTTTTTTGGGGTGGTCTCCGCGTGGGTTCTACTTTTCTACTCCAATAATATACTGTCACATATAAAACAACCACAAATAGCCAGACCAAAACACCACACCGAGACAGCCATAATTTTGGATGGGATGAATCCGAACATAGGCTGCTTCGGTATCCATTTGATGGTAGTTTTGTGGTTGTTTTTGGTCTGGTTGTTTTGGCTGTTGTTTTGGTAGTTTTTTTTGTTGTTTGTCTGGTTGTTTTGAAAACTAGTGTTCGGTAGGCGGCGGTTTCTTCTGGCTGGCTTTTAATAAGTTAGTTTTTATGCAGTGTGTTTACCGTTTTCGTTGTTACAATTAAAAATTTTATTACATTTTAAAACAATTTTTTGTTATTAAAGTTAAAATATTTGTAGATATTCATTATAGCCCTTAATAATTAATATTCTTTATTAATATTTTAGTGACAATTAATTTATAATATGTATACATATTATTTATAAAGAATTTTTTACATATATTTAAAAATAAAGAAATAAACCATTGTATTTAGAGCAATATATTAGATGTTATATATAAATATAATTTATGGTTATATATTAGTATTTAATATAACATTTCAATATATTAATATTTAAGATTATTTTAACTTTTAATGGAATAAATAATATCATTGAAATGAAAAAATAATTCTTTCTAATAATAAAATAATTGACTGTAAGCAAATATATATGTACATATATCACTTATTATTTTATTATTATATATGTTTATTGTTGATAAAATATTTATTTTTAAACATATATTTATATTTAAAATATTTAAGAGACTATTTCCCATATCTAATACATTAGAAAAACACTAATCTATATATTTTCATTAATTTATAATTTATATACCAATCTTTATAAAAAAAACTAAAAATAAAAAATAAACTAATGTTAATATATTAATCTATATCTTTCAATTTTAATTTAATTTTGTGTCAAATTTAAATATATAAAATCGTTTTTAAAATATAAGTATAAATATTGAAAATTTAAATTAATTTTTAAATATTAATTAATATTATTAATATTCTTGTCCCCTTCATTATAGTTTCTGGCTCCGCCTCTGTTTGCATATTCATTATATTTTAGTATAAATTGTTGTTGTTTTGTGGTAGTTTTGACTGGTATATTTGTGACTGTTTTGAAAATTTATTGTTCGGAGGTGGGTTTGATATTTTTTTTATCAAAATGTCAAACTCAAAAACCCCACAATTATATCACACATAAGTACCAGACCGAACGCAGCACCAATTGTGTATTGGTAATTGGTATTGTACCTATAGAAAAAGAAAAACAAATAGAAATGTTGTTGTTGTTGGTGTACATCTCCGGACAAAAGAAAACAAAGTTTGGGATTTTACCGGGCAGTGAACTTAGAGGGAGGCAGGCAGTCCGCCCGGAACTTTCGCAACACTGTTTGAGAGAGACAAAAGTTTCTCTTCTCCGTCGCCGCAGTGGTACAGAAAGTCACCACCAATTCTTCTTCTTCTTGTTCACCTCTTTTTTAAGTACAGTATAATCTATCTTTTCTTTCTCCCTCCCTTTAATTACCTTTTTCACTGGTTCCCGCAGAATTTAAAACCCACTTGTTTCTTTCTGTAGTATTTTAATCGTCTCCATCCATCCTTGTTCACCCAAGTGAACTGAATACTACTAAGATGGAAACAGTGTATTTGTCCCTCTGGCTTCACGCCGGTTGACAGTCGAAACCGCTGATTCGCCCCATTTATAACCCAACACATACACGCATTCACATCCTCCCTCTCTCTTTCTTTCTTCTCCCTTTTCACACAAAGAAACCTCCTTCGTCTCTCTTTTTTCTTAATTACCGTCCGTCTTTCAAACCCACAAACCCGGCCGTCGACCATCAAATGGGTTCTTCCTCATCTTTCACTACTGTCTCACATGCACATTTATTAACCTCCTCACTCTTTCTCGTCCCCCTCTCTAACTAGTAACTAGCTAGCGTGTAATTGTTTGTGTGGTTCTGTCTGCGTTTTGTAGATTTGATACATCTGTACTTCACTACTACTACTACTTCTCTAGTCTACCGAGTAGCGACGCTAGGATTGCAAAAAAAAAGTGACAACCGCCATTTTAGATCCTTCCACCGCCAGGTACTTGGACGGAGAGGAGGGTATATAGTCAAACGAAATACACGAACCTGACTTGATTCTTTCTCGTGCTCCAAATTAGTAACGGTAGAATAGTGAGTTACACGCACCATTCTAAAGTATAAATACAAAAAGAGGGAGTTAGTTCTCCCGGCTCGTCCTCATCCGATTTGATCAGCGTCGTATTTTGTTTGTTCTTCCTGGGTCAAAAAAGTAGTCGTCTTTATCTCCTTTAGTTTGGTTGTTACTTTGCTGCCTGCCTGCCTGCCTGCCTGTGTGCTACATGTGACGTCGACGAGCAAGTTCTCTCTGCTGCTCGCTCTTCATAGATTTAACAGTACGTAGTATCTGCTGCTGCTTCTAAGCGATCGAGCGGTGAAACACAGATTTCATTTCACAGAGAGCGAGAGAGAGAGAGGAAGATATTTTTTTTTTTTAAAAAAGAAAGAATGGCACCTGCAGCAGCTGATAGCAGCAACTGGCTTTCATTCTCACTGTCCCGATGGAAATGCTGGCTACCACAAACACCACCTCATACTGCTGCTGACGATCCTTCACCACAACAACAACAACACCATTACTCCTTCCTCGATAATTTCTATGCAAACGGTAAGCAAAATCAATGAAAATTACTGATTACCATGCCTCTGATTTCAACTCCCCACCAATAAATTTCTTCTGTCTTCACTCACTTCCTTTCTCGGGCAAATACAACAACAGATCACCTTCTATAACATCACTCACTCATGATTTCTTTCCTTATGTATTCGTTCGTTTTCATTTTTAAAATCCATCTCGTCGATTGGCCTTCTAAAATCATCGATCAAATTAAACTACTACTACTACTACAGTAGTATATCTCTTTAAGTAGTAGCAATAGTATTCTTTCTCGATGTCCTCCCTCACCTTATTATTTTTTTTTTACCAAACTTTCAGACTGGGTTGCTTCCAAGGCGGCGACTACTGACGATATGTATCACCACCACACCACCACAATCATCAAGAACCCACCACCCATACCAACCCTGTTAGGGTTTCAACCAACAACTACTTCGACCCCCACAACACAAATCCATCACTTCCTTCACCAGGGTCATCATCATCATCATGTCGGCGATATTCACCCACCTCGAAAACTCGAAGACTTCCTTGGCGGTGAATCACTTCTCCCATACTCCGACAACAGCCAACAACACACCGAAGACTCCTCAACTCTCACCCACATATACGCTCATCCACACCACAATCCCGCCACATCCTACCTTAACGACCTCACCCATCACCACGACTTCAAATCCTCATCAACACTCACTCCATCCCATGGGTTTCAATCTTATCCCGTTAACTCCGGTTCCGAAGTTGATGACTCAACATCTGTTGGCAGAGGTGCTAGTCAGATGAATGAGTATATTAATGAGCAATCAATTGAATCCCACCCACCACCACCACCGACTCATGAATTAGGGTTCTCTTCTCAGTTGCACCAGCAGCACAATGAACATTATGGTACTGTTGCTGCTGCTGCTGGTGCTTTATCTCTTGCTGTTGTTCAGACCACTGGTGGTGGTGGTGGTGCTATCGCTGAGAAAGCTATTGTTCCTGCTGTTGCCGATTCCGATACTGTTAAGAAAATCGCGGATACTTTTGGCCAGAGAACTTCCATTTACAGAGGGGTTACCAGGTATACTTATTACTTTACTCAATACTCATTCATGAACAAAGATTGGTATGAATTCAGTAATTTATTGATTATAATTCATCGCCTGTTTCTTTTCTCAATATCAATGTGCTGTTTTGCGATTATTTTAAAAATTGTTAGGTTATTTGATTTTGGTTCTAACAATTTTTAGACATCGGTGGACTGGGAGATATGAAGCGCATCTATGGGATAACAGCTGTAGAAGAGAAGGCCAAGCCAGGAAAGGCCGTCAAGGTTAGTTTCTTTATTTTTCATCATCCCTTCCGCCTTATGATTCTATATTTTTTTAAATACAGTATATTAAATTATTATAAGCTTTATGATGATCTAGCATACTTTCTTCCTGCCTAGCTAATAATATTATTATTATTACTATACGTGTGCACGTAAACCGGGATATAACAAACATATACTCCCTCCTTCCCGCCGTGCATGTCGTTTGACTTCAAATTTTAACATATAAGATAAATTAATTTTGAAAAATTTAAGTTTGCATATGATTCCTTACATGATAAACTATATAATACAAAAATTTAGTTTATAAAATTATTTTATCTTATATTTTAATATTGAGGTGAAAAAATGTGCCAAAAACAAAACCACACGGAGCTGGTATACAAGAGGTGGTTACAAGAGGTTTGATCAAAGTGTGGACACAACACAAACACAACGCAAGTAATATAATGGCCCAATTGATAATAATACTAGTAATAAAATATGCACCGCTTGCATGTTGACCATATATCACAATCTCACTAGTGGTTTGACTGCTTTGCTACTTGAACAATAACTTCTTTAATTAATAATACTGGCTTCAAGAATCAAAACTATCGTTATTCACTCGGACAACTTTTTTGGTTGTTCTGATCTGATGCCACTGTAAACTTTAGAAATGACAAAGATTCAAATCCATGCCAATGAGATTTCGCTGTTACAGAGTTTCTACTTCTTCTTGTCCATGAAGAAGATCTTGTTGCTGAAGATTTTTGCTTATAGTACTGTAGCCGTAGTAGGTTCCAGTTGGGATTTTATTAGAATCCACAGTTATGATAGATAGATAGACAAATCTGATTGATAAGAAATGTGCATGCAGCAAAGGGGAATTCCAGGCAAATTAACGTCCTTTTTAACTTAAAAATACAAAAAAGGAAGAACATTTCATAAAGCAAAGCACATTTTTCTTTCATTGCCAATCAAGTCAGTAGTCTCTTTTCATTGATTAATGATGATTGATTTGATTTTTGCTGATAGAGGGTTTCTGCTGCCTGCTCATTCGTACTATTCTAGTTGCTATTTCTGACCTTTTTCTTCCTACCCATGTAGTAGTAGCTACCACGCTATGCTTTTTTTACTTCCTTCCTTTCACTGACTTTGATCTGTTGTTTTGTGCCGCCGTTTTCACCCCTCTTTAAAAATCTAACTACTACTGATTCTGAAAAAAAATTTAATGATTTTAAGTTTTGTCCTCTGTATTTTGTGGTGTAATTCATAAACCACACATACATATACACACCGAAAGCAAAGAGTGAAGGTGATTGACCGGAAGTCAAAAAGAAGCTCCCCTTCTTCTACCCTTTGTATTCTTGAATGTAGTAGGGATTGACAAGAAGGGTTATTAACTCTGGGTTAGTAACAGGCATCAAATCTCTCTGAGTGTCTGGGTTGTGCTCTGATCCCTGCCAAAAAGGAAGGAATTGATAAAGAATTTTTCATGATCAGGTGGCTTTCACCCCTTTCACTTTGTTTTTCTCATTACCACTTTTTCTTTTTGTTTCGTTACCTTCTCTGTCTCTGCTCTGTACCGCTCCAAAAAGAAACGTGCTATAGGACAGAGGGGATTCAGAGACCGAGCTTTGGGGTTTGACCGGTCTTTCTTTCTACCCCCAAAGTAAAAGCACCAGCATGTATCAAGTTGGGTGAGGGACTTCCTTTTGTTTATGCCAACCTATACCCTACGACTACCCTTCTCCTTCCTCAGACCCACAGAGCTTGTCTAGTAAAATTGTGACGGTATTAAATTGCCAGATGAGATGGGTTCGTACGGAGAGTAGAATACCCAGTGAACAAACAAAAGGGAAAATCTTACTACTGTAATTTAATATTATAAAAATGACAAATATATAGAACTGAGATTGGGGCTGTTCTCCCATATTAATAAATCTTGGAGCTTTATAAAAAACTAAGTAGCTCTGGATCACACTCTTCATTAATTTAACGTGTTAAAGTCAAGTTTATGCATTTGTATCGGCATGTTAGCCTTTAAAGTTCTTTAATATACTACTTTAGGCTATAGGATTTGTGTTATAAAAAAAGTTGTTGACATATTGTTTGCTGCTTTCTTGGCATGGTCTGCTCAAATTCCGGCATTGGTGGTCATCTTTCAATTTGGTCTCTGCTCAGTTATCTTGTGAGTTTAACGAACCTATATATATATAATTATATTGTTTTTGGGCCATTCATGTTTCATGTGACTATTTTATATTTAATAAGCAATAGTATCTAACTTTCCATTTTGATCAATCTGAAAGGTGGATACGACAAAGAAGACAAAGCAGCTAGGGCTTACGACTTAGCTGCCCTCAAATACTGGGGACCTACTGCCACCACCAACTTCCCTGTAATCTTCCTATTTCTTTTTTAACTAAAGAAATTGTTGATGCCATCCATCTACTACATGTGCAGTTTTCTTTTTCTTTTTAAATGGTTATTTCTTCGTTTTTTTGGTATGTGGAATTGTATAAGTTTAGTTACTTATTTGGCCTTTCTATTATCCGATGTCTTATATAGACAACAAGCTACACAAAGAAAT
The DNA here is from genome assembly GCA_023374045.1 of Limonium bicolor. NCBI lineage: Eukaryota > Viridiplantae > Streptophyta > Magnoliopsida > Caryophyllales > Plumbaginaceae > Limonium > Limonium bicolor. The sequence goes on from CM041779.1 coordinate 293,236,833, forward strand.
TGAAGATATGAAGCATATGACCAAACAAGAATTCATCGCTTCTCTTAGAAGGTTGGCTAAGAAGCTATAACTCCTCATTCATTCATTCACTCATTCCAGTTTCTCTTCTCGTTTCTGTTCATTTGCCGTTGTCTGATAGTTTCCTTGATTAAACGATTAACTCGTCAGGAAAAGTAGCGGATTTCCAGGGGAGCATCAATCTACAGGGGTGTTACAAGGCATCATCAACAAGGTCGATGGCAAGCTAGAATTGGCCGTGTTGCTGGAAACAAAGACTTGTACCTAGGCACATTTGGTATATATGTCTCTCTGACAATCGCGCCTTACATAACCCCACATTTTGCTTTTTTGACTAATCGTAATCTGTTGGTTTGGTTTGGTTTGGTTTTGTTCTTGATTAGCTACTGAGGAGGAGGCTGCTGAGGCATATGACATAGCTGCTATTAAATTCAGAGGGGTGAACGCAGTGACCAACTTTGAGATGAACAGATATGACGTAGATGCTATACTCAAGAGTGCTCTCCCCATTGGCAGTGCTGCAAAGAGGCACAAATTCTCACCTGATCAGCAGCAGACCGAGCAGAAACCTACTGCGTTAGCCCTTGAGCATCATCGCGAAACGATGCAGCAGCACCAGCAATCTAATGGCAGTCTCCCTGGGGGAGGAGGTGGAATGACATTAAGCTTTGCTGGCCAGCAAGGGCAACCCCTCTCATATGCCATGATGCCGTTCGACACCAGTGCTGCTAATGCATTGTACCACCAGAACTTTTTTCACAGTCTTCATCAAGGAGGAACTGGGATGATCCCATTATCAGCAGCTGTAGTACCCTCATCTGATCCATCTGCAGTTGCAACATCAATGTCTCTTTTGCCTCCTCCAAACGCTGAATTCTATCTTTGGCCTCATCAGTCATATCAGTAATAGTATACTATTGGGGGTGAAAGGGGGGGGGTTGTGAAATAGACTAAGGTTAAATCATCAGAAACTAATTTGGATGACCCTTTGCTTAGCGTTTTTCTTTCGTTTCTTTTTGTTTTGAGGCTAAACAATTTAGATACTACTAATAGCTTTGTAGGAAAAAAAAAGCAAGACAAAAGCAGGATCTGACTGACCGGACCAGTTTAGAATTAGAGCTATGGTGGGTGAACGGTGACTAACCCCTTTCTTTTTTACAGACAGATGAAGATAGAAAGAAAGAATATGCTGGCTATATTCTCTGTTGGTTTTGCAGTTAAAGCTAATCTGAATTATCCAGAGAGGAAAAGAATTTGTATGTAGAGAGGAGCTTAACAAGACCCGACTCTAGCTACCCTTTTGCTTTTTCTGTGATGTGAATGCTGCTAGTAGCTGGGACCAAGATGAAAGGGAAATAGGTGATATATGATGGATCTGTAACATCTTTGAAGGAAAAGCAAATGTGTTCTTTTTTGAGTTTTCATCCTCCTTGATTTCCTTTCATCTTTTTTCCTGTTGATTGTTTTGGTACCCAGTGCATTGCAGTGATATATTATTGGTGGTAAATGGTCCATAACTCTTTGTGAGCTATTCCTTTCTCAAAGGCTGCTGGTGTACTACAAGGCTGCAGGCGCTTATTAGTGTTTCTCTAATGCTTCCTCAATAGCTTTTATATAGGATTGGATGGTATTCAGAAATACACATGCGTTCTTCTAAGGTACGCAGCCGGAAAATCCAGTCAATTCTTACAAGAACTTTCAACTCAGTCATTGACACTTGCATATAAATACTCCAATATCTCACCTTCACCCGTCCTGATATATCAACTTCGTCGTACAATAATGTTGTCTCCACATCTATGATCCGCGCAAAGCTCGTTACACCGCCCTTAAACGCATTCTTCGCTATCTTAAAGGCATTCTCTCCTTGGCCCCCCACATTGTTCCCAACACCACCCATTAGTTAACAGTATACTCCGACGTAAATTGGGTTAGATTGTATCGACACTCGTCGCTCCACCCCGGCTACTGTATGATCTTGGCTCCAATCTCATTTCCTGGTCTTCCAAGTGATAGACCATTGTTTCCCGTTCTAGTGCCGAGGCCGAATACTGTGCCATTCATAACGCCATCGCCAAATCTTGCTGGCTTCGCCAACTCCTCCACAACCTGCACGCCACCCCTACACATGCCACCATTGTCATCTACGAACGTCAGCTCTGTATACATGGCTTCCAACCGGTCAAACATTTACGCACCGAACACATTGAAATCGACATTCATTTTGTCTGAGACAAAGTCGCGTTGGGTCAAGCCCGGGTTTACACATGCCAACAGAGGATCACTAGCTTATCGCTTATTTTGATTATGAATACTAAATGAACCTTTCTCGTAATACGGGAGTGGGTAAGTTTTGAACACAGGATCTTTGGTTCTAAGGTATCACCCCACTACCGACCAAGTCACGGGGGCTTGGCTTGTATGTAGCTTTATATACTTCTCAACTTATCAGTTATTTCTTGGATGCCAACCAATTTGATTGCTTGCACCCATCTCTTTGATTTTATTGAACTTATTTCTTCAAAGTTGATGAAGTGCATCGCTCTTTCATATACCAAGGACGGGTACCGGGCAATTTAAAGTCATTACAAAAGTTACATGGTGAAGTAGACTTCTACGAGCTTATGCCCCCTGTATAAATGACATTCCTTTGAAAAGTATTCTAATTCATATATGGTGCTCATCGCCAACATGAACGCATGATACAAACTGAGATCGATATGTATTACGCACGTGCATGAGCAGATATAGCAGCGCAGATCAATGAGGCACGTTGTTAACAAAAAAACAATCTCAATGAGGTGCATAAATTGAGTTGATTGCAACCTACTTATATGATCACCAAATCTCTAACTAGGAGAGATCTCAGTCAAAGCAACTGAGTAGGATGAGGCTAATCCATTTGTTGTGTGGACTAGTAAGATAGAGTTGGGCCTCATTATTTTTGGCCCACTAATCACATATCTATTCTAACCTATGCATACCTATGAGGCTATCAAATATTTGTTCTAACCCGTTTCAATCACTTTGAATATATATTTTTTGAAATAATTGGCACAGATTTGGATTAATAAGGTCAAGATACAATTTGGAATATTGTTTATCCAATGCCAGTTTGGCAACCCCTGATACCTAGATGAGCTAATATGTGAGCATCAATGTTTTCTTCCCTTGGAATAAAAAAACCATACCACATGGGAGTTCAATCCAGATTTCTCTTGTAATTCCGGGAGGACAATTCATGTATGAGCTGTTACATCACTTTTTCCTTTAGAAAGTTGATGTTGGAGAGGCAGTCCGAGTGGATTCACATTTCTAGTGAAAGTCCAAGCTCAATCACCTTCGCTTCTACCACTGGTGGTTCCTATGGAGTTTCCCGTTTGAATGCCAACTGTCATAATTGTTCCTTCTTGTACTTGGCTCCTAGTCATAGCCCTTTTCTTCCTCGCTAGCATCATTAAAGATGTTTACTTCATTATCTATAGGTGTGGGTGAAGGGTCATATTTTGCTCCATGATGGGTTGCTGTGTGGCCTGCCAAGGTGAGGCAGGATTGTGCTGGTCCATTCCTAGTTCGAGTTCCAAGTGCGGTTGTGGCTTGTTTGACATCTGGTGAGCCAAGGTTCCAATAGAGGGAAACAAATCAAAATGATCTTGAGGGCAAGTGAGGCTAGTAAGAGATCAACCTCCAGTGCAAGGTCATTCTATCCATGAAGGTTGACGATTTCAATTGTTTTCCACCACGGGCAGGGAGAGACAAGCATGTACTCATGATTCCTCTGCTCCACAAGGGTGCATGAGGGATCAACGATTGTCTTGATCTGATCATGCAATTTTGTGCGACATGGAATAATGCCATGCATGAGTTTCAAAGCAAAGAGTCTAACTCTGAAAGGGATATTACATTTCTGGATTCGCTTAATGACAAGACCAATTCTGCTCTTATATGAGGTTGATTCCTTGTTTGCTGGTCTGGATAAGGTTGCTTGGTGATAGGCATATTTAACAAAAAAAAGGCCATTTTTAATTAAACTCCAACCCCAAGAGTCTGGTTTATCATGGGTGGTGAAGGAAATTTTAGTATTAGGCCTGCATCCTCCTCTTGGAACCATTGTCTTTCAATCTCTTCCTTCCAAATTCAGGTGTTCATGTCTATTAGAAGCGCCACATTGCCATTTTGTTGTATTTGCGGAGGCATGTGCCACGTCCATGGTCTTCCCTTATGCTTCCTCGCGATCCATCTATCAGTAAACTGGTTGTGTTCCCATTGCCTATTCTCTTTATTGTCCATTCTTTTAGAAGATGAGTTGCACTATAAAGAGATCGTCAGATAGGACTTGGGCGAGTGTCTAACCTTGCTTGAAGGATGTCGGAGCTACTGAAGTATTTAACTTAAGGATTTTTGAAACTAATAGTTGTGGTTATGGGAAAACCCTCCATAATTGTCTTGCAAGTAGGGCAAAGTTAAAAGCTTGGAGATCTCTGAACCCCAACCACTCTCATCCAAACTTTTACAAAGATAGCCCCAACTTTTCCAACATATGCCTCTTGCAACCAGTGAGCCAGTCAACGAAAAATTCCCGATCGCCCTTTGTATCTCATGAATAAGGCTTTTGGGAGTGTGATGATAGCCATAACATAGGATGGATATCTTGAAGAACTGATTTAATAAGAATGCTTCTACCTGCTTGTGACACTGTGCGCTGTCATCCTAGGATCCGTTGTTATATTGTATTTCCGCTGTAAGTGAAGATTTCTTTCTTGCTTCTACCAATATAGCTAGGGAATCCGTGGTAGAGGCCTAGCCGCCTGGGTCATCAACCTTTTTAATTCCTAGAGAGTTATGATTTGGTTTTTTTTTTATTGTGGTGGTTTATCCTATAGAGAAGATTAGAGCAATTTGTTGAGATTTATGCTTTGCCCATAAGCTTCTTGAAAGTCCAAAATTAGTTCCCACATTCTTTGGGCATTGGTTGGGTTGGCCTTTTCAAAGACCAGACAATCATCTGCAAAGAACAACATTACTTTAAATCCTAGATTCTTGTATGTAAAGTCATGTAGGAAGCCTGCATTAGATGCTATATTGAGACTTGATTATAGGGTCTTCATGCAGTAGGCAAAGATAAGAGGGGAGAGTGGGTCTCATCATCTAATTCCTCTTTATGGATGGAAGGTCTTTCCAGGAGTACCATTGATCAGGACACACATTGATGTAGAGGAAATGCACATATGGACCAGGTTAATCCAATTTTTGTGGAAACCTATGCTATGCAGAATGTCCAAAATGAATTTCCATTCTCCCATCAAAAGCCTTAGCCATATCCACTTTGAGGGTGAAATGTCCTTTATGGATTGCCTTGGTGGATCTCACTAAATGGAGGATTTCATGTGCTATTATTATACTGTCAAAAATTAGCCTTCCAGGGATGAAGACTCTTTGGTCATGCAGTATGACTTTCTCCATAACAATTTTGGCTCGATTAACCATCCTTTGAGATGGTGCGGTAGATCGTATTGCAAAAAGATATTGGTATAAAGTGTTCCATGGCCGTGGCACCAACTCTCTTGGGGATCAATACTATATGTGTGTGACTGATTCCTTTAGGCATTGCTTTTAAGTTTTAAAACTGTAAGGATGGTGCTGACAAAAGTCTTCACTAATAATGTCCCAATACGTAGTGGTGTCATTGATTGCGTCCGGTCCAGAAGCCTTACTTGGGTGGAGTGATTTCAGAGCATGAATGACTTCTTCTCTCTGCATACGACTTCCTTAATGTTTTATGATCTTCTGTCGACACTCTTCCCTCCACTCCTACTAAGAGACGTGCATTCTTGGTAGGAGTAGTGGACGTAAAGAGTTTGGTGAAGTACCCTCTAGTTGTTTCTTCATTTTCTTCCCATGACGAGACCGTGGTGCCATGGCTTTTGCAGAGCACGTGGATTGTGTTTTTCCTTTTGCAAGCTTGAACTCTGTTAAAGAATAAGGTTATATTCTTGTCCCCTTCTCTAATCATTGCTGATTTGATCATTGTGCCTATCTAATAACTCCCTTTAGTAGCAACCAGTCTAATTACATGTTGAGTTTCCTCCATTTGTTCATGTTGTCTTGCATTGGGGTTTGGTTTACAATCTGGGCAATGGCTTCTTTTATGGCGACAATGTCCCTTTGATCTGCTCGTGCACAAATTCCACCCCTGATTTGGAGTCTGTGACCACATTGGGCAACTCTCTCCGGATAGCCTCCTTCTATAGCCTAATAATTCCAAGGTTCATTTATTATTTGCTTACATGTAAGGCCATCCAACCAGCTAGGGAAGGAGGAGTCTTGCATGGTGGCAATGGCCTTTTAAGGGTCATCTTCTTCAATGTTACACTAGGGGAAGGAGAAGTTTTATCGGCCTGTGGTCGGATCTTCCCTTGGAGGTGGACATTTCTTGCCTCTAGGAAGGTTTGAATCCAGCTATCTGTGGCTGGAAATCTATCTAATCTCGACTTGTTATTCCAAGTCCCTGATTGACGAGTGTTGATAGTGAAGATTCCACCTGAAAATCTTAAGTCATTCAGATCACAATTCGCTAGGCAAATGCGAAAGGCTTGCATGCAAGAAGCAGTTTCTGTTTCCTCGACCACTACTTTCAAACCAGTAAAGTATTTCATTGAAATCTTCCAAGACCAGCCATGGATGGGGGGTGAAGTGCGTATGTCCCGCAGCAAGCTCCAGGTTTTCCATTTTTTATGAGAATGATCATTTGTAGATGCCCGTGCCTCTCTATGAGTCATTCAATCTACTTTCAACTTTGAAATCAATATGATTCGCAGAGGAGAAAATTTTGCTAAACTTATTCGAAGATTTTAAGAGGAGTGCAACGCCACCTTTGTGCCCAATGCTATCAATAGCATAACCATGGTAGTTGTGTAGTTCCTATTTAAATTTAGCTATTTCATGTCTGAAGAGTTTCATTTCACAGAGAAAGCAGATCTCCAACGATTCGGGAAATAATGCTCATTTTTATGGCTAAGGCTCTGTACGGCATAGCTATTTTGCAGTTGTTTTAGCCTGGCTGTTTTGTGGCTGTTTTATACGTGGCAGTATATTATTAGAGGAGAACGTAGGACCCACGTGAGACCTATACGGGACCCATTCATTTATGCCACAAATATACTATCAAATATGCCAAGACTAAAAGAAGCGTAAATGAGGAGGGAATGACAGATTTGGGTTAACAAGGCGGAGGAGTCAGCTACCTCTAAACTGTTGTATGCAAAGGTCAAATATTAAAGATTTTCTCGTTTGGCTGCATTGCATATATGTGATTGAATACTTGTATATAGCTGGGTTGCACTCACAATACAGATTTAATATTGAAGGATAAAAACTGCAAATCCATTCTCCCTTCCCTCTGCATCGTACAAGCGGACAACTCTTACGCATCGAGACCTATGATAAGTGGTGAAATAGTGTTATTTCAAGGTCTTTATTCACCTTCATTTTATTCGGTGCATAACTTATTTCACCACTTTATGAAGTACTTTTGTGATTATTAGTGAGCTTATACTTTTGACATATTTAAATAGCTAAATAATCATGTGAGTACTTTTGAAAGCTTAATTTGAGTATGCATCAATGTTCGAGCACTTCAGGAAGGATGCCAAGCTAACGGAAGCATCGGGAGAATTATGGTGCAAAGAAGAACTCTCTGGCCTCGATCGACCCTAGGACCGACCCTAAGAGGGTCTGTGAACACCCCTCTCCATAATCACGATATAATCCCTCACGTAGCAATAAATAAAACGTCTCGCAGCGGAAAAATAAATAACAATTACAAAACTCACACGGGTGTCACCGGCCATTACTCGCCCATGCGAGCAACGTAGCCATACCACATCCAACTTCCAAAATAAACAAACTGCTAACCGTAGTGATAACGAGAAACTCCTATACATCAAACTAAGTCCATAACCATAAACATTGACAAGTGAGCGTCTACCCAATCTTGAAAAATACATAACCTTACCATAAGACCATACACCATCTTCATTACCATACAACATCTCCAACTACCCTGTTTCTGCTCTTCAGCTCTGACAATGATCAACAACCTGAAATGGTGTAGTATCAGCGATAGACGCTGAGTGTGCCGGGCCTGGACCCTAATGGTCACTTGTCATTTTAACCATCTTATTATTAGATTGGTTTCATGCTTTTCCTTTTTACAGTTATAATCAAAACTGAAGCATAAATGTATAATATACATAATCAACCATCAAATTTTCATAAACATTAATCATCCATCCAAACCAAACATTCATAGAATATTTCAAACAACATTTGTATATCGAGCGTATCAAGCAATAACAACAATATTTTGTACAATGTACAATCGCCGTAGTGTTCACCATCCACTGTCAATTTATTTTAGTTTGGCTTTCAAGCCCGTCCATATGTACAATGTACATTCGCCGTAGCGTACAGTTCCCATAGTTTTTACCTTAGCCTTGTAGGCTCCATCCAACCATGTTTAATTAATGTCAGTAGGGCGTCATGTTAGGACAACCCGATAACCTCACCATGGACAGTAGTCCCCGTACACACAAAGGTGCTCATTTCGCCAGAGGTCCGGAGGCCCCTGACTCACTTATGTCTCGTAAGACGTCCATAAAAAGGCCGTAGCCACCTGATCCACGAACCTATTTGGGCTCGTTGGATATAACCTGGAGCGGAATCCAATAGGAAACCCCTCAGTGATCACAAATGCGCAACCAAGTAGTTCGTGAACTACCGGGATTCCTCACCTCAATCTCATACCATCACTCTCTCATAATGTTTAAGATCTGCTCTTAGTCTTATGGAGAATATTTATTAACCATCGGCCCAATGGGTCACGCGTACCTAGAAGTCATCTAGGTGATATTTATGTTAGAGATCCATGCTCTAGAGACCGACAATGTCGTGACTCGTTCCTAAGTGTTTTACTTAGGTTACCATATCCTTAATATTAATATCATGGTATTATATCAAGTAACCGTCATGTCATCACAACGCGCATATGTATGTTTATATAAGTCGATCTATAGTCGACGTAGTGTTAGTCCCGTAGGACGCCCGTGCATAAATAATTAATGCATCACACTTAAACACATACATGTAACCACACACATATAACACACAAGTTATATCAACCAAATCCGAGCCCAAGGAGCAACCTTAGGTCAACTCGGCAAACCCCTTTACATACCGTTCACCCTGATTGTATTACGGTGGAGTATGAATCTTCAAGATCCTATGCTCTGTGTAGTCCGCTAGCTTGTCAAGCGTCCTTGTCAGAAGTATAATCTAAACGGTATTAAAACTATACGTCAGTCTCCATGACTAACTACATCCGGTATATCCGAATAATAAGTAACCCCGACAGTTCACCTCCGTTTTCTGCAGTTGTTGTTACGGGTTTCTCTAAACAGTCGGTTTGTTACTTAAAACGCGTACGTCAAAACTATCCCAACTGTTAAGTTTAATTCACTATTTCCTTTTTAATCTTATCCACCTCCAGTTTAGGTGCGTACCCATAGTTGCATGTATGCATGCATGATTATATTATATTATATACTTTTTCTTATTGTATCATTTATTTTATTGTATTCTCTTTCATATTGTTTTATTTTCCCACCATCCTTCATAATTCGACACGTTGTATAATCCCTTTATCTTTAGCAAATAATATTTGCTTCCAAAACTCATGACTTATAGTTCGTAACTATATTTTTTTTAATGACCACCACCATTAACTCATAAGGTGTTCAACCAAAATATATTTATCCACGTTATATACATTATTCTTGTGTATGTATATATTTTTACCACGTAGGTAATTCTCATGATTTCATAAACTCTATATTTTTGTGTTACATTTCATCATCTTTGTTAGATGATTATTCCCATTAGTTGCATCATATTATACAACTTATATTAAGATTGTTATCCTAATATTATGTAACATTTTATGTTGTACATTTACAACTCCTAAGGTTTATTCCATAAATACCTTAGTTTATAAATCCCATTCACTTATAGTTTGTCACACCATTTAATGTGAATACCTTATTGTATTAATTTCATTAAACCACCTTAATACCAAATAATTGTTATAACATTTATAACATTATAGACCTTAGTCTAAAATTCATTTTCCAACCTTTATATTTTCGGTATAGCCCTTGAATTTATTTAAATTCCCTTTTTGACCACATAACATTATGTAATGTTATACCAAAATACTAATATCATTTGCTATGATATTTTATTTCCTTTAACTTATAATCTATAGTTTTTTATACAAAACTATTGTGTATTGCCTCATAGGCACATATTAAACCTTATACTTTTCCTTAAACCATAATTTCCTTATTTACAAAATCACCCCTTTCTTTTACCATGTTTATATCCCATTTAATATAACATTTCTAACTTATAAAAGAGCATAACCTATGGTTATTTTTGTAAATTCCGAACAGACCTCAATATACATTTTATATTGTCATTAGGCCAATTTATAACATATAGTTTGATAATATCATTAAAACTATATATTATACATATATCTCAACAAATACTCTTATATAATTCTAAAAATCACCAAATTCCACCAAAGGGTTATAAATATCCTTATTAACCCATATACTTTTGATATTTACCATTCCACCATCTATTTTTCTCCAAAGTGTCATAATGACATATTAACTATATATTATTCATATATAGTTTATTTTAATTCCAAAATCCACCAAATAAATTCCTAAAAATTCCTAATAGCCCATGGGTGTTTAGAATACCATTGTACACCCTTTATTTTTGGTAATAACATATTTACCACATATGTTATAAAAATATTACCATTAAATACATAACTTATTATAAAACCTTAAATAAGTTATCTAACTTATTTATTTTGGTCAAAGCCTAGCATATGGTCAAGGTTGACCTCCTTAATATTTCCTTGACCACCAATTCCTTATAATTACGGTTTAGTACCCAAACTTTCTAAAGTTCACCATTTAACCCCAAAACTTTATAAAATCTTATAAACTTTATTTAACTCCATTTTACCTCTCATTTTCGGCCTTATTATTCTAAAGCCCCCAATTTAATTTAATTACACCTAATACCCCATTTTATTTTCGGTAATGCATTTATACTACTTAAACTTAATTAAAAGCTTGTAAATGCATAAATAAAATGGCCTAAAATACATGGCCTTATTACAAACATTGGCTTGCAAAATAAATTACACATAAATGTCCCAAATACATATAAATTCTCGGCCTCACCATAGAATTTTCATTTAATTACCAAACTTCCACATAATGTCTTAAATTTGACAATTATGCTTGTTTAATTAGTTATAAAATTTATTAAACCATTCTTAAACATTTTAAGGTCAAACAGACCTTATTTTGATCATTCACTCACGGCAATTGATATACACACACTTAAACTGTGTTAATGTATCATTAAGGTTTAAGTGATTTTATACCTTGATTTAGCTTAGGTAAACCTTGTTTGAATTCGGCCAGCCTTAGATAAAATTTTTCCAAAGCTTAAAAAATGCAAGGAGAGTTCAAGATGGTTTCGACCTTGAAAAAAATGCCTTAAAAGGGTTTTTCCTTTCCTTTGGATCTCGGCCACCCTTGCTCCAAATGGCTAACCAACTTAAATGTAGATTTGAAACAACCTTGGTCCCTCTACTACTGGTCTCAACCGAGTTTAGCTCTTGTTCTAACCTTAGAACAATTAAGAGCTTAGGAGCTAGGCTTGCCTTCCATGCTCAAGAACAGACCTTGAGAGCTTCAAAGGAAGGGAGGAGCTCGGCTGGGCAGGAGGAAATCGGACAAGGAAGGAAGGAAAAGTGGAAAGATTTGAAATAATGGAAAAAGTAAAGGTTACTATTGCAAATTGAAGTTAGGTATCAATTTGTCCAACAATTATTGCAAGCTGCCTCCTCTCTTATTGCCAGCCGGTTTCCTTGGTCCAAATGGGTCAATTAATTGACCATTGACCATGCTTGGTCAATATTGACTCATGCGGGCCCCACTTTAGGTTTTATTAATATTTTAATATTAAATTTGTAAAAATCTGTAAATTTCTGGAATTAAATTCCTAATATCATATAATATGGTATTTTATTATATTAAAGGTATTTATAACCTTTAGCCCATTTAAAACCAATTTAGAAGGCGATTACACAAAAACGTGCTTTAAGGAGTTTTAGTGCACATTTTGTGTCGCAAGGTGTTTCTCTGGGCTTGGTTTTCTGACAACGGTTTTGTTGTGTTCCTTACATGATATTTGATCATGTAATTCAATTTTATATCATTTAGAGGTCCTTTGATTTTAAGGTTTTCCTAGAGCACCTTTTTGCCCTTTTTGACCTTGAAGCATGTAAATGCTTTTTCTTTGTGTTGGAGTGTTGTCCAACGGTTATAATATGTTTAGTAGTATGTTAATATGCTTAGGACAAATTTTTAGGTCCTAAGAAGTTTATTTGGGTATTTATTTACCCTTAACAGTCAAAGGGTGCAACATCTTGTTTTATGTTGACCACTGTTGTTCTCAGTTGACTTTTAAGGCATGTTTAGGCCTTAATTAATATGATTAAATATTTAATCATGCTTTAATAATTTGGGGTATTTCAGTCTACCCCCTTAAAAAACTTCGTCCCGAAGTCTCTTAATCAAATAGGTAAGTATATATAAATGTATAACTACCCATTGTTCCCATAATGTATATCTATGTGATATATCATTTACACACATCATATTGCGCTTATACAGCACATAGCCATCACGTTGTGGCGTTAGTTCAATCATATATGGATATAGGTGATCCATCAGCACCATCATTTCCTATCAGTTCTACAAGTCCTGACAACCTTCCTGAGGTGTCCATAACATTCCATTGTTCCACATTCCATATCTAATGATTCATTTCGTATCTAGGCAATACCATATGTAATCATTCTATAAAGCAATATGAATGCATATCACAGATAGCATAAGAAAGTACTACACACATGTGTGTACATACAATCATTCAAACAAGTATCTCATAGGATACATACTTTCAAGTGTACATCACACCCAAACAACCAAACAACGCACGCCCCGCGTACCAACCATAACCAAGAAAACCAATTCACTGTATGCTATGCATACTAAATAATTCACATACTAACCAAACAACCTCGTATGCCCCGCACACCACCAATTCTCTTTTTTTTTTGCATGCAATGCATATCAAACAGCCAAAAATAAGTGCACACATGTGCACAGCCAAGAGGCTCTACCCCCTTAAAAAGGGTTACGCCCCCGTACCCCACAAGTACAACAACCGCTCAACAAGGAGCGCTGGATACTTGGCTCTCAAAGAGTTCTCCAACTCGTGGATTATCCTCATATCAGAGAGACGGGTATAATTCTAGCCCTTCAGGGCTCCACAATATATAAAAGGTGAGGCACTGATCTTTTTGTGCTCTCTCCCAAGTTCATTCTTTTGGGCCCACTCGCTCCGTATGAGGTGTAGACCCATGAACAAAGGCTCAATTTGCCTTTTTTTGCTGTGAATCCACTGGTTTGGATCACTAGCATATATGCGTGTGTCTTCTCTCTCTCACTGATATTCAGTTTGAGATGTAATGTGACATTGGCTACTGTTAGTACTTAGTGCTCTTTGCACTTGTCTTTGTAATACTAAGACGTACCAGCCTATATGTCCACAAAGATGATGTTTGTCATCCATGTCTCCTGGTGATTTTGCTCCGGAGTAACACACTGTTGTAGTTTTTTTTTTTTTCACACTCTTGTTGATATCCACTTTATCTTTCAGCATTTCCACAAGATTAATAACTGCACGAGTGCAATACCAAAACACTCAGTCATACAGAGTGCAGAGGCGTAAACGCTCAACAGCTAATATTTCATGAGTCAAACAGATAAGATGTGCGAATTGTCCTATGAGTGGTACATTCCAATCCATTGTTCTTTAAGCAAGATTTCTGCTATCATATAGCTTTATCTTTTCTTCTCGCGTAGTCACGCGTTTATATCCATATCATCTGGTAGATTTCCTCTGGATTGTAAGAATTACTCGATCCTTATGAGGATTCTACATATTTTCGTCCATAATGGTTTTCTTGTGCTTTTTTTTTTTGGGTTCCTATCCTTGAACTGTTTCCTTGTCTTCCCTGTATACTGTCCACTGTTCTCTGTTGAAGGTTCTTTTTTTTTTAGCCCGTTGGTTTAACTGCGGCTCTTCTCGTCCATCTTCGAGGTAATCCGTCTTACTGTCCGTAGAATGGAGTTGACTACTTCTCGTGTTCCTAACACTACCTGTCTACTTGCATGGGGTACCGTACTGATACATTACTACTTACCCGACTAACTTATAAATAAGTCTGTCAGGCCCACATGCTCCGAACGGAGTGCGGTCGTCCCATGTCTCGTTTAGTAAACTGGTAATGTCTGTCACACGGTTGTTGTGAAGTATTCTTTTGTCAATCTCCCTTTGATGGATATCCCTCTTTTTTGTTCTTCTTCTTTTTTTTGGTCTTCTAGTTCGTGTTATCGGTTATCCCGTAATAAGTGTTATTGCCTTTGTGGCATCCGTGGTAATTCGTATCATAGACTGGTATTATTCAACCTCGGTGTAAGTAAAATCCGTGCTATATTAGCAAACTTGTTTCTCCTCTTTTTTTTGATCTCATTGAGTACAACACATTTTCCTTTTCTCCCTGTTTTTTTTCTGATCATGTCTCATCCATAGTTCATATTCGTCCCTCATCCATGTAATTGGATGTATTGCAGATTGCATAATAGCTTGAGCAACTTGGCTCTTTACTTCCCAACCATCCTCACTGACGGTGGTGCATCTACAAAGGGTATGCTTGTCCATAAGGACTAAACATGTATCACCGGTAGTGATTAGCATTAAATGCAAGTATACTCTATGGTATTTGGCTAATAGCCCTGTCTGAAACTTCCTCGAACGTTTAAACTGGTGTGTGTGTGTGTGTGTTTTTTTTTACAGTCATAGTGGCTGTATAATGTGTCCAGTTGCAGTGGTTGGACTATCGGTCCTTCCAAAATTGCATAGGTTTCTAATCTCCAGGTTTCAATGAAAGGTTTGAACAACAGTTTTTTTTATAAAAGGTTAAAAGTAGTAGTTGTTGCAGTTGCATTTGCAGTAGCTGTTACTGTTGTTGTTGCTGTCGCTGCACTTGCTGTAGCAAGTGCGCAAGGCAGATGGAATTTCAGTGGTTTACTGTCATAGCGCTTGCAATAGCAAGTGCGCCATGCAGGTGGAAATTCTGGTTCAGTAATTCCCGGTCTCATTGACTCTGTGTCGTAGAGTATAGGCTACATGGTAATGTAAGCATTAACATCCTGTTCATATATATATCCGTCAAGGTTTAAAGCTTTTGGTACTGAGTACACACAACTAATCCCAAAGTCTTACACAAAAGGCGAGTGGTCAATGACACACTCCCACATACTTATAACATAGCTCCTTCTAACATTCAAAGTAAGCACACAACACAGTAAGTAAAAGTCTTCCACTAGCGGTCTCATGGAGTATGGGTACTCATGCCCTATCTACTCCCTTGCCCTTCTGGGCTCCAGCATCAGCAGATGTCTAGCCATCCTGACCGCCTCGTGGTACTCCAGATCCTCCAGCTGAGGTCTTCTGAGTATTCTTTGGTGGCCTGTAATTACGGCTCTCTGGGTTCATCCAACATTCAAATTCCCTATGGCCCTCTTTGTGGCAGCACCGCACCGACCTCGACTTTGCGGCCTTCGCAGTCGACCCCTGGATGGTCCTTCCCACAACGCTTACAGTAAAAATGGCGCTGGGGCTGTCCGGTGCCTGATGATAGTATTTAAGTTTAAGTTAAAATCTGTTGATATAAGGGTTAAGATTATATTTGAATTTAGAGGTAGTGTTCTCACCCTTAGGAGGTGCAGATCTCAGAGGCTTAGCATCAATAGCTGGGCCGGTCAACTGCAGGACGGGCTCTTTCCCTTTCTTTCCCTGGTGACCCTGCTGCCCTTTCTTTGGAAAGAATTTCCTGTTTAAGGTTTCGGGTCAGCATTCGTAAGGTATTTAGTATGATAAGTATTTAAGCTTGGGTTAAGTCCTTACTTTCCCTTTTTCTGGCCATCGCCTGAAGATGCTCCTCCACCCTCAGACTCTCCTTCAGGGTTCTTCCTTTTCTTTGCCCCTAGAGTCTCTTCCCGAGTCTGGAGCATTAGCTCCGTCCTCGAGGCAGCGTCGTAACACTCCTGGAATCTCATTGGTAAGTTCTCACAAGGTTATACGGTACTATAGTAAGTAAAGAATTTATGGCATTCATGTTAATACCTGTATGGTAGTGTAGAGGGTAGCACCCATCGCCATCTGGATGCGAAATAATAGTCCTCCCCGGAACTTCTCGATCTTTACGGTTTCTGAGTAATCCACACCGGGGATGAAGTCCAGTAGACCAATGAATCGAGCGTAATACTCGTCCACGGTCAGACCTCCCTGGGTCAAGTTTCAAACTCATGGCGCTTCTTCTGTTTGAGGTGCGCCGGGTAGTACTTCCCTCTTAGTAACTCAACAAAGGCAGCCCACGAAAAGTCGGGCGTAGCCAGGTGCTGGTCCTTGACCAACCTCCACCAAGTGCTGGCTGCATCCTTCAGATGGAAAGCAGCAATAGCGACCTTCTTGTCGTCAGGTACCTGTAACGCTTCATAGGCCTTCTCATGTTCAACGATGTAACGTTCCAAAGCTACGGGTCTGGTTCCCCTGAATATGTAGGTGGTCGGGTCTCTGTAACTGACTTCAGCCAGTTTGTTTCCCTGGGCTGTGGCGGGTGGGCTGGTGCTCCTCCTATCTGAGTACCCAGCTGTGCAAGAACGGCTGCAACCGTCTCAGCAACTCCTGGAATGCCGGTCACCGCCTCTACCTCTTCCTTCCAGCACCACGCCCTCTAGTACCACCAGACATCTGTAGTACAGTATGTCACATAAATACTTGGTAAAATTACCGTACACAACCAATAGATATTAAGTTGCCTTAAAGGCTATCCTGTCACGCATTTGCGTTTCTAGACACAATATCTTTTAGACGAATCGTCTCGTACCTCCTAAATGTTTCCAATATTTCCCAAGTCCTAAGCTCACTGTCTTAACCTACTTTCTCGTCATCAGAGCGGTACTCCGCTCTGATACCACTTTTGTAACACCCCTCTCCATAATCACGATATAATCCCTCACGTAGCAATAAATAAAACGTCTCGCAGCGGAAAAATAAATAACAATTACAAAACTCACACGGGTGTCACCGGCCATTACTCGCCCATGCGAGCAACGTAGCCATACCACATCCAACTTCCAAAATAAACAAACTGCTAACCGCAGTGATAACGAGAAACTCCTATACATCAAACTAAGTCCAAACCATAAACATTGACAAGTGAGCGTCTACCCAATCCTGAAAAATACATAACCTTACCATAAGACCATACACCATCTTCATTACCATACAACATCTCCACTACCCTGTTTCTGCTCTTCAGCTCCGACAATGATCAACAACCTGAAATGGTGTAGTATCAGCGATAGACGCTGAGTATGCCGGGCCTGGACCCTAATGGTCACTTGTCATTTTAACCATCTTATTATTAGATTGGTTTCATGCTTTTCCTTTTTACAGTTATAATCAAAACTGAAGCATAAATGTATAATATACATAATCAACCATCCAAATTTTCATAAACATTATCATCCATCCAAACCAAACATTCATAGAATATTTCAAACAACATTTGTATATGAACGTATCGAGCAATAACAACAATATTTTGTACAATGTACAATCTCCGTAGTGTTCACCATCCACTGTCAATTTATTTTAGTTGGCTTTCAAGCCCGTCCATATGTACAATATACCTTCGCCGTAGCGACAGTTCCCAAGTTAATTTACCTTAGCCTTGTAGGCTCCATCCACCCATGTTTAATTAATGTCAGTAGGGCGTCATGTTAGGACAACCCGATAACCTCACCATGGACAGTAGTCCCCGTACACACAAAAGTGCTCATTTTGCCAGAGGTCCGAAGGCCCCTGACTCACTTATGTCTCGTAAGACGTCCATAAAAAGGCCGTAGCCACCTGATCCACGAACCTATTTGGGCTCGTTGGATATAACCTGGAGCGGAATCCAATAGGAAACCCCTCAGTGATCACAAATGCGCAACCAAGTAGTTCGTAAACTACCGGGATTCCTCACCTCAATCTCATACCATCACTCTCTCATAATGTTTAAGATCTGCTCTTAGTCTTATGGAGAATATTTATTAACCAGCGGCCCAATGGGTCACGCATACCTAGAAGTCATCTAGGTGATATTTATGTTAGAGATCCATGCTCTAGAGACCGACAATGTCGTGACTCGTTCCTAAGTGTTTTACTTAGGTTACCATATCCTTAATATTAATATCATGGTATTATATCAAGTAACCGTCATGTCATCACAACGCATATGTATGTTTATATAAGTCGATCTATAGTCGACGTAGTGTTAGTCCCGTAGGACGCCGTGCATAAATAATTAATGCATCAACACTTAAACACATACATGTAACCACACATATAACACACAAGTTATATCAACCAAATCCGAGCCCAAGGAGCAACCTTAGGTCAACTCGGCAAACCCCTTTACATACCGTTCACCCTGATTGTATTACGGTGGAGTATGAATCTTCAAGATCCTATGCTCCGTAGTCCGCTAGCTGTCAAGCGTCCTTGTCAGAAGTATAATCTAAACGGTATAAAACTATAGTCAGTCTCCATGACTAACTACATCCGGTATTCCGAATAATAAGTAACCCCGACAGTTCACCCCGTTTTCTACAGTTGTTGTTACGGGTTTCTCTAAAACAGTCGGTTTTGTTACTTAAAACGCGTACGTCAAAACTATCCCAACTGTTAAGTTTAATTCACTATTTCCTTTTTAATCTTATCCACCTCAGTTTAGGTGCGTAACCCATAGTTGCATGTATGCATGCATGATTATATTATATTATATTCTTTTTCTTATTGTATCATTTATTTTATTGTATTCTCTTTCATATTGTTTTATTTTCCCACCATCCTTCATAATTCGACATGTTGTATAATCCCTTTATCTTTAGCAAATAATATTTGCTTCCAAAACTCATGACTTATAGTTCGTAACTATATTTTTTTTAATAACCACCACCATTAACTCATAAGGTGTTCAACCAAAATATATTTATCCACCTTATATACATTATTCTTGTGTATGTATATATTTTTACCACGTAGGTAATTCTCATGAGTTTCATAAACTCTTATATTTTGTGTTACATTTCATCATCTTTTATTAGATGATTATTCCCATTAGTTGCATCATATTATACAACTTATATTAAGATTGTTATCCTAATATTATGTAACATTTTATGTTGTACATTTACAACTCCTAAGGTTTATTCCATAAATACCTTAGTTTATAAATCCCATTCACTTATAGTTTGTCACACCATTTAATGTGAATACCTTATTGTATTAATTTCATTAAACCACCTTAATACCAAATAATTGTTATAACATTTATAACATTATAGACCTTAGTCTAAAATTCATTTTCCAACCTTATATTTTCGGTATAGCCCTTGAATTTATTTAAATTCCCTTTTGACCACATAACATTATGTAATGTTATACCAAAATACTAATATCATTTGCTATGATATTTTATTTCCTTTAACTTATAATCTATAGTTTTTATACAAAACTATTGTGTATTGCCTCATAGGCACATATTAAACCTTATACTTTTCCTTAAACCATAATTTCCTTTATTTACAAAATCACCCCTTTCTTTTACCATGTTATATATCCATTTAATATAACATTTCTAACTTATAAAAGAGCATAACCTATGGTTATTTTTTGTAAATTCCGAACAGACCTCAATATACATTTTATATTGTCATTAGGCCCAATTTATAACATATAGTTTGATAATATCATTAAAACTATATATTATACATATATCTCAACAAATACTCTTAATAATTCTAAAAATCACCAAATTCCACCAAAGGGTTATAAATATCCTTATTAACCCATATACTTTTGATATTTACCATTCCACCATCTATTTTTCTCCAAAGTGTCATAATGACATTAACTATATATTATTCATATATAGTTTATTTTAATTCCAAAATCCACCAAATAAATTCCTAAAAATTCCTAATAGCCCATGGGTGTTTAAATACCATTGTACACCCTTTATTTTTGGTAATAACATATTTACCACATATGTTATAAAATATTACCATTAAATACATAACTTATTATAAAACCTTAAATAAGTTATCTAACTTATTTATTTTGGTCAAAACCTAGCCTATGGTCAAGGTTGACCACCTTAATATTTCCTTGACCACCAATTCCTTATAATTACGGTTTAGTACCCAAACTTTCTAAATCACCATTTAACCCCAAAACTTTATAAAATCTTATAAACTTTATTTTAACTCCTTTTTACCTCTAATTTTCGGCCTTATTATTCTAAAGCCCCCAAATTTAATTTAATTACACCTAATACCCCATTTATTTTCGGTAATGCATTTATACTACTTAAACTTAATTAAAAGCTTGTAAATGCATAAATAAAATGGCCTAAAATACATGGCCTTATTACAAACATTGGCTTGCAAAATAAATTACACATAAATGTCCCAAAAACATATAAATTCGGCCTCACCATACACTTTCCATTTAATTACCAAACTTCCACATAATGTCTTAAATTTGACAATTATGCTTGTTTAATTAGTTATAAAATTTATTAAACCATTCCTTAAACATTTTAAGGTCAAACAAGACCTTATTTTATCTTCACTCACGGCAATTGATATACACACACTTAAACTTGTGTTAATGTATCAAGTTAAGGTTTTAAGTGATTTATACCTTGATTTAGCTTAGGTAAAGCCTTGTTTGAATTCGGCCAGCCTTAGATAAAATTTCCAAAGCTTAAAAATGCAAGGAGAGTTCAAGATGGTTTCGACCTTGAAAAAAATGCCTTAAAAGAGGGTATTTCCTTTGGATCTCGGCCACCCTTGCTCCAAATGGCTAACCAACTTAAAATGTAGATTTGAACAACCTTGGTCCCTCTACTGGTCTCAACCGAGTTTAGCTCTTGTTCTAACCTTAGAACAATTAAGAGCTTAGGAGCTAGGCTTGCCTTCCATGCTCAAGAACAGACCTTGAGAGCTTCAAAGGAAGGGAGGAGCTCGGCTGGGCAGGAGGAAATCGGACAAGGAAGGAAGGAAAGAGTGGAAAGATTTGAAATAATGGAAAAAGTAAAGGTTACTATTGCAAATTGAAGTTAGGTATCAATTTGTCCAACAATTATTGCAAGCTGCCTCCTCTCTTATTGCCAGCCGGTTTCCTTGGTCCAAATGGGTCAATTAATTGACCATTGACCATGCTTGGTCAATATTGACTCATGCGGGCCCCACTTTAGGGTTTTATTAATATTTTAATATTAAATTTGTAAAAATATGTAAATTTCTGGAATTAAATTCCTAATATCATATAATGGTATTTTATTATATTTAAAGGTATTTATAACCTTTTAGCCCATTTAAAACCAATTTAGAAGGCGATTACACAAAAACGTGCTTTAAGGAGTTTTAGTGCACATTTTGTGTCGCAAGGTGTTTCTGGGCTTGGTTTTCTTTGACAACGGTTTTGTTGTGTTCCTTACATGATATTTGATCATGTAATTCAATTTTATATCATTTAGAGGTCCTTTGATTTTTAAGGTTTTCCTAGAGCACCTTTTTGCCCTTTTTGACCTTGAAGCATGTAAATGCTTTTTCTTTGTGTTGGAGTGTTGTCCAACGGTTATAATATGTTTAGTAGTATGTTAATATGCTTAGGACAAATTTTTAGGTCCTAAGAAGTTTATTTGGGTATTTATTTACCCTTAACAGTCAAAGGGTGCAACATCTTGTTTTATGTTGACCACTGTTGTTCTCAGTTGACTTTTAAGGCATGTTTAGGCCTTAATTAATATGATTAAATATTTAATCCATGCTTTAATAATTTGGGGTATTTCAGTCTGACCGACCTTATCCAACTCTTTTGCACCCTACTAAAACTGACCGGCCTTAAGACCGACCCGGTAGGGTCGGTTGAGCTTAAAATTGTCATGTGCTTCCTTTACCAGAGAGTCCAACCGACCCACGAGACCGACCCTAGTAGGGTTGGTCAAACGGAAAAATTGACCAGATTTCTGTTTTGAAAAGCTGGATTTGGGGGCATTCATTCTCATTCTTTAACACACATGATATGAGTTAGAAAGAGGAGGGAGAGAGAGGGAGAGGCAAAAACAAGGGAGAAAAGAAGAGGAGAAAAGAAGAGAAGAAGAGGAGGAAGAAGAGATTGAGTAGTCTCATTTGTATCCTAGGATAGGGCTTGACCCTATTTTTGCTCATTGAATGCTAGAAACCTATCTCATTTAATACTCTTGTTTTATTCCCTTCAATATCAATTAATGCCTTAAATTGTTCTCTTATTACATTTATTGTGGTTCCATCCAACATTTGAGTTTGAGTTTGGAATTTGACTAAAAGGGGGATAAACCTTAACTTTTGCTCTTTTGATTTTGGGGGTACAATCTTAGGGCTATTATTTAAGAGTTTTTGCTTAATGCTACTTAGTGACTTAAACCTCCTTTAATTAAGAGTTTTAACTAATTAGGAAAGAATTGGGTTTCCCATGATTTGGGGATTCATGAATTGAACTCTAATAGACAATGAGATAATGAGTTATGGTTATGAGATTCTTTGTGTGATTTAGGTGATTCCCCACTATCCTAGGGTACTTTTCCACCCATTCAATCAAACAAACAATTTACTATTTTATTGCTTTTCCATTTACAAACAACTAAGCTTGCCTCCAGCTAAACCCCTGCTTACAATTTTTATTTGCATTTTACTAAAGTACCGAAGCTTAGATTTAGAAACCAATTTCCTTGTGGATACAACACTTGTTATATTGCAACGAATTGGGTGCACTTACCCGTTTAGCTAGGTTTAATTGCTCATGTTTGTAATTTTTGCAACAAATTTATGGCGTCGTTGCCGGGGAAATTGATAGTTTCTATCATTTCCCCAGTTTCAGTAACTTAGTTTTTGTGTATTTAGTGTTTTTATCTTGTTTATTTTCTTTTATTTAGTTATGTGTTTAGTTGTTTTTCTTTATTCTTGTTTTATCTACTACTTAAGTGTATTTGGTGCTGTTGTGTTTAAGTACCTTTTGTTTTCTCAGTGTATGCCAAACACTCGAGCCAAAGGATCTTCACTTGTTAGCCCGAGACCCGAGCTTGAGCATTCCTTGTTGAGAGCCATCAGAACTTTGAAAAATCTAACTATGTCCGATCAAGAACCACCGGTTATTGAAGACAACGAGAACGGGCTCTTAAGGACTACAACCAGCCGTACACTGAAGGGAGACCTTCAGCCATAGTCCTTCAAGAGTTGACACCCGACGAGGCTGGACAATGGGTATTCAAGACCCACTACATCACCGCAGTCCGAGACTTAGGGAAATTCAGTGGAGCAAATCCCGATGAAGCTCCCAATCACCTAAGTCTCTTCCTTGATTTTTGCAACTCATTTGGTAATGCTGGTAGAGTAAACGAAAGGGTACGCTTGCAGCTCTTCCGTCACTCACTATCAGACGCTGCATCGAAATAGTATAGAAGCTTGCCTTCAAGGTCAATCCACACTTGGCCACGAATGGTTCAAAAATTTCTTACCAAGTATTACCCCACAAGTAGAACTAGGCAATTGATTGGAGAGATCAATACCTTTTGCCAAGAACCGGGGGAGACACTATACGACGCTTGGGATTGATTCAAAGACATGTTGATGAATTACTCCCACCACGGCTTGGATGACCAATATGTATGTCTATCCTTCTTCGACGGTCTTGACAATGCAAATAGACTCCTTGTGAACTCCTCAGCTAGAGGGAGCTTCATGACTAAGTCACCTCAAGAGGGATGGAACTCCTAGAGGAGATGACTTGTAACACAAGGCAATGGTCTAAGCCAAAGGAAGAACTCCAAGAGCAGCGGGTCTCCTTCATGTTGAGCCCACCGACCATCTTTCTACTCAATTATCTTTACTCACCAAGATGGTCGAGTAGCTAGCTATAATTCAAAAGGAAACGACATAATCTATAGCTTCTTCATTATCATCATCTCCTTCTGCTTTAGCTTCAATTCAAGAGGGGTGTGCAGTTTGTGTGGGTCCTCACGAGACCCACTTTTACGAAGGCAAAGCGTACTCCAATCCACATGAGGACATAAACTTTGTAGGCAACCACCCTGGGATACAACTACAACCTACAGAATGCCCCATGGAGGAACCATCCGAACTTCTCATGGAGAAGTAATGACCAAACCCAAAGGGGATCAAGCAATGCTGTAACACCCTGGATTTTCTAACCTTTTAAATTGGTCATTTTTTTTTGCAGTTCAAGTTTAATATTAGTAAGCAGCGGTATCGAAACCTAAACCGGGGCATTATTGCCACACTCGCAACTAAACGAGTGCTAAGGCCTAAATAATTAACTCACTAATGACCTATTATTAATAATAAAGTAAATATAATGCCTATTAAAATATTTTCTTACAAATGTAGAATTATCAAGCCAAAAATAAAATCCAACTATAAATAATCAGACTATGTGGAGTCGCCTTCCCAAACCCCAAGGACTTCATCAGTACCTGTGGCAGAAATCCAAACAGACATAGAAAGGGCCACGATAAAGTCAGAAAAACTGAGTAAGCTACCACTTCACCACGTAAAAATCATTTTCTTTTTAGAAATCATTTTTAACAATATAACCACACAACATACAACACATTTCAACAATATTAACACACAACCACAAAATTATCATAACTGTAAAATACTTCACATTGGATTTCTTTAGTAACCCAAAAATATATTAGTCAGATTATTTTAATTATCTTCCTTGTCCCAACGCGCAGCCAGGACAAAACAACTTTACTTTCTCTTTGGGTACAACACGCAGCTGTAACCCGGACCCCAACACGCAGCCGGGAATCCAACCAAGCCACTAAATCCTTAAGTGTGCACACCCTCAATAGTTCAAAGGACTAAGGAGTAGATCTAGGGCTAACTGTGTCCTAGTGCGGCCCACAGTATCTCAAACTTATGCGTCCTAATGCGGCCCCCGCATTTATCATCTCATCATGTGTCCTAATACGGCCCCATGTACCATGGTATAATCCTCCTTATAATTCCTTTATTTATTATTCACCTTATAATCTCATTTTAATCCACATATACCACCAAAACTCAATCATGCCACAATAATCATGACTAAATAATTACAATTCCACATAATCATATCATTAACATTTTCACATTGATCTCTCCTCTAAAAACAATACTCAATTATTTACCAAAATAAACCACGCACTTTAATATTTCCAGTAATCATTATCATAAACATTTCATTTCCAAAATAATAGTCACTCACAGACAAGAATCACAACCACTACAAAAAGATTTATTTTACCAGTTAATATAAAATTAGTGAACGCAGTAACTTACCTCAAAAAGAACATTATCATTTGCACCCACCATATAATTAGCCACTACTCTTCGTTTACACATTTTGGCACCGATTTGTTGACATCATCAATGAAAGAAACAACTCTAGCTGCTGCTACATGCTCCCGTTACTTCATATTGTGGCCGCCCAAGATAGAAAAAGAAAACTAATTGATCCCTTTTTTCCATCTTTTCCTTTTTTGTGTGTGTGAATGTAAGTGAATCCCTCTTTGTTTTTGTGTTTCTATGTCAGCCGGGAGCAACGAGAGGATAAGGTAAGAGACTTATATTTGTTTTATGTGGGAAAGGCTTGCAAAATAGAGTAGCAATTTGTTCATGGTCGCCTGTGTCAATAAATGAGAGAGAAAGAGAGGACACAAAATGATATTTTTTTTGTCGGACTAAGAGGCCAGGAGATGGACGTAGGAGAGGGTAAAGTATGTGTGATTAAGCAGAAAGAAATGTGCGAGGAAGAAGAGCTGTTTGTTGTGTGTATTATTATTTTTTCCTGAGTTCCTGAACCAAAGAATGAGTCACGAGAGATGAGGGAGAATGATGGGCAGGTTGAGTAACATAGCAAATGAGGATATATATATAAGGCTGAAAGGTAAGCGAAAGGGTGGGAATATAAACTGTTTAATTATTACAGAAAATAATTGTTCAATCAATAACGAAAATTAAACTCCTTAATAATAGAAAAATAAGAAGTTAGGAAATTTGGAAAGGTAAAGGTGAGTTAATAAATAGAGATGGAAATATGGAAAGTTTAAATTGATTAACTAAATAAAATCAGAAAATACCAAAAGGTGTAACCGACATATAGTAAAACTAATTTATTTAGTGTATGTAATTAAATCAAAACTATCATTATTATAATAAGTTATAAACAACTAAATACACTAAAATAATACAAAGTACACATGGATCATATTATTACATCGAAAATCATAACCGACGTATGTTGAATCAGGTTATTTATTAAAACAAATCTTTTTTATAAAATACTATACACCATGCTCGTAAATTATAGTATAATCCTCATAAACTACTTATTATACTTGCGAACCAATATTCTACTAAATTATATAATAGATGTATTAGAATAAACAGTATTATTTGAATCATAGCATCATTATTATAACCCCATTTTTTAAAAACTAAAATATACCAAGTTAACTAGAGATATACGAGGAAAATTACAATTGGCCTAATTTAAAACACGTTATTTGTTAGAATGAATTCTCATTAGTAAATAATAAACGTGTAACCTTCATAATATATATACATTTATATATGCATACTCATAAAATACTAGTATACTTGCAAACAATTATATATACTCATAACCTATTTAGTATACTTGCAAACTATAATATATAATCGTAATCTATTTTATATGCTTGTAATTATAAATGATCCCATCAACTATATAATATACTTGTAAACTATATAATATACATATAAACTACATAATATATATATTTTGAAATTTAGGGGTATTTCAAATGCATCCAACAATCCCACGGGATACCGGTCACAAGGGTCGTCTCAAATGTCCAACCCACAAATGGGTTACCGACCACAAGGAGCACCTTCGGGCTTTCATCATCAACAACAACAACCTCCTTCCTCTTCCACGGATGCCAACACTGAGCTAAGAGACATGATGAATAATCTTGTCTCGGTTGTGCACACCAAGGCGGCTCATTTGGATGCTTTTAAAGCAAGTCAAGAAACGACCAACAAAAGGGTTGAAGCACAACTTAAGAGCATCTCTCAACAACTTGCTCAAAAGCCGGCAGGTATTCTTCCAAGTGAAACCAAGCCTAACCCAAGAGAGCTAGCAAAGGCGGTGACATTAAGAAGTGATAGATTACTTGATCTATCATGTTCGCAAGAGGACATGGAATCCCAAGAAGGTGGAGCACAAGAAGAAGAGCAAGAGATTGTTGAGGCGCCCCTATCTCCACCTAAGAAAGTTTCCAAGGAGAAGGAGTCTCCTGAACCATCTACTTCTACTACTCTTACAAAACATCCTCCCCCCTTCCTTTTCCCAATAGACTCAAAATTAAAAATTTGGATGAATAATTTGGGAAGTTTCTAAGCATTTTCAAGAATTAACAATTAATATTCGTTTTTATGATGCTTTAAAACAAATGCCGATATATGCCAAATTCATGAAGGACATCATCGCAAATAAGAGATCGCTGGAGGAAGTGGAAACTGTTCACCTCATTGAAGAAGTCTCAACGGTTCTACAAAGAAGCCTACCTCCAAAGTTTGAAGATCCTAGTTTGCCTATTGTTCCTTGCTTTATTCATGAAATTGACTGTGGTAGTGGGCTATGTGACTTAGGTGCTAGTATAAATCTTATGCAACTCTCAACTTTTAACAAGCTTGGAATTGGTAAATGCACTCCCACTCCCATTCAATTACAATTAGGGATAGATCTTTGGTTATCCATAAAGGAAAGGTTGAGGACTTAGTAGTAACTGTTGGACCATTTGTCTTCCTAACTGATTTCATTGAGATTTACATGGAAGAGAACAAGAGAATACCACAAATTCTGGGTAGACCTTTCATGAGAACTGCTAGGGCCCTTATAGATGTGGAGAAAGGCAAAATAATTCTGCGCCTTCATGATGAAAAATTAAAATTTGACATGTCTAAAGTAGTGAAGAGACCCTCACAGGCTGAGGTTGTTTTTGCTATAGATGTCGTGGATTCAATTGTGCAAGATCATTCTCTCTCTCTTGTTAAATGTGATGCCCTTGAATTAACTTTTTTCGAAGCTTGTGTTGAACAGGAATTTCATTCAGAAATGACTGAAGTGGGGCTGAGTTGAACAGAAGATTTTCTAGCCATAGACCACGCTACCCACCACCCAAACCATTGGAGCGCGCTGCTCAGATGCCGCTACCCTCGGTTGAGAAGCCTTTCACTGTGGAGATGAAACCTTTACCCTCTCATCTCAAATATACTTATTTGACTGATCCGTGCGTTCTACCTGTTAGTTTTCTTCTTCTTTGACAGATGCACAAGAGGAAAGTCTGATGAAGATGCTTCGAAACCATAAACGGGCAATTGGGTGGTCTATAGCCGACATCAAGGGAATCTGCCCTCATTTTTGCACCAACTGAATATTTATGGAGGATGATTACAAGCGTTGGTCCAACCTCAAAGAAGATTAAACCCGAATATGAAGGAGGTGGTCAAGAAAGAGATTCTAAAACTCTTGGATGCGGGGATTATCTATGCCATCGACGACAGTAAGTGGGTGAGTCCCATGCAAGTGATTCAGAAGAAAGGAGGTGTTACTGTCATCCCCAATGAAAAGGGTGAGCTGGTGTCTCAAAGGACTACCAATGGCTGGAGAGTCTGCATCGACTACCGGAAGCTGAACACTGCTACCAAAAAGAACCACTTCCCTCTCCCATTCATTGACTAGATGCTTGAGAGTTGGCGGGGCAAGATTACTACTGCTTCCTAGACGGCTACTCCGGATATCTCCAAATCCCCATAGCTCCTGAGGATCAGGAGAAGATGACATTCACTTACCCCTATGGGACATTTGCCTACACCCGGATGCCTTTCGGGCTTCGCAAACCCCGACCACATTTCAGAGATGCATGATGTCGATCTTCTTTCGACTTTCTAGAGGAGAGCATTAAAGTCTTTATGGACAACTTCTCCGTCTTTGGCCCCTCCTTTGACACTTTCTTGGACAACTTAGAGACTATTTTTGTCCGGTGTGAGGAGACGAATTTAGTGCTAAATTGGAGAAGTGCCACTTCATGGTAAGAGAAGGAATTGTTCTGGGGCATAAGATCTCTTCAAGGGGTATTGAGGTTGACAAGGAAAAAATTGAAGTGATTGAAAAACTACGTCCTCCACCACCGACCGGTGCCGTCACCCCCAAGCAGCTTGAGGCCTACTATCGCCTGATGGCCGAGCATCAGCGCCTGATGGCCGAGCATCAGCGCCTGATGGCCTTGCATCAGCGCCTGATGGCTGAGCACCAACGCCGCATGGAGAAGCACCAGCAT
Source organism: Limonium bicolor (assembly GCA_023374045.1). Lineage (NCBI taxonomy): Eukaryota > Viridiplantae > Streptophyta > Magnoliopsida > Caryophyllales > Plumbaginaceae > Limonium > Limonium bicolor. Next base: position 293,266,624 of record CM041779.1, read on the forward strand.
CAGATGGAGGCCCAGGTGCAGTTCCTCCGAGATCAGATGCAGCATGGTGGTTCCCCTCCTCAGTAGCTATCCCCTGATCACCTGACGGCATGCCATTGTTATATGCCTTTTCATTATCTCTTGACTTTCTTTTAGAATTGTGTATTCCGTTTAGATGTTTGTTATGTTTGTCATTTGAATTTCATTTACTTTCATATTGCATACTTTACATTCCGTTCTACTGTATTGTTAGAACCTTTTTTACTATTCTGCTATGGGACTCATTTATGAGCTCCCTTTTGGTTATCTAACTATGACATATTTACGAATTCTTTGGAATCCATTTTCGCCTAGTTTCTTTTTACTTTGCATTGTAGATATGTACCAAATGCACTCAAGAACCTTCAAAGTTGAGTTAGAAGAAATTCAAGAGAAACTCTTGCAATTTTTGCGCAAGACCTTCGACTCACACCGTCAGAGCTAGTGCTTCAATGACCCCGGACACTAGCAAGTGTGGGGGAACCCCGTCCACAACTTATCTTTATCATGGGAGTCCTAGTCCTCTAACCTTTTTAACTTGAGCATTATGCTTTATACTTTTAGTCTACTCCATGCTTCTGCTTCGAAAAGGTCTTCTGTTGTTTTCCTTAAGCCCCGTTTTGAACAATGAGGACATTGTCTCATTCAAGTGTAGGGGAAACAACCTTTTCTTTTTGGCGCAATGCTCAGTTTCCTTATGCATGTCTATAGCTTCCATATAGGATTTAATTACATTTATAGTAAGCAAGTTTTTCCTTGAATTCTTGGAATTTTCCACTAAATTTTTCAAAAGTTCTCTCTTGAGGAGCATTTATGTGCGCTACAATCATAAATCCATATCTTGGTGAATTTTCATTGCTTAGGGGTACTTTCTATCTTCTCATCTAGGGATTTCTATGGGGTGCTTCTTGGGAAAATTTTAGAAAAGGAACTTGAGAGACACCATAGGTAACCAACAAATGCGAATTGAGTGTTCATTAAAGCAAGGCAAAATGCCACAATACCTTCTTCTCATCTCTAGTTGCAAAAGTGAATCAAATACAATTCTTTATTTTTCCTTTTGTTTTTCCTCAATGGATGAGAGAAGTTTTCCATGGTAAAAGTTCTCTAAGTTCCATAATGTTTAAGAACTTGGAAGCACTCTAGATCATACCCCGGAACTCTATGTTTTTATTTGCCCTAAGCACACCCATATCACCATGAGAAGGTTGGTTGCACTCCTCTTGAGATTTTTCATAAATTTTGCTCACTTGAATTCTAGAATTCATCTAAACACTTGCTTGCTTTAAATATTCCTTCTCTTGTGGGTTCTTAGCTAATTTTACTTGAGGACAAGCAAATAGATAAGTGTGGGGGAGTTGATAAGTGGTGAAATAGTGCTATTTCAAGGTCTTTATTCACCTTCATTTTATTCGGTGCATAACTTATTTCACCACTTTATGGAGTACTTTTGTGATTATTAGTGAGCTTATACTTTTGACATATTTGAATAAGTAAATACTCATGTGAGTAATTTTTGAAAGCTTAATTTGAGGATGCATCAATGTTCGAGCACTTTGGGAAGGATGCCAAGCCATTGGGAAGCATCGAGAGAATTCTGGTGCAAAGAAGAGCCCTCTAGACTCGACCGACCTTAGGACCGACCCTCTCTTAGGGTCGATCCGACCTTATCCAGCTCTTCTGCACCCTATTGTAATCGACCGACCTTAGGACTGACCCTGGTAGGGTCGGACGAGCTTAAAATTGTCACATGCTTCCTTCACCAGAGAGTCCGACTGACCTACGAAACCGACCCTGGTACGGTCGGTCAGACGGAAAAATTGCCCAGATTACTATTTGGAAAAGCTGGATTTGGGGGCATTCATTATCATTCTTCAACACACATGATACCAGTTAGAAAGAGGAGAGAGAGAGAGAGAGAGAGAGAGAGAGAGAGGCGAAAACAAGGGAGAAAAGAAGAGAAGAAGAGGAGGAAGAAGAGATTGAAGAAATCTACCTCCACTGAAGCTCTAGAGCTCCTCCCATGGCTAACTCTCCCTTTTCCCTTCTCTTTCCTTTATTAATGGTCGAGTAGTCTCATTTGTATCCTAGGATGGGGCTTGACCCTATTTTTGCTCATTGAATGCTAGAATCCTAACTCATTTAATACTCTCGTTTTATTCCCTTCAATATCAATTAATGCTTTAAATTGATCTCTTATTGCATTTTTGGTGGTTCCATTCAACATTTGAGTTTGAGTTTGGAATTTGACTAAAAGGGGGATAAACCCTAACTTTTGCTCTCTTGATTTTGCGGGTAAAATCTTAGGGCTATTATTTAAGAGTTTTTGCTTAATGTTACTTAGTGACTTAAACCTCCTTTAATTAAGGGGTTTGACTAATTATGTAAGAATTGGGTTTCCCATGATTTCGAGATTCATGAATTGAACTCTAATAGACAATGAATAATGAGTTATGGTTATGAGATTCTTTGTGTGATTTAGGTGATTCCCCACTATCCTAGGGTACTTTTCCACCCATTCCATCAAACAAACAATTTACTGTTTTATTGCTTTTCTATATACAAACAACTAAGCTTGCCTCCGGCTAAACCCTCGTTTACAGTTTTTATTTGCATTTTACTAAAGTACTGAATCATGTGATTTAGAAACCAATTTCCTTGTGAATACGACACTTGTTATATTGCAACCCAGCAACGAATTGGGTGCACTTGTCCGTTTAATTAAATAGTTAGTTATAAGTTTATCATTGAGTGTAGAAATTAGTTATTAAATATAAAATATTTTCTACTGTTGATGTTTTATTTTTAGGTTATGGATTGAGGGATTAAATCCAATTTCGAAGCAAGTTTTAATAACTTGAACTTGATTTAGAAATCCTTGCCGATCAACATTTTTGACCCAAACCTAATCCTAGTTGCCACCTTTACACTTGTCAACAACTACTTCAATATGTTATTTTTTATATTTTTTAGGAAAATTTTACAAAATGTCACTAAAAAGAAAGTCACAAAATGCCACTATATTTTCACAAAATTTCATAAAAAAATTCAAAATACATTAAACATATAAAACAATTTATAAAAAAAAATTATAAAAATTTAAAATATTAAAAAAAATTCAAAATAAGAAATATCATAAAATATTAAAACAAATAAATGTTTCATTTTAAAAAAAATTTCAGCACCATAAAAAGAATATTGTGATCTAAACAAATAATTTAAATCACTTTTTCTACCAATTTATACCAATTAAATTTTACCATACATTTTTTAATTATTGTTTTCTATCAATTTAAAGTATTTGTTCAAAATAAATAATTATATTAGAAATTTAATTTTTAAAATTTATCAGCAAAAAAAACAAAAATAATTTACTTTTAAGAAATAATTTAAATTGATAGAAATTAATAGTTAAAAATGTATGGTAAAAATTATGATACTTATTTGGTATAAATTATGGTACTTAATTGGTATAAATTGGTATAAATTATTTGTTTTGAATATAATGTTCTTTTTATGGTATTGCAAAAAAAAATGAAAAAAAAATCAATATATGATTTTTTTCATTTTTTTAATTTTTAAAATTTTTATAAATTTGTGTATATTTTTATTGTATTTTGTAATTTTTGTGAATTTTTTAACACTTAGGGCGTATTGTGAACTTAAAAAGTACTTTGTTAACTGGTAGTGGTATTTTTATCTTTTTCCATCTGCTCAATGACTATAGTTGTATTTCATGGAATTTTACAAAAAAATAGTGACATTTTGTGACTTTCTTTTTTTAGTGACATTTTATGAATTAGCCAAAAATATAGTGGTATTTCATCAAAATTCCCTTTTTTATTAGTGTTGAGTTTTAAAATGTGATCTTTGGTGACGAACTTTTTCTTCAATTCAATTACCACCAACGACCTAGTCACAAGGCTTGATTTGTTTGAGCTTGTATTTTTACCCTTCTTCTCTTGTAAGGTGAAATTCACTCTCCTTGACAATGATTTTGCCGAGAATGAAAGTTTGAAATGAGAGATGAAAGTATTGAATAATTAGAAACAAGGAGAGAGGGGTGGTAGGATTAGATTTGCCTTTATCATAAAGGCAACAATATATGTCATTTATATAAAATTATATATGCCATGGGTATACATAATATTAGCCATGATTATATAAATAATAACCATCATATAAAAAACTATCTTAATATATAAATAATTGTTAGTAATAAATTTAAGTGAATCTTAACGTTTATGAATAAAAACTTTTTTATGGTGATTTTTAGGATATGTGATGTAGGGTAATCCTTTTTTTAAACTTGTTTTATATTTTATAATGTCGTCATTGACTCGACACATTTTAAAGGTTTGTGGTAACGACCTTAAACCCTTCACTACATACCCTAAAATAGGTTTTCATTGTTTAGCTTTCCTATGGTGGTATTTAAGATCTATGCTGACTAATACATTCAAGTATATGTACAACTAATAATCTTTTATTTATTAGTTTAATCTTTTATATACAAAAATATCGTTGCCATAGACAAAGATATGTAAGCCATGTATATATAAATATGTATGCCATAGCTAAATAAAATATTGGCCACAGTTGTATATCGTTAATATTCCATTGCGTGTATAAAGGGTTTACGGCTTAGGGTCTTACAATGCTTGTATTATAAACCCTAAAAATGTTTTCGGCATTTTTTTAATTGATCATATAGTGGTTTTATGGTTTGTGGTATAGGGTAATGTTAAAATCGTTTTTGAGGCTGGCTACTAAGCTTGTAGCTTGTATTTGTTTCTGTCGCCAACAGCCTATGAGTGCATTTAGTAATTTTGTAACTGCAAAAAACTTCTTTAAAATATTATTATTAGTTATCTGGTGGCTATCAATTTTCATATATATATGGTTAATATTGTCCTATAAAAATGGCTAACATTTTTTTCTCTGAATGGCTGACATTAATGCCTTTATGTAAAGGCAATTTGGTGTCCTTTAGCGTAACCACACCCGGAGAGAGAGGGGTCACAAAGACATATAGATCAGCAAAACGGGGGAGATGATAATTCTAAAATGTGATCAAAACCGTTGAATTTAGAGACAAATCAATCTAGGGCATAATCGATTACACAGCGGGTCATACAATGTTTGGTACAGTCTGCTTATATGACTGACTGGACTGTTTATGTGGCACATGAGTGGGAAGAAAATTTATATTAACTTTAAATGGTTGTAACTTTTAATATATAACCCCAAAATAAAAAAAATTATATCATTGTTCACCTAAATTCGAGCTCTTCAAAACAAGACCAGTCATGAATATGTTTTGACAACTTTGAAAAAAAAATATTTTTACATTTTATGATGATACACTAAAATGATAATATGATTCATTAATTTTGATATTATGATTCATTAATTTTGATATTATGATTTACTAACTAATAAGTGTTGAATTAGATAACAAACTTTGGAACCCATAAAAAAATATTATTATTTTGTAGTATATTATTATTATATGGTGTATTTTAAACCTTATATAGTGAATTATGTGTCTTCCGTGCATACCAAACTTGTTTTGTGTTGTATTATTGTTTAATTTTTTTATTTTTATATATTTACGTTGATACACTAAAATGATGATATGATTCATTAAAATTGATATTATGATTCAATAACTAATAAGTGGTGAGTTAGATAACAAACTTCGGAACCGATAAAAAATCATTAGTGTTTTGTAGTGTATTATTATTATTATTGTATGGTGCAATTTAAATCTTCTATGGTTAATCATGTATTTTTCATGCATACCAAATATTGTTTTGTATTGCATTATTGTTTAAATTATTTTATTTTTATATGTTTGCGATGATACACTAAAATGAAGATATGATTCATTAAAACTGATATTATGATTCATTAACTAACAAGTGATGAACTAGATAACCAACTTTGAAACTAATAATGGATCATTATTGTACTGCATTATTATAAAAAAATTATGATGATGATGATGATTATTATTATTATTGTTTTATGGTATATTATTATTTATATGATGTATTTGAAGTCTTATATAGTGAATCATATATTTTTTTAACATACTGATTTCAAAACAGATAATGAATCACTATTGTTTTGTAGTGTATTATTGTTGTATGGTGTATTTTAAACAGTATATGGTGAATCAAGTATAGTTGATATGGATAGATATATACATATAAAATTTTAAAGTTGTCAAAACATATCCATGTCTGATCTTGTTTTGAAGAGCTTGAATTCAGATGAACAATGATATAAATATATATATATTTCATTTTGGACTTATATTTTAAAAGTTACAACCAATTGAAGTTAATATAAAGAAGTAGTCCAGTCAGCAAAACAATCCAGTCAGCAACTGACTAGACTGCCAAGTAGACAGGGCTGCACCATGGTGGACGTGGCTAGGCCGCACCATCTATCATTTGTCAATCTAGATTTGGACGTGGTGATTAGATTATTAGTAGTGTCATTATGAGCGCTCCGTAATTAGCATCAACGAGCTCGGTATGAGACGAGAAACTAGAGGGAGACTAAGGGTGCATTCGAACTTTCCCCCTTAGGCCCCGTTCGATTACTACGAAACGTGAGCTCTGGGCCAAACATGAGGATTAATGTATGAAATAAATTTTTCTAGCACGTGAAAAGTGTCAGCATTAATGCCCGCTTTGCACTATTTTTCACCACTATCATAACGCAAGTACTACCCGCGTTTGGGCTGAAAAAACTAGATATTACCTTTTAGCTCAGCTTCACATTACCAATTTACCCCTCATAATATTCAACTATCCCACCGTATTAAAATTCTAGCCCAATCGTCTTTTCACTTAGCCCATACATGTACCGGCGCACTATATGGGTTATTCTCCTTGAATAACTACCTGTATTAATACACTCCACCGATGCTCAATTTCTTTAAGCAAGTTTAATAAAACAACGCTGATTTTATTAGTCTCTCATGGTATCATATGTTTAGAGATTAATACATAACATGTTTTTACCTTCGATATCTATCAATCAAGACTCACCTTCTTCCTTCCGCTTCACCATGGCCAACAAAGATAACCATATCGACATCGAACAACCACAAACACAAAAATCACACAATTCCTCTACCGACAACACAATAAAACCAGAGAAAGACAAGATCCTGTATATACATCCATCTGATAGCCCTAGTTCTCAATTAGCTCCCAAATTCAACGGCAAAAGTTTCTCAACTTGGAAAAGGGCGTCCACGGTGGGTCTTTTAACAAAATGTAAAGTTGGCTTCCTCACCGGTGAAGTTAAGCGTAGCAATTATAGCTCAAATCAGCAACTCGACTGGGATAAAGCAAATAACATGGTTCTCGCTTGGCTCTTCAATTAGTTGAGCGATTCCATTAAGGAGAGTGTGATCTGTTATGCTACAGCTGCCGAAGCTTGGGCAAATCTCTACAAAATATGGGACAATCTCGCTAGAACACATCTTTATGCTCTGTGCCAGAAAGCACACCATATCGAACAAGGAAAAGGCAGCATTAACGACTACTACACAAGATGGATAAAGATTTGGAATGAACAAAATGAGCGGATTAATATCTGCAGTCGATTTGCAAAAGAACATGGAGAACGAGAAATTGTTCGACTTTCTAATGGGGCTTCACGATTCCCATAAATCTTTGTGTAGCAATATACTGATGTTAAGTCCTCTTCCTACAATTGATGGCGTTTATTTGATGCTTTAACAAGAGGAGAATAACCGGTTTTCTCGCAAGAACAGAAAGACCGACAATGAAGACGAGCTTGCCTTTGCAAGCGCCAACCCTAATTTTGGGAATCACCAGACTTCTGCAAATCGCGACTCAACTTCTCGTGTCGACCTCAAGAAGACAAAATGCTCACATTGCAAGAAAGTTGGACATAAGTATGATGACTGCTACTGGGTGAGCGGGAAGTTCTCGAGCTATTGGTGTAACATACCTAAGAAAGTTGTCGCTGCTTTCTACCAGAAGACACCCTCCTTCAGGCGATGGTGAATCACCTGTACCGGGATTCAATCAAGATCAATTGACTGTGCTCATAAACTATTTCCACGACCAGAAAACACCTGTTCCGGGTCTCAAGTCAACGTCAATTAGCATCACTAGGAGCTTACCTAGACTAGCGGCAGCCTTCTTTGCAAGAACCAGGAACTGATTTTTACAATCAGTTCGCATGTAAAACCATATCTTCTTCTAATATCAGTACAATGAATGCATTCCATGACCGCTGGTGATTGACTCTGGTGCAACTGAAAACATTATTGATAATGTCAATTGGTTTGTCGATACTGACTTTTTTGTCTGTGATACATTTGTTAAAATCCCTGATAGTCATTTTGGAAGTATAAGAGGTTATGGCACAGTTAAACTTAAAAATACCTTTTTGCTTAAAAAATGTTTTATACGTACAAACATTTATATTTCATTTGTTGTTTGTTCAAAAATTATTACAACAAATCAATGCTAGCATGATTATTTCTCCCCACAAATGTATGTTGCAGAACCATGATATATAGATAACTGAACTGGTTGCTGTTGAGAAACAAGGATTGTATGTTTTAGACCTCAATTCACTTGATATTTTTCTTTCCAAATGCAACATATATTGTAATGCCAAAAACCATTCTGACTGTCATGATGTTTTTGCTGTAAATACTACCAATGTGGATATGAATACAATTGTTTTCTCTTCTTCTGTTAAAGCTGATGCTCATCTTTGGCATTTACGTTTAGGTCAAACACCTTTAGACAAACTAGCAAAACTAAATTTAATTAACCACAAATATATAGCTAAAAACTTTCTTATGATAGTTGCAACAGAGCTAAAAATCATTGATCGTCATTTCCTCACTCTGTTACAACTAGTTCTGAGATATTTGATCTAGTACATGTCGACATCTGTGGCCCCATTAAACAAACTAGCCATGACAACAAAAAATAATATGAGCATTTTTGATGACTATAGTAGAGCACTTTGTATAAAACTCCTTCAAAACAAATCTGAGGCTTTTTCATTCATAAAAGATTTCATAACATATGCTGAAAGAGAGTTCAATAAAAAGATCAAATGTATATGGTCTGATAATGCTTTTGAATTTTGCAGTTCCAATCAGGGAAAACAATACTACAATTCCTTAGGGATGATACACCAAACATAATGTCCACATACACTACAACAAAATGACATAGTGAAAGAAAACACCGGTATTTAATGGACACTGCCCATGCATTATTCCATCAATCCAAAATACCAATAGAATTTTAGGGTGAGTGTTTGTTAACAGCAACTGAAATTATCAATAAACTGCCATCTTCTTCTCTTCTTGGTAAGACCCCTTATGAAGTCCTTTACAATAAGCAAGTAGACTACACTAATATTGAAATATTTGGTTGCCTCGCTTATGCTGTAATACTAGGTGAGAGATTTGGTAAGTAATCTTCAAAATCAATTCCTTGTGTTCATTTAGGTTCAGCTGAAACACAAAAAGGAAATAAATTGTTAATTTTATAATCTTATAAAATTAACAATAGAGATGTAATTGATATTTCCTTTTAAACAACCACGTCCAAAAGTTACTTATTTACAAATTCCACTTTAACCGTCCTCTTCCATACCACCATAGCCACATATTTATGTTTCTCATGATGATTCATCTCCACACTCCAACCCCATACCTGATACTACTCAAACATAATCCACCGATGAACCTTTTCCTTTGACAGATTCTACTCTTCAACATACCGCAGAAATAGATACTCAAATTCCACAATCAACAGAACAAGTCCATCTACCACATCTCATACAAAACCTGGTAGAAGATCTACTAGATCTAAACACCCTCTGTCATATCTAAATAATTATCAAACAGGTCTCACACATCTTGATAATGATGCATTCACTGACAATTTAAAAACCAGAATGAATTCCACACCAGTATCCACCTTCTATTCTCTTCACTCTCTTACTAATAGTAATCCTCACCTTTCTTTAGCAGCTACCTCTATCCAAAATAAACACACAATCGCCAAGATCCTAGAAATATTAGAACCACAATCATATGAAGAAGCTGTCAAATTTCCTCATTGGGTTAAAGCCATTGGAACTGAACTTACAACCCTACAAACAATGGAACTTGGGAATTAACAGAATTACCAAAACAAAACAAAAAAGCAACAGGGTGTAAGTGGGTCTTCAAAACTAAATTAAAATCCAACGATACTCTTGAAAGATACAAGGCTAGACTCGTTACAAAGAGTTTTAATAAAAAATACGGCATAGATTATATGGAGACCTTTTCTCCAGTGTTCGCAGGACAACAATCAGAACAATCCTAGCTGTAGCTGTCAAAAAGAAATGGGTGATTGATTAACTCGATGTTAATAATGCATTTATACACGATAACTTTCAAGAAAAGATATACATACAAATACCGAAAGGATTGCATGTAGAGAATAAACAAAATTCTTCTCACTTGAAGAAATCTATTTATGGATTAAAACAAGTGTCTAGGCAATGGTTTTCAAGACCTAGTATTTTTTTGGAAACTTTAGGATACAAAAAGTTTGAAAATGATTCTTCTTTGTTCTTAAAGCACAACCTTGATGATATGACATTCATTGTTGCATATGTCGATGATATCCTTATCATCGTCAACAACGCACAAGAAATTACAAATGTGAAACAGAAACTACACCAAGAATACAAAACTAAAAACCTTGGACAACTTCATTTTTTTTCTTGGCATGAAGTTTTGTATCACTCTACAGGAATGATCATTACACAACGGAAGTTTTGTACAGACATTTTGACAGAACGCAACATTGCTGATCAGGACTGCTCTGTTTCCCCCCTTCCTTCTGCACTCAAATTAAATACAATAGCTGGTGAGATCCTTCCAAATCCTACTTTGTATAGAAAGTTTATTGGTAAACTAAATTACCTAACATATACACGACCTGATATTTATTTCACAACCCAATTACTGAGTCAATTCTTGCAGGTACCCACCACAAGCAACAATCCATACTATGAAATATCTGCAAGCAACTAAAGACCATGAAAACTGCTCAATGCTGAAGCTGATTTCTCACTGGTGGCCTACTGCGACAACGATTGGGCAGGCTGCCAAGACACTAGAAGATATGTCTCAGGTTACTACATCATGTTAGGCAACTTACCAATCTCCTGGAAGTCAAAGAAATAGAGCAGTGTCTCCCTTTCTTCTGCAGAAGCGGAATATCGCTCTATGCGTGCAGTCACATCTGAACTGTCATGGTTGAGCCGCTCAAAATGAACTCGGTGTTCCAAAAGTACAACCCATACCTCTACATTGTGATAACAAGTCAGCCGTGTTCATTGCCAAAAACCCTGTTCAGCATCAGCGTACAAAACATATCGAGATCAACCTACATTATGTACGATAGAAGATTCAGGAAGGACTCATTATGGTACATCACATACCCAACAAACATCAATTGGCGGACTTCCTCCCTAAGTCCCTTGCTGGAAAGACATATTCTTCCATATTAAAAGACATAGGGCTTATTCTGTTACAAGATCTACAAGACAAACCAAGTAGCTCTTGAGGGGGGGGGGGGGGTGTTAGAATTCTAACCCAATAGTCTTTTCACTTATGATAAAGCTTAGTGTGGTTAACCAATGTGTGGTCGACATGCTTATTTTTTTTTGGAAAGACATATTCTTCCATATTAAAAGACATAGGGCTTATTCTGTTACAAGATATACAAGACAAACTAAGTAGCTCTTGAGGGGGGGGGGGGGGGGTGTTAGAATTCTAGCCCAATAGTCTTTTCACTTATGATAAAGCTTAGTGTGGTCAACCAATGTGTGGTCGACATGCTTATTTTTTTTGTGTATTTGGTCAAAACTTTAACCAGTAAGAAGTTGACATGTGTCATATTAATCTCAAAAAATGGAATAAGGTGCTAATCGAATGCAGCCTAAGTGGCATAAGAAGAAAGATTCAAGAAGGGAAAGAGAGAGTGTTGTTAAGTAAGGTCTATAGAAGGGGACGAGTGGTTTTATTAGTGCCCATAGAAATTTTGGGGGATAAAACCAACAATTAAGACAGTAAATTAGCAGTAAAATGCAAACAAGCCTTGTATATACAATGGTGGGGGTATCTTTGTTTAGTTACATACAAGCAAAATCACTCTGTCAGAGAGAATTACTATGTACAGGAGTTGTGAACTGTCCTAAAGACAAAAAAGACTATCCACAACTACAAAAATAGTAAATGGCGTGGCCAGACAAAAACAAAAAACAAAAACGAAGCAGCAACAGAGTTGCTAGTTCCAAGCCTGATCACCAGGACTGAAGCAAAAACCCAGCAACTTTTCGTCTTTATACAAGGGCTTATAAGCAAGAATGAATTTGCAGACAATCGACTTAGCCATTTTCACAAGGAGAAACAGGAAAGATCAAGCAGTAAGTAGCAACCAGAGATGTTGATGGAAGAAGAAGATAGTCACTCCATGACAAGTTGCATATGGCGAGTGAGATCATTGAGGTAGTTTGTACGAGTGTAGCCTTCTGCATCCATAACAACTGATCTTGGTAACATAGATTTCTGCTTTTGAGCAATTGGCCCAGCTTCTCCTAGCAATATCTTCACTACCTGTATCATATATACACAGTCAAATCTATGCATCATCAATCAACCAATTGAAATAAACTTGGCTGGCAGAGGGTAGAAAGGGTGTGGGGAAATTCATAGAATTGGGATGCACGGAAACATTACCCTTTTCATGAAGGGTCGTCGAGTTGGTTCGTGATGGATGCACATTGAAGCAGCTAGCAGAGCACATCTGAGTTCAGCGGGGTCATAATTGGTGCCTAGCAATGGATCTATTAGCTCTGTCACCTCGCCCGACTCCAGAAAAGGCCTAGCCTATTGCAAAAAGAAGACACGATTGCTAATATAATACTACTTGTTATTGGCTATCAAAAAATCAGAATTGGGGATTTGATCCGTACCCATATAACAAGGCTCTGTCGATCGAAGTCAACCGCATGACGCCCAGTTATGAGCTCTAGCAACAGCACCCCATATGCAAAAACATCCGTCTTCTCATCCACTATCCCGTGCATGAAATATTCAGGGGCCAGATACCTTCAGTATGGACTAAGATTAGATGTTTTAAAAACTTTTTTTAAGGGGAGCAGACTTTGTGCTTAACGAAGAGAGATCCTCGTGTGGCCTTACCCGAATGTCCCTTCAATTGGATACACAATTTGTTGTAGCCAATTCTCAGGTAGCCATTTCGCCAGACCGAAGTCAGATATCTGAGTCAATAATTTCATAACCACTATGATTCATATTAACCTCACAAATGACTACAGTTTGAGAGGAAAACATAGAGAAAATTAGGGGAAGAAACAAACAGGAAGATAGATTTTACCACTGGTTGGAAATCTTCAGCGAGAAGAATATTGGAAGCCTTGATGTCGCGGTGGATAATACGCCTCTGGCAACCATGGTGCAGATAGCACAACCCCTGTGCTACCCCGACTGCCACCTTATACCTCACCTTCCATTCCAACCCTTCCCTTGATCCTGAATATAATCAGTCAACATTCAAATTGGGCGCCAAAGACACATAAATGTAAAACGAAATAGAAGCTCTTAAATAGCTATCTCATCATATGCAGAACAAACACTTATAGATTAAGTAGAGCACAAGTCCTCGACCATGAAGATGAGTGGCGAGGCTTCCATTAGGAAAGAACCGGAACACGAGGAAGAGTCCACGATCTACCCCAAATCCAATCAATTGGGCTATATTAGGGTGGTCAACGTGAGCTATCAGCCCCAGCTCTGCTAGAAAATCTCCCACCCGTTCATCTTCGTCTTCCTTCTCGTCTACTTGGACCAACTTCTTTATGGCGGCCTCTGTACCATCAGCCAGCAGCCTCTGTACACTTCCGCATGCCCTCCAGTTCCAAGCAACCTGTCTGTTACAGTAAAAACACAGAGCTAATAACATGCTAAGTATTCAGAATCCATGACTCTTTTTTCTTTCTGATGTTCATTATAGAGTATACTGCCATCATAGTCAAACCCATGATGCACATTAGACACTAATGTAATCCAAGTAATTAGCATTAAATCATATGAATAATCTTATACGGCAAGGAGAGATGCATCATTCCAGCGGTTTCAGGCTTGACAAACAAAACAATGACGACATTGTAATTCTATTTAACACCTTCTGTTACCTAGCGCACGCCATCCTGTAATTGTGAAAACCTTTCTTTAAAAAGGAACGTAAGGAAGGTTACCTTGACTAAAATTGTCGGTACCGTAAGCCAGCTCAGAGTAGCGGAAGTTCCTCCAAGTGGCCTTGGGAACGGGGAGAAGCCCATAATCAAGTCCATCCTCAAAGTTACAAATCCGAGAGAGTTTCTGCCTCAAGCTCTTCTTCGAGAGATCACAGCTCGCCAGGAGGGCAATGGTCGAGGTAGAAAGCTTCTTCACCGACTGATTCTTCCTCACGGCATCGAAGAACCCTTTGAAGGGCGCATTCAAATTGTAGTTATCGGGGATGAGGGCCTTGTGGAATGCGTTTCTGTCGAAAAGGAAGCCCGAGAATGACGATGATGCAGATGGATGGGAAGGACTCCCATCACAGCTAGTATCAGCAGATGATATGGCAATTGGGACCTCCAAGACGCCTCTCGGTGAAGAGTCATCCTCGTCCACCTCTTCCTTTTCAGCGATGTTTTCGTCAATGCAAGTGATTGGTTCTACTTCGAAGATTTCTCGCTCCTCCATGCGTGGGGTTTCTGATGGAAAGTAAACAACCCGATCACCCAATTAAATTTCCATTTGAAATGTGTGTTGTCTTCTTCACATTCGCATTCTTAATTTTGCGGCAGCAGCAGAAGAAGAATGCATTTAAGACAAAGCTAGGTTTCGATAGCAAGTAAAATTCAAAAGCAAATTCTTCATTGTTACCTGGGATGCTCATGCGGCTTCGGCTCCTGTGGAATTGGTATGTGATTATGTCCGAAGAGCTCTTCGATTAGTTTATGGTGATATAAATATTGGATAAACAAACCGAAAGAGCCCTTTGGATTAGGGGTAGGGAAAGGGCTCAGATAATCACGTCAATGAAAAAACGACGCATCTATGTTTGAAAATGTTGTAAGCAATTTGCCATCCGCTTTCTTTCTTGCCTTCCCCCTTATATTCCGGAACAGAGGTATAGAGAGAAGATTGGGGGAGGGACGGAAGCTACAATGAAGAAGATGAAGAATCCCCGAAAAGAAAATGGGTATACCTTGTGAAGGTTATTCTTAGCAATGGATGAATGAAAAGAAACGAAGGCGAGAAAGAGAGATTCAGCTTTTTAGTTGGGATGATGGTGGAAAACTGATCGAGCAATTGCAATTTCCTGCCCGCCTCCGAATTCAAAAAATGTTAGTATAAGCGTAGATTTTCCAACTAATTGGTCAATCCGCCCCGACTAGTTATCTTCAGTTATATCAGTAAAGAATTTGTATACACTAAAAATACAGATTAATAATCTTATCGTACGGATTTAATTCAGTATGAATTCAATGTATACCCGTATAATTTGTATATACTAATAATACAATTTTTATAGAGTAAAAATATATGTATATAATCATCCATAGCGACATTAGAATGTAACTAAGAAATTCTACTAATTAGTAACGACAATTTCTCGGCTACATCATAATACAGCTATAGATGGGTACATATATGTATTTTTGCTCTATAAAAAATTATACTATTAGTAAATAAAAACTGTATGGATTTATATACAGGTATACATTGAATTCTGATATTACTCAAATTGTACTAGATGTACATAAATTGTATGATAAGCTTACAAAACTTGTATTGTACACAAATTGTACCATACAAATGTAACAAAAGATAACTACATGTACTTGTAGGTAAGAGGGACTGGTTGCTATATGATTTATTGTGTATGGGAATAATAAACCACTATTCTTATCTATTTAAAACAATGAGGTGTACACAAAATTACAAATTTGCATTTTAAAAATAATATAGCAAAATTTAAGGTTTCTAAAGAAAGTATCATCACTGATTATGTGAAGAAAAAGTATATAAGATTTTTGATGAGTTATACACACTAGTCTTCTTGTACCTTTGCATCATGATTTTCCTAAAAAATTTAGGGGGAGTTTGTTTGAGGCGGGGAAACAGAATGGAATCAGGAAAGGGAATATAAAGGAGTGAAAAAGAATTCCCTTTGATTTCCTAGCTGTTTGTTTGTGCAAGGGTAATGAAAATGAATAACCGGTCAACGGCCGCCGGTCAATGATCAACAGCTGCCGGCTGCTGGTCAAAGCTCATCAATTGCCGGTCATCATTCATCGGTCACTAGTCAATGATTGTTGGTCACTGGTCAATGACCATATGTCACTGGTCAAAGTGTGTTGGGGATAGGGCGGATCCAACCCGAAACTTTTGAAAATTTGTAAAATACTCTTATGAAACATAATATTTTAAAGAATAATAGTGTCAAAAAACTTTTTTTACCTCCTCCCCCGAAACAAAACTCCAGGGTCCGCTACTAGCTGGGGAAAGAGAATCTCATTCCCTAGTAGGGGGAGGGGAATCAAGTTAGAGGGAATTGGGTAATCCCATTCCATTTCTCTTTCTGAAAATAAGAAAAATTGGCTAAACAAACAACAGGAAACAAAATCATTCCGATTCTCTTTCCTGATTACCCCAAAACAAATGCCCCCTTAGAACCTTATTATTAGTTGTTACACTTAATTAAAGAGCTTTATTTATCTTTGTAGTTAATGAATATTAGTTTATTATTGCTTTTGAGTTTTTCAACACGTGATTCTAAGATAACCTTTAGAATAGTCGCTGCAACATTTGAATAAATGAGTTCATTCAATAAGAATTTGAATGATCCATAAGGTTTCGACTCAATGTTAATATCAATATCCTACTTGATTTGACTATTGGTTAGCTCTATGTTTTATTGCTAGATTTGAGCTCAGTAATTGACATATAAGTGGTTTATAGGTGAAAGATACATTTTTCACCGTGGAGTACACCTCGTTCAGCCAGTCAAGCTTCATCTTTTACTTCTTATACCTTTTTTTTACACAAATCAAACAACCAAAGTCTCTTGTTTACTTTATTTGCATCTTGTACATATATTTGCTACACGGTTGGACTAGGGATAAGCTAGAAGAGCTTTATGTGCGAGTGCAATGACAACCATTATCCTTTTGGAAAGTTGTACTACAGAGATTAAATTACTTGTGTTTTTACTTTGTTGTTCACCGGTTTCAAATGAGGTAACCTTTTAGCTTTCTTTACTTCACTTCAAACCTTCTTCTTTGGATTGACATCAATTTTATTAGTACTTGGATGCATTCCTATAGAGAAGTGTTAATAGTGGGGGATCACTTTTGAAATTAAGGGGGTAATGAAGAGAAGAGAGGAGAGAAATAAAGTATAACAAATTAACCGTATTGAGAAGAAGCAATATGTTTAGTTACAAAGGGTGAGAGATATAGGGTGAGGGGAGTATTTATGTAGTAAGGAGAGTAGCTAACATATGCAACCGTATAATAAGCTGCCTATCGTGACTTTAACTATAGACTATGACTATCCCTAATACACCCCCTCAAGGCTTAGATTTTTGAAATGTAAGCCTTGCCCTATAGTTGTTTCATACCCTATCATGTTAAGTACTTTGTTGTATTGTTTCCAGTGGGAGGCTTGGTTAGAACATCTACTAGCTGATGTGTGGCAGGTACGTGCTTGACCTCTATGAGCCCGTTTTGTACAATACTAGAAAATATGTATTTAGCGACGGACAAAATTCCGTCGCAAATTAGTGACAGAATAGTGACGGATTGGCGACGGACTCTGTGGCGATGGAATGGCGACGGAATTCTGGCGGGGTCAGTGGCGCCAAATTTTCGGGCCTAGGCGCCTATATTCATGATGGCTTAGCGACGGACCGCCATTTCGTCACTATTCTTTTTTCGAAAAAAAAAAGAAAAACAAAAGATTAGTGACGGACTTGTTCCGTCGCTAAAGGAACGACGTCGTTTTGACGCCGTTTGTGACCGCCTCAGGTTTAATTTTACTTATCAAAACGACGTCGTTTTTTTTAATAGTAGCTCGCTAAATTACTAAAGGAATGACGTCGTTTTGACGCCGTTTGTGACCGCCTCAGGTTTAATTTTACTTACTGAAACGACATCGTTTTATTTAATATTAGTGATGGACTAGCGACGGACCAGTCCGTCGCTAAATTATTAAGTAAAATCTGTCGCGCGCCGCGACCTTCTTCTACCTTTCATTCATCCTTTCGCTACCTCACGCACAGAGGCGAACCAGAGGCGAACCAAGGCGCTGCTACACCTTCCCAGCTCTTTTTTTTCGGCGACTGAAGTCCACCGGTGATTACAGGCGACAGATACTCATCAGGTATGTCTCTAAAACCCTAAAATTCTGATTTCGAAAATTGAGTTGAGAAAGAAGTTCTACTACTTGTTAATACCAAAATTAAATGTGTTTGGTTGCTAATTTGTGATTAAAATGCTAGTTACTGATATATTGATGATGTGTTATATTTTTTTGTTAGTTTTTGATATTTTTGAGCATTTAGGGAAAATTTGTTGTTGTTAGTTCTGATTTAGGGTCTCATAACTATATAGTGTCGTTGTTGCGTAATTTAAGTAACTGAAGTTGTACCGAATGACTAATTGGTAAACTATTTATAAATAAAAAGTGTAACTATTTTACATAAATAAAGATTATATTTTATAAATTAAAGTGTAACTATTTTACATAAAAACAAATTTATCAGTTTTATCTTATCTATCTCAGTAGTTTCGCCGTTTCACCCAAACCATTCGTCGCTTTATCTATCTCTCTCTCCTCTCTCCCCCCCTTTATTAGTCATGTTTTGATATACCCAATAAACTCTACTAACCTACTTCACACCAGCCTATTACATTTGTAGTCTTTATATGTATGGATTTATACCAGCTTAATATATTAATTCATGCAAGCTAACCCTAACTATATGAATTATAATGGTGTTATTGTATGTATGAAAAATACTAAAACCTCAATAAAGTTAATTATCAAATTTTATAATTAAGAACGTATATCAAGTTTAATAGTCAAAAGTTACATATTTTCAATCATTTAAAAATTATATTATTATTTCTTAAGTGGCATTATTATTAGAAATAACTATATAGTATATCGTGTGTGTTTTAGTAACTGAAGTTGTACCGAACAGGACTAATTAATTTGTGACTTAGCAGTAGATGTTTAGCACTCTTTTTATGTAGATTGTTTAATCTGTATTTGAACCAACTTGCTGATTAACAAGTATGATATCTTTAAATGTTTCTCCCTTTGTTGGGTTCTGTTGATAACTGATGTAGGTATTTGTGAATTGTCCTTGTGGGATGCTTAGAAATAAACGGAAAAGTAAAAAAACAGGGGAGACTATGTCAATTTTTAAAAAAATTTATCAGTTTTATTAGAGTATAAATAATACAATAGTAAGAAGTTTAGAAAAAAAAACAAATTAGTAGCTTGTAATATATATAGATAAATATATACAAAAAGTTATTAGTAATGTTATTGATATACCCAAATAAAATCTATCTAACGTACTTTCACCAGCATATTACATTTGTATTCTTTTATATGTATGGATTTATACCCAACTTAATATAATTAATTCGTGCTAGCTAACCCCAACTATATGAGTTATAATGGTGTTATTGTATGTATGAAAAATACTAAAACCTCAATAAAGTTAATTATCAAATTTTATAATTAAGAATGTATATCAAGTTTAATAGTCAAAAGTTACATATTTTCAATCATTTAAAAATTATAATATTATTTCTTAAGTGACATTATTATTAGAAATAACTATATAGTATATCGTGTGTGTTTAGTAATTGAAGTTGTACCGAACATGACTAATTAATTTGTGACTTAGCAGTAGATGTTTAGCATTCTTTTTATGTAGATTGTTTAATCTGTATTTGAACCAACTTGTTGATTAACAAGTATGATATCTTTAAATGTTTCTCCTAACATTTTGGGTTCTGTTGATAACTGTTGTAGGTATTTGTGAATTGTCCTTATGGGATGCTTAGAAATAAGCGGAAAAGTAAAAAAAAAAGGGGAGACTATGTCAATTTTTATAAAATTTTATCAGTTTTAAGTAAAGTAATGTTTGATTAGTATAGGTATGAGACCCGATAGGTTATGGATGTACGATGAGAGAACCTTTGAGAGAGGTAGAATCTCTGGCGAATGGCTGAGGAAGATGGAAAAGTTTGTCGTTTTTGCATTACAACACCCTGAATGTGTGGAAGATGGTAAAATTAAGTGCCCTTGTGACATGACAAGGTGTAGAAATAGATAGTATCTTAAGCCCGATGTCGTTAAGGTTCATTTAGCACAGAAAGGTTTTATGTACGGTTACTTTGATTGGATATTCCATGGGGAAGATAACACACCCGTACAAGCTACCTTGAGCAGCACTACGCCTACTGAGGTTCCACATGTTGAAATGTTGGAGCAAATGATTGCACATGCTGTTGGTGAGGTTCTAGAAGAATTGGGGGATACAATTAATTTTATGGAGGAGGTTGAAAAGGATGTGGAGGATACTCCAAATCCTGAGGCTAAGAAATTTTTTGAATTGATGGAACATGCTAAAAGAAAGTTATTCAGTGGCACTCATTGTAGTGTACTATCTATCGCCACTGAAGTAATGTCCATTAAGAATGACTTCCAAGCACCTCAGGCATTGATTGATCGAGTTTGTAAAACCTACTGCGAGCTCCGTCCAGAAAACACTGGCATTCCAAGAAACTTCTATGAAGCAAAAAAATCATACGTGGTCTTGGGTTACCTTATGAAGAAATATATTGCTGTTCTGAACTATGTATGATTTTCTGGGGAGAAGATAAAGATCTGAATTATGCAAGTTTTGCACTCGCCCCATATACAAGCCTATTAAAGAGGGGATCACAAAAAGGAGAAAAAGTAAGGTACCTTTTCAAGAAGATGCAGTGAAATACCCCTAAATTTTAAAATACATTTATTTTCTAGTTTACAAGTATATTATATAGTTTGCAAACATATTATACAGTATTTAATAAAGATAATTCGGTTAATAAAATAATCTGTTTTAAAACTATGGTAGTTGTGCTTTTTATCTTCATATTAATGATCCTTGTATTTCTCTAGCTAACTTGGTATATTTATTTATTAAAAATGGATATATAATAATAATGATATGATTCAAATAATACTGTTGATTTAAAATACATCTATTATATAGTTTAGTAGTATATTAGTCCGCAAGTATAATAAGTAGTTTATGAGGATTATACTATAATTTATGACCATATTATATAGTATTTAATAAAAAAATCATTTAATAAAATAACTCGTTTTAAAAGGAAGAAGATTGTAAATTGTAATGTCATAATAATTATCCTTGTGTATTCCTTATATTTATTTGTTTATAATGGAGTTCCACTGCTGTTACCAATCAAAAAAAAATTGTTTATAATGGAGTTATAACAATAATCATCCGATTTAAATACTATTATTGGTTTTATTATGCACACTAAATAAGTTAGTTTTAATAAGTCGGTTGCATCCTTCAGTGTTTTCTGATTTTATTTAATTAATCTATTCTAACTTTACGTATTTTTAAGGTGTTACTATTGTTTATAACATAGATATAATAATAATACGATATCAATGCTATTATTGATTTTACTACACTAAATAAGTTAGTTTTAATTAATCGGTTTTATCCTTCGGTATTTACCACCATACGTATTTCCTAAACCTTCCATATTTCATAACTTTTGATTTTCTATAATTTATTACTATATTAATAAACATTTTGTATTCCCGTGTATTAGATTTCCCAACTATTTCCTATATATCATGAAGATTCGTTTAGATTGTCTTCCTCACACATTTCTTTCTGCTTAATCACACATACTTTACCCTCTCCTACATCCATCTCCCTCTCATTCCGACAAAAAAAAAAGTATCATCCCTTATGCTCTCTTTCTCTCTAGTTTATTGACACAGGTGACCATGAACAAATTTCTACTCTATTCTGCAAGCCTTTCCTACATAAAACAAATATAATTCTCTTAGCTTGTCCTCTCATTGCTCTCGGCTGACATAGAAACACAAAAACAAAGAGGGATTCACTCACACTCACACACACAGAAAAGGAAAAGATGAAAACAAGGGATCAATTAGTTTTCTTTTTCTATCTTGGGCGGCCACAATATGAAGTAACGGGAGCATGTAACAGCAGCTAGAGTTGTTTCTTTCATTGATGATGTCAACAAATCGGTGCCAAATTTTGTAAATGAAGAGTAGTGGCTAATTATATGTTTGGTGGGTGCAAAGGATAACGTTCTTTTTGAGGTAAGTTACTGTGTTCACTAGATTTTAATACCTTCATAAAAATAACATTTTACAGTGATATGAAATTTGTGTGTATGATTGTGGTTTGAAACTGAATGATTGATGAACAAACATATTGAGCATATTATGGTTGGATCGATGGTTATATGGTTATTTGATTATAAAAGTGATTAGTGTGAATTGTTGTGCAAATTTTTGTAAGATATTATGTGAAAATAAAATTATTTAATCACCAGGATTTATTGCACAATTTATTTGTGGCTGTGTAGATTATGATGAGATTAAGTGATGAATAATAATATCTGTCAAATAATTTAAAAATGAGAAAACCATGGTGCACGTGGGTCGTATTAGGACACATAAGTGAGATATTAAATGGGGGCCTCATTAGAACGCATATGTTTGAGATACTGTGGGCCGCATTAGGACACAGTTAGCCCTAGATCTACTCCTTAGTCTTTTGAACTATTGGGGGTGTGCACACTTAAGGATATAGTGGCGAGTTGGATTCCTGGCTGTGTGTTGGGGTCCGGGTTACAGCTGTGTGTTGTACCCGAAAGTGAGAAAGTTGGATTCTCAGCTGCATGTTGGGGTCCGGGTTACAGCTGAGTGTTGTACCCAAAAGTTGAGAAAGGTTGGTTTGTCCTGGTTGTGTGTTAGGACAAGGAAGATAATGTAACTCCCCATCTCCAAATACAGTGATCGTCGCCCTAAGTCCATCTCGTTCATTAACAACGCAGCGGAAAAGTTCTACTAAATTGGTGTTACCCCGTTAGTCACCCACATGACCAACTAGGCCTATTCTCTTACAAGTCACGGTCTGACTAACCGGATAATTACTCGAGCATCTATACAATACAATTCATAAACCACAACTTATGTCGAGTATCTCATATCCTAATACATCATACTAACATCTCATCCATTTACTAAACGAGTGTACATGCACAACTCGTGTAACAAATGTAAAAGCAACCCGAAGTACTCTACCTGCTCCTACTCTCAGGTTGAGTCCTCGTTTGGCACCTACCTGCAAAGTTTAAATCACAGGCCCCAAGGGGCTCAGCACATTGCTGGTACAGAAAACGTGCAGCCCACAACAGGGCTACACATGACTACTTTGTCGTATACATGTAGTTGATTATTCATACAGATAATAATAAGAAGTACGATAAAAAACAACACACCGATGTGAAACATTCACAGCTCCAATAAATCGAACGTCGTAATGGACGCCTATTAATGAGTAAGTTAGATTCCTAACTCCTGAGGCCTGAGAATTGTTTAGTTCTTGTGTTTGACCATACCTTATAAGTGTCAACCATTCTGTTAAAAGGACTGGTTGTTCACTAACTAAATTGTTTATTCTTGTCGGGTCAAGGTAACCCTAGCCAATGAGTTATTAGCTCCATTTGGTTAATAAACATTAATTCTTGAGTTATGAGGGATGTAGGCTTGACCCTCCCGCGCCTCCTGAATTTGCCTCCCACCTCGAACTGTTCACTCGAGATGGTCGGGTCTGTTTGTCGACCCTAGGTGACAAGTCGTAGACGAGCCATATGCGGAAGACAGATCTGATACATATGCCGACCTCCTAACCTAAACATGCATGACCGGAGTCAGTCCCGGATTCCTCTCCCCCCAAGTTCCAGTTAGTTGAAGTCTCAATGACAATTTGTTAGTTAAACCTCTCTCGGTATTAACCAACCAACATCGGGGAGTATTTACAACCTTATACAATTGTTACTAAACATAGTTAATGAACAAGCTCTAAATCAAGTCGTGTTAGTGTGCAATGGACACACAATAACAATACAGTAGATCGGTTTCATGCTTAATCTTGTTTGGTCGTATCATAATAACACATAGCACACAAACCGAGGTAGACCCCATTAGCAAACAAGCTACAAGAATCCCATACCGTACACCGGAGATTGGCTAGCTCGTAATACCACGTTCGCCTAATCCGCCGAACGCCTCCGACTATCTAGATCTGTAACCAGAACTAGTATTAGTATCATGTGTCTTAGAACTAATTTGGTTCTCTTTTAAACTTAAACCTCTTCCTAGGTTAACCCGGGTATAATAGTATACCGTTAAACGGGTTCATTCATTTATGAGCGTTTTCAAGCTCTATTGTAATTCATTAACATACTAACGTTGTTAGCAGTTATTTAGTTGCACATTTAGCAACTTTAGATTTATACGGACCTTGTACTAGGTTTTCGTATTTATCACTATTCATCTGTATTTCACTATTCATTTATACGGTCTCGTATTCTACTATTCACTGTATTTCACTAGTCATGTATATGTCTTGTATTTTACTGTTCACGTATACGCCTCGTATTTTACTGTTCACGTACACGTATTTCCTATTCATGTATACGGATACTATTCACGTATACGAGTACTATTCATGTATACGGGTACTATTCACGTATACGAGTACTATTCATGTATACGGGTACTATTCACGTATACGAGTACTATTCAAGTATACCAACATTTTTGTATACGTCCGTATGATACTCCGTATCATACATATTTATTTCTTTTTCCCAATATAACTTGTATTTTCTTTAAAATACTTTAAGTATTGATTTCTCCTGTAATTATTAAATTACGGGTATACCTCTCGTATACCTTAAGTTATATACGGGTCTCGTTTAATCCCGTCTTAACTCTGTTTCTTTTACAACTTGTTTCTAAATTCTTTATTTGATTTCCTTAACCTTCTAAACACATAAAAATGTGTTATTTACATTACTCACCCTTAATTTTCTTTTAATTTCTATTTTACCCATAATAAGTTCTAAACTTGTTATTTTTATTTCTAATTTCTTCCAAAGTCTTTCTTAATTAAGTTCTTCTATACTTTTGGTCAATTACCAAAACATACCCAAGTTTGACCAGCCTTTTTTGGTCAAACCCCCTAACTTTCCATAATTTACAATATTAATCCTAAAGTTAATTTATCTTAACTTTTTATTACCTAATCTTTTGCTATAATTTTTATTCTAACTCATCTCAATATTTTATAAACTGGCATTGACCATGTTTGACCAGTAAAATTACCATTTTACCCTTGTGGTCTATTCTTTCATTTATTACCCAATTTAACTCCAATTAATTTCTAATTTTCGTAACTAATTTTCCTACAGATTTTTGAACATCAAAAATCATTTTAAACATCTCTAATTCACCAGATTTAATTATCCAATGTTATAGTATATATATACCATCCTTTATTAACTTTTAAATATACCAAAAACCTTATAAATTCCTTATAACACTTATAAACACTTTATAAATTGTAAACTTAATTCTACAATTATTTTCTCATCATCTAAACTCTCAAAAATTCCATATTGACCCCATTAATTTTCGGTATTCACCTTTAGGTACCAAAACTTCCTAAATTTTACATATTACTCTTAATTACTCTAATTCCTTTAATTTAACTAAGTTAGATAATTTTTCTAACTCATTAATAAGCCCTTAATTTTCGACCATATTGAAATTCATAGTATATGAATTTTTCTTGTATATTATGATAGTTTATATTGAAGCTGATATCATAAGGAGTATAAATCTATTCTTAGATTTAATAAACATTAACTTTTAATAAGCTAAAAATTGAATATTAATCACCAAAATTTCGGCAATAAATAATAAGATGAAGAACATTTTAGATCTTATATATATCAATAATTAGAACCTTGAAATAGGTAGTTGTAGGATTTACCTTGTATATTAACCATTAGCTTAATATTTAAGCTTGATTTCCTTAGAAATTTTGACAGGAATTTGTTAGAGAAATTGGCTCCAAAATCATAGAATAAGATGAAGAATAAGGAGGGTTAGTAACCCTACGCACTCGGCCTTGATGAAAATGAAAGAACAAAGAGTTTCCAAGAAGGCAATGTTTTACCTCGAGAATCAAAGGCACTTCTTCGTGGTTTTTCATGCGAATCTGGGGGCTCATGAGCTATGGTTGTAAAGATATTCGAAATAGGATTCCAACGAGCTATCAAGCTTGTTATTTTGACTTAAGATGAGAAAGTTATGATCTGTACAAGACAAGGTGTTCTTTAAGGTTCTAATCCAAGAACATTGAAGTTTTTATGATGTTTCTTCAAAGAGAGGAGGCTACGAATTTGGGAGCTCTCATAATGACAGGTAAGTGTCTGATTAATGATTTACTAAGGGGACAAGGATGATATGGCACTTAATGAAAGTCTTGGTTGTTGTAATAGTAAAAATTAAAGCATTTTTGTCCTTAATGACTCACCTCTTCAAGTCGGCAGCCTTAGGTCTCTTTTGACCTGTTTTTTTTGTTTCTCCCTTATATATATATATGTAACATTAGATGTATTAATCTCGTTCATAAGGACTTATACCATGTGTTAGGTATGTTACATAGCCAAAAATGCCTTAAAACACCATTTTATGTGCTTCCGGGTTCACATTGATTATGCAATTTGTTTTGGCTAGTTTAAATGTGTCCTTAATATATTTACAACCTTTAGATACTTTGTTCATGAAATAGCATGTTGATCATTCCAATTTAAACCAAGTCGTTTAGTGGTTTCTTCTTGACCTTCATCAGTTTAGTACCTGTTTACTGTGGACTTTGTATACTTAATTTGTGTGTATACGCAATGGCTCCTATGACCATTTAATTGTTGTTCCCTTATTTCTTTATGGTATTTAGGCTCATTAGCCTTTTCATTCCATGTATACATGCTTAAAGCACATTTTTCTTTAAAGCACATTTTTGTGCTATAAGGTGTGTTTTCGGTTTAAACGCTAATTCCACTTAATGCGTATTACTAATCTTAGAGGTATTTCACATTTGAAATCTCTTGGGAACTTATTGGTAGTTCCCTAATTTATTTGTGCTCTTTAAAACACTTTTTTCTTTAATTGATCTTAAAGCATGTTTTGGAGTAAGTTGTTGTTTAACACTTCTTCTAATATTTCTAAGGCACGTTCTAGCCTTAGTATACCCTAATTAGATATTTCATTAATATATTAAGGTTTGGGGTATTTCAGATAGTTAAAATAAAATCTGACTAATATATTTTTTGTTATTAAAAACCAAACATGAAGTATTATGCAATGATTGATTTACCATTGTGTGATAATATTGTGAAATGATTTGTATGTTGTTGTGTGAATATATTGTAAAAAAATATTTCTAAAGAGAAAATGTTTTTACAAAGTGAAGTGGTAGCCTACTCAGTTCCTTTGACTTTATAGTGGCTCTTTGTGTGTTTGTTTGGATTTCTGCCACAGGTTTTCCTGGAGTATATGGGATGGGACTACGACTCCACTAGAATAAGTATTTACAAATAGTTTTATTTAGACTTTGCGACTTTCTTGTTAATTAAAAGACAATTATGTCATTGATGGATTTTCTTTTTATTAATAATTATAATAATAGTTTGGTAATTCAGTTAATTTTTTAGGCCTTAGCACTTGTTTAGTTGCGAGTGTGGCAGTAATACTCCGGATTAGGTTTTAATTCCGCTGCTATATTAAATTAATATTTTTTGAATTATTGATATAATAAAATGTTAGAAAATCCGGGATGTTACATGCAGTATTTCCCTCTCATTCCAAGGCTGAAGAGGCTTTATGCTTCTCCGGCAACGGCTACCAATATGAGATGGCATGCCGAACACAAAATGGAAGATGACAACATGTGTCACCCCTCCGACTCAAAAGCGTGGAAACACTTTGACCAAATTCATGATACTTTTGCTTCGGAGTCTAAAAATGTCAGACTTGGGTTACGTACAAAATGGTTTCCAACCATTTACGGCTTTTAGAAGACAGTACTCTTGCTGACCAATTGTAATTATACCATATAATCTACCGCCTAGGATGTGTATGAAAGATGAGTCTTCTTTCTTACAGTACTTGTTCCTGGCCCTAAAAATCCTAAAGGAAAGATTGATGTGTTTCTACAACCTCTGATAGCTGAGTTGCAAGAGTTGTGGGCTGGAGTCACAACATATGATGTGTCCAGAAAGAAAAAATTTCAAATGAGAGCTGGATTGATATGGACCATAAACGAATTTCCTGCATACGCAATGCTATCAGGTTGGTGCACTTCTGGTAGAATGCCATGCCCATATTGCATGGAAGACAGCGACACATTCACATTGCGTTGTAGTAAGAAGCAGTCGTGCATGGTTTGACAACTCTAGAAAGTTTCTTCCTCTAGACCACAAGTTTCGTAATGATAAAAAGGCAGTCCAGAAAGGGCATAGATAACCAAGGTTTCCCGCCCCATTTCAAAAATTGATGAAATACTTGCTTTGAATCGATAGGTTTCATGACGGTCACTGCTATTGGTTTTAATTTTCAAATTGCCTCTTGACCTTGGGATGAGTAAAGTATCTTTTGGGATCTACCGTATTGGAAAGATTTATTGATCAGCCATATTATAGCTGTTATACATAGTGAAAAAAATGTTTTTGACAACATATTCAACACAGTCGTTAATGTGAAGGACAAGACGAAAGACACATTTAACTCGAGACAAGAGTTGAACGATTATTGCAACCATCCTGAGTTGGCACCAAAATTGAGTTCAAACATAATACCTAAGGAAAAAAATGTCATGGATAGAGATAGTATTCACATCTTGTGTGAATGGTGAAAATTTTGAAGTTCCCTGATGGATTTGCTTCTAACATGGTAGGTGTGTTGACATGGCCAACAAAAAAATGTTTGGGATGAAAAGTCATGATTGTCATGTTTTCTTGCAAAGGTTGATGCCCATAGCTTTTTGACATCTTCTTGATCAAAAGGTGTGGGAGCCAATTACCGAACTGTGCTTATTTTTCAAGGAGTTGACATGCACGTCGCTTTTACTGTCAAATATGCAAAGGTAGAACTGTCAAATTCCGGAAATAATGTGCAAATTGGAAAAAATTATCCCACCAAGCTTTTTTGAATCAATGGAACATCTCCCACTTCATCTTGCCTTTGAAGCAAGTTTATGTGGACCAGTGTTGTACATGTGGATGTATCCGTTTGAGAGGTACGTTTTATACAAGTTTTAGTAATGTACTACATGTTGTACTATGGAGATATGTTACTCATTGGTGTACTAGTCTGCATATATATATATATATATATATTATAGGTACTTGGGGAAACTGAAAAGGTTCATCAGAAACAACAACAAAGTTGAGGGATCCATTCCTAATGGATACCTTCTATAAGAGATCCCTCAACTTTGTTGTTGTTTCTGATGAACCTTTTCAGTTTCGCCAAATTCACAAAGTTTTACTTCGTTGATGATGGACCATCATACCCATACAAGCTTGGTAGAAACGAGACAATTGTAGAGAATGTTGATGACAACCCAGAAAGATTGTCTGTTTTTAAAACAGTGGGCAAACCGATTGGCAAAGGAACAAGAAGACTGTTGACAGCTCGTGAGTTAGTTGTCGCTCAATCGTACATTCTACGAAATTGTGTAGAAATGGAGCCTTATTTTGAGTAAGATATATACAAATATTAGTTATATTCATCGTTTATACGTATAATTCAGTAGTGTGTACGCGATTTAGTTAAAATCTTTTGTTGTAGAATGTACGAGCAGCAACTACGACAAACAGAACCAACCTTAACGGATGAGACAATCAACCTTAAGATGGAGAGAGATTTTCCCTTTTGGTTCCATTCATATGTTAGTGACTACATACACAAATAATTATATATATACATAAAGGTCAATATAAAATATGGTATTATGATATAACTTTTGTACTACAGTCAAACGATGTTTCCACGCCAAATGAATTCATTCGTAGCTTGGCCCATGGCTCGTTGAATGTGGCAACCTCCTACTCAAGTTTCTATGTGAATGAGTACAAATTCCACACATAGTCTTACTCAGAAGACCGTACAACTGTGGTGTTTGCGTTTCTGGGACAAACTATGGTGACTCACAGTATTATTACGGGATGCTAAAAGAGATCATCGATTTAGAGTATCCCGCATTACCTGTGAAGAAGATTGTAATGTTTAATTGTCATTGGTTTAACCCATAAAAGAGAGGAGTACAAGTACATCCTCGATATAATCTGGTTAACGTTAATCATACAAGGAAATTTGACAAGTACGAGCCGTTTGTGTTAGCTGTTCAAGCTATTCAAGTGTATTATGCTCATACCCGTCAAATAAGAGGGATAGGAAAGATTGGTGGGCTGTCTCTAAAGTGAAAGCGAGAATCAATTTGAACATGCCCGAGTCATCAACAGTTGATGATGAGATTCAGCCACTGCAAGATGAAACCGTAGTTCATGTGGTTTTATCACCTTTGGTCGATGATGAAGAAACATTTGATTTAGTAGACATAACAGATACATAAATTTAACAAGTAAACTAACATACAACTACTATGCAACATCAATATATTATTGTTTTCATTTATTTATTAATTAGTGTACAAAAATATTTATTCTATTAAGTGTTTAATGTAATGTTTGTCATGGGATTTCATAGTGATGGAAGGTGGTAGGAGTTTTTTTAAATCTGGGTGGTCATTTGGTCGAAGCAGAAGCAGGGGCAACACTTCTACTCCCTCAGACGATTCTCAGCAGACTGTTGATCATGGGGATGGATCCGATTATGTATCCCCATTGGGTTCTACACATTCGCCCCCTTCGCTATCCTTGTCAGGACGAGCACCCATAGGGACCCCCTTCTTCGACTCTTACCCAAACTCTTCTTCTGTAGTCCCGGATTCACAGCCATCTATTGAGAGACGTCGGTCTGTATCTCTACCTCCACGCCGGCAGCCTACTCCTCCACCTCCACGACAGCCTACTCCTCCACGACAGCCTAGTCCTCCACAACATGGTGATTCACCACCATCTGACGAAGCACCGCGTAGCTCAGAGGCTTCACACGCTTCACACGGTAGTAGTGTTGATCCCTGTGTGGTCATCACTATCTCTGACATGTAAGTACTATGTAAGTACAAAAAATTCTCAATAAACTTTGTTTTAAATATATTATATATTTATGCTAATTGTCAATTTGTGACGCATTATATAATCATAGGGAGCTACTACCTACAAACAAGGTTGCTCGTTCTTTTCTTCCTTGCTTTGAGATGAGGTGGTTTCCAGAGGGTTATAGTTGAGAGGGTTTGGGCCAGGACGGCCATAGATTCTATTTCAATGAGTTCAAGGTACTTAACCATTCTTGATCTTTAACTTCTTTTTTTATAAGTTATGCTTACAATTACTAATTTATGCAGAAACACTTCCGTTAGGATCCTGATCTTGAGAGTGTCATATATGAGTTATTCTGCGCCTTGGGTAGAAAACGATATTCAGACACACTCTACAAGATGAAGGCTGGGAAAATGAAGAGAAAGGTCAGAGATGAAATCTGGTAGGCTTGGGAACAGTAGTGGGCGAATGAAAAGTTTAAGAAGATCAGCGAGACTAACTCTCGCAATCGGAGGACTAAGCACACACCAGGTGGTTGTCTATCTACTCATGCGTGCGGTTCTCGCACAATAAAGGAGCATAAGATGGTTCTGGTGAGTCTTTTTGTTTTGCAAGTGCATATGAAACTGGATGCAAGTACATGCGAATGTGAATATGATAATGCAACTTTGAATGCATGATGTGAGGTATGATTGTTATCATATTCTGATATGTGCACAAATAAATTGTATATGTGTGGGCAAATGCAAAAAAAAAACAGGGGAGGTTATGTCAGATTTTTTTTAAGCCTTGATCGATTAATCTTTATCTGATTCTGACTGAACAATCTTGGTTTTTATATGTGGGAAAATGTACAAAAACAGGGGAGGTTCTGTCAAATTTTTCAAAGTCTTGCTTCTAATTTAATCAAGTGTTTTGTGTAGACTAAGAAATACGGTACAGAGCCAGATGCTTACACATTGTTCATACACACTCATTCGAGCAAGGATGAGCATGGAAACAGTGTGCCAGTAGGCTCTAATGCCGAGGACACTACTGTCAGTGTTTTAATTTAACTTATTTGAGTTGAGCTACATTATTGAAAATTATTGAGTAAATTACTCAGAACCCCCTTCAGGAATGGGCATAATATAGTTAACCCCCTTGTGTTTATCATAATTATTGGTAACCACCTTGAGATTACGGTATCTCTGACTATGAGCCCCTGAACTATAATTTTGTTATCAAAACGATAACTACATGTTAGCCCATCAGCTTAATCACATTATTAATGCGAACCAGGACAACAAAACTGCTTAATCAACATTGTTTAACTCTCCCTTATCCCAATTCAGATGCATTTTTGAGGTAGGGTTGACGTTTTTCGGACAATAAGAATGTTGATTAAGTAGTGTTCTTTGTCCAGTATGTCATTAATAATGTGAATAAGTTGATGGGTCAGCACATGGTTAGCGTTTTGATAATAAAGTTATAGTTCGGGAGCTCATAGTCATAGATACTGTAACCTCAAGGTGGTTACCAATAATTATGATAAACACAGGGGGGTTAACTATATTATGCCCAATCCTCAAGGGGTTCTGAGTAATTTACATTAGCGATGATCCACTCCCGATGATCCATCTCTACAAGCCACACCAGTATACCCTAATGAAATTTTTTATAAGGCTGTTGAAGGGAAATCCAGAAAGTAGAGGGTCTACGGTGTGGGCGAGCTAGCACCAGCGTACTTCCCTGACTCATTTCACAGCACCGGCACTAGCTCACATGCTTCTAGCTCCGACCATAGCACATACGAGTCCATGAAGACGGACATTGAGCGAGAGCTAAGTCAGAAGTTCGATGATAATTACAGGCAGCAGGTTCGTATTAAGGAGAGGGAAGCGATCTGCCAGGAGATGTTCAACGAGGAGATGTAGAGGATGATACGAGCCCAGATCTCCCAAATGTTTCCCTCTCAGCAGGGTCCGCACGGTGATCCTGGCGCTGGCTCTTGTACAGGTGGATGGGTTCAGTGGCCTAGAGGTCCGCATGATGGCTCAGGTGGTCCGGGTGATCAGACGGGATATCGTCCAGAGGATAGGCATGGTTGGGGAGGCGGGTATTAGATAGATATGACATTTGACTTTGTTAGCTTGAGACTATGTTTGTATCAAATTTCGACTGCATTACTTCGTATCTTGTGTTGATTGAACATTTATTTTTTGTTTGCTTATGGAATTAATGAGTACAACTCTTTATGATATTGCATATGAAAGGTGGATATGAATAAAATGTATTATATGTCAACATTAATAGGTGAAAATATTTGTACAAATTAAAATATTAATATTTTATAAAAAAATGAAAGCAGTTTAGCGACGAAATAGAGATGGAATTTCCGTTGCTAAACATTAATTAAAAAAAAACTAAATTTCCGTCGCCAAATTAGCGACGGACGTTTTCCCTCTCTAATCCGTCACTAAAAGATTTTTGCGACGGGCACATCCGTCGCTAATTGGCGACGGACAACGTCGTCTGACGTGATTTTGGATTAGCGATGACTGAATTAGTGACGGATAATTCAGTCTCTAATCCATCGCTAATAAGCTTTAGCGATGGATTAGAGATGGAATTATCCATCGCTAATTCCATATTTTCTAGTAGTGGTAAACTTTGTCGAACAAAATGGCACTCAAGCTCGATGTGTTTTGTTCTCTCATGAGAAATAGGATTCTTAGGAATATATAACATCCATATTGTCATGCGCACTTGAGGGGAAAAACTTGCATTTCTTGGATGTAAAGTTCAGAACGGAGACATGTGAGCCAGCTTAATTCTACAATCACTTGTTGCATCAATCTGTAGTATGCTTTTGTAGAGGAGAGGGCAACAGAGAGCTGCTCCTTTGATTTCCAGCTTAAAGGTGTGCCACTAGAAGGATGAAGTAGCCTGAGATGGATCTTCTGGGTATGGGGCAAGAAGCCCAATCTACGTCACAATAAGCCCGTAAATAGTAACTAGCATGGGCGTTGAATAATAAACCATAACCTATTGTTCCTTTAATGTAAGACAAAGTATGTAAAGAAACTTGATAATGTGCATCTGTATTATGTTGAAGAAACTAACTTAGATGTTGTATAGTATAAGAAATATCAGGACGAGTATTAGTTAGGAAATTTAACTTCCCTATTACTCTTTAATATGTACGTGGTTGGATATGCTAGTAGTTTACGTGAATCCTTGTACAATTTCTAGTTAAGCTGCAATGGAGAAACAGAGGGGGTGAGTGTCTCGTATATTATAGAGAATGAGTATTTGATTAGCATATTTCCGCTGGGTCATAATCATTCCAGCGTTTGTTTGTAAAAACTCCATGCCTAAATTATACTAAGTTTCCATAGATCTTTGATTTGGAAATCCTAATGTAATGTCCTTTAAAAGGTTTATTTCTTTCTTATCATTTCCAATGACCAAGAGGACATCAACATAAACGCCAAAGTATATGTATTTGTGGCCTTACTTTTTAAGGAAAAGAGAGTAGTCATTTAGATATTGGTGTAACCGATACTTTTCAAAAATGTTCCTAATTTATCATACCATTGTGATGAGGCCTATTTAAGATGATATAGGGATTAATGAATCTTACAAATTTTATTGTTCGCTATAACAATAAGACCTTGAGGTATTTTCATGTAAACATCTTTATGCAAGTCATTGTGCAACAAGCGTTGTTTACATCAAGTTGGTCTAGGATCCAACCTCTTTTAATGGTAATGATTATTAGAGCTCTAACTGTGGTAAGTTTGACTACAAGGGAGGAAGTTTCTTCATTATCAAGACCATATTTTCGTGTTAATCCTCTTAATGAGTCTTGCTTTAAAATGCTCCAAACTACCATCAACTTTTAGTTTAGTCTTATAAAACCATTTGTAGTTAATTGGTTTCTTCCCTCTGGGAAGATCAACTATGGACCAAGAGCTCGAGAGCTTCAAATTCCTCTTTGATGACTTGAATCCAGTGTTGGTCTTTGCTGGCTTCGGCATAAGAATGGGGTTCTTAAAGAATGAATAATAGGAAATGTCTATTGTGTTTGATTGAAGAGAAACTAATGTTATGGATTGGAAAAATATCAGTGCGAGTGTTATTACGGTTATCACCGTGTGGGATGATATCATGGGAAGAATTAGCAAATCCGAGTCTGTTAGTTAAGATGCTGGTAAAAGGATATGTGTTAGTTCTAGGATCATGAGTATCTGTATCAAAACTACAAACGTAATCACAAAATTTTTATGGTGGTTTGAGGACTCTTGTGGATCTTTGAAGATGAATTTCAGTTTCATCATTTTGGTCTCTGTTGAGGTTTTCTTTACTGTTGTCGTTGAAGGAAAAAAGATGTGTAGGAGGAGTGTTTTGGGTCTCAGAACTATGGGTTGTAGAGTGGATTGGAGAAATGGGATCAATAACAGGGTTAGAGAGTTGATGAGTGTGACTATCACGTTTCTCACCCCCGGATTATCTTTGTATTGTTTTGGTTGGTTTGAATC
Source organism: Limonium bicolor (assembly GCA_023374045.1). Taxonomy (NCBI): domain Eukaryota; kingdom Viridiplantae; phylum Streptophyta; class Magnoliopsida; order Caryophyllales; family Plumbaginaceae; genus Limonium; species Limonium bicolor. The sequence goes on from CM041779.1 coordinate 293,302,704, forward strand.
ATAGAAGAATTATTGTCAATAAGATTATAATCATGAAATTGATTAATGGCAGTTTCATTGAAAAAGAGATCATCATGTTTGTCATGCCAAATTGCTTTCCACTTTGTATCACAAAGAGGGAAAATATGCTCACAAAATGTTACATCTTCGCTCACTTTTGATTTTACCGGTATCTAGGTGGAGAAGGTTAAAACCTTTAGTGTTTTTACTATTTCCCAAATAGACACAGACAGTTGATCTCGGTTCTAGTTTAGATCTATTAGGATCAATATTGGTGGAATAAAAGAGGAAACCAAAGGTTATAAGATGATGATAATCAGGAGGGCAATGATAAACCAGATTCTAACATGTACCACACAATACATTGGAAGGGATACAATTTATAGTTAGAGCACCATGTACCACACAGTAGCTTCAATACTTAACATCTAAAACATATTGGAACATTAATGATCTGACAACCTCCATTATATGGCTTTGTCCTCTCAGAAACTTTGTTTTGTTAAGGGGTTCTAGGACAACTTGTTTGATGAACAATACCCTTTTTCTTAAATAAATTTAGCCCTTCTAGAGACTTACCCAATTTTTTGGCACTGTCGCTCCTAATAACTTTTATGCCTCTATTGAGTTGTTGTTCTATTAAATTAACAAAGTTGATTATGTGTTGCATAGCCTTCGATTTGTTTCTAAGAAGTGTAATCCATGTTGCTCTTGAGAAATCATCTACAATGGCTAAGAAATGTTTAAAACCATGGACATAATCATTTCTCATTGGACCAATTATATCAATATTGAATCATATCAAAGATATCTTTAGTTGTAATTTCAGATATTATTGGAGATCAAGTGTAAGTCCCACATTGAAAAAATATGTTAGTTAGTAGGTAGTTCATATAACTTATAGGCTACTCCACCTAATTTCAATTGGTTTTATAATGGAAGCTCATAAGTTATTGAGCGTTACTAGTCTAATGGGTATTTTATATAATCTCCTTTGTTGGGCCTATCCCCCCCAACACACACATAATATTTCTAACATGGTATCAGAGCCCGAGTTCAGCCTAGGGTAATGCACCACTGTCTAATGGATACCCGAGTAGAAATGGAATGTGTCACGGAGAAGGGGTCGGGCCAGTACCAAGTGGGGTCCAAGCAAAGAGCAATGTGAGAGGCAACAGAGGTGAAAGATTCACACTTGAGGGGGGATGTTGAAGATCAAGTGTGAGTCCCACATTGAAAACGTATATAGCTAGTAGGTTGTTCATATAACTTATGGGATACTCCACCTAATGCCAATATGTTTTAGGATGTAACCTCATAGGTTATTGGACCTTACTAGTCTATTTGGGTATTTTATATAATTTCCTTCGTTAGGCCTATTTGTTCCCCCCCACAATATTTCTAACAGATATGCCGAATTTGGATCTTATGCCTTTGGCTTTAAAGCACATTGTACAGGGGAGAATATCTAGAGCATTAGCATCTTTTACAATATTTATCCTAGACAATTTTCTACCACTTATGTGACATAATCTATTGTGCCACAAAACAACATCTTTATTATTGATATTTTCAACAGTATGAACAGTGACAACAAACATAGAATTGTTGGTTCTTTTAAGAATACTCTCTATAGTTATAGCATCAAGAAAATATAAACCACATCGTTGATGAGCAATCTTGGCTTGTAAACCAGAGTTAGAGTCCTGCAAGATAGCATATTCATGATTGAAGGTTATAGTCATGTTTAGTTGCTTTATCAGCTTATTGGCAGAAAGAAAATTGAACATGAAAGTAGAAACCAACATGGTAGATTTTGACTTAAGATTCTTCCAGACAATAACATTTCCTATGCTATGGATGTTCAGTTTTTTACCATCAAGTAAGGTGATTTTTCTATTCCAATTTAGCTTTTTTAAGAACTATATTATGTGTTTGTTGCCAGTGATATGTTAGCACCAGAATCTAATACCCAAGCGTGCTTCAGTTTTTTAGAGGCAACATTTGTTTCGCTATGGAGGCAGTAATCAAGAAATTGGTGGATATTACCTGCAAAGTCCCCAACAACTTTTGTGGAGTTGTGAAAAGAATGCTTCCTTTTGATCCAGGTAACTAACTAGTTGCTCCAATTGCTTGGTACTGAGGCTAGAAACGGGAGAGTTCTCTACATTGTTGTTGTCTCATTGCTTGAAATCTTCTTTGATTATGGTTGTAGATCCAACGACTATGTTAGAAATACCCCAAAAAACATGTCTAGGAAGTTGTCTAGGACTTTAGCTTTGTTTGGCATGATCACTTGCATATTTTGTGGGGCCTTTATGACCGAGAAGGAGAAGGGTTAAGCATGAGGTGGCAAGCTTGAGGTATCCCAATTTATTACACGGATAAGTACTTAAGTAGATGAAGCATGAAGTGGTAAGCTTTAGGTGGAACAAGTAGGTGACTAAGCAACTAAGTAGGTGAAACACACAAGTAGGTGACTTAGCACCCAAGTTATGGCCAGCCACTTTCCTTCCTAGCTAAGAAAGCCTATGAGTGGTTAGAATACATGGTCCATTTAGAAGACAAGTGCTTAAATATCTTCCTCAAAGCCTTTAGTGTTGTCATCTTCTAGTGAACCATACCTTAGCTACTATGGGAGGTTAGCAAGTGGAAGCAAGGTGTCATAAGCTATAGAAATGTTTAACCATCAAGGGAATTGCTTAGACATTAAGGAAACTTGCAAAATATCCTTAACTCTATAAATAGAGCCATAAGTCTTCATTAGAAATCATTCACTTCCAAAGCTTGATACACTTGCTAAAGAAAGAAAGAAGCAAACAAAGAGAGAGCCTTGTTATTGTGAGGGCCGAAAGCTAGAAGAAGAGAGGAGGAAACCAAGAGTTATGAAGGAGAAGGGAAGGGCTGAGAGCTAGAAGGAGAAGGAGGAATCCTAAGCTAGGAAAGGAAGGAGGAAGCTAGGGCATCATTTAAGGAGGGTAAAAAAGGGAAGTCTTGTCTTTTGAGGAAGCCAATATAGTCAATTTAATGGAGGGAAACAAGGTAATTCTTGTGTTCATCATTTATATGTTCTTGGTGGCCAGTTGGTGGGTTGTTCTTGGTTTGATTGTCTTGAGCAGGTTGGTGTTGATATTCTCTTATATTGTTCTTCATTAAGTTTATATTGTTACCTTGCGCATGTGGTTTGGTGTTGGTTGGTATTTATAGTTTAATTACCAACTATGCACTTTTAATATTGGTCTTCGGACATATGTGCTTTGTGTGATTGCCATGGAGGATGGACTTATGGATATTGGACAAAGTCTACATTGATTTTTTTACCGCAACCAATGTATTAAGGTTAACGTACTATGATCTACTCTCTTGGGTAAGTTATTCAACCGTGAGGGGGTTGTGGAGGGTGATTTTTCGGTATGAGGGGGGGGGGGGGTCTATCGAAATATGGTCTGACTGAAAAGTCTAGATCCTAGAATGCCATTCTGTGGAGGGTGAAAACCCGTTATTCTTGGCATCCCTCAAATACCTACTAAATCGTCCGTCTTTCCCAGAAAGCATAAAGGGGAGTGCAAGTGTGCGCTACACCCGCTCTCGATGGGCTCCACGCGGACTTATGCCATAAGGGCGGAAAATGACTTGAGTCGCCACCTAGTTTGACCTAAGGAACTAGGAAGGGAGGAGAGGAAGGGTTCTAAGAACCGTTGGTTGACTCTGAAATTATTGCCTATGGATAGGAGTTATCTGGTCATTTGCAGAGATTCTGTTGTGGGTTCGCACTGGGTTACACCCCTTGGAAGTGGCAACGACCACGACTTCGGATTGGTGCCCGAGGAAACCTTGGTCTCCAATTGTCGGGATTACCTTCTTTCAAAACCTTATTAAAGAGATTCATTTAAAAGCCAAGGATAGGATTACAATGAGGAGAGAGAGAGAGAGAGAGAGAGAGAGAGAGGATGAGGTGAGCTTTTCTGCCAAGCTAGCGCCAAGAGGAAGAATTGGTGAATTCGGATGAGTATAGAATGAAGATTTGGGAAAAGTCTGGGGTTGAGTGAATAAACAAGACTTGGAGTCTGATGATTAGAATTTTGTGGGAACCGAAGGAGGTTTGAGTGTTTTGAGAGATATGAGAGCCACCTCAGAAGGGGAAAAGGGTTTTTTTTGTTTGGAGTGGGGTCGCACCCTAGATGGGCTTCCTACGTACTCAACTCCCTGTTGAGATCAGACCTTACGTAGTTCAAGGTTTTCAGGTTTTTGGAGATTTTGGGGTTTTGAATGTTTTTGAGGTGTTAGTTTGTGAGACGCTCAGGTCTATGAGACGTTTAGGATGTTTATGTAGTGGGAGGTATGGGATATCAAAGTCTGTGAGACACTCGGGTCTGTGAGACATTTGAATCTGAAATTGGTGGAGAGATCGAGATGTTTGAGTCTGTGGGGCACTCGAACCTGTGAGACTATAGAAGTTTGGAAGAAGTCGGGATTCAGGAAATGTTTCGAATTTGGAATGATTCGAGTTTGGATAATGATTTGAGTGTGAGGCAATTGAAGTTTGAGTAGAGATCCCGGGTTTTTCAGATTTGAGATTATGAAAGGGTTCATGTTTTGGGATGTTTCGAATTTAGAGTGAGACAATGGTGGACTGAATTGTTTGGAGGAATGATTGTCAAAATTGTCTCTCTTAAAGTTTTTAAAACCGAAAAATCATTTTTTGTTGCAAAATGGCGAATAATCCCGAGGGATTACCCTATGTACCCCCTCGAACACAACACTTAATTAATGGTAAGTGTCGAGGCTCGAAAGATGGGGCAATGAATTTATGTCGAAAATAGGATTTAGAGAGAAACACCATGAATGAGATGTTCTCGGTCAAACCCTAATAACGTCTCTAACTCCCAGGTTTAAAACATTAAAAGCCGAAAATACTAAAATCGAGTGGAAGGGAGTTAGACGATTCTAAAATTCCCGGCTGCAACTAGGAAGGTCGTTACTTCCCTAGCACCCCGCCTTGTAAAAATCTAGACTGCAACTAGGGGAGGTTTGTCACTCTAATGTCCCGCCTAAAGAGATCCAGACGGTGACAAGGGAGATTATGACCCCAGTACCCCGCCTCGGATTTTTATTTTAGAAGAGAGACAAGCGATGTCTAACTAGGAAGAAAACGTTCTTTGAAGGTGTTGGGCATCCCATGTTCCCCGAAAACGGTTTATTTGAGTTAAAAACTAAGTTTGAAAACTTTTGAAGTTGTTCGGAATTCTCGATAAAGAAACATTGATTTTGAGAAATGTTTTAGGAGAAAACTTTCTGTATATGTGAGAAGAATTTTCTGCATTTGAGAAGAGTTTTCTGTGATGTGAGAAGAGTTTTTCCTTTAAAATTCCACAAAAATGGTTTCTTTGAAAACTTGATGAAACTTGAATAAAATGATGGTTCAAAATTCTTTTTGGGTTTTTGTATTTTGAAAGGAATTTACAAGTTGGGTGTGGATTGGATGAAATGTATTTGGGTTTGAGTTGAATTAAGCTGGATGAAATAAGTTTGAAATGAATTAGAGTTCGGTTTGGATTGAGGTTGAGTTCGGTTTGGATTGAGCTCGAGTTTGAATTGGATTGAAATTCGGGTGGGGTCAACGTTTTTTGGTCAAGGTCAATGTTTTTTGGTCAAGGTCAACATTTTTTGGTCAAGGTCACTATTTTTTGGTCAAGGTCAATGTTTTTTGGTCAAGGTCAATGTTTTTGGTCAAGGTTTGACATTTTTGGACTTGGTTTGACTTTTGTGGTCTTGGTTTGACCTTTTTGGACTTAGTTTGACTTTTGTGGGCTTGGGCCAGATTTGGGTTGGGCTTGGGCCGGATTTGGACTTGGGCCGGATTTGGGTTTTGGTTTAGGCCGAGTTTGGGCTTGATAGGCCGAGTTGGGCTTGAATCAAGCTTGATGGGTTGATTGTGTTTTGAAATGGGCTTTGATGGGCTGAATGGGTCAAGCTAGAGGTAGGTTAAGTAAGGAGCGGGTCAGGTTAAGTGATTTGGGCCTGATTTGTTATTTGGGTTTGTTGGAGAAAAATTTTGAATAAAAATATTGGTCTATATACATACATATATATATATATTTTTTAGGTGTGTGTTTTAGGGTTTAGAGGTGTCACCACCACAAGATTGGTCAATGACCCATCAGTCCAGGGGGACCCCTCTATTCTAATGGCTTGGACCTAAGGACATAGTAACTAAGGCTTACTTATTCTTAGCCCAAATTAGCTAGCAAAAGGAATGGGCCCGAAAATGATATCCAATACTCAGATCGTAAATGATATGCCTAGATGGACCCAAACCCAACAACTCATTGAAACGATATAAAAGAACATCAAACGGACACTATATGAACAAATCTAACAAATAAAGCAGATATAATACCGAAATAAGAAAATGTGCCGATGTTTTTACACACAAGGTTTTAACAAAGTGAAATGTTACGGTCAAAGTGAAGATTTACAAGATTTTGCATCAAAGTAGAATTCAATACAGGAACAAACGATTTCAAGCTTAAAAAAAAATCTTATGAACTAGTGGGATTGGTCAAAACTTATACACATCCAGTTTGATAGCTCGGGTCTGTTAACAAATCAAAATTGTCAAGCTTATCCTTAGTACGGTTGGCGGTGTAAAATGCAACATACATGTACGAGGACAACAAACAAATATGAGTTTTTACAATACGAATTAACGGACAGATTATTAGTGAGGAAATAACATGAGGTCGTAGGCAAATAATAGGCTGAGATATGATCAATCATTCGGGAGCTAGGAAAAGCATTAACCGGTAGTTTTGAATCTCCACGAAGATGATGAGAATCCTAAGCCCTTGACACGGCACCGGTTTGCACACTTAGCCCCAAACTTCCGCCAGCTTGCCTCAAATCCAACCGAAATTCCCAACAGAATGTACCGTGGAGACTGAATTGGATCAAACTTGATAAACAGCCAACAAACTCTGAACGCATCATGATCCAAATCCAAAAGAAGAATCAAACAAACCCCACAAAACGTGGGATCTCAATCTGAACGTGTGACGAAATAAACATAGAAAACTTAACTAACTAAATCACGCAATCAATAAGGAAATCCCAAATCCACCGCATAAAAACAGAAGGGGACATCAAAAGGAAGAGTCCACTCGGGCTCTTACTCTGAACATATACAAACCGTAAACAAACTATGCATAAACCAAGTCAAGCAGGTGAGTAGAACCAGACAACACCTGCAAAATGAAATAAAACCAGCAGAGCACACACAAAAACAAGAAGATGTTAGGGTGCAAAATAATCGTATGGACAACAGAAACCATGAATGGGCGACTCGCAAACCTTCCCTCTACTGCGCTTAGAGTCAAGTCCCGGTAATATTCAGATTCCCACAGAAGAATGATAACCTTGTTTGTCGAGAACTTAAACAAGATTTATAGCAATTCAGATCGGCTACCAGAAATAAGCAATAAAAGCCTTTCCCAGATTTTGGTCAAGACAAACCAACACATACAGAAAGCGAAAGCCGGTAAAACGAGATATAACAACAGGAAATGCAGTTTTATACAAGAGATAGAATATTAATTCAACGCCTGTAACACGATTTGGGATCTAGTTCGCTCTCGAATGGTACCCACTGCTTCCCAGAGGAGGCAGGAGTACGACATGCCTGCGGACACTCGTGAAATAGACTCCGAGCACGGATGAAACGCGGGGACAAAGGTGGATCGACTTCCAGTGGAATATGACTGCCCTTTGTGGTGGTTCGAGGGACATGGATGGTGGTTTCGGTTTCTGGGCACGAGCATTTTCTACTGGATTGTCCAGACTGAAATCGAAGGCTCTGGGGCGAGGAGAACTGAACGTGGTAAAACTAGGTAAAACGAATGGAGTTTCAAATGGGAAATTAAGATTGAGGGCGTGGGGAAGAATGGGATGAAATCTGCAGCTAGGATTTTAGGGTTCCTTGAGTTTTGAAATCGCCAAGGATGGAGGCCGATGAAGATAAAAAAACCGAGGAAGGAGCATGTTGACGAGTATGCGGGAGGGAAGATCGGTGGTGGTGGGATTTTTCCGGTGAAAGGATTCAGACAGGGTTGGGAGAAGATGAAGAATGAGGAAGATGAAGGTGTCGGGTTATTCTTGTTTCGACTGAAGAAGAAGAGAATTGGCGGTGAGTGAAGGGGATCATCGGGAAGGAAGCAGTGGAGAAGGAAGAATGAGTCGTCGGCTGATGGTCTTTTTCTGATCTGAACAGTAAGGGTTTTTCTGATGTCTCTTTGGGCCCGTTCGATGGTGGCGAGAAAAAACAGTGAGTGTAAATGTCAACATTAATCTATTATTTAGTACCTAGCTTAATGTAGACATTAAGCGTCCCCTTTATTTGATGTCGTTCGTTAGGCGCATTTAGTGATTTACATCTGGGAAACACGGAAAGTCTATTATACCCTCATAATATGAATAAAACCACAACAACAATTTCTTTCTTCTCCTCTACTTTTCAGTTCTTCGCATCCTTATTCCGAAGCTCCCAAGCAACAGTAGCGCATCAAATCTTTAATGGCTTCCGGCGCAACAAATTCTTTCTTCCAGCACATCAAATTTAGTACCTTGTAGTTGCAAATCGATGAGAAAACCATAACGAGAGTAGAAAAATTGTTTACAAATTGACATCCACACATCAATAGAGAGGCATCGATGTGAGCCGCTAGTACCAGTCTGTTCGAGCTTCTCGACCAGAATACAAGGTCAATGGCGGTGGAGGTATTGATTGAGTTAATAAACAACAAAGAAAAGAGGTAGGTTGGAAAAATATAAGAAGGGGGTAAAAATGTAAACCGAGAAACAGATAAATCCAATTACCACGATATTGAGTCTGAACGCAGGTAATTCGACATCTATGATAGATGTCGAAAAAAATCAAACGCGCACCTTAATGCGCAGAAACTTCCTAAAATAAGGTCACGCTTTTGTTAGATTAATGTGGGCCTTTTTTCAAAAACCCACGAATTGCACTCATCGAACGGGCCCTTTATAATAAGATACTAGGGTTTTAGGAGAAGGTCAAACCAGCTTTCTAGTTGGACTAACTTAATAAAATGGGTTTTAATTGGGCAAAACCGGACCCAACTAAGGGAGTGGGCCACGTCTGGCTATGTTTATGGAGGTGGGTTTGTTAAGAAAGAAAAAAAAAATGTTCCATGTTCATTATGGGTCTCGAACCCGGGACCAATAACATCTACATATGTACACTAACCAGTTGTGCTATGATGATATTTAGCATATGTAAAGCAAAAATTATAATTGAACACAAAAACGAACTGTACAGAATAAATGAAATGCCCTTCATCATTTACGAGTTTTGAATTTAGGATCTGGAGGTACCCAAGCAAATACACTAACCAGTTAAGCTAACAAACAAATCAATACACGAACACGAGAAAATATATTAGGACCATAGTTCGAACTGAGTAACTCTTACAAAAACGTTAGCGTTTTTAAATGAGAACACACAGTGAGAAGAAACGATTTCAACTATTATAATGGATCATTAATATACGAAACATAATAATAAAAACATGAAATAATGAAATAGTGCTAGTACAATAGTGACAAAGTACAAGTGAGAAACTGAATTAGATATGTACGAATGAACGGAAAATAAGATTGAATAAACAAGTAATAGAATAAAATAAGATAAGAAGAAGCTTAATTCAAATATGCAACATATGAGATATGCCACTATGAATAATAACAGTAACAGGCACATAAAATGATAGAAAATAACAATGATAAAACCGAATAAAGACAAACACTAAAAATAAAATACATGTAAAATAACAATGAAATAAGATAAGCTAAGCAAGTAACAAAATAGCATAAGGTATGGACAATGTAAAACAAATAGACGAATAAATAAGCGAATACAAAATAGAATAAAATAATAACATAGTAAAATAAGTAAACAAAGAGGGACGGGTTTGAAATCGGAATGTCGTTGAAAATTTATTTTTGAGGAATCTTGTTTTTATGGAATGCTTTGGAAAATATTATAAAGCGATGGTTTCGTTTTGGCACGCATGTCGATACGTTTTGACAAAGAAAGGCGACGACCCCTCTTATTTTATTCATTATTTCGGGCTTTGTTTTATGGGGTGAGAATTTTTGGTGTCTACAAAGGTGCACACTTAAACATGGGGTGAGTGGTAACTTTTGCCTAAGGGGCTGAGGCTCTTTGTGCTCTTTGTCTTCGGACCGATGTACCCGAAGTTTGGTAAGAATGGTAAGTTTACCTAAGGGGCTGAGGGTTTTTTTGCCCTTTGTCTTCGGACCGGTGTGCTCGAGGGTTGGTATGATGTGATAGTGGTGTTGATACTCTTGATGTGTGTTTTGGTTGTACGGTTGTCTTATGTTCTTGTTGTTTTAATATTATTATACGCATGGAGCAAACCTCACTATGTTTGTTTTACTCATTATCATAGCATGTTAAAGTATTTGTTTAAATACAAATGAATTTAGACAAGATGAAGTGATAATTACTCAGTTTATCTGACTTTGTCTGTGACCCCTTTCTTTGTGTATGGTTTTATGGCTGCAGGTTGATATGTGCTTGGCATGACTTTTGGGTCGGGCATGTTTAAAGTAGTTTTATAGTTTTGTTATATACTGACATGTTATTGTAAATCTCCTTAAGGTATGTCTCGGGAGAACTAGGATTTTGGGCATGACTAGATACGCCCGGGTAACTAGGGTTTGACACGAGTTACAACCGAACATATTTTGACATAGGCACAAGGGAGCATATTCCCTTGGCATACTTTTGGTTTATTAATGATTAAGTGTCTTTGGTATTGGATGACTTAGCCTTAGCATTCACATGAGTGAGAGTGACGGTAACAACCTGATAAGCTTTATGTGTATTCCGCTACAAATATGTTAAAGGAGTTAGTCTAAGAAGTAAACTGAAAATCAGGGTGTTACAGTATTCTGTTGGGGTTGTCTTCAATTTCTCTCTTCATTGGGAAACCCAACTATCCACCAACACTCTGCACTGGTATGACCAAGTTTATCACAATTAGTGCATTTGAGCATCTATTTCTTTTTGCCACTGCTGCTAGAACCCACTGTCTTCTTTGGGATGTTCTGGAAGTTGAAACTTGTATTTCCCATCTGCTCTTGCTAGTGAGAGCAAGTGAATTTTATGTCTCACTCTTACCTTTTGATAATTCCCATTGTTTTTCGTCATGAGCAACAAGGGAAAAAGCTTGCTCCAACGTAGGTAGAGGATTCATAATCAAAATACTCTTTTTCGCTTGATTAAAGTTGTCGTTCAGACCATCGAGGAACTTCATAATGTAGTCTTGTGTTCTTAAGTTTCAACTTTTTTCCAAGTTGCAAGTATAGTTTCCGCATACGCACTTAGGGTTTTTACGGGCCGAATTAAGTCTATCCCACAATCACTTCAATTTTGTGAAATAAGCAAAAACCGAATCTTTGTGTTGTTGAATTTGGCTAATTCACGAAAAATGGAGTAGATGTCAGCACCACTGACAAGATCATACGTGTAGCAAAGGGTCTTCCAAACTTCGTATGCAGTGTCGCAGTAAAGAATCAATTCTGCTACATCCTTCTCGAGCGAATTGATTATCCAAGTGAACACCGTGTGACTGCATCGTTTCCATGTCGGGTACCTTTCGGATGATCTTGGCAGCTCTTTGACTTGCCCATTCATCAGCCCAATTTTTCTTAGCTATGAGGTCTATCATGGCTATATACTTCCAAACATCCAACCCTGTCCCCTTGAATTTGGTTCCAAACTTTTGGTAATGGTGATCGGATGGATGAAGGAATAAGAGATCTCTCATGGCTGTCAGTGTTGTCGCGATGTTATCTTGGTTTAAAGAGTCTTCTCTTTCATCGTTGTCATCGTCATTTGTCTTTCCTCACTAGTACAAAAATGGTCTTTTTCTGCGCCCCTATTTCCGCGGTTGTTAAACAACCGCAGAAATAGAGATCCTATTTCGGCGGTTCTTATGTCAAAACCGCCGAAATAGGTCGTTTTCTATTTTTTTTAAAAATAAAACAGACCACAAGAACCGCCGAAATAGGGTATCTTTTAAAAAAAAATGTCGACGATCTATTTCGGCGGTTCTTAGGTTAGAACCGCCGAAATAGGTTCTTTATTAACAACCCCTACCCTAATTCTCTCATTCACCCCGACGCTTCAATCTTCTCGACTCCCGCTGCTGCTCCTCCGACCGAAGAACGACTCAGATCGCCTCCCCTCCTTCCGCCGCCGCCTGTCCTCGCCGCCGCGCCTTCCTCGCCGCCTGTCGTCGCAGCCGCGTCGCGCGTCACCTCCGGTCGTCGGTGCCGGCGAAGTCAAACAGAAGAGAGGAGCAGCAGGCGAAATCGAGGGAGTTCGAAGGTATTTCAATTTTGAGTTTTATTTATGGATTTATTGTGATTGTTGTTGAAATTGTGGTTGAATGTGAATGTGGATGATTGAATTAGTGAAGTTTATGAAATTTGTGTATATAAGTAGTATTGTAGAAGTGAAGTTATATGTGCACACAAGGTGCTCGACAAAATGTTTGAGTGAATAATTGTGGTTTTTTTGCTCATTTTGTGTGGTTGTGCCTTTGTTTTTGATTTTTAATTTTCATTACTTTTCTTTTATTCTTGTTTTATTTCTACTTTGTGTAACTATACATCAAATTTGATTAGTGAGGATTAAGCTTGCTTTCGTTTTAGACTTTTAGTATTTGTTCGGATTGTTTTGCTTTTCGTTTTTGATTTTGCGTTTTGCTTTTCGTTTTTAATTGCTTGACTTGAATATGAGGAATTTACATTGCTTTGAGTATTAGTGGTGTTATTGTATAATGATGAAGAGATTGAGTTGTTTTAGTGTTAATAAAATGATGATTAAAGGACTTGGAATCCAAGGGGAAATAGATGAGTTTGTGCAGAATTTAATGTGTGTTAGTGATTAAGATTGTTGTGGATATTAGAAATGAGTTGGTGAGCTGAAATTGTGTGTGGGCAATGCTAAAATTATAGGGGAAACTCTATCAAAATTGTCCTAGAAATTAGATGACTTAAGGTTTACATAATTCTTTTTTTTTTAGGTTTCAAATTTAATTATGTAGGTTAATAGTATGTAGTTCGTTTATCTTTTCTCTTAATTCAATTAGGATATGTTTACATGCTAAGTTTTATTTTTACTTTGTTTAATTATACGTCAAATTTGATTAGTTAGGATTACGCTTGCTTTCGTTTAGACTTTTAGTATTTATTCTGTTTTTATGCTTTTTGTTTTTGATTTTGCGGTTTGCTTTGTTTATTTTATTTATTTTGTCATTACTTGAATTGGTTTAGTATTAAGTTACAAAATTCTTTTTTTAGCTTTCAAATTTAATTCTGTAGGTTTAATAGTATGTACTTCATTTATCTTTTCTCTTAGTTCAATTAGGATATATTTACTTGATAAGTTTTAATAATTTGTTTCAATTTTATTTGCGTTTTATTTTTTCTCGAGTGGATTAATTAATTTTATAGTTTTATTTTTGTGTTTTATTTTTGTTTATTTACTCATTTTGTGTGGTTACGCCTTTGTAGGGGGGAATCACCGTTGCTGTTTCCTTCTCTGTGTACAAGTAAGCTACTAAACTTTGCTTTTTGTTTGATCATTGAGATTATGTATTCAGATAATATAGGTGCTAGTATATAATTTAGGTTGAAACCTTAGAGTTAGAGTAGCTAGCTTATTTAATATGCATACAGTCACGCTTCATTAACCGTACCGTTTTGTATTTCAAATAAAGTATGGAGCGTGACTGGATGTACGGTGAGCGAGGGGATCACTATCGCAACATGTTGAAAGAGTTTTGCAAAGCGGCAGTGCAGCACAAGGACATGACAAAGGCGGAGAAAATACCTTGTCCTTGTGTTGACTGCGGTGTCTTAAGGAAATTTTCAAACATTGTGGAAATTGAATTCCATCTGAAGACTCGCGGTTTCATGCCACACTATAAGAGATGGATTTTTCATGGAGAAAGTGTTGAACATAATGTCGGGTCCTCGTACATTAATGAAAGGGAGAGGATGAGAACAGACCACACATTTGATTTTGTCGAGTCGGAACCGATCCCAAATGCTTCCGGAGTCAATGACAGTGAACCGACTTATCATGATGAGCAAATAATGGAGATGCTTGATAACGTTGAGAATAATTTTGTTGATCGACCGGATGAGTATCAAAGGTTGTTGGACGCATCCAAGACGGCATTGTATCCTACGTGCACTAAGTACACGAAATTGACGGCTATATTGAATTTGTTCAACCTGAAGGGAAGATATGGATTGAGTGACAAAGGTTTCTCGGCATTCCTCGAGCTGATTCATGATATGCTACCGGATGAGAATGGTCTCCCTACCACCACCTATGAGGCAAAGAAATGGGTGTGTCCAATGGGAGTAGAGTACAAAAAAATTCACGCGTGTCCAAACAACTGTGTGTTGTACAGGGGTGAATACGCACATCTGGACACTTGCCCGAAATGTCAGCTGTCCCGGTATAAGCATAAAGATGGTGAGTACTCCTCCGTTAAAAAAAAAGCCCTCCAGCTAAATTACTGTGGTATTTGCCGATTATACCCAGATTCAAACGGTTGTTTGCGAATCCGAAAGATGCAAAGAATTTACGATGGCACGCAGAGGGTAGAAAGAGTGATGAGAAATTAAGACATCCAGCAGATGGACCTCAGTGGAGAAACATCAATAGACGGTTCAAAGAACATTTTGGAGGTGAAGATAGGAATTTGAGGCTTGGGCTATGTACTGACGGGATGAACCCGTACGGCACATTAAGCAGTCAACACAGTACTTGGCCCGTTTTACTAGTGATCTACAATTTGCCTTCGTGGTTGTGTATGAAACGCAGGTACATAATGTTATCTCTTTTGATATCTGGCCCCAAGCAGCCAGGTAATAATATTGATGTATACCTCGCCCCATTGATTGATGATTTGAAGTTGCTGTGGAATGAGGGAACCGTTGTGTATGATGCTTATGCAAGGGAAAATTTCACGCTCAAGGCGTTGTTGTTCTGTACGGTCAACGATTTCCCTGCATACGGGAACTTGTCTGGATACACTGTGAAAGGAACATTTGCATGTCCGGTGTGCGAGGATGACACATGTTCGGACCGTTTACAAAATTGTGGTAAGAATGTTTACATGTGTCATCGACGTTTTCTACCTGAAGATCACCCTTATCGTAAGAAGAAGAAACTGTTCAATGGTGAGGCCGAGACTCGAGTGGCCCGTCTACCTTTGACCTCTGAGGAAGTGTATGCAAAGGTTAAGGACATTGTGAACGTCTTTGGAAACACATCGAAACCGGCAAAGAACATTTGGAAAAAATGCTCTATCTTCTGGGATTTACCGTATTGGCGTCACCTGCCTGTCAGACACTGTTTGGATTTCATGCACATCGTAAAGAATGTTGGTGAGGCAGTGAGTGGGACTTTGCTCAACATACCCGGCAAAACGAAAGACGGATTGAAAGTGAGAAAAGACATGCAAGCCATGGGTATAAGGAAAGAGTTACACCCACAGGAGAATGAGAGACGAATATACCTACCTCCTGCATGCTACACACTTTCAAAGAATGAGAAGATCAGCTTCTGTAAATGTCTACACTCGGTAAAAGTACCATCTGGATATTCTTCAAACTGGAAGAATATTGTATCAATGAAGGATTTGAAACTGTTAGGCATGAAATCTCACGATTATCATGTATTGATGTTACATCTTCTGCCAGTAGCCATCCGTGGGATATTGCCAAATGATGTCAGAAATGCGTTAACCAGATTGTGTTTCTTCTTCAATGCTGTCTGCTGCAAGGTAATTGATGTAAACTCTCTCGATGATCTACAACGTGAAATAGTGGTAACATTATGTCAATTAGAGATGTATTTCCCACCATCATTCTTTGACATAATGGTGCACTTGATAGTCCACATTGTTCAAGAGATCCAATTTTGTGGTCCGGTCTACTTACGCTACATGTACCCTTTTGAACGATACATGGGTATTCTAAAGGGTAGAATGAGGAATAGATATCGACCAGAAGGGAGCATAATTGAAGCAACGGTGACTGAGGAAGTCACAGAATTTGTGACTGATTATCTGAATGAAGCAGAATCAATCGGTATCCCAAAACCAAGACACTACGGCAGATATAAAGGCAAAGGTGTCATTGGAAGAAAGATTGTGCAAGTACCAAGTCAACTGATTCATCAAGCACATCTGTTTGTGTTACAACACCTTGAGGCTGTTGAACCCTTCTTTGATACTCATATGAATGAGTTGAGACAACAAAATCCTACCAGAAACCATCTTTGGCTTACGAAAGAACAAAACCGACTGTTTGTCCAATGGTTCAAATATTATGTCTTTGAAAAAGCGTCATCAAATTCAGAAGTTCTCAATGAGGAAATCAGATTTTTGGCAATAGGACCTGAACCTAATGTTGTATCATTTGAGGGATATGACATTAGTGGGTATACTTATTACACTGCACGCCAAGATGCTAAATCAATAAACCAGAACAGTGGAGTAAAAATAGAAGCGGCATTCAATGAGTACCACATCGGTAACCAGTCTCAACCAGTGAGGAGCTCCAGTTGGTATTACGGTGTTATCGAGGACATTTGGGAGCTAGACTACCATATTGATTCGTTTTTAGTGTTCCGTTGCAAATGGGTGGACAACCGACGTGGAATCCAAAACGATGGAGGTCTTACCTTGGTTGATCTCACACGTGCCAGTTTTAAGGATGATCAGTTTGTTATGGGAAAAGATTGTGACCAAGTGTGGTATGTTCAGGATCCAAAAGACTTCAGATGGTCTGTTGTTCTTCCAGGTAGAAGACCAGTTCAGATTGAAAATGAAAATGAGGATGATGATGATGAGAATGAGACGATTGAAGGAACAACATTGTTTCCTACGGGGTTGCGGGATTTAAATGTTGATACTCAAAACGACTTGATTTATGCACGATCAGACCATGACGAGGGTTTTTGGGTTGATAACACCAAAACATAGAAGTATTTATGGTAATGTTATGTTAACTATTTTTCTTGACTTGTTCAACATTTGTCATTACATTATAAATTCATTCAATTAATTTGACTAACTTATCTTTACTGCAGTGGCTGATCACCCTATGGACCAGCCCATTGAAGAAGCTGATCCTCATCAGCAGAGACCAGCAAAACGGGTCACACGAGGAGGAAAGAAGGGGAAGAGAACTCACCCACCGGAGGATGAGGCTTGTCCATCACAGCAGGTGACAGAGCCACCAGCTTCCTCCTCCTCCGGACAGAAGGTGAAGAAGAGAGGTGCCACCCGTGCACTGAAGGCAATTAAAGGCCCCCCCACGAAGCCTTTGCAGTTCAATGAGTTCAACCAGCCATACGGTAATTGGAAGCATGATTATACTGCATATGCTGGCCACCTGGTCAAGACTTACTGCGACATAAATCACAATTGGAAGCAAGTGCCACAATCATTGAAGGACACTATGTTTGGGATTCTTCAGGTGTGTTATTTTTTTATAATATGTTATATAATTTTAGAGTTTCTCGTTACTTGTGTTACTAAATGACTAATAATTGTTTATGTAGAGTCGTTTCTGCATTGATCCTTCTCTTAAGGAGGATATACTGAAAAAAATGGGGCGACAGTTCCGCGACCATAGGAAGGCCCTCTCTGACAAGTACATTCATGGTGCTGCGTATCAAGACCCTGAATCGGATGATGCAGAAAGAGGCGATGAACTGCCACCCTGGGAGGCGTACGAGGGCATCACTGAGGAGCAGTGGACCCGGTTTGTGGAGTATCGTCACACGCCAGAGTACCAGGTAGAGCTAATATTCAACGCTGTCTTTTATACATTTTGGCTGTTTTATTTGCTTATTTGTATCTTACACGTTACATATGTATTTGTAGGCGGTTCGTGCAAAACAGCAGGCAAATGCGAAGAAAAATCTATACCCACATCACTTAGGTGGTAAAAGCATTGCCGAACGCGTACCAGAGTGGGAGCAAAAGGGCTTGCTTCCACAGGATGTGGCTCCTAGCGACAGAAGGATGAAGGTGTGGGAGTTGAGTCGAGTGCCAAAAAACTCGACGCCGGAAAATCCTCAGTACGATGATGCCACGAGAGAGATTATAAATCAAATGGTATCTAATTTCGGTTCATAAGTTTAATATTTGTTTGTGTACCTGTATATTAATGAATTTTGTTAATTTTGTGTTTTATAGGAAGAGTTAAACTCTCAAGTTACTGAGGGTTCTTGGGCTCCGAACAGACAATATGATCCCCTTTCTCGTGCTCTTGGAAAGGTGGATCATCCTGGTCGCGCTATTGGTTTTGGTGGACAAGTTGGTATCCGCCAAGCTTTTGGTAATCCGGGGTCTAGGAAAGGCTCACAAGGAAGGATGATCAGCTATGAGGAACATTTGAAGGTTACTGCTGAGATGGAGCAGAGGCTTATGCAGAATGTTCAGCATTTGGTTGCAGAGGAGATGACAAAAATACGCTCACAGATGTGCAGTAGTCAGGAGGTGACTAGACCAGCCCATGCACCATCAGCTGATAGGGAGGAGGGCACACCAGTACGGCAGAGTAGTGTGCAGTCGATAGATCCATATCCACATGCATCTATTAAGGTTTAGTCACATTAACTTAGAAAATAAATTATTTATTATCATCTATTTACTTCGATTGTGTTCGTTTAACCCTTCTTTACTTAATGTTCAGGAACCCTGTTTATGCACGCTGTTCATACCGATGGGAGGTGCGGATATTATGGTGGCGTGGGGTAAATTGTTTCCCTCATCTGGTACAGACACCGTCGGCGGTGAACCACTACGGCAGGGGTATGTCCGGGTGCTTGTAGATGTATGTGACAGAGTATGCTGATGTTGCTATACCGGTACCTCTGGGACAGAGAAACATACTTCGCTCTGTTCAAACAGCTACAATCCAATGGCCGGGTACATGGGTCAAAATCTCGGGCCAGGTAAACACAATTAACGCTTACTCTAAAATTATAATTATCCGATGTTTCAATTAGTATATGGTTTAGAGTGAGTCACTTAAACTTAATTAATCAACAAATTAGGAAAATGTCAAGTCGAAAAAAACTTCTAAAGGAAAAGGAAAAAGTGTTGCCACACCAGCTCTCACGGGGGCATCCTCCAACTTCATGATGAGACCTGCTTTAGTAGAGAAGAACATATTGGAGGGGTTGTCACAGAACATGAGACTTCTGCACTCGGCCTTGTTGATGACGTCACCTCAGAGTGATAGGATCCAAGTGGAGGATAGCCAGGGTCTTTTTCACCATCACGAACCCGAAGGACGGACGCATACGTTCGATATATATATGTCCGACTTCGTTGATGTATTCAAGAGAGACTGGTTAAATGTGTCGATTCTGAAGTCAGCTAGCATGTGAGCGATCTCATACCTTTTCCTATATTAATGAAATACTTGAATTATTTTTGTACTTTAACGCCGTTCACTGATGTTGTTGTCTTTATGGTGCAGGCATGTGCATTCCAAGGCGATACGAGATCATCAGACTGACAGCTTCGGATTCCTATGCCCTGATACTTGCAGTGAAGTGACTATGTCAATGGATCCTGAAAGTCTTTTGCGGTACGTGACGAACGCAATATATGAATGTGCAGACAAGTCATACATTATGCTACCATATTATCAAGGGTAAGTCATACTTCCATATCTTATTACGTTTTATTTATAAGTTATGTTATCCGTGTTATGATTTCAATTTTATTCATCACGTGAGCAGTCGTCATTGGTCGTTGTTGGTTTTGGTCATGAAATACCCGAGAGTCTTACAGTTCGACTCACTTGGTACGAGTGCCAAGAAGCCAGCGATAGCAGCGGCTCTAAAGAGGTGAGCTATTTAAATTATACTACAATTGTCATAACTTAATAAATTGTTTCGTTAAATTTGATTAATTGTGTATTACATTAAAATATTTATTTTGTATAGTGGCTTCCAAGCTGCACTGCGTGCATTGCAAAAGACACCGAAGAACATCCCTTGGACTACAGTGAAGGTAGTTTTACTTATTTTGTGCAAATAGTTAACATGTTAATAGTAGACCTGCAAGTATGACTGATAACGTAATGTGTGAATGTATAGTGTCCAGTACAGCCTGGTGGATCAGAATGCGGTTACTATGTTATGAGGTTTATGCATGACTTAGTAGCATCATCCAAGTTTTTGCCAGAAAAATCATTGGACATGGTATTAAACTATCTTTGAAAGTCTTGGTTTATATGTATTTTTATTTTTGTCATTCTTTGTGTAGTGTCTCATTAACTATTCATTTTTGTTTGTTCAAGGCTTTCGAAGAAATCGTGGGCATTGGAAGTTATGAAAATAGGCACATATCTGAAATCCTCGAGGAATGGGCAGAATTTATCTCCATCGACGTACTTAGTTGATTCCTCTTAAGTTGTTTGCGTTGAACGTTACTTGTGTTATTATATGTATTTCATTAGATTGAAACGTAGTGAATTGTATATTGTAATGGAGTGTGGTGTGGAGAGTGCATGTGGTGAAGTGTACAACTAATCCTTTTTTTGTTATGAATTTTCTTGCGTTTTTGCATTTATTGATGCGTGCCGATGATTATGGCCGCTTTATGGGTTTATAGTATGCTACCGAGGCGCCCCACTGTGGTGGCAGCATTATACAATGCATTTACAGGTTTGCTTAATTTTGTGGTGTATTTGGGTGCAATAATAAGCTGGAAAGGAAAAAAAAAAAAAAAAGACTGTCTATTTCGGCGGTTCCTACTAAAGAACCGCCGAAATAGACCAGCTCCATTTGACCGTCTTCGTTTGACCTGGCCACCTATTTCGGCGGTTCCTACTAAAGAACCGCCGAAATAGGTGGCCAGGTCAAACGAAGACGGTCAAATGGAGCTGGTCTATTTCGGCGGTTCTTTAGTAGGAACCGCCGAAATAGGTGGCCAGGTCAAACGAAGACGGTCAAATGGAGCTGGTCTATTTCGGCGGTTTCGGAACCGCCGAAATAGGGTAAAATACCTATGTATGCGGTGCTCATTTCTGCGGTTGTAAACCGCAGAAATAGGCCCTTTACAACCGCAGAAATAGGCTGTTTTCCTACTAGTGCCTTCTTTTTTATTCGTTATACTTGGCTTAGTTTGCGTCATGGATGCTGAAGATGAGATCGGTGTTACCGTCTGGGCTCTTATACCATGTTAAGGGGTAACGAAGAGAAGAGAAGAGAGAAAGAATAACGAATTGACTGTATTGTGAAGAAGTAATATGTTTAGTTACAGAGAGTGAGGGTTACAGGGTGAGGGGAGTATTTATATACTAAGGAGAATAGCTAAAATATATAGCCATATAATAAAGAGTCTATTGTGACTATGACTATCCAGGGACGGCTCTTAGGGACTCTAGCATGTTCCCTTGAACACGGCCCTCAAAATTTTTGGGCCCTATTTTTTTGTAAAAAATATATATTTAATTTTTAAAAATTGTACAATTAAATAAATAACAAGTTGTTCAGTATTAAGTTTTTAGAAGACAAATAAATAAATTAAGTAACGGTGAATCTTTTTGTATTCCCTTACTATCTTTTTTTTAAAGGTGCAAATCTATTGATCTTTTTTTTTTATGCAGCAAGGCAACCTCTTCAACTAATCTTTTCTATTCTGTTATCAACTATTTTTCTCGATCGACCTCAGTTTTCTGCTTTCTCTTTATTTGGTATTCATAATTAATCTATTTACAGTACTCTACACATTATTTTGATTTTTTTTATAAAAATTAGTTCGTTGTCTTAGTGTAATATCAACTGATTACTTGATAATGAGTACACTTCCCATATTTTGTCTATATTGTCGTTCGGAGTTGGTGACATTTTATCCCATTACATAACTTAATTTGAAACAAATAAATAACTTTATTTTTACTCTATATTAAAATTAAATTTACATTGGACCTAGTTTAAATATAGGGGCCCACAAATTACTGAGCAACCCGTGTCACTATCCCTAATAAAACCGTCTTGATTTGTTTGCTATTTCATATTTGAGATGAAATATTGGTGTTATCCGACCAGTTTTAATGATAGCAATTTCTAATAAGATTACTTTGTTTCTTTTATATATATAATGAAGTCATGTGCTATCTTACGTAAAAAAAAATGAAGTCATGTGCTATAAGTAAAAGTATTTGCCGCATAGTTATTGACTGGAGTGACCAAAAAGAATAAAGAGATAATAGTATAAGAAAACAAAACCTAATTTCATGATTCAGGATTAATGGTTCCATACAAAAACTTCGAACCATCCTAATCCAAGACACCGAGCCGATTATAACAAAAAATCTTATAAATACTTGACACCTTTTGGCTTTCTCACTCATTACCATCAACCTAACCATTCATTTCGGACAGTTCTTCCGATATGAACCAATTTGTGATCCTCTGTTCATTGCCGGTCTACAGCATCAGTATCTGCTTTATCCATTCATCCCACTCCTCATCCACTACTTCCCCAATTCCCATTTCCTCCTCTCCGCCTCTTTTCCCCATCTTCTTCTCCTTCTCACCGTCGCCGACATAAAAATCAGACGAATTCTTCTCCTCCTCTTCCTTCTCCCCTGTTTTCCCACTACCCCTGTAATTCCAGTTATCAATCCCACTTCCCGCAGTAGTACTACTAACACTTAAATTCCCACCGCTGATTTCTCCTCTGGTGGATTCATCTCCGTCCGCGCCCTTAACTACTTCAACCATAACCGCGTAATCATTCAAAGGAAAATTAACCTTCGCCCGGCACCCTCTGTACCCAACCGCCGCTCTGTCATATGCTTCTGCTGCCTCCTCTGCAGTGTCAAATGTTCCCAGCCACACCCTTACCGCCCTGTGCGGGTCCCTTATCTCTGCTGCCCATTTGCCCCACGGCCTTTGCCTCACACCCCTGTATTTCTTCCCCTGTTGGCCGTCGTTAACTCTCTTCCTCTTATTAATCTTCTTCACATCATGATCCCCGCGGCTGTCACCTTTGAATCCCTCTGTTTCGTTACGACTCGTTGACGGAACTGGGTCGAAGAGATTACACCCTAAGCACCCTTGAATTTTACAATATTCACAATTCGACGCCTCATCCGTATAACCGTAGGGATTTGACGACTGGGGGTGTTGAAGCTGAAGAACTAACTGGTCCATCGTGGCCTCGGGACAGCAGGCGACAGGGTCTCCGCCAGAGATGACGTGCTCCAGGGCTGAAACCATGACGTGAAACTCTTGCTCTAGTGTAATAGTAGTGATTTTCGCTGACATCAATTGTCGATGACTCGCTTCAGTGAGCTAGAGAGAAACGGAGATCAGATAAAGGATGAGAATGGGGAGAGTGGAGAGAGAGCGGGACATATATATATACGTATGGGTAAAACGCGGTCATAAGGATTAGTCCAAAGTAGTCCCCACATGACCGTCAAAAATAGACCCCACACGGTTCGTCTCCCAAGTGCACTAAAATAACCAGCTTGCAACGCGCACGTGAGGCTGCAAATATCTAAGGTCGCGTGTGGACGTGGGCTTTATGGAGCTTTGGTTTAAGCTTCACATGTATCATTATTGGTTTCAGGGCCCTATAAAACCACTTGTCAATATATTATCCAGCCGAACTAGGTTAATTCACCAGCCACGCCAAGTTTAGGATAAATGTTGAAAACGTGACAAAGTCTAACATGGATCATTCGATCACTATTGTTGATATCATATTAATTTTTACTTTTTACTTAGTTTTTCTCAATATTTTTTCCTGTTTTAGTTAATAACCGCACGACATCAATTATCAACTTCAAACTCAAGATATATATAAAACATTTCAGTAGTACCAGATCCAAGATTTTTTTTTGGGACCATAACGGATCCAAGATTTTAATTTAAGGGCAAACAGATTTTTTAAACTGTAACAATATGTAAGAGAAATTTAATACATACGTTTTAAAATTAACAAATACTATAGTATTGTTCACAGAGACAAAAGTATAACAATTTTATTAAAATAAAAATATTTTGATAGTTTGTCGGATGTATTTTTTTGGGTTTTGTTGTACATGATGAAGAAAAACAAAAAGTAACACACATATTTTTATCTAAATATGGTGATACGTGAATTTATATTGGAATATAAAATATATTCACATTTTAGTAATCACTTTAATTTATGTATACATGAAATCACAACTTATCGTAACAGCTATTGTTAAGGAGAATATGCCCATTAGTTTAGTTATATGATTAAATATCAAAACAAAAAAAGTTTAGTTACTAGTATATGATTAAGAAATAAAATATACTACTAGTAGTAGAATATAGAGGCAAACCTCTCCTCCTTAAAAAAAATACTCCCTACGTCCTGAATTGATCATCCTGTTTGCTTTATGACATGTTGTTCCACTTCAATATTAAGCATATAAGATAAAATAATTTTATAAAACTAAATTTTGTAACATATAGTTTATCATGTAAGGAATCATATGCAAAATTTAAATTTTCAAAATTAATTTATCTTATATGTTAAAAATTAAAGTCAAACGACATATCCAAATAGTAAACAGGATGACCAATACTAGTTCTAGTAGAAAGCTTCCTTTGACACGGATAATGCGACAGCAACCAGATACCGCGGGTGGGACTGGAGTCAAGCTCAGTCTCATAGAAGTCCCACGGAAACCAAGGAAGATGCGGCTGTAAAGACGTACTATGTGATGTAATCACATACCTAAGGAATGAATAAGCCAAATTACAGCTTTACACAAGTAGACGTGTCAGCATCTAAAAGGAAGCATGTGCCAACAGTATACGGCTGGATCGATCCTACACCCATACGTATATATACGCCTCCCCCTTCCCGCCACTTTCCGCTAGAATCTCAACTCAACTATCTTCTCGCTTTCTTTCTAACTTAGAACCAACACTGGAAACCAACAGAAATTGCCGTCGCCTCACCAAAGGGCAAGAGTATGACGTCATGGTCTTAGCCCTGAACCATTTGATCTCCGGTGGAGACCCTCTGCTATGCAACCCGGAAGAGACCATAGACCAGTTAATTCCTCAGCTTCAACACACCCCGTCGCCGTGGAATCCCAATCAATTCGGCGACATAGGGGAGCCCTTTAGATGTGAGTTTTGCGGTATGGGAGATTGCTTAGGGTGTGATCTCTTCCGCCCAGTTTCATCGGCGAGTCAAAATGGAAAAACCGAGGGATTCAAGTCCAAAGAAGGTGTCGGCCGCGGCAATAATGAATTGAATAGGAGGAAAAGGAAGAGAGTCAATGACGGTCAAGAGGGGAAGAAATACAGGGGTGTGAGGTACAGGCCATGGGGGAAGTGGGCGGCCGAGATAAGGGACCCACACAATGCGGTGAGAGTGTGGCTTGGGACGTTTAAGACTGCGGAGGAAGCAGCGGAGGCCTATGACAGGGCAGCGTTTGAGTTCCGAGGGGCCCAAGCGAAACTTAATTTTCCGAGGAATGACCACGCGGTTATGGTTAAAGGAGGAACTAGCGTCACAGAAGGAGATAGATCAGCCAGAAGAGGAATCAGTGCCAGTGGTAGAAATGGTGGTGCTACTGCTAGGACTAGTGCTGGGTCTGAGATCGATGGGAGGAATTATAATTACAGAGATACTGGGAAAACAGAGGAGAAGACTGCGGAGGGGTTGGGACAGGTTGCGGATGAGGTCAAACTCAAAGAAGGAGTGGATTTGGGGTTGGATGAGTGGATGGAGACGTATGAACATATGATGTAGAATTGTTCTTTTTAGCGTCTCTTGAATTGCTCGGTGTCTTTAGAGGATCCACGACAACAAATTTGGATTCACCATTATTCTCTCTTCGGCTTAGTTAAGAATCTGCAATACAAAGTGGACATATGAGAGTTTATTTTCTTTATTTTCTTTTCACCCAAGTAGAATTATATGATTGGTAGTTGGGTAGGAGAGAAAGTCCGAGGGTGCGTTCTTTTCGGGTAATCAGTAAAGGGAAACGGAATCATTCCTTTTGTGGTTGTTTGTTTTGTGTTTTTAGTGATTCCGTTTCCCCCACTTTATGATTCGAAAACCCCCATATCGCTTTTTAGCGATTCCCCCCAAAATCCTAGAGAAAAGTATTCTTTTTCTTCCTTCTTATCCCTATCATCATTTTTAACATAAATAAATATTACTACCTCCGTCCCGTCATAAATGTGCTGTTTGCTTTTTGGCACATTTTCCACTTCAATATTAAACATATAAGACAAAATAATTTTTAAAAATTAAGTTGTACAATAGTATATAATTTTTCACATAAGGATTCCATTATAAAATATAGATTTATAAAAATATATTATCTTACATGTTAAATATTGAAGTCAAACGACACATCCAAATAGTAAATTGGACGCTTTGACTGGGATGGAGGGAGTAATATATATGGTAGATAATTTATATAAATATTAATATATGATACATAATTTTTATGAATATGGATATGATATGAATATGAATATGAATATGAATATGAATATGAATATGAATGTGAATGAGATATATATCTTATATAAATATTTAATATAAACATTTAAAATTTAAAATAAATTAATATATAATTTATAATAATACTAATATATATTATTTATATTTGAAAAAATAAACAAATACTATATATAATATATAAATATTATTTATAATTTAACTACAATGAAATATATAATAAATATATTTTATACATATTAGTTATAATTTACATAAATACGAACAAATAGATATGTAATATATATAAATAATAATAAATATATTTTATACTCTAAATGTTAAAATAAAAAATATTTATATAAAGTTTAAAATATTTATATATATACATATTATATAATATATGAAAATATTTATATATATTATTTAAATTTTAAATACTATAAATTAAAAAAAATATAGATATAATTAAAATAAATATTAATATATATTATTCATAATGTAATTAAATATTAACACTTCTCTGATTTGGAACCAAACAACAGCAAAGATAATCATTGAGGATTCTATTCCGTTTTCGTGTGAGAATCAAACAGACTTCTTAATTCGGGGGAATCTCTTTCCTTTCCTTTCCATTCCCTTTCCAGATTCCATTCTGTTTCCTCGCCTCGAAGTGAACGCACCCTTATTTTTATAGTGGAAGCACAATAGTAGAATTATTTACCAATAAAATTATTTGTGTTTTTTTACTTTTATAATTGTTAAAATTATTTAAAGATTTTCTATGATCTTTAATCTATTTTATGTATTTTGTTTAAGTTTTATATACTTAAAAAAGCTTTTAACCATATACTTTTGAGGTTATTGCACATATGGGTGAGAACAAAGAAAAGGTAGAACTGTGATAGGATTTCTAATTAATCAATAAGTGTGTACAAGAGGTAGCCACGGGTTGGGCTGGTCCCGGTTTTGGTCCCGGGTTTAATTGGTCCCGATCCCTAGAGTGAGGGACCGGTCCTGGACCACTAATATCCATGGATATTCCCGGTCCCTTTTTTTAAGGAACTGCAACTCATCCCAAGCCGGTTCCAGTTTTTTCTTAATCATGAATTTCGTGTATGTTATGACTAATTAATAATATTGTAAAGTAAATGACAATATTTTCTAAATAATCTTCTATATTGTAAGAAAATCAAGATTTTATTTATTTTTTGGACTTGCACTTATCTTAAGATATAACATAATAAGGTAAGTTGTCTACGTATCCCAAAGGAATCGAAGCCCACATAGTTCTATTATTGCAATCCTAATTACGTTACAATTCTACTAGTAGTTTGAATACTAAGTTCTAATTTCCAAGTTCAAAGTTTGACCATCTTAATATTACAATCATTATAAACTAAAACTTAATCAAGCTCTCCTACGTCATCACTATCGTTAGTAGTTCCTTGATCTGAACTGTTGGAGTTCAACATCAACCAAACATCTTCTTCAAAAGGAGTAGTCTCTTGGTTCCGTCCTTGTGAACATATCTCAACAACATCTCAATCGTACTTACATACACACACCTTTATTGAATCTGGCGTCAAGCTTGATTTTCTATCATCCAACACATGTTTATCCATGCTGAATGTTGATTTAGAAGCAAACGTTAAGGCGGGAACTACAAGAATCTCTCATGCAATTCGAACCGGTCCTGAGCCGGTCCACATATAGGCTATATTTCAAAATTTGGGTCGGTCTCGGTCCTTGTGGCATAACGATTATATTTCAAAAAATGGGACCGGTCTCGGTCCCAGTCCCAGGATGATCCCCAACCGGGGCCAATCGAGCCCGATTTCAAGCGATCCTGGCACGGGCCCGGTCTCGTGGAAAGTAAAACCGGACCGACCCGTGATGCTCCGATTATTGATATATCTTTTAGTGCCTAAACCCCTTATCTTTCTTGTATTTTTCCTAAGTTTATGATTTTATGATGTTTATATCTTTGTTAAGGTGAAAATACCTCATAATGGCTTGTTTTGGTGTTTTATAACTTAGGACGCGATCTGGGAGAAATTCGGTGCAAAACGGAAAAACTGGGTCACGTCCAAACTTACGTCCGATTCAGTTGTCCGGACGAGTTGTACATGTCCGGGAAACTCACCCGGACGCTGACCCGGACGTGTATTGGATGCGGATCGAAGAATTTGAGAAGCTGCAGAAGAAATTCGACGAGAAGTCGATGAAAAGAGAGTGTCGGAGAACGGAGAGGAGACGCGAAAGAGAGAGAGATGAAAAGAACTATTACTCTTGTATTATCGCTTATGTTTAGTATAAGGAACTAAACATTAATATATACAAAGAGAAAGAACCGTTTAATAACGGGAAGGAGAGACAAACACTAAACTAAAGAAGGAAGGAGGATACACGTAGGAAACATATAAGATAAGGTAATGGGAATATGTTTCCTAACACCCCCCCTCAAACCTAAGAAATGTAGTTGTTTGTTAGGTTTGAAGTGTTCATCATTCCCATGGATGTGAGTTGTTGTCGATAATCCTTTCCCGTCAATGGCTTGGTGAGCATATCCGCTTTTTGATGTGAGTTGGAGATGTGGACAACATCAATGAGGCCGGCTTTGATTTGATCCCGAACATAATGAACATCTATTTCAATATGTTTTGTGCGCTCGTGGAGGACGGGATTGTGAGCAATATAGACGGCCGATCTGTTGTCACACTTTAGAGGAACGGGGGTGATGTCGTGGATGCCAAGTTCATTGAGAAGACGAGAAAGCCAAGCCAATTCAGTGGTGACACGTCGAAGGGCCCGGTATTCAGCTTCGGCGGAAGAGAGGGAGACAGAGGCTTGCTTTTTGGACTTCCAAGAAATGGGCGACCCTCCGAATAGAATGTAGTATCCGCTAACGGATCTGCGAGAAATAGGACAAGAAGCCCAATCAGAATCGCAGTAAGCTAAGAGAGAATGATTAGAATTATTGTTCAGAAATATGCCATAACCGAGTGTTCCTTTAATGTACTGAAGGACATGGATGGCGGCATTCCAGTGGTTTTCACAAGGATGTTGATTGAATTGGCTTAGAAGTTGCACGTGAAATTGAGATCCGGACGCGTGTTGATAAGATAATTCAACTTGCCGATGAGACGACGATATTCGGTAGCGTTGGGAAGAGGAGAACCGTCTTGTAAGTGAAGCTTGGTGGGAGCAAGAGGGCTGGCAACCGAACGTTTTGAAGAAATGTTGTAGTCGGTGAGGAGATCGGAAGCAAATCTCTTTTGTGTGATGCCAACTCCATCTGAGGTATGGTGAAATTCGAGACCGAGGAAGTATGTGGGCTGGCCGAGGTCTTTGATCTTGAAGGAATTATGGAGAGTTTCCTTGACTTGAAGGATCTTGGTGTCGTCATTACCGCATAGAATGATATCATCGACGTAGACCCCAAGGAAAAGGATGGAATTTCATGATTCCATTTGAATAAAGAGTGATCATTATCTGAAAGAACAAAGCCAAGGTTAGTAAGACTAGTTGAAAGTTTAGCATACCACTGGCGTGAAGCTTGTTTTAGGCCGTATAAAGATTTTTGCAATTTGCAAACTAAGCCATTGGTGGGGACGGTCAAACCATCGGGGATTTTCATGAAGATTTCCTCGTGAAGGTCGCCATGGATGAAGGCGTTGTTGATGTCGAGTTGATGAATAGTCCAATGACGTTTGGTGGCCACACTTATCAAGGTTCGAATGGTTGTCATTTTGACAACCGGAGAAAAAGTTTCATGAAAATCTTCCCCTTCTTTTTGTGTGAATCCGCGAACGACCAAACGGGCTTTGTATCGTTCGATGGTTCCATCGGCTTTGTGTTTGGTGCGATACACCCACCGACATGTGATACACCTTTTTCCTTTTGGAAGCTTAACAAGCGTCCATGTGTTATTCTCTTCAAGTGCTTGAAGCTCCATTTTCATTGCGGCTCTCCATTCTGGGTGAAGAACAGCAACTTTGTAGGAGGAGGGTTCCAAAGGACATTGAACTTGGACCTGGGAACATAAGACACGAGAAGGAATAAAGTCTGTAAGAGAATTCAAAGAAGGTAAGAGATTGGGCCTGGATTTCTCAAGCCGAGTAGAAAGAAGATTGGTAAAGGGGTCATGAAACTTGATTGCAATCGTAGTCAGCAAACTTGATGGGAGCCTGTCTTCTTCTCGTAGAACGACGAGTCACATGCGGCTCCAAAGAGTAGAAATATCATCGTCATTCTGGCTTGGTCATTGTCGGAGTGGGAAATGGCAAAGTCGTGTGAGTCAGGCGGCCCAAAGTTTGACTCGTCTGCATCCGCGTTTCCACTTGTAGTATGATGAAGAGAATTATCATTGTCAGTCGAAGCAGAAGTGGGCTGGTCACCGCTGGGCTTTGTCACAACACTTTCAGATTTATCGTGATTTTTGTCGGAAGGACAGATGACAGAAGAATCGGGCCGCTTCACTGTCGGTCCTGACTGACGTGGGATGTTGATACGAGCAGAATCATCATCGCTATCATCGTCAACAGAGATAGGAAAAGAAGAAAAATTGGATTGGTCTGGGCCGTTCATCTCAGTGGGCCGTGTCTGCAAGGGAAAGATTTCTTCAAAGAAGGTTAAATCTCTACTAGTGATCACTTTGTCTTCATTGATAAGAAGCACCCGATGGCCTTTCTTGCATAGACCAGGCCCAAGATAAACTCCTTTATGCCCGCGATCACTGAATTTCCCTTTATTGACAGTAGGCCCAGTATGGTACACCAATGACCCGAAGGTCTTAATGTTGTTCAAGTTAGGAGAATGACCATACAAGCATTCATAGGGAGATAAGCCATTCAAAGTGGTAGATGGTAATCTATTAATGAGAAATGTAGCCATAAGAATGCTTTCACCCCAATATGCAATGTTGAGACCAGATTGAAAAAATAAAGCCCGGGCGGTTTCCAACAAATAACGATGCTTTCTTTCGACAACTCCGTTTTGTTGCGGAGTATAGACACATGTGGTTTGATGCACAATTCCCTTTTTATTAAAGAAATCTTGCAAGAATCTAGACGATCCTAGCTCATAAGCATTGTCCGATCGGACAGCTTTAACAAGTTTATTGAACTGTCTCTCAACCATGCTTATGAAGTTTTGTATGTGTTGGGTAGCATCAGATTTAAGTTTCATAAGAATAAACCATGTGCATCTAGTAGCATCAAACAATTGTAAGAAAGTATCTACAACCATCATGGTTAATTGTGGGGCAAGGGCCCCAAGTATCAACATGAATAAGATCAAAGGAATGTTTAGACCTATTCTTAGAGTGAGGAAAAGACAATCTATGCCCCTTGGCTCTAAAACCAATATCGCAAACAAAGTCTTCAGGAATGTCATGCTTTCGAATGAGACCCATCTGTACCATTTTATTCAAGGGAGGATGTCCCATTCTCCTATGTAAAGCTATCAGACGAGAAACTACAGCAATAGGCAGATCCAGAAAAATTATTACAATTGTCAAAAATCTTGCGCAACAAACTAGTATCTAGGAAGTACAACCCATTCTTGATACCCAATTCGCTCCTTATTCCTCCAGGTATGGGCCTGCAAATAGCAGGCATTAGAATCAAAAGAAACCACACAATTGTTCTGCTGTGCCAACCTACTAACAGAAGCAAGGGATAATTTGAAACTAGGAACATGCAGAACATTTTCTAGCTTAAAACCGTCTGTAAGAAGAACAGATCCAACTGTATCAACAGTTTCAATTTGACCATTGGGCATAGTAACATGATGAACATCAGTAATCTGTTTTCTACTATTAAGCAAGGATTGATCACCAATTAAATGCTCACTAGCTCCAGAATCCAAAGCCACTATTATCAATATGATTTGGGTGAAAACTATTACATTTAGGATGGATAATACCTGCAAAGTGAGACTCATCTCTGCTTCCAGAAGCACTGTTGCTTGAAACATTTTTCTCTGTCATTTTCCCTGTTTGTTCAAGCAAGCTGCAAAGTCTATTGAGTTTATCAACACTTAAAACAGATAAGCCTTTGATACCTTCTCCTTTCTTGTCGGTAGCATTGTTGACAGTGTTGTTCCTTGATCCTTTCCACCAGTCCGGATAACCCTTGAGCTCAAAACATCCACTTTTCAGATGTCCAGATTTACCGCAATGGGTGCAGGAAATTGATCCTTTCTTACTGGTGTTATCTCTTTCCTTCTAGACTTGCCTCTTTCACCAGAGATAGTTTCGGTTCTATTGGCATTGTTGGCAAAGGTTACATCAGAAATTTCCCTCTCACCCTTTCCATTAACACGCTGCCTCTCTTCTTGGAGAATCACGGCATATGCAGAGTCAATACTTGGAAGGGGCTTTTTCATGAGAAGGTTACCCCTAATATTAACAAACTCCTCACGCAATCCCAATAAAAACTGAACAATCTTTGATTCTCAGAATCCTTGGCAATTTTCTCACTATAACCGCAAATGCAAGAAGAAGTATTCGACATGGCAGATATATCATCCCAAATGCTTGTGAGTTTAGTAAAGTATTCGGTAACTGAAGAACTTCCCTGTTCGATTCTAGACAAATCACGATTTAATTCGAAAAGTCTCGTACCGTCGACTTGATCGTACCTTCGGATGAGTCGTCTCCACATATCGAACGAGGTAGAGCATGAAACAAGACTATCGCCTATGGTTGTTTCGACAGAGGCAAGGATCCAAGATCTAACCAACCCATCGCATCGATCCCAGGCGTCTCTTCGGCTTTTTGGGACTTTGGATTTCTTCAGTGAACCGTCTATCATCTTGATTTTATTTTTAGCTAATAGACAGATTTCCACCTTTTTCTTCCAATTTTGGAATCCCTTTTTGCCGTCGAACTTGGTAGAGGTGAGTTGAGCTCCTGGATTCTCCGAATTTGACACGGTGAGTGGATCTGCATCAATGCGCCTTTTGTTCCTCTTTTTGCAAATCGTCTCTTCCTCCTCCGAATCCGAGGATTCTTCTTCATCTTCGGAGAGTTCCCCTTCTTCTTCGTCAGATTGCGTCGACATTAGAAGAAATCAAAATGAGAAGCGGGCGTCACCGCTCTGATACCATATTGGATGCGGATCGAAGAATTTGAGAAGCTGCAGAAGAAATTCGACGAGAAGTCGATGAAAAGAGAGTGTCGGAGAACGGAGAGGAGACGCGAAAGAGAGAGAGATGAAAAGAACTATTACTCTTGTATTATCGCTTAGTTTAGTATAGGAACTAAACATTAATATATAAAAAGAGAAAGAACCGTTTAATAACGGGAAGGAGAGACAAACACTAAACTAAGAAGGAAGGAGGATACACGTAGGAAACATATAAGATAAGGTAATGGGAATATGTTTTCCTAACAACGTGACTGAATTCTGACTTCTCGAAGCTTTAACGTGTCCGGATGACGTGTCCGGCCCTGTGACCCGGACGTGCTCAGAAGGACAAAAATATTTACGACCACGAGTGCAACGCCGGGATTTTGATATATATATTTTTTTGTCCAGCCAGGGCGTCCGACTAACTTACCCGAACGTAGAGCCGAACGTCTCACAAACAAAAGAAAACTCGTCTGACAAAGCTATCTCTTGTTCGGCTCTCCTACGCTTGTCCGGCTCTCCTACCCGGATAGGTGAGCTGGACGTGTGTACTTTATGTCAGAATTTCTATTTTAAAGGAGCGTGCGCGAGACATTTTGGGGGGACGATTAAGAATTCAAAGACCACGACCTATTTCTCCTCTCTACAGTCGTGCAACACCAAGGGGACAACCAAGGAGAATTTCTGCATCAACTTCATCAGTTTGTTCAACCCTACAACTAGCAAATCTTTGGATTCAACATAGAGATGATTTGTACTCCTTCTTCTCTAATTGTTTCCTCTTTCGATATGCTCAGCTAAGGGATTAAACTCCGGGGAATGGTGGTTGTAAATAGTTAGATTTTGCAGAATTATTATTAGTTGATTTGGGATCTATCAGCTGTTTGTTTCAGATTATAAATATTGTTTGCGCTATCAATAAAACTTGCTATTTTATTTTTAGCTTTGTGAAAGTTGTCAAGATCTGATCCGTGATTGATAGCTAGGTCATTATAATATGTTAATTTGTGGAGAGCTTTATCTGATTTATGAGTTTAGCCTTCAGATGCAATTTAAATTCGTGTGCTTAATCCTTTTGCCTTTGTTGTGATAAATTCATGATTTGATTTATCGCGTTCTATGCAAGAGAGTTTTATTTGGCTAGGATTTAGTCATTTAGAAACTTGTTAGAATTTGCCGAACCCTATTCCCTAATCAACTGGTGATAGAACTGCAAGACTTAACTAGGAAAGACCACCTGAACCCGGAGTTCCGTTTTCGTTATATTATTATTAGTTACTCTTTGCTTGTTCTTAATTTTATTGATCAACAATTTCCCCCGATTTACAGCTTTTGCTAGGATTAGATTTGCTTTCTTAGTCCCTTGGTTCGATACCCCAGTTGCTCATATTACTTTACTGCTACGACCGGGAATTATTTTGCAACCCGTAGGTTTAATTTATTTATTAATTTCTAGGATTCATTTCGTAGTTAAAAGATCAAAAATATCGTTTGCAACCCGCTATTTTTTTGGGCCGGTCCCAGGATGGTCTCTAATCAGCGATCTTGAACCGGGCTCGGTCTTGGACTGACCCGTCCCAGTGGCCTCCTCTTGTACAAGTGCCTCTATTTATAGAGAAATAGCAATGAGTCTTAGCTACAACTATATGTATGCATCTTTGGCTACATTTTTCATGGTACAGTTTGTGTAGAGTAAATGTACATGTTTTATAAGTTTGTTGTACAATTTATAAAGTTAGTATGTACATTTAGTACAAATTCAGAAATATCACAATTCACTGTATACATGTACATATACATCTGTACAGTTTTGAATGATCAAATGTACAGTTTTCAATGACTGAATGTACATGTATGTAGCTATTTATAGCTACATGTAGTTGTAGCCAAGAAATTGGGGAGAAATAGGGAGTAAAGATATAACCCAAATAATTAGGGCAATCTGAACATTCACTATTTACAACACTCCCCGTTGAATGCCCGACATTGATTGTCTTGTTAAAAACATTGTTTGGAAGAGCCTAGTGGGATAAAAAACCAAAACTAAGGAAAAAAGTGCAATCATACATTCTCCTCCCGAGTAAAACATGAATCTGTGTAGCCCAATCTTGTGAATTAATTTTTCAAGTCGAAGTAGGGAGCGACTTAGTGAATATATATATGCCAAATTCTCGCTTGAGCAGATTTGTTGTCTATCAATTTCTTCTTTCTTCTGAAGCTCATGGTTGTAGAAACAACTGAGGGATATGTGCTTTCTTCTATCTCCTTTGATGTACCCGTCTCTCATCTGAGCCATACAAGCAGCATTGTCTTCAAATAATATTGTAGGAGGTTTTTGATCAAAAGATAGGTCGCACATCTCTGTACATGCTGGATCATGGACCTTAACTAAACACATTCTTGACTGGCTTCGTCCATTGCTAGAATTTCTGCATGATTGGAGGAGGTGGCGACAGTCGTATGCAGGGTTGTCTTGACGATTTTTTAGGCTCTGTGCTAAAATTAAAATGAGGTATCTTATAAATTTTAATTTTGTAAATATAGAAAAAATATTAAATTAAATTACGCACGGTGGTCATGTTTACAATGTTTTAATTTCTCTCACATAAAGTTAAAATA
This sequence comes from Limonium bicolor, assembly GCA_023374045.1. Taxonomy (NCBI): domain Eukaryota; kingdom Viridiplantae; phylum Streptophyta; class Magnoliopsida; order Caryophyllales; family Plumbaginaceae; genus Limonium; species Limonium bicolor. The sequence goes on from CM041779.1 coordinate 293,339,071, forward strand.
TGTTCCATTTAAAATAAATATGAACCTTTATATGATTTTCTCATGACAAAAATATTTAGAGAAGAAATAAAAAATGGACCCCCAATTATTGGGGGCCCTCTTCGGTAGGGCTGACTGCGTAGCCTTTGGCTGGGCCTCATTATTTGCTTTATAGACTTCCATGATATAGTTGTGCCTCCATGAGTAAATACATAACTTGTTTGTGACTGTGCATTGTGGATTAGATAGGTAGTCAACATCAACATAAACTACTAGACTAGACTTAGGTGCCTTTGAAAATAATAACCTCATATTCATTATACCTCGAAAATAACAGAGTACATGATTAACATCATTCCAATGCCTTTTTGTTGGAGTAGTGCTATGTCTTGCTAAAAGATTTACTAAGAATGCTACATCAGTCGAGTATAACTTGTCACGTACAGTAATGCTCCAATAGCACTTAGATATGAGACTTCAGGACAAAGTAACTCTTCGTCACTATAACAACCATTGAGGTGCTTAGGATGAGCATGATCCATATAAAATCTTTCTAACACATTTGTAATATAATGAGTTTGATGTAGGGTTATCCCACTAGGCGAATGCTAGAGTTTCAATCCAAGGCAGAACTTTATTTTACCGAGATCTTGCATCTCAAATTTTGACTTCAAACATTCAACAACTTGTTGAAGTTCTGCAGGCGTTCCAATTATGTTAAGATCATCAATATAGACTACAAATATAACAATCCCAAATCCATTTTTCATTTTGAATATGTAGGGACAAATCGAATCATTCTTATAGCCTTTTTTAAGTAAGAATTCACTAAGGCGATTATACCACATACGGTCTGACTACTTTAGTCAATAGAAGGATTTATAAAATTTAATAGCGAACTTTTATCTAAGGCTTGTCAGACAATTTGAAACTCTCTGGTAGCCTCATATAAAACTCGCTATCAAACGAATCCATATAGATAGGATGTAACCTTATCCATTAAATGAAACTCAAGATTTGCTTGGATTACCAAACTAATTAAGTATCTAAAACTTGTGGCATGCATAACTGGGGAGTAAGTTTCTTCATAGTCATTACTAGGTCTTTAACTAAAACCTTGTGCAACTAGACGAGCTTTGTATCTAACAATTTCATTATTTTCACACACACACCCATTTATAACCAACTGGTTTTATCTTACTGGGTGTATGAACTACTGATCCAAAAACCCCACATTGCAAAGTGGGAATAATCATGCTTCATTAGCATCTCTCCATTTTTGCCAATTGTTTCTTTGTTAGCCGGTCCCCATTGGGCCCAGACGGATGCCCTCCACAACATCCACAAACTGACCTAAGGGTCAGCACTGAGCACAATGTGCTCATACTATTGGAGTCGCTACCAAGCCACCCTGGCAGCGTGCATGCCCAAGGAATATCCGGTCCACACTAGGCCCGGACGGATGCCCTCCACAACACCCGCTAACTCGGCCTTCGCTCGAGTCACAAGCTAACACAACTCAGCTCGGCCAAGACAACCTCTAGTTGCTTCGTGCCCGTGGTGACACTGGCACGAAGCAACTAGGGGTTGTCCCGATAGGTTGACTCTTGCCACGAAAGGTGCAAGGGGCATTGCACATCAGAGCTGTCTTACGGTTCGACAAGTGTTGAGTCCTGGAAAAGGGAGGAGACAAGGTGCGACATGGCCTGCGTCCGCACACCTTACTGACTCGTACTAGTTGGGGTCTTTGGCTATTGGGCTGTTGGAGGCCTGATGGTTCCGAGGATGAGTGTGCTCGCTAAGGGACGCACAGGTACTCGGGCTACAGTGAGAGGGACGGAGTTGACTCAGTCTGAGCTGTGGCTTGGCATTGTTTGAGGCGTATGGGCCAAGGGGGTGTGAATCAGTGTTGGAACTTGTCGTTGGGAGGTTTAAGTCCACTCTTGACTCTTGCTTGTGACTAAGTGGATGGTTGGTCTATCCACACTGAGTAGAAGGCTGGTTGGGTCTTTGACCCAACGCCGGTGATGCCTAATTTGTCTCATGACCTAATCCGTAAGATCCCCTTGGGGTCTCGCTTCTGCGCAAAAATATTCAGATTAAGGTTGGGCATTACAATTGTGGTATCATTCTTCAATAGACTTTGGCTCATGAAATTCATCATTCATAATTTGTAGAGCTACATTATATGCAAAAAAATTATCGACATCGATTTCATGTCGATTCCATCGTATTCAAGTCATGACATGGTTGATTGATATCTCTTCATTATCAGTATTCATTCCAGGTACTTGATTTTTCTGCACTTCAGCAACTGTCATGTCTACAAACTCTTCAAGAGTCTTTTCTTTCTCACTTAGACCGTCTTTAATGCATGCTCCCTTTCATTTTTGAGATTTTTATCTTTGGAACTGACTAGTATACCACGTTTTACACGTGTGTTAGACTCATTTGCAACTTGTCTTCTATGGACAACGATTCTAGCAGGAGCATTTATTGTTGGCACAAATGACCTGTCACCTTATTCGGGTCAATAAATGCATCAGGCGACTGGTTTGCCAGCTTTTGGAGATTAATAATACATTGAACGTCAAGTTCACATTGCTTAGTGCGAGAATCATAATGCAACAATGTGGTTCATTCCATGTAATCTCTTTTACCAATTGCTTATTCCCCCCCCCCCCCTAGCGAAGGAAAATGTGACTCATCAAAATGATAGTAAAAAAATTGAGCTGTAAACAAATCCCAGTTCTTTGGCTCGAGGTATCTAATAATCGAAGTAGATTCAATCCCTACATATATTTCTATTCTTCTTTGAGGTCTCATTTTGGTTCTTTTTTTTAGGTATAGAACTTATTATGGCTTGTTGGCCTGATGCGAATCAAAGTAGTTGCATGTAATGTAGCATGTCCCCAAGTAGATACCGTGAGTTTTGATCTCGTTATAGTAATGGTCTTGCAATTAATTGAGATGTTTGATTAGAGAATCTGCTAAACCATTTTGGGTATAAACATGAGCTACTATGTGCTCAATGGTAATTCCAATGGACATGCAGTAGTCATTGAAGGCCCTAGAGATATATTCACCATCATTGTCCATGCGTATAAACTTGATTTGATCATTCAAAAAATTGGGTCACAAACGAATCAGCTGAGCCAATAACCTTGCAAATGTCATATTACAAGTTGATAATAAGTTAACATGTGACTATTTGGTTGATGCATCTATCAAAAGCATGATAAATCTAAATGGTTCACATGGTGGGTGGATACGTCCACATATATCACTCTCAATCATTTTGAGAAATGTAATCGGTTTTGTCTCAATTTTAAATGGTGATGGACTTATAATTAGTTTTCCTTGAGAACAAGCAATACACAGAAAACAATTTAGTTGAAGAAAACTTTTGTTTTTGAACATGTGACCACATGAATTTTCCATAATTCTTTGCATCATGATTGAACTAGAATGGCCTAACCGGTCATGCAAAATAATCATCAAAGGGTTTCAAATCTTCAACAACATATATTTCATTTGTATTGATATATGCAGGGTACAACCAAAGGAAATAACAACTAGCATTTCCAAAATTTGTCTTTCCCAGCTATCACTTTTGTGATAAAAATATATTCAACATTTCCATCATTCCCCAACTCAATGTGATACCCATTCCAAAATATATCAATGAAACTCAACTGATTTCTTTGAAACGAGCTAAAAAAACAATGCATTTTCAATGTATATTTTTGTTCCCTTAGGTAAAATAATATTGACTTTTCCAGACCCTTCAATAATACTCGTACTACCAAATATGGTGGTAACCTTTGTCGAATAACTTTCAAATTAATGTGAAAAATATTTCTTATGCTTAAGAACCGTGTGCTTTGTTGCACTGTGGATAAGACATACATCTTCACCATTCATCAATGAATTTCTTCGTGGAGGATTATTTTTTACAATCTGTCATAAAAATAAACAAATATTAGAAATGATCCTACAGGTATCGAATTCTTGACATCACTTTAATATATCATAATTAAGGACTTTATGGTGTGATGCCTTTCTCTCTTTAAGTAACATTACAATTAAAAGTAAACATCGAGGTTAAAAACTTGACATATGAACATGTATTATCATATTATGCCACTTATATAGTTTTTTAAGAAAAACTACTACAAGCAATTTTCGTAAATTTTTCCTGGTGCTATACCACCATGATTCTTCATGAATCATAATAAAATGTTCATCCAGTACAAAATAAATAAATAAATATTTGCTTTTACATATAAGTTAACCAGGTGTTATACCATCTTTTAGATCAGTGATCTGCTCAACACCATTTCTTTTTCGTGGTAATAACTTTTGGCACAATGCCAATATCATATCATATCAAAATCAAATAAATTTGGCTCTATCTCCTTTATATTGATCATATCAAAAACTTTTAAGTGTTTTACCTTTTAGGGCTTGCTTGGTAAGTGTCAATGGGAATGGGAATGACAATGAAAATGATGAGTATGGAATAATAATAGAATTAATGGGTATGAGAACAAGCATTACCATACCTTTGTTTAGTTAAGACAAATGGTTAATATTCATAATTTCATCTTTATTTTCATACTAATTGTGCTGTCCAAATAATTACAAAAAATAGAACCAATTATTTTATACAATATTTACATAATAAATTTACTCATAAATAATTAAATATAAAATAAATATAGAATTCATGGCTCACTTATAAAATAAAATGTTAAGGGTTATAATCAATTGTTTTTCTTAAAAACTTTAAACTTTAAATTTCATTTTAATTGTATTATTATACATTAAGTATATAATAGCAAATTAAAGCTAATCAAATGAGCGGACCCATCCCAGCTTTGTTTCTCCTCAGCCCGCCCGACCCGGCTTTATATTATTTTAAATTTATATACATACATATAATACAATTTAAATTTAATATTAATAGATATATTAGATAAGTAAAATAAAAAATATATTGTAGTTTTAAAATGTATATATACTAATTTGGGTCAGGTCTGGCTTAGCCGCGGGCTCAAAATTTCTGGGGCCCGCCCCGGTTTTTTGTATATATTTATTCGGGCCTAGCTACGGCCTTGCGGGTCCAAAATTTATCCGGGGCCCAGCCATTTTTTATTCGAGCTCGAATTATTGTCCAAGCCTGCCCGGTTTTTCTCGGACAGATTTTCAAGCTTTTTTTTTCGAGTGGATCGATGGGCCGGGTTGTAATTAAGTATTACCAGGTATTAATTACTATATAAACTTAATTATAATAATTAAAATTTAGAAATAAAGGTTGCGGTGTGACTATATTTTGTATTCCGAATTTGTCATTTTTATTATTAACTGCAACCATATTAAATATATTTAATATTACTTATAATTTTTGAATTCAGATTTAATTGATTAAAATATATTAATTCACACAAATATGATTTTTTCTACATATTTTATTAAAAATATAATAAAATTTTGACAGATCTAAATAATATAATAAAAATATCAAAAGGTATCTAGAAAATAAGGTGTAATTAGTTAATACTATTTTTCAAAAAATAATATCTAATAACATATTTAAATAAAAGTAATTATCTTTTAGTTTCAAAAAAATTTATGAATTTTTTTACAAAGTGAAACAACTATGAAATAACTAACTAATAAATATGATGAAAATCTGCAATAAAAAGATGTGTGTGTGGGAAAGAAAATTGATAACCACCCCCTTTGCCCTGATAATTAATACATGAGAATAAGTAACAATTGATTCTCATATCCACTTTTAATAAATTTATATTCCTCCCACCAAGCATGGTAGAAGAGAGAGTTTTATTTCCATTTCCATAGACTCATTCCCATACTCTTCTACCAAGCAAGCCCTTATAGCGTATCAAAATCAAACTTTCATGCACAATGACCTTTAAAACATATTGAAGTCAAAATTTTAGGCGCGATACCCTTTATACTTTATCAAAGTTAAAACTATGCAAGCATGAAGTATTTTATGTCATTATGAACAAAAAATTGAACCATATATATATTTCCAAAATAAATGAAACCCCCAACTCCCTCGGGTACATACTACATTAGTTCTAGCTTTATTGTTATATAGTTTATTTTTATTAATAGATATTTGTTCGCCCTATAACATTTTATAAAATATCGCATGATATCACTAAGTTTTATTTATTAACAGTTAAAATTCTATTAATATGTAATATTTGTTTTAGAATTATATTGTAAATAATTAATTTTTTTAAGTCTATATAGATACGAAAAATCTTAATGTTTTTATTTTAGCAATATAGTCTAAAGTAAAACGGATTATTATGTCTGTCTTACCAATCATTATATCCATAATACAAGTGTTTTTAGTTTTTTATTAAAGATTTTGTAAATTAAAATAATATTACAATTACTCAAAATAATTTTTAGAAGAAATTTTTAGAAAAAACACTACTTGTTTAGAACTATTATTCTATATTAATTGCATTAACATATAATATAGTATACTAGTTTTTAAAAAGTTGAAATAAAAAAGGTAAAATAAACTTATTTATATGTTAATCTATATGTTTCAATTTTATTTTAATTATTATGTCAAAATTTAATATCTAATGAAATACCCGCAAATTGCGACATATGATAAATATAATATATAGTAGAGATAAATGAGATATTATATGGTTAGTCGGGAATAGTATTAATAAAGGCACAGGGAAGTTACATAACTCTCTTACTTCAATTTTCCTCTCCTTCTAAAATGATTATAATGATTTACAATTCTTTTTTTGTACCGATATTAGACGTTATAACGTCCTTCTATCCTAAGAGTTAAAATTAGATTTTGCTACTTATAACAAATAATAATTATTATTAATTCTAAGAGTACAATTCAAACTTTACCTCTTCCTAAAATATCTTCCTATTTCCTGAAATTTATATTTAATATCAATTACATTCCCCGCTCTTCACGATCTCCACCCATCTCCAAATTTGTTTATTAAGTAAATATTTATTTGTTTTAAACAATCTCTCTCCTAAAAGATATTTATTCATCTTTATCATCTTGTAACGATCAACTCTGTTGCTGTCAAGTGCTTCCCTGGTGTCGGATTAGGTAGAAGGGTAAGGGTAATAGACTGGTAAGGTTCTATAATTATTTCAATGTTGTTTTGGTAGTCTCTGATTGAATCTCTGTTCACAATTCTAGACCCCAAGTTCTCTGGCGGGCGCTTCTAGTGATCTAGCTGGGTGATCTTCATAGTGGTGAGCGTATCCAGGTAAACGTTGTGCTTATCATCTTCTATCTTATGTGTTTTGCAAAATATCAAATGATTGGATTTAACGTTGTTTTGGTGTTGCTGGAATTTAGGAATATTTTTCCCCGTGTGATCAGGGTGCAATAATTTTTGCAATTGGTATTGTATAAATGTTTTTCGGGAGACTTTCACTAGATTAAATTGTTGGATTGATGGTACCTTATGGTGCCCCGTGTATATTGATGGTACCTTGTGGTACTCCGCGGAATTGTTGACACTTTGTACCCCGTGAATATTTATATAAATTTTGCCTACAGACATTAATTGCAGTTAAGCTCTATTGACCTACTCCTTTGGGCCAAAAGTTACCTTCTGGGGGGTGTGCACACTTAAGGACGTAGAGTGCGGTGGGATATTATTGTTGCGACCCCAATCTGGGTGTCGTCCGCGTATACTGATAATTGAGTTCTCTGAAAATTCTCCCCCGAAATGTTTTTGCTGTTGGTGATTTTGGAAACGGTGTAATTGAATAACATTATGGTGTGAGTTAATATTTTGCAAATGTAAAATGAGTTTCAAAATGCATTTTACAAGTTGAGGCAATGTTTATTCAGTTTTGCTGATTTGCGCGATCCCTTCGTGTTTTCCATTGTTGTTTTCTGATCGCAGGTGTCTATGGCTGAATTGGGGAGTTGGGGCACGCTATCACATAGCTTAGGACGAACTGTTTGAATTTTGGATTGTTAAAGTTGAGTTGTGGTGTTGAAAGTACATTTATTTTACAACGTTGGAAATATTTTGGTTGTTTTGGTTGGGTTAAGCCTGAGCACTCAATGATTTGAGTGTGGCGGTAACACCCTGTTGGATTTTACACTTCCGCTACCATTGACTAAACTTTGGATGATTTGGTTTGGAGTAATGAAATACCCCAAACCTTGGTATGTTGTGTAAATGTTAAACTATGGTATTTAAAGGCTAAAAAGTGCCTTAGGAACATCAGTGTACAATTTAAACCATAGTAAAATGCAATAAAGCATTAAGACACAGTTTGAGCAAAAACATGCTCTAAGCTATGAGCGAACTTGGTTAGGACCCAAAGATCCTACCAAGGCTTAATAATATTCAGGTATGATTTAATAAGGCTAATTAAGTCCTTAGGAAACTTTGGTAGACAATGAAACCAAACGAAACACAAATAAATACCTTTAAGTCAATAAGAGCAAAAATGTGCTCTAAGCTTGGGATAAATGTGTATAAGACCTAATGGTCATACCTATGCCTTATTTATATGTTAATGAACATATTAAATCAATTACTAAAGAAAACCAAGCTTGAAAACAAGTTAAAACACAAAAGTGCTTTAAGGAGTCTTAAAGCACGTTTTTGAAAAATTGTCTTGTAAATGAGTTTTGAATGGCTAAATGTCCATCATTACTCTTTAATTAACATGTGTACTATAGTATCACATTTGGAAGTCTATATTAATGGGAAATCAAAAATTTCACTTCTATGTGCCTTGTTTTTGTGAATAGTGATTTTTATAAGCTAGTTTGTAACATATAATGTTATAAGTAATTAAATTGGTCAACAAGACTATTATACCCTTCTAATAATAGGGGGGGGCCGGTTTTTGTAGTAATGAGTCACCAAACATGTTAACTTGTTAAGTAAATAAAGGTGACTCATAGGTTACTATTTGCTTTAAGTTATAAATATCTTCAAAAAGCAAAACCAATTTCATTTCTCTCATTCCTTTCTTCATTTCACACGGCTCCACTCTCTTCAACCTCTCTCTTGCTGTTCTCTCACGTTAAAACAGCACCACCACCATGGAAGTCCATTTTGATCCCTTGTAAAATCTTGCTCACTTAACCAAATCAAAAACAAACACCACCAATCTCTCCCTCTCATCAAGCTCTTCATTTCTATCTTCTCAAAACTTCAAGAGCCCCATTTCGGTGCCATGGAGTTCCACCATTGAAGGAGCTTGAGCTTGTCTTTCCACATATTATTGATCTCCTTTGCTTCTAGGTAAGGAATCTCAAAGAAAAATCAAGTTTCCTCCATGTTTGTGTGTGACCGAAAATACTCATTGATGGAGCTCTTTGTGTGACTTTGTTCTAGCTTCATTCCAATCTCTTATGGACTAGGTGGAGTCCTCTCTTCATAGATATTCAAACTCCCTTCAAATATCAAGGTAAAACAACTACATTAATGTTTTTGAAATAATGTAAACCTAGGGTTTACAATGAGATGAAGCATAAAGCTTATATACTCATTTCAATGTTGGTATATTGTTTAGTAGTTGACAAGGAAAGAAATGCCTTACCGGTTTTAAAAGGAAACAAGAAAGAAGTTTGGGTGGAAAAGAGGTAAATATGCTATCTCAATGTGGTTTAATGCCTTAGGATAATGAGCTTATAATGCTTGTTAAAACTACCTAAAGAGCAAATGGTGAATGACTTAGTAAAGTGTTCTCAAGGAGACTAGTAAAAGAACATATGTCTTGGTGTATGTATTTGCAGGTCAAAGGCATATATTGTGGAAATTCAGTGTTTAAGGTTTATGCAATTTAAGGGCCTAAGAGCCATGTTATTTAAGGGCCTAAGTGCCAAGCAATTTAAATTATGCACTATATGGTGATGTAGTGTAAATTTGGTGAAGTTTATGTGTGAGAAAATTCTTGGTGGATTTAGGTGTTCTTGAATGAAATAAGGTAAAAACCTAAGTGTTTGGATGTGAGAATATACAAGAGAAGCTATGGCAAAATTTGGAAGATGTATAAGAGGTACTAAGTGTTTTAAATGAGTTTTGGTGAACTAGGAAGTGTTAAAGATGAACAAGTGTCCTACTAGGGAAGAAAGCATGAATTAAGGTGATTTAGAGTGATACAAGGATTTAGGTGTTGCCTTGGAAGTTCTAGGAATTCAATATGTGTTTTGAGAATGTATTAAAGTCTTGGAGAAGTTTGTTTAAGGTTTAGGAATGTTGATGTACAAGGAGGAAATGATGTTGGTAAGATGTGAAAAAGGAGATTTAATTAGTAAGAAAAGAAGTTTGAGAGATGATGTTAAGGTGTAGAGGAAACACCTTGGTATAGTGGTCATTATTGGTGAAATACCACTTAGAAATCTTAGGGAGAAAACATTCCAAGTGCTAAGAATTTTGTAAGAAATTTGTGAATGATAAGATGGTTTTGGTGTGTGATTTAAAGAGTTTAGTACATGGCTAAAGGTGTGTTTGAGGTGCCAAATGATGTTAGAGCACATTAGGAGGCTTGAGGAAAAATTTGGAGAAAGTTTAACAATGAAAGGGAAGTTTCTGCAGCCGACCTACCCAGGGGACCTGTAATACCCCCATCCCACATCGGGATATGAGTTGTAATGTGAGTGGTTTATAAGGATACATATGTGTTAACTACAACAACATGCCTTCCACTTTTCAGCCCAAATGAGGATTGAGGGCCTAAAGTGGCTAGTTTTCAAGCCCGGATGGCTTGGGAGCTAGGTTGTTGGACAGTTGCTCATATGGGGTGTTACAAAATGGTATCAGAGCTGACTCGGGACCGTGTCGGGATGAGCTACCCGACACCTACCGAGGAGGTCCATGGGACTTGGATGTTAGGCTTGCGACGAGGACGTCGCGTTCTTTGAGTGGGGGAGTATGTAATACCCCCATCCCACATCGGGATATGAGTTGTAATGTGAGTGGTTTATAAGGATACATATGTGTTAACTACAACAACAGGCCTTCCACTTTTCAGCCCAAATGAGGATTGAGGGCCTAAAGTGGCTAGTTTTCAAGCCCGGATGGCTTGGGAGCTAGGTTGTTGGACAGTTGCTCATATGGGGTGTTACAGGACCGACCCCAGTCTGGGTCGGTCGGGCTGAAACTGTGAAGTTGGATGTTCTCTGCAGCCGACCTACCCAGGGGGTGGGTCGGTCGGTGGGTCGGTCGGACCTATAAAAAAAAAAATTAATTTTAAGAATGTTAAGTGGTATTAGTGGTATGCCATTAAGAGAGTATTGATGGTTAGAAAGATAAATAAATATGGACTTGAGAGATTAATTTAAGTGAGATGATTTAAGTGTTAAGGTTATAAAATGATATGTAATGATGGGGATTGATTAGTAATGATGTTATAAGGTTGTTTAAGACATGTTAGGTGAGATAAAAGGACAATTAAGTAGGTGGAAAGTTGGGAAAAATGTGAAAGTAAAACAAGTTAAAATGTGAAGTTATTTAACTAGTTAACAGGGTTAACTATGAGCTTTAGACTTTAAACAATCATGTTACCCCGATGTTAATGAAAGTAATTGTAATATTACCAGTTGTTCGAGAATTGCTCGAGGAACATAAGTGGACATGATAAGTGGACTCCGGTGACAGGTATGGTTTTCTTGCAACCTGTGTCCTACCGGATTACACCGGCTTGTATGCCAATGTGTTTTTCTGAGTGTTTGCCACCTTGTAAGATTAGAGCATGTAATGAGTTTATAGTAATTCATTTATGTGGCGAATTTGGCCTCCGATACCATTTAACCTCAAATATGTGTTATACCTTAGCTAACCAAATCTAGGAACACATGAGTGATCGGTATTCGGAGTTAACGACCCAAACCTTGGGAACGTTCTAACCATGGCTATGTGTGAGTTAGATGGATATTGTTGTTGTATGCAAGTGTGTGAACCTCCCTTGTGTGCTTAACTCGGTTATGATACCGTATGGTGTGTGGATGTGGTAGGCTCCATAATGGATCTCTAACTGCTTATTTATAAGTATATATGTACTAATGGGGGGGTGAGGAGTCCGGTTGTTCCGGCCACGCGTGTGATGGACGGGAGTCGATGTCATATCCGGTTCGGCTCTCTTGGTGTATGTATAGGTGGTATTCCAATTTGGTTTCTACCTTCCCTTAGCTTATCCAAAGCTAGTTACTGACTCACGTCGGGCCACAGGGGCATACGAATGTTATTTCGGTGTGCTTGGGATTACTATATCCGACACACCTTGGGTTTAAGTTAACCGTTCGATATAACTGGACGTTAACGAGGATGGTAACGAGCTTAGCATGAGATTGGCAATAATCTCTAGGCTCACTATACACTAACTATGGGGGAAGGTTCCTTGTGCGAACCGATCTTATGGTGTTTGTGTTGTTATTGTGCTAAGCAATTTCCCCTGCTATGCTATGATATGTATACGTTAGGTGTTTAAAGTGAATGCGATGTTATCATGTGTGCGACGAAACAAGAAAGGTTTTGTTATGTTTTGTTATGTGAGGAATGGGATATGTTGTATAATGTGGAGTATGTGGATCATGGATATGAATCCCAGTTTGAGGAAAGAGGCGTTTAAGGATAACCCGATTTAAGGGTAAGTGTCGTCTATTAAGGAAGTAGCTCCATTAGAGGAGGAACACTCTAGGGATAATGAATACCATGAGTGACTTATTAAGTAAGGATATGTTATCCGTTGTTGAGCCCGTTGAGGCAAAATGATATGTGTTGTGTGTTTACAGTTGCATGCATGATTTAAAAATAATCAACCGCATGCTAAGACGACAATTAGTTGTGCGTGGCCCGGTAGCATGTGGGCTGCGGGATTACCATACCAGCAAAGGTGCTGAGCCCCTTGGGGGCCACCCTTTCTCTTCTTTTCCTATTTCAGGTACAGAGAGCTGGAAGCTGTTCGAGAGTAGGACGGGTAGTCATTGTACATGGGTATTCATTTAAGTGTATAATACAGTAGGTGTAGTAAGACCTATTGTTGTCGGCATCAGTTTATAAACACTCGGTAAGGTTGAAAGGTGGATGTTGTTGTTGTTGTTAATGGAAGGGGAAAGTATTGTGTAGTCGCTCGGGAATTTAGCCCATCAGACCGGTACAATGTTTATGTATTAGCCTTGTTAGCCATGTGGGTGGTTAACGGCGTGTAGCACCATTGAATTGAGTAATGTGATGAGTTGAATTTTCCGCTGCAGTTTAATGTTACGTGTACGGTGTTAGTTGGGGTGTTACAAAAAAGTGGTATCAGAGCGAAGTATCGCTCTGATGACTGAATTACCGAGCTTAGGAAGTACCGAGTTAGGATTTTAGTACTTTGGGTTAAGGGTTGAGTGATAGCGTGAGAGATACGCTAGTAAGGAACTACCAGTGAATACTGGAAACCTACTATATCCTTCCCGCCCTCCACAACCCCTGTTATATAACTTGGGAAACAACGCCAGAGAGATGGAAGTCCACTCTTACTCGGGAATACCCGATCTGGCTGTTATTGAATACCACTAAGGTATGGAGAACCAGTCGTACGGTAGATCCCGAAAGTGGGAATCCCGGAGACGGTTTCCATCTGAACAATGTTAACCGCATTTAATAGCAAAGAATGAAGAATCTTGTGTATGGAAGAATAGAATTTCCGGCAACCTGGGTCGACATGCAGAGCAGTCGAGGACAACCAGCTTGCAACGCACTGATCGTGCAACAGGCAAGAAATACAGTAATGGAACCCGAGACAAGTGTCTACGGGACCACAGTTGATAAATAATACACCAACGGTGTACCAACCGGCAAGGGAACTACAACGTAGAGCCCAAATGCGTGGAACGGGCTACAAAGAGAATACAATACTAAGAAAATAGGGACTCCTAGAATGGGAAACACCCTAGTTAATGATTATCATGTGAAGACAGTGAGAAGTCACCTAGAAGAGTTATTATCAAGGCAGTAAGATCAGTAAGGGCCAACAAGGCCACTGATGACAGTGCGGATAAAGACAATACCACAACCGGTATGTGTTAAACCGATAGCCAGTTAGCATGGCGCACTTGCCATAGCAAGTGCTGCTATAACAGGGCTGTTCGGGAAATTTATAACCACTACAAGTACTTAGTAAAGTACTAGAAAGTTAACTGTAATCGTCATAACAGTGGAAAGGCCCGTTAGCCTAACCCCCGTAATTGTAAATACACCAGTCAGCAAGAAGCTAGACTTGGTTAAGGTAAGAAGATGTTGTGAAACCATGAAAATTTTCTTTCAAACTCAGATTTACTCAAACCCCTTTTTCTTTCAAAACCAAAATTTTCTTTCAAACCAACACTTCTTTCCAACCTTCTTTTAAAACCAAACCAGTGAAACCAGGGGCAGTTGACAAGGATACAACAGTGGATAAACTTTCCCTCGATTAAGTTCGGGAAGCAAGGAATGCATATTGTCAAGGGATAATATAAGGGAGTTGACAACAGAATACTTCACCTAGGCGTGTGACGGACACTACGAGTGTACCAACTGAATTGTGGGACGACCGCACTCCGATAGGGGCTTGTGGGCCTGACAGACCTACTTATGGGTTAGTTGGGTAAGTAGTAATGTATCATTATGGTACCCCACATATGTATACGAGTGGAGTCCGAAACACGGGAAGTAGTTGACTCCGTACTACGGTCAGCAGTGTGAGTTAAACAAGAGCGACGCATTACCATGAATGGTTGAAGTAAAGAAACCTGGTCAAGTTAACGAGACTAAATGAATTAGTGAATTCCTTTCAAGGGAATGTTTAAGAGTCAGAAGGTGCGAAGTGCACCAACTGTGATGTAAAGACATTTTATACGTCTTAAGGATCCTCAAGGATAAACATGATAACTGAAACGGTGACCCAGCCTATACATGGCAAGCAGATGCTTAATGTGGACACATTAATGTGCAATGAACGGGATAAAACTCCCAGAATGAGTACCTACACTACTAGGAAATGCTGATCTTCACAGAAGGAAACGCAAAACGGCGTGGCTAACGAAATGTACCAATAAGTGTGAACAAAATGTTAAGGCATAGCTTAGCAACACCCAGGAGCGATCCTTGAAGGGTGTTTGCATCAACGATAATTGAACAAGATAACGTGATAGAAACACGAGTGTTGAAACTAACACCCAGTTTAGACATAAGTTGTCAGGAGACGGACTGACAAACCTAAGGGGCATCCCATGAAAGGAAACGGAATGCAACGACCTTGTCATGGAGCCCACTACAACCTCTAAACATGTAATATTGTACAGAGAAGTACATGTGTGTGGACAGCCTACAATGAGCCCAGCTCAAGGCAAATAAGGCTTATAAGCCATAAGCAAGATATGTTATATAAACTCGATTGATTGTAGAAGTTTATGTTGTATAAGTAAATAGAGTGGTAAGCGAACCACTGCATTAAGAGTGGGGATACCTCTCGATATTGTGAGACCGCAGGAGCGGTAGTTATGTGAATCAAGTTCAAGAAATATATGGAGGATGGACCACGTTGTTACTACCCCAGGATGATTTGAGTAAAATAATACGAAAAGAAGTGCTCGTACCACTTGTGTACACAGGAAGAGTAATAAGTCTGATAGCAATCACCATAGGTGTGTGAAGCTAAATGTGTAGCGAACAACGCTCAATAAACATAAAGGCTCAAGAAAAATAGTAGTATATTCAAAAATCAGCCAAATAAGTGGCCAGATAAACCCAGTGTAATAGCGGAAGCTAATATAATAGCGGATGCAGTATAAGTTGATATTGTATAATGAGTAAGGATACGGTGCGCAATAAGCGACCGTTGTGTGAGTATTGTTAGATGATAAAATGGGGAGTGAGCAGAGTTATGAGTTAAACCCAGTGGAGGCACAACAATGAGTGATAGCAAACGAACCGAGCAGTAAGCCGGTGACAAGTATTATGTGATAAGAATTTCGGTAAAACACAGTGTAAATTCCTATCGCAATCGCATGAGAGATTTACTGTCAAGAGTTTACGCCTCTACACTCTGTATGAATGAGTGTTTTGGTATTGCACTTGCGCAGTAATGATCAAGTGGGATAGCTAGGAATCAGAAGCATGGTAATTGTGGAGGAATAATGTTATAATGGCCGATGCATAGGTAATGCAAGGCCGCAGGAATGAAAGAGTACTTGTACGAAACCAGATGTGGAGGTATGATTAAGAATAAGTGATAACAGTGGAACTAATTTCCAAATGTCAGTGTGAAATATACCCCAGGTGTGAGAAATAACTGAGAGAGCACTACACATTAGGTAGTAGCTCAATCTCAACCGACAGTAAGTCGGTAGAAGCAAGTCAATCATTGTGAATTACATAGTGGTTTACGCTGTAAGCTAGTTGGGAGAAGTGGATGGAAAATTGTGAAACTCACCGAATTCGCTCAGGGTAAGAGATACCATGCGTCGGTTGAGAAACCATTCTTCCCAAGATAAGGGTAATACATTGGAGATGTACAATACAGTAACAGTAACGAATGGGGCAAACTAGCTCTATAATTATCAGGGTTGCTCAACAGAGGCCAGTGAGCCCATGCATCAAATACCGAATATACATTGTGAATATGAATTGATGGCTAGTCATCAATGCCTAGAAGCCTCACAGGCCAGGACCGAAACCGGTTACGAGTTAGATAAACTCTAATAAGAATTCTTGGTTTAGGGATTAAACCGCCAATATGGTTAGAATCCTCTAACCAAAACACATTGTGTACCAGACCGCGTGGAAGTTAAAATACTTCACGACGGCAGAACATTTTAAGCCAATGTTCAGTGATTGATTATGTGGGCGTAATCCCTCTTAAGGGGGGTAGAGCGTAAAGCCGCTTAGTGTGTTTTACCGTACAAGTGTACGTGAACTATGTTGTGCATTGCATAAAAATAAATTGTTATGATGGTTGGCGCGTGTGTTATACAAACATACGCATTCATTTATGGTTAAATTGTGGTAATTACGCACAGAAGATGCGAATACCATTGTGGGAAGTGTGTTATTTTGTTAACAATGGTGTGTGAGAGTACAAGTGGAAGGGAGTAAAGAAACTCCCGGGGAACTAAAACCCTGAGGGTGCATAAATGTAAACCATGTATTGTATTTTGATAAAAAATATATGTATATATATACAGTGTTGTGATTTATGAAGGGGTAGGAGACCGACATAGAACCTAGTGAGAATTAAATTCCCTAGGTAACTTGAATTAAGTTGGATTTGGGTGATGATTGATAGACGGAGTTCTATCCCTTGGAGATGTAATGATTAGGACTAGAAGGATTTAAAGATAGAAAATGCGATATGCTTGAATTAGTTGTTGGTTGAAAATGAAGTGGGAGGTGAAACTTGATTATCATGAGATCAAGGAAAGCCGAACACAAATTGGGGTGGAAAGATAGTTCAACACTGATGCTGATCACATCAGGGTTGGGTGACTCTTGAAGCTCCCTGTAAGTGGTCACAAACAACCATGTTAAGAAAATACAAGGAGCATAAATTGGACTTGGAGTTGTGTGGTGTTTTCAAAAGGATTTTCAATTGGTGTTTTCAAACAATCGATTAATATTTTGAATAAAAGATATTCTTATACTTAACCTAGTAAAGAATATTTTTGTAGTACTTGCTCACGAGCTGAGGACGTATGAGCCTTTGTCTTCGGACCGGTGACATGAGAAGTATATATGTTAAAAATTAAGTGAATGTTTTGATCTCCCAAAGGAACGGGGACCAGAAGGTGTCCATATTGACCGGGTTCTGCGGGATCACAGTGTATATGTACTCAACGTGGGATTCGAACCCATGGAGAGATGGAAAAGGTATTTCTGTTTGATATACATGCTAAGACATGTTGTGTGGAATAAGTAATAAATACTATTTTAGACCTTGAGATCTAATGTGGGTGGGTTCTGAATTGATTGTGTTACCCGGGCCTACGAGTCCGAATGTGGTTAGTTATGTCACCCAGACCTAAGAGTCTGAGGGATATTATGTAAGTGCAAGTGTGGTGAAGGTACCCGGACCATTAAGTCCGAGGTTACCATGTGAGTATGATATTTTATGTATAATGTGGATATGTTGCCCGGACCATTAAGTCCGAGGTTGGATGTAAAGGGTGGTTGGTAATGGAAGTTTTATGGCTATAAGTAATTCCCGTATTCTAATCCAATGATGCGAGGAAATGTGAATTTCGAGGACGAAGTTCTTTTAAGGGGGGTAGATTGAAATACCCCAAACCTTGGTATGTTGTGTAAATGTTAAACTATGGTATTTAAAGGCTAAAAAGTGCCTTAGGAACATCAGTGTACAATTTAAACCATAGTAAAATGCAATAAAGCATTAAGACACAGTTTGAGCAAAAACATGCTCTAAGCTATGAGCGAACTTGGTTAGGACCCAAAGAGCCTACCAAGGCTTAATAATATTCAGGTATGATTTAATAAGGCTAATTAAGTCCTTAGGAAACTTTGGTAGACAATGAAACCAAACGAAACACAAATAAATACCTTTAAGTCAATAAGAGCAAAAATGTGCTCTAAGCTTGGGATAAATGTGTATAAGACCTAATGGTCATACCTATGCCTTATTTATATGTTAATGAACATATTAAATCAATTACTAAAGAAAACCAAGCTTGAAAACAAGTTAAAACACAAAAAGTGCTTTAAGGAGTCTTAAAGCACGTTTTGAAAAATTGTCTTGTAAATGAGTTTTGAATGGCTAAATGTCCATCATTACCCTTTAATTAACATGTGTACTATATAGTATCACATTTGGAAGTCTATATTAATGGGAAATCAAAAATTTCACTTCTATGTGCCTTGTTTTGTGAATAGTGATTTTTATAAGCTAGTTTGTAACATATAATGTTATAAGTAATTAAATTGGTCAACAAAGACTATTATACCCTTCTAATAATAAGGGGGCCGGTTTTGTAGTAATGAGTCACCAAACATGTTAACTTGTTAAGTAAATAAAGGTGACTCATAGGTTACTATTTGCTTTAAGTTATAAATATCTTCAAAAAGCAAAAACCAATTTCATTTCTCTCATTCCTTTCTTCATTTCACACGGCTCCACTCTCTTCACCTCTCTTCTTGCTGTTCTCTCACGTTAAAACAGCACCACCACCATGGAAGTCCATTTTTGATCCCTTGTAAAATCTTGCTCACTTAACCAAATCAAAAACAAACACCACCAATCTCTCCCTCTCATCAAGCTCTTCATTTCTATCTTCTCAAAACTTAAAGAGCCCCATTTCGGTGCCATGGATTTCCACCATTGAAGGAGCTTGAGCTTGTCTTTCCACATATTATTGATTCTTTGCTTCTAGGTAAGGAATCTCAAAGAAAATCAAGTTTCCTCCATGTTTTGTGTGTGACCGAAAATACTCATTGATGGAGCTCTTGTGTGACTTTGTTCTAGCTTCATTCCAATCTCTTATGGACTAGGTGGAGTCCTCTCTTCATAGATATTCAAACTCCCTTCAAAGATCAAGGTAAAACAACTACATTAATGTTTTTGAAAAATTGTAAACCTAGGGTTTACAATGAGATGAAGCATAAAGCTTATATACTCAATTTCAAGTGGTATATTGTTTAGTAGTTGACAAGGAAAGAAATGCCTTACCGGTTTTAAAAGGAAACAAGAAAGAAGTTTGGGTGGAAAGAGGTAAATATGCTATCTCAATGTGGTTTAATGCCTTAGGAGAAATGAGCTTATAATGCTTGTTAAAACTACCTAAAGAGCAAATGGTGAATGACTTAGTAAAGTGTTCTCAAGGAGACTAGTAAAAGAACATATGTCTTGGTGTATGTATTTGCAGGTCAAAGGCATATATATTGTGGAAATTCAGTGTTTAAGGTTTATGCAATTTAAGGGCCTAAGAGCCATGTTATTTAAGGGCCTAAGTGCCAAGCAATTTAAATTATGCACTATATGGTGATGTAGTGTAAATTGGTGAAGTTATGTGTGAGAAAATTCTTGGTGGATTTAGGTGTTCTTGAATGAAATAAGGTAAAAACCTAAGTGTTTGGATGTGAGAATATACAAGAGAAGCTATGACAAAATTTGGAAGATGTATAAGAGGTACTAAGTGTTTTAAATGAGTTTTGGTGAACTAGGGCGTGTTAAAGATGAACAAGTGTCCTACTAGGGGAAGAAAGCATGAATTAAGGTGATTTAGAGTGATACAAGGATTTAGGTGTTGCCTTGGAAGTTCTAGGAATTCAATATGTGTTTTTGAGAATGTATTAAAGTCTTGGAGAAGTTTGTTTAAGGTTTAGGAATGTTGATGTACAAGGAGGAAATGATGTTGGTAAGATGTGAAAAAGGAGATTTAATTAGTAAGAAAAGAAGTTTGAGAGATGATGTTAAGGTGTAGAGGAAACACCTTGGTATAGTGGTCATTATTGGTGAAATACCACTTAGAAATCTTAGGAAGAAAACATTCCAAGTGCTAAGAATTTGTAAGAAATTTGTGAATGATAAGATGGTTTTGGTGTGTGATTTAAAGAGTTTAGTACATGGCTAAAGGTGTGTTGAGGTGCCAAATGATGTTAGAGCACATTAGGAGGCTTGAGGAAAAATTTGGAGAAAGTTTAACAATGAAAGGGAAGTTTCTGCAGCCGACCTACCCAGGGGAGACCCCCCAGTCTGGGTCGGTCGGGCTGAAACTGTGAAGTTGGATGTTCTCTGCAGCCGACCTACCCAGGGGGTGGGTCGGTCGGTGGGTCGGTCGGACCTATAAAAAAAAAAATTAATTTTAAGAATGTTAAGTGGTATTAGTGGTATGCCATTAAGAGAGTATTGATGGTTAGAAAGATAAATAAATATGGACTTGAGAGATTAATTAAGTGAGATGATTTAAGGTTAAGGTTATAAAATGATATGTAATGATGGGGATTGATTAGTAATGATGTTATAAGGTTGTTTAAGACATGTTAGGTGAGATAAAAGGACAATTAAGTAGGTGGAAAGTTGGGAAAAATGTGAAAGTAAAACAAGTTAAAATGTGAAGTTATTTAACTAGTTAACAGGGTTAACTATGAGCTTTAGACTTTAAACAATCATGTTACCCCGATGTTAATGAAAGTAATTGTAATATTACCAGTTGTTCGAGAATTGCTCGAGGAACATAAGTGGACATGATAAGGGACTCCGGTGACAGGTATGGTTTTCTTAACCTGTGTCCTACCGGATTACACGGCTGTATGCCAATGTGTTTTTCTGAGGTTTGCCACTGTAAGATTAGAGCATGTAATGGAGTTTATAGTAATTCATTTATGTGGCGAATTTGGCCTCCGAGACCATTAACCTAAAATATGTGTTATACCTTAGCTAACCAAATCTAGGAACACATGAGTGATCGGTATTCGGAGAACGACCAAAACCTGGGGAAACGTTCTAACACGGCTATGTGTGAGTTAGATGGATTATTGTTTGGTAGGCAAGTGTGTGAACCTCCCTTGTGTTAACTCGGTTATGATACGATGGGTGTTGTGGATGTGGTAGGCTCCATAATGGATCTATAACTGCTTATTTATAAGTATATAGTACTAATGGGGGGGGTGAGGAGTCCGGTTGTTCGGCCACGCGTGTGATGGACGGGAGTCGATGTCATATCCGGTTCGGCTCTCTTGGTGTATGTATAGGTGGTATTCCAATTTGGTTTCTACCTTCCCTTAGCTTATCCAAAGCTAGTTACTGACTCACGTCGGGCCACAGGGGCATACGAATGTTATTTCGGTGTGCTTGGGATTACTATATCCGACACACCTTGGGTTTAAGTTAACCGTTCGATATAACTGGACGTTAACGAGGATGGTAACGAGCTTAGCATGAGATTGGCAATAATCTCTAGGCTCACTATATATACTAACTATGGGGGAAGGTTCCTTGTGCGAACCGATCTTATGGTGTTTGTGTTGTTATTGTGCTAAGCAATTTCCCCTGCTATGCTATGATATGTATACGTTAGGTGTTTAAAGTGAATGCGATGTTATCATGTGTGCGACGAAACAAGAACGGTTTCATTATGTTTTGTTATGTGAGGAATGGGATATGTTGTATAATGTGGAGTATGTGGATCATGGATATGAATCCCAGTTTGAGGAAAGAGGCGTTTAAGGATAACCCGATTTAAGGGTAAGTGTCGTCTATTAAGGAAGTAGCTCCATTAGAGGAGGAACACTCTAGGGATAATGAATACCATGAGTGACTTATTAAGTAAGGATATGTTATCCGTTGTTGAGCCCGTTGAGGCGAAATGATATGTGTTGTGTGTTTACAGTTGCATGCATGATTTAAAAATAATCAACCGCATGCTAAGACGACAATTAGTTGTGCGTGGCCCGGTAGCATGTGGGCTGCGGGATTACCATACCAGCAAAGGTGCTGAGCCCCTTGGGGGCCACCCTTTCTCTTCTTTTCCTATTTCAGGTACAGAGAGCTGGAAGCCGTTCGAGAGTAGGACGGGTAGTCATTGTACATGGGTATTCATTTAAGTGTATATATACAGTAGGTGTAGTAAGACCGATATTGTTGTCGGCATCAGTTTATAAACACTCGGTAAGGTTGAAAGGTGGATGTTGTTGTTGTTGTTAATGGAAGGGGAAAGTATTGTGTAGTCGCTCGGGAATTTAGCCCATCAGACCGGTACAATGTTTATGTATTAGCCTTGTTAGCCACGTGGGTGGTTAACGGCGTGTAGCACCATTGAATTGAGTAATGTGATGAGTTGAATTTTCCGCTGCAGTTTAATGTTACGTGTACGGTGTTAGTTGGGGTGTTACAAGTAATTCTCTTGGAATTTATAAGTGTGATAAGGTTTTCGTATGTTGATTAAATGGTAATTTTTATTGTGTTTATTTGTTATCTAGCGCTGTTTAAACTTACCGGAACATTTCTTATCTCTTGGCATTGATTTTACAACATTTTGGGAGTGGTTGTGACTCTAAATTCGTACTTGAATCTGTGTTTTAGGACCTGTCCGAACGTCCGTTCGGACATCAATGTTCAGACAGGCCCCGAGAGCTTTAATCGATTTTACAGAATTGGATGTGTCCGAACATCTGTCCGAACTTCAATATTCAGACAGCGTGCGAGGACGATTCCAACTTGTAAGTCTCGACTTACGTCCGAGCTTACAAGTTTGGACCAATGTTCGGACCACGTAAGGGAATTTTTTGGAACTTTGAAACTCGACTTGTGTCTGAACTTCGAAGTCCGGACACAAGTTCGGACACGGACACCTTTGCTTTTGTCTTTTAAACTCTCGACTTGTGTCCAAACGTTAATGTCCGGACACAAGTTAGGACAATTGGATTTCTCAAACGTTTTCCTCTCAGCTTGTGTCCGAACATCAGTCGTCTGGACACAAGTTTGGACCAGACTTAATTTGCACCCTTAGGACTCGTTTGGAGTCCTTTTTCAACGCCATTTCGCCGTTAACATCATAATTTCATAAGCTATCATTTAAGGAAAAATCCAGGGTGTTACAAGGTGGTATCAGAGCTTGGTTTTCTAAATAAGATAAAATTTGGATTAAAAAGGGATTAAAATGTGGGGTAAGCCGTCTCGAGGATTACAGTTGATATATGATGTTATTGTTATTATTTTACCATATGTGGATATGTGAGTTATTTATACCAAGGGTGTACTACCCTATTGGGGATGGTGTTGATATATTGGATGGCATTATGTGCACTTTGATCTTATTATTATATAAGTATATGGTGCTAGTTTCTACTGTGGGGTAGAAAGCTAAATTCGGGGTATGTGGGGGAATATTACTTACTCAATTTAGTACTCATAATCACGAGTTCACATAGAGCTCTAGGGGAGTGTAGGACTGGCTGACAGATTGAACTTCTCGTACAAGGAGCAGGAGCCGGCAAACAGAGATGGCAGCCATTGACTCCATGAGGCAGTTGCAGGAGCTGACACTAACCTTGGGACAGATAGTCCAGAGACAGACACAGAGGGACAATGTACCGGAGGATTATACTAAAAGGATCGCACATCTAAAGCCTATATCGTTCAAGGGGGAGGAGGACCCAGTACTTCTTGAGGACTGGATTCGCGAGTTCGACAAAATCTTCGAAGCAGTTAACTGTCCAGCTGACAGGAGGGTAAATACGGCCGTCTATTATTTCAAGAGTGAGGCCGATATCTGGTGGTCTGCCAACAAGGGTGTACTACTGGCGGGATCCGACTTTGGCTGGGATGGCCTAAGGAGGCCATGAGGAGGTGTTTCTATCCAGAGCACGTCAGGATGCAGAAGTACCTAGAGTTCTTAGAGCTCAAGCAGCTGACGTTGAGCGTGAAGGAATATCACTCCAAGTTCCTGGAGCTGGCCAGGTTTGCACCTACGATGGTTCTCGATGAGGCGTCTAAGGTGCAGAGGTTCGTAGGAGGGCCGAACTGGAGTTTGTAGGAGGCCCTCAGTGTGCTGACTATCCTGACCCTCCAAGATGTGTATGGGAAGGCTGCTAGCCTATATAGGGTGCAGTAGAAGAGGAAGGAGGTTCTAGCTGGTAATAAGAGGAAGCTGAAGGGAGGAGAAGAGTCCTAGGGACGAGAGGATCAGCCTCATCGACAGCACCATGAGTAGAGATGGAAGCCTCATTCGGACCGTATAGACGGGAGGCCAAGATATGGTGGAGACCAGAGGGGTGACCAAAGGCGAGACGACCAGGCCCAGAACCAGCCTCAGAGAGAAGAGCCTAGACGGGAGAGACACTTCTACTGTAGGAGGTGTAACAAGGATCACCCGGGGAAGGACTGCGAGGGGAATGTGATCACCTGCTTTCGCTGTGGTAAGCGGGGTCACCGGGTGTTCGAGTGCTTCCAGAGCCCTCAGGGAGGCAGCCAGTAGAGAGGTTGCAGCGGCGACCGTTCTTACCAGCAGTTTGACCCGCAGAACAGAGACCCGAACCAGAACCAGCGTGGGGACGCTCCCCAGCGTGGCAATGGGGAGGGCGGAAATGGAGGCAATAGGGGCCAATGGGAGAATCGAGGCAACCAGCACCGGGCTCCAGGCAAGATAAATGTGATGAGTCGGGCCGAAGCTGAGACCGAAGCAGACGTGCTAGCAGGTATCTTCACTGTTCTTGGTACTCCTGCTCGTATTCTTTTTTATATGGGAGCTGTTGGGAAAATTACAAACATAGTAATTAAACCTAGCTAAAATGGGTAAGTGCACCCAATTCGTTGTAATAAAACAAGTGTCATATCCACAAGGAAATTGGTTTCTAAATCCCAAGCTTCGGTATAATAGTTAAGTGCGAATAAACAGTAAAAATGGGGGTTTAGCCAGAGGCAAGCTTGGTTGTTTGTTAATTGAAATGCGATAAAAACAGTAAAATGTTTGTGTATGGAAGGATGGGGAGAGTACCCTAGGATAGTGGGAATCACCTAATTCACTCTCAAAGAACTTCAAACCATACCATCATCTCAATGCCCATTAGAGTTTAGTTCATGAATCCTAAAATCATGGGAAATCCAATTCTTACCTAAATGATCAAACCCCTTAATTAAAGGAGGTTCAAGTCATCAAATAGCATTAAGTAAGCACTCTTAATCAATAGCCCTAAGCATTCACTCCCAAAATCAAGAAAGCAAAAGTTAGGGTTTACTCCCTTGTTGGTCTAGTTCCAAACTCAAGCTCAAATATTGGATGAAACCACCATAAATGCAATAAGAGATCAATTTAGTGCATTAATTGATATTGAAGGGAATAAAACAAGAGTAATCAATGAGTTAGGTTTCTAGAATTCAATGAGTAAAATGGGTTCAAACCCTCATCCTAGGATACAAATGGAACTACTCAGCCATAGCTAAAGGAAAGAGCAAGGAGAAGGGAGAATTAGCCATTAGAGGAGCTTCCAAGCTTCAATGGAGGTGGAAATCTTCACTTTCTTCTTCCTCCTTTCTTCTCTTCTTTTCTCTTATTCTTTTCTCCTCTATTTTCGCCTCTCTTTCTCTTGTTTCAAGCTGGAGTCGTGTGTGTTGGATAATGAGGAAGGAAGCCCCAAAATGCAGCCTCTTAAAAGAAGATTCTGGGCAAAAATTCCGTCCGACCGACCTTGCAGTCCCAAGGTCGGTCGGACTCTCTTAGACGGAAGCACGTGACAGGTTTTAAAGCTCGACCGACCTTGGACAAGGTCGGTCCCAAGGTCGGTCGATTCCAGTGTGTTTGAGACGGCTTGAACAGAGTCGGAACGACCTTGGCAAGGTCGGTCCCAAGGTCGGTCAGACCCAGAATGTCCTTCTTTTGTGCCGGAATTCTCCCGATGCTTCTCGTTGGCTTGGCATCCTTCCCGAGGTGCTCGAACATTGATGCATTAATCTCTCAAAATGTACTCAAATGAGTATTTACCTATTTGAATATGCCAAAAGTATAAGATCACTAATAAACACAAAAATACTCCATAAAGTGGTGAAATAAGTCATGCGCCAAATAAAATGACGGTGAATAAAGACCTTGAGAGAGCACTATTTCACCACTTATCAACTCCCCCACACTTATCTATTTGCTTGTCCTCAAGTAAAATTAGCTAAGGACCCACGAAATGAAGGAACATTTAAAGCAAGCAAGTGTTTAGATGAGTTCTTGAATTCAAGTGAGCAAAATTTGTGAAAAAACTCAAGAGGAGTGCAACCAACCTTCTCATGATGACATGGGTGTGCTTAGGGCAAATGAAAATATAGAGTTTTGGGGTATGATCTAGAGTGCTTCCGAGTTCTTACCGATTATGGAACTTGGAGAACTTTTACCATGACCAACTTCTCTCAAGAATGGGCATTGAGGAGAAACAAAAGGAAAAACAGAGATTTGCATTTGATTCACTTTTGCAACAAGAGATGAGGAGAGGTAATTTGGCATTTTGCATTGCTTCAATGAACACTCAACTCTCATTTGCTGGTTACCTATGGTGTCTCTCAAGTTCCTTTTTGACATTTTTTTTCACAGGGAAGCACCCCTTAGCAATCCCTAGATGAGAAGGTAGAAAGAACCCCTAAGCAATAAAAATTCACCAAAAATGGATTTATGATTGCACCGCACATAAGTGCTCCTCAAGAGAGAACTTTTGAAAAAAAGTTCGGTGGAAAATTCCAAGAATTCAAGGAAAAACTTGCTTACTATAAACATAACTCCTACATGGAAGCTATAGATATATATGAGAAAATTGAGCAGTGCATCAACAAGAAAAGGTCGTTTCCCTCACACTTGAATGGGACAATGTCCTCATTTTTCAAAGAAAAGCTCATGGAAAAACAAACAGAAGACCTTTTTGTAGCACTAGGCATGAAGTAAGCAGAAAGGGTGTTGCATTGTATAAATTGGAAAAGGTTACAGAACTAGTACTCCCCTGATAAAGATGAGTTGGAGGTGGGGTTCCCCCACACTTGCCAGTGTGCATATTCATGTAAGCGCTAGCTCCGACAGGAAGAGTCGAAGGGCCTAGGAAAAATTGACAAGAGGTTCTCTTGAATTTCTCCTAACTCACACTGGGGTGTTCTCGAGTTCAGTTGATATATCTACAATGCAAAACCAAAAAGAAACTAGGCGCAACATGGATTCCGGAGAATGCGCAATAATGCCATATTTAGATAACCAAAAGTCGACTCATAAATGAGTCCCATAGCAGAGTATTCAATAAGGTGCGTAAAACACCATAGCGCATAAGGTAAGTACGACAATGCGAAAGTAAAGGAAGTTTAAGGTTCAAACGTAACAAACATCTAAACGAAATGTAACAGTCAAAAAGAGAATCATAAGATAGATGAAACAAGCATGAAAACAATGGCAGAGCATCCCGGGATCAGAAGATGGCTACTGGGGAGGAGCACCGCCACGCGCCGCCTACTCGTGAAGGTACTGCATCTGTGCGTCCATCTGGCGCTGGTGCTCCATCATGAGACGCCGGTGCTCAGCCTTTGTCTCTCGAACGCCTCAAGCAGCTCTGGGGTCACAGCGCCGGTCGGTAGTGGAGGAGGCAGGGCGAGGAATGGGCCGGGTGCAGCAGTGGAAGTGGAGGCACCGGAAGTGGAGGCACCGGAAGACGAGGATGCACCCCTGCTCTGCCTATGCTCTGCGGTCACCTTGTGCCACCCGTCGTCATCGCGATAAAATCCCATCTTCCGCATAGTAGTGTCGGAGATAGGGTCCACATGTAGGCTGGCTACCTCATCCGCTCTGGGGCGCACTCCACAACGTACCAACTGCCTCTCCAAGAAGTGAGGAAAACCCAAGTGATGGGATTCCTTCTTCGTAATGATGTGGCAGAGGTGGTCGAAGATAAGATCGGAAAGGGAGAGCGGCTTCTCCGGGTCCGGGGCGACCAAATAATCCATGAGATAGCAGTCCCTAAAGTTTAGATCCTTGCTGTCGCGAGGGATGACATTGTGATGTAAGATCGCGAGGATGACCCTCTTCAGCGGGCTGCTCACCATGTTTAGGGTCATAGTGACCCTAACGTCCGTCCCGGCTTGGTTTTTTCTACGTGTCTGGACCGGGGGGTTGGCGAGGTAGCGGTGGCGGTTGGCGATCAGATCTCCCGGGTGGAAGACGGAGAAGTGGTCGAGGTCATCATCTAGGAGCTGTAAGAACTGGTGCACATCCCACCTCCGGATGGCTATGGTCCGGCCACTGACAACTGAGGTGATCTCCTTGGGCTGCCTGCTGACTGCCGCATTAGCATAAAATTCCTTGATCAGGTCGGGGTGGTATTGACCACCCATGGTGAGCACGCAGCTCCAGCCCAGATAGTCAAAGTGTGGCCGGAGCTCTAGGTCTGCAATGAGAGCCGGATCCACAGGCCGCTCCCGAACAATCTCCCGGCGTTTGAGGGAGGTGAACCAGCGGCGGGCTTCTTCATTGATGAAGATGCCATCGAGGAGGCCATTGAGGTGGCCTAGTTATAGGTTGGGTGCGGCCTGGTTCCTCCTAGCGCGGCGTTGTCTGTTAGCCATGGTTCTGCAAAACAAAGAAAAGAAAAGAAAATGCAAAACAGAAACAATAAAAATAGCAACCAGTGAAATGTTAGAAAATAAGTAGGATGACAATAAGGAAGGGCAAAACAGTAAGCTGAAGCACGTTATAAAGCAGAAGGGACGACGTTAAGTTGGAAAATTTTTGACAGAGTCTCCCTTATTTTTCTAACATTTTTCGGTTCTAAGAACCTCCACATTCTCACTTAAAAGGGTATCATTCAGATCACCTAGCATACCACTAACAATTGCAAGCAAAAGGATGACTATCCCACCAAACATACCAACGATTCACCAAGTTTTTGCAATTTAGTCACCATAAAATCCAATCAATGAAAGGCACTACCTTAGGCATTTAGGGTCAATCATGCTCACTAATCATCCAGCAGTACCCACAAAGCCATAACATACATTTAAGCATAATTGAATAATGCTAAACAAAGCCTAATTCAAATGGAGACAAAAAGCATAAAATTATGCTAAAACCAACAAATTACCAAATTTTTAATCTCATTTTGCACCCCTACCCCATAATTAACAATTAGAAATAATCCCAATTACCATATTTGCAAGAATCCACAAATTCTCACCTAGGGCATTGTTTGGGTCGTAACTATAGTAGACCACAATGTAACTTTTGCAAAAATGTCAAAAATTGACAAAATGGGACTAGGAACAAGTACCTTGATGTTTTTAGAAGTGAATGGAGCAAAGATTGACAAATTTGGAGACTAAATCGGTCAAAACCGATTCGGGAATTTTTTTAGGGATTTGGGATGATTTTAGGGATTCGGGGCGATTTGGGTGGAGTTGTTGCTTGGCTGGGTACCGGAGGTGCGCGCGGTCTGGGCTGCATCAGAGGGGTGTGGCGGTGGAGCCGCGGCCGAGAAAGGCGGTGGTGGCGTGAGAGAGGGAGAGGGTGGGGAGGGCTGCGCAGGAGGGTTGGAGTATGGGAGTATGGGGGCGAAAGGGATGTGCGGGAGGTAGAAGAAAGGAAAAGAAAGAAGGGGGCCGGTTGTGTGATGAAACGCAGCGTTTTCGTAATTTTTTTTCAAAATTTTTAGCCCGACCGACCTTGCAAGTCCGGTCGCAAGGTCGGTCCATTCCAGAAGGTCTTGGTTTCGAAAAAATTTCATCCGACCGACCTTGTAAGCCCGGTCGCAAGGTCGGTCCATTCCAGAATGTTTCGGGTTTGTAAATTTTAGTCCGACCGACCTTGCAAGTCCGGTCGCAAGGTCGGTCCAAGTCAGTAGCCTGGCGAGTTGGAAATCTTGGACTCGACCGACCTTGCAAGTTCGGTCAAGACCAGAATTTCCCCAAAATGTTTGTTATCTTGCCCACAACACTTATCATCAATCAAAAACAGATTCAACATGCAAAAATAAACAGAACATACAATAAATAAAGCATAGAATAAGCAACTAAATAACATAACTTAAACGAGAAAATAATGTAAGGTAAAAGCGCAAATAGTCCAGGTTGCCTCCCGGAAAGCTGCCCGTCTTTTTAAGGTCTTTGGCTAGACCATAGTGAGGGTTAGAGGGAACCTGGAGGGTCTCTTAAGTAAAGAGCCCGAGCTTCAACCTTTTGAATGTCTTCTCCATGATAATGCTTTAGCCGGGAACCGTTGACCATGAAAGTCTCCCCCTTGACATTCTTCAGCTCATAAGCTCCATAAGGGGTGACCCTTGTGACAGTGAAAGGGCCAGCCCAATGAGACTTTAACTTCCCAGGGAATAACTTCAACCTTGAGTTGTAGAGGAGAACCCGGTCACCTTCGTGAAACTCCCGCTTCATAATCATCTTATCATGCCATTTCTTGGCCTTTTCTTTGTAAATGCGGTTATTTTCGTAGGCATCCTCCCGAATTTCTTCTAGCTCGGTCAATTGGAACCGTCTTTTGTCACCGGCGCTCTTGAGATCATAGTTGAGGGCCTTCACCGCCCAATATGACTTATGCGCTAATTCGACCGGCAAGTGACAAGCCTTCTCATAGACAAGCCGAAACGGGGACATACCGATTGGAGTTTTGTAGGCGGTCCGATATGCCCACAATGCATCATCGAGCTTCATGGACCAATCTTTCCTTGAGGAGTTGACTGTCTTTTGGAGGATCCATTTAAGCTCTCTGTTGGTGACCTCAGCTTGGCCATTACATTGAGGGTGATAAGGAAGGACAACCATGTGTCTCACTCCATATTTACTCATCAGTGCTTCAAATTGTTTGTTGCAAAAATGAGACCCGCCATCACTCAATATGGCTCTCGGTACCCCGAACCGGGTGAAAATATTTTTCTTCAGAAACTTGATCACAATTTTGGCGTCATTAGTCGGGGTTGCAATTGCTTCAACCCACTTGGTCACATAGTTGACCGCCACAAGAATAAACAAGTTGGAGCAAGAAGATGGGAAGGGGCCCATGAAATCGATACCCCATAAATCAAACGGCTCAACCTCTATCATTATGTTGAGCGGCATCTCATGCTTGCGTGAGGTGTTCTCGAGCCTCTGACATTGGTCGCAGGAGGCAACGAATGAGTGGTAGTCCTTATGGAGGGTTTTCTAGAAAAACCCAGCTTGAAGAACCTTGGTTGCTGTTCGTGCCGGACCGTGGTGTCCTCTGGCTTCACCCGAGTGACAGTGAATCAAAATATCCTGCGCTTCACTCATGGGCACACATCTCCGGATCACCCCATCAGCACAAACTTTGAAAAGAAAAGGGTCCTCCCAGAAATACCTCTTGACGTCGGAGAAGAATTTCTTTCTTTGCTGATAGGTCATCTTCGGTGGGACCATTCCCCTTGCCAAATAATTTGCAAAGTCCGCATACCATGGGTCTCCGGTCTCTGAAATCATGAAGATGCTCTCGTCTGGGAAGAATTCATTGATTGGTACACCATCATCAGGGACCTTCATTCACGACAGATGATCACTCATACATTTTGCACACCCGGTTTATCCCTGATCTCTATCTCAAATTCTTGAAGGAGCAGAATCCATCAGAGAAGTCTCGGCTTTGCATCACCTTTGTTGAACAAGTACTTCAGTGCTGAGTGGTCTATGTGCACCACAACCTTGCTGCCCAAGAGGTAGGATCGGAACTTGTCGAGGGCGAAAACCACAGCTAACAGCTCCTTTTTGGTGGTGGCGTAATTCTTTTGGGCATCATTGAGAGTTCTACTAGCGTAGTAGATACTCCTCAATATCTTTTCCTTCTTCTGACAAAGGACCGCCCCCACCGCATAGTCGCTGGCGTCGCACATGATCTCAAACAGTAAACTCCAATCGGGGAAACCACGATAGGTGCAGATATAAGGCACTGTTTGAGGGTGTTGAAGGCATTAAGGCACTCCTCGGTGAATTCAAATTTAACATCCTTGGCCAAGAGGTCGCAGAAAGGCTTTGAGATTTTGGAGAAGTTTTTATGAACCTTCTGTAGAAACCGGCATGACCCAAAAAGCTTCGAATGTCTTTCACTGATGTTGCAGGAGGTAGCTTTTCAATTACTTCAATTTTAGCCTAGTCTACCTCAATACCCTCTGAAGAAATCTTGTGCCCCAAGACAATTCCTTCTCTTACCATAAAATGGCATTTTTCCCAATTGAGCACAAGATTTGTCTCCTCACACCGGATCAAGATAGCCTCGAGGTTGTCCAAGCAAGTGTCGAAGGAGGTGCCTAAGACGGAGAAGTCGTCCATAAAGAGCTCAATGCTTTTTTCTAGGAAGTCGGAGAAGTTTGCCATCATGCATCTCTGAAATGTGGCCGGGGCGTTGCAAAGCCCGAAAGGCATCCGGGTGTAGGCAAACGTCCCATATGGGCATGTAAATGTCGTCTTCTCCTGGTCCTCAGGAGCTATGGGGATTTGGAGATACCCCGAATATCCATCCAAAAAGCAGTAATAGTCTTGCCCCGCCAACCTCTTGAGCATTTGATCAATGAATGGGAGAGAGAAGTGGTCTTTTCTGGTGGCGGTGTTCAGCTTCCGGTAGTCGATGCAGACTCTTCAACCATTGGTAGTCCTCTGAGACACCAGCTCACCCTTTTCGTTGGGGACGACGGTAACGCCTCCTTTCTTTGGGACCACTTGCACGGGGCTTACCCATTTACTGTCGGAGATGGCATAGATAATCCCCGCATCTAAGAGTTTAAGAACTTCCTTCTTGACAACCTCCTTCATATTGGGATTTAATCTCCTCAGAGGTTGGACCAACGGCTTGTAGTCATCTTCCATGAATATCCGGTGGGTGCAGAAATGAGGGTTGATCCCTTTGATGTCGGCTATAGTCCACCCGATAGCCCGTTTATGGTTTTGAAGCACCCTCATCAGACTTTCCTCTAGTGCACCTGTCAAGGAAGAAGAAATAATAACAGGTAGAACACACGGATCAGTCAAATAAGCATATTTAAGATGAGAGGGTAGAGGTTTCATCTCCACAGTGGGAGGCTCTCAACCGAGGGCAACGGCTTCTGAGCAGCTCATTCCAATGGTTCGGGTGGCGGATAGCGTGGTCTATACCCAAAAAATCTGCTGTTCAACTCAGCCACCATTTCAATCATTTCTGGGTGGAATTCCTGTTCGAAACAAGCCTCAAACAAAGCTAATTCAAGGGCATCAGATTTAACAAGAGAGAGAGAGTGATCCTGCACAATTGAATCTATGACATCTATAGCAAAAACAGCCTCAGCCTGTGAGGGTCTCTTCACTACTTTAGACATGTCAAATTCTAATTTTTCATCATGAAGTCGCAGAATTATTTTGCCTTTCTCCACATCTATAAGGACCCTAGCAGTTCTCATGAAAGGTCTACCCATTATAAATGGCACTCTCTGGTCTTCTTCCATATCTATCACAATGAAATCAGCTGGGAAAACAAATGTACCAACAGTAACTACCAAGTCCTCTACCTTCCCTTTAGGGATAACCAAAGATCTATCCGTTAGTTGTAATTGAATGGGAGTAGGAGTGCATTTACCAATTCCAAGCTTATTAAAAGATGAGAGAGGCATGAGATTTATACTAGCACCTAAATCACATAACCCACTACCACAATCAATTTCACCGATAAAGCAAGGAACGATAGGCAAACCGGGGTCTCCAAGCTTTGGAGGTAGACTTTTTTGTAGAACCACTGAAACTTCTTCGGTGAGGTGAATGGTTTCCGCTTCCTCCAGCGATCTCTTGTTTGCTATGATGTCCTTCATGAACTTAGCATAAATTGGCATCTGTTTCAAAGCATCAGAAAAAGGAATGTTAATTGTTAATTTCTTGAAAATGCTTAGAAACTTCCCAAATTGTTCATCCAAATTTTTCTTTTTGAGTCTATTGGGAAAAGGAAGAGGGGGCAGATGTTTTGCAAGAGTATTTGAAGTAGAAGGTTCAGGAGACTCCTTCTCCTTGGAAACTTCCTTTGGCGGAGGTGGTGGTTCCTCAACAATCTCTTGCTCTTCTTCTTGAGCTTCATTTTCTTGGGACTCCATGTCCTCTTGTGAGCATGACGGATCAAGGAGTCTCCCACTCCTTAGTGTTACAACTTTTGCTTGCTCTCTTGGATTGGGCTTGACTTGATGTGAGCCTCGATTTTAAACCCTATCCTATGTTAATTAAAGTTGATTAGGATCTAACCGGGTTTTAGGTCCACTTATAACCTAAGATTAATAACTATGTCATATAACAAAAATTATTAAAACCTAAGCTAGCTCACTGGAACCTATTAAGAGTCGCCACCTAATTTTAACCTAGATCAAATTAGAAAAGGAGAGTTCGGGTTCGGGGGCTTGATATTCGACTTAATTAGGGTTCAATTACTTTCATTACCCCTAGAAGTCGTTTTTCTTCTACTTAGTTTAATTACGGCTTATTACGAGTCGTTTTTAACCTAAGTGCGCGCTTCTGTTTTTTTATTTTTTAACATTTTTTGGCAGAAAATTAAAGTGGAAATTAAAATACCTAAACTAGGGTTTCGGAGGCAGAATTAGGTCAAGTTTTGTTTTCGTCCGTGGCTACGGACCTAATGTCCGAACCCACGGACCCTAGTTAACTTAATTACACAGAAAAGTCAAATTTAAACAGAAATGAGATTTTGAAAAGTCCGGGGCCACGGACAGGACGTCCGTGGGCCCGGACATGTTTTATAAAACCCTAAATTTTGAAAATAAAATATCCCGCCACCGTCCGGGGGCGTCCGGCTTTCGGACAGGGCGTCCGGGACCCGGACATAGCGTCCGTGGGTGCGGACCGCCCTCGGACAGCGCGCGTTTGGGCGGCTCCCGGTGGTGTTTTTGGCTCAAATTTTATGGGTAGGTAGCCTGAAAGATTATAAACACGTTAGTGATTGAAAGTTTACAATTTGAATTCGAATTTAACACGAAACTTAGCAAACAAGTTATTGGGCAGAAGCGAAAACAAACGCTAATTCAGAAGCGATAAAAAGTCAATTCGACTCCAAATTTTAACACATAGTAGTTAAAGTTGAACAAAGTCAGAAAAACATAACTTCAACCTGTTTTACCTTCGGATTTAATGAGACTCTTCACAACGGGGATTTTGGTGCTTCGTTGATGCCGGTTTTGGATTGACTTCGAATTGTGCTTCAGACTTTCTTCTTTATGCTGTTAAGGACGTCTCTCTTTTGTTTTTGTAGTGGTTTTGTGTGTTTTTGGTGCTTGGAAGCTCAATAGGAGAAGAAAGGATGAGTTTTTGGTGATTTCGGGGTGATTTCTGCAGTGTTTCGGTATTGATTTGAGGCTTGGAAGTGTTAAAACGTGGGGAGAAAGTTTGTGGCTGTGTTTTCTGACTTTGGAAGTGTTCTCCTCTGCCCTAGTTCGTTTTGGGGGGTCCTTTTATAGAAAGAGCATGGTCAAATTGATAGAGCAAGATCTTTATCTAAAACGCTGATTTTGTGCTCTAAGGGAATCTGATGTTGTAAAGTATGTTTCAGGCCGAGATAAATTATGAAATTTTAACTGAAGATAAAGGATGATTTTTAAGAATTTTGAGAGTTGGAATCAGGTTATTTTGATAAATAACCGATTAGATAAAAATCTTGCAATCTGGAATCTCCCATAATTCATAACTTATTACTGGAAAGTCGAATATAACAAAATTCCAACGGCATTAGTCTCTAATAAACATCCTATATCTTGTGTTAAAATTTCATGACGTTTTGTTTTGATTTCGGTATTTTCCATAGGAGAGAGAAAATTGCAAAAATGATTGAATTTCTCTTTTAAATTTTGGGATAAGGTTCCAAATAAAATAATTTCAGGTTTATGACTGTATGTAGTCATGCTAACCATGTGACAATTTTATTTTAATTTTGGAAGCCTTTTTTTTATTTCTATTTTGAGGTTATTTCATGTGTTAATTATTAAAGAAACTAGCTTACTAAAAGCTTAATTTCTAGAATAAATATTATCAGAAAATCATGAAAGACCTTTCATAATGACTATGATATTTGGAAGTTTGGAGATAATGAACAAGTCATATGAAAATAGAAAATCCCGATGATGTCCTTAATCCCGCCTTGGTGCTTTTTGACCCCTTTTGTCCTTTGTAACACGTATGCCTTAGAGACTACTCCGGGGGGGGTTGAAATTTTGGGTATAACAGATTGCCCCCCGTCAACTAGGCTTTGTAATGAAGATGAAAAGACTAGTTGATGCTGAGTGATACCCCAAAATTTGGATCTCAAAAGACCCTACATGTAGATTGTGTCGAGCTATTCTAAGGTGCTGGCTACCTATGAGTGAGAATGAAATGAAAAGATGTCAAGCGATTCTAAGGTGTTGACTACCTAAAAACGAAATGAGATAACGTCAAGCAATTCTAAGGCGTTGACTGCCTATAATGATGATATGATGTCAAGCTATTCTAAGGGTTGACTACCTATAATGATGATAGATGTCAAGCTATTCTAAGGCGTTGACTACCTATGATGATATGATGTCAAGCTATTCTAAGACGTTGACTACCTATGACGAATGAGATGATGTCAAGCTATTCTAAGGCGTTGACTACCTAAAATGTGATAACGGGTGGTATGCAAATGAAATGCTGAAATGTAATGATGCAAATGATGCTGATGCTGATGATAATGACTGAAGTTGATGGCTGATGATGCTGATAATTTATGATGCTGATGATGTTGATGATAATGCTGATGACGCTGATGATGCTCGGATGCTTCTGGGGACCGAAACCCGTGCCAATGCTCCTGGCTGGACCCAATGTGGACTTATTGCCATCGCCCCCAAGCCGGGTGCAGGGATAACTCCTGGTAAAAACCTTGGGGACTTATTGCTTTGCCCACCAGTTGTTGATCCCAAAAATAAGTTGACATCGCAAAGGAGGATTTATTGCCATCACCTCGCCAACTTTCTGTCGCCAGGTCTTGTGACGGCCTGGATAATGCAACTAGGTCTTATGACGAGTACCTATGAATAAGATGAATGCAATGTTTGATGAGAGTGGGTAAGCTAAAGGGTAACTCTAGGTCTTACTACTAGCCTAAGGGAATGCAACTAGGTCTTATGACGGGCCTAAAGGATGGTTCTAGGTCTTATGACGAGCCTAAGGGATGGATCTAGGTCTTATGACGAGCCTAAAGGATGGATCTAGGTCTTATGACGAGCCTAAGGGATGGATCTAGGTCTTATGACGAGCCTAAAGGATGGATCTAGGTCTTATGACGAGCTAAAGGATGGATCTAGGTCTTATGACGAGCCTAAAGGATGGATCTAGGTCTTATGACGAGCCTAAAGGATGGATCTAGGTCTTATGACGAGCCTAAAGGTGGAACTTGGTCTTATGACGAGCCTAAAGGATTGAGCTCTTCTACTCGGGTGAGTTCTGCTACTCTGGTGAGAATTTGAAGAATCTGTATCTACGGGGTGAGAATCTGTATCTTGAAGAATCTGCATCTTCGGGGCGAGAATCTGTATCTCTGAAGAATCTGTATCTTCGGGCGCGAATCTGTATCTCTGAAGAATCTGTATCGGGGCGAGAATCTGTACTCTGAAGAATGTATCTTCAGGGCGAGAAGCTGTATCTCTGAAGAATCTGTTCTTCGGGGTGAAAGAATCTGTATCTTCGGGGGAGAATCTGTATCTCTGAAGAATCTGTATCTCGGGGTGAAGAATCTGTATCTTCGGGGCGAGAATCTGTAACTCTGAAGAATCTGTATCTTCGGGGTGAGAATCTGTATCTCTGAAGAATCTGTATCTTCGGGGCGAGAATCTGTATCTCTGGTCTATGATGAGGAGTTTCGTACGGACGGATGCAAGGTAAACTTTATGCAAATGGTCATGATGAAAGCTGATTATGAAAGTGCCAAACGTGGCAATGATGATGTGCATGTCAAAATACAATCAAAGTGTATGTAGGAAAACTTGTCCAAAACAAGAAATCGATGGAAAATGTGCCAAACATGGCAATGTTAAGGATCAAAAATTGTCCAAAGCAAGACATTGCTAGAAAGTGTGCCAAATGTGGCCATGATGAGGTTTATGAAACCGAAGTGTTTGAAGGAAAGTTGTTCAAGACAAGAAATTGTTGAAAGAGGTGTCAAACGTGGCAGTGTTTGATGAAAATTCTGTTTAGTGAAAAGGAAAGTGAAATTATCATTTCCTAACTATAGACTTCGGACTTGTAATTTATCTCCTACGAGATGAACATGCCGCCGGTGGGGTATGGTGTATGATGTGAAGGTAAGGGCTTATGTGGGCCTGTGGAGTGCATGAAGTGAAGGTAAGGGCTTATGTGGGCCTGTGGTGGGATGATGGTGGTGATGTTTGAGCTTTGGGTTCCAATTGGTGTTGTCATAGCAATTGTTGGAACCAACAATTGCCCCCAGTATTTTTCCCTTAAGACAATCTGAGCTAGAGTTCATGGCAATCGATCATTCCGATCGATTGCCCCCAGTATTTTCTTTGATCAAACGTGCGAACGAGTCTCGTCCTCACAGGGTCAAGGCTTATGTTCTGATTTGGTGCTTCCTAACCTACACTCGACGTGTTTGGTGTTTACACTCGTTTCTCACTTACGGTCACAACTTGTAGACCATTGAATTTGATATTTTACGCATTCGATCAGTTACTTTCACGTGATTGGATACACAACTACCAAGTCGGAAGTCTTTGAGGCTTATAACGTGGCCATGGGGTGTGATGAAAGACAACGGGATCATGGAGGGATATTTGAGGTATGTGGAGCTTAAATGGGTGACCAAAGCTGCAACTTGCGTCTTCTCTCGGATTCATCTTCCTTGTTTTGAAGTCGTCTGGCTGCTTCATGTTGACGTTGTTTTCGAGCTTCTGGACCTGGACTTTTGAAGTTGTCCTTTGCACCATTTCTCTTTTCGTCATTTGGATTTTCTCGAGGCACTTCGGGTTTGCCTTTTGTTTTATCCTTTCTTGGCTTTGCCTTCGGGGTTCTTGTGTTTCCCGGTTTTGGGCTTCGAGAGCTGTTTTGATGTGAGCTCTTTTGATCCTGTGTCACTCTGGGACCATTTGCGGATCGCTTTGTCATGCTGATAGCGGCATTGCTTCTTTGGACTGATGAGAATGTTATCTGAGAGTCGGGCTCCTCGCCTCCTTTGGTCACCGGGTCGGACATTCATCATTGGCTGGGTTATTTTGTGGAGTTCATAATATCGAAAAGGGATATATGAAAGGCTCAGCGGGGGTGCCTAGGGTTTAATGACAGGGTTTGCAAGCTTTTGGCCATGTGGTGCTGTACCTAGGTGCTTCGTCATTCCTGATAGTTGTATATCCGTTCTTTGTTACTTTTCACAGGTCTAAGCGTAAATTTACAAATTATCTCCTTCGGTCGGAGTTATGCCGTTTACCTCACCTTTGGATGTGGTCTCACCGGAGTCGTGTAAAAATGACACGCTCGTTTGCTCATGGTTTTTCCGCTCAAGACACTCTCGTGAATTTCACTCAGAGACTAGTTCACACGCTTAAACGAAAGATGAAAGATGACGAACCTAAACTCAGATTGCCCCCAGTATCGATTTGGGGTTAGTGACGACAATTTAAAAGATATGGATTTGGAACCGCTTTGGGGGTTATTTGGATGTTTTGGGATAAGATGTGGGGTTTGGTAAGGCATGCTCAAAACTTCAGAAACAAAATACAAGTCTTTGTGTTCCATTGTCGGGAAATAATTAATTCATGAACCATTTTCTCAAAAGAAACTTGTGTGAAACAAAACCTTTTTTTTTGTGTTATCATTTAGACTTGAAAAAGTCATTCATTTGTGAACATGAGGAAGAAGATGATTCAACAAAATCGATGCTTCTTATTAGTGGTTTGAAAACGATCATTCTTTGAAAAACATGAGAGGTGCATTTGAAAGATGTTATGGCAGGTTATGCAGTAGAATGCATAGGAACCCTAAAATTTCTATTGAATCGAAATCCTGCTGAACCGTCTGAAGTCGGCATGCTGAAGACTCGAGCTCTTGACCGCTGGGATGTCGCTAAGATGACTGTGATCGTCTTCCTTCCAAACTTCGAGTAGGCCCTGTAAGATGTCCGAACTAGGAATACCTATGGGTTATGTAGGAAGCAATTGGGCCTGAGTCTTCGCCAAACTGGGAGTGAAGTGCATAGACTAGAGTGATTCCTAGACTAGAACGGACATGTAGGCCTGAATCCAGGAATTGAGCAAACAAGCTGAAAGAAATCACATGGACCGCGAATGGGCCGTTGGGCCGAAGGATAAGCCTTGAAGTCTAGATTTGTTTGATGCTCTTGTTGGGCTTTGAAGCCGGAAACTGGAATGAATGAGTTATGCAAACTATCCTGGATCCAAATGTTTTATGAACCGAAGCTCATGGGCCAAAACTATGAATTGGTCTATGGGCTCGAACGGAATGAGTTATGAGTGTGGTACTGGGCCAGAATGATTGTTCTATATGTGAACTGGAATTTGGGCCGAGTGATTTTGGTTGGGCCTAAAAGATGACACCTAGATCTAGGATTTTGGGTTAGGGTCATGATAAGAAGTCTACCTAGACTAGAATGAGCCCTTGGGCCGGAATGTGTTTGGGCATAAAGTAAAGCACATGAGCTGGAATGGTCCCTAAATCATAAATGGGCCTAACTTTCTTCGGGCCAGAGAAGATGGTTGCTAAACCGAAAAAGGTTTTATTTTCAGGACTTGTGAGTTATCTCAAGTTCAGGTGGATCTCTTTTTTATGGGCCTAGGACTAATTGGATAATTCAAATTGGGCCGGAAGAGAAATCACCTTAGTCTAGGCTTTTGAGCCGAAGCCCGAACGACTCACATGTTAAACCAAACAGGGCCTCTGGGCCGCAAACAAATAGAGCTGCCAATTCGTGTTGGGCTAGGTCGATGTAGGAGAAGTTCCTATCAATCT
Organism: Limonium bicolor; assembly: GCA_023374045.1. Taxonomy (NCBI): domain Eukaryota; kingdom Viridiplantae; phylum Streptophyta; class Magnoliopsida; order Caryophyllales; family Plumbaginaceae; genus Limonium; species Limonium bicolor. The sequence continues at coordinate 293,380,507 of CM041779.1, forward strand.
CTAGGCTGGGTAGTGGGCCGATCACACAAGCAAACAAGGCCCACACAAATTCAACATGTCCTCACTAGACGTTTAAATCAAACTGGGTATGGATCAATCCGGAGAGGTGCTTGGGGCGCGGGCCCAGGTCACCACAAAGGAATAGGGCTTGCACGCTATTCTCTTTGGGCTTCCCCACTCTTTTCACATCACCTGAAGGTGTGCGTCTACGGTCGGGTCTTTGACTGACCAAACAAAGGGCTAGGTAAGGGCACTACCAGGAAAACGCTTGGGGCTAAAGCCCAGGTATTAAGGGGGTGTGGTTAGACGACACCCTCCTCTTTTCCCCCGCTTATTCACATCACCTAAAAGGTGTGAGTCCCTGACAGGGGACCCTCAAACGGGTCCCGGGGTGAAATTGGTTTGTGTGGACCCTCGCTCTCATATGATGCCAAGGTGCGGAAAATTAAAGTGCGCACGAAAGTAAACAAACAGAGTAATAAAGCCACAAATAAACATTTTCGAGTTAAGCCCTCTTTCTTAAAATTAAAACAAGTTAAAATTAAGAAGTATGTCCCCAGCAGAGTCGCCAGTCTGTGAGCCTCGATTTTAAACCCTATCCTATGTTAATTAAAGTTGATTAGGATCTAACCGGGTTTTAGGTCCACTTATAACCTAAGATTAATAACTATGTCGTATAACAAAAATTATTAAAACCTAAGCTAGCTCACTGGAACCTATTAAGAGTCGCCACCTAATTTTAACCTAGATCAAATTAGGAAAGGAGAGTTCGGGTTCGGGGGCTTGATATTCGACTTAATTAGGGTTCAATTACTTTCATTACCCCTAGAAGTCGTTTTTCCTCTACTTAGTTTAATTACGGCTTATTACGAGTCGTTTTTAACCTAAGTGCGCGCTTCTGTTTTTTTATTTTTTAACATTTTTTGACAGAAAATTAAAGTGGAAATTAAAATACCTAAACTAGGGTTTCGGAGGCAGAATTAGGTCAAGTTTTGTTTTCGTCCGTGGCTACGGACCTAATGTCCGAACCCACGGACCCTAGTTAACTTAATTACACAGAAAAGTCAAATTTAAACAGAAATGAGATTTTGAAAAGTCCGGGGCCACGGACAGGACGTCCGTGGGCCCGGACATGTTTTATAAAACCCTAAATTTTGAAAATAAAAATATCCCGCCACCGTCCGGGGGCGTCCGGCTTTCGGACAGGGCGTCCGGGACCCCGGACATAGCGTCCGTGGGTGCGGACCGCCCTCGGACAGCGGCGTTTGGGCGGCTCCCGGTGGTGTTTTTGGCTCAAATTTTACGGGTGTGTAGCCTGAAAGATGTACAAGACGTTAGTGATTGAAAGTTTACAATTTGAATTCGAATTTAACACGAAACTTAGCAAACAAGTTATTGGGCAGAAGCGAAAACAAACGCTAATTCAGAAGCGATAAAAAGTCAATTCGACTCCAAATTTTAACACAGAGTAGTTAAAGTTGAACAAAGTCAGAAAAACATGACTTCAACCTGTTTTACCTTCGGATTTAATGAGACTCTTCACAATGGGGATCTTTTGGTGCTTCGTTGATGCCGGTTTTGGATTGACTTCGAATTGTGCTTCAGACTCCTTCTTCTTTATGCTGTTAAGGACGTCTCTCTTTGTTTTTGTGGTGGTTTTGTGTGTTTTTGGTGCTTGGAAGCTCAATAGGAGAAGAAAGGATGAGTTTTTGGTGATTTCGGGGTGATTTCTGCAGTGTTTCGGTATTGATTTGAGGCTTGGAAGTGTTAAACGTGGGGAGAAAGTTTGTGGCTGTGTTTTCTGACTTTGGAAGTGTTCTCCTCTGCCCTAGTTCGTTTTTGGGGGGTCCTTTTATAGAAAGAGCATGGTCAAATTGATAGAGCAAGATCTTTATCTAAAACGCTGATTTTGTGCTCTAAGGGAATCTGATTTTGTAAAGTATGTTTCAGGCCGAGATAAATTATGAAATTTTAACTGAAGATAAAGGATGATTTTTAAGAATTTTGAGAGTTGGAATCAGGTTATTTTGATAAATAACCGATTAGATAAAAATCTTGCAATCTGGAATCTCCCATAATTCATAACTTATTACTGGAAAGTCGAAATAACAAAATTCCAACGGCATTAGTCTCTAATAAACATCCTCTATCTTGTGTTAAAATTTCATGACGTTTTGTTTTGATTTCGGTATTTTCCATAGGAGAGAAAATTGCAAAAATGATTGAATTTCTCTTTTAAATTTTGGGATAAGGTTCCAAATAAAATAATTTCAGGTTTATGACTGTATGTAGTCATGCTAACCATGTGACAATTTTATTTTAATTTTGGAAGCCTTTTTTTTATTTCTATTTTGAGGTTATTTCATGTGTTAATTATTAAAGAAACTAGCTTACTAAAAGCTTAATTTCTAGAATAAATATTATCAGAAAATCATGAAAGACCTTTCATAATGACTATGATATTTGGAAGTGTTTGGAGATAATGAACAAGTCATATGAAAATAGAAAATCCCGATGATGTCCTTGGAAAATCCCGCATTGGTGCTTTTTGACCCCTTTTGTCCTTTGTAACACGTATGCCTTAGAGACTACTCCGGGGGGGGGGGTTGAAATTTTGGGTATAACACTTACTTGGAAGAACACCCGGTTGTCTTTGAGCAAGTTGTTGGGAGATGCTTTCAAGTTGAGCTTCAACCCTTTTGTTGGTGGCTTCTTGACTTGCTTTAAAAGCATCCAAATCAGCCGCTTTAGTGTGTACAACCGAGACAAGATTTTTCAGCATGTCTCTTAGCTCGGCATTGGCATCCGTGGATGGAGGAGGAGGTTGTTGATGTGGTTGTGTGTTGTTGAAAGCCCGGAGGTGCTCCTTGTGGTCGGTAACCCATTTGTGGGTTGGACATTTGAGACGACCCTTGTGACCGATAGCCTGTGGGATTATTGGAAGCATTGCTAGCTTCCCCTTGGGTTTGGTCGTTATTTCTCCATGAGAAGTTTGGATGGTTCCTCCATGGGGTGTTTTGTTGGTTGTAGTTGTATCTAGGGCGGTTGCCTACATAGTTTACATCCTCATGTGGATCGGCATAAACCTTACCTTCGTAAAAGTGGGTCTCATGAGGACCCACACAAATTGCACACCCCTCTTGGATTGAAGTAGAAGTAGATGGAGAGGGTGATGATGAAGAAGCTATAGACTTTGTTGTTTCTTTTTGAGCTATAGCTAGCTTCTCCACCATCTTGGTGAGTGAAGATAGTTGAGCGGAAAGGTGGTCGGTGGGCTCAACATGTAAGAGACCAGCTGCTCTTGGTGCTCCCCCCTTTGGCTTAGACCATTGCCTTGTGTTACTAGTCATCACCTCTAGGAGTTCCATCCCCTCTTGAGATGACTTAGTCATAAAGCTTCCTCCAGCTGAGGAGTTCACAAGTAGTCTATTCGAGTCGTAGAGACCATTGAAAAATGATAGACAAAGTGATTGGTCGTCCAAACCGTGGTAAGAACAACTCATCAACATGTCCTTGAATCTATCCCATGCATCGTATAACGTCTCTCCCGGCTCTTGGCAAAAGGTATTAATCTCTCCAATTAATAGCCTCGTTCTACTAGTGGGGTACTACTTGGCAAGAAATTTTTGAGCCATTTGTGCCCAAGTATGGATTGATTTTGACGGTAAGCTCCTATACCATCTTGATGCAGCGTCGGACAGTGAGTGAGGGAAGAGCTGCAGGCGTATCCTCTCACCAACGTTTCCAGTTCTACCAAATGAGTTGCAAAAGTCGAGGGATTGACTTAGGTGGTTGGGAGCTTCATCGGGATTTGCTCCACTAAATTTTCCTAAGTCCCGGACAGCAGTGATGTAGTGGGTCTTGAATACCCATTGTCCGGCCTCTTAAGGCGTCAACTCCGGTAGGACTATGGCCGAAGGTCTCCGTGTCCTGCTGGTTGTAGTCTTTGAGAGCCATTTGTTGTGGGTTTCCGTTTTCTTCTAAACCCCAGTGTTGGTCTAGATCAGCCATGATTGAATTTTTCACAGTTTGGATGGCTCTCAACAATGAACGCTCGAGCTTCGGTCTCGGACTAACAAGTGGAGATCCTTTGGCTCGAGTGTTTGGCATACACAGAGAAAACAGAAGGTACCTAAACCGCACCAACACCAAATGCTCTTAAGTAGAAGGAAATGTAAAAATATAGACAACAACTAAATACACAAATACCACAAATAAAATAGATAAAAGTACTAAATGCACAAAACCTAAAGTACAGAACCAAGGAAAATTGAATAATCAATTTCCCCGGCAACGGCGCCAAAAACTTGTTGGAAAAATTACAAACATAGTAATTAAACCTAGCTAAAATGGGCAAGTGCACCCAATTCGTTGCAATAAAACAAGTGTTGTATCCACAAGGAAATTGGTTTCTAAATCCCAAGCTTCGGTATAATAGTTAAGTGCGATAAACAGTAAAAATGGGGGTTTAGCCAGAGGCAAGCTTGGTTGTTTGTTAATTGAAATGCGATAAAAACAGTAAAATGTTTGTGTATGGATTGGATGGGGAGAGTACCCTAGGATAGTGGGAATCACCTAATTCACTCAAAGAACTTCAAAACCATAACTCATCATCTCAATGCCCATTAGAGTTTAGTTCATGAATCCTCAAATCATGGGAAATCCAATTCTTACCTAAATGATCAAACCCCTTAATTAAAGAAGGTTCAAGTCATCAAATAGCATTAAGTAAGCACTCTTAATCAATAGCCCTAAGCATTCACTCCCAAAATCAAGAAAGCAAAAGTTAGGGTTTACTCCCTTGTTGGTCTAGTTCCAAACTCAAGCTCAAATATTGGATGAAACCACCATAAATGCAATAAGAGATCAATTTAGTGCATTAATTGATATTGAAGGGAATAAAACAAGAGTAATCAATGAGTTAGGTTTCTAGCATTCAATGAGTAAAATGGATTCAAACCCTCATCCTAGGATACAAATGGAACTACTCAACCATAGCTAAAGTAAAGAGCAAGGAGAAGGGATAATTAGCCATTAGAGGAGCTTCCAAGCTTCAATGGAGGTGGAAATCTTCACTTTCTTCTTCCTCCTTTCTTCTCTTCTTTTCTCTTCTTCTTTTCTCCTCTATTTTCGCCTCTCTTTCTCTTGTTTCAGGCTGAAGTCGTGTGTGTTGGATAATGAGGAAGGAAGCCCCAAAATGCAACCTCTTAAAAGAAGATTCTGGGCAAAAATTCCGTCCGACCGACCTTGCAAGGTCGGTCAGACTCTCTTAGACGGAAGCACGTGACAGGTTTTAAAGCTCGACCGACCTTAGACAAGGTCGGTCCCAAGGTCGGTCGATTCCAGTGTGTTTGGGACGGCTTGGACAGAGTCAGACCGACCTTGGCAAGGTCGGTCCCAAGGGCGGTCGGACCGAAAATGTCCTTTTGTGCCGGAATTCTCCCGATGCTTCTCGTTGGCTTAGCATCCTTCCCGAGGTGCTCGAACATTGATGCATTCTCAGATTAAGCTCTCAAAATGTACTCAAATGAGTATTTACCTATTTGAATATGCCAAAAGTATAAGATCACTAATAAACACAAAAATACTCCATAAAGTTGTGAAATAAGTCATGCGCCAAATAAAATGACGGTGAATAAAGACCTTGAGAGAGCACTATTTCACCACTTATCAGGAGCTACTTATTCTTTTATCTCTGATAGTTTAGTTGGGAAATTGGGAGTAGAAGTTAGTGAACTTCACCTGTAGTTGTATCTATACCGTCGGGAAGGGTGATTGCTTGTAAGAACGTGATGAAAGACGTAGGTATAGATATAAAAGAGGAAAATTTGTAATAGACTTGATCCAATTTGCTCTATCCGACTTCGACATAATCCTGGGGATGGATTGGCTGAGTAAATACAAGGGATAGACTGCAACGAGTAGAAGATCATTCTAAGAGGGCCATCAGGACAGAGAGTCTCATACAAAAATGTGGAGGAGAAGCCCGGAGTAAAGATTGTCTCAGCGATGACAATTCTTTCCCAAGTATAGAAGGGACAGTAGGCGTACCTTTTCTACGTTCAAGATTTGAGCTGGGAGACAGATAAGAAGGAGGAGATTCGGGTGGTGAACGAATTCCTAGACGTGTTCCCAGACGAGATTCCGGATATGCCGCCAAACCGATAAGTAGAGTTTAGCATCGACTTGGTGCCAGGGTCTGCACCCATTTCGAAAGCCCCTTACCGGATGGCACCATCGGAGTTGAAGGATTAGTTGGAAGACCTCTTGGAGAAGGGATACATTCGCCCGAGTGTATCGCCTTGGGGAGCCCCGGTCCTGTTCGTGAAAAAGAAGGACGGGAGCATGAGTATATGTATTGACTACAGAGAGCTGAACCAGATCACAGTGAAGAACAAATACCCACTGCCGAGGATAGATGATCTTTTCGAGCAGCTTTAGGGTGCAGAGATCTTCTTGAAGATTGACTCGAGGTCGGGTTATCACCAACTCAGAGTTGTAGAGAGAGATGTCCCGAAGACAGCCTTCAGGTTCAGATATGGACATTTTGAGTTCTTGGTGACACCCTTTGGTTTGACAAACGCTCCAGCTGTCTTTATGGACCTCATGAACCGAATCTTTAATCCTTACTTGGATCTGTTCGTGGTGGTATTCATAGACGACATCCTTATATATTCCAAGGATGAGCAGGAGCATGAGGAGCACTTGAGATTGATGTTTCAGATATTGAGGGAGCAGCAGTTGTATGCGAAGCTATCTAAGTGCAATTTCTAGCAAGATCGGGTGGTATTTCTAGGCCACATCATCACCAAGGAAGGCTTTTCAGTAGACCCATCGAAGATTTAGGCTGCGAAGGAGTGGCCAAGACCAAGCAACTTAACTGAAGTTCGAAGCTTTCTGGGCTTGGCAGGGTACTACAGACGATTTGTAAACGACTTTTTGAAGATAACGAGGCCTCTCACCAACCTTATGAAGAAGGTGACTAAGTTTCAATGGGATGATAACTGCGAGAAGGTGTTCCAGATGCTGAAGGAGAGGTTGACCACAACTCCAGTGTTGACCTTGCCATTAGGGACAAATATGTTCGAGGTTTTCAACGATGCATCCAAGTATGGACTGGGATGTGTTTTGATGCAGCACAGGAAAGTCATAGCCTATGCGTCAAGGCTACTGAAGGAGTATGAGACTAGATATCCAACGCATGACCTGGAGTTGGCGGCCGTAGTTTTCGCACTTAAGATTTGGAGGCACTACCTCTATGGTGTCTCGTGCAAGATCTACACCGACCATAAGAGCCTCAAGTATATTTTCACGCAAAAGGAACTGAATATGAGGCAGCGAAGGTGGTTAGAGCTGATCAAGGACTACGACCTGGAGATTTTGTGTCACGAGGGGAAGTCCAACTTGGTGGCAGATGCATTGAGCAGGAAGAGGAGTCATTCAGTGAACTCAATGTGGGTCCTTCCATATGAGTTGGTTCGTGACTTCAGAAGCTGAACCTGGAAGTAATGGAGTCTGAAGGCGTAGACCGGGAGGTGAAGCTGTCCCATATGAGCGTCTTCTCCGACATTTATGGGGAGATACTCAAGGGACAACCTTGCGATGTGAAGTTGGAGTGAATTCGGGAAAAGATGAAGGAGGGTAAAACATAAGGTCTTGAGATCCACGATGATGGCAGTCTCAGGTTCAGAGGTTGTTGGTATGTTCCTCAGGATTATGCAGACGTGAAGGAGAGACTGATTAAGTAAGCTCATAATACTCCCTCTTCAGTCCATCCAGGTGGAGACAAATTATACAAAGATTTGAAGAAGTCATTCTGGTGGCCAAAGATAAAGCGAGAGGGAGCAGAATTTATGGCTAGATACCTAACATGCGAGAAGGTGAAGTTCGAGCATAAGAGGATGGGAGGACTGTTGTGACCTTTGGAGGTACCCAAATGAAAGTGGGACTCCATCTCTATGGACTTCGTGGTTGGACTACCGCCAACGAGGGGTGGAGTCAACCAGATCTGGGTGATCGTGGATCGACTTACCAAGTTTGCTCGGTTTATACCTATGAAGAGCACTTGGTCTATGAGTTAGCTGGTAGATGTGTATATTAAGAATGTGGTAAGATATCATGGAGTACCACAGACTATTATATCCAATCGAGATTCGAGATTCTTAGCGCATTTCTGGCAACAGTTTCAGAAGGCCATGGGCACTAAGTTGAACTTAAGCACCGTGTTCCATCTAGCTACCGACGGTCTGATAGAGAGGACTATCTAGACCTTGAAGGATATGCTATGAGCATGTATCATGGATTTCCAGGGTTCGTGGGCAGACAGGCTACACCTGGTAGAGTTCTCATATAATAACAGCTACCACGCCATCATTAAGATGGCTCCTTATGAGGCTTTGTACGGGAGGAAGTGCAAAACCCCTTTATGTTGGAGCGACACCAGTGAGACAGTGGTATTGGGACCTCAGCTGATAGAGGAGACCATGGAGCAGGTTCGAATCATCCAGAGCTGAATGAAAGCGCCCGGGATAGGTAGAAGTCCTACGCTGACTTGAAGAGGAGACCGGTTGAGTTCGAGGTAGGGGACAGAGTCTTCCTGAAGGTGTCTCCTGTGAGAGGGGTAACCAGATTCAGGAAGAAAGGGAAGTTGAGCCCTAAATTCTTAGAGAGAGTCGGGGAGGTGGCCTACAGACTGACACTTCCTGGTGAGTTGGAGAGGGTCCATAATGTTTTCCATGTCTCTCAGTTAAAGCGGTATGTCCCCGACCCGTCCCATGTCCTATATCCAGAGGTGTTGGAATTGGAGCAGAACTTATCATACAAGGAATATCCCATTAAAGTGTTAGACACCAAGACCAGAGAGACCTGATCGAAGTCCACTTGAATGGTCAAGGTGCTATGGTCAAATCATGGGACTGAGGAAACAACATGGGAGGTCGAAGAGGAAATAAAGAAGAAGTATCCACAGCTTTTCGAACAGGCAACGACTTAAGTTTTGAGTCAATGTTCAGATGGAGTCAGCGTTCAGAATCAGCTTTCTATTTAGGGAATTGACTAGGCTTAGCTTTGAGGGTGAAGCTTTCTTTTAAGGGGGATGAAATGAAATACCCGCAAATTACGACATAGGATAAATTTAATATATAGTAGAGATAAATGAGTTATTATATGGCCAGTTGGGAATAGTATTAATAAAGGGCCAGGGAAGTTACATAACTCTCTTACTTCAATTTTCCTCTCCTTCTAAAATAATTATAATGATTTATAATTCTTTTATTTGTACCAATATTATATAAATATTGATTCCTAACTCTGTAGACGTTATAACGTCCTTCTATCCTAAGAGTTCAAATTAGATTTTGCTACTTATAACAAATAATAATAATTATTAATTCTAAAAGTACAATTCAAACTTTACCTCTTCCTAAAATATCTTCCTATTTCCTGAAATTTATATTTAATATCAATTACATTCCCACTCTTCACGATCTCCACTAATCTTCAAATTTATTTATTAAGTAACTATTTAATTGTTTTAATCAATCTCTCTCCTAACAGATATTTATTCATCTTTATCATCTTGCAACGATCAACTATTCTTTTTCTCATTTAATTTCTATTTAGTAAACATCCCCTTGTTTTCCTACCTGGTTGAAAATCTAGATCCTTCTAAAGGTTATTATAACGTTAATTACTTATTCAACTTTCAAAAGATTATTTACAACATTACTTATTAAATTCATTTTCCAAAACTATTTACAACACCGATCGTTATTTCCCCCTCTTCAAAAGCAATAATAATTATTAATTAATTGTTATAATTCCTTGTAACTACACTATTTTCTATTTATAATCCTGATAGTCTTCACGATCGTCTTCATCCTCTTCGCAACGTCGTTACTCTCTTTTCCTCTCTCTTCAAACTCTCAAGCGTTCAAACTCTCACTCTTTCAACTCTGTTGCTGTCAAGTGCTTCCCTGGTATCGGATTAGGTAGAAGGGTAAGGGTAATAGACTGGTAAGGTTCTATAATTATTTCAATGGTGCTTTGGTAGTCTCTGATTGAATCTCTGTTCACAATTCTAGACCCCAAGTTCTCTGACGGGCGCTTCTAGTGATCTAGCTGGGTGATCTTCATAGTGGTGAGCGTATCCAGGTAAACGTTGTGCTTATCATCTTCTATCTTGCGTGTTTTGCAAAATATCAAATGATTGGATGTAACGTTGTTTTGGTGTTGCTGGAATTTGGGAATATTTTTCCCCGTGTGATCAGGGTGCAATAATTTTTGCAATTGGTATTGTATAAATGTTTTTCGGGAGACTTTCACTGGATTAAATTGTTGGATTGATGGTATCTTATGGTGCCCCGTGTATATTGATGGTACCTTGTGGTACTCCGCGGAATTGTAGGTACTTTGTACCCGTGAATATTTATATAAATTTTGCCTACAGACATTAATTGCAGTTAAGCTCTATTGATCTACTCCTTTGGGCCAAAAGTTACCTTCTGGGGGGTGTGCACACTTAAGAACGTAGAGTGAGGTGGGATATTATTGTTGCGACCCCAATCTGGGTGTCGTCCGCGTATACTGATAATTGAGTTCTCTGAAAGTTCTCCCCCGAAATGTTTTTGCTGTTGGTGATTTTGGAAACGGTGTAATTGAATAACATTATGGTGTGAGTTAATATTTTGCAAATGTAAAACGCGTTTCAAAATGCATTTTACAAGTTGAGACAATGTTTATTCAGTTTTGCTGATTTGCGTGATCCCTTCGCGTTTTCCATTGTTTTTTTTATCGCAGGTGTCTATGGCTGAATTGGGGAGTTGGGGCACACTATCACATAGCTTAGGACGAACGGTTTGAATTTCGGATTGTTAAAGTTGAGTTGTGGTGTTGAAAGTACATTTATTTAACAACGTTGGAAATATTTTGGTTGTTTTGGTTGGGTTAAGCCTGAGCACTCAGTGATTTGAGTATGGTTGGATTTTGCATTTCCGCTGCCATTGACTAAACTTTGGATGATTTGGTTTGGAGTAATTCTCTTGGAATTTATAAGTGTGATAAGGTTTACGTATGTTGATTAAATGGTAATCTTTATTGTGTTTTATTTGTTATCTAGCATTGTTTAAACTTACCGGAACATTTCTTATCTCTTGACATTGATTTTACAACATTTTGGGAGTGGTTGTGACTCTGAATTCGTACTTGAATATGTGTTTCAGGACCTGTCCGAACGTCCATCCGAACATCAATGTTTGGACAGGCCCCGAGAGCTTTAATCGATTTCGCAGAATTGGGTGTGTCCGAACTTCACTGTTCAGACAGCGTGCGATGACGATTCCAACTTGTAAGTCTCGACTTACGTCTGAGCTTACAAGTTCGGACCAATGTTCGGACCACGTAAGAGAATTTTTTGGAACTTTGAAACTCGACTTGTGTCCGAACTTTGAAGTTCGGACACAAGTTCGGACACCTTTGCTTTCTGTCTTTTAAACTCTCGACTTGTGTCCGAACGTTAATGTCCGGACACAAGTTCAGACAATTGGATTTCTCAAACGTTTTCCTCTCGGCTTGTGTCCAAACTTCAATTGTCCGGACACAAGTTCGGACCAGACTTAATTTGCACCCTTAGAACTCGTTTGGAGTCCGTTTTCAACGCCGTTTTCGCCGTTAGATTTGAAATTTCATAAGCTATCATTTAAGGCAAAATCCAGGGTGTTACATCTAATATCAATTTTTAAATATAATTATAAATAATGAAGTTTTTGATTAATATAAAAATTAAAATAATTTTAAAATATTAGTTAATATTATTGAAAAAAATCTCGCACCCCTTATAAATATTTCCTGGCTTCGAATTTGGCAATGTCTCACGTGATAATTATTTATGACATGATGTCTCAGGGCGTAGCCAGGATTCAAAACTTATGGGGTCACTATTATTATTAAAAAACAAATATTGTATTTATAAATATAATTCAAATTTAAAGATAATATCATCATCTAGTACAATTATATTCTACGGGGCTTTATTATCTTAGAATATGTTATAATATCTCAAAAGAAAATTTATATATGTATTCTAATTATATAAAGAAACATACACGTTTACAAAATATTGATCAAAATAAAATCCAAAAATTCAACAAACAAGAATAAAGGTTTTAGATTTATAAGTGACCCCATAATATTTATGATTAGTCAATAAGTGTGTACAAGGGCCTCTATTTGTAGACAAATAAGAGTAAAGAGATAACCCTAAGGTAATATGGACATTCACTATTTACAACAATATCATAATTTTAAGGGAGGGGTATTATATTTTGTAGTAAGTTGTAAATCTCATGGATATTGTGTAGTAAGTAGGGGTATCAAAATCGGGTTTCGGGTCGGATTGAGCTCAGCCCGAACCGGACCCGAAAAGTTTAGGTCAACCTGAAGCCGATCAGAACCCGGAGCGGGTTATATTTCTTCAACCCGAACTCGGCCTATTTGTTCAAAAATTTATTTTCTTTTTAAAATTTTGTAGTCTTTAATAAATAAATATAATACTTTAATATTAATTAATTATTATATACTATATTTAATCATAAGTTACTGATTAATTGTCTATTTTAGTCATGAATTAATCATTATACACTAATTAAAGTCATTAATATAAATATTTTCTATTTTTAATTAAAAAATTCCAGGTTACGGGTTGGCGGGTTTCGATGACCCAACCCGAACCCGACCTGAAAATCTTTTCTGGTCAAAAATCTATACCCAAACCCGGAATTTCATGGGTCGGATTTCGGGTTCGGGTCAAGATTGACATCCCTAGACTAGTAAGTTACAAGCTTTAGGGGTATTTTGTAAAAATTTGCTCAAACCAAGGTATTTGGTGAAATTTCTCTATTTTTAAAATATGAAAAACATAGTTAATATGGATCTCATTTCTTTGACAATGAGAGTTTATGAATTTTGATCTATTTAGTTTATTTATATTATTACTAGTTCTTTAAATATTAAGATTTGAAAATATTTAACTGTACATCTGAATCCATCATAGGTGGATCAAGTAATTAATGGGTAAAAAACTTTCTTGTATTTTGTACTAACTAATATAATATATTAGGGATTTAATTATAAATATTAGTTATTTTTAGGACTAAGTATACTTTATCAAAAAAAATTATTGATTTGAATCATGTAATCATAGAAAACTCTAAGGTTGTAGTTGTAAATATGTAAAAATTGTAGGATCAAACTATAAATGGATGATAGATGATGAATAGAGAAAAATAAGCACTCATCACCTGATATTCACTTAATTTTTTGAGTAAATTACTCAGAACCCACTTGAGGATTTAGGATATTATAGTTAACCTCCTTGTGTTTATCATAATTATTGGTAACCACCTCAAGGTTAAGGTATCTTTGACTATGAGCCCCCGAACTATAACTCTGCGATCAAAAAGTTAACTATGTGTTGACCTATCAGTTTAATCACATTAATAATGCTAGGCTGGATAACAAAAATGCTTAATCAACATCGTCTAACTCTCTCTTATCCCACTTTAGATGCATTTTCAAGGAAGGGTTGACATTTTTAAGAAAATAACAATGCAGATTAAGTAGTGTTTTTTGTCCTGCATGACCTTATTAATATGATTAAGCTGATAAGTTAACACATAGTTAACTTGCTGATAACAGAGTTATAGTTTAGGGGCTTGTAGTCAAAGATACCTTAACCTCGAGGTAGTTACTGGTAATTATGATAAACACAAGGGGGTTAACTGTAATATCCTAAATCCTCAAGGGGTTCTGAGTAATTTACTCTAATTTTTTTATACTTATTTATATAAGATTTTCATTTGTTTCTTCAAATTAGTTGAATCAGATATAGCAATCCCCCACCATCTACTTTCATCTGTAATTATTAATTGTAGGACATAGAAGGAGAGCGGATGAGGGGAAAATGGCAATCATATTCAAGAGAAGCAGTATCAAGCGACATGCCTTAAGGCCCCAGCCAGTTGTATCGAAACCATGAACTATCCCCACACCACACATCCTGGAATATTCTAGCGCGGTCTGTTGTGAGTAACATCAAAGTTAAAGAGGTTGAAAGAAGTGGGGAAATTCCCATTCTTATTAATTGAGAGTGGCCTGTCACTAGCTAGACGATACAGTAGAAGCTCAAAGCTACGCATGTTTGTGTGGGCTGCATGGCAAGTCTGGAAATGGGGCCCTGCAATTTAACAAAGATATGGTGAACCAAAAAATAGGCTATATACCATAATTAGCGTTGAGCAGTCGACAGTACAGGGGAGTGCATTTGCGGGTCACTTTTCAGGGAAGCATTGCACCGACTCTTCACGTGGGAAGGCGCTCATACGGTTTCTCCAGAGCCACAAATTGCTGAATTCTCCTCGTACGTAATGTTAATTGAAATGTTGGGCGGTGGGTTTGAGATACACTGATCGATGAAGATGATGGATTATGATGTACGCCCGAACTGGGTGGTAACTGAACATATGGTTCCGAATTGAGGTAAGGAGGTTTTCTTTGTTTTTATTTATAATTTATTTATTTATTTTCTGGTAGGATGTGTTATGTAACTTTTGATTATGTACGTAATCAAGTTTATGAACCCCGGCTAATTTACCCTCTTTTCAATCATTATTATACGGCAATGAGATGTATTTTGAAAAGATCTAACTATTAAAAGTGCATTGAGTTATGGTTAGAGGTGATAATGGGTTGGGTATGGACGTGGAATATGACCTGTATCCATCATTTCATTTGCTATCGGATAACTATTGCTTGTCGCTCATCTACCCACTATTAATAGGTGATTTGGGTGGTCAGGGTGATAAACAGGTAAAAAAAAGATTCTTATATATTTTGATAATTTATAAGATATATTGGGGTTTAATTATAAATTCATAATAACTTTTTAGGACTAGGTTTAGTTCATCATAAGTTTCATAGATTTGAGTGTAATTCATATTATATTAGGAGTATAGTTGTAATCTTCTAAAAATTGTAGGGTCAAACTATAAACAAATGATGAATTAGCCGGATATAATAATGAAGAAATGGATCCACTCGACCCATCAACTAATTCATCTATTACCACTTTTTCACACGTTATATGTAATTTACATTCATGTACTCAGATTTAGTAAACAATTGAAGTAGTTCCTCGTTGAAAATTGTTAATCCTTAATTTTAATGCTGGCAAACTCTGGGAAACACAGGGTGCAAGGGTTTGGGTTGGTTGGTTTTAGCTAGTTTTGGGTCAAATCTTCCCTCAGCCAAAACTCGACCTCAAAAGAAAAGCTCAACAACCTCATTCCATAATTCCTCCCATTTTGTCAAAATAAAAAAGTTTTAGTGAACTTTTTGAAAAAAAAAATAGCCTCTATTCTTAAGGAGTTTGCTTATAACTTGTAAGTGAGCCAATGAAGGTGTAGGTTGTTGAAAGCGAATATTTGCTTAGATAGGGATTAATCATGAACTGAATTACTCTTAAACCTGTAATTCATGTGGTGAAAAGAAGGTATGATCTCCTTTAAAAGCTTATGCGAGATTGGAACCTTAACTTCAACAAGTTGCTCATTTTTGAAAATATGCCCTCGTAAGTTCAAGTCCTAGCTTTGCCTTTTACTTTAATGTTATTTTACCAATATAAACTATTCACCGCTGGTTAATGAGTGGAGATTGTATTACAATTGGTCAGCTTATATTTTAGGCTGAATGAGAACAAACAACTAAAAGAACTACTGTTGTTAGTAATGGGTCCATAATTAAATAGTAACCAAACGAATCACTAATTATTAATAGAAATTTATCTTTTTTTTTAAATAATAATGATGCATATATAGATGGTAAAGAATTACATGATAGTTAGATACATAGATAGACTATGTATCTGAGTACAAGTGAGGCCGTCATAGCTATGAGGAGGGTGGGTTTACCTACGCCTCCTAGCCATCACATAAAATAACGAAACAAATACAAGAACTTCCAAATGGCTGTTGCCAAAGTACAATTACAAGGGATTACAAAAAGGAACTCTTGCGTATAGACAGGATCTAAGAGCATAGGACTCTATCAAGCCAAGCAAAGTCTGGACTGGCTGTAGTCATCTTCGTCCATATGATAGCTTTCATGGCAGCTTTGATGTCAGAAATTATGAGAGAGGGGTCTCTGGCTTTGTTTGCCATGGCTCGTTTGCATCTTTCAATCCAGATGTGATAAATAACATTGGCGACAGCTGCTCTCTTCACTAGGTCCATCGGGCGCCGTCTCTTGTAGTATCTGTTGATCCAGTGTGAACAGCTACGGAGGCTTCTCCTGTTCGTGGGGATACCCAAACAGTCACAAGTACTCCACCAGACTCTGCTCGAGTACCTGCAATGGAAAAAAAGATGGTCGCTTGTCTCTTGAGCACGCTCACAGAGCCAGCACCTGTTAGCAAGACAGATGCCCCACGTTTGGAGCTTATCACAGGTTTTAAGACGACCTTTTAGAGTAATCCAAGAGATAAATTTAGCCTTGGGGGTAGACCAAGAGTTCCAGCAAATATTGGACCAGGCGAAGGGCCGGGGAAGGTAGAGACATCCTTATAGAATAAGCTGACCCTAGGGCGGCTAGGATAGGAGTGGAAGAGGGAATAGGCATCATTGGGTGACCCACATTGTTCAATCCACCAATCCCTAGCATGAAGGATTGCTTTCCAGATCCATGGATCATTCCCTTTAGCAGCGGCCGTCCATATGGTACAAGTGGGCAGGAAGAGCTTATGGATCCATTGGATCCAAAGGCGTTCTGGGTCGTGGGCGATGGCTGAGATAGTCTTGAGCATGAAACACATATTCCATTTGTGTATATCCTTTAGCCCTAGACCACCATTTTTCTTAGTGTTGGTAATGGCGCTCCAAGCAACTGGTGGAGCAGAGCTGCTTTCTGCCTCTCCTGACCAAAGGAATGACCGAAAGCAGTTGTTGACCCTTTTAACGACAGACTTAGGGATAGCTATACAGGAGGCCCAGAACCCAACAACACCAAAGAGAGTACTTTGGATGAGCGCAAGCCTGCCCGCAAACGAGAGGGATTTACTGCTCCAAGATGTGATAGCTTTACGGATGCTATCCATTAGGGGGTTGAAATCAGCAGCTCTTGGCTTCCTAGCAGTGATAGGGATGCCCAGATAGCGGAATGGGAATGACCCCTGGTTAAATCCCGTTAGCTGTATAAGCGAGTCAGCAAGCGCAGGAGTAACCCCCCCCCCCCCCCAAGGAAAAGGTCTGATTTGGTTGGGTTAAGCATAAGCCCATAGGCATTAGAGAAAAGATTTATTTTGTCAAGCATAAGAGTAATGGAGCGTTTATCTCCTCTACAAAATAGAAGGGCATCATCTGCAAAGAAAAGATGGGTGATACGGAGAGGTTTGCATGATGGATGGTAATGGAAACCTGTGGAGCACTGAAGTTGGTCAAGAAGGCGAGAGAGAATGTCCATAACCAGCGCGAATAGGTATGGTGAAAGGGGGTCGCCTTGGCGCAATCCCCGCTCCCCTTTGAAAGATGCTGAAGGGAAGCCATTGATGTTTATTGAGAATGAGGTTGTAGTGACACATTGCATAATCCAGTTCCTAAATTTCGGGGGGAAGTTTAGGAAGGAGAGAGTGTCCTGGAGGAAGGTCCAGTCGACAGTGTCGAAGGATTTTCTAATGTCCATCTTCATTGTGCATCGAGGGGATATATGGGCTCTTTGATAGTTTTTCATAAGGCACGAGCAAAGCTGAATATTGTCTGATATAAGGCGGCCTTTGATGAACGCCCCTTGGTTAGCACTCACTAGGGAGGGGAGGACATTCTTAAGTCTCTCTGCAAGGATTTTGCTAATAATTTTGTAAAGGGTGTTGCAGCAGGAGATAGGTATGTAGTCCCCGGGGGATGATGCATTGTCCGACTTTGGAATGAGCGTGATGAGGGTGGCATTAATCTCTTTGAGAAGCCTACCGTTGTGGAAGAAACTTTTAACTGCATCACAAATGTCATTACCAATGAGGGGTCAGGCTGCCTTAAAGAATTTGGCAGTGTAACCATCTCGGCCTGGGGCTTTATCATCACCAATGGAGAAGAGTGTTGATTTAATAGTATTATTATCAACCGGACTAATTAGGGAAGCCCAAGAGGATTGGTCCAGCAGCCTACAATTGTCCAAATTCATATCAGTGAGTGAACGAGAGAGTTGAGCTCTAGAACCTAGCGATTGTTGGAAGTGGTCAACTAGGCATTTCTCAATGTCTAGAGGAGTGTTGAGGACATTCCCCCGATCGTTGGTAATGGACGCGATGGAGTTTTTTTTCCTTCTTACTTTTATGGCTCTGTGGTAGAAGGATGAATTAGAATCAGCAAACTTTAGCCAGCGGGTTTTCGAGAGCTGGCGGAGGAACAGGAGCTCCTGGGAATCCCTAGCAAGGAGCTTATGCCTCAGTGATTTCTCCTGAGAGATGAGGTTTGCGTTCCAAGGGTCAAGGTCCAAACTTTTTTTGAACGTCAGCGAGTTCATGTCTAAGGCTTTGACCTTTGTCCCCAATGGAGTCATACTCCTTTTTATGTAGAGTGATGAGCCCAGATCTTAGGCGACGGAGCTTTTGGACAATAGTGTGCATTTGTCCCCCCCTTGGAGAGTAATCCCAGGCGTCCCTCACAAGGAGAAGGAAGGAAGGGTCTGAGGTCCAAACATTGAGAAACTTAAAACTTCTCCTTCGGGGGGCGGGGGCGGGGAGGGTGATGATCAGTGGACTATGGTCCGAGACCAGAGGAGGGAGGAAGGTAGCAAAGCTCGTGGGAAACCTAAGGATCCATTCCTTGTTTACTAAGACTCTATCAATTTTCCCAAGGACGCGCCTGTGGTCGAATTGGTTATTCCACCAGGTGAAAAAGCGTCCATAAAAGCGAAGGTCTTGTAACTCAGCTCTGGAGACACAATCGGAGAAGTCGTGGTAGTCACCCGGCTGGGGGTTTCGCGTGCTGATCCTATCTTGAGCGTAAATGATATTGTTAAAGTCTCCTGCCACAACCCACGACCCAGTAATGGTGTGGGTGAGATTGATGATGTCCTCCCAGAGAAGGGATCTGAGGCTAGGGTTGTTGCTCCCGTAGACAGTTGAGATGGTAAATTCATGGCCCCCGAGGATAGAAGCCTTGCAAGAGAGGATTTGATCTGAACAATGGAAGAGGGAGGGTGATGATGGAGGGGTTGTAGAGGGTCTAGATGCGCCCGCTTGGATGCGCCTCATAGTTGTGGACAATACTCCAAGCAGGGAAGAATCGAGCTAGAATAGAAGGGAGGTTATTGATTGAAACATGGGTTTCCAGAAGGTAAAACACACAAAGCTTGTTGTTAGCCACAAATTTTTGGATCTCAAGGAGCTTGGGTTGGTCGTTGCAACCCCTGGCGTTCCAAACTGCCAAATTCATAGAGAGGGGGTAGAGGAGGGGGCGGGGAGGGCATTGCTCTTATCCAAGATAGCAAAAGAATTAGAGAGTTGGAGGATAAGGTCATCAGGAAGGGGCTGTAGAGCTTTATCTGGGGGAATCTTTCCTGAAGTGGTGACGTCCTGCCACGGGTCCTCAAAGATGGGATTTAGCACAAGCTGGAGAGAGGGGGACATCATAAGTTTAGGGCTAATAGGGGAGCAATCAGGATCCGGCTGAGCGGTAAGACTCGGGGAAGAGGCCCTAGGTGACTGGATTATGCCCTTCAAAGAGAGGGGTTCAGGTGCCAAAACAACGGTGGTCTGTGTAGTGTCACTATCGGATGGGGCTGACTGGTCTGAGGAAGTCTGCGTGTTGGGGTTCTTAGAAAGGGCGGAGGTGTCTAACATGGTATGGGGGCTCACCCTCGGGGCACGGCTCGAGGAACGGTGAGAGGGTGGCTTAGGTTTAGGAACCAGAGAGCGCCCTGGTCGGGTAGGTTCAGGGCGGGCGATACTTGGACAACGGGCAGACGAATGCCCAAGGCGGCTGTAGGAGGAGCAAGTGATTGGCTCCCATTCATAGACAACCGGCTGAAAGTGGATACCTTTGGGGGTGCGGATCTCAATCTCTCTAGTAACATCTAAACTGAAATCCACTTCCAAGAGGGCCCGAGCGAAAGAGATTCTAGATTTATCTTAACCAAATGTTGGTTGAGCTATAGAATCAACTCATGATCTTAGATACAATGCACATAACAGTTGGACATAAATCAGAAAAATGTAGTCGAAGAAAATCTTTCGTCTTTTCGCCTCGTCCTCCGCCTTTTCCTCTCTTTATGCATGCCGTATCTATTCCTGATGCCTGCTTTGAACGATTCCTACCTTTGTTGTCATATATAGTCGATCAAAAGAGTATGGTGCAAAGTGACGGTTGGTTTCAGAAGTGAATACGAGGTGGAGGTTCGGGATCTGAACCCACTAGCTGGAGCAAGTCAAAGTCAGAACCTATATAGGATTGAGATGTGGGGGATTCACGAGCAGGCTTGTCTTGAAGATGAAAAAATTCAACCACCGAATGGTGGAACTTCATGCATTCAGATGGAAAAGGATGACGTGTTGCAATAGCTAGTTTGAAAAGCTATAGATCATGTGGCTACCCTCCTCTAGAACCAGTAGTGTAAATTAGGGGGCTTTGGTACCATGTCTGAGGAAGAGTTCAATGGAGCAATCATGTGGTGAAAAAAAAAAGAATTGTGGCGGTCAACTCTTTGGATCAGCTACCGTTTGGTTTGACCAAGAGGGGAAAGGTTATGATTACTTCCGATTCAGATAACTTGGTGGATGGTAGCGATGGTCGAGCAAGGTTTGCAAAACAAGCAGCTTTAAGGAAAACTCAAAGTTGCCTAGGAAAATGGTTGTTTGGATTGTTAGTTGCATGGGGTTAGACACTCCTCGTGCATTGGTGGCTTATGGAACCAATGCTTCAATCAAGTGTCTATATTTTTGTTAAATATGTTATCTCTTGAATATGTTTTTATTTTCTATGCTTATTAACTTAAGTACATATTTTGGGTTTTGGGTGGTTCAAAGTAGGGGTGAGCATTCGGTTATTCGGTTCTACCCGAAAACTGAATTAGGAAAAAATTTCGGTTTTCGGTGTTTTTTCGGTTCTACCCGAATAACCGAATTTCAGTCTGAGAACCTAAATAACCGAGACCCGAATAACCGAATTTTTTTTAAGGTTGGAACCGAGAACCGAACCGAAAACCGAAATTTTTAATTCAGTTTTCAGTTAGAACCAAATTATAAGAAATAACCGAATTATAAAGAAGAACCGAATTATAAAAAAGAACCAAAATTGTAAAAAATAACCAATTTTTAAAAAGGAACCTAATTATAAAAAGGAATCGAACTGTAAAAATAACCAAATTATAAAAAAGAACCGAATTAGCCAATATTTTTCATATATGTAATTCGGTTACCGAATTACCCAACCCTGGAACCGAAAACCGAACCGAATAATATTTCGGTTCTACCCGAATAACCGAATTTTTTTTAAAACGGTTAAAAATTTCGGTTAAAAAAACCGAAATAATTTCGGTTCTCGGTTATAACCGGAACCGAATGCTCACCCCTAGTTCAAAGTACAAAAGGTGTTGTAACTCTCTTTTTGTTATGGATGCGTGCAGGTGTGGTTGGAAGCGTGTTTAGCATGTGTATAAGTTTAAATGGTATGGATGAATACTGGAAGCATGAATGGCTTCTTCGGCCAGATTATGGGGATTGACCTTCGTTCTTATTGCTCATGCAACCTGTCTCCATTAATGGGTTTTGTGTAGTAATTTGTTGTGCATGTCAACGACTAATATCACCTTTTGTAACTCCATCTTATACTTAATGAAGGATAGGTTGGATTTCGAAAAAACAATTAAAAGTTGCATTATTTATTTTACTCCAACTTACATCAATGCTTCACTGCTACTGTGCTAGATCGATCAAATAATAAAATGTTAAGAAGAAGATAAGTAATATGAGTGACATTGGGAAGCTATCATTTTCCAGCTGAATTGAACCACCTATTTAATCGTCCTTTCCCGGAGGAGAGTATGGTATCTTCCAGAATCTGGCCGGCAGACCCCTCTCTGGAATTGGGAACGGCTTGTACTCAACGTGGTCGGAATTGCCGTCTGCCGTCTGTAACTCCCATCTGTGAATTTGTGGAATATGCTAAGTACGTTAACTATGTCATCATTTTCCCATTCAAAATATAACTAGCTAGATAGATTTAACTTAGCAAAAATACAGTAAAAGAGAAAAATAAAATCAAAAATAAGGATATGTTATGAGATAAAAGGAAGAATTCTCGCTCTTTGCACGCGCGCATGCCTTTTACTTTACATGTAGAGCTTTCACGAATTTCCATTTTTAGCAAGCACCACTTGCATTAATTTTGCCTATAATTTAGTGATGAATCGAGCTGTTACTTTCTTTCTTTTTCAACATTATTTCCTTCCACTACTCGATAGAGCAGTATATATATGTTGACGATGATCGTCCACAAAATAAAATGCGTTTGTTCTACACATATCTAATTAAGTAAATATATTTATTCTGCCAAAAAATGTAAGCACATAGTATATTTATAATCATGCAATTGCACGAGATGTACGAATAATGATGTTAATTAATCGCATAAAAAAAATTGTACCTGAAATTATTGACGAGGTGATGTATAAAAATGAGGATCTCCAGCTTGGCTAACTCATTTCCTGGACACGAATGGACTCCATAACCATAAGGCATAAAAATGTGGGTCCTCGCTGCGCCTCCCTTTTATTAAAGAAAAAAAAAAGACGAGTTCAAAATACATTACAAAATTAGATGTCCGGAAACAACAATCTAGACATTTTTGAACAATTTTGATATTAATTTAAATAACCATAATTAGACCTATTTTACAGTAGAACAAAGCACTTGATTTCACGATTTGCGTGGGCGATTTGAAGGGTTTAGGTCCGTACATTTGAAATCCGCTTTGATCAGTTAATATCTTAAATTTATTTATATGATCAGTTAATACTTTAAATTTATTACTTAAAGATAAATTAATTAAGAATCTTAAATTACTTGCTTAAAGTACGTAGTTTAGTGATTTGATACTTTTGAAATGATTAGAACGTTATGGGTTCAATTCTTGTTTAAGTACAAACTAAAATGTTGTATTCTTTCGTTTGCTTTTATCATCTAATTAACTTTTTTTAATTATGTGTCCTCCCATTATTAAATTTTATATCAGCCTGTCCACTTGAGTTGAGAGAATGGATAACACCCAGTTTTGTAATCAATTAGTTTATTATGTGCATGAATGTGACTAATAATATACTTAAATAAAGATAGTAGATATCAAATCCCTCTAGCTCCAACTATCAATCTCATAGACAAAATTCAAACTTTAACAAGAACTTGAATAATCATTCATCAACAATACAAAACATAGATCTACAGCTATAAACGGTCAAAATATCGGTATCAGTGTCTATAGTAAACTATTTATGAAAAGGAAACGAGATAACTCCCACGTATGACGCCTTCAAAAATTCACAAGAAGAATAGTAACTTACTATGCATGACATGACCATAGATTAATCACGTAAATACGGCGACGGAAATATGAGACCATTCAAGATTTACCTGATCAAATCTAGAAGGATTAAAACTTTCTGGATTCTCGTAGTAGGAAGGATTATGATGGATGTTACGAAACAACGGCAGTACTTTCCATCCCTTTGGGATTAAGTAACCTGCATGTTCACACGTCCGTACGTACTTTTACTTAGGGAAATAGTATATGATACATAAATACATTGACGCCGAAATGCTTGGTAATTTCCAGAATAAATCAGTAGATTATATATGGAGAGTTAAAGAATATATATAGATAGATAGATAGATAATGCGTGTGTCATTATCATGCCATATAACTATAATAGGTGTGTACGTACCATCATACTCAACGTCTTCAGTAGCTTCTCGATAAGTAAAAGCTATGATGCTGGCCATTCTTTGGGACTCTTGTATCACCTGAATCAAATAAAAAATAGCATTCATAGGTAAGTCCTAATTCGTTGGAAGCTAATTAGTCCAGTCATATTTTGATCAGGGAAATTAGTCACGTGATGGAACCAGACGACTAATTAATCCTATATAAATTTTCTCTTTTAATTGCTTCCTTTTTCTACGCATCTTGATGCCTCTCGAAACACAACAGAAAATTTTAATAAAAGATTTCTCCAAAAACTTATTAGCTATATTTAACAAAATTTTGTCCAAAGATTATCAATATTAATAATTGCTTGGACTCTTCTAGATTTTACTGTTTCTTTTAGATAGATACTTCGGTCGGGTCAATGATTTATATTATTAATTAATTACATTCAGCCAATATTTTTGACTTATTAATTTGCAGCAGCAAATTTGTTAACCAATTGTAATCAACTTAAGTCAATATAGGACATTAAGATTAATTAATTAGGATTAATAGGTGTACCTTGACAGTGAAGGGCATTGTACGTGTCTGAGTCCATGTCAGTGGTTGTCTCCCCCTCTCGTTCAATTCGCATATAGCTACCTGTTCCTCCTGCGCAGAATAATAATAATGAGTACGTAACTGATAAATTTCATTGGTTAATTGCAAAATATTACTATCAGATCATGACTGTGAAAAATGTCACAGTATATATAGGAAAAGAAATACCTTCACTTTTTCCAATATTTGATAGTCATCTGATATGTATTTGATGATCCAAGTCAAGAGGCTGGCGGTTGTGTCTTGAGCTGCGAATAGGACACCGATTACGTTATCAGAGATCTGGTCGTCGGTCAGGATTTGACCATTTTCACCTTTATAGTTGAGCAGATGCGACAGTAGGGTTTTGGATTCTGGTCTGCCTTCCTTCCTTATCTTGATGATCTCTCCAATTATACGCCCTAATTCTTTCCTCGCCTGTCATTATATATATTGCAAACACATCAGTCAAGCAATTCATGGATTAAAAAGTATACTACATACATTACATACTTTTTAAAACTGCTACTAATTAATTAATACACAATGATTGAAATTAGATACCATCAATGATTGGTGATAACGGGTCCCAGGTATGGAATTGGGGAAGGAATTATAACCCTTGTCCAGCTTGTAGTAATTTTCCTTGAGCTTTGCTTTGTAGAAGCTATCTAGTTCACCGAATATTGACAAAATTGCAACCTCAAAAGCAAGCTGCATATATTAATTGATGCAAGCAAACTTGCATGGTTTGAAATTAAGCGAATGGAAATATAAAAGCTCATTACATTATCGATCGATCGGTGTGCAAACTAACTAATGAAAGAAGAACTTGCGTACGTACGTACGTACCCATTTTAGCTCTTGGAAAATGCAGACAACGTGGCCATCAGACCAGGAATCCAGAGTGGAGATGACAATCGATTCAATCTTGGAGACCAAACCCTTTATGGATTCCACTGATAAGGAGGCTTGTACGATTTTCCTTATCTTGGCATGGTAATCGCCTTGTTGGAAAAAGATAGCTAGTGGTCCAATCAGTCTTTCCTTGCCCTTTGGATAAGTTGGCTTGAAATGGTTGGCTTTTGACACCAGCACGTATCGTACAGCTTCTGGATTAGCTACCATAATGCAAGGACATCCCAGGATGTGGGTCTTGAATATTTCTCCAAATCTGTATACAGGTTCCACATTTAACTCTGTAAATATATTTTGTTTATTATATATGGTGCAATGAAAATTCAATTATTCTATAAGTTTTCACTGCCTGCAATTAATTGCGTTAGAGATCAATGGACACCTGATTTGCCTATTCCGGAAGAATTGACTTGGGCTGAGAGAAAAGAGCTGAAGAGACTCTCCTATGATCGGCCAACCCATAGATCCTGGAGGAAGCTTCGCCCTGATCTCACACTGCTGTTTCAACCTCCTACTCATCACTACCAGCAAGAGAACCACGACTAAGAAGACACCCACAACAGCTGCCATCTAGCTCCCTCAACTGCCAATTATTTTTTCCCAACTATACTTTTGTGTGTGTGTGTGTGTCTGTGGTAATTATATATTATGGGTATGGTGTCTCAAAACTCAAATTTATTCATGGAAAGCGAGGGGCAGAATTGGTGGCGTATATTTATACATACCTACAGAGCCTGTTGGACGCCGACCTTTCATTAGTGATGTGGATGTGACCAACAGTACTACTACTATTTCATGCCTCGTCGACAATAATGTACTTTTATAAATTTAAATTTTATAATGATATTGTAAAAACTTATCAACAATCAAATCCGCCGCTTTCTTGCGGCCGAAATTTTTTAGCCGAAATTTTACCACTTTCGATTGAACAAAAACCCAACATCACATATCCCAGCGGCCGGCAAGCAGGCTTTCTTGCGCACTGTACACTTTCCCTGCTCCGCAAGGCATTTCTCAGTTCTCCAAAATTGTAGAAAGATCACGACTGCATTAAACTGAGATGAGAATCTTATGAAATCTATTCAGGAATTATATTTTATGTAGCGGTGAATATTTGGTTCTAGTGATAAAATTATTTCATTTTTTTAACTGAATTTTTTTACCATTTAAAGAGATATCACAAGTCAGAAAGAGATATTGTGAGAGTTCCAACCCCTCTATACATCCCATCGCCACCATCACCGTACGTCTTCCTCGCCTTCAATGGAGATCGGTAGAGAAGGATGTCAATGAGGGGATATCCTTCTCCCTTCTTCCAACAGCATCGACTGGATTGTCAGTCGTATTAACGTCTACCGGAAAAGACCACCAACCGCATTAGATACCTACACGGCATTAGTGTCTCCGAGTATACTTCTCGTCCCTCCCGATTCTCTTACTAATTCGCTAGCAAAACTATGTATCGCTAATGGTGAGTCAAAATCAAACATTTTCCCTAAAAAAATCCCCTTTCCTTCTTCAACTCTAGTAGACTAATCCAAAAAATCTCGCCTTGCTTTGTTATGGCCCCTCCCATGGATTCAATAATACCTAATTAGACTATGTAGAAGTAGAAGATGAATTCGCGAGGCGGAGAGTATAGAAAGTGTGGTCGGAGCCGATCGATGAGGAATCGAGGGCGAAATGAAAGAGAAAGCGAATGAAGAAGAAGACTATATTCGTTGTATTGTGTTTCGTATATCGTAAAAACAGAAGAAAGGCTGCACATATAAGCAACCTTAATGGACCGTTGCTAAACGGGCTAAAAGACTAAGTCCCGTTAATAAACGGGCTAAAGAGGGAAGAAGGAATATAAAACTATCCTAACACCCCCCCCCCCCAAACCTAAGAAAGAGAGCTACTTTGTTAGGTTTGAAGAGTTTAACATTCCCATGGAAGAAAATTGCTGCCGATAATTCTTTCCCGTTAGAGATTGATGTAGACGGCGGATTTATTGTCACACTTGATCGGTATGGGAGTGATGTCGTCAACGCCAAGCTCACTGAGAAGACGGGATAGCCAAGCCAATTCGGTGGTGACACGTCGGAGAGCTCGGTATTCGGCTTCGGCGGAGGAAAGGGAGACGGAGGCTTGTTTCTTGGATTTCCAAGAAATAGGAGATCCGCCGAATAAGATGTAGTAACCGCTAATAGACCTGCGAGAAATGGGACAAGAAGCCCAATCAGAATCGCAGTATGCTAAAAGAGAAAGATCAGAGTTGTTATTTAAGAAAATGCCATAACCGAGCGTCCCTTTGATGTATTGGAGGACATGGATGGCGGCGTCCCAATGGTGTTGACAAGGATTTTGGTTGAATTGGCTTAATAGCTGAACACTGAAGTTGAGATCCGGTCGAGTGTTGATGAGATAATTCAGCTTGCCAATTAGACGACGGTATTCGGTAGCATCAGGGAGGAGAGGACCGTCATTCAAGTGGAGTTTGGTGCCGGGGGAGAGAGGACTAGCAACGGACCGCTTGGAAGAGATTTGGTAGTCCGTGAGAAGATCAGTGGCAAATCTGGTTTGAGTTATGCCGACTCCATGGGGAGTATAATGAAATTCGAGCCCAAGGAAGTATGTAAGATTGCCAAGGTCTTTGATTTTGAAAGCATCGTGAAGGGTGTTCTTGACTTGAAGAATCTTGCCATCATCATTTCCACAAAGAATAATATCGTCGACGTAAACTCCAAGGAAGAGAATGGAATTGCCAAGGCTCCATTTGAACAAGGAATGATCATTATCTGAAAGAATAAAACCAAGATTAGTGAGACTAGTAGAAAGTTTTGCATACCACTGGCGAGAAGCCTGTTTCAAGCCATATAGAGATTTTTGAAGCTTGCACACAAAACCGTTAGGGGCATTTAGACCATCTGGGATCTTCATGTAGATCTCTTCGTGAAGATCCCCATGAATGAACGCATTGTTGATGTCGAGCTGATGAATGATCCAACGTCGTTTCATGGCAACGCTTACTAAAGTTCGAATGGTTGTCATTTTGACAACCGGAGAGAAAGTTTCATGAAAATCCACTCCTTCTTTTTGTGTGAACCCACGGACGACCAAACGGGCTTTATATCGATCAATGGATCCATCGGCCTTGTGCTTGGTGCGATATACCCACTTGCAAGAGATGCATCTTTTTCCTTTGGGTATTTTAACAAGAGTCCAAGTTTTGTTTTCTTCAAGAGCTTGAAGCTCATAGTCCATGGCTTTTCTCCATTCCGGATGTTGGATAGCAACCCGATAAGAAGATGGCTCAAGAGGACATTGGACTTTGACATGAGAGCACAAAACCTGAGAAGGAATGAAATCAGTAAGAGTATTTAAAGAAGGTAACAATATAGGCCTGGAGTGTTCAAGTCTAGTGGACAAAATTTGAGTAAAAGTATCGCTTCCAACTTGATTGCACTCGTAATCAGCAAGATGAACAGGAGGTTGTTTTGGTCTTGTGGAGCGGCGCAGATCAGAGGGCCCAGAAGTATCTGTGATGTTGTCGAGATTCTGTTCTGTGTCGTGGGCTTCTTCAGTGACGTGGGCCTGCTCGGTGTTAAGAGAAGGAGAGAAAGAGTCACTCCCAGCGGGTTGGGTTTCAAACGAAGGAGAGGATGGAGATTTGTTATCGTCAGTGGATTCCAGGGCGATGTCATCAGGATCTTGAAGATTCGTGTCGGGACAGAAATCAACCAAAGTCTCGGAAGTCTGTTGCTGTGGGCCAGGCCCATCCTTATTCTTTTCGTAAAGAAAAACATCATCCACGTCTTCGTTTGTGATAATGGGAAAAAACGGAGAATTGGTTTGGGCCGTTTCGTTAGACTGAGAAGATCGATCCTGCAAAGGAAAAATTTCTTCAAAAAAAGATAAGTCACGACTTGTGATGACTTTGTTGTCTTCGAGAATCAGGATCCGGTGCCCCTTCTTGCATAGGCCTGGTCCAAGGTAAACCCCTTTGAGCCCACGCTGATCGAATTTGCTCCGATTGACTACCGGCCCAGTGTGATAAACAAGGGAACCGAAAGTCTTGATGCTGCTCAAATTAGGAGGTGATCCATACAAAAATTCATAGGGAGATATTCCATTTAGGGTGGAAGAAGGTAATCTATTAATAAGGAATGTTGCCATAAGAATACTCTCACCCCAATATGTAGTATCAAGACCCGATTGAAAAAATAAAGCGCGAGCAGTTTCGAGCAAATAACGATGTTTTCTTTCAACCACCCCGTTTTGTTGGGGGGTATAGACGCAAGTGGTTTGATGTATGATACCTTTCTCATGAAAAAAATCTTGTAAAGCTCTAGATAATCCCAATTCATAAGCATTGTCGGACCGGACAATTTTGACAAACTTATTGAATTGTCTTTCAATCATGCGTATGAAATTTTGTATATGTTGAGAAGCTTCAGATTTAGATTTCATGAGAAGAACCCAAGTGCATCTACTTGCATCATCAACAATAGTTAAGAAATATCTACTACCGTCATGATTTATAGTTGAACAAGGACCCCAGGTATCCACATGAATGAGATCAAAACAGTGCTTAGATTTATTATCAGAATGGGAAAAAGGTAACCTATGGCCCTTGGCCTTGAAACATACATCACAAACAAAGTTGTCGGTAATTTCATTCCTTTTTATAAGACCCATATGCACCATTTTGTTTAACGGAGGGTGACCCAATCTTCTATGCAAAGTCCAAACCCGAGAGTTACAAGAATGAGCAGTATGTTTATCATTACAATCATCAAACAAATCACGCAGAAGTTTTATATCCAAAAAATACAGCCCATCTCTTCGGTATCCAATAGGTCTTTTATTCATCCAAGTACGGGCCTGCAAATAGCAGGCATTAGAATCAAAGGAAATCACACAATCTTTTTGTTGAACCAGCCTGCTAACAGAGACAAGAGAAAGTTTAAAATTTGGAACATGCAAAACATTTTCCAATCTGAAACCATTAGTAAGCACAGCAGTTCCCATCAGACTAATAGTCTCAACATCTCCATTCGGCAAGGCAACATAACTAACATTAGATTTACGTTTCCTATCAACAAGAAGAGATTCATTCCCAATTAAGTGCTCACTAGCACCAGAGTCCAGAAGCCATTCATTATCAGGACAATTATGAAATGAACTACTACATCTGGGAAACGTGTTACCTGCAAATTGAGATTCTTTCTCAAAGCCAATGACATTGTTGCTCGATGCTCCTTTATCAGACAATTTACCTGTCTGTTCAAGCAAACTGCAAAGTTTAGTGAGCTTGTCAATATTAGCAACAGAGAGAGTCTTTGTACCTTCTGCCCTTTTTCCAGCAAAGTTTGCGGTGGAATTGTTCTTGGATCCCTTCCACCAGTCGGGATAACCGCAAAGTTCGAAACAACCACTTTTGAGATGCCCTGATTTCCCGCAGTGAGTACAAACATTGGTGCTCTTTTTCCCAGTGTTGTCCTTTCTGGATTTGCCTCTTTCACCAAAAGTTCCTTCGGTTTTACTGATATTGTTTGCAAAGGAAATACCAGAGGCTTCGTTCTCACCTTTCCTGTTGATCCGCTGCCTCTCCTCTTGGAGCACAATGGCATAAGCCGAATCCAGACTAGGTAAGGGTTTCTTCATAAGAAGATTACCCCTGATATTAACAAAATCCTCACGCAGACCCAGCAAAAATTGAAATAACTTTTGGTTCTCAGAGTGTTTAGCGATTTTCTCGCTATATCCACATACGCAAGTATCAATGTTTGTCATGGCGGAGATGTCATCCCAAATGCTAGTAAGTTTCGTAAAATATTCAGTAACAGTAGAGTTACCTTGCTCAGTTCTGGATAAATCTCTGTTGAGTTCGAAAAGCCTCGTTCCGTCGATCTGATCAAATCTACGAATCAGGCGCTTCCACATATCAAATGCGGTGGAGCAGGAGACGAGACTGTCTCCTATGCTGATTTCAACCGAAGCAAGGATCCAGGATCTAACAAGCCCATCGCATCTGTCCCAGGCGTCTCTTCGGTTTTTCGGAACCTTCGATCTCTTCAGAGTACCATCAATCATTTTTATCTTGTTTTTCGCCAGCAAACAGATCTCGATTTTCCTTTTCCAGTTCTGGAATCCTTTTTTACCATCAAACTTTGTCGATGTGAGTTGAACTCCTGGCGTTTCTGAATTCGATACAGTGAGCGGATCTGAATCGAGTCTACGCCTGCTTCTTTTCTTGTCGACGACTTCCTCCTCTTCTTCGGATTCGGACGATTTTTCCTCATCATCGTGGAGGTCGTCGTCTTCATCATCAGATTCGGAAGACATTTTTGGAGATTAGGTTTAAACTGCGGACATTACCGCTCTGATACCATGTAGAAGTAGAAGATGAATTCGCGAGGCGGAGAGTATAGAAAGTGTGGTCGGAGCCGATCGATGAGGAATCGAGGGCGAAATGAAAGAGAAAGCGAATGAAGAAGAAGACTATATTCGTTGTATTGTGTTTCGTATATCGTAAAAACAGAAGAAAGGCTGCACATATAAGCAACCTTAATGGACCGTTGCTAAACGGGCTAAAAGACTAAGTCCCGTTAATAAACGGGCTAAAGAGGGAAGAAGGAATATAAAACTATCCTAACAGACTACAACTTACCCAGCTGAAAGGATCGCTATAGAAGTTGATAGTTTAGCTATTCCTTCAACCCCCCCCCCCCCCCGAATTTTAGAAAGCGATCTTTGCAAAATTACGGAACCCTAATTGCAGCCCACCGAAACTCCTCCCGGATGTTATAGGGCAAATTTGGAAGCCTAAATCCTATTTTAGAGTCAAAGAAGTAGGATTTAACCGGTGTACCTTCCAATTTGCTTCAGAAACAGATTTGTGCAACATCCTCTCCAATGGTCCCTGCATTTCCAGAACCGCCTACTTGCCATAATGACTATTGACCCATCATTCAACTTGGAAGAGCATGAGCCGGACTCGATTAACATCAGGGTAGGAATTCATAAACTCCTACGAGATTTGTTTAATAAACAACTTGTTGTTCATCTTGAAAATAGAATAGGGAAGTTTATTGAATCTCCTGAAAGAATCAATCCTCCTGCTAGTAGGATTATGAGATTTAAGGTAGAGATCAAGATAGTTTAGCCACTGTGTCGCATGCTAATTATCAAGATGAATAGTGGCAATAAAGTATGTAGGTTAGTTATGAAAATCTCCCCAGTATTTGCTACAGATGCGGATGTGTTAACCATGTTATAACTGAGAGTATTATGCACAAACCAAACCCCAACGATCTGGAAAGGTATAGGTCATGAATAAGGGTTGGATATGCTGGAATTATGACTGTAGTTACAGATTATTTTCTTCTTAATCAGTGGAAGCAAGAAGGAGTTCTTGAAAGTTTAAATGCTATGGTCACTCAAGCTGTACTTGTCCCCTCCCTTGACCCTTAGGAGGTGAATGTAGACCTGTCTCTTGCAACTCAACCAGTGGACACTACCCTCTCTTTAGCCAACCCTAACTCGCCTAGATCCCTTCCAGGATTCTCAAGGAAATATGAGTCCATGCCCAGTGTAAACCACACTATTTCCCAAATCAATCTCTGTCCCATCATCCATCCAGCTCCACCAAAAAACCATACCAATACATCTACCCTGTTTCCCCTTTCAAACTTTACCTCTTCCTCCCCAATTGATAAGAGAAAGGTTTTCCATAACTATGATTGGGAATTAGTAGTTCCTAACTTTAAATCTGACTTCAATAAGAAAGCCAAAAACATCGAACCCCCCACCCAGGATATTACCCCTGCTTTAGCTGAGATCATTCATGAAGCTGAGTCCTAACAACCTTCACACCCATGTCAAACAATCCCCTCCCTTGTCTTTGAGCATCAGGAAGGTGGTAGTAGAGTTTCAGATAAAGGAAAAGGATAATTGTATGCTGAAACCTCTCTTAGCCCCCACTACCCTAAGAAATTCAAAACAAAAAAAAAGAGAAAAACAACAAACCTCATACCTCTGATGATAAATTCAACCATTTGTGTGGATGAATTAGAGGAGTCTGATTACTACTGTTATATTCGTGACAAGGTAGACCTTTTAGAAGAGCAAGGCTGCCTGCCCCAATGAGTTGCCTCACTCTCAACTGCCGAGGGTGGGGTCGCCCCTATGCAGCTGCCTCACTCTCTAGCCTTATCAGGAGACATGACACTGAGATGCTTTTTTTGATGAAGACCCATAGAACTACTTTTGAAATGGACTGTATCAAAAATAGACGGTCAGAGTATGATGGCATTTCAATGACTAGTATCGGTAGAAGTTGGGGCCTGCTTTTAATGTGGAAAAAGAATATTGGAGTCAAGGTGATCAATTTTTTAAAACACCATATTGCTACAGAAATTGCATTCCCATGTATGGACAATTTTCACTTTACTAGTTTTTATGTTTGGCCTAATTTGAGGTTGAAATATCTCTCTTGGAAGTTTTTACTTACTCTGAGAGACCAAGTTAGAATCCCTTGGATTGTAGCTGAAGATTTTAAATTATATATGAAAGTGAAAAAAGGGCAATTTGAGAGGTGAAAGAGATAAACATATACTGTGAGATTCTATTAACATGATTGCTTTGAGATAGAAACCTACCGTGGGAACTAAAACAATGTGTTTATTAGTTATGATAAATTGCATTGCAACTCGGAGGGGACTTATGCTTAATGCTATCAATGGAATCAGGTATTTGTGTTGTCTGCCTATTCCCGTGAAGATTGGTTAAGATTAACAGACCTAGGGTTAGGCTATTAGTTACTTTAGTGAACCCGTTGTTTAGCTATAAGCTCAAGGGTTGACAATTAGTAGTAAGGGGAGGACGGGCGCAAATACCCATCCCGGGCTACATCTATCCTAGTTTAGTTAGTTTAGTTTTATTGTTTTCTTTTATTTCTTCATTCACAACCAAAACTCCAAACAAAACCCAAATTTAAGTTTATGCACTTTGATTTATCTTCTTGCACATTTACTAAGCTTATAATTGATTAGATAGTTACGAAGTCCGCGTGGATACGACCTTATTGAGCTACAACGACTAGGTTCACTGCCCATAGTTAGCACGATAGTTTAATCACTATTTTGCCCAATAAGTTTTTGACGTTGTTGCCAGGGACTTTGGTCCAACTATCTGGTTTATTGTCCGTTTAGTTTATGTGCACATTTTTCATTTCATATATTATCCCTTTTGTGTATAATTTTTTTTTCTTTTCTTTATTGGAACTTAATTATGATGGACAGTCGTTATGATCAAGTAGAATGGTGGTATGACCATTTCTATGGTACAGTGTACGATGGTACAACCTACGATCGAGATGTTGGCTGACAAGGGTGTGGGCACTACCATTTGTGGCCTCCTTATAAGGACCTTATCTCTGGATTAGAGGCACCTGTGAAGGACCAATTCTTTGTTGTCAACCCTAACCCCACCGAATAAGACATCAACCAACGAATAATGTGTCAAGAGCATGGCGAAGACCACGAGAGTGCTCATTATTTTATGATCACGACAAGGATAGATTCACCCAGTCTGGAGGATCTTATTGCTTGAATGAACACCATCGACATGGACCAGCTCATTACACTAGCTCTAAGGGAGCAACAACCTAAGAGTGAAATGGTTTATGAAGTGGAGCAGCAAGAAGAGGAAGAAAATCTTG
Source organism: Limonium bicolor (assembly GCA_023374045.1). Classification (NCBI taxonomy): domain Eukaryota; kingdom Viridiplantae; phylum Streptophyta; class Magnoliopsida; order Caryophyllales; family Plumbaginaceae; genus Limonium; species Limonium bicolor. The sequence continues at coordinate 293,415,673 of CM041779.1, forward strand.
ACATGAACCAACTGAATTCTATGCTGAAATGGTAAAGATAAACGTGATGATGGGAAGTTTACTAAACCTTGCATCGCAACAACCATAGAGTGAAATGGTTCATAAAGTGGATCACCTTGTTGAGGACTTGAGTTGCCCTCTGTCTCCTCCCCTGTTTGAACCTGAGAAAACATCAGTCAACCATCTGCCTAATCTTGAAGACAAGCCATCAGAGGACAGCTTCCACCTTGACTTCATGGAGTCTCCTTCCTCTGAAGTCAACTACCATTATTTCCCCGCCTTCCACGTGCTCTACCTAGAAGAAGGGGATGCGTACATCCTCAACCTTGAGAAGGAGGAGATGCCGCTTCCCTTCGAGTCATCAGAGGAGTGTTTTCATCGACTTCAATGCGCCATCTCCCTCTAAAGTTGATGTCCATCAAGGCTCTTACTATGACCTCACCCCAAAGACAAGGATGTCTACATCCTCGAAACTGAGGAGGAGGAGGATTCATCTATCTTTGATCTTCACCTAGAGGATCAAGGCCTTCCCCACCTGTGCACCAATGAAGTAAGGTGGAAACTCAAAGTACACCCGCTAGGGGTGGATGCCACATTGATCTGGGACCAAAGATAGAAGACAAAGTGTGCCCTAGAGTTCTCCTTGCACCACTAAATGAAGATAAAGATGTCTTCATCCTTAAATTTGAAGAGGGATCTCCACCAATAGATGATTCTTGCACCAAGGATCATCAACCACAATATTTGGGTTGTTCTTCAAAGAAAAATGATGCCCACCCTACCCATGAAATACCCCAAACCTTAATACGTTAGTTAAATATATAATTATTATATTTTAAGGCTTATTTTAGTCATTAAGAACATGTGGGAAAAATTCCCGAAGGAAACAGATCCAAATAGTGGATTAAAAATGCAAAACGAGCTTTAAAGCACGTTTTTCGAGAAACCCGGGAAATATAATTTTAAACGGGTTTAAAGGACTAATAAAAATTTATGGTCAATCATATGGCTATAATTAAAAATTATTCAAGGTCTAGGACCATAAAAATAAATAAAACAAAATCCGGGAACCAGACCCGGACTGTTAAAACTGACAGTTCGGGAACTAACGGGTGTTATCTGCTAAATGACCATGTGCCACCTCATCTCTACTTTTACAAAATAAAATCAGATTGCTCTCTCTCTCTTGTGTGTCTCACGTTTTGACCCCCTCCCTCTCATTTAGTTATTCTACTCTATTAACTAAAAGACAAAACCATAAAAGCAAACAAGTACAACTTACCCTTTATTTTCTCTTTCCTCCATTCTCTTCCTCTCTATCGGTTTCTCTCTCCCATTCCCAGCATCTCCTTCTTCATTTTGCTCCTCTAATGGCGATTTTACTAGCCAAATAGCAACCCCACCTTCAACTCCTTGTAACTTCTTCATCCTAGCTCCAAATCAAGAAATTTTTACACCAAAATACTCCTCTCATCTTGGGGATCATTTTGTACCTTTCAAAATCTCAAAACTCCATATTTCATCTCCATGGGTGTACCACATTTTGAAGGGGAAACTTCATATTCTTGAAGCCAAACATCTTCTTGTTGTTCTAAGGTAAGAAAGAACTCAAAAACCCATTCATTTCCCTATTCCCTATGGTGGCCGATTTTGGTGGGTACTAAACACCATTGTTTTCTCTCCATTTTAGCTTGTTCAATCCTTTAGAAGTGTTGGAGCTAGCCCAAATTCCATTACCAAAAACTTCATCTTGAAGTAGAAGGTAATTCCCTCTTATGATGTTTCAAATATTGATTCTAGGGTTAATGGAATAATATTCATGAACCCTTCATACTCATTGTAATTATTTTGGCATGGTCATTAGTGTAACAAATAACCCCATTGGAAATCGGTTGAGGAACAAGAAGTGAGGAGGAGAGAAAGTTGAAAGAAATCCAAGGTAAATAACTTACCTTAAGCTATGTGGTGTTTTAAGGATTTTGTGTTTTATCTTGGTGCAAATATAAATGCTCAGTGAAATGCAGGTGTTGCTAATAATATGAGGAAATTCAGTGTTTAATTTAATGTTCTTTAAGGGCCTAAGAGCCAAGCTTTTAAGGGTTATGAATATTGAGGGCTATTGTGGTTCAAATGGTGAATTTTAAGTGTGTTTTGGTGCCTTGGATGAATGGAGGTTGGAGTGTTTTAATGGGTTAAAAGATGAGTGGGAACATGTAAAAATTATGGGGAGATCATGTCAAAATTTGTGTAGGAATATAATGGTTCAAATGCATTTCTAGGTGGGAGCAAACTAGTGAACTACAAGTGTTTTGAGAGAGTATTTGAGGAGCTTAGAATTAAACTTGTAAATGAATTTGGAAGAGGATATATGAAGGTTTTAGTGTGTCTAATGATGTTAGAACACCTTAGGAGGCTTGTGAAGAAGTTTGGAGTTGAATGGACATTTAGAAACAAAAATCTGGAGTCGACCGACCTTGGGACCGGACTTACAAGGTCGATCGAGCCCAGTTTAACCCGTCGGAAACCTTTCTGGAATCGACCGACCTTGGGACCGGACTTGCAAGGTCGGTCGGACTCAAAATTTTGTGCGCGGAAATCTTTCTGGAATCGACCGACCTTGGGACCGGACTTGCAAGGTCGGTCGGACTCAAAATTTTGTGCGCGGAAATCTTTCTGGAATGGACCGACCTTGGGACCGGACATGCAAGGTTGGTCGGGGTAAAATTTTCAAACGAGAAGTCTTCTGGAATGGACCGACCTTGGGACCGGACTTGGCAAGGTCGGTCAGAGTGAAAAATTTCGAACTCGGACGCTACTGGAATGGACCGACCTTGGGTAAGTTCGGTCGGCAAGGTCGGTCGGACCAGAATCTACAAAAAAAAATGTGTCTTAGTTAGTAGACCCTAGTGGGTATAATAAAGATGATCAAGTGTAAGTCTAAGCATAAAACATGCCATACAAACATGTAAAGCGTTTAGTAAATTTGGAAGACAAATAAGTTAATTAACCAACATTATCAAACATGTTTAGGAACAACGTACGGTGGAACACTAGAGCGGCAAGGACCAAGGTATGGTTTTCTTGCAGTCTGTTGCCTACCGGTTTACACCGGCTTGTGTGTTGTTTTTTTTTCTGTGTGTTTACAACCTTGTAAGATTAAATCATGAAATGAGTTTACAGTTCTTATTATTAATGTAACGTGTGCGTACCGATACCGGTAACCTCGAATGCGTGCTAACTGTTAATTAACCAAAGCGAGGAAACATAAGAGAACGGTATCCGGTAACAACGTCCCCAACCTAAGGAATGTTCTAACCACGGCTATGTATGTTTAGTTGTGGTATTTGTTGTTGAATTGTGCCTTGCTTCCCTTGTATGTCTAACTGACTTAAACACTTACTTGTGTGAGATATTATTAAGCTCCCATTGTGGGACTTCTAACGAGTGCTAACCTGGGAAGTGAGGAATCCAGTCGTTCCGGTCACGCGTGTATGTATGGGAGTCGACATCTGAATCAGATTCGGCTCTCTCCTTATGTTAGGGTAGTTTTCCTTTTATGGGGAATTCGACCTCCCATTAGCTTAGCCAAAGCTTGCCTACCTGACTTCCAATCGGGCTATGGGGAAATTATGTGTTGATGTGTTCGGGTCACTACACCCGTTGGTTAACATGAGGATGAAGTCATCCTCTAGGCTTACAAGTTGACTAACCATGTTGGTTGTTTCCTAAAGTGAAATGTTCTCATTTATATGTGTTGTTATTGTTCTGCAGTAACTCTTACTAAATATATGCATGTTGTATGTTTAAAATCAACGCCATGTTATCATGACAAATAGTTGCGTGTATCCCGGTAGTCAGCGGGCTGCACGTTAACCATGCCAGCAAAAGGTTGCTGACCCCCTTTGGGGGCTATGTTTATTGCAGGATGAGGATCGAGGAAGCAGAATGGCTTTAGGTCCTAGATTGATGATACTTTTGTTATTTTGGATATTGAACCCGAGTAGTGTCTGTACACTCGAGGTCTTATATTTTGGTGGATGTAAAGCTAGTTGGTGATTTTTATACAGTTACACTCGGTATATTGTCATTCTTTTGGATAAGTGATTTTTGTAAGGTTGTAATTATGCTCGGCATTCTCGTAATCAGACCGATACATTGTAAGTAACAGCCTTGTTAGCCACGTGGGTGGCTAACGGCGTGTAACACCGCCCTTTTGGTATATGGTTAAGTTTATGATTTCCGCTGCGATTATTGATTAAATGTGAAGGTTATGGATGGGGTGTTACAAAAAGTGGTATCAGAGCGAAGTATCGCTCTGATTACCGATTACCGAGCTTAGGAATATACCGAGTTAGGAAATTTAAACCTTGTCGTCCAAAGGACGTTATAAACACTTGACCCGATAAGTTTGTATGCACAATACTAATGTGCTTCATGTAAAAAATTCAGATGGCAGGGCGACCACCAGGAAGAGGCCGCGGGCGTGGTTTGGGAGACCCAGGGGAGAACCCTACCGCTCAGATGATGGCAGAGGCAATGGCGGCCGCCCTAGCTCAAGTGATACCTCAAATAGTAACCGCAGTGCAGCAAGGGCAACAACAGCCCGTTGGTCAGGATCAGCCTGAACCACCACCACCACAGCCACGAGACTAATTGGGTGAAAGCGTTGGCCGATTTGAGGCCCCCGTCTTTCAAAGGGGAGACCGACCCTTCCAAACTAGAGGCGTATATCTCGGAGCGAGACCGCCTAGACTTGGCCGTTCCTGCTGATGCCAAGGTCCGTCTTGCTGCGTATTACTTGAAGGGTTCGGCTAGAAACTGGTGGAAACTTGTACGGGCCGAGAAAGTGGCCGACCCGGAGTTTGGATGGGAACAGTACACGACGTTGCTACGGGCCAAGTACTACCCAGTGCATGTGCAAGAGGCGAAGCGCCTGGAGCTCGACAGTTTAAAGCAAGGAGACAAAATGACGGTGGACAACTACTACACCGCCTTCACCGACCTAGTCCATCTCCTACCCGACCTAGGTTACTCGAACCGGGTCTTAGTGAATCGCTTCTACAGCGGGTTGAGCCACCGCCTACGCTATGGCATGGGGCCATCCAAGTACAATACCTTGCAGGTATCTTCAATAATGCCTAAGTGTGAATGAGTTATATTGTATGTGAGTGTGTAAATGTATGCGGGGCGTGACTAACACCTTGATACTTCAGGAGTGCTATCATGCCGCTGCTAAGGTGGAGATCACCGTCCGTTTAAGGGACGAGGAGAATGCGCATAAGCGCAAGGTCTCGAGCGAGGGCCAAAGCTCGCAAGGGTACCAAGGAGGGAAGAAGAGGAAACCTTACCCTCAGCCCCAGAAGGGCCAGCAGCAGGATGGCAAGGGCCAAGCCCAGTCCACTACCACTGAGGAGCCGCTGAAGCTCACTTATGCCTATGCGGCTAAGCCCCTACGCTCTCACCCGCCTAAGGGTAACTAGTTAATTCCGAATACCGAATTCAAGTATGTATTGCTATATTGTAAAGTGTGTATTGATTGTGTGTTGTGATAGCAGCCAGTACGGGCTCTGGACCGGAGCGCCACTACTTCTGTAAGTGGTGCAAAGGTGACCATCCCGGCAAGGATTGCAAAGGGAATGATGTGCAGTGCCACTACTGCAAGAAGCTGGGGCACCGTGACTTCGAGTGCTACAGCAACCCCGATGGCAGAAACTATAGGCCTAGGGGGCAATGGAAGGGTAAGGCCACTGCGACCACTGAAGGCCCGAAAGCTACTTATCAGCCACCCTCAGGGCAAGGGAATACTGATTCCCAGAAGGGGAAGGGGCCGGGAGCAGGCAAGGCTGCCTTGAACGTGGTGGACCGGTCAGAGGCACCAGGATCGTCTTCTAGACCAGGTACCCCTTAAATCCGTTAAGTGAGATAAGTGATTGCTTACCGCATTTCCATGCATGTGTGTTAGTGGTCTAATGTATGACCACATAAGTAAAAGTTAAAGTATAATGGAAACCACCTAAACTAGGTAATTCTAAACCTTAGGAACTTTCAATATTTGTTATCCAATCCCACCCACACCGAACCCCGGAGATACCACCATGGCATCCCCGACTATCCGACAGAACAGTGTCAGGTTATCCAACCAGGTATGATATTATTAAAAGGATACTGACACCCGAAGCACAAATCCATATCATTCGATGCAACGAGCTTGGAGCAGCACCAGGAGGTTTCTACACACCCGAATACCCAAGTGGGGCGAAATGAATTTAAAGATGATGTGCATGGGTAAGGATTGGAACCCTTACACCAAGTCATATCAGGACACGCGAGCTGAAGATGGATCTGCCATACCAAGTATACCTAAGGAGTTCCTTGCGGTTGTTAACCACATCGTGGGAGTTGCTCAGCAAGTTGAACCGGAACAAATTCCAAGTATCAAGGCGGACTTATGTATTGTCAATTTCTACCAAAAAGGTGGAAGATTGGGTTTGCACCAAGACAAGGACGAGACACCCGAGTCTCTAAGTAAGGGAGTACCCGTGGTGTCTTGGTCCATTGGTGACACCGCAGTGTTTATGTATGGCGAGCAGAAGCGTGCGGACCTCGCAAGGAAGATAGTGTTGGAGTCTGGTGATGTGTTAATCATGGGTGGGCAGTCAAGGATGTTGTATCATGGTATCAGGAAGATCAAGTTGAATACAGCACCTCCGACGATAATCAATGCCACACACATGAAACCTGGACGTTTGAACTTAACCTTTAGACAGTTTTGAAGTTATGTGTAACCATGTAAAGTGTGAAGTCAGTTGTATGTTAAGTATGTGATGCATTAAGTATGCTAAGTTATCGAGCGATGTAGCCAATGTAATACCATCATGGTGTAAAGATGAGTTTTATGAATAAAGCAGTGTTGATTCCTTGAGTAAACCGCCCGTGTTATTACCGTTATACTTATAAGTTTCTGGAATAAATTAGGCTGTGCACTCGGGACGGGAGGTATACTGAGTGTCTGCAATGAGGCAGAGGCCGGCAAGAGCGGCACCATCCTCACCGGTACCTTCCCAGTTAATGGCGTGGACGCCTCGGTCTTGTTCGACTCCGGAGCCTCACACACTTTCATCTCGCTATCTTTTGCGAAGAGGCTGGGGTTAGACGGTGAAGAGATGCAAGACTTCCTAGTCACTCTCCCGTCGAAAGAGCGGATCAGGTGTACCCGCTACCACCGAGATGTCGTTGTACGAATTAAGAATGAAGAGTTCCCGATCGACTTGATAGAGTTCGAGGGGCTCGGTTTTGATGTAATTGTCGGGATGAACTGGTTGGAGCGGTACAAGGGCAGAATCCTATGTGCCGAGCACCGTTGCTTCTTCGGAGTCCGTCTGGGGTTACCATTTCCTACCGCCAGAGGCCCAGGGAGCCTTCGACACAGATCATTTCCGCCATGGCCATGTATCATGAAATCAGAAGAAAGAATGATGTATACCTCTGCTATGTCCAGGACATAGAGAGAGACCCTGAATTTAGCCCAGATGTGCCGGTTGTGTCGGAGTTTCCTGATGTTTCCTAAGGAACTCCCAGGCATGCCGCCTACACGGGCAGTTGAGTTTGAGATTGATTTGGTGCCGGGCACCGGACCGATAGCGAAGGCGCCCTACCGAATGGCTCCAGCTGAGATGACAGAGCTCAAAGAGCAGCTGAGAGACCTACTGACAAGGGATTATCCGCCCTAGCGTTTCACCATGGGGAGCACCAGTCCTTTTTGTGAAGAAAAAGGATGGAGTCTCCGCCTCTGCATCGATTACAGAGAGCTGAATGCTGTGACGGTGAAGAACCGTTACCCATTGCCACGTATCGATGATTTGTTTGATCAGCTGAGAGGTGCATCTGTATTCTCTAAGATCGATCTGCGATCGGGTTACCATCAGATTGCTATCAGGGACAGTGATATTGAGAAGACCGCATTCCGAACCAGATATGGACACTATGAATTCACGGTCATGCCGTTTGGTTTATCTAATGCACCGGCAAAGTTTATGGACTTGATGAATCGTTTGTTTCGAGATCAGTTGGATAAGTCAGTAGTTGTCTTCATCGATGATATTCTTATTTACTCTAAGTCCAAGGTTGAGCATGAAACTCACCTGAGGAGTGTACTGCAAACATTGAGAGAGAACCAGCTTTATGCGAAGTTCTCGAAGTGTGAATTTTGGTTGGACCAAGTCTCTTTTCTTGGTCATGTTATTTCAGGGGCCGGGATCGCTGTGGATCCGGCCAAGATTGATGCTGTGCGCACCTGGCCTAGACCGAAGACGGTTACCGACATCCGGAGCTTCCTCGGTCTGGCAGGTTATTATCGGAGATTTGTGAGGAATTTTTCTAGTGTTTCGAAACCGTTGACATCCTTAATGAAGAAGGATGCACCGTTTGAGTGGACTGTTGACTGTGAGAGCTCATTCCAGAGTCTCAAGGATAGAGGGTACCGATGGTTTTGAGGTGTACTGTGACGCGTCAGGCAAGGGTATGGGTTGTGTTTTGATGCAACACGGGAAGGTCGTGGCCTACGCCTCCCGACAGTTGAAGCGACATGAAGAAAATTATCCTACACATGATTTAGAATTGGGTGTCATTGTCTTCGCCTTGAAGATATGGCGACACCATTTGTACGGAGTGAATGTGACGATCTATTCAGATCACAAGAGTTTGAAATACCTGTTCACTCAGAAGGAGCTGAACATGAGGCAAAGAAGATGGGTTGAATTCCTTACTGATTACGATATTAACCTTCAGTACAAGGAAGGTAAAGCAAACATTGTAGCTGATGCATTGAGTCGCCGAGCACACTCTCTCCATTCGCTAATCTCTCACTCTAGCTTGGTTGAAGAGGTGCGGAGTGCTCAGATGTCAGATCAGTACATGCAAGAGATCAAACAGAACTTATGGACGGCACATTCGAGAGCCAAAAGTATGATTTCCGACTACATGATGATGATTTGATCAGGCTGAATGGCCGACTTTGTATTCCACGAAGTAGCGCTGAGCTGAAGGAGCGCATACTGAGTGAATCACACTGTTCTTCTACTTCTATTCACCCCGGAGCTTCAAAGATGTACAAGAGTATGAAGAGATATTTCTGGTGGACCGGTATGAAGAAAGATGTGACAGATTATGTTGTTAGGTGTCTCACTTGCCAGAAGGTCAAGTTTGAGCACCGTCGTCCTGGTGGCATGGTACAGCCAATGCCCGTTCCTGAATGGAAGTTCCATGATATTTCCATGGACTTTGTTGTTGGGCTTCCGCCTACTCGGGGAGGCTTAAATATGATATGGGTCGTTGTTGACCGACTGACCAAGGTGGCCCGATTCATCCCGATGAAGGACACCTGGAAAGTGGCGAAGCTAGCAGAGCTCTTCGACCGTGAGATAGTACGCATCATGGAGTACCGAAGACTATCGTGTCTGATAGGGATACCAGATTCCTCTCGAGGTACTGGAGAAGTACACGGGAAGCACTTGGTACCGAACTGAAGTTGAGTACGGCGTTTCACCCACAGACAGATGGTCAGAGTGAGCGCACCATACAGACGCTTGAGGATATGTTACGTGCATGTGCACTTGACTTCCAGACCAGCTGGATTGATAAGTTACATCTGATCGAGTTTAGCTACAACAACAGTTACCATGCGTCGATCAAGATGTCTCCCTTCCAGGCTTTGTACGGTAGACCATGCCGCACGCCATTATGCTGGGATGAGTCGAGTGAGACGGTCATTATAGGACCTGAGTATTTAGAGCAAGTACAAGCAGAAGTACGTCAGATCCAAGCCAACATGAAAGCAGCTCAGGATAGACAGAAATCATACGCAGATGTGCGCCGACGTGACCTGGAGTTCGCCGTGGGCGATCAGGTATTTCTTAGAGTATCCCCCATGAAGGGTGTATTTCGTTTTGGCCAGAAGGGCAAGTTGAGCCCGAAATATGTGGGGCCTTATGTTGTGACGGAGCGGACAGGCCCGGTCAATGTTTTTAGGATCGCGATCCTAGCGTAGGATCGTAAGTGACCCCTAGGATCGGATCGTGGGATTGAATCGTGGGATCGATCGATCCTACAAAAAGTGAGTAAATATTGTTCAAAATTATACATATGTTATAAACAACTTCTATTTAAAGCATAAAGTTTAATTTGAGTAAGAATATATAGCATTATTGAATTAAAAAATAAAACTTAAGACCACAACAATGATAGTACGCTTACAAAATTGAATTATAGATGAGCAAACCATATGAATTCTCATAATATTGTCCATAAAAAAGATAAAATTTAATAAGATAGGTTAAACATAAATCAAATCCACAGACTTTATAATTTTTATGTGCGTTTTTATTTCTTTCATCACCCTTCCAACAAACATTATGAGCTAGAAGTTATTTATTAACAGAATCATTGGGTTTTCCAATTCATCCTCATTCAAAAGAGTAAGTAAGCAATGGAACACAAAGCCAAAACGAGTTCCAACAGATTATTGTTTCAATTATAAACCAGGAAGAAAAAAAATGATAAAAGTAATCAATAATATTTTATAAATTTGTATTGGTTCTTTTAAGTTTTTTTTTTTCATTTTCTACTTTAGAGCTTTATAACTTAAAATTTTTCAATCATTACAATATTAAATAACACTTTAAATGTTATACATTTTTTGAACACCTAGGTACACATTATAATCTTTCATGATGGAGAGTAACAAGAAGTGATATTCCAATCTTAATCCTTATCCGCTCAGTGACCTCAAATAAATCTAGATATACAAGTCGTTTTAATAATATCCAGTTGAAATGTTGAAAGTCATAACATTTTATGGATTATGAAACTATCTACAATATTTTGAAAACTTTTTGTTTCTTTATATTTTATTAAGATACAATTCACATTGATATGAAAAAGATAAACCGTAAACAAAGTTAGGATCGATGGGATCGTAGGATCGTACTATGGATTTAGAGTGCAGGATCATAGGATTGTGCAATGGAATCGTGATCCTTTGACGATCCTACATGGCTCCGATCCTACCTGCGATCCGGATCGTAACTATGAATTTGGATCGTAAAATCGTAGGATCGTGGGATCGAATCGCGATTCTGTGAACATTGGGCCCGGTAGCCTACAGACTCGATTTACCTGCTGAGCTGGGCAAGGTACATGATGTATTTCATGTGTCCCAGCTGAAGAAATATATGTCTCATCCGTCTCATGTACTTCAGCCCGAAAGGCTAACACTAGAGCCGACCATGCGATCAGTGGAGACTCCCGTATGGATCCTGGACACGAAGACTCGAGACACTCGCCACAAGTCTGTTCGACTGGTGAAGGTTCTCTGGTCTAACCAGGAGGTCGAGGAGGCCACCTGGGAGCTGGAAGATGATATGAGGTCGAAGTACCCGTCGTTGTTTACTTCTTAGTTTTGTATGTATAGGGTACGGGGCGTACCCCTATTTAAGGGGGGTAGAGCCGTTTCGGTTATGTATGTACGACATGTATTGGAATACACGTCTATGTTGTTATGTTATAGACCTTGAGTTTAAGTGATGTTTTGTTATGAGGACCTTGTGTCCGAGGTGATGTAAAGAATGTTTGTATGTTTGTTATGGAAGCGTTGTTTCAAAAGTAATCCCCGCGTTCTAATAATTAAGATGCGTAGGAAGTGTGAACTTTGGGGACAAAGTTCTTTTAAGGGGGGTAGATTGAAATACCCCAAACCTAAATACGTTAGTTAAATATATAATTATTATATTTTAAGGCTTATTTTAGTCATTAAGAACATGTGGGAAAAATTCCCGAAGGAAACGGATCCAAATAGTGGATTAAAAATGCAAAACAAGCTTTAAAGCACGTTTTTCGAGAAACCCGGGAAATGTAATTTTAAACGGGTTTAAAGGACTAATAAAAATTTATGGTCAATCATATGGCTATAATTAAAAATTAGTCAAGGTCTAGGACCATAAAAATAAATAAAACAAAATCCGGGAACCGGACCGGGACTGTTAAAACTGACAGTTCGGGAACTAACGGGTGTTATCTGCTAAATGACCATGTGCCACCTCATCTCTACTTTTACAAAATAAAATCAGATTGCTCTCTCTCTCTCTTGTGTGTCTCACGTTTTGACCCCCTCCCTCTCATTTACTTATTCTACTCTATTAACTAAAAGACAAAACCATAAAAGCAAACAAGTACAACTTACCCTTTATTTTCTCTTTCCTCCATTCTCTTCCTCTCTATCGGTTTCTCTCTCCCATTCCCAGCATCTCCTTCTTCATTTTGCTCCTCTAATGGCGATTTTACTAGCCAAATAGCAACCCCACCTTCAACTCCTTGTAACTTCTTCATCCTAGCTCCAAATCAAGAAATTTTTACACCAAAATACTCCTCTCATCTTGGGGATCATTTTGTACCTTTCAAAATCTCAAAACTCCATATTTCATCTCCATGGGTGTACCACATTTTGAAGGGGAAACTTCATATTCTTGAAGCCAAACATCTTCTTGTTGTTCTAAGGTAAGAAAGAACTCAAAAACCCATTCATTTCCCTATTCCCTATGGTGGCCGATTTTGGTGGGTACTAAACACATTGTTTTCTCTCCATTTTAGCTTGTTCAATCCTTTAGAAGTGTTGGAGCTAGCCCAAATTCCATTACCAAAAACTTCATCTTGAAGTAGAAGGTAATTCCCTCTTATGATGTTTCAAATATTGATTCTAGGGTTAATGGAATAATATTCATGAACCCTTCATACTAATTGTAATTATTTTGGCATGGTCATTAGTGTAACAAATAACCCCATTGGAAATCGGTTGAGGAACAAGAAGTGAGGAGGAGAGAAAGTTGAAAGAAATCCAAGGTAAATAACTTACCTTAAGCTATGTGGTGTTTTAAGGATTTTGTGTTTTATCTTGGTGCAAATATAAATGCTCAGTGAAATGCAGGTGTTGCTAATAATATGAGGAAATTCAGTGTTTAATTTAATGTTCTTTAAGGGCCTAAGAGCCAAGCTTTTAAGGGTTATGAATATTGAGGGCTATTGTGGTTCAAATGGTGAATTTTAAGTGTGTTTTGGTGCCTTGGATGAATGGAGGTTGGAGTGTTTTAATGGGTTAAAAGATGAGTGGGAACATGTAAAAATTATGGGGAGATCATGTCAAAATTTGTGTAGGAATATAATGGTTCAAATGCATTTCTAGGTGGGAGCAAACTAGTGAACTACAAGTGTTTTGAGAGAGTATTTGAGGAGCTTAGAATTAAACTTGTAAATGAATTTGGAAGAGGATATATGAAGGTTTTAGTGTGTCTAATGATGTTAGAACACCTTAGGAGGCTTGTGAAGAAGTTTGGAGTTGAATGGACATTTAGAAACAAAAATCTGGAGCCGACCGACCTTGGGACCGGACTTACAAGGTCGATCGAGCCCAGTTTAACCCGTCGGAAACCTTTCTGGAATCGACCGACCTTGGGACCGGACTTGCAAGGTCGGTCGGACTCAAAATTTTGTGCGCGGAAATCTTTCTGGAATCGACCGACCTTGGGACCGGACTTGCAAGGTCGGTCGGACTCAAAATTTTGTGCGCGGAAATCTTTCTGGAATGGACCGACCTTGGGACCGGACATGCAAGGTCGGTCGGGGTAAAATTTTCAAACGAGAAGTCTTCTGGAATGGACCGACCTTGGGACCGGACTTGGCAAGGTCGGTCAGAGTGAAAAATTTCGAACTCGGACGCTACTGGAATGGACCGACCTTGGGTAAGTTCGGTCGGCAAGGTCGGTCGGACCAGAATCTACAAAAAAAAAATGTGTCTTAGTTAGTAGACCCTAGTGGGTATAATAAAGATGATCAAGTGTAAGTCTAAGCATAAAACATGCCATACAAACATGTAAAGCGTTTAGTAAATTCGGAAGACAAATAAGTTAATTAACCGACATTATCAAACATGTTTAGGAACAACGTACGGTGGAACACTAGAGCGGCAAGGACCAAGGTATGGTTTTCTTGCAGTCTGTTGCCTACCGGTTTACACCGGCTTGTGTGTTGTTTGTTTTTCTGTGTGTTTACAACCTTGTAAGATTAAATCATGAAATGAGTTTACAGTTCTTATTATTAATGTAACGTGTGCGTACCGATACCGGTAACCTCGAATGCGTGCTAACTGTTAATTAACCAAAGCGAGGAAACGTAAGAGAACGGTATCCGGTAACAACGTCCCCAACCTAAGGAACGTTCTAACCACGGCTATGTATGTTTAGTTGTGGTATTTGTTGTTGAATTGTGCCTTGCTTCCCTTGTATGTCTAACTGACTTAAACACTTACTTGTGTGAGATATTATTAAGCTCCCATTGTGGGACTTCTAACGAGTGCTAACCTGGGAAGTGAGGAATCCGGTCGTTCCGGTCACGCGTGTATGTATGGGAGTCGACATCTGAATCAGATTCGGCTCTCTCCTTATGTTAGGGTAGTTTTCCTTTTATGGGGAATTCGACCTCCCGTTAGCTTAGCCAAAGCTTGCCTACCTGACTTCCAATCGGGCTAGGGGGAAATTATGTGTTGATGTGTTCGGGTCACTACACCCGTCTCATCTTTTAAGTTAAAGTTGTTCGTTCGACTAACAAAACAGTAATGTGATATGTGTTAAGCTTAACATGAGGATGAAGTCATCCTCTAGGCTTACAAGTTGACTAACCATGTTGGTTGTTTCCTAAAGTGAAATTCTCATTTTATATGTGTTGTTATTGTTCTGCAGTAACTCTTACTAAATATATGCATGTTGTATGTTTAAAATCAACGCCATGTTATCATGACAAATAGTTGCGTGTATCCCGGTAGTCAGTGGGCTGCACGTTAACCATGCCAGCAAAAGGTTGCTGACCCCCTTTGGGGGCTATGTTTATTGCAGGATGAGGATCGAGGAAGCGGAATGGCTTTAGGTCCTAGATTGATGATACTTTTGTTACTTTTGGATATTGAACCCGAGTAGTGTCTGTACACTCGAGGTCTTATATTTTGGTGGATGTAAAGCTAGTTGGTGATTTTTGTACAGTTACACTCGGTATATTGTCATTCTTTTGGATAAGTAATTTTTGTAAGGTTGTAATTATGCTCGGCATTCCCGTAATCAGACCGATACATTGTAAGTAACAGCCTTGTTAGCCACGTGGGTGGCTAACGGCGTGTAATACCGCCCTTTTGGTATATGGTTAAGTTTATGATTCCCGCTGCGATTATTGATTAAATGTGAAGGTTATGGATGGGGTGTTACAACCCACCCGTTGAAGCCCACTTCAACATTCATTTTCGATCCTGGAGGACTTCAATATGGTATGGTCTAGCCAAAGACCTTAAAAATAGGCAGCTTCCCGGGAGGCAACCTAGATGAATTTCTTTCATTTTCCTTTATATTAATTTGTCAAGTTCTTCTTTGATTTTGTTTTTGCTAACTCTTAACCCCCGTTGTAGTTTGATTGCGACCAAGCTGTGCTAATTCAGGCTAAAGCTTAAGTATGGGGGAGTTCCTTCAATGCAAGCAAGAACAATCTCATAGGAGTACTCATTTCTTTTATTTTGATACTCTCATTTCTCATCTTTCATTTGACTCTGCTTGATTTTCTCAATGGACATAGCTTTTGTGCTATAATGTTGTTTGTGTCCCTTGTGTTTTCTCTTTTGCGTGTTTCCCTAAAAGGTCTTTTGAAACCTTTCCCGGTTTGCTTGTTGAACAATGAGGACATTGTTCAAGTTAAGTGTGGGGGAGTGACCTTTTCGGTGAATTATGTGCTTAAATGTTTATTCCCTCTACTTATCTTACGTTTTCCAAAATCAAAAAGTTGGACCCTTGGGTCAAACGCTCAAATTTTTCTTTTTGATTGATTTTAAGGAGCATTCTACATGCGGTGTGGCCAAGTGATATTAAATGGTTGGATTTTATTTCTTAGGGGTTCCTTCTGTCTTCTTATTTCATTGTGAAGATCTCTAAGGTACTTGCAAGACGCCATTGGTAACCAACAATGAGAGTTGAGTGCTCTTAAATGCATAGGCTACATGCCCAATTTTGTCTCCTCATCTCTTATGCAAAAGTGAAACAAATGCATAAATCTATTTTTCCTTTTGTTTTCTTCTCAATGCCCATCTTGAGAGAAGTTGGTCATGGTAAAAGTTTTCCAAGTCACCTAATCTTTAGAACTTTGAACCACTACGGATTCATACCTGAAACTCTAGATTTTGTTTTTCCCTAAGAACCCATGCCACCGCCAAAAGATGGTTCACACTCCTTGAAAGTTTTGAATCAATTTTTGCTTCTTCTTTTATCCAACACATCAAAATAGTATTTGTTAGTTTTGAGCATTCTTTATTTGTTTGGGTGCTTGGTTTTGCTTGAGAACAAGTAAAAAAGTAAGTGTGGGGGTGTGACAAGTGTCTAAATGATCATGTTTTAGGAGTGTATTTCATATGTTTTATCAACACTTTCCATGATCATTTCTTCACTCTAGCTAGTTTTCCCCTAGTTTTGTGTTTTATTTGAGTTTTACATAATTATCATTGAAACAAGAGGAATAACATAACTAGGAATAAAGTAGTCGAATATACAAACACATGAGTGCAAACGAATCCAAATTCGGAGCTATAACGAAGTAGATAGAGCATTTTGAAGTCTAATCTACCCATAGAGGCGGGGGTAGGTCGAAGCTGAATTTCGTCTCTGTTACGGACCGCCCCAGCCAACCGCCCCACGGGGTAGGTCAGAATAGAAATTTGCCCAGATTTTAAATTTAAAATCAGAAGAAGAGAGGAGGGAGAGGGTATGAAGAGCCACGACCCAAAACGAAGAAAAGAAAATTGAAGCTCTTCTCCAACCTCTCTCATGGCTAATTCTTCTCCTCTCTATCTTATTTATGCTCTAATGGAGGTTTAACCTCTCATGTAGCTAGGGATTGAGATTTAATTCCAAAATCCCCAAACTCCATTGTTATGCTTTAAACTTGTGTTTATGCTTTATTTTAGTCCTTGTGCATAATTAAAGATGATTATTGAGTGATTGTGGCTGTTGAGCTTGTCTACATTTGTTTTGTGATATGCTTAAGGTTTTGCTCAATTTATCATTTATGTGTTAAATTGGTTGGTTTGGTTTATCGATTAGTGGCATTAATGTGGGATTCTATCATTTGTCATAATTAGGCTCCATTCCCCCTAATTGTGACAAATGATAGCATAAACCCTCTGTTAAAATTAGGATGTTTTATCTCAGAGCATTTTGCATTACCATATATCCATTCTTAAGTAAGACTAGACAATAAAGAGTTCTAGAAAGACTTGGCAGCAAAGTAATTCTTTGATATTGTTTGGACCTTCAAAATGAGGTGGTATATACTGTTTATTTCATCCAAATAGTTCATAAAGAAAATATATTGAGGAGACTGAAAATTTTCCGTTATTGAATAAACCAGAGTAATAGAAGTTAGAGCATATATAATCATCAATATAATTTTTCCATTAATTATCTTAATGACCCAATCTAGTATGGGATAACATAAAGAATCTTATTTCGAAGTTGGGATCTCTTTCATAAGTTACTGGTTTTGCAACTGTAATCAACACTTTAAATAATACTCCCTCTCATTCGAAATATATATCATTTTAGAGATGAATCTAGACAGATTTAAGTTTAGATATATCTTTAAAACGACATATATTTTGAATAGGAAAGAGTAGTATAATAAATTGTATCGATTAATGGAACATCAAGCATCTATGTATCAATAATTTAACGAGCACATGACCCACCCACGCGAGGACCACCCATTTATACTGCATTTATGCCATCAAATATGCCACATTTATGTCAAGGCCGAACGGAGCCTATATGTAACACCCCTCTCCATAATTACGATATAATCCCTCACGTAGCAATAATTAAAACGTCTCGCAGCGGAAAATAAACAACAATTACAAAACTCACTCGGGTGTCACCGGCCATTACTCGCCCATGCGAGCAACGTAGCCAAACTACATCCAACTTCCAAAATAAACAAACTGCTAACCGCAGTGATAACGAGAAACTCCTATACATCATACTAAATCCATAAATCATAAACATCGACAAGTGAGCGTCTACCCAAACCTGAATATACACAACCTCACCATATTACAATTCACCATCCTCAGTGCTACACAACATCTCCATGTGTAGTAGCAAAAGCAAAACTCCAATTACTCTGTACCTGCTCTTCAGCTCCGACAATGATCAACAACCTGTAATGGTGTAGTATCAGCGATAGACGCTGAGTATGCCGGGCCTGGACCCTAATGGTCACTTGTCATTTTAACCATCTTATTATTAGGTCGGTTTCATGCTTTACCATTTTACAATTATAACAATACTGTAACAAACCTGTATGATACACATATTCATCCATCCAAATACTCATAGACATTCAACCATCCATCCAATCCACAATCATTAAATAACACAATCCACAATAATATATCGAACGTATCGAACAATAACAATATAATGTACAATGTACATTCGCCGTAGCGTACAGTGTTCATATTTAATTTACCTTAACCTTGTAGGCTCCATCCAACCATTAACACACAATAGAATAACCACAAGTATAACCAATGAACAACAAAGCGAAACAACGAGAATAATAAACAAGTATCAAGTCTCGTCCATGGTATTGTTCGCCACTGTATAAGTCTCAATTGTTTTAGTTGTTCAGTTATACCTAGTGACAATGTCTCGTTAAAACAACATGTCTCTAGTTACCCATATATTATGGCGGGTCACCCACGGCAGTAGCCACTCCAACGGTAGAGTCTCCGACCAACGAGCCATTCTAGCTCACGGAAATTTTCTTGATACTTACGGACCCGTACGCGGACATCCTGGTATCGTTTTTGTGATCACAGCGCGCACCAAGAGCCACATCCTCTTGGCTTTACTTCCATTCCTTTAATTAATTAATTATACCATCGCATCGCATCGCATTACCAAATTTTCTAACACAGCAGACTAAGGTCATTAGTCCAATCCGGAGTCTGTAAACTCGAGATCCAGTGTTAGATACGAGAGCGGCGTATAGAAAAGGCCAATGCTCCGTACAAAAGTCTCAGATAATATGTATATGTTATTATCATAGTGCTACAACGTTTTACTTACGTTCCTTATATCTCATATAAGATAGCACCATAGCCGCTAGTTCGTTTTATATATATTGGTTCATATATACGAACCGATACTGTTAACTCAACAACAGTAAATAATAAGCAGCTATAAATATACAATTCATGCATATTAATTAACACATTCAGACAATCAATCTTGTCACAGATCACACAGAAGTCTGAACTGAGGAAGCCCTCAGAGACAATCAGAGACACATAACAACATACAAGTTTATCAACAAATCCGAGCCCAAGGAGCAACCTTAGGACAACTCGGATCAAACCCCTTTACATACCGTTCACCCTGATCGTATTACGGTGGAGTATGAATCAGCAAGATCCTTTGCTCCGTGTAGTCCGCTAGCTCGTCGAGCGTCTTGTCAGAAGTACAATCTAAACGGTAATAAACTATAAGTCAGTCTCCATGACTAACTACATCCGGTATTTCCGAATAATAAGTAACCCCGACAGTTCACCCCTGTTTTCTACAGTTGTTTGTTACAGGTTTCTCTAAAACAGTCGGCTTTGTTACTTAAAACGCGTACGTCAAAACATTCAACTGTTAAGTTTAATTCCTTATATTTCTTTTAATCTTATCCACATCTAGTTTAGGTACGTAACCTATAGTTGCATGTATGCATGCATTCTTATATTATATTGCATTCTAAAATTCATAACTTATAGTTCGTAACTATATTTTTTTTTTAAATAACCACCACCATTAAATCATATGGTTTTCAACCAAAATATATATATATATCCACCTTATATACATCATTCTTGTGTATGTATATATATTTTTACCACGTAGGTAATTCTCATGAGTTTCATAAACTCTTATATTTTATGTTACATTTTATCATCTTTTATTAGATGATTATTCCCATCAGTTGTATTATATTATGCAACTTATATTAAGATTATTATCCTAATATCATGTAACATTTTATGTTGTATAATTACAACCCCTAAGGTTTATTCCATAAACACCTTAGTTTATAAATCCCATTTATTTATAGTTTGTCACATTATTTTATGTGAGTACCCTTCCTTATATTAATTCCATCTAAACCATATCATTGTCATAACATTTATGACATTGTAGACCATAGTCTAAAATTCATTTTCCAATTCTTATTAATTCGGTATAGCCCTTGAATTTATTTAAATTCCCTTTTTGACCACATAACATCATGTAATGTTATACCAAAATACTAATACCATTTGATATGATATTTTTATTTCCTTTAACTTATAACCTATAGTTTTTATACAAAACTATTGTATATTGCCTCATAGGCATATATTAAACCTTATACTTTTCCTTAAACCATAATTTCCTTTATTTACGAAATCACCCCTTTCTTTTTACCATGTTATATATACCATTTAATATAACATTTCTAACTTATAAAAGAGTATAACCTATGGTTATTTTTTGTAAATTCGAACAGCCCTTGTGCTATTCTATAATTGCCATTTGGCCCTATTTATAACATATAGTTTTACCATATCATAAAAACCATATATTATACACATATCTTAATAAGTACTCTTATATTATTCTAAAAGTCTCCAAATTTCACCAAAGGGTTATAAATATCCTTATAAACCCATATACTCTTGGTATTTACCATTCCACCATCTATATTTCTCCAAAGTGTCATAATGACATAATAACTATATATTATACATATATAGTTCATTTTAATTCCAAAAACAACCCAATAAATTCCTAAAAATTCCTAATAGCCCATGGGTGTTTAAAATACCACTGTACACCTTTTATTTTTGGTAATAACATATTTACCACATATGTTATAAAATATTACCATTAAATACATAACTTATTATAAAACCTTAAATAAGTTATCTAACTTATTTACTTTGGTCAAAACCTAGCATATGGTCAATGTTGACCTCCTTAATATTTCCTTGACCATTAATTCCTAATAATTACGGTTTGCACCCAAACTTTCTAGAAATCACCATTTAACCCCAAAACTTTATAAAAAATCTTATAAACTTTTTTTTAACTCCTTTTTACCTCTAATTTTCAGCCTTATTATTCTAAAGCCCCCAAATTTAATTTAATTACACCTAATACCCCATTTATTTTCGGTAATGCATTTATACTACTTAAACTTAATTAAAAGCTTGTAAATGCATAAATAAAATGGCCTAAAATACATGGCCTTATTACAAACATTGGCTTGCAAAATAAATTACACATAAATGTCCCAAAAATACTTATAATTCTCGGCCTCACCACACACTTTCCATTTAATTACCAAACTTCCACATAATGTCTTAAATTTGACATTTATGTTACTTAATCACTTAGATAAATTTACTAAGCCATTTCTTTAAACATTTTAAGGTCAAAAATGACCTTATTACCATGTTCTCTCACGGCAATTAATATAGAATTAGCTTAGAACATTTTAACTTAGCAAATTTAATGTTTAAGTGATTTATACCTTGATTTAGCTTGAATAATTCCTTGTTTGAATTCGGCCAGCCTTAGATAAAATTTCCAAAGCTTCTCTTGCATGTTTTCAAACAGCAAACAAGGCCTAGTTAGTCTCCAAGAAAGATCTAACCATAAGAAGTAATTTAATGTAAGATTTAAGGCAAAAATCACCTTAAAAATGCAAGGAGAGTTCAAGATGGTTTTGGCCTGAATCAAACACACCACAAGGTGTTAGATCTACCATATTGACATAGGAAATAGCTAGATCACAACAAGCTACCTTGTTATTAGGTTTTACCTTGGAAAAATGCCTTAAAAGAAGGTATTTCCTTTGGATCTCGGCCACCCTTGCTCCAAATGGATAACCAACTGATTGAACATGTAAAGGAGAAGAAAATAAGGCTAGGAACAAAGTTTCACAGCCAAACTTGAAGGGAATCAAAAGATATGAGCTTAAAGCACATTTTTACCTTAAATGGTCAAGACTTGAAATTTTCTCCTTAGATCTTGTTATGGCCGAGAATGATTCTTCATTTAACCTCCAAAACACTCTACATAGATGTATAGAAAAGTTTGGAGTGTAGATCAATCGAAAAAAGAATGAAAGATGAAGAAAATGGGCATTTTTATGCCTTAAGAGCTTACCTAGAGCATGAACTCTCTCCAATTGAAATACCCCGTAATTAAAAATAGCGATTAATTAGGCTAATAAGTAATTTAGAAGCTTAATTAAGTGTAAATAATTATTAGGGAACAAATCCCGAAGAAAACGAACTTTTAAAACGGTTTGAAAACATTACCGAACCTTAAAGCACGTTTTTCGAGGTAACCGGGAAAACGTGTCTTTAAGCGGGTCAAATAGACTCGTAACAGTTTTGGTCAACTAAATAATCATTAATAAATTTAGTGAAGCTTTAGGACCAATAAAATCAAGAAAACGAGAAATTAGTAAAAACTGTCAAAAACGGGAAGTTGTGGGGTAGAAGTATAAATAACACAAACTTATGTGTCCAATATTGTAAAAAGAATTTTAAAACCCATGTGGGTTCTGTAGGGGTCCGATTCTCATCCCCCCCTCACACCCCTCTTTATTCTTCTTTTTACTCACAAACAAACAAAAATAATTAAACAACCCCACTCACTTTATTACTCTCACACTCACACATATTCTCTCTCCTATCCCCATTCTCTTTTTCCCCTCACGTGGAGCAGCCCCCTCTCACCCTCTCTTTTCTTCCTTTCTTCAACCTCATGCGATTCCATGGAGGAATGAGAACAAAACACAAAAACTAGCACTTCTCTCCTCTTGTTATCTTAGCAAACCTTCCCCAAAAATTGTAAAAACTACACCATTGTGTTCCTCTCTCCAAGAGCTACACTTTCATCTTTCCAAAATCCAAAAACAAGCATTTTCGATTTTGAGGGTATACCCCATTTGAAGCTTCAACACCACCATTAGAAGGCTCTTGTTCTTCTTGTTCTTCTAAGGTAAAAATATCTTCAAAAACTCCATCTTTTTCTAGCCTAAAGGGCAAAACGAAATTCATAAACTAAACCCTTGTTGTTCTAGCCGATTTTGGCATCTTGGTGGAGTTGGATTTTTGTTGTTGAACCACTCCAAACAGCACTTGAACCATTGGAAGGTAATAAATATTCTAAACCCTAGAATGTGCATTAGAACTTAAGTAATGTTTGAGTTTAGTTTTAGTATTGAAAATATGTATGTTGGTGGGCTGTAGCATTAGAGGTTGATAATTCAAAACCAGTAGAGGAAGAAGGAAGAAGGAAGAAGAGAAAGGAAATCTAGAAGAAGAAAACAAGGTAATTAAGCTCACCTTTGTGTAGTATTATGTTTGTGTATGTAACAGGTTTTTAAGAATGGAAATGTGTATTGTAAAATGATAATGCATTAGTGGTATAAGGTGTAAGAGAATATAAGTATTTTGAAGCTTTAAAAGATATGTAAAAACTGTTACAAAACAGATTGGGAATTAGTGTTGAGTGCAGGAAATTTTAGTGTTGTGTTGGTATTGGTACTATGGATGGGAGCTTGTATATTTTTGATTGTTGAAACAGGTGAGATAAGATTTAAAATGTGAACTAGAATATGTGGTGAGTGTATAGAAAATACAAGGGAGACGATGGCAAAATTTACCTAGGATTAGAACACTTAGTGAATTTAAACTAGATGAATGAAGAGTGTTGTAACAGATTTTGATTTGGATAGTTAGAGGGTAAGTTGAGAGAGATAGTTAATGTAATTGTAATGTGTTGGGAGTGTTAGAAATGACATTAGAAGAGGGAGTGGTAGATGGAGAGTGTTAGTGCTAAAATCTGTAGCAAACACAACTAGGGAAACCAACTAGTGGAGGTGTGAGTTGAAACTTGGAAAAATTATGTGAGTGAATGAGTATAGAATCGTGTAAGGAGTTAATTAATGAACTAAGGTGTATTAGGAGGTTTAATTAGTGTTATGACATGTGGGAATAAGTGTAGGAACAATGGGGAAGTAATGGGTGAAAGAGAGGACTGAAAACAGAAATTAAAATGCAAACACTGGGATCGACCGGACTTGCGACCGGACCTGCAAGTCCGGTCGAGCAGAGAATTTTCCCGTCAATATGCTACTGGAATCGACCGGACTTGCGACCGGACTTGCAAGTCCGGTCGAGCAGAAAAATCTTCCCTCGGTATGCTACTGGAATCGACCGGACTTGCGACCGGAGTTGCAAGTCCGGTCGAGCAGAAAAATTTTCCCTCAGTATGTTACTGGAATCGACCGGACTTGCGACCGGACATGCAAGTCCGGTCGGACCAAAAATTTTCCCGATGAAACCTACTGGAATGGACCGGACTTGCCAAGGTCGGTCGCAAGTCCGGTCCTGACAAAAAAAAAAAAATTAAAAAAATTTATTTTAATTTAAATAATAATTGTATATATATATGTATATGTATACCCATACATATATGTATATGCACATGTGTGTAAGCATGCAAACCTTAAGTAAGAAGATAGAAACTTAAGTAAAGGAAAAATAAGTAAGTAAAGTATAAGTGTAAGAAATGTAAGGACATAGTATGTATGAGTTAAGTAATGATAGGTAAATTGATCATTCAATTGTATGTATGTGATAGGACTTGGTTGTCACATCGAAGGACGTTTGGAATTACGTACAACGGTGAACGGTATGGATTCCTCATGCCCCGGGTGCTATCTTGGTTACTCTGATTTGTGTGTTGTGTGCTAATTGATCACCAAATAAGATAAACGCACGAATCGGAGTTAAGATGCATACTTGTGGAAATGTAGTGTTGTATGATGTTGTATACTTTCTTTAATTCCTAGTTTGTATACTTCATGAAATGTATGGATGATATGAATGTATGTATGTATGTTGTATTGTATCGTGACCGTTATTCATTGTGTTTGGACTTCTAACTTGTTCCTAACAAACTAACCATCCTAACTTAAAATGGTAATTAAATTGGAATGAGTAGAAGTCCGATATAGTTTCGGCCACGCGTGAGGATGCGGAGTCACGAGAGGTTGGCTCCAATTCCTGACTCTTAAACTGGTCCGCGGCCCAAATCCCTTAAGTGGGTAGCATCCCGGATTAGTGAGTCAAGTAAATCCCGGATGTGGGACGGTGTAGTCCCCAAGGCCGGAGGTCCCGACGACTTGACTTGAGTATAAGTAAGTAAGTAAGAATGAGTAAGTAAAGTAAAAAGAAAGTAAGTAATTGTAAGTAAGAAGAAGTAAGTAATGAGTAAAGAGTAAAGCATTCCGATTAACCCGGATGCATAATTTGGCTAACTTGTGAAGGTAAGTAAGTTGTGTACTACTACATTGTTGCCTTGAATTGTGTAATGTATTGTATGAGCATGTATGATGTATGAAAAGCATGTATGTATGAATAATGAATGGCATGTTTAGTGGACGTCAAATAGTCGGCGTGCCCTAGCTAGCACGCGGTATATGCGGAGTCCATATGCAGCTTTTGCTGAGCCCCTTGGGGCACCATTTTTACTACACGCAGGTACTCGAGATTGATGAAGATGCTGAGGACATAGTTCTATTTCTTTATCTTCTTTTTGATTGTAAACAATGAATTTGAGATGGGTGTACTAAGTAGTACAGGGCTACAGTTTTTGATTAGCCGGTGTACCATGGGGTACACCTTTTTGGATATTGGGAAAAGGAGCATTGGTATAGATGAGTAGCTTTAGAAACTCATTCTTTTGGTAAGCTTGAAAGGTTGTATTCGAATATACTTTAAATACTCGGTGATCCAGGATGTAAGCATTTGACCTATGTTATTATGGTAAGTAAATTAGTAGCTCGGTACATTATGTTCATCAGACCGTGACTGTAAGTATTAGTAGCCTAGCTAGCCGTATGGGCGGTTAGCGGCATTGTTTCACCCGCCGTAGTAAGTATGTAATAATTCCGCTGCGAACTCGTAGGATTAATAGGACGATTAGACGGTAAGCATAGGATTAGCGGTTGGGGTGTTACACCAATGGAGCTTGGAACTCTTACCTACGGTGGAGAGGAGCCAAAGGGAGCTCAAGGACAGAGCAACCTCGGCTGAAGAGGAAGGATGAAGGAGAATGACCTAATATTGCCTTAAAGTCGTTTTTTTGAATATTTTAGGTCATTATTGTTTTGATGACTCATCAATGCTTGATTGATGCTGATAATTGAAGGGGAATTCGGTGGAGACAAGAAGAGGGGGCAGCCGTCCTTGATTGACAAAGGTAGGGTATGATTGGAGCCAATTTGAATAAAAAATGAGATAAATAATGTTACTTTAGTTCATTTATTGTAAGGTGACTCATCTCCCTTGTCTTCTTCTTGCTTGGAGCACCGAAATACAAGGGAAAAGAGGAGCAAATGGAGGCTCCAAATCGGCTGGCTCACATGGGAAAGGTAAGTGGAGCCCACCTTTTTGTTTTATAAGGTAAAGTTTGTTTTTTTTTGTTATTTTATGTAAAAGTAAGGTGTATATTTAATTGTCACATGGGTATTGTCACATGGTCTGTCTAGGAGCCTTATTAATCTGATTTATAAGGTCCATTTCGTGGTCAATGGTCAACATTGACCAACTTAGTCAATGTTGACCCAAACGGGCCCCACTTTAGGGTTTTATTAATATTTTAATATTAACTTTGTAAAAATTCGTAAATTTCTGGAATTAAATTCCTAATATCATATAATATGATATTTTATCATATTTAAAGGTATTTATAACCTTTTAGCTCATTTAAAACCAATTTAGAAGGCAATTACAAAAAACGTGCTTTAAGGAGTTTTAGTGCACATTTTGTGTCGCCAGGTGTTTCTGAGCTCTGTTTTCTTTGACAACAGTTTTGTTGTGTTCCTTACATGATATTTGATCATGGTATTCAATTTTATATCATTTAGAGGTCATTAGACCTTTAAGGTTTCTTAGAGCACATTTTTGCCCTTTTTGACCTTGAAGCATGAAAGTGCTTTTTCTTTGTGTTGGAGTGTTGCCCAACGGTTATAATATGTTTAGTAATGTGTTAATATGCTTAGGACAAATTTTTAGGTCCTAAGTAGTTCATTTGGGTATTTTGTTTATCCTTAACAGTCAAAGGGTGCAACATCTTGTTTTGTGTTGACCACTGTTGTTCCCGGTTGACTTTTAAGGCATGTTTAGGCCTTAATTAATATGATTAGATATTTAATCCATGTTTAATAAGTTTGGGGTATTTCAATCTACCCCCCTTAAAAAGACTTCGTCTCGAAGTCTCTTAATCAAATAGGTAAGTGTATTAATGTATAACTACCCATTATTCCCATAATGTATATCTATGTGATATATCATTTACACACATCGTGTTGTGCCTATAAAGCACATAGCCATCACTTTGTGGCGTTAGTTCAATCATATATGGATATAGGTGATCCATCAGCACCATCATTTCCTATCAGTTCTACCAACCCTGACAACCTCCCTGAGGTGTCCATAATATTCCATTGCTCCAAATTCCATATCTAATGATTCATTTCGTATCTAGGCGATACCATATGTAATCATTCTATAAAGCAATATGAATGCATATCACAAATATCATACGAAAAGTGTCACACTCATGGTGTAAACACAACATTCATACAAGTATCTCGTAAGATACATGCATACAAGTGTACATTACACACAAACAAACCACTCAACGCACGCCCCGCGTACCAACCATAACCAACAAAACCAATTCACTGTATGCCATGCATACGAAACAATTCACTGTATGCCATGCATACTAAACAAACAAACCTCGTATGCCCCGCACACCACAAATTCTTTGTATGCAATGCATACTAACCAAACAAAATTTAGTGCACACATGTGCACAGCCAAGAGGCTCTACCCCCCTTAAAAAGGGTTACGCCCCCGTACCCCACAAGTATACAACAGCCGCTCAACAAGGAGCGCTGGATACTTGGCTCTCGAAGAGTTTACCAACTCGTGGATTATCCTCATATCAGAGAGACGGGTATGACTCTAGCCCTTCTGGGCTCCACAATACATAAAGGATGTGGCACTAAACTTTTTGTGCTCTCTCCCAAATTCGTTCTTATGGGCCCACTCGCTCCGTATGAGGTGCAGACCCATGAATATAGGCTCAATTTGCCTCTCTCATTTTTTCCCATTGCTGTGAATCCACTTGTTTGGATCACTAGCATACATGCGTGTGTCTTTTCTCACTGATATTCAGCTTGAGGTATAATATGACATTGGCCATTGTTAGTACTTAGTGCTCTTTACACTTGTCTTTGTAATACTAAGACGTACTAGCCTATATGTCCACAAAGATGATGTTTGTCATCCATGTCTCCTGGTATTTTTGTTCCGGAGTAACACACTGTTATAGTTCTTTTATAATACACACTCGTGTTGATATCCGCTTTATCTTTCTGCATTTCCACTAGGTTAATAACTGCGCGAGTGCAATACCAAAACACTCAGTCATACAGAGTGCAGAGGCGTAAACGCTCAACAACCAATATCCAATGAGTCAAACAGATAAGATGTGCGAATTATCCTGTGAGTGGTACATTCCAAATCCACTGTTCCTTAAGCAAGGTATCTGCTATCATATAGCTTTATCTTTTCTCCTTGCGTATTCATGCGTTTATGTTCATATCATCTGGTAGATTTCCTCTGGATTGCAAGAATTTACTCGATCCATATGAGGATTCTACATATTATTCATCCATAATGGGTTTTCCTGTTTCTACTTTTTTTTTTGGGTTCCTGTCCTTGAACTGTTTCCCTGTCTTCTCTGTATACTGTCTACTGTTCTCTGTTGAAGGTTCTCTCTCTTTTTTTTTTTTAGCCCGTTGGTTTACTATGGCTCTTCTCGTCCATCTTCGAGGTAATATGTCTTACTGTCCGTAGAATGGAGTTGACTACTTCTCGTGTTCCTAACACTACTTGTCTACTTGCATGGGGTACCGTACTGATACATTACTACTTACCTGACTAACTCATAAATAAGTCTGTCAGGCCCACATGCTCATAACGGAGTGCGGTCGTCCCATGTCTCGTTTAGTAAACTGGTAATGTCTGTCACACGGTTATTGTGAAGTATTCTGTTGTCAATCTTCCTTTGATGGATATCCCCTTTTTTTTCTTCTTCTTTCTCTTTTTTTTTGTCCTCTTTTTGCTTGTTTTTTTTGTGTATTAGTTCATGTTATCAGTTATCCTGTAATAAGTGCTATTGCCTTTGTGGCATCCATGGTAATTTGTGCCATAGACTGGTATTATTCAACTCGGTGTAAGTAAAATCCGTGCTATATTAGCAAACTTGTTTCTCCTCTTTTTTTTTGATCTCATTGAGTACAACACATTTTCCTTTTCTCCCTGTTTATCATGATCACAACTCTTCCATAGCTCACATTCTTTCCCTCATCCGTTTAATTGGATGTATTGCAGATTGCATAATAGCTTGAGCAACTTGGCTCTTCACTTCCCAACCATCCTCACTAACGGTGGTGCATCTACAAAGGGTATGCTTGTCCATGAGGACTAAACATTTATCACTGATAGTGATTAGCATTAAATGCGGGTATACACTGATGGTATTTGGCTAATAAGCCATGTCTGAACATTCCCAAACAATTAAACTGGTGTGGTTTACCATTACAGTGGCTGTAAAATTTCCTCCAGTTGCAGTGGTTGGACTAACGGTCCTTCCATAGTTGCATAGGTTTCTAATCTCAGGGTTTGTGTGAAAACGTTTGAAAAACATCTCTTTTTTTTTGGTATATGTATAATAAAAGATTAAAAAGTAGTAGTTGTTGCAGTTGCATTTGCAGTTGCTGTTACTGTTGTCGTTGCTGTTGCTACACTTGCTGTAGCAAGTGCGCAAGGCAGATGGAAATTTCAGTGGTTTACTGGTCATAGCGCTTGCATTAGCAAGTGCGCCATGCAGGTGGAAATTCTGGTTCAGTAATTCCCGGACTCATTGACTCTACGTCATTTGAGTATTGCTACATGATAATGTAAGCATAAACATCCTGTTCATATATATATCCGTCAAGGTTTAAAGCTTATAGGTACTGAGTACACACAACTAATCCCAAAGTCTTACACAAAAGGCGAGTGGTCAATGACACACTCCCACATTCTTATAACATAGCTCCTTCTAACATCCAAGGTAAGCACACGACATAGTAAGTAAACAAAGTCTTCCACCAGCGGTCTCATGGAGTTAGGGGACTCATGCCCTATCTACTCCCTTGCCCTTCAGGGCTCCAGCATCAGTAGATGTCTGGCTATCCTGACCGCCTCGTGGTACTCCAGATCCTCCAGCTGAGGTCTTTTGAGTATTCTTTGGTGGCCTGTAATTACGGCTCTCGGGGTTCATCCAGCATTCAAATTCCCTATGACCTTCTTTGTGGCAGCACCGACATTCGACTTTGCGGCCTTCGCAGTCGACCCCTGGGTGGTCCTTCCCACAACGCTTACAGTAAAAATGGCGCTGGGGCTGTCCGGTGCCTGATGATTGTATTAAAGTTTAAGTTAAAATCTGGTGGTATAAAGGTTAAGATTGCATTTGACTTTATGAGGTAGGTGTTCTCACCCTTAGGAGGTGCAGATCTCAGAGGCTTAGCATCAATAGCTGGGCCGGTCAACTGCATGACGGGCTCTTTCCCTTTCTTTCCCTTGTGACCTTGTTGCCCTTTCTTTTGGAAAAACTTCCTGTTTAAATGTTTCGGGTCAGTATTTATAAGATATTTAGTATGGTAAACAATTTAGAGTGGGATAAGTCCTTACTTTCCCTTTTTCTGGCTATCGCCTGAAGACGCTCCTCCACCCTCAAACTCTTCCTCAGAGTTCTTCCTTTTCTTTGCCCCTAGAGTCTCTTCCCGAGTCTGGAGCATTAGCTCCGTCCTGAGGCAGCCTCATAACACTCCTGGAATCTCCTTGGTAAGTTCTCACAAAGTTAATTGGTAATGTAGTAAGTAAAGAATTTTATGGCTTTCATGTTATTACTTGGATGGTAGTGTAGAGGGTAGCACCCATCGCCATCTGAATGCGAAATAATAGTCCTCCCCGGAACTTCTCGACCTTCACGGTCTCTAAGTAATCCGCACCGGGAATGAAGTCCAGCGGACCAATGAATCAAGCGTAATACTCATCCACGGTCAGACCTCCTTGGGTCAGTGTCTCGGACTCCTGGCGCTTCTTCTGTTTGAGATGTGCTGGGTAGTACTTCCCTCTCAGCAACTCGACAAAGGCAGCCCACGAAAAGTCGGGCGTAGCAAGGTGATGGTCCTTGACCAACCTCCACCAAGTACTGGCTGCATCCTTCAGATGGAAAGCAGCAATGGCGACCTTCTTGTCGTCAGGTACTTGTAAAGCTTCATATGCCTTCTCATGTTCAACAATGTAACACTCCAAAGCTACGGGGTCTGGTTCCCCAGAATATGTAGGTGGTCGGTTCTCGCTAACTGACTTCAGCCAGTTCGTTTCCCTGGGCTGTGGCGGGTGGGCTGGTGCTCCTCCTATCTGAGTACCCAGCTGTGCAAGAACGGCTGCAACCGTCTCAGCAACTCCTGGAATGCCGGGGTCACCGCCTCCACCTCTTCCAGTACCACGCCCTCTAGTTCCACCAGACATCTGTAGTACAGTATGTCACATAATAACTCGGTAAATTACCGTACACAACCAATAGATATTAAGTTGCCTTAAGGCTAACCTGTCACGCAATTGCGTTTCTAGACACAATATCTTCCTAAGACGAATCGTCTCGTAACTCCCAAATCTTTCCCATAATTTCCCAAGTCCTAAGCTCACTGTCTTAACCTATTATCTCATCATCAGAGCGATACTCCGCTCTGATACCACTTTTGTAACACCCCTCTCCATAATTACGATATAATCCCTCACGTAGCAATAATTAAAACGTCTCGCAGCGGAAAATAAACAACAATTACAAAACTCACTCGGGTGTCACCGGCCATTACTCGCCCATGCGAGCAACGTAGCCAAACTACATCCAACTTCCAAAATAAACAAACTGCTAACCGCAGTGATAACGAGAAACTCCTATACATCATACTAAATCCATAAATCATAAACATCGACAAGTGAGCGTCTACCCAAACCTGAATATACACAACCTCACCATATTACAATTCACCATCCTCAGTGCTACAAAATCTCCATGTGTAGTAGCAAAAGCAAAACTCCAATTACTCTGTACCTGCTCTTCAGCTCCGACAATGATCAACAACCTGTAATGGTGTAGTATCAGCGATAGACGCTGAGTATGCCGGGCCTGGACCCTAATGGTCACATGTCATTTTAACCATCTTATTATTAGGTCGGTTTCATGCTTTACCATTTTACAGTTATAACAATACTGTAACAAACCTGTATGATACACATATTCATCCATCCAAATACTCATAGACATTCAATCATCCATCCAATCCACAATCATTAAATAACACAATCCACAATAATATATCGAACGTATCGAACAATAACAATATAATGTACAATGTACATTCGCCGTAGCGTACAGTGTTCATATTTAATTTACCTTAGCCTTGTAGGCTCCATCCAACCATCAACACACAATAAAATAACCACAAGTATAACCAATGAACAACAAAGCGAAACAACGAGAATAATAAACAAGTATCAAGTCTCGTCCATGGTATTGTTCGCCACTGTATAAGTCTCAATTGTTTTAGTTGTTCAGTTATACCTAGTGACAATGTCTCGTTAAAACGACATGTCTCTAGTTACCCATATATTATGGCGGGTCACCCACGACAGTAGCCACTCCAACGGTAGAGTCTCCGACCAACGAGCCATTCTAGCTCACGGGAAATTTTCTTGATACTTACGGACCCGTACGCGGACATCCTGGTATCGTTTTTGTGATCACAGCGCGCACCAAGAGCCACATCCTCTTGGCTTTACTTCCATTCCTTTAATTAATTAATTATACCATCGCATCGCATTACCAAATTTTCTAACACAGCAGACTAAGGTCATTAGTCCAATCCGGAGTCTGTAAACTCGAGATCCAGTGTTAGATACGAGAGCGGCGTATAGAAAAGGCCAATGCTCCGTACAAAAGTCTCAGATAATATGTATATGTTATTATCATAGTGCTACAACGTTTTACTTACGTTCCTTATATCTCATATAAGATAGCACCATAGCCGCTAGTTCGTTTTATATATATTGGTTCATATATACGAACCGATACTGTTAACTCAACAACAGTAAATAATAAGCAGCTATAAATATACAATTCATGCATATTAATTAACACATTCAGACAATCAATCTTGTCACAGATCACACAGAAGTCTGAACTGAGGAAGCCCTCAGAGACAATCAGAGACACATAACAACATACAAGTTATATCAACCAAATCCGAGCCCAGGGAGCAACCTTAGGACAACTCGGATCAAGCCCCTTTACATACCGTTCACCCTGATCGTATTACGGTGGAGTATGAATCAGCAAGATCCTTTGCTCCGTGTAGTCCGCTAGCTGTCGAGCGTCTTGTCAGAAGTACAATCTAAACGGTAATAAACTATAAGTCAGTCTCCATGACTAACTACATCCGGTATTTCCGAATAATAAGTAACCCCGACAGTTCACCCCTGTTTTCTACAGTTGTTTGTTACAGGTTTCTCTAAAACAGTCGGCTTTGTTACTTAAAACGCGTACGTCAAAACATTCAACTGTTAAGTTTAATTCCTTATATTTCTTTTAATCTTATCCACATCTAGTTTAGGTACGTAACCTATAGTTGCATGTATGCATGCATTCTTATATTATATTGCATTCTAAAATTCATAACTTATAGTTCGTAACTATTTTTTTTTTTAAATAACCACCACCATTAAATCATATGGTTTTCAACCAAAATATATATATATATATCCACCTTATATACATCATTCTTGTGTATGTATATATATTTTTACCACGTAGGTAATTCTCATGAGTTTCATAAACTCTTATATTTTATGTTACATTTTATCATCTTTTATTAGATGATTATTCCCATCAGTTGTATTATATTATGCAACTTATATTAAGATTATTATCCTAATATCATGTAACATTTTATGTTGTATAATTACAACCCCTAAGGTTTATTCCATAAACACCTTAGTTTATAAATCCATTTATTTATAGTTTGTCACATTATTTTATGTGAGTACCCTTCCTTATATTAATTCCATCTAAACCATATCATTGTCATAACATTTATGACATTGTAGACCATCGTCTAAAATTCATTTTCCAATTCTTATTAATTCGGTATAGCCCTTGAATTTATTTAAATTCCCTTTTTGACCACATAACATCATGTAATGTTATACCAAAATACTAATACCATTTGATATGATATTTTTATTTCCTTTAACTTATAACCTATAGTTTTTATACAAAACTATTATATTGCCTCATAGGCATAATTAAACCTTATACTTTTCCTTAAACCATAATTTCCTTTATTTACGAAATCACCCCTTTCTTTTTACCATGTTATATATACCATTTAATATAACATTTCTAACTTATAAAAGAGTATAACCTATGGTTATTTTTTGTAAATTCGAACAGCCCTTGTGCTATTCTATAATTGCCATTTGGCCCTATTTATAACATATAGTTTTACCATATCATAAAAACCATATATTATACACATATCTTAATAAGTACTCTTATATTATTCTAAAAATCTCCAAATTTCACCAAAGGGTTATAAATATCCTTATAAACCCATATACTCTTGGTATTTACCATTCCACCATCTATATTTCTCCAAAGTGTCATAATGACATAATAACTATATATTATATATATAGTTCATTTTAATTCCAAAAACAACCCAATAAATTCCTAAAAATTCCTAATAGCCCATGGGTGTTTAAAATACCATTGTACACCTTTATTTTTGGTAATAACATATTTACCACATATGTTATAAAATATTACCATTAAATACATAACTTATTATAAAACCTTAAATAAGTTATCTAACTTATTTACTTTGGTCAAAACCTAGCATATGGTCAATGTTGACCTCCTTAATATTTCCTTGACCATTAATTCCTAATAATTACGGTTTGCACCCAAACTTTCTAGAAATCACCATTTAACCCCAAAACTTTATAAAAATCTTATAAACTTTATTTTAACTCCTTTTTACCTCTAATTTTCGGCCTTATTATTCTAAAGCCCCCAAATTTAATTTAATTACACCTAATACCCCATTTATTTTCGGTAATGCATTACTTAAACTTAATTAAAAGCTTGTAAATGCATAAATAAAATGGCCTAAAATACATGGCCTTATTACAAAC
The DNA here is from genome assembly GCA_023374045.1 of Limonium bicolor. NCBI lineage: Eukaryota > Viridiplantae > Streptophyta > Magnoliopsida > Caryophyllales > Plumbaginaceae > Limonium > Limonium bicolor. The sequence goes on from CM041779.1 coordinate 293,451,230, forward strand.
ATTGGCTTGCAAAATAAATTACACATAAATGTCCCAAAATACTTATAATTCTCGGCCTCACCACACTTTCCATTTAATTACCAAACTTCCACATAATGTCTTAAATTTGACATTTATGTTACTTAATCACTTAGATAAATTTACTAAGCCATTTCTTTAAACATTTTAAGGTCAAAAATGACCTTATTACCATGTTCTCTCACGGCAATTAATATAGAATTAGCTTAGAACATTTTAACTTAGCAAAGTTAATGTTTAAGTGATTTATACCTTGATTTAGCTTGAATAATTCCTTGTTTGAATTCGGCCAGCCTTAGATAAAATTTCCAAAGCTTCTCTTGCATGTTTTCAAACAGAAAACAAGGCCTAGTTAGTCTCCAAGAAAGATCTAACCATAAGAAGTAATTTAATGTAAGATTTAAGGCAAAAATCACCTTAAAAATGCAAGGAGAGTTCAAGATGGTTTCGGCCTGAATCAAACACACCACAAGGTGTTAGATCTACCATATTGACATAGGAAATAGCTAGATCACAACAAGCTACCTTGTTATTAGGTTTTACCTTGGAAAAATGCCTTAAAAGAAGGTATTTCCTTTGGATCTCGGCCACCCTTGCTCCAAATGGCTAACCAACTGATTGAACATGTAAAGGAGAAGAAAATAAGGCTAGGAACAAAGTTTCACAGCCGAACTTGAAGGGAATCAAAAGATATGAGCTTAAAGCACATTTTTACCTTAAATGGTCAAGACTTGAAATTTTCTCCTTAGATCTTGTTATGGCAGAGAATGATACTTCATTTAACCTCAAAAACACTCTAAATAGATGTATAGAAAAGGTTGGAGTGTAGATCAATCGAAAAAAGAAAGAAAGATGAAGAAAATGGGCATTTTTATGCCTTAAGAGCTTACCTAGAGCATGAACTCTCTCCAATGGAGCTTGGAACTCTTACCTACGGTGGAGAGGAGCCAAAGGGAGCTCAAGGACAGAGCAACCTCGGCTGAAGAGGAAGGATGAAGGAGAATGACCTAATATTGCCTTAAAGTCATTTTTTTGAATATTTTAGGTCATTATTGTTTTGATGACTCATCAATGCTTGATTGATGCTGATAATTGAAGGGGAATTCGGTGGAGACAAGAAGAGGGGGCAGCCGTCCTTGATTGACAAAGGTAGGGTATGATTGGAGCCAATTTGAATAAAAAATGAGATAAATAATGTTACTTTAGTTCATTTATTGTAAGGTGACTCATCTCCCTTGTCTTCTTCTTGCTTGGAGCACCGAAATACAAGGGAAAAGAGGAGCAAATGGAGGCTCCAAATCGGCTGGCTCACATGGGAAAGGTAAGTGGAGCCCACCTTTTTGTTTTATAAGGTAAAGTTTGTTTTTTTTTTGTTATTTTATGTAAAAGTAAGGTGTATATTTAATTGTCACATGGTCTGTCTAGGAGCCTTATTAATCTGATTTATAAGGTCCATTTCGTGACCAACCAACTTAGTCAATGTTGACCCAAACGGGCCCCACTTTAGGGTTTTATTAATATTTTAATATTAACTTTGTAAAAATTCGTAAATTTCTGGAATTAAATTCCTAATATCATATAATATGATATTTTATCATATTTAAAGGTATTTATAACCTTTTAGCTCATTTAAAACCAATTTAGAAGGCAATTACACAAAAAACGTGCTTTAAGGAGTTTTAGTGCACATTTTGTGTCGCCAGGTGTTTCTGAGCTCTATTTCTTTGACAACGGTTTTGTTGTGTTCCTTACATGATATTTGATAATGGTATTCAATTTTATATCATTTAGAGGTCATTAGACCTTTAAGGTTTCTTAGAGCACTTTTGCCCTTTTTGACCTTGAAGCATGAAAGTGTTTTTTCTTTGTGTTGGAGTGTTGCCCAACGGTTATAATATGTTTAGTAATGTGTTAATATGCTTAGGACAAATTTTTAGGTCCTAAATAGTTCATTTGGGTATTTTGTTTATCCTTAACAGTCAAAGGGTGCAACATCTTGTTTTGTGTTGACCACTGTTGTTCCCGGTTGACTTTTAAGGCATGTTTAGGCCTTAATTAATATGATTAGATATTTAATCCATGTTTAATAAGTTTGGGGTATTTCACTATATCTATTATATTTTCCCTTTAGAATTCCTGTAAGTTATCATGCTTTTTTTTACCTAGAATTCAACCTAGTTCTAACACTATGTTCATTTCATTGGTCTTTCTTATTTTTCAAGTCATTGTTCTTTTTTTCTCTCCCACGTCGTAGTGTGGATTTTCCGCTTTTCTTTGTGGCCCAATATGTAAGATCTATAAGCTTTATCAAGGTTGGAACAAATAGAAACAAGTAAATGTTGGACATTGCATACATAGCCAAGAACTTAGCATATGTGACCACCTGGCAAAATATAATGTCTTAGCCGCAACAATGACAAACTCCTAGGCGAGGGAAAATGTTCACTATAAAACTAACGAACTCCTAGGTATTTACCACACTTCCTAGTTAAAGCAATACCAACAATCCTGCTAAATTCATTAGGTTTTGACCTATCGATGCGGCTAACCATCATTATGGATTTGTCAAGCGGGCATTCTTTCCGAATGAGTAGGAAAACATATTAGGACAATTTTTCATGACTTATATCTTATCAAAAGTAGTCTCATCAAATAATATTAATCATTAGCAAAGCATATGTGTGAGAGTTTAAGGTACCATCTTGGCATCTTCCCACCACTATGGCTCTTCAGTCACTTATGATAGTAACACATTTGTAGAGATGAAAGCTGATTTTGTACTTAATTTCCAGATACATCCAATATTTTTGCATTTTTTTTTTTTTTGCTTAGAGCGTGCAAACCCACACGATTTTTTTCTTCATTTTTGTTCTTTTCATGGTTATAGATTTGTTTTCTTTTTTATTATTATTTTTTTCTTTCTTACAATATTTTTAAATTGTTGTAACTTTTAATATATAAGTCCAAAATGAAAAAAAATTATATCATTGTTCATTTAAATTCGAGCTCTTCAAAACAAGACCAGTCATGGATATGTTTTGACAACTTTTTAAAAAAATTATTTTTACATGTATATGATGATATTTTATTGTGAGGGTGTACGTACATATTTTAATGTGAAAATGTACATGTTTTAATGTGACAATGTACATGTTCAAATGTGAGAATGTACATGTTCTTTAATGAACATATACATGTTTGTATGGTCATATGTACATGTTTTCACCTTTATATGTATATTTTAATCTAAGGTTGTACATATTTAATGATTCGTACAGGTTTATGTGACCATCTGTATGTTTTTAATGCAAGGATGTACATGTTTTTACGTGAGAATGTACATATTTTAATGAACATTTGTACAGGTTTGTATGACTATCCGTACAAGTTTTCTTTTACGTTATATGCACTATAACCCTTATAACATCCATTATACTTTTCTGTAAAAAAAAAAAAAAAAACTTGTCATGTCAGCAGATTGAGCCAGAATTGCTACATCCGGTTGTAGCTAAGACACGCTCTTTGTAAAATGCATTGTATATTCTGAAGGGAAAACTTATTGGTTATTGCTACTATCTCTTATAGTATTTGTCAGATCCACAATGACAAAACTAGTATCAGTTTACAACTTTACATCACACAAATTAATTATTTATAGCAAGAAAATCAACGAGCGCGGTATGTAGTATCCAATACGAAATATAAAATTTTCTATTCTTGTTCACAGTTAGTATTAGGAGACTTATTACTAGAATCTCACAGTAACACAAGTCTAATTTATGTTCATGGTTCCTTATGATCTTGGTATTGAATTCTTGTTTTTCAGCTGACTGGCTTCCCTCGAATTTTTTTCATCTCTAGCGTATGTAATTAAAATTAAACTAAACCAGAATACACTTTGTGAAATTTCCTTAATTTTTTTATCACATCCAACACAAATGTTGCACTAGTCTGCCTGTGAAAGTTGACGATCAACGAACCATGAAACTCTGCTTCAAAACACTTCCAGCAATAACCAATACCTATTATTAAAAGTAGTTTCTCAACACTTCCAAGACCCTGTCAGCAGTTTCCTGACCAAACAACCTCGGCAGATTAGACACCAGATCAATCTCCAAAGTCTTGCTCTTGTACATATTATCCCTTTCCTTCAGCATCCTTCTTTCACCATCTCCAACCTCTCTCTTCCCATCAACGCACTGGTCTAGCCACACACCCAACACCTCCTTAGTCACCAGACTCACATTATCTCGAATAATCTCCTCCAGTCGGCGTCCTCCGCCAGTGTCCTTGGTGTCGGCTCGAACAAGTATTGCTGTGGGAGAAACCACAGACCGTATATAAAGGGAAGACGAGATGTAAGGCTGGATTTCGGTGATCTTTTCCAGGATTTGTCTCTGTTTCTCTAGTCCTGTGTCCTCGTAGAAGACTTGGAGGTAATGTGGGTGCAGGACAAGGTCCTTTCTTGGAACTAGGTCGAGGATGAAGACCATTGATTCCTCGCTGCTTTGGATGAGTTCCATCAGGAAGTGTGGGCTATCGGTTCTGTCATTTAGGTAACAAGACAGGCTTGATATGTTTAAAGCAGCTCCGGTTGGAAGTTTACAGTGTAGCCAGCTTCCCAAGACGAAGTCAATCTGAAAGCATAATTAGAAAGAATTGAGTTCTTGAAGCAGATACTGATATCCTTACGAAGAGGAAGCATGCCAGATATAAGAAATTTGGTGGAAGATGCGTACACGGCTAGCGTGCCTACCCTTGCAGTAGTGGATTCACTACAAAAAAAATAACAATTACTAACAGACCCCTAAACTAACGGAAAAAAATCTGTAGCAAACTCTTCTTCACTAAATAAACTTTTTATCTTCGTAGAAAACAAAGTAACAGTTATACAGTGACGGTGTTTATGCCAACAGAAATCCATTCCGTTGGAGTAGGTATTTTGAACCTATACTAACAGTTTTTTAGACTTTTCCAACAGATTTTTAGCGTTGGTGAAGAGCAATTTCTTTGTAGTGATTTGTACTAAAGCAAGCATGATAATGATAGATGTCCCCGAGTTCAACTGGAATGATATGTAGCAAACTAAGTTCATTAGGCTTCTGAAACCATCATTTGATCTCCAATCCAGCTATACACTATCTCAGTACCTCCATCCATCTAGTATTGGTAATGGACGGCGGAATTACAACACCAATCAGCTCACTCAATAGTGAATACACTCGATTTTGCGTTACTTAAGGCTGGTATTCACCTTTCTCTCTTTCGGGATTTCGGATAAATTCGAAATAATGGTTAAGATATATAAGAAATTAGAAGAATTTTAGGAAACACGACTATGTAACCTTGTAGGGAAGCAGAGCCCCGGAAGTAGAATAAACAAGAGACCCCCAATTCATTATATACAGTGATCAGATTAAAAATCACCCCATGCAACTGATAATAACCATATTGCAGACCGCCAATTTGCTGAGTTATTCGCAATTCGCAGATGACTAATATGAATAAGTTATGGGAAAAAATCATGAATATCCCACCGTTTTTCAGAAAGTTGAAATTAAAGCCCCCAATTAGTTATAACAGTACCGGGGAGTTAGGAGTGCCGGATCGGATGTAGAGAGAGCCGTCAGCAGTGCCGCTCTGGTTACTGTACCGACGGACGTTCGAGGGAAGCTCGCAAGGCTTCAGGAAACAATCGAGGCGACGCTCCACGGTCACAACGGACTCCGTCATCAGATCCCTCACCGGCGGGGAAGCGAATGGGAACTCCGGGAACTCGCCGGCCTGAGAACTCATGGACGAGGATGAAGAAATGGAAGCTCGGATTCGACGGAAGGATGGTCGAGAGGAGAGATGAATCGACTGTGAAAAAAGAGTGCTAGGTGAAGTAAGAGAAGGGAGGACGAGAGCCATGCGATCCTCGGCTCTCAACAACCGATGCGTGTTGTGCTTCCCTTCATCGTCTGCCCCGGAGACTCATCAATTCGGTCGAAGAGCTGCAATTCCACCAATACCCCGTTGGTGATTGAGACCGAACTTGGTAGGGAGAACCAAGGTTCGATTCCCCCACAAAAGCTATTGGGAGTGGACTGGAACTTATCTACCCAGCTGATCCCCGATCCGGATGTAATCCAATAGGGTGAACCGGGTGGTAGACCAAAAAAAGAAGAGCGGCAATTCCAATCCAGTCCCACCTGTCAATTCCGACGTGTCGATGTGGTTGGTTGAGATGTTCCGGGCAGCATGCGAGTTCTTCAGGTAAAATAAAGAAGAAGAGAATTCAAAAGACATCCAACCAGATAATTCAATATAAAATCAGAAAAAGGTAATATACACTCACCCAGTACAAACTAAATTTTAAACAGTCGAACACTAACCTCTACTCAACTAACACTTCAAATGTGCCATAGGCCCCGTTCGGTGAAAATTATGGCTGCGTTCGGCATGATAGTTTTGTGGTTGTTTTGGTTGGCTGTTTTGTGGTAGTTTTGTTGGTTGTCTTGTGTTGGTTGCTTTGTGGTTGTTTTGAAAATTAGTGTTCGCCACGCGGTGGTTTCGTCTGGCTGTTTTGAATAAATTAGTTTTGTACAGTGCGTTTACCGTTAGTTGTTACAATTAAACATTTTATATTACATTTTAAAACAATTTTTTGTTATATCTTCTTTGTTATAGCTCCGATTTTCGATCCGTTTGCACCGACGCGTTCGTCTTTTTGTCTACTTTGTCATGGTATACTTTGCTGATAATTTTTCTGATATATGTATTATTTCTTCTTAAGCACAACATTAACTATCATCGACGTCTTGTTTGAAATTGCCTATCAACCACTAATTACATGTCCGTTGAAGAAGAATCTATTTGAAATTCATTGAACGTTCTATCATTTTCACCAATTTCACGTCCATTGACGAAAAATCTATTTGAAATTATCAAAATTTCCTTTCAATATCAATATTAACTATCATTAACTTCTTATTCCATAGTAAAATAATCAAGCATGTTCTATTCTAATTAACAGATGAATTGGACCCAATCTAAATAGTTAGATGTATCGACATTAACTATCATCGATGTCTTGTTCAAACTTACCTATCAATTCCACTAAATTCATGTCCATTAAAGAAGAATTTATTTGACAATCATCAAAATTGCTCAAAAAATGTCATCGTTGAAACATATTTTCAATACTTCAAAAGCGAGATCAGTTTTTTGTCGGAGATTGCTCAAAGAATGTCATTTTTGAAACATATTTTCAGTACTTCAAAAGCGAGATCGGTTTGTCGTCAGAAATTGCTCAAAAAATGTGTTTTTTTATAACAAATGAAAATGTATACATCTTTGAAACATATTTTCAATACTTCAAAAGCGAGATCGGTTTGTCGTCAGAAATTGCTCAAAAATTTTTTTTATAACAAATGAAAATGTATACATCTTTGAAACATATTTTCAATACTTCAAAAGCGAGATCGGTTTGTCGTCGGAGATTGCTCAAAGAATGTCATCTTTGAACATATTTTCAATACTTCAAAAGCGAGATCGGTCTGTCGTCGGAGATTGCTCAAAGAATGTCATCTTTGAAACATATTTTCAGTACTTCAAAAGCGAGATCGGTTTGTCGTCGAAGATTGCTCAAAAATGTGTTTTTTATAACAAATGAAAAGTACATCTTTGAAACATATTTTCAATACTTCAAAAGCGAGATCGGTTTGTCGTAGAGATTGCTCAAAAAAATGTCATCTTTGAAACATATTTTCAATACTTCAAAAGCGAGATCGGTTTGTCGAGATTGCTCAAAAAATGTTTTTTTTATAACAAATGAAAATGTATACATCTTTACATCTTTGAAACATATTTTCAATACTTCAAAAGCGAGATCGGTTTGTCGTCAGAGATTGCTCAAAAAATGTCATCTTTGAAACATATTTTCAATACTTCAAAAGCGAGATCGGTTTGTCGTCGGAGATTGCTCAAAAAATGTGTTTTTTATAACAAATGAAAATGTATACATCTTTGAAACATATTTTCAATACTTCAAAAGCGAGATCGGTTTGTCGTTAGAAATTGCTCAAAAAATGTTTTTTTTATAACAAATGAAAATGTATACATCTTTGAAACATATTTTCAATACTTCAAAAGCGAGATCGGTTTGTCGTCAGAGATTGCTCAAAAAATGTCATCTTTGAAACATTTTTTCAATACTTCAAAAGCGAGATCGGTTTGTCGTCGGAGATTGCTCAAAACAATAGTTCTATTGATGATCTTCTACTAGACTGCAAGAGCGATGAAGAAAGACTAAAAAAGATCAAGACTTCAAAGTGTGCAGTAAATGATGAACAAACATGAACTACTTCATATTGACGATCTTCTACTAGACTGCAAGAGCGATGAGGAAAGACTAAAGAAGATCAAGACTTCAAAGTGTGCAGTAAATGTCGATTTTTTAGTTTTAAACAGCAGGGATTTTCCATATACACTAACATTGTCTATCATTTCCACCGATTCCACTAATTAATTCATTTCGACAACTGATGCCCGAAATGCATTCCACAATCCTCAAATGACTAACATGAAAACCCTAATTGGAGGGTAAATGGTACAACTTATTCGACACACGCATCATTTTAAATCCCAGAACAATTAACAATTCAAATGACTAACACGAAAACCCTAATTGGGGGGTACATGGTAGAGGAAAAGAAGAAATCTGATACATTTTGACAGGAGAAGTGAGAGGATGAACAGTGGTTAGGAATTAGTCTAGGTTTTAGTGCTAATTGTGGGTGCGTTAGCCCTTTAGTGTATCATGATTCTCGTGGATTTTATTTAGTGAATTCTATTAAGAACAACGAGATCAGTTTGTCGTTGGAGATGCTCAAAAAATGTCTTTTTTAAAGACATTTAATTGTCATCTTTGAAACATATTTTCAGGACTTCAAAAGCGATTCTACTTCGGAATTACATACTTCGACAACTGATGCCCGAAATGCATTCCACAATCCTCAAATGACTAACATGAAAACCCTAATTGGAGGGTAAATGGTACAACTTATTCGACACACGCATCATTTTAAATCCCAGAACAATTAACAATTCAAATGACTAACACGAAAACCCTAATTGTGGGTGCGTTAGCCCTTTAGTGTATCATGATTCTCGTGGATTCTATTTAGTGAATTCTTTTAAGAACAACGAGATCGGTTTGTCGTCGGAGATTGCTCAAAAAGATGTTTTTTTTACAAATGAAATTGTATACATCTTTGAAACATATTTTCAATACTTCAAAAGCGAGATCGGTTTGTCGTCGGAGATTGCTCCTAAAAGGTTTTTTTATAACAAGTGAAAATATATACATCTTTGTAACATATTTTCAGGACTTCAAAAGCGATTCTATTTCGGAGTTTCATTTTCAAACAACATTGTTCGCACGTCATTTCTCATAATGTTACAACTTATTCGACACACGCATCATTTTAAATCCCAGAACAATTAACAATTCTGTTGACTACCAGTACATGAAATCCAAATGTGTTTGCACTAATCAAGTCTGTGTTTGCACTAATCAAGTCGGGGGACGTCGTCTCCTCGTACTAGCCCTGTAGCGTGCATTGTGTTCCCTACGGTCCACCTCAGCCCTGCTTCGTTTTACTATCGAATAAGAAGTCAATGATAGTTAATGTCGATAATGATAGTTAATATTGATATTGATAGGAAATTTTGATAATTTCAAATAGATTCTTCGTCAATGGACGTGAAATTGGTGGAAATGATAGAAACGTTCAATGAATTTCAAATAGATTCTTCTTCAACGGACATGTAATTAGTGGTTGATAGGCAATTTCGAACAGACGTCGATGATAGTTAATGTTGTGCTTAAGAAGAAATAATACATATATCATAAAAATTATCAGCAAAGTATACCATGACAAAGTAGACGAAAAGACGAACGCGTCGGCGCAAACGGATCGAAAAACGGAGCAATAACGAAGAAGATATGACAATTTTAAAACCGGAACCCGGCGCAGGCGCCGGTAAGGAAGGGCCGGCGTTTGCGCCGACGCGTTCGTCTTTTCGTCTACTTTGTCATGATATACTTTGCTGATAATTTTTATGATATAATTTTTTACTTATATAAGTACTTCGGAATCCTTCTTTGCTTTTTTCGAACCGCTTTTAATAAATTTTGCCTACATTAGCCCCTAAATTGGTCATTTTTCTAGCTGAACGTATTGGAATTCCGACTGTGCATAATGAAATTTGGGGTCACCTTGTAATATGTCACAAATTGTGGGTAAATATAGTAATTTCTGAAAGATATTAAAGCAGGGGCAAAATGGTCATTTTCCAACTATGCGAAGTGAAAACACGACTGAGCGTATTGACCCTCTTATTAAAGGTTGGGTAGTCCAACTGCACTTGGGCTTAAGACTAAGGTGTAATTTGATCTGAAAATAATATATATACATATATGTGAATTAATATTTTTATTTTTTATTATTAACAAATATATTTTTGGGTTTCGGGTTGGGTCATGGGTTTAGATCTCTATCCTAACCCAACCCACAAAATTAGCCTATTACTCTAATCTAACCCAAAAAATAAATAGGTCAATAATCATGACCCTAACCCGTAAAAGTAAGGGGTCAAAATCGCCGGGTCTAGTTAAAAGGCCCAAAATCTCGCGACGGTAAATTATAAAGTAGTATCTGTACTGGACTACTCGAAGTAGATACCAATTTGCGGTGTCTTGTGTTGACCTCTAGTCCTTTGAGGTAGGGCCGGGTTCGGTAGGGTGCGTAAAACACATATGATCGTCTTGGGAAATCTTTGTCTACAGGACTGTGTAATTCAACCCATTTGAATTATTTATTCTTTATTCAGAGAAAGGCCTAGCATAATCGTTAATTCATTTGTGGGAAATTTCATGAGATACCTCCGATTTGAGCGAATTTCATGAGATACCCTTGAGATTTCATTTTCATTATAAGATATTCCCGAGGTTTCATTTTTTTTATGATACACCCTTAAGGTTTCAATTTTTTTACGAGATGTCCCTCAGTTCAGATTCTGTTATATTATATTTTTCATATCCTAATTTTACACTCGCACCATATGTCCCGCAATAACCTCACGGGTTTATGGTAAAAAAATTTAAGGGAAAATTACATCGTCCACCCATGACGTTTGGCGAAATTACACAGCCCACCCACGAGGTTTCAAAAATTACTTTGCCCACCCATGTGGTTTCCACAATTTTACATCCAACAACTTTCTAATACTTGATCAACTTAAAATATGGTAAAATGATATCCAAATTTGATGAAACTTTACATGGACGATATTAAAGTGTTATATTTTGGTAAAACGTGAAATCCAACGTTTTTTAAGCTCATATATGATCTGTGGGTGTAACACCCTGGATTTTGCCTTAAAACCATAGGTAATAAAATAACAAGCTAACGGTGATGAAACGGCCTCGAAAACGGACAACAAATGACCCTAAAGGTGAAACAAGCCTGGTCGAACTTATGTCCGGACATGGGAAGTTTGGACACAAGCCAAGACAATTAAATGTGAAAAACCATCCGTCCGACTTGTGTCCGGACATTGATGTCGGACACAAGTCGAGAGTTAAAAGGTTTGAAAACCAGAGGTGTCCGAACTTGTGTCCGGACTTGGAAGTTCGGACACAAGTAAGTTGAAAAGTCCGAGAAATTCAACGTGGCGTGTCCGAACATCAATGTTCGGACCAAAGTTCGGACACGCCAAACAGAGAGCCTCCAAAAGGTTCGGGGGCCTGTCGGACGGACGTTCGGAAGGTCCTGATGGGCATCCTTTCAGCGAAAACAGAACAAATTAACATCAAAATTAACCATAAAACTCAGCAATCAAAGGAGAATCATTCCAATAACTTCTGTACCTCAAATGATAGCAAAAATATACCATCGCAAGTCTCATACACAATAAGTATCTCTTCATCAAATCCAAGACTTCTTAAAGAATTATTCGATTAAAACAACATCAACTAGATAGAGCGGAATAGCAAAATCCTTAAGGGCGTTACCGCCACACTCTAACAAAGAGTGCTTAGGCTTAAACCACTAACCAAACCAAAAACGTTTCCAAACTTGTAAAACATAACAAGTCCAAAACAAACTCAACTTGTTCCAAACGTAGCAATTATCATCATCCTAAGCTATGTGACAGCGTGTCCCCAATCCCCAATTCAGCCATGAGTACCTGCGATCATAAAACAACAATGGAAAACGCGAAGGGATCGCGCAAATCAGTGAAACTGAGTAAACATTGTCTCAACCTGTAAAATACATTTTGAAACCCAATTTACATTTGCAAAACATTAACTCACACCATAATATTAACCAGCTTTACCAACACCAAACCACCATTAGAAAAATGTTTCGGGGGAGAACTTTCCAAGAATCAATCAATGGTTTACACGGACGACCCAATCCGGGTCGCAATAATTAGAATCCCACCTCACTCTACGTCCTTAAGTGTGCACACACCCCCAGAAGGTAACTTATGACCCAAAGGAGTAGATCATTAGAGCTTAACTGCAAGTAATGTCTGCAGGCAAAAGTAATACGAATATCCACGGGGTACATAGTACCAATAATTACACGAGCGCCATAAGGCACCAATAATTTACACGGAGCACCAGAAGGTACCAATCAATCCAATAACCAATTCAAGAAAGTCTCCCAAAACGTTTGATCAAACCTTTCGCAAAACATCACACCAGAATACACACGGGGAATAATTCCCAAACTTCCACAATCTCAAAACCACAGTAAATCCAAATCATTGATATTCACAAAACACAGAGGTAAGGATGTTGAGCACAACATTTACCTGGATACGCTCACAGCCACCGAATCACTCAGCAAGGTCAGCAGTAGCGTTCGTCAGGGAATTCGGTGTCTAGAATCGCAAGCAGAATACAATCAGAATCTACTCAAACCAAAGAATTAATAACCTAACCTTACCGATGGATTCCCCTTACCCTTCTACAAGAACCGGCACCAGAGAAGCGGCCTAACACGATGGAGAATAAGAGCGTGAATTCAAAAGAGGTTGAGCTTGAGAAAGAGAGAAGCGTTGTAACGGCGTATTGCAGATGAAAAGATCGTGGTAAAGATCGTGAGGTTAAATAGAAAACAATTAACATAATAAGGTAGAAATAAATTAATAAATACATTTGATTAAAAGGAGAGAGAACTGAGAAGTAGTTTGTAAAATAATAACTACAATAATATTAATCTGAAAACTGAGTAATCAAATAACATTAAAAATCATGGAAGGATCAGATTCAGGATTAGAGAGATAATTAAATATTGTCTGGTTAAATAAAATAGAAGAAGCTGATTTATCGGTGGGGAAAGATGAGAAGAATTATCTCAACAATCAGATAAAAGAAAACATAGTGGCGAAATAAATAAGTTAGGTAGAGGAAATTATCTTAGGAAGAAGTAAAATCGGTTTTGTATCCTTAGACATAATAAAGTTGATTGGAAGCGAACGTAAATATATTTATATATCTTGCTTCTCTGGGCCTTTATTAATCTTACCACTAACATTCTCGACTATATACTAATTTAATCCTAAGCCAGAATTCACGGGTATTCAGTGGGGCCCGATGAACGGTCTATGTTTCATTGGGTCCCACAGGTCATATATGACCTAAAAAACTTGGATTTGGCATTGAACAAAATTATAACACCTTAGCATCGTCCATGTAAAGTTTCATCAAATTTGGATATCATTTAACCATCTTTTAAGTGATCAAATATTAAAAAAGTTGCTGGATGTAAAATTGTGGAAACCACATGGGTGGGCTGTGTAATTTTTGAAACCTCGTGGGTGGGCTGTGAAATTTCGCCAAACGTCATGGGTGGGCGATGTAATTTTCCCAAAATTTAAATATGAACAAAATACACATAAAAATTAAAGATCAATTAAAATTTTAATTCAATTTAAAACATAATAAAAGTGTAAAAATTTGAATCATAAAAAGTCTAAAGTAAATAGAAATGACTAAACAAAAAAATCTATTTAAAAAACTTATATTGTTACATAATTTATAAAATATTATAGCAGTGACTTAAAATCATAAATTTTTATAACAATTATATAAATATAAGAAATTATTAAATAATTTTATTAATTATAGTATGAGTTTATTGACAAATATATTATTTGATATCAATAATCACAGAGAAATGATCATATTTTATGGTTTTTATACTTTATTTTCTAATTTAAAATGATGATTTTTCTACAGTCTGTCCAACTCTGGCTACATATCTGTGCGTCGCTTTTTTATCTTTTTTTTTGAAAGGCGCCCGGCGCTACACTTTTTTTTAAAGATTTTTTTCTTTTTTTATCACAAAAACTTTAAATTGTTGTAACTTTTGATATATAAGTCCAAAATGAAAAAAATTATATCATTGTTCACCTTAATTCAAGCTCTTCAAAACAATACCGGTCATTGATATATTTTGACAACTTTGAAAAAAATTATTTTTACATGTATAGTGCACAGAATGTAAAAGAAAACTTGTACATATGGTCATATAAACCTGTACAAATGTTCACTAAAATATGTACATCCTCACGTAAAAACATGTACATTAAAAACATACAGAAGATCACATAAACCTGTATGAATCACTAATATGTATATTCTTAGATTAAAACATGTACATATAAGAAATAACACTTGTACAAACAGTCATACAAATATGTACAGATGACCATACAAACATGTATAGATGTTCATTAAAAAATATGTACATTCTCACATTTGAACATGTACATCGTCACATTAAAACATGTACATTCTCACATTAAAACATATACATACATTATCACATTAAAATATCATATGTATATCATGGTATACATGTAAAAATAATTTTTTTTGAAAGTTGTCAAAACATATCCATGACTGGTCTTGTTTTGAAGAGCTTGAATTTAGATGAGCAATGATATATTTTTTCATTTTAGACTTATATATTAAAAGTTACAACCATTTAAATTATTGTTCACTAGTACAAATAAGGCCTATTTCAGCGGTTGTTTTGGGCCTATTTCGGCGGTTCTGAACCGTCGAAATGGGGTGCGCCAAAATAGGTGTGTGACCCTATCTCGACGTTTGAACAACCGCCGAAACAGACTACCTATTTCGGCGGTTGTTAGCTAAGAACCGCCGAAATAGGTACTTTTTTAGAACAAAAAAAACATACCTATTTTGACGGTTCCTAGCTAACAACCGCCGAAATAGGTCTATTTAAAAAAAAAAACACACCTATTTCGGCGGTTCCTAGCTAACAACCGCCGAAATAGGTCTATTTTTTTTTAAAAAAAAATCGATACTACTACCTCGTCTTCAACCTCTCGCTCACGAGATGCAGCAGTTCCAGTGATTCAACTAAGGCGCAGACACAAGATGATAATGAATAGTGGCAAGAGCATGTATGCTCCTTGTTCGCGTTGTAAATTACCGTGATTCAAGAGATTGCAGGCGTAGAGAATGATTAAGGCGCAGAGCATGAATAGAGGCGTAGTTAGGGTTGCAAAAATTACCATGAGGGCGCAGAGAATGAATAGAGGCGCAGAGCATGTTCGATTCCTTGTTCGCCAGTTAGGGTTGCAAAATTGATGTAAGACGTAGAGCATGTTGTTGCTCATCAGTTAGGGGTTCCAAAAATTACCGTGAAAGGCAAGAGAACGAATAGAGGCGCAGAGAATGAAAATATGTGAGCATGTATGTTCCTTGTTTTCTGAGAGAAAAATATAAGTTCAAGTATATTACCGATTTTGGAATGAACAGCTTCAACCCTGTCTTCAATCTGGTGAGCGAGATTCAACAATTTGAGGAGCAGACAGAAGAAGAAAATGAAGGAGGAGGCACAGAGGGATGCAAAATTACAGTGCGTAAAGAGAATGAAGAGAGAGGGAGAAGTGAAAGGCTGGAAAAAGAATTTGGAGGGGCGGGATTTCGAAAATTTGACGAAAAAAACCGGGAATGCGAAAATAGAACTGGAAAATTGACCTATTTCGGCGGTTCCTAGCTAACAACCGCCGAAATAGGTGTCATTGTTTAGACACAGAATTTTCAGCGACCCTATTTCGGCGGTTGTTAGCTAAGAACCGCCGAAATAGGTATCTTTTGACCCTATTTCGGCGGTTCCTAGCTAACAACCGCCGAAATAGGTGTCTTTTTTTAGACACAAAATTTTCAAGCCCCTATTTCGACGGTTGTAAGAACAACCGCCGAAATATGGGCGCCGAAATAGGCCTTTTTTGTACTAGTGGTTGTTTTAATAAAGATTAAAAAAATAAAAGAAAGAAAAATAAAAAATGAAATCGGCGGGGGCTTAAGCCCGTAGTCACTTTGTTTGTTTTTATTTTCAATTTTGTCCCACTATATTTCATTAATTACAAAATTACCCTACTATAAAAAGATATTTTTTATTTTAATTTGACTAAAATCTCATTGGATGTAGCCAAGATAGCTACATCCACATGTAGCTAAGAATTTGGCTTTTTTCTATGTACTATATGAAACTGTTGCTTTTAATATTCTTCATATTATTGTTATACATTTTTTAGATTTTTAACAAATATCTAGATAACTCCCTAACAACTTATGTTTATTTTTCAAAATAATTTAATTTTAATTTTTTAGTTATTTCCAATTATTAAATTTTTTGTTTTTTGTTTATTTAGTTATATTCATTTTTTATATTGATGTCAAGTTTTATATGTACTTTAATTTTTTGAGCATTTTATTTAAGTTTCAAATTCAAACAAAACTTTGACTATATATCCCTGAGGTTATTAGGGGCATATGGTGCGAGAGTAAAATGAGGATATAAAAAATATAATATATCAGAATATGACTGAGGGGCATCTCATAATATAATTGAAACTTAAGGGGTATATCATAATGAAAATGAAATCTTAGGGGTATATCGTAAAACAAATGAAACATCGGAGGTATCTTATAATAAAATGAAAACTCAGGGATATCTTGTAAAATTTACACAAACCTCGGGAGTATGTGAAATTTCCCTTTTATTGCTGAAGAAATCTAATTTTTGTAGTGAAAAAGTGGGCTTAGGATATGACATGTATTGAGGTCATGACTGCGTATGCATGTCCCCTTTGAATTTAGCTTAGGTAAAACAGGGGAAGGGAATCATTAACAGTCGTGTAGAGGTTGTTCTTGTAAGGTATCGATGTCTGGATAAGCTGTTTTATTACTAATAAGTAGAGTAATTAATTACGCAAAAAGCGTGTGGAAAAGTAATAGTATAGATTTTGTTCAGTTTAGTTGCCAATATTATAAGCAAGGTTGCAAGCAACCCTATAGGTTTTACTTACAAAACACATAAATCCCGGCCGGCGGCTGTGATAATTAGATGATCATCAAAGTGAAACAAATGGCGTGAACGTATATATATATATACACGTGCTTTTTCTGTGCAATCGCATCAGTCATCATCATAAGTTTTTGTTTGACCGTTTGAAATTAATTACTTAACATTCGGAATAAGACGAGAGATAACTGGTATTTTTATAGAAAACAAAAGACATTGAGAAATCTCAATACCCGCCAAAAACAACTTCTAGAAGAAAGAAAGAATATTTTTAATTAGGGACTAGGGTTAGTATTCTATTGGGCTGGGTGGTAAGTGAGTGAGTCGGAAGATAGAAGATGCTGTGGTTGGGAACCATGATTTTGACTACATACAGTGCTTGATTGTATGGTAAGTAAAGAAATTAAAAGCGGTCATGAGTTGCTTCGAGATTCCTCAAATAATTTAACGAAACAAACATCATCACACCGCCCACAGAATCCGAATCCGAATCCAGTTTTTACTGTTAAAGCAACAAAACCATGCACATATGCATGGTCAACATTGTTTGTTTATCTTTTGAGTTGAAGTCATCGTTCGCGTGCATATGTCGTAAGAAAAGCACTAGTAAAAACGAAAGCGCGCCCACTATCTAATATTTTCTTCATTCTTTGTGGAAATACTGCTTACTACCAGAGAATAATCTAGGCTTCTTAATCAGTTAGTCAGTCGGATACTACTTAATTTTGTGGTCGTAAAGTGACGACGCATCTTTATTCGGCAAGCGCATATATGTGGTATTTTTGGGGGTGGTCCCCACGTGGGACCCGCGTGGGTCTACCTTCTACTCCAATAATTAACTGCCACATATAAAACAACCACAAAACAGCCAGACCAAAACAACCACAAAACAACCATACCGAACGCAGCCAAAACCATGCATCTAGATATGTTTCAGTGAAGAAATACCAATGCGGATAGTGATTGAGTCTGGTGACGGAACCTATTTTTCCGTTGCGGACGGAAAGATCTTAGACCGCCGGATCATGGTTTGCGAGCAGATGAATAGTCACAAATGACGTACGTAGTACACATACGTAAGGTGTGGATGTAGTATACACTTAATATACAAAAGGAAAAAAACCCATAAATCTTGTCTTTTTATGAAAAATTAAAGACTTTGATTTTAATTATAAGGTTTAGCTAGATAATAGCAACAATGATCTAGCTATTTTTTTCGATCCATATTAGTTGTTCATATTTAGTGGGTCGGCCTAGTGTGAAATAGATAAATCTCATGTTTGACAATAATAAAAAATTATTATTTTCTACTACATCCATGGAGTTATATTTGGACCATTTATATTGCTATAGTTTATTACATATCCGTGGGACTTTAAACCGCTGGTTGCATATTTTATATACAAATGAATATATTAATATTTATATGAAATACATTTTTAGCACATACATATAGAATAAGTATTTATAATTTCTCAGAGATATAAGTTTGAAGTTAAGGTTTCACGATAATTTATAAATGTTTCTATTTAAGGAGCATATTTGTGTATTTTACATTTTATCGGAAGGGGGAGTAGGGTAATCTTTTTAGCATTAGTTCTACACTTTATATTGTCATTACTGACTCGACAGTTTTTTAGGGTGTGGTTTAAGGTTTAGGGTCTAGCTTTTCTATGGTGGTTTTTAGGGTGTGGGGGGGGGTAGGGTAATCTTTTTTGTATTAGTTTTACACTTTATATTGTCGTTACTGATTCGACAGGTTTTTAGGATTTGTGGTTTAGGGTCGTTAGACCTTAAACCCTGCACTACAAACCCTAAAAACACCTTCGATGTTTTTAGCATTCCTAGGGTGGTTTTTAGGGTTTAAGGGGTAGGGTAATCTTTTTGACATTGGTTCTACACTTTATATCATCGCTACAGACTCGACGGATTTTTAGGGTTTGTGGTCTAGGTTAGACCCTAAACCCTGCACTACAAACTCTAAAAATGTCTTCGATGTTTTAACATTCCTAGGGTGGTTTTTAGGGTGTTTGGGGGGTAGGGTAATCTTTTTGGCATTAGTTCTACAATTTATATTGTTGTTACTGACTCGACAGGTTTTTAGGGTTTGTGGTTTAGGATTTAGGATCGTTAGACCCTAAACCCTGCACTACAAACCCTAAAAAGGCCTTTGGTGTTTTTAGCTTTCATTCGTAGGGTGGTTTTTAGGGTGTTTGGGACCCTAAACCCTACACCATAAACCCTGAAATGCCTTCGGCGTTTTTAGCTTACCTAGGGCAGTTTTTAGGGTGTGTGGTGTAGGGTAATCTATTTTGAAGCCGTTCTATAAAATTGTATTGTCGTCACTGACTCGATAGTTTTTCAGGGTTTGTCGTGTAGAGCCCTAAACCCTACACCATAAACCCTGAAAATCCCTTCAATGTTTTTAAGTTACACAGGGGTGGTTTTAGGGTGTGTGATGTAGGGTAGTTTATTTTGAAGTCGTTCTATACTTTATATTGTCGTAACTGACTCGACAGATTTTCACACCACCATTATAAATAACGTTTCCAACGTTTTACATAAAGGTGTCCATAAATTTAGATAAACGTTTCCACATGTTTATTTAAACGTTTCCACATTTCTACAATTAATTCCATGATTATCGATAACGTTTCCATGCCACGATTACACATAAAAGTTTCCACTGCATGATTATACATAAATATTTTTATGATTATATGTGATGTTTCCATGACACAATTATGTATAATGTTTCCACCGTTATACATAAAGGAGTCCACGAGTTCAGATAACGTTTCCACCTTTTTATTTAAACATTTCCACGTTGTTATATATGTGTTTCCACATTTTTATTTAAACGTTTCCCATTTCTACGATTCCATGATTATATATAATGTTTCCATGGAGTGATTACATATAAACATTTCAATAATTATATATAAATGTTTCCATGTCACAATACGTTTCCACGATTTATATATAAACGTTTACACGCCATGATTACATATATACGTTTACACAATTATATATTCCATGCCACAATTAAATATAACATGTCTATGACACATTTCCACACCACAATCAACTATAACGTTTCCACCGTTATGCATAAACGTATCCACGAGTTTTTATAAACGTTTCCACGTTTTTACATAAACGTTTCCATGTGTTTATATAAATGTTTCCACGTGTTTATATAAACGTTTCCACGTTTATACGATTCTATTATTATACATAAACGTTTCCACGTCATGATTATACATAATATTTCCAACATTATACATAAACTGAATTGTTGGAGTCGGCTTTACGTACTTATTAACATTTGATTTTTATATATGCACTATATGATAACTTATAACATGAGGGTTAAAAAAGTAACGTGTAATATTTTTTAAAAAATATTATACATCACTTTTTTTTAATTTTGAAAATAATATAAATATTAGCTTGGTATTTTTTTATATTAGAAATTTTCTTAATTTTAATCAGTTGATTGATGTTTTGAATTGCTATACTCCGTTTTTACATATATGCATCAACAATAAATATTATAAGATTCTAAAACTATAATACAATAATGATGTGATGTCATTCAGTTTTTTCTTTAAAAAAGTAAATATTTAACTTGGTGTTTTTGCATTAATTTAACTTTTTAAAAATCGAGATATATGTTCATCACAAATATTATTAAATTAAATAAATATATGTTCATCACAAATATTATTAAATTAAATAAATAATATTTAATAATCATATATACATATGAATATAATCAAGTAATTTTTTATATATAATTAATAAATTATTTTATTAATAACTATAAAGGACAAAACAATTACACCATTTCCCACTGCATAAAAAAAGGAAAAGAAATTCCGTCACGTATTCCGCTCCCATGCGGATAGGGAGAATAAGGAATACTTTCAGGTTGCTACGACAACCAAACGAAAATGACAAAAACAACCCTTATATATAATTGTGTGTGTATCTAATTAAGAGCATGAATATATACTACTGCCTCTATCTAATATATCGTATTACAACGCTTTTCAAAAAAAAAAAAAAAAAAAAATCGTATTACAACGTAGAAAATTGTTCACGTCACCATACTTATTATTATTGCATACGTGTGCTATATACCCAAATTGCAATTGCGCGGCCGGCAACGTTTTTGCCTCCGTCCTTTAATTTTTCTTAATTACTCTGAGTCTCAGACACCACCACTAAAATTAGACTAGCTAGCTAGAGCCGACGGAAACCCACCTTACTGGTTTCGCCCGGTGCAGCAGAGACAATCCTCCTCATCCAACACAGTTGTTGATGATGATGATGATCAGCAGCAGCAGCAGCAGCAGCAGCTCCTCCTTCAGTAACAGCACTCGTCGTCATATTCTCTACTCGAGCCCGTTTCTTCTTGTTCCTACCGCCGTCATGAGCTGCACCTTTGCATCCTTTCAACAACACCCCGAACAGTTTCAAATTATGTCTACTACGATCATCGTCATCATCTCCTACACACTCCTCCATCTCATCGTCATCACTTCTCTCATTTTCGTCATCATCTTCAACAACATTCTTCTTGTCTTGAATTCCACTATCAGCAAGACACGTCATCTCCTCATCGCTACAGCTTCCTCCATCATTCGACCGGGAGCTACCATACATGATCCGGTTAATCTGATTCGGCCCAACTTTAAGCTGTTTCGTCAAGAATTCCACCAGCCCATCACACTGTTTCTTGGATCGCTCCAACTCCGTCCTCAGATTCTCATTATCACGTCTCAGTTTCTCGTTCGAGTCAAGTGAACCAATTCGAGTCAGCTGGTTGGACCCATTAGAGTCAAGTGAACCCGGTGCACCCTTAGAAGCGGATGAGGTTGAAGTGGACCCCATCTCATCTCCCGCGGATAAAGATGTCTGATCAGCACATGGGTTGTTGACCGTCACCGTAAGACTACCATTGTTGACGGCGGTGGTGGTTGCGGCAGGATTACTAGCGACCCCCTTCTGCTGCTGCTGCTGCTTTGTTTGAACGACAACTGCTTTACGGCGGCGTATCTTGGATAGGAGTTCAGGTTGTCCTTTTTTGAAGTTGTCGTTTGCGAATTCCCACTTGTCTGGTACTACTTTACGAAAACCCTGTTGTATTGTACGCATAACATAAGTATACACCTTAAAGGACAGGATACTGTAATTAATTACTCGGCTCGCTTTTATAATTTCAACATGGATGGCAACTTTGTCAATGACCTGACCAATTTTATAAAGTAACAAATCTGTTTTCATCAAAGATATTAAAAGATTGATTCCGTAAATGAGATTAATTATTAGAGAAAAGTCAGTCTAAATAAGTGGGTGTACAAGTTTGACGTTTCAGACAGACGAAACTCAATTTCTTCTCGTGATTAGAATTAGATAGTCAACATCTACGCTCTCACGGACAGAGAGTATATAGTATATACTAGTATGTACTTCGTCCCAATTCTATCACTGAATATTTATTTGACTTCAATAGTATTAAATATAGAAAATAAAGTAAATTTTAAATTTAAATTTTATAATATACTTACAAATCATCGACTGAAAATCTACCACAAAGCTCATATTTTATTTAAAAAATTATTTTGAACCATGCAAGTGGGAGGGAGGAAAGGGTTTGGATCAGCTAGTTCACGCTATTAAGAAAGTCCACGGATTAGGAACAAACGTACAAGGTAAATAAATGAATTAATCACTACTATAGTTTTATCTTCCTAAACCGCCGATTAATTTCCCCAAAAAAAGAAGCTGATGGTAGCCCAACTGTGTACGTAGCTACGTAGCTAGACCTATACCTACAGCACAGATCTTTTTCATTTCTAGCTAGATATTACTCAAAATTGTCTATTCTCTTCTTTTATGTCATGTTTTTATACAGACTCCACCAAATCCATCAACTTCAATAGTATTTCTAGCTGTTCTTTCAAAAAAAAAAAAATAGTATTTAAACACAATTGTTCTGTAGCGGGTTTATTTTTGATCAGCTAGTTTATTATCTAACTTTCAACTGACAACTGACATCAACTAGATTATCAGTCATGAGGCCATAAACATATTCCATTTATGTGAACCAATGATATCTTTTATTCATTATAATATATTGAACAATTTAGAACACAGAGGGACAATTAGGTGCAATTTCAGATAGATCGAACTGATTAGGGTGGCTCAAAACTATCCTGTTATCATCACTCTCAAAGGTCAAACCTATAAAACAAAGCACGTTCGAATCAGCTCTAGGCTAGATAGAGCGGAGACCAGCTAGCACAAGCCGTGAATTAGCCTTCTTCACTGGTAAATGTAATCCAACTACTTTTCACATTACCGCAACAGGTTCAATGAACGGACATAACTGTACTCCTAATTGCAAGAACATTAATTGTTTACGTTCACTCATTAATCTTGGAATTTATTAAATATTACTAGGAGATTCACGAAATTGATCGACCGGATAAGTATAAAGCGATGATCGAACTGACTACTGGTAATAAATAATGAACTACAGTAGTATACAAAGCACGAGTAATACAATTTCAAAAACAGAATTGAAGAAACTGAAAAAAAGGAGGTTGATTAGGAAGAAACGAAACGAAACTTACATAGGTGTTGAGCTGGCGAACAAAGCTGGAGAAGTTATTATGCTTAAAGTATTTTGGGAGCAAATCCTTAGCGAAATCAGCCATTTTCCACACCACAAACGAATCCCCATTCTCACCCCACGATATCACGTCGTCGGATCCTGTATCCCCCACTAGCTGATACGTCTTCGTCAGAAACGGCGCCGGAACACTCCTTTGCCCCATCGATCGATCAATCAATCAATCTTATACTACTACTACTACTATGTATCTCTTTCTGTATCTCACTTGTTTTGTAATTATACAGAGAAAGTTCAGTATCGGGAAAATAGAAGAAAGAATTGTAAACCGTTTGGTTCTTATGAGAAGTGAGCGATTGATTAATCGTCTCAAGTTAGTTAATTATCTACTACTACCCTTGGGTATTGGTATTGGTATTGGTATTGGTATTGGTATTGGTATTGGTATTGGTAGGTGTTCTATTGAATGCTGGGAAGCGACTGAGGGAAGATGAGTTTTAGGCGGAGGAGGAGCAACTAAAGAGAAGAAGAGCGGTAAGAAATTCCCAACCCCAGCAATAAAACCCAGAAAGAAATGATCCAGAATACATGATGAGCTCTTCTTCCACTTTCTTTCCTACCTAGTCTATCTTGAAATTTCAATCTATACAATACTTGCTCCCAAAACAAATGGAATTCCTCACGTTTGGTTATATCCCTGCATCTCTGTTGATGATAACTATTACTCTCTGATAGGATGAAGCGTGTCTAATCAATCAAGAGATTCAGAATAGGGGAAAGAGACCAGAATAGATGAACTCTAAATGGGAGAAAGAAAACTATGCGTTGTGAATATAAACAGAGAGAGAGGTCGGGTAAGGGAACTTTGAGGAAGTTTGGGGGATAGAATAAATAGAGATAAAGAGACTAAAGGGTGAAGACTAGAAGGAGCATTCGTGCCACAACGGGTTTCGTTCTAGAAACCTCCCTTGACAGTGTTTTTTCTTCAAAAACAAAACAAAACAAAGAAAAAATAGTGAGAAAGTTGGACCAAATGGGAATCTTGTAATTATTGTATTTTCTTTCTAGTTTTGCTTTTTACTTTTCAATATTAAGAGAGCTTAAATCAATCAACCTACCCACCATCTTTTAATGACCCATGAAAAAAAAATTGAAGCAACACAAAAAAATGCAAGTGTCTTTCGTAATTGAATACAAGTATGAATTAAAATACTACTACTTTTTCTATAATCAAGAGGTAAGGGTAAGGTAAGTCGTTGTTGATGTCTAGTACTAATTGCACCTATTAGAAAATTCATTTGTGCTAAGCTCCACACGGTTTTGTATTGCTAGAAACAAACTAGCGACTATTTTGTAGATTTCGTGCTAACTTGAACTGGCTTCTTTCAATTCATTCTAACTTTTTGCGCGCTGCCACATGTTATCAATTATACTATTATGGGGTTTATGTTTTGGAATCAATACAGGTAACCGAAATAATTTGTTTTTTTACTGTTTATTTGGACTTTTATTTGGTAAACAGAAGAAATCTTTCAATAATATTTTTTAACTTATGATCGGTTTTTGTCTTTCTGAGTTGGCGGATACTCTTTTTCCTTCTGGGGCTTTTTCCCATTGGGTTTTATGTTTTAATGAGACCCGGTATATATCACACCTTTTTAATAAAATAGCTTTAAGCCCTAATTATCAAAAAAAAAACTTATGATCGGTTTGGTCCATTGATCCATAAGAAGTATATAGTATTTACGTAGATATTGACCACAATTAAACAGTTAATTTATTTCATGAATTTGTGTATATATAAACAACAGATTTTTTTCCTATTCCTCTACATTATATTTCCTAAATCTAGTGGTTTCCTTTATCAAACCAACCACCCCTTAATAATAAGTCTCTTCGACGTTCTTAACATCGCTAGAATATGTATGATTACACACTCAATTAATCGGGTTTTCTTCTCTTTTTTCTTACTAATATCATCGATATTTAATTTTTTGGACTCTTTCAGTATCAGTAGTACCAACAAGTTCTACACAGTACTGGATAATTCAAGGGAGATGCATGTACGTAATGTAATGTAATAGTCCTCTTCTTCTTCCGCCAGTCCCCGTCACAATCATTGCAGCAGGCAGCAGCAATGTGTGACTAAACTTCTATTTGTTTGTTTTGTCGCATACTAGTACCAGTTAGTTTCCCGAAGACGAAGCTTCTCCCACCCGAAATGTGACATGTGCGGAGCATGGTGTTCATACGACATACTACTATTTTTATTCTAATGAAATGATGAAAAGAATAGTCGCGCGTCTTTATCTATCTTTCTAAAGTCGACACCTAACGCTATTCCAAATTTTCTTTCCTTAACCATTGGATTCTTCTGGGTGGGCCAGGAATCACGTACATTTTAGTGATGTTTTTTTCTAGAACATAGTTTTTTCTTTTCTTTTTAAAAATAGAACAGTCTGTTAAAAAAAAAAGAAAGAACAGAGTCTATTTTGATTGTATTGTCATTCTACAAAAGTATATATTATATACCAATCCATGTTTATGTAATGAACAATAATTGACTACTATTACGGTGTTGCTTACGTCACCTCTTCCACTATTTCATTAAGGAGTTGTTCGGTAGACGTGGCTTTCCTGACGTTTGTGTATAAGCTACCTACAGTTAATATGTTTTACTATGGTTAATTAATAAAGGGTTTACAAGTGTGTTTGGATGGGACCTTTAGATAAATAATATATTGACATGTGGACAATTAAAGCTGGATATTGTGGGGGAGGAATAGGCCCAACGGAGAGAATTATATAAAATATCCATATAGACTAGTAAGACCCAATAATCCATGAGGTTTCATCCTAAAACCAATTGGCATTAGGTGGGGTAACTCTAGGCTATATAAGCTACTTGCTAGCTACATAATTTTTCAATGTGGGCATGGGCGGAGACAAGGGGGGGCTGGTGGGTGTGCGGCCCCCCAACTCCT
Source organism: Limonium bicolor (assembly GCA_023374045.1). NCBI lineage: Eukaryota > Viridiplantae > Streptophyta > Magnoliopsida > Caryophyllales > Plumbaginaceae > Limonium > Limonium bicolor. The sequence continues at coordinate 293,478,277 of CM041779.1, forward strand.
TTGGGTACATACTTAAATTAGTTACAGTTTTATTGTTATATAGTATATTTATGTTAATAGATATTTATTCGTCCCCATAACATTTTGTAAAATATCACATGATATCACTAAATTTTATTTATTATCAATTTAATTTCTATAAATAAGTAATATTTGTTTTAGGATTATACTGTAAAAATCTTTTTTAGTCTATATAGTATTAGATAAAAAACTCTTAATATTCTTATTTTAGCAATATAGTCTAAAATAAAATGAATTATTACTTCAATCCTAGTAATCATATACCCCTTATATCCATAATACTAGTGTTTTCAGTTTTTTATTACAGATTTTGTAAATTAAAATAATACTAAAATTATTCAAAATAATTTTAAGAAGTTTTTAGAAAAAAACTACTAGTTTAGAAATATTTTTCTATACTAATTAAATTAACATATAATCTAGTATACCAGAATTTAACATTTTGAAATAATCAAGATAAAACAAACTTATTTATTTGTTAATCTATATATTTCAATTTTATTTTAACTTTTATGTCAAATTTGATATCTAATATTAATTTTAAAATATAATTAAAAATATTGAAAATTTATATTAATTTAAAAAATTAAAATTAATTAAAAAAAATTAAAAAAATTCTCGCCCCCTAACAAATATTTCCTGGCTTCGCCCCTGAATGTGGGACTCACACCTGATCTCCAACACATTAACAGAGAAACAAAGGTTGAAAATTTGTTTGTAACTAGATGTAGAAGAACAAAAATATACTAGATCTATATTGAAAAACTGAACCATCACTATGCTTCCTCTCGAGTTCAAATATCGTATATAAGTGCCGACAAACCAACCAGGCCCGGAAAAAAACCTACAAAGATTGATGAAGAGAAGAGCCGTCTACTATAAGCATTATCTGGACTGCAAAATCTAAGTGGGACGTAGTTATCTGCCTTTTCACGTCTATCAAGGAGGACTTTTGAATTACCAGTGCATTTTTATCCTTGCGTGATAGAAAGATACAAAAATCGGTATAACTATTAAGGGTTATCAAAAAAAAAAAGTGAGATGTAAATTTGGTAGCTTATTAGGGCATCCACAATGGTTTTAAGTTTCTTAACACATTCCTAGATGCCATGTCATCTAAAAATTATATTTTATTACTTAAGAAACTCTATTCACTACAATAACAAAGTTTCTTAATCTTCTCTCTCTTAATGAACAACCAATCAACTATCACTATTTAGATGTGAGAGAAAATATGAAAGAGAGATACACATAGGTGGGTCTAATGTGTCATAAAAAGTGGGGTTCTTATTTAAGAACCTTGGAGAGAGAAAATGGGTGGAATCACACCATTGTAGAACATTTCACATATGTAACCGTGTCAAGAACCCTTATTGTGGATGCCCTTAGTACTAGTATATTAAAGGAGAAATTTTTTCTGAGGCCAACTACTCACTTTGATCCGATTTGTCAAATATTTTTGTGATATCCACTAAAATTATCATCTACCAATTATCAATCGCGGAAATAATATTTAAATTAGGTATAAATGTATTTATTATTCAGCCCAAAATATGAAAAAGAGAAAAATAAAATCACAAGAACAATTCGACCAAAATGAATTTATACAATCCGATCTTTTTCATAATATAAGTTTCCAAACTTCTCTTGTGATATTTAAAACCCAAAAAATTAATGTATTAGAACTTCAGAAGTCCCCAAGATTAATGTATTATAACTACAGAATTGTTGTTTTAGCAATTAACTATATAGATATCACACACTAATTAATTTACACCAAATTTGCATGTTCGATTTAAAATTTAAATGTTAGTTTTCTGTGCACATCTCATCTTTAAAGAGAGTAAAAAGTAATAGATCATCCCAAATAGACACATGTATAACTTAAATATGATCTACTTTTTAATTAGTTATTATTGGTTTTAACTTTCACAACGCATCACCATAATAAAAGAACTTTTTTTAAGAAATCAACGAAACTTAAATTTATTCTCAAGTTTTGACCTCAACAATTTTAACTTAAACCTTTAGGGATCCATAATTGTAAAAGCAGCCACAAAATGGTCAAAAAATGAAAGCAGAGTCAAATTATGTAAAGCGGTTTATAATAGTATTATCAAATTATTGTTTGGCCTACTTCTCTTGGGAGAGCCGTACCGTATTGAACCGCCATCTTGTATGCATGCAATTTGCAGTGCATGTTAAACGGATAATAAAATACTACTCTATCTGCCCTGCCCTGTCCTGCCCATACCCCATACTGCTTCTGCGCCGTTTTCCTTTCAATTCACTTGCGAATCATTTTCCTCTGTGTAAATTCTGTTGTTCTTTTTTCAGATCTTGTTTTGCTATTTTCCCTGACGGCTATCCTGATTACATAAATGAGACCAAGCTAAGCTATTTATCTTAAGTCAACGCTAAAAAGTAGTACCAATTAAGCAAGTCACCCAGCAATACATGATAACATGTGTAGTAATCACGCATCATATAGATCGCATACGTATAAAGTACTGTAACGATATCATTATTAATTGGTTAAATTCTTCCCCAGTAATAACACTACAATTCCTTCTTTCAAAAAAAAAAACACTACAATTCCAATCCTGCACAGTCCGCATGCATTATACAGTACTCTCTCCGTTAACAATAACTGTCATTTTAGAAACTTGCACACTTATTAAGAAAAGTAGAATAATGACGCATGTGCCCCTACTTTTTACTTTTCCATTTAGATAATAATTATTTTTATATTAAATAGTAGAGATAAAAGTGGAAAGAAGTGTATCAAAAAGCTAGAATGACAGATATTTTTGAACAAGAATCACATCCTAAAACCACATATATTAATTAACGGAGGGAGTAGTAAAAAGTGTGAGGATTTATGATTAACAAATTAGACTATGCGGAAAAGTACAAACGTATACGACAAAATTAAAATCTTATGGCAATTTGCTGGCTTGTAATCCTTCATTATTCATGGTGCCGCCAAGGCTGTAGATAAAAAGTTGCCATAAGCTGGACCACCTCCCCACACTCTACCGCTCTACCACCGCACCGCGGCACCGCCCCTTTTCTTCTTCTCTTTTATTGACAAGTGTGATAAGCTCCATATATGAATAATTATGTTCTAAAACACCATGATTTACTTCCGTAAGGAAAGAACACTTGCCATGATGTGCAACACCAAAGCCCCTCTGGACTTGACTAATAGGCCCATAGATATCCAGAAGAGAAACCGGAACTTTTCTGGGCCCATTCAACAACTACATTATTACTGAATTTCATTCTTGGAAAAAAAAAAAACTTTAAAGTTCCCAAACTAGTTGATTACAGGTGGGCTATGTACACTACTTTCGGCCCAAAAGAACCGACGCCACCACGTTGTCGCGTTAATTTTTCTTTTGCCACCGTCTTCAATTCTGGCTAATTTCTTTGCATTCCGCGTAGAGAAAGAGGGAAGGGGTCCCACGCACTTCTAGCTTTGTGTGCCGTTAGGAATTTTTAAATAATAATTTATTTGTTAAAGTATTTATTAAAATGGGATGAAATGGAATATGTAAGTAATGTCAGGGAAGTTGCACAATAGCTCCTAATTCTACATTGCACTACTAACCCCCCAACATTTTGGTCGATTTGAACGAAAAGTAATAATGGGTGACGTCGTCGACCAAGATCCATTGGGTGGAGGTTAAAACTGAGAGTAGGACACAATGGGAGAATCTGATTGACATACGCGTAATGCATGTATTTCAAGAAAATTCAAGGGGACCTTTTGCTAGTAGAATCAGGAAGATCCAACCATGCGCATTCAATTGGGGCGTGGCCAATTATAAAGGAAGAGAAGATATACGGATTTGAGCATGAGCCTGAGAAGGTCGCTTGGAAGCCTATGACAAGCATGTATGGGGTTCATAAAACATATATAGGGTTCGAAGGGGGAAATTACGAGTATTGGGGCGAGCTTGAGAAGGTGGCATCACATAAGTGCAACACAGGGAAATCAGGAATTGAGGTTGATCTTGGGATAAAGGCCTTCCTTGGGACAATGGAGCGAAGAGCCCAAATCTTAGTCAGATTTCTCTACTATAGGAATTGCCACTAGATTCAAAGTCAGTAAGAAATAGCAGGTGAAATCTTTTTTCGGAATTGATAGATAAAGAAAGAAAGCTTGCTTCTTTCCTTCTATACGTATGTATATTCATTTTCATTTCTTAGCTCGTTTCGCTTGCAGTTAGTTTTGTTTCAATCTTTGCTACGATCATTCATTGTGATGTTCTACGGTGTACTCGTACTTAATTGGTAGAAATGTTTCTTAATTTCTTGCAGAACATGTGAAACCGCATCCGCTTTTTATTGGTATAGATAGATGGTAGTAGATGTGAAATTTACTTTGTATACACATAATGCCAAAACACACCTTAGGTAGTAGACAATCCATAGCCAGCACGTGTAATAAGTCAGAACTGTATCGTCTGCACGGTCAGATCTGTAAAAGACTGATAGAAACATAAATAATCACCCACTTCAATTCAAGGGTCTTGTGACTGCTGTCTTGTTCTTTTTCTTTTTTCGTACGAAGCTGCTGTCTTGTTCCTTAATCATGACGATGAGCCGTAATTCATGGCCATCTCATCCCATGAATTTTAATCAGCCAGCAAGCATCATCAAAGAGTAGCATTTATGATTTCATTAGCACTGTTACTACCGGCAATATTTGAGGTGAAGCATAATCGTAGCCCACAAGTTGGTGGCAGGGCTGATTAATTATTGTTGCATGGTACCGCCGCGGACCCAGTGTCATCAATCTATGACAGACACAATAATACATTCGCTTATATCTAAGCACCTAGGCCAGCCAATACCGTTAAAGAGTTTTGTCAAATTCAATGCCAGGATAAATGGTCTGACCGTATGATTGAGCAACCAGTCAAAGCCTATCAAGAAATTTTATAGGCGAAAAAAGAACAGTCTGGCCAGGCCAGCTACCGAATCATTACAACGAATTCTGCAGGAAATGGCAGCCAACTGCAATAAATTATGGAGTAGTAGACAACTACTACCAAAAAGATGTTGAGTACCAAATTTTCAGATACAACTGTACTGTACCGACCGAACCGACTATGGTTACACATAGAAAGTAGAAACGGACAACACTCTCACACATAGATAGATACAACTCTATTTGTACTTTGTCAGACTTCCAGAGAGTTTCTGGTTTTGGTCATGGCGATTCCGGGTTTGGTTTGGCTACCGTACATTACATTGCTAGAATGTCAGTATTTCTTTTCACACTCAACACAACAAGACAACTAGCAGAATCAAAAAACGCCCCTTGTTTCCTTTTTTCCTGTTTACACATTGCGTTTCTAAAAAATAATTGACAGAAAGAAAAGATACATTAACAGGAAGATCAGAATAAAAGACGGTAATTTCCACTAGATATTTGTTGCATCACAGTGAGCGATTGAATGTTGATAGAAGAATGTGTCTTCACTGTAAAGTGAGATTTGTTAAAAGAACGAGTGATCATCATCATCATGAACGTTTAGATTGTCTGACTGAACAAGCGACGACTTGTGCCCATTGTCTTAATCTCGTCTTCACCCTGTTTGGATCCTCCCCTGCAAAACAAGATAACCGAGCTTATCAGCTCCCTCCCAGTTACTGAATTTTAAGGGGTAGAGGATGCAGAATTAGCTAACTGAATCAGTGATACTAGATCGTGTTAATTAGATATTACAACGAATCCCGAAGTTTAAGCAGATCTAAGCGAGACATCTTATATCAACAACTAACTAACAAACTAAGGATCTAGTAGGTTAGAATTGTAACATAAATCATGATGAGGGTACAAAATCTGTAACTGATGAAGATGCGGTGACGGTGGAAATGGAAAGTAAATCCAGTTTCCCAAACTTGAAAGATAAGTGTGGAGGAGTTACTAAAATTACCTGGGCTGAACATGGCGAGAGGGCTGCTACCAGTACCACTACCAGCAGGGGAGTTTGATTCACAATCAGGCAACGGTAAAGAAGAATAAGAAGAAGATGAGAACGACGATGAAGATGACAGCGACTTGCGTGAGACGGTCATGTCGGTATACTGTTTATTGACAGCGTAGAACAGGCCGTAAGCGGGGAAAGTATCGAACAACCTAGGATCCATATCAGGGGAATCGAAACCAAACCCTAACTCGATGCAGGCTTTAAGCTCGTCAACATCTTGGTCAGTTACACTCTTGCTGCGACGACGACGTCGTCTTTCTTCGTCCTTTCGACGGATCCAAGCTTCCTCACGGTACGAGTCCGGTGACCAGGATTTTTGTTTTAGGAGGGGAGATGAACGACGCAGCATCGGAGGAGGCGGAGCGTCGAGGAAGGGGAGGGGTGGTGGTGGAGGTAAAGATGGGTTGTAGGAAGTGGTAGTGGCCCCCGTGGTTGTGGTGGTGGTGGGAGACTCGGGGTCTTCATGGATGCCCATCGAGGGGAGGTGGGGGGTTTGGGATGTGGGAGAGGTTTGATTTGGGAGAGGAGAGGAGAGAGGAGCGTTGTTATTTGGGTGTTTATATATTTTCGAATGGAAAGTGCTGTGTGGAAGAGAGACGGTGTCGAGTTGGCAGAGAGGGATTGGGTGGGTCGGGACCGGGTATTATTATTATTATTTTGGTAAGGAGTTAAACAATTTATTCGCGTCTTTTTCTTTCCAAAAAAAAAAAAATACTCCGTACTAACTACGAAAGTATATTAGTATAAAGGGTTTTAGTATCTTAAAGTTATTTTGCCATAAAACCCGCTGGGAGTGACGCTTATGTAAGAAGATTATTGGGGGCATTTGAATAGAGTAACTAAGGGCATCCACAATGGTAAAAGTGGATTCCACCCACCAACAAATATTATTTTATTATCTCCTCTCACACTCTCTCTCTTACTTACCTAGGTTCTCTAAAAAGAGGGTGTCTTAGTTAAGAACCCCTCTCACATCCTCTCTCCTCCACCTCATCATTTTCTTTTTTTTTTTTTAGCATTATGGGTGGAATCCACACCATTGTGGATGCCCTAATTAGGCGAATTAATGGTAAAAAAATTCGCTTGGTCTTGGTTGACACGGAATTGATGGTGTTAATAATTTATCATTTGATTGTTGTTGTGGAATCAATAGAATTGGATTGGAAAGAGAGAAATCAGAAATGGTAGACTGGAAGGAATGGTGCGTGGCGTGATTTGTGGCTTTCTTGTCTTTGTGGGGAGGAGGGTAGTTTTGTCTTGTAACAAAACATAAACCTCTGTGTGTTGTGGGTTCGCCTACCCGTGGCGTCAAGTAACTTTTCGCTTTTGGATTAATATCACCGTGTCGTCTGGGGATCAATCGTAGTCCTCTGACTTCTCTAGTTCGGAGGGTTTAAATTGTCTGCCAAGTTAATTCGTCCACGAGTGAAAGGGTTCTAGATGAATTTTGATGGAATTTCGTCGGATGTCATCTTTACTAGTATTTTTCTGTAGTATTGAATGCTCAGTTGATAAATAGTTCTATTGATTATATAAAATACCGGAATAAATAAATTATCATACTAGAGTATTTGTTTTCCGTGGGTGAGTTTGATGCACGAAGCTGGGATATTGACCAATGAATTCATGCATACTCTGCGATTGTCAATGACTTAGGTAACTAGCATGTATCTCATGTCTTCTTTTATAATTATGTAGATAACGACTTCAGAGAAACCAGTGTGATACATAAATGACAATGGTTCACTGGTGAAACAAATAGACTGACGATACATTCTCTCAAGGCACTTCCAAAAAATAAGTCACTAACCAACTGATGCAATAATTTCAAGTCATGTGATTTTTTTCTGGATGGTGGTGGGTGAATTTAATGGAACAAATCATTTTCAGTATGTATGTCGATGATGATTGAGTGGTTGAAGTGAACAGATATAAAATTTTCTCATCCATAGATTAAATTCAAACTCTGGTGTGTATATATATATATGTGACTCTATCACTGGCGGATGTTACCATTATTGCATAAGATTATTTTTTAAGAGTGCTGTATATTCGGCATAAATTTGATCCGAAGAAAGCAAGGAATAAAAAATCCACAACTGAGTACTTAAATCCAGCGATGAGGCATTAATTATTACTTTAATTGTGGAGTATTAACATTTATATATACATCCACTATGCTAATGCTTTGCACAAGAATCCACTTCTTCCAACGTTACTCTCTCAACTAGTCAACTTGCATTTGGTTTGAATCACAAGATATATAGTTGGGGCTTGAAAGGCAATGATACATATCAGGAGCTTGCTTTAGGGTGACGCGCGATCCTGTTGGTCAACTCAACAATAATAGTAAGAAACCTACATGAAGGATATGTTGATCAAATCTGGTATGCTGCTATGTGTGTGAGGAAAGGACATCTTACCAAACGTAGAGTGGAGAACGTGTGTTTATTAATTAATACTATAGTTTACATGTTAGAACTTAAATAAAGTGAAATCGATCCCTTAAGGACTTACACATGTTAATGTTGCTGCAGTTTTTCAATCTTATATTCATTCAAGAAAAAAATTTAAATAATATACTATATATCCTTTGATATAGTTAAGCAACTTGTATCAGCTCTTACATTTATTATCTCCCTTGTGTTGTTGATTTACATGTGAATCAATATTTCTATGATTTGCAAGTAAAGTAAGGGTCAGAATATATTCAAAATCTAAAACACAGAAAAACCGATTAAAATAAATTGGAAATCTACCATAAGAAACCAAGAATATATATAGACATAAATCACACTTCTTAGGTACGTATATATCCATTATTTTATCGATCAGTAATTGCTTGCGCGGGATGCAAGTACCCACTGGACATGATCTGTGTTTTAAGACAGTTGGTGTTAGGTCTACGAGATTCTTAGTTTAGCTATTTAAAAAGACTACAGATCAATCAAGCGAAAACAGCAATCAAATTAAAATGGATATCTTATCGGTACAACAATGGATCGAAAAGCCACAGTCCGTGCTTGTCATAATTTATGTTCTTCCATAAAAAGGATAAGGATAGAGCCCTTGTGTGGCGGCGGCAAACTACACCTCGCTGTCAAGTTTCTGGCACACCTTGCAAGTATATTCCCTACCTGGACAATGGACACCCACCCCTTACGTTAAATCTCTTTAAAAATAGAAGAGTACATAATTAAGACACCAACCATCCATGCATTGCATTAGTGAGCTAGGTTGTTATTAATTGTATTCATGTTTAAAAAGAGATCATGTGTGTACCATATTTGCCTGCAGGTGAAATTCAAGTGGAGTGGAAGTAAACTCGTGTATCAGATGTACTCAACCTGGCCGGAGAGTTATTAACCTACTAATATCATACATGTCAATAGGGCGGAGACAAGGGGCTGGTGGGTGTGCGCCCCCAGCTCCCTCGGGTACATATATGTTAAATTAGTTCCAATTTTATTGTTATATAATTTATTTATGTTAATAGATATTTGTTCGTCCACATGATATTTTTTGTAAAATATCACTAAGTTTTATTTATTATCAGTTTAATTTCTATTAATTTTAGAATTATATTGTAAAAATCATTTTTAGTCTATATTAGATAAGAAAACTCTTAATATTCTAATTTTAGTAATATAGTCTAAAGTAAAACAGATTATTATGTCACCCTTAGTAATCATGTACCCCTTATATCCATAACACAAATGTGTATACTTTTTTTATTATAGATTTTATAAATTAAAATACTATTGGGATTACTCAAAATAGCTTTTAGAAGAATTTTTAGAAAAAAAACTACTAGTTTAGAACTATTGTTCTACAATAATTGCATTAACATATAATTTAGTATATCCTTTTAAAATTTGAAATAAAAAAAGGTAAAGCAAATTTATTTATATGTTAATCTATATATTTCAATTTTATTCTTAATTTTTATGTCAAATTTAATATCTAATATCAATTTTTAAATATAATTATAAGTATTAAAAATTTATATTAATTTAAAAAATTAAAATTAATTTTAAAATATCAATTAATATTATTAATAAAATTCTCGTCCCCTTACAAATATTTTCTGGCTTCACCCCTGCATGTGCTGCTGATTCAGTGACATATATTTGGGTATAAATCTGTGGGAAGTCATGACGTCCTATCAATTAGCACCTCGAAACCAATTTTTGCGGCATAATCTCATAGGATCTTATTAGAAGTTTCAATGATATGTAAGTCGATCATTTTCGATTGTTGAGTATGGCATGGTGTTTTTGAGGTTTTTTAAGTTTTATTGTCTGTCAAAATAAAGATACTTTTTTCTTAGAAATACAGTTGAAAAAAGTTCACCCTCCTAAATATTTGCAATTGAACAGGGTAATAGTTGCAATCGAACATGATTAACTTAATAATTAGATACATAGCAAGAGATATAAAGATCCCTTGTAATGAAAAGAAAGTACAACTACAAAATGTGAAATAGGGGTTGTCCATTCATTTAATTTGGTTGACCCAAAACTTAATTTTTTTTCACTTAATAACTGATAACCGAATAATTTACAATTAACCATAATAAATTTTGGCTAATTGAAATTTTTAAAAGAAAATTAAATTTTCTATCAATATATATTCATTAAAATTTAATTTGTTAAAAAAATTAGTTATTCAATTAACTGAAATATTTTCTCCTATAACTAAAAACTGAACCAATTTAAATTCGGATAACCGAAAATCAAATTTATAAAAAGTTTACAAAAAACAGTTAAAAAAATAAAAAAAAAGTTTCAATTTTCAGTTATAACCACTAGTACAAAAAATGTTTATTGCGGCGGCCCTATCTTCATGGTTCCAATTAACAACTATCAAAATAGATGTTTTAAAATATGCAGGGACCTATTTCAGCTATTGTAAATTAAAACCATCGAATTAGGGACTCTACTTCGATGGTCCTTATCGGGAACCACCAAAATAGATTGTAAACTAATATAAACAGAGACTCGCATCGGCCATTACCGCCGACTCTTGTTTTCTCTTCTCTCACAGACCTCCCCACTACTCTCTCTGCGACCGCATTCTTCTTCTTCGTCATCAACCACCATGACCACCGTCGAGCCTCCAAACGAGTGCGACACCCGTCCGGACATTCCGGTGAACACCACACGTACACCAGAGCTTTCTCTTCCACAAAACCTTAAAAGCATTAAGTTTTGATTTTTATAAAAAGGGAATTTTTATAAAAATACCTCTAAGTTTTTAATTAATTCACGGTATATCATCGTGTTTTTAAAACTACATAGAATACAATTAAATTTAACAAATTTCACTACCTAACATTCCATTTATTTCTTTGTTGAAGCTACTAGAAAGATTCTAAAATACCTCTCTTAACTAAGTGGACCAAAAGAAAAAAAACACCCTCTCTACCCACTATTCCCAATTTCACGTTTGGAATTAGTTAAGATGGGTATTTTAGACTTTTTCAAGTGGTTTTACTGAAGTAACGAACAGAATATGATGCTGATTATTATTTGGTGGATTAGTTAAAACTCAGTGTTATCCAGTGTAATTTTAAAACTCAATTGTATATCGTTAATTAAGCAAAAACTTGGTGGTATTTAATGAAAATTCTTTATTTTTTTAACTTGAAAAATGTTATTGTTACATTTAGAATTACAGTGTAGTGTTGTTAGGGAATGTTAAACTTGATTTTGTGTGGAATTTGTATGCATCTTTTTGTTGTTTAATTTGTAGAATATAGCGTGCAAACAAGGTTTTGATGAAATGTTTGAATGAAGCTTTGTGTCATTTTGGGTATCTTTTAATTGTTTAACTAAGTTACATTCTGTATATATTAGTTATAGCTTAGAAAGTTACCAATCAAGACAATAGTGCACACTCAATGTGTTTGATAAAATGTCAAAGTGATACATTGAATTGTCCTTCTTATTTTTTTATTGTTTTACTAGTTGAATGCTTTGACACATAAAAAACAGTGAGAATGATACACCTAATATTTGTTAGTCACAATGGTGTTACAACTGATTTATATATATTGGTGTTAGCGAAGTTTTCGAAAGAGTTTTAATCCAAGTTACCAACCATAATATATATAAATAGATTTTAGATGTAGGTTAAATAATTATCAATCAATACAATACCATGTTTACAACGTGCTTAACAATATGACTAAGTGATATATTGAATGGTTTTTTTTGTGTTTTTATTGTTTACTAGTTGAATGTTTTGATACATAAAAGAGGGTGAGAATGGTAAATGGAATATTTGATAGTGACAATTGGACATGCTATATGCAATAGTAAGAATGAGAAAGGGGCTAGCAATATGTAAATGTGGATTAGTTTTCCTTGTACTTAATTTAGCATTTACATGGAGTGGACAAATCTATGAGTTTTTTTTTTCTTAAAATACACAATCAAATAAAAAGTAAAATACAATGTTGTTTATGAGTTTCTTTTTATATAAGATACTCTGATCTCTTTGTTTATTTGATTATGTGACTATGCTTAAAAAAGTAGTTGTATTTTGATATTGTTAGCATTGATTATTTACTTGATGTTACTTAACAAAATATGGATATATAATTGTGTTGGCTTTCTGTTGTCCTTTATTTTTTGCTAAAGAATATGAATAGCTGTAGAAATAAGTGTTATGCTGAGAGTACAGGTTCATCATCATTCTTCTCTACATCAAGAAGTGTCAAGAAGGAAGAATTTATGGAATAACCTCACATGGAGGTTAAGTTTGAAGAACCAATTCTAGAGGGTAAGCGTAAATACCTAAAGCTAGAGGACCTACTCTTAGGATTCAAACCTAAGGATTGTGATCCAGATTACTGGGTATATTTGTATATGCAAGATGGAAAATATACCTGATCATCCGGATTACGACCCCACTCGTTAACTTTTCCACCTCCTAATGTTGGATGTTATTCTTTTTTTGTCGTTGTTCTTCATTGTAACGCCCCTATTAAACAAAAATGCAGCGAAAAATAAAATACTATGGCGTTTACAGATCATCGGGTTCCAAACACCCGGCACCAAACCTCACCAATTACAACTTATAAAATTACAAAAGCTATGGTCTGAACCTCAAGAAAACCTAATGTAAACATAATAGTAATAAAATACATTAACTCTCCACAAAACCTAATCCCATCACAATCACTCATTCCCTTCGTGGTCACCTGTATATCAACTCGCACCTGCAAGATGAAACCAAGCAGCCCACCCCGAGAGGGGTGAGTCAGTTCCCTGGAATGGAACTGGTACGATTCTCCAGAACAAACTCATAAACATAACTCTTTAATAAATAATAACTTGAAGACAAACACTTAAAACGACACAGAGGAACAAGACACTTTAAAATCACCAAGTCAAGATAACAAGTTAAGAAAAGAGACAAATAACAAAAAGTTAAAGTTAGTCAATCAAAAGAAATCACACCATAAGTTAGTGAATATCCATTGCTTGTGTTAGATTCAGTTCCAATTAGGAGTAGAAAGACCCAAGTAGTCACAAGGACTAGGAATGAAAGAAAATATCCAAGAACCAACAACTCAAGAGTGGAACAACACCAATTGAGAGAGATGGCCCCCACCGCCAGATATAAATGTCCATATGGACGAGGGATATACAGCCCCCTGCTGTCATACACGTCCTTTTTGGACAAGGGATATACAGCCCTTTGCTGTTATTCACGTCCTTATTGGACAAGGGATATACAGCCCATTGCTGTTACTGGAGAAGACGCGCGCACGTCAGAACAAAGACTCGGCTCATGGATGAAACGATATCCAGAGTCAAAAGAAGAATTTACCAAGATTGACATTTTCCATATTCCCACTAGATTACTAACTGCACAAGTGCAATACCAAAACACTCAGCCCTACAGAGTGCAGGGCCGTAAACCCTCGACAGTTAATATCTAATGAGACAACCAGATAAAAGGAACCAATGATCATGTAAGTTGTACATACAAGGCTCAGTTAGTCGCATCAAGCTGAGTTAGTCACACAAACAGTTTCCTTTTTGAAATTCATTTCAGCTCAGTTAGCGTTTTTCAAAAACGTCTCATAAGTAAGTTAACAAAAGTATCTGAGTACGAGAAATCGTACCTGATATGTGAAGAAGCAGTAACTAACTCGAAGGAGTGATCCCCCATTAATAACCTATAATTAAGGTGTTCCAAGTATTGATTAGTTAAGGAACTTTTAAACTAAACATCTTCTATTCTTACTGATTTATAGTTTCAGGTTTACCATTATTCTCTCACAAAGATTTGGGCTAGATTTTGTTAATTAAATATTTTGTTAGGACCATTTCATTTAATCTGGAATGATTTAGGATTTATTCCGAGCGTGGCCCAAACTCTCGTTGAATTGTTTAAATGGGCTTTTTTTTGGAGTTCATGGACTTAGGCCCAGTAGGATGGCCCAAGTCCGCGTTTACCTTTTCGTTAGTTGATGAAACTTCCTAAAAAGATCTTGTGAGGTTTCGAACGTGCAACCTTGATTTAATTCTAGGTTTGACTTGACCATTTACGCCATTGAATTTGTATGTCTTGAGGGTACATTTAATTTTATTTTGATCACCTATCCTTAGTCATAGGGTTAACTTAATTAAGCTCTTAAGTTATAGTGGACTTTAATACATGACTAAGGTTTAGGATCTATATTTCTCCTAATAGTCCACCTATATGTCACACTAACATTTAATGTTTTGATTGTTGCGTATGAACTAGGTCTACTCAAAATTTTCCCCTCTTATTACATTGTCCATGAGGTATGTATTCCCTTTATTTATTTTAATACATATGCATGTACATGTATTAGAATTTATTTAAGTCATCCTTTATGTAGCTTATTGTATTTAAACTATTTCTATTAACTTCTACATATATCCACATTCAATATAATTTATAAAGTATTTATTTTGTTTCATTTCAGTATATTAGCTTCTATAGTATTTAAGTAATATAAGTGTAGATTAATTTAACTCCTTGTTTTAACCTAAGTTACTATTTTATTTCTTTTATACATATGTATATATTTTTTACTTGACTTAAAAAGTTAATACCTAAAGATATTTATTAACATTCTGTATTAAATGTTAATTTAGTCTTCTTATATTATTCCCAGCCTATAAAAATTATTAATCAACTATACTTTAATTTTTTGGTTACATTAAAACCATATATTATAATATATCTTAGGAAAAATTCAGAATTACAATTTTCAGACCTTTCCTCTTGTCTAAAAATCCCCAAATTTTATATATAGTAACTATAATATTTTAGACATATTATAAAATTTTTATTTCATAAAAATATCTTCTTAAATTATCTAAATAATTCCATAATACTCAGAACTTACAAAAATTATAACTTTCGTTTAAAAACTCAAAACCCATATTAATTTACATCGAAATAAACTAGATTTTATAAGGAATCTATGGTTACAATTTTGTGTCAAAATACATTTGGGAAGGTTATCAAATTAATCTATCAATTTAGAGTATTTTCCTGTAATTTAAACTAACTTAAAACATCATAATCTTTCCACGTTTTAACCTCGGTCGTCCATTCCTATACCCTACGATCGGACGGCCGAATTTTCGCGAGTTCTTCAGTTAATCCCTAAACACCGCGAATGGGAATCGATTCCTCGCGATC
Source organism: Limonium bicolor (assembly GCA_023374045.1). Classification (NCBI taxonomy): domain Eukaryota; kingdom Viridiplantae; phylum Streptophyta; class Magnoliopsida; order Caryophyllales; family Plumbaginaceae; genus Limonium; species Limonium bicolor. The sequence continues at coordinate 293,493,996 of CM041779.1, forward strand.
TAGAGAATGGAATTCGACGATTTTTGTTCCATTCAACTCGAAATAAAAAAGTGAATCCAATGGTACCAGTTTCGTTACCTATAATGCAGTGCTCTACAAATTCGATACTGGGTTCATTCGACTAGGGTTTAAGGTTAGTTCGAATTTTGATTTGCCAAATTCTCTTAGTATAACGCATAATAGGTGGAATTGAAAGTTGGGTTAGGTCGGTAATGTAAAGACGAATGACATAATCGGAACAATTTGATCGGAAACTCACCGGAATTGCGCTAACGAGGAAAATCCAATCTGGTTTTCTGGAAAAATTCGAACTTTCAGGCTGTTCGTGTAGCCGACTTTGAAGCTCTATAAATTACAGTACAAATCGAGTCAGACTATGTGTGTGGGTTGAATCGAAAGAGAAGATATAGATCTACAGATTGATAGCAAGAACTTAATCTAATTTGCAATATACAGAAAGAAATCGAAACCGAAAGTTACGAGTTTATACCTGTGTTTTCTCTATGATTTTATGTGCGTGACAAAACGGGAACTTTAGACGCTCCGTTCTTGCACACGGTTGGGAATTAGCCTTGGGTGTAAACATAAGAGTTGTAAAGGAATTAGAGATCTACACAACAAGCTAAAGAACACGAATTTTTACTGAGAGACGAAGAAGTTATGACGAGACGAAGTTACCTTACCGATTAGGTTTTCTTGAAATCTGGGTTGAAAGTTTTCAGGGAGGCTACTTTAGATCGAATTTTCCGTCGATGTATAAGGAGTTAGGTTGTGTATGAGTTATGGTTGGAAAGAGGAATTGTAGGAGAAGAGAATGGAGAAGACGACACTCAAAAATTCTCAAAGACGAGAGAGATATCGGTGTCACAAGTTAGGGCAAAGTTCTGAAGGTTGCTAGAAGACTTAGCTGAATTTTTAGAGGAATCCGGCGAGGTTAACGTGGCACGCTTCCCGAGGCACGCGGATGAGTCAACAGGATTTGGACACGTCAGCTTTCTTCAAAATTTTGGCTCTAAACTTCATTTCCTCATAACTTTGGCTAGGATGATCCGTTTTTGACGTTCTTTTTATCAATCTTCTTGGTTTTCCATAACCTTTTTGTTGGTATAGGTTTTATGGGCTGGTTCGACCATTCTCAAAAAGTCAACCCTAGCAAAGCTTAAGAAGATTTATGGTTTCTATGATTTTATATTGACTTTTATGATTCAAATTAATGTTCCAATTATTTCTAAAATCTTTATAATATACTTGGAGTGTTTAGAAATTTTTTCAAGATTTATTGACTTATAAATCTTATCATTAAATTTATAATACTATATACTAATATATAATAATTAAATGTTTAATAGTATTCTTTAGGGTTAAATAGAAGAAATCCCCTACTTTAATTTTCATAATTCCATATAATAATTTAATATTCATAATTTTATACAATAATTTAATATTTAATAGTATTATTTATGGTTTAATAAAAGAAATCTCCTAAATTAATTTAAATTAATTTAGGGGTATTTTAGTATATCCCCCTTAAAAGAAACTTCGCCTCGAAGTTTAAAAATCAACTAGAGACAATAATAATTCCAACGAAATTCCATACCAATCCAATCCTTTATTTCTATCCATTTCCATTTCAACATTCCACTCGAGATTACTCAAAATCAAACTGAACCAAAATATACCAAGATATTTCATGATGAAAATCAAAAGTCACATACTGTGTCATAACGTAAAAACCAAGTACATACATAAACCTCTCACTCTGCTAATAACACAACAAGGCATAATCTGGATGAGGTGACAAAGAAAGAGTATGCCAGTATATCCCCCTTAAAAGAGCTAAGGTACGCCCTCGTACCGCTACTAACGAGAACTACAAAAGGATAGGAAAACATCATGCGAATAGATGTGGGTACTTCACTCTCATGGATTCCTCAGTCTCCCAAGTAGCTTCCTCAACCCCATGATGCTCCCAAAGAACTTTCACTAGTTTGACTGATCTGTCACTCGTTTCTCGGACCTTCGTGTCCAAGATCTGAATAGGAGTCTCCTCATACCTCAGTGTAGGCTCAATCTCCAATCTCTCTAGCTGCAGCACGTGGGAAGGGTCAGACATATACTTCTTCAGCTGAGATACATGGAATATGTCGTGTACCTTCCCTAACTCCGCCGGTAGATATAGTCTGTAAGCTGCTGGGCCCACTCGCTCCGTAATCCGGTACAGACCGACATACTTAGGGCTTAGCTTCCCTCTCATCCCAAATCTGAAGATACCTCTCATTAGAGACACCAGTAAGAAGACCATATCACTGACCTGGAATTCAAGTTCTCTGGTACGCTGATCCCCATAAGATTTTTGTCTAGACTGCGCTGCTCTCATGTGCTACTGAATAACTCTGACGTCATCCTACAGTGTCTGAAAGTACTCTGGCCCAATCAAGACTACCTCAATAGGGACACTCCATGACAAAGGAGTCCGGCACGGCCTGCCATACAGAGCCTGGAACGGTGCCATGCCGATAGACGGGTGGTAGGAGTTATTGTAAGAGAACTCCACCAGGTGTAGACGCTCTACCCAACTCCCATGATAGTCCAGAGCGACCGCTTGCAGCATATCCTCCAGCGTCTGAATCGTCCTCTCAGTCTGGCCATCAGTCTGAGGGTGAAAGGTCGTGCTAAGGTGTAGCTGAGTACCAAACGCCTCCTGCACCTGATGCCAAAATCTGCTGAGGAAACGTGTGTCACGATCGGAGACGATCGTCTTTGGTACCCCATGGTACAGGATGTGCTCTGTGGTGAACACCTCAGCCAGCTTGGGCACCTTCTATGTGTCCTTGATAGGTATAAACCTGGCTGTCTTGGTCAACCTATCGATTATCACCCATATAGAATTCAGTCCACCTCTAGCTGGAGGGAGACCGACCATAAAATCTATGCTGATTTCGTCAAACTTCCAGCACGGTACTGGTAATTACTGAATCTGGCCTCCTGGTCAACGATGCTCAAACTTCACCTTCTGACAGGTGAGGCATCGGGAGACGAAATCCGCTACATCCCTCTTCATCCCGCTTCACTAGAATAATTGCTTCAAATCCTTGTACATCTTGGTGGCTCCAGGGTGTACTAATAATGTAGAGGAATGAGCCTTAGAGAGAATCCTGGTCTGAAGTTCTGTCGCATCCTAAGGAACGCAGAGTCTGCCTCTGACTCGAAGGTGTCCCTCGCTGTCTAGCTCATAGTCATACTTCAGACCATCAGTCAAACCATCCGCTAACTTCTGCCTGATGCCCTGTAGATATACATCACTATCCTAGGCTGCATATACCTCCTCAGCTATCGTGGTCGCCTCTATCAAGGCAAGAAGTGAATATGCTCTTCTGCTCAGAGCGTCTGCCACAACATTTCCTTTCCCTTCCGTGTATTGGAGGTTGATGTCATAATCAGCCAGTAGCTCGACCCATCGTCGTTGTCTCAGGTTCAGCTCCTTCTGGGTCCAGATGTATTTCAGACTCTTATGGTCTGTCATAATCCGGACTGTGGCTCCATACAAGTAATGTCGCCAGATCTTCAAGGCAAAGACTATGGTGAGGAGCTCAAGGTCGTGTGTGGGGTAATTTTCTTCGTGCTTCTTCAGCTGTCGAGAAGCATATGCTACCACTCTGCCATTCTGCACTAGTACCCCACCGATCCCTCTGCCTGAAGCATCACAATACACTTCGTATCCCTCGTTCCCTTCAGGGATTACTAACGCTGGAGCTGTGGTCAAGGCGTCCTCCAGCGCCTGAAAGGTGACCTCACAAGCCTCTGTCCATACAAACGGACTATCCTTCTTCATTAGAGAAGTTAAGGGCTTGGCTAGCCTGGAGAAGTCCTTCACAAAGCGTCTATTGTAGCCAGCCAACCCAAGGAAACTCCAAATCTCTGTCACAGTGCGGGGTCTATGCCAGCTCTTCACCGCCTCAATCTTAGCTGGGTCTACTAAAACTCCCTCAGCTGAGATCACATGACCAAGGAATGACACCTTGTCCAGCCAGAATTCACACTTGCTGAACTTGGCATATAGTTTCTTCTCTCTTAGAGTCTCCAAGGCTGTCCTCAAATGCTTCTCGCGTTCCTCCCGGCTCTTGAAGAAGATCAAGATGTCGTCTATGAATACGACCACTGACTTATCTAACTGGGCTTGGAAGACTCTCTGCATCAGGTCCATGAATCTCGCTGGTGCATTGGTCAGTCCAAACCGGCATCACTGTGAACTCGTAGTGGCCGTATCTGGTCCGAAACGTTGTCTTCTCTATATCTGACTCAGCTACAGCTATTTGATGATATCCGGAACACATATCAATCTTAGAGAACACCTTTGCTCCCCTCAGTTGGTCGAACAAGTCATCGATCCTGGGCAGTGGGTACTTGTTCTTGATCGTGGCGTTGTTCAGCTCCCTGTAGTCGATACAGAGTCTCATGCTCCCGTCCTTCTTCTTGACGAACAGCACTGGAGTACCCCACGGTGAAACACTGGGTCTGATGAAACCCTTATCTAGTAGCTCCTGCAGTTGTTTCTTCAACTCAACCATCTCTGCAGGGCCCATCCGATAGGGAGCCTTGGCAATCGGTCCCGTGCCAGGTATGAGGTCGATGTTAAATTCAACCTCTTTCAACGGTGGCAGTCTAGGTAGCTCCTCTGGAAAAACGTCGGGTACTCCGACACAATGGGTACATCGCTCCTGAACTTCGGATCCATCCTCAGATCCTGGGCATAACAGTAGTAGGCGGTAGCACCCTTGGATACCTCCTTCATCAGGGATAAAGCCGATACAACCTTCACAGTCGGCTGCTTGGGCTGCATTCGGTATGACACTGTGATCCCTGTAGCTGACTTCAGAAGGAGACGATGCTCTGCGCAATGTAGTCTGTCTCGATACCGCTGTAGCGTGTCCATGCCCACAATTATGTCGAATCCCATGCCAGGGAAGACAATGACGTCAAGAAGGAAGTCTGCTCCCTTGATGTGTATGCTCAAATCCTTGCATTACTTACTGCATTTGATCAGCTCTCTGGATGGCAACAGGACTGAGCAGTCATGGATATCCTCTGTAGGGGCATTGATCTTAGCATGAAGCGTTTGTGATATGAAAGAATTGGAGGCTCCAGAATCGAACAGGACGGTGGCCTCCACTCCATTAATTAGGAACATGCCTAAAATTATAAAGTAAATTTTTAAGATTACTAGGCAACTTTTCCAAGGTGGCTAATCAGGATGAATTGTTTATACCTGTGATGGCCATTCCATTGCTCTTTGCTTGAGTCTGGTTCAACACATTCAATCTGATCCCTGAATTTCCAACCCCTACAACGAAGCAATAAAATTTCTTAGAATTTCCATTCTTATTGAAAGCTTCTTGAGCAACTTAAAGTTTACAATGCTGAAATTATAAAGTACAAGGCTATGTATGTCTAAAGGTTAGGTTTAGACGGCCCGGTTTCATGTGGGTCTGGTTAATGATGAGTGTGGGGGCTGTGTTGGGCTTGATTCTCTTCACCCCCATGGTAGATAAGTCTAGCTACCCCACCAAAAATCAGTACATCACCTGACTTCAGGAGGATCTTAGTAGCAAGATCCATCCTCCTCTGGTCACCAAATAGGAACTCCGCGTCGTCTCCAAGTGATATGGACACCACTGGAACTCCTCTGGTGATGGACTCTAGAGATTCGTCCTTGTCTTGATGCATCCCTAGCTTACCCTCTTTTCCATAGAAGTGGATGATGCACATGTCTGAGGTTAGGTCTGGGACGGGCTCATCCTCCAATTCTTGTGCTGCCTTAACTGCAGCTCCAATGATGGTCTGCAATTCTTCTGGGATTGGTGGCACCTCCACTTCTTTATAGCTCTTAGTGGTGTGGTTCCACTTCTTACCTAGGCACATGATCTTCACCTTCATGGTTGAACCATTCTTGAAGGTAGGGGTGTAAAAATTTCCTTCATTCACACCTAACTCCCTGATCTTGAGAATCAATGCATATTGGACTGCTGGGGTCAGGTACTCTCTTAGTAAGATCATCCCGGGTTTCAATACCTCACACTTCACTGGTGGGTGTGGTTTGGCTTCAAAGGGGATGTTGGGTGTGGAAAATGACAAAATAGGAAAGCAAATATCGAAAGCTGAATGAAAATAACAATGGACATTAAATTAGAAAATCAAGGTTCACAACTGGTTTTAGAACAGAAATGTAAATGAAAGAGGGATTTATAATTCATCCCTTTACAATGCGAGTAGAATTTATTAACGAAATGAAACGGATGAATATCTAAGATTCTCCGATAGGAAGGTATTCCTCACCAGGTGAACTTGGGTCATCCCTCGCTGCTTCGACACAGTCCTCCAGGTTGAGAGTCGGTGCTTTGCCTGGCCTCTGAGGATAGTTCTGTCCCGGCCTCTGTGGATGATTCTGGGCAGGACTGCTGGTAGATGGTCCAGCACCTCTTGTGCCACCTCGACCTCCTCCAGTAGTATTAGCAGCTGGGGCTCTAGCAGTAGTCCCGGTGGCTGGCTGGCAAGAATCCGGGTTCTTGTGATATTCGAATCCCCTATGCCCCTTCTTAACACAGTAGTTGCATTCCACCAGATTTCCTTTACAATCCTTGCCCGGGTGGTCCTTCTTGCACCACTTGTAGAAGTATCTTCTTACCGGTCTATTTCCTGTTTCAGTTCAATGTTAGTAACGTAATAGCTCAATGTAACTACAATATAGGTTCTAATTTATCTCACCCCTAGGTGGTTGGGAGCGGAGTGGCTCAGCATCAGTATATGAGGGGACCATGGCCTTCTCATTCCTCCCCTTGAAGAATTTTCCCTTCCTCTCGTAGTTCTGGGAAGAGTTTCCTCCATTCCCTCTTCCACCATCCCCCTTCCTCTTGCCTAGCATAGAGTCCTGGTAGGCAATAGTGGTCTCGCAGTCATTCGCGTCATCCGCTAGCTCCTGTCGTGACAATATGTGTTAGTGGGGAAATCTTTGCGTACCAGAAATTCTAAATCATGTTCCATACCTGTAAGGTCATCCCTCTGGTGGAACCGATCATAGTCATGATCCTGAAGTTCAAGCCGGTATGGAATTTGTCCACCAGATACCTTGGAGTGTAAGCTCCCTCTCCAATAACAGCAAGTAACTCCTCAAATTTATTATAATATTCAGCAACAGAGGAAGTCCCTTGCTTCAGCTGCTTGAACTCACTCCTCATCCTCTTCTGTAGGTAGGATGGATAGAACTTGGCTCCCAGGGCCACCAGGAAGGCTGGGAAGTCAAAGTTTGCCTGGGCAGTCAGCTCAGCTCTGGCGGTCTGCCACCATCGATGTGCGGGTCCCTGGAGAAAGTAGGCCGCTATGTCCACCGGGCGATTCGCTGGAACGTGTAAAGAGGTGAACGCTTTCTGCATCTCGTCGATGTACTTCTCAAAGGCCTTCGGTTCTGGCTGGCCTTCGTAGACTGGGGGACGAAGGTCGTTGACTGCCTTCAGCCAGTTGAACTCCCGGGGCCCGTTAGGTGGTGGCGGTGGTGGTTGCTGAACTTGAGCCTGCTGTTGAGCCAGCGCAGCCGTCACAATCTGCGCGATGACCTCTGGGGTGACAGCGTCGGGTCCATAGCCTCCTGAGGGACCTGCTCCTCTTCCTCCTCCTCGTGACATTTTAGCTGATAATGACGGTTTTTGTGTTACTCAGGCGGGGTGTAGTCAAGTCTAAATATTCTACGTAGTAAAGTATGAATTATTTATAACGTCCTAGGGACGGTTCGTATGTACGTGAAGTAAAGTGTAAATACTAAAGTAAGTATGGGGTAAGAGTCACGCGCCTTTCTAGAATTCTCACTTCCCAATTCTACCCCAATTCCCCAGTTTTAAGTGCACCTATATTCTAAATATTTCACTCGGCTTGTTTTCTCGGGTTTAGAGCGTAACTACACTCTGATACCAATTTCTGTAAGTGCACCCATTCCCTTCGTGGCCACCTGTATATCAACTCGTACCTGCAAAATGAAACCAAGCAGCCCACCCCAAGAGGGGTGAGTCAGTTCCCTGGAATGGAACTGGTACGATTCTCCAGAACAAACTCATAAACATAACTCTTTAATAAATAATAACTTGAAGACAAACACTTAAAACAACACAGAGGAACAAGACACTTTAAAATCACCAAGTCAAGATAACAAGTTGAGAAAAGAGATAAATAACAGAAAGTTAAAGTTAGTCAATCAAAAGAAATCACACCATAAGTTAGTGAATATCCAAGTAGTCACAAGGACTAGGAATGAAAGAAGATATCCAAGAACCAACAACTCAAGAGTGGAACAACACCAATTGAGAGAGATGGCCCCCACCGCCAGATATAAATGTCCATATGGACGAGGGATATACAACCCCCTGCTCTCATACACGTCCTTTTTGGACAAGGGATATACAGCCCTTAGCTGTTATTCACGTCCTTATTGGACAAGGGATATACAACCCTTTGCTGTTACTGGAGAAGACGTGCGCATGTCAGAACAAAGACTCAGCTCATGGATGAAACGATATCCAGAGTCAAAAGAAGAATTTACCAAGATTGACATTTTCCATATTCCCACTAGATTACTAACTGCACAAGTGCAATACCACAACACTCAGTCCTACAGAGTGCAGAGGCGTAAACCCTCAACAGTTAATATCTAATGAGACAACCAGATAAAAGGAACCAATGATCATGTAAGTTGTACATACAAGACTCAGTTAGTCATATCAATCTGAGTTAGTCACACAAACAGTTTCCTTTTTGAAATTCATTTCAGCTCTGTTAGCGTTTTTCAAAAACGTCTCATAAGTAAGTTAACAAAAGTATCTGACTACGAGAAATCGTACCTGGTATGTGAAGAAGCAGTAACTAACTCGAATGAGTGATCCCCCACTAATAACCTATAATTAAGGTGTTCTAACTATTGATTAGTCAAGGAACTTTTAAACTAAACATCTTCTATTCTTACTGATTTATAGTTTCAGGTTTACCATTATTCTCTCACAAAGATTTGGGCTAGATTTGGTTAATTAAATCTTTTGTTAGGCCCATTTCATTTAATCTTGAATGATTTATGATTTATACCGAGCGTGGCCCAAACTCTCGTTGAATTGTTTAAGTGGGCTTTTTTTTGGAGTTCATGGACTTAGGCCCAGTAGGATGGACCAAGTCCGCGTTTACCTTTTCGTTAGTTGATGAAACTTCCTAAAAAGAGCTTGTGAGGTTTCAAACGTGCAACCTCGATTTAATTCTAGGTTTGACTTGACCATTTACGCCATTGAATTTGTATGTCTTGAGGGTACATTTAATTTTATTTCGATCACCTACCCTTAGTCATAAGGTTAACTTAATTAAGCTCTTAAGTTATAGTGGACTTTAATACATGACAAAGGTTTAGGAACTATATTTCTCCCAATAGTCCACCTATATGTCACACTAACATTTAATGTTTTGATTGTTGCGTATGAACTAGGTCTACTCGAATTTTTCCCCTTTTATTACATTTTCCATGAGGTATGTATTCCCTTTATTTATTTTAATACATATGCATGTACATGTATTAGAATTTATTTAAGTCATCCTTTATGTAGCTTATTGTATTTAAACTATTTCTATTAACTTCTACATATATATCCACATTCAATATATGTTTTATAAAGTATTTCTTTTGTTTCATTTCAGTGTATTAGCTTCTATAGTATTTAAGTAATATAAGTGTAGATTAATTTAACTCCTTGTTTTAACCTAAATTACTATTTTATTTCTTTTACACATATGTATATATATATATTTAACTTGACTTAAAAAGTTAATACCTAAAGATATTTATTAACATTTTGTATTAAATGTTAATTTAGTCTTCTTATATTATTCCCAACCTATAAAAATTATTAATCAACTATACTTTAATTTTTGGTTACATTAAAACCATATATTATAATATATCTTAGGAAAAATTCATAATTACAATTTTCAAACCTATTTTCTCTTGTCTAAAAATCCCCAAATTTAATATATAGTAACTATAATATTTTAGACATATTATAAAATTTTTATTTCATAAAAATATCTTCTTAAATTATCTAAATAATTCCATAATACTCAAAACTTACAAAAATTATAACTTTCATTTAAAAACTCAAAACCCATATTAATTTACATTGAAATAAACTAGATTTTATTAGGAATCTATGGTTAAAATTTTGTGTCAAAATACATTTGGGAAGGTCATCAAATTAATCTATCAAGTTAGAGTATTTTCCTGTAATTTAAACTAACTTAAAACATCATAATCTTTCCACGTTTTAATCTCGACCATCCATTCCTATACCCTACGATCGGACGGCCGAATTTTTGCGAGTTCTTCACTTAATCCCTAAACACCGCGAATGGGAATCGATCGATTCCTCGCGATCTAAAGAATGGAATTTGACGATTTTTGTTCCATTCGACTCGAAATCAAAAAACGAATCCAATGGTAACAGTTTCGTTACCTATAATGCAGTGCTCTACAAATTCGATACTAGGTTCATTCGACTAGGGTTTAAGGTTAGTTTGAATTGTGATTTGCCAAATTCTCTTAGTATAACGCATAATAGGTGGAATTGAAAGTTGGGTTAGGTCGGTAATGTAAAGACGAATGACATAATCGGAACAATTTGATCGGAAACTCACCGGAATTGCGCTAACGAGGAAAATCCAATCTAGTTTTCTGGAAAAATTCGAAGTTTCAGGCTGTTCGGGTAGCCGACTTTGAAGCTCTATAAATTACAGTACAGATCGAGTCAGACTATGTGTGTGAGCTTAATTGAAAGAGGAGATATAGATCTACAGATTGATAGCAAGAACTTAATCTAATTTGCAATATATAGAAAGAAATCGAAACCGAAAGTTGCGAGTTTATACCTGCGTTTTTTCTATGATTTTATGTGCGTGACAAAACGGGAACTTTAGACGCTCCGTTCTTGCACACGGTTGGAATTGGCCTTGGATGTAAACATAAGAGTTATAGAGGAATTAGAGATCTACACAACAAGCTAAAGAACACAAATTTTTACTGAAAGACGAAGAAGTTATGACGAGACGAAGTTACCTTACCGATTAGGTTTTCTGGAAATTTTGGTAGAAAGTTTTCAGGGAGGCTACTTTAGATCGAATTTGCCGTCGATGTATAAAGAGTTAGGTTGTGTATGAGTTATGGTTGGAAAGAGGAATTGTAGAAGAAGAGAATGGAAAAGACGACACTCAAAAATTCTCAAAGACGAGAGAGATATCGGTGTCACAAGTTAGGGCAAAGTTCTGAAGGTTGCTAGAAGACTTAGCCGAATTTTTAGAGGAATCTGGCGAGGTTGATGTGGCACGCTTCCCGAGGCACGCGGATGAGTCAGCAGGATTTGGACTTGTCAATTTTCTTCAAAATTTTGGCTCTAAACTTCATTTCCTCATAACTTTGGCTAGGATGATCCGTTTTTGACGTTCTTCTTATCAATCTTCTTGGTTTTTCATAACCTTTTTATTGGTATAGGTTTCATGGGCTGGTTTGACCATTCTCAAAAATTCAACCCTAGCAAGGGTTAAGATGCTTTATGGTTTCTATGATTTTATATTGACTTTTATGATTCAAATTAATGTTCCAATTATTTCTAAAATCTTTATACTATACTTGGAGTGTTTAGAAATTTTTCCAAGATTTATTGACTTATAAATCTTATTATTAAATTCATAATACTATATAATAATATATAATAATTAAATGTTTAATAGTATTCTTTAGGGTTAAATAGAAGAAATCCCCTACTTTAATTTTCATAATTCCATATAATAATTTAATATTCATAATTCCATACAATAATTTAATATTTCATAGTATTATTTATGGTTTAATAAAAGAAATCCCTTAAATTAATTTAAATTAATTTAGGGGTATTTCATTCATCTTTATAAAAGTGGTGGTGTGTTGTGAGCATTACCTAGTACCACCACAAACAACAGATGAAATTTGTAATGTGTGTTTGAATTAAAGTACTTAAAGAAGTTAAAGTATTTTGAGAATAGGATATTACGCACTTATGTCATTGTTTGAAAAGTTTGATATTTACAGGTTGATTGAAATTGATGCTATAAAAAAGGCTATAGAAACAAAACTAAAAAAATAAAGAAAAAAAGGTCTAATTCACCGTTTTCTACTAACGACCACTGACGATTGTTAATAGTAAGCACCTAAAAAGCTGGCTTTGAACCGCCAAAGTATGTGGTTTGAACAACTGAAATAGGGGTTTTTTTCAACTAGTGGACTAAATTAACTGAACCGTAGGGACAACCCTCTTGAGAAACGAAAACCAACACCTCATCATGATTGTGTTGATATATATATATAAAGCAGAAAACTTTTGTTCGTTCATAGATAGAGCATATATGTGGCTTAGCAATTTAACTTAATCGAAATATGTGATTTGACTCATTTCTGAATCAACTTGCCCTCGCAAAAAAATTATTGCACATTCACCCATCAAAAGGAATAATAAGCTATATGATAAGTGCATAAATGAGCATGTATTAGGGGTTAACTTTATGTGCATTATTAATGTTTATCATGCTCATTTATCCGATTTAGGTAGTTTTCCTTTAGTTTTATGTTTTAATAGTGGTCTTACACATTTGCTGTTTAAACATGAAGATAACTTAGTTAGGAGCAAAGTAGACAAAGAGAGGAGTGCGTGGGAGCAAACAAAACAAAAATCAGAGCTAAAATGAAGAAATGAAGTAAACAACCATTCTGGTGACTTCTAAGACTTGTCCGGGTTTATGTTCGGGTAAACAAACCCGAACCTACTCTTGAATGAAGCTATTGGACATTTTTGGGATGTGTCCGGGTACATAGACCTGGACCAACTATGTGAGAAAGCTATTACCTATTTTGTGATTTGGTCCGGGTATGTGTCTGGGCAAAGAGACCCGGACCACTCACAATCACGTCCAGGGAAGAAGGGCCGGACACAAACTCGGACATGAAGAATGAGACGCCAAGGACGCACCACATAGTCTGGCCCGGGTATGTAGAGTCAAACACAGACTCAAACCAGATTCCTGAGACAGAAAATCGGGCATCATAAAAGAAAAGAAAGAGAGGATAAAAAGGAATAACTAGAAGCACACACAACACAAGAAAAGAAAAGAAAAGGAGCAACCTCTCCACCATTGAAGCTTATTTTCAACCTCTCCCATGGCTATTTATTCTTCTCTCTATCTTATTTACGCTCTAATGGAGGATATTCTCCTTGTGCCTATGAAGAAGGATTTTGCCCCAAAATCCATAAAAGCCATTGTAGACTTGAACTTGTTTATGGATTTATTATGGTTCTTGTTGTCAATGAATGATGAAATTGAGCATTTGTGGATTTTGATAGGCCTGTCAAACGGGTTATCCGTTCGGGTTTTGGGTCATATCTTTTCGGGTCAATATCCGTTCGGGTCATTAAACTTTCGGGTCATTCGGGTTCGGGTTGTAATAGTGTCAGATAGAATCGGGTTTCGATTATTTCGGGTCATGGTTAATATTTTTTGGAAAAAATATAATATAAATATATACCTAATTTCTATAAGAATATACAACATATAGATTGTAGAACTTTCAATACAATGACTATTCTGAATTTCATTTGGATATACTAAGTTTAAATCAAATTTTTTGTCATATTTATTTGGGTCATTCAGGTTTGGGACAATTTATGGTCACTATTATTTCATATTATTCGAGTTTGGCTAATTTTTAATTAATATTATTTCGGGTCATTTCGGGTTCGGGTTATAAATTTTTCGGGTCATTCGGGTTCGGGTCATTTCTGGTTTTACCCAATCGGGTTTTGGGTTTATTATTTTTAAATATTTTCAGGTTCAGTCGGGTTTCGGGTTCGGATAAAATGGACAGGTTTTCGGGTTGGGTCAAATTTTGACAGCTCTAGATTTTGAGCTAGTCAAAATGTGGTCTTAGGGTTTTGCTCAATTTCTAATTTACGTGTTGAATTTGTTGGTTTTTCTTTGAATCTGTCAATATTAGATCATGAGATAGATTTTTTAGGGTGCCTTACTCTAGCACTAGTGTGGGTTTCTATCAACGTAAGATTCTGAGATGAAACTTAGGACATGGGAACTAAATCAATGTAATTTATCAACATGTGATTTTGAGATAGATTTCATTGTAGCTTAGTGGAACTTGAGCTTAATGTTGTCAATTGACCCTGTGCTCGAATGATATGCCGGGTTCTGACTCAATTGGTTAAGATTAATATGATCATCATTTGGCTATTAATTAGGTAAACGTTCATGTTCTTTAGCCTTGAGATCAAAAGTCGGCATTTGGTGGATAAGAGTGAAGGGGCCAAAGATCCATCCCTTGAGAACCTATACACTACGTCTATGGGAGCCACTGACACTTTTTTCAACAACTTGAAACTAATAGAATCTAGAGAAGAAGAGGAGATAATTGAAGTTGAGTTTTATGCTAGATGATATCAATCCACACACCAACTTCTTCTCCAAAAGGCTGAGAAGAAATATTGCACCCAAAAACTACTTTGATTGGCTCTCTAATTGAATTCAACCTCGTACTAGCTTTTTTATGTCATTTTGTGCAACTTCAATGCTCAAGATTATGGTGAATGACCCAAATAAATCATACTATTGTTCTCATCCAACACTAACTATAATATCCCAACCATGGTTGCACTAGTATGCTTAATATCCTCTAAATATCTACCTCTTATATTATTTTTATAAGTTTGTCTATTCTCCACATTCCTCATACATTGATCAAATTAATATTGCACCATCTACCATTCCAATAACTCAATATCAACCACATTTCCCGGAACCCACAATATTCATTGACTTTCCATCTTATCATCTTTGTCAATCTTGCCTTTACTAGAAAGACACTGTATAGGGATTGTCAAAACTGGTCGCTCAAAGTCTCACCTCCATCATTACCCCCTATGAGAAATATACGTTCCCCGTCAACTTTATTATTACCCTAGACGTCTTTAGCTAACTTCACACATGTTTGCACTGTGATCAAGCCTCAGGGTTTGGTTGGTGGTGAAATGTAATTGTAACTTATAAGTTGTGTTCAAGCAATCCCAACACTAATATCTAAATGAAAAGCTCCATACCCCTCAGCTTCTATAGTACTAGCACATAACACTAGGATTTTTACTACATAGGGAAAAATTCTTTCATCATCACCTTTGATAGCTTAAGAATCAACATAGTATAGTAAATTAGCTTGGATAAAAAAAAGAGAAGTGTGGATATAGGAAAAGGAAGACGACACTCTCAACCAAATCAGGTGAAGGGTGAACCAAAAAAATAGGAGAGCTCACGTTCGGAGTTATATAGACTCGGGGGACAACCATGTTTGAGATTATTCCTTCAACGCCTTACATAGCTTGAAAATCGATATAGTATAGTGATTGGAGGTGGATGAAGAGTTGGTGTCATGATTTTTCCTTATCCATAAACCTTAAGGATTTATTGTGTTACTTTTAGTACGAAATGTGGATGTATACCCAATATTATGTACTCTTTTTTCTCTATAGTCTTTTTTCCTACTAGGTTTTGACTATAGAGGTGTTAATGAGACATGGTTCTACTATACGACGCAATTGTAAATGTCCACATGTACTGGACGCTTTTCGTTTTAATAAATAAAGTTAG
The DNA here is from genome assembly GCA_023374045.1 of Limonium bicolor. Lineage (NCBI taxonomy): Eukaryota > Viridiplantae > Streptophyta > Magnoliopsida > Caryophyllales > Plumbaginaceae > Limonium > Limonium bicolor. Next base: position 293,509,743 of record CM041779.1, read on the forward strand.
GTACTTATAAAAAAAAAGTAGATTAGCTTGGATTAAAAAGAGAACAATCCGACTATTATACAACCGGTTGTACGATGTGTATGTACATCCTCGAACAATCTTCACAATTAATCTGAACAACCATCGCATAAAGTTGAACAACTTTCATAATAATATATGTAACTTTTACATCAATATGAACAATCAATAAAAAAACTAGAATTTGCCAAAAGCGAAAAGTGTGGATATAAGAAAAAAGTAGACGGCACTCCAACCAAATCAGATGAACAGTTAAAAAAAGAACCCACATTCAGAGTAAAATTGACTGGGTGGACAACCAAGGTAAACATCAACACTGGTGGATATCTCAAATACGTAAGCCCAACAAAGTAATGTATTTTTTAATGAGAAAGAGCATAGTAGAACCTAATAAACGTAGCCCAAACTTGTCTACCCAGCCCAAGTATTCCAATTTCCGCTTTTTTCTTTATCTGGCACGGAAGTCGTGGCCCCTTTTCCGGTCTTACCCCTGGACAAATTAACTGTCACAATACGCTGGACGAGGAAAGACAGAGACACAGTACCACTAGGGGTGGCAATTTTTACCCAACCCGATAACCCGACCCATACCCAACCCGAAAACAGCGGGTTTGGGTCACGATTATTGACCCATTTAATTATTGGGTCGGGTATGGGTTGCCTATTAAATTTGTGGGTTGGGTATGGGTTTAAAGTCCTAACCCGTAGTCAACCCGACCCGTTTATTTTATTTTATTAATAATAATAATAAATAATTAGATAAAAATATAAATATATTACTAAGTAAGTGCTAACCTACTATTAGTATAATACAAATTAAGTAGTATCTTTTTTATGAGAGGTTGTTTATTTGATAATACTACTTTATTGTATTTCTTTATAAAGCAAAAACAAGAGTATTGGTTATGTGGATTGTCAAAAGACAGTGTGCTGCTCTCTCCTCCACAGCTCTCACTGTGGTCCTATCTATTCTGTACTCTGAAGATTTTTGTCTATGTTTTGATTCTATATTCTGAAGGAGAAAATATAGTTATATTTGGCCCAGGCACGTACACATCACCTTCTTCTGTTAAGTGCCACTAAGCACGACATGTATGTGGAAAAAGAAAAAAGACGGAGGATAATGAAAACTCTGGAATATCTACCATATTGAATGTATGATTTCATTCATTTGTAACTCCGTTTGAGCAATCATATAAAAAATTTAATTCTAGGTTTTTTTAATTTTGCATAACCTAATTATGTTGGGTTAAACGGGTTGGGTATGGGTTTAATCATTTTATATGGGTTGGGTATGGGTTGATAATTTGTAACCCGAATATTATTGGGTCGGGTATGGGTCAATACAATTTTAATGGGGTCAGGTATGGGTGAGCTTCAACCCGACCCATTAACCCGAATTGCCACCCCTAGTACCACTGCTCGCTCCTCCCTTTCCAACCATCGTACAGAGACTCGACAGAAACCAGGCAATCGGGTATTCTAGGGTTAGGTTTCATATACAATCTGAAAAATCCCCATTCAGACATTTGAAGAGACAAAGGGGAAATAGAGGGGAGCGAAGATGTGGCACGAAGCTAGAAGGTCGGAGAGGAAAGTCCACGATATGATGGACGCTGCGCGGAAGAGGGCGCAGAGGAGAGCTGTCTACCTGGCGAAGAAACGCGGGGATCCTCGCCAGTCTATTCAGGCCATCGGCGGTCGTTGCCGCACTCACCGTGATGACGCGCTTTACCGGGCAACGGAGGAGGAGCAGGGCCTGTTAGTCCTTTTCCGTTATTTTCATCGTTTCTTTAAACTGATCTGTGTGTGTATAAATACGAAATTATGCCGAAAATTCCGATGAATTGGTGTGAATTGCTGTGCTTATGCGGAATTTCATGCATGGTTCTTCATATTTCTCGACGACCTCTGATTTTCGTTTCATTAGTTTACGTTGTCTCGGAGAGCTACTGAGAATATTTTTCTGATTTCGCTTAGCGATAATGGCAACTGTGATTCTTCCAATTTGCTCTGGAACTGGCTAGTTATGAATATTGAACTACTTTATGAACTGGCTAGTTATGAATATTGAACTACTTTATGAACTGGCTAGTTATGAATATTGAACTACTTTGTGAATCTCAATCATCACCAAATGAGCTTGAGTGACACTCTGTTAACTGGACAACTATGCTAGCATTATCCTATAAAAGTACTATTTCTGCAAACATTAGGTACTTAGATCACATGACGAGTACCTGTACCGAACTCTCTTAGTTTGTGTGATACCTTTGGCTTGAACATGATTTTTAATGTGAAAGCTTCCCATGATTTTCTCGATAGGATACCTTGGAATGGAAAGCAGGATGTCATGATCGACAGGTACTATATGGATCCTACATTATGATCTCACTATTAAAAATTATGGCAATATCCTTCCACTGATTTTCTTGACAACTATCAGATTTGATGGACGCGCTCTTCTTGATTTCATTCGTGAACCTGTGCGCCGGGGTTCACGTACCCACGAGAAAACTGAGGAGGAAGAAGAACTGGAAGAGTTTGTTAATTTTGAGCGTTATCGGGATTTAATAAAGCATCGACGTAGAGGATGTCGGTACTTTCTGGATGTTGTTGATGTGTGATAAGCTTGTCAAAACATTTTCTTAATCTCTATGGCCTGTATGGATATGCAGTTAACTGGAACATGATAGGCGAAATGCTGTAAAGTTCTTGTAAATTTGTGGAAGAGGTGCTTTTCACATTTGTTTTCTATAATTCAAGTGTTTGGTACTGGCAGTTTCGGATGAGGAAGGTCTGCAGCATGTAAATCAAGTGATTGAAGAGAAGGCTGCATTGGCATTCAGTTTCAGCAGGTCTTATTTCTGTTCTTATTACCTTTCTGTGTGGTCCTTGGGAGACCTTGCACATATGATTGACATTATAAATTTTTGACAGCATCCATTACATCTGTCCTTGAAAATAAGTTTTGACTGCTCCTGGAAGTGCATCAGAGCTGCTCCATTTTTTCCACAAGCATTCTATTTCTAACCCTTTACATTTTAACGCTCTTTGCATTTTCAGCTTCCTCTGACAAAGTCTGATTGTCACCCATTTATTGACTAATCATTTTATTAGTTTTCCTCACTAAAAATGTAGCAGGTCAAATCAATCACAGCCTCCTGCAATTAAGGGGCCTTATTCACAAGTGGGCTTTTCATATGATGGCGATATCAAAGATGACAGTAATTTTTCTGATGGTGATGATGACGATGATGAGGATGAAGATGATGAAGAAGAGGAGTTTAACAGTGATGACAGTAATGATGAGGGCATGGAAGTCATAGCAAAAGATTTTGGCGTAAAGAGGTATGGGTGGCTGGTTTATATGGATAAAAAGGCCAAGGAAGAGGAAAAAAGGCAGAAGGAGGTCATTAAGGGAGATCCATCTGTTGTAAGTTTTGTTGTTTGTACTATAATTCCTTGACCAGCTGTAATCTCCCTTGTTCGGAATTCTTTGTGGCAAGAGATAGGAGGTATAAGAGTGAGGGAGACTGTAATCATCCAGTTCTGGATGCTGGTATGTTTAGGCACGAAATACAGTTATACAGTAAATCACCCAAATGGGCTCTCTATATTTGCAGAGGAAATTGAGTCGCAAGGAAAGACGGAAAGCATCTCAATTAGAAAGGGAAAAAGAGAGGGAAGCTTCTCGAACAACAGGATTGCGCACCCTTCATCATGATCCATACCGGTAACCGTTAGTAGAAACTCAGTTTGAACCTCCTCCATCACCGGCTTCCAGTGCTGTTCCTTTTCACAAACATATCAAAAGGACATTTATAAGACCTTATACTTAATTCTTGACTATGACTGCAGAGAATCAAGACGAAGTCCTACATATGAAGCATATTCTCGATCTAGAAGGTACCTTGTCAAGCCATTCGTACTAGGTGCTGTGTTTTGGGAACAACTACTCATTTGATTTATCACTGGCATTCTTTTCATTGTTAGATCAAGGTCTCGGTCAAGATCATACTCCCCATCACATGCCAGGCATCATGTTCGTGGTCATGCTGATGATGGCCACAGGAGCAAGTCTAAAGCACCTAAGATAGAATTCATTACCGAGTTTGGTGGGTCACCGGATAGAGAAGGGCCAAAGCTGGAAGGGCCTTCTCCACCATCCTCTCCTCCTCCTCAAGCTCATACCCCGAACCGGTCGGAGCACTTTTAATTCTTGCAAAAGATAATTATGCAGTCTTTGCTCTGCGCAGATTACACTCACTGTTCGCTGCCTGGGGCTGTAGATTTTTTGTGGATTAGAACTAAATGACTGATGATATGGTTGCCTTATTTAACTGGCAAGAGATGATAGTGGGAAGAGAGGAACATTCCATTCATCATCCTGAATCCAGTCCTCGGAATTGGACATTTATAGCTTTTTGTCAGATTGTCTTTTTTACAATCTTAATAAGCTTATACTTGTGTCTATCTTTTCAGGCCACCGGCTGATCGCATACTTGAGGCCTTGCATGTGGATCCTGCTTCTGGTGTTCCCATAGAAATAGAGAAGAGTGCGAAAGTGACCAAGCCATCAGCTGGGTATGCTTATGTTGACCTTTGTTTACATCTGACTCTGCCATAAGCTTTTCCAATTGTGGAAAGACAGTACGAAGCTTGTCATTTTTTGTTTCATTGTTTCCCTTTTCTTTTTTGGGGGTGGGGGGCATATGCACTATGTTACCAAAGTATGTAACAAATCTTTTGTGCGTTTTTCTTTCATTTGTAGTCCATCAACAACAGTGGCAAAACTGAGCAAGGGAGGTGCTGCTGGGGCACTAAAACAACCACAGAGTGAAAAGAAGGAAACTCCACAGGAGAGACTAAAAAGAATCATGAGCAAACAACTGAACAAACAAAGTAATGGGATATTACTGCTTCACTATATATACATGTTGCTATCTACTTTACTCTTCATGCTTTTACAGGGTCGTAATATCGCTTTAATTTTTGGTTTGATGGGTGCAATATGCTTAATTGTCTATGTAGTTAAGAAAGATACTGCTGCGGAGATGGCAAAGAAACGGGAGCAAGAGCGCCAGCGGCTAGAAAAATTAGCAGAGACAAATCGCTTGGGTCGCTATAGGCATAGAAGCCGTAGCAGGAGCTACAGTCGCTCACCACCAAGGTATTGGACTATAATTATGGATGATCTAATATGTAACTATTTACATGATTGTTAAAGCGAGTGGAGGAGACTTACATGTTTGTTTTATGCTTGACTTTCTTGCTCCAATCATAAATTGTCAAACCTTGTACGCTAGTACTTCCAGAATTAATGGTAATTGGAATGCTTACTTTATGAATTTTATTGTACTGTGGCATCCTCGGTATAATCAGTTTGACCAGATCTCATTTTAGCTTATACAAGTTTCTGATTTCATTGTATTGGTGGAGAGTATTTGGTGTGCATGATTTTTCTTTTTTTGATTTGCAGAAGGTACAGTCGCCATCGCAGCAGAAGCCGGAGTAGAGAGAGGAGTTCTAGGAGTAGAGAGAGGAGTTCTAGGAGACGCCACTCTAGATCCAGATCCCAATCACGGACTTCCTCCAGGTCACGGTCTCACTCTCGCTCCAGATCTAACTCCCATTCACCGAGGTGAAAAACGCATTCCTTTGCTCTGTGTGGTCATTCCATTGTGTTTCGTAGACTTGATTTTTGATTTTTTACTCTTATCTATATTCCTTTGTTCCTTATGAACCTCCCACTGTGTTTCATGTACGTGAATCCTAGTTTCTACCTTTTTCAAATAGATGTGTTGAAAACTTTGTTTTATTTTTTACAGGAGGAGGAGTCGATCAAGATATTGATAAAAGAACAAGACGTGAGAGAATTGGAGAACATAGTTAATGAAATCCCTTTTGTATAAATTGCAAGTCAATTTGAGCTGAATGCTTTCTTCTTTTGGTGGTCTTTGGGGTAGCACACGTACTTGCCTGGTTACGCTTTATATATGTCATTTTGAGTTGACAAGAGTTGGGGAGAGAGCACCGAATGAATGTTTGAATATTTGATGTGTCATGTCAGTTGGCGATGAACAAAACGGGCAACTATGTATTTCGTGTGGATAATGTACCGATATTCATCAGAATCAAACTTGTCTCATTAGTGATCATGCAATAGAGTGGTAGATTAATCGAAGCCACCTGTTTGCAAAGTGGAAAAAAAAAAACAGAAGAAAACGCAGCAGTCTTCCCTACCGAGGTTAATCATACCGTACGTCAGTTGTGTTTTAAGGTGAACAGTATCGGTTTTGTACTTGTTTCTCCTTTTATATAAATAAGAATTCCACGTTCAGTCTTCAGTTATTTCAGTTGTGGGTGGATTTTCTCCGAACATCAAATTGGATTATTTTATCACGGATAGATAAGACCGTTATACTCTTAATCAGGTGTGCTCTGGGTGGTCTGATCTGGAAGTTATTGGTAGGAATTTCTTCATGTTCCTACTCCTGACACAATCTTCACGGAGGCGGTTCAAAGTATTGCTTCTGGATATGAGCTCTATGCGGTGGTTGACTTGTACAGCTCGAGAAGTCCCGTATATTTTATGATAAATTTTTCTTTTTTTGAAACCATAGATTGAGATGTGTGGGGAATACATGGCTAGAAGTCACTAATGTCGCCAGAGATTCAAGGAGAAAAATACCTACCTATCACACACAAACAACCCAAGGAGGACCTTGCATATTCTGATAGGCTAAGAGCAGCATCCAAAATCAACCACCTAAGACTCCAGTAGCATGAAAATAGTCATAGTTACTGGACAAAAAGAAAACAACGGAGAATCTAAACTAACACTAAGACAAGATTGAAACCAACCGACGAAAGGCAAGAAGGCTCATTGCAAGGATAAATCAAAGCTAACTGCATGGGCAGTACCCTCTAGACCTGGCAATTTGGGTCGCTGGGTTGGGTTGATATCAACCCTAACCCAACCCATTTAAAATATAATCAACCCCAACCCAACCCAAAAATGGATGGGTCCGAAAATCATGACCCTAACCCAACCTGTTTAAAATCCTTCAACCCTAACCCAACCCACCCAACCCATTTTTAAGCATACCATAATTTAAATGGATTAGGAGTAGAAATTAATAAAAAAAATCTAATTAGGATGACACAAAAGGAAGAGAAGTAATCTTGCTTGATCGACTCAACTTTAAACAAATTCCATGTTATGCAAAGAATGTAAAAGTACTGCACCAATTTCTCATGAATAGAATAACATACTTTTTCCATAAGTTTATATTTATCAATCTGAGCCTAAAGCTCTACCACTGTTGGGGAGGAATCCTATCTAGATATGCACATGATCCTATTGCCCTTAATAAAAAGGGGGAAAGAAAATGAAAATCTTCATTATGCATTAGAGAATATACTAAAGACAAATCTTCATTACAAAGAATACATATCACCTACTATTGTTCACCCTTCTAGATAATCTAAACGTACATATGTTCTCAAGAACAACTATGGTAGTGAGAATTAGAAAAACAAACCTTGGGCAGAGATGAAGAGCGACATAGACATGAACAACGACATAGAGAAGAAAAATGGATGTGAGTCTACAAGACGAGAGCATTTGGGTTTTCAACATTATGTTAAGGTCTGGTTGGGCCCTTTGTTTGATATGCAGTAGGTTAGGCCATCTGTTTAGTTAAGATTATGTGATATTATTAAAGGTGGAATAGTCCAACTGCACTTGGGCATAAGGCTAAGATATAGCTTGATCTGAAAATATATATATATATATATATATATAAATATATATATATATATAATTGTGAATTAATATTTAAATTTTATTATTAATAAATATGTTTTCGGGTTTCGGGTTGGGTCATGGGTTAAGATCTCTACCCTAACCCAACCCACAAAATTAGCTTATTACCCTAACCCAACCCAAAAAATAGATGGGTCAATAATCAAGACCCTAACCCGCAAAAATATGGGTTGGGTTCGGGTTGGGTTTCGGGTTGGGTCAAAATTGCCAGGTCTAGTACCCTCCACCCACGAAGCTAGCCTCAAGATGATCAGACCTAATGGCAATCTCGACGAGGACCAATAATCGCTTTTCCTTTGGCACCACTAGCCCCCCTCCCCCTGCTACCTAGGGGTGTTCATGGTACGGTAACCGAATACAGGTTAACCGGTTAATACGGTTTTTCAAAATTTGATACCGTTACTATTCCATTTATACCGGTTAACCGTATTCAGGTTAACCGTCAAATGCGGTACGGTAATTCAGGTTAACCGTTACCATTCCGTTTACGCAGTCTAAGAATATAAGGCAAAATCATTTTACTTAGATTCGAACAACATAATTTACAACCTGCTTTCTCAACTGAATGATATCAAAATACATCTCAAAATATTTACCGTGTTCTTCACACCACACATAATATATTACATCTTAGTGCTGAGTTTGTGTTTGAGTCGTCGAGCCGGTAGAAAAATGGAAAAGGCAAGCAAGCGCCTCGACAACGGCGACAAGTTTCGATAAGCGGTAAATCAATTTTTTTATTTTCAACCCTACCGTGTTTCACTGAGAATTTTGGCAGCCATCTCACTCACACGCCACGTTTAAAGTATGAGATGGTGTTGGCCAATTTTTAAAGGTTTACATGGGCCAAAACCAGCCCATTTTATATATAATTTATGTGAGTTGGATTTCTTAGTCACGTACAACAATTTGAAAGTTCAATTTTATATATGTTATGTTTATAGTACTAATATATATATTTATGTATATGTATTATATTTATATATAACAGGTTAACCGTGGTTAACTGTGGTATATAAATTACATACCGTTACCTAAACCGCAATTGTTTAACTATAATGGTTCGGTTAACCTATCGCCAAAGAGGGTACGGTTAACAGGTTAGACGGTACGGTATAAACAGGTTACAGCACGGTACCGCGGTAATGAGTTTTTTTGGGCACCCCTACTGCTACCCATATCATAACTATTATCCTCCAAGCTTCCTTCTACCATGATCTTAACCCTCTTCTCCTTTCCCTTTCTCCTCGCCTTTGATAAACATAGGTCCCAAAACTTCACTCTAGACGCCTCCACGATAAGATCATCAAACTTTCTTTTACGGGTTCCATTTCTCTTACGGGTTCCACTTCCTGAAGATGGTGCTTCACTACAAGACCCCACACTTCCAGATCGCCCCAAGTTTGTTTCCTTTCTCTATTTAACCATTCATACATGATTCTGCGTGGAAGCAGAAGGCATCAAAAGCCCACCAGTGGTTGTCGGAGGAAAACGACAAGCATAAAGAGGAGACTAGTAGACTCGTGATTTTGATCTGGCTATGTAGCGTTAGCCACATCCCAAAGGGAATTTCCTCTATATCCTCCTACTCCGGCTTAAGGAGGATTCAAGAGCGTGGAGGAACAACCCACAATTCGAGCAAATGAGAGGCATATGGTTGCAGAAGGCAGGGAAAACGAAGAAACCTCCACCAACAACCATCAGGAGCGATCACAACACTGGAAGTTGAATGTTCAAAAGAACTTTGAAGCGCATGTATCGAAAGTTGGAGAGAACTCCGTCTTCCACAATCCTGGTGAAACGTTCGAGCTTTAGAGTTACAGTTCTTGCAAAATCCCAACAATGGAAAGTTTTCGGGACATCATACACTCATACCCAGAAAGGGATCCAAGTGAACATCTGCTAATCAATGGGTGTGGACGGGTCAAGGGCTTGGGTAGCAAAGATTCGATCTTTAATGGTACATGACCCTCTCGATAAGATTGACTGAATAACATCAATGGTTCCAAACTCAAGCGCAAAGATAATATGGCCAATTATAGTAAAGCATGTATCGAAAGTTGGAGAGAACTCCGTCTTCCACAATCCTGGTGAAACGTTCGAGCTTTAGAGTTACAGTTCTTGCAAAATCCCAACAATGGAAAGTTTTCAGGACATCATACACTCATACCCAGAAAGGGATCCAAGTGAACATCTGCTAATCAATGGGTGTGGACGGGTCAAGGGCTTGGGTAGCAAAGATTCGATCTTTAATGGTACATGACCCTCTCGATAAGATTGACTGAATAACATCAATGGTTCCAAACTCAAGCGCAAAGATACTATGGCCAATTATAGTAAAGCAAAAACTGTGTCAATATCGCTCCAGTGGTTTTTGAGAATGATGACTAGAGTAGTGGAGTAAATAGGGATAGAAGAGAAGAGTTTGGCAATGATGCAACAGTGAGTAATGAGGCGGATACCTTTAATCTCAACCATCTCCATTGAGAAAGAAAATGGCTGGTATATAGCAAAAAATATTTGAGAGGAAGGAAGACAACTCACAGGATTAGTCGGGGCGAGAAAAGAAGGCTGAATCAGGGATACAAGGTAGAACAATTGAGAGGGAAAGATATAGTGGCGAGAATACCATAGGGAGGAAGGTGGGATGGAACTTGCAGCTGCATGTAGCCTACATGGTGCGGAAAACAAAGGGGCAATGATGAAGGCTTATAAGCTTGGTGTCAAAAGCTGAAGCTGGTGAGGGAGATTTTGGTAACTCGCTCAAGGTAGAAGACATGATTGCCTGTGGTTCCCGATGTAGCGTTGGAGACCAAGGGGCAGTTGCTTGAGTAGGATCTTTCCTCGGGGAGGTGAAAGACCGCCGGTGTCACAAGGAGGGGGAGGATAATCAAATTATGGCTCATCATCACTAAGAAGAATCGCTAGGAAGAATGTTTTGATGAAATTATATTTCTCAAAGTTACAAAGTTACATTTTATGATAATCCGTGTCAACTGTCAAGAGATTGTACTGCGTGGTAAGATCTACAAGAACAAAAGACAAGCAATATCCTTAATCTACCTTTCTAACTGTGCCGCCAACCTACAAGTCAAACCACAAATCTTCTTAGGCCGAATGTTCTAGCATTATTGCTTCATAGCTGGATTTGAAGATAGAATAACTCAATGCTTTCACCTACCACATATTGAATATCTAGATTCTGTGAAAAACATGAGGTTATTTGACCCCATGTGATCCCCCTTACCTCCACCCTTATTACCATCGTATGCCTTCCATTATTATTTCTTAAACCAAACAGTAGATTCTTACATTTTTCCTCTTTCCTTTTTATTGTCTTTCGAGAAGCTTTCTATATGTGAAAGATAAATGTTTTGTTTGATTAGTTTTTTACATTGGGCTCTCTTTTGTGTGATGTCAATTTTACAAGTATACCATCATTGTCTTCATGAGTGGCTCTTTGAATTTCATCAATAACTAGGTTTTTATTATAGACGGTGCATTTTCTATAGGTCGAACTAGTATTTGCTGTCTAAACTTGAATGAAAAAGGGGTCATCAGCGGAACGGAAGAGACTGTCTTTTGCTAGTCACGTCCTTGCTCTTCTCTGTTAATTTTGTAGCCATCCTCAATGGTGGCCTTGCTTCCTCTCGCGCCTCATATTTAAGATTTTCCTAAAGCTCTCGCTTATCTACATCAGATGCCAAATTTTGACAATCATTGAGTTTTATTATCCGGAATCCATTTTAGAATCTCAAATAGTTTTATCAAAGCCTCAATATCTAGATCGTGGTCTTCTCCCATAAACTGCACGCCTAACAGCTTTGCATAATTTGATTCCTCCTTCAGGATGTAGGTTCATCCTCTCACACTCATTCCACCTGGTATCTCTTCACTAGCCTAATTGACTATGGCTTGGATGATCCACAACACTGTTCGTTGCTTGTAACTTTTGTCATATGGATATATTTCTAGTAGGTTCCAAGCTTGAATTACAAACTCCTATTGCTAGCTCTTGCTTTGTCTAAAAGTAAACCGATGAGTCTGGTTGGGGAGTCCAATTTGGTTGCTTGAAAACAGGGCTGCCAAACAGGGCGAAGCGTAGTTCTTAACCAAAAATAATATAATGTCATAGAGGATAGGACTCCCCAAAAAGACAGGTGTCTAATCCCAAACATTCCAACCTAAGCTAACCCTAGACTTTCGGTCCAATCATGAGCCTAATCACCGATATCCCATCCAGGTTGTATGCTGATATAATCCATCAAAGCCACAAAAAGCTAAGAATCAAGAAATAAAGGAAGATAAAGTACAAGGGCTAAGATATGTTAAAAAAATACTAAACGCTCCGGAATAAATTAACATTCAAAAAGAAGAAAGTAGTCTAGAATAATATTGCCAATAGGAAAGCTAGTGCCAGTGTAGATTAATGTAATTAGCATGACCCAACTACAACAATCGATTAAGCGACTCCGCATGAAGAAATGAAGGACAACATGGCTCAATCCCACAACCTATAAATAGATGTATAAATCACACTAATATGATAGAACATGCTTGATACTTACTGATCTTGTTCTTGAATTGTGAAATGCACATGAAGTGGTCCAAAACAAGGAAACAAAGACTTAAAGCTAAAAGTGGAATATATCCCATTGATCTAACCACTATAAATCTCATTTTCAACCCTATCTACTTCGAAAATTTTCAAAATTCCATACTAGGTAAGCATTAAACAATATATAATGATAAGGAACTTCAACACTGCGAGAACACAATCAAGTTAGGTAAATGACGTCACACGTCAAAATTTAACACACAAACAATTAAGAAATGGGTCAATATCAGACTCAAGTACCTTAACACCGGCGGATGGACTTTGAAAATGTAGGGGATCCTAAGATTGAACACAAAGGAAGGACTAAAATCACACCATAAGAAAGTAAGCTGATTGCCCACCCTAAAATGCAAGGGGATGGATATTTTTGTATAATTCTATAGCTGCTTGTTTTAAAGTTTTCCCTCCCGCATTAAAAACCCTTACCTATACCCATAAACCATGGTATTAGAAGGATCCTTAGGGGGCGTTTATTTTGGATGGGAAAAGCGAAATGGAATCGGGAAAGAGAATGAAGAGGAATGGAAAAGAATTCCCTTTGATTTTCCTAGTTGTTTGTTTGTGTATGAGAAATGAAGAAGAATAAGCGGTCAATGGTCAAAATCCGTCAGTTGTCGGTCAGCATCCATCAATTGTCGGTTAACTCTATCGGTCACTGGATAATGGTTGTTGGCCATCGATCAATGGCTATATGTCACCGGTTAAAGGGTACTAGGGAAAGGGGATCCCATTCCCTAGTAGAGGGAGGGGAATCAAATTAGAGGGATTTGAGATAATCTCATTCAATTTCCCAAAAATTAAAAGAAAATGGCTAAACAAACAAGAGCAAGCAATAGGAGTGGTGTTGAGGTTTTACTTAAAATAACTTGCAGTAACAGTGGGATAATCCTTCCACATCATATATAAAATATTACCATGAAGGGCATAAAAGAATTTAATACTTGAGTGCTATCCTTAAATTGCACTATTGTTAGGCAAACTTTTTGGGAAATGAAAACATTTCTCAACTCCTTCATCGGATACAAAAACCTCGATATGTCATCTCTATTAACATCCTTGCACAAGTTCTTTACGAAGATTGATATACCAAATACTATCGTATCTTTAATCACTATATCATCCGCTAATTGGAACATTTTCTTCGTATACAACATTTCATACACTACCCATCTTCTTTATTGGATTGTTAGGCTGACCCAATGTACTTCAAGTGGTTAGTCTGTAGAATACTTTGTGGTTAACACACTAGGAATTTAGTTTTGGTTATATAACATAATTTATATAATCTTTCAACATCGTTTGTGGTATTTTTACATGTATTTATGTATTACATGTTTAGTTGATTTTTGGAGTTGCTTTCTCCTTAGTAATGTTCTTTCCTTGTTTAGAGAATTTATGTATAATTTAGTGTCCATCTTGGACTATACATTTTTATAGTAATATTCCATAGTGAATATTGATCATTAGATGGCTAATTAATGATTATTTCCTTTTATTTAAATTAACTCCTTAATTAATGTAATTAATGTTTGAGGTATTTCAATCTACCCCTTAAAAAGACTTCGTCCCGAAGTCACAACTTCCACTTATTTATCCTATGGAATCAAGTTCCTTGTATCTATACACCGAATGATTATCATTCGTGGATGCCAATACCATATTGATACTTCTACATTCAATCAGTCATCCAAGCATACACACACTCACATACACACATAACCATTGCTCATGACGATCAATGGAGTAGTATAATTCTTCCCAAGTCATATATATAACATAAGTATTTTGATTGATACTGCAAACAAGTGCACACCAATAACCATCCAAGTATCACATATGATACATAAACATACAACCAAGTGCACACATGCACAAACAAACAAAATACAAAACCAGTATGCCCCGCATACACACTAACTAGACTGCAAAACATGCAAGTCGTGTGTGGCTTACCATCTGTGACAGCCCAGCCTAATCAGGTCACATGTGTGATATTGTCCGCTTTGGCACATAGGCCGCACGGATTTGTTCCTGGGGTTTCCTAGCCCCAAAACGTGTCACACAAGGAAGAGGTATCCATGCACCTATAAGGCACACTTCGTTCTCCTCTCCAACCGATGTGGAAGGAACAACACGCCGGGTGTTACACTATCGAACTCAGGTCGCGGAACTACCTACTAGATATAATGGTTCCACTTAGTAGGAACTCGCTCACTCACCCTACACAGATTATCTGATCAACTCATTGATGAGTGTAGTAAGACTAGAAACACCATAGATTGAGTCTATTGATATATAAATCACTTCTCACTCTTTTCCTGGCAACTTTTCTCTAATAAGGAAGTATTGGAGTGAAAAAGCTCAAATGAATCAACATAAATGAGCTTTCTTTTATAATGAGGTCATCTGAACGATTGACATAGTCTGTTCCTAACTTTTTAGGAGCACTACGTCTATATTGTATGATTTCCAGGCCTAATTGTTTCCTAAACGTTTCTGAGCCTTAACCCTTAATTTTCGGCCAACTACCAAGCTTGTGGATGACTTGGCTACGTTCTCCTGTGAATTTTGCGGTCGTTGCAATTGTCATCTTCAGATCGACCCCAAATGGACGATGGACTCTGTCAAGGTGATGGACTCGATCTGTAGCAAAACACCAAGTTACAACATTTGTTCATCGACTCAATTTGTGTGTGGATCAAGTCATCATTGGCAAAACTCAACATTCTTTATCGTCACTTTCTTCTTACTGATATAAATCATATCTACAATGTCTTCTTCTCGGTCCATAATACTCCCTTGAAACATCCTTGCATTGACTCTAAAATTCTTAGGCATTTTGTGAAATACCCCAAACTAATAAAATATGGATTAAATATTTAATCACATTGATTAAGGCCTAAACATGCCTTAAAAGTCAACTGAGAACAACAGTGGTCAACGCAAACAAGATGTTGCACCCTTTGACTGTTTAGGGTAAATAAATACCCAAATGAACTTCTTAGGACCTAAGATTTTGTCCTAAGCTTATTAACACATTACTAAACATGTTACAATTGTTGGACAACACTCCAACACAAAGAACAGGCATTTACATGCTTCAAGGTCAAGTAGGGCAAAAATGTGCTCTAAGAATACCTTAAAGGTCTAATGACCTCTAAATGATATAAAATTGGATACCATGATCAAATATCATGTAAGGAACACAACAAAACAGTTCTCAAAGAAAATAGAGCTCAGAAACACCCTGCGAATCAAAATGTGCACTAAAATTCCTTAAAGCACGTTTTTTGTCTATGAGCTCTAAGATAATGACTTTTGTCACTATAAAGACTATAATAAGTTCTTTATAACATTAATGTGACATGATAGACTATATTATAAAGTCTAAATTAAAGTTTAAAAATAAAATCAAAAATTGGCAATTTAGTATGAATAGTACCCAAAAATAACACCTAATTACTTAATTTAACTTAAACCATGGTCAAAGCTCACCCATTGCCTTGACCAAGGGCTGCCGATTTCATACAGCTTCCATGCCCACTCATTTGTCAATCTTCAATCAATTATACAGCTAATTAGGTGGGCCATCAAGTTACTATTTGATAAAGTAACAATAATGTCATTAAAAGCATATTTGCTTACCTTCTCCATTTCTCTTGCTTCCCAGCAGACACCAGCTGCTCCATACTCTCCATTTGCTTCTCTAAAACCGTGGCTAACTCACCAAGAACAGAGAAGAACACCTTGCTACCTAGGTAAGCTTAATTAGTCATTTTATGTTCATTTTCTTCACCATTCCTTCCTCTTTCCATGGAGCTAAGCATCAACCACTTCCATCAATGTTCTTAGGTTGTTTTGGAGGTTAAATGGAGGGTGTATCTCGGCATTAACAAGGGAAGAAGGTGGAGAAAGCTAATCTTGTTCTTAAGGTATAAAAATGTGCTTTAAGCACATATCTTTTGATTCCCTTCAAATTCGGCTGTGAAACTTTGTTTCTAAGCTTATAATCTTCATCTTAACATACTTATTCAGTTGTTACATCAAGAGCTTCGAAGTATAACCAGATCCAAGCCAAAAACACCATTTTAGGCATTTTAAACAAGGTAAAGATTAGCCATCTTATAATCTGAGTTATACCAGTTTAAAGCTTGGTTTTAGTAGCTCTTTTGATGCTCTTACTCTTGTGTAAATTTAGGCTGAAGTCAGCCTTGGTAACCTTGGTATTTTAAGGTAAATTTTACCTTAAAAATCGACATTAAACACTTCTTATGGTTAGATCTTGCTTGAAGACTAACTATACCTTAATTGCTGTTTGAAACCATGTAAAAGAAGCTGTGGAAAAATAATCCTAAGCTGGCCGAAACCAAACAAGGCCTAAACTAAGCAAAAACAAGGTATAAATCACTTAAACCTACACTTGGTACATTAATATGTGTTTATACATATGTATATATATTGTGCCGTGAATGAATGGTTATTTAAGGTCTTATTTTGACCTTAGGTGATTAAGGAATGGTTTAATAAATTTTATAACTAATTAATTACCATAATGGTCAAATTTAAGACATTATGTGGAAAATTGGCAAATAAAGAAAATATATGGTAAGGGCCGAGAGTTTATAGTACTTTTGGGCATTTATGTGTAATTTATTTTATAAGCCAATGTTTTTAATAAGGCCATGTACTTTAGGCCATTTTATTTATGCATTTATAAGCTTTTAATTAAGTTTAAGTGCTAAAAGTAAATTACCGCAAGGAATTGGGGTTATAGTGTAATTAAATTAAATTTGGGGTCTATATATTAATATGGCCAAAAATTGGAAGTTTAAATGAGTTTATATAAAAATAATAAGATAATATAAAGTTTTGGGGTGAAATTGCAAATATTGGAAAGTTTGGGGTAATCTATGTAATTACCGAGAAAGTGGGGTCAAAATGATGTTTGGAAGTCAAACATTGACCAAGCAAAAGACTTTGACCAGATTTGATGATTTATTAATTTAATTATCAAATTATACTAAGTTAAGTATTAAATTGTAAAAACTACATAACATATGGGTATATATGAGATTACCAAAAGTTTAAGGTATAAAATGGTATTTTATACACCTATGGGTTATTAGGAATTTTTAGGAATTTATTTGGTTAAATTTGGAGTTAATATGGATTTTATAAGTATAATATATAGTATTTTATAACATTGTTACAAATGGGTAACATGTGGGTAAAAACCGAGAATTATAAAGAGTTTAAGGTTAGGAATGATATTTATAACCTTTTGGTATAGTTTGGTAATTTTTGGAGTTATATACAAGATTTTATAAAGATATATGTATAATATATAGTTTTAATGATATTAGAAAACTATGTATTATAAATTGGGGAGATTTGGTAAATATACAAAGTTTGGTGGTGGGAATTTAATTAAAACAGACCTAGGTCTGTTCGGTAATTATAACCGTTTTAAACTATAGGTTATAATTATATTAAGGTTTAAGGATTATAACATAAGGTACATATTATAAGTGTAACAATGAAATATAATTTGGGATTGATTTGTAATTTATGGAAGTATAGTGGTGGAAAATAAAAACCGAAAGTTTAAAGGGTTGTTTGGTATTTTATAACAATTTATAACTATAGGTTATAATTGTTTTAATGACATAGATGTCATAATATATGTTATATAACTATAATATAACATTATATAAATTATGTGGTGGATTTTGTAAATATTTAAGAGAACAAGAGTGCTGTTCGGAAATAATGGGAATTTTAGAACAAAAATTTATAATATGGTTTTCAATGTTATAAAGGTTATAACATTTATAATATAAGAAATATTCATTAAAAGAGGATGAATATATTATAAAGATTTACCATATAATAAATGCTCCCATAATACATGTATATAAATAAATATATGTTATGGTGTGGAAAAATACAATATGGTTCAATAACCATGTATTATCATAATTTAAAATGATATAAGGTGAAAGGAAAAAGAATTACAAACATTAGATATGGAAGTTCTAATGTTAAGAGTGTACATGGAATAATAAGGATTCATATAATTCAAAGTATTTTTACATACAAATTATACCACATTAAACTTGGAAAAACAAACCTTAGGAAAAGAAAATACTAAGGTGAAGTGTATAATATATGATTAGGCATTATACATGCAATATAGAAACAAACTATATGATATACAAGAGTATATTAAGTTACATGCGATAACAAGGTTCAACATTAAGTATGTTATTATACGAGACAAGACTATGCATGTAATATAACGTTTTTCCAATCCCGAGTTAACCCGAAAACCCGACATAACGTTGACAGTTAATAACGGGGAATTAACCGGGAGGTAATAGCGACGGTACGGGGTACCGTAGAATTAAGTTGTTATACGGGATTCTAATCAGTAGCGTTATGTATTGTTAGACTGTTAGAGATGACACGAGGAGCATCGGATCTAGCTGAATCATACTCCACCGTAATACTTTCAGGGTGAACGGTATGTTATTTATGTGGCTTGATTGTCTCTGAGGATTTCCTCAGTTCAGACATTGTGTGAAAATCTGTGATAAGATTGAATGTCTGCTTGTGTGAATTAATATGCTTGAGTTGCGTATTAATGCTGCTTTATTATTATTACTGTTGTACGATAACAGTACCGTTCATATATATGAACATATTATAAAACGAACTAGCGGCAATGATGCTATCTTATATGTGTAATATAAGGAACGTAAGTAAAACGTTGTAGCATTAGGATAATAAGATATATAAAATATCTGAGACTTATATACGGAGCATTGGCCTCTTTAACGCCGCTCTCGTATCTAGCACTGGATCCCGAGTCGACATACTCAGGATTGGACTACGACCTTAGTCTGTTGTGTTAGAAAAAAATGGTAAAACGATGCGATGGTATAGACAAGTTTATCAAGAGGATGTGGTTCTTGCTGTGAACTGTGATCCATTAACGATACTAGGATACCGTGTGGTAACCGTAAGTATCTGGATAAATTTCCAACGAACTACAGATTGTTCGTAGGTCGGAGACTCTACCGCTGGAGTGGCTATTGTCGTGGGTGACCCGCCATAAGAGATGGGTAACTTAGAGACACGTCGTTCTAACGAGACGTTGTCTTTAGGCATGACTGAACCAATACGAAAGACTATATTAGCTCGTACATTATGAAATACCCCATTATTAAAAAACAGTGATTAATTAGGCTAATTAAATATTTTAAAGCTTAACTAGCCCTAAATAAATATGTAGGAACGGTTCCCGAAGAAAACGGATTCGAAAAACGAGTTAAAAACACAAACGAGTTTTAAAACGCGCTTTTCGAGAAACCGGGGAAAATATGATTTTAAACGGGTTAAAATTAACTCGTAAATTATAGTTAGTTAAATATCTATAATTAGACCATAGTGTGGGTCTAGAGCTATTAAAATTAATTAAACGGCAAAATTCCGGAAAACGGACCCGGTAAATGAATAGTGTCTAAACCGGGGGACGTAACGCGTTTAATTTAAAAAGACGAAAAACGACCCGAGCTATTAATTAGTGTGGGCCGGTTTTAATTAATGAGTATACACCCATTAATAGCTTGTTAGCTATTAAGTGATAACAAGACAAACAAATTAATAAAGAAAGTAAATAGTATAAAGTTAAAAAGTAAAATAGAACTCACCTCCTCATTTTCTATTCTTCATTCACGCTTTGTTTTGCCCAGACCTCTACCCTTCTCCTTCTTCCTCGCGACACGAACAGCACCCAAATCACCCTCCTTGTCTCACCTCCATCTCATTCATTTCTCCACCGAATCACACGAAATTGGTACCGTTGAACTCGTCTCGGTGAGAGCTTCGATCTCCACCCATCAAAGTTTCGTTTCCTCCGTTTTCATCTCCATCGACGTGGGAGCTTTTGGAGTTTGAAGAGTAGATTTCAACTCTTCTTCTCTTCCTTAGTGCCTTAAGGTATATTAAGTAAGTATATATACCATTTCAAGCTTATTTTACCAATTGTGAGACTTTTTCACTCACGTGGAATTTCCCCTCATTTCAGTCGAGCCGTGAGTTTTTGTGGGTGTTGGAAAAACTTCTCCAATTGATTGCCAATCCAACCATTTGGGTTCTCTAAGGTAAAATCAAGGTTAAACTTTGAAACTAGCACTTAATATATATTAGGTTTTGTGAGGAAAGTGAATTGATTATGTATGTGTGATGGGTTGCGGTTGTAGTTGGCAATCCAAGGCCTTGTGTGGTGTGGAAAAACAAGAGGAGAAAGAGGGAACTAGATAAAGAGGAAGAAGGGGAGTGTAAACTGAAAGTGAAACAAGGTAAAAGCTTACCTTGTATTGGTTTTATTCCCTTGAGAAATTGATGCTTTTGTTGAATAAATAACTTTGAGTTTGTGTAGTCTTGGTACTACGATATTGATAGTTTGAAGAGAATGTTTGAATGTGTGTGAGTGTGCAATTAAACTTAGAAGTTAAGTTGTTTTACATATGTGAGCAAATGGGATTTTGTTGTGTTTAAGTGTTTAAACAAAACAGGTGGGAGATGTGGGTTGTCAACTTTTGTAGCGTGGTGAAAATGATTAGAGAAGTAAATAGGTGCTGTCAAAATTCACCTAGGATGGATGGTTGAGTGTTCTGTTTTTAAAGGAAGAAATTAGGTTGTTTAGGAAGTTTTAGTTGAGTGGTTTAAGTTTGGGAACCTAACTAAGAAAGAAGAGTGTGCTTGATGGTTTTAGTGCCCTGGAGTGTGTAATGGAGAAAACAGTATGCTTTGGTGTGACAAAATTCTAGGAGAACCTAGGTCAAATTTTGGAAATGAAAAAAAAAAGGAGTTTTGGTTATAAAAAAAAAGATGTTTGGATAATGATGTTTGGGTGGAGGAAATGTCTCGGTATAGTGGTTAGAATAGGCATGAAACATCACTTGGTAACCTAAGGAGAAGATGCTATAAGTGTCGGAAGTTTTGGAGAAATTTGGCTAAGTGTTAAAGGCTTGGGAAGTGAAGATTTTGCCTTGTCCGAACTTCCGTCCGGACATGGAAGTTCGGACAGGCTCTGTTGGTTAGGAATTTTTCACCTCGAACTGTGTCCGAAATTGGAAGTCCGGACACAAGTTCGGACGTACCTACTTCGGCCTTGGAATTATCCTCGAACTGTGTCCGAACTTGGAAGTCCGGACACATGTTCGGACGCTTGGATTTCTGTCTTAAATTCTCCTCGACTCATGTCCGAACTTCCGAAGTCCGGACACAAGTTCGGACATGCGTCTGTTTTCAGTTTAAAGTCACGGCTTGTGTCCGAACTGGAAGCTCGGACACAAGTTCGGACCAGACCAGAAATAAAAAAAATAGCTTTAAATGGTTTAAAAGCTAGGGAATGGTTTGGTAATGATATTATAGGTTAATTAGCACGTGACTAATGACTGTGAAGGTCGTTAGAGCTTAAACAAGATAAGAGGAAATGTGAAACATGAACTTGTGAGATTTAAGCTTGAACTTAATGACTAAGTGAGTAAAGTACGGGAAACGTTAGTGGAGTAACGAGTTAGGTTAATTATGGTTAATTGACCTCCCGAATTAATGTATGTTATAGGACTTGATTAGTTGGACTCCGAGAGAGTAAGTCAACGGGCAAGATACGACGGTGAACGGTATGGTTTTCTCATGCCCTGTATCCTAACTTGGTTACTCTGATCTGTGTGTTTGTGTGTTTATGTGTAATCACCTAATCGAGATTAAATGCATGAATATGATTAATGGTGTTACCTTGTATATTGTGTGTTTGACTTTGCACCCAATGAACTATGTCTTGTAAGACTAGTTTGTATAATTCATGAAATGTTTGAAAGGGAAGAATTCATGTGTTTGAGATGCTCTCACTAACACACTAACCTTCTGGCTTACCTAACCTGGAGATGGTAACTAATGATGAGAGGAGACCGATAGAGTGTGGCGCCACGCGTGAGAATGAGGAAGCAAGAGAGATTGCTTACCGAGTCTCTAACCTTCCCACCATGGTTCTGAACCGTAAGGTCACAGCCCGGGAAGTAAGCCGAACCTGAAGCCCGGTGGTGAGTTGTGTGTGTATGCTACTTCTCTGCCCGGAGGTCACCCGACTTAACTGAGTAATTATTTCATGAGATAAATAATGGTTAAGTGTGGATCATGCCTTGTGCGAGAAATATGATCAAGAGATAAGAGTTATGAGCATCCTCTAACCCGGATGAGAATTTGGCTAACACGAGATGAGGTGTGAATCTTGAGGGAGAACCTCAAGGCCTCAGTGACCAATGAGTGGGGGACTTGTAAGGTTTCCACTGTTGTGATTTACTCTGTGTGTGGGTATTATTATATGTGGATATATTGTTGTTGTTAATTGCATGCTTGTTGAATAATAATGAACCGCATGTTGACGACCAAGTAGTTAGCGTACCCTCGCTAGTACGCGGGGTATGCGATTACCATATGCAGCTTTAGCTGAGCCCCTACGGGCACCATTTTTCCTATTCTTACAGGTACACGAGACGGTTGCTAGTTACGGAGTTCGAGACGTTATGCTTTTGGTTGTTAATAGTAGGTGGGGCGGTGTACCGAGTTGTACACGGGCTCGTAGCCCTAGTATAGTCGGTGTACGATGTGGTACACCTGTTGCTTTTGTTAGGAGAGAACATGGAGTAGTTGTGTGACCATAAACTTGTATTCTTTTGGCGGGCTGTGAGCCCTGTTGTAAATACTCTTAGCACTCGGTAATCAGGTGTTGTAAATTGTGTCAGTTATGTTGGTATTTCTTTTATCAGACCGGGACTGTAAGTTGCAGTAGTGTGGACCCGGTAACCATATGGGTGGTTATCGGTATTGTATCACCCTCGGTAGTTAGAGTTCTTCCGCTGTGATTAGTTTAATGACCGTGACGTTTAGACCGGAGATAGAGTTGTTATCGTATGGGGTGTTACACATTAGGCGAACATTATCTGGGCTTGTATGCCAAAGACAGGAAATTATACTTGTTTATAATTCTCGTTGTTTCGCCTTGTTGCTCAGTGGTTATGCTTTGTAATTATGTGTGGTATGTTGGTGGATTTGTTTGAACGAGCCATTGTGCTCATATTGTGTGTGGTGAACTGGTTGAGTCGAGTCGTTGTACTCATGTGTAGGCTATGGTGGATTGTTTGGTCGAGTGAGTCGCCGTACTCGATTATGAACTATCAAGTGTTTGTTGGAGTGAAATCTATGTACTCATATAAGCGTTGTAACGCTTCCAATGGTTTATTACGATGCGATGTGTGAAGCCGGGGGCTTGTTTGTTATTTGAGTTTACTGCAATATATATTGTTGCTTTACAGTTTTAACATTAAACTACTTGCATGAAAATGAATTGCATGCTCTCGACCAATTAACTGAGGGTCCGAGGGGGCATGACAGTCATGTAGTAACATACTCAGCAGGGGCTGATTCCATACCACAAACAACCATTTTTGCAGGTATGCAGCTTCCGATGTCGACAAAGAGAGGGACGCGCTGGGTAGTTCAATTACAATTGTTTTAATATGCACTGTTGCATTTTGATACGCACTTAGAAACGTGTATAGGATTGGGATACTTAGAATGCCCACTGTGAATGTATTATATGTTGGTTTGGGAAGGTTAGATCTATCTCTTGTTGTCACTGTGGGAAATTGTTTCGTATTTAAGAATATATCAGTAAGCACGTTATTACTCGTATGGGCGAGTGATAACGGTGACACCAGTAGTTCAATTGTTGAGATTACCGCTGCGATTACAATGTTAAGTAAGATGGTTAGGAGCCGATTAGAGTAGGGGTGTTACATTTTGCCCAAAAGAAGCAGTATCTACTTTTGAGGCTTTCCCACTTAGCCTTTGACAATGGTTAGACTTTAATGTTTGAAATCATAGTTAGTAAAATGTCACTTACCTATCTAAATCTAAGGGAGCGTTCGCTGACCACGAGTGAAACAGGGCCAAAAGCTTGTTTTTGTAGCTTTTTCTAAAAGCTCTCTAGTTTAACTATAATTAGCTAATTAGAAACTGCCATGTGTACTATGTTAAAATTTTATTTGGGTTATATTATTATTCTGGACCAATGAGAAAGTGACACCCAAATGACAAAGGTCCCGTTCTTTCGTGCCATTAATCCCCAATTTTTGACATTAATGACATTAATCTATGACGCTGATGGAGACGTCTCCACGATTTGTGCCCGCGATTCGTAACTTCCCCAACTTTTTGTTAAAGGTTGAAAAGCCTGCGTTTCAAAATTAAGCTCATCCACAGGCCCAAACCTATTACACATTTACCCCCACTTTTTCTCTTTCCGTACCTTTCTCCTTCTCCGAGTCCCGCAAATTGCTTTCACTCTCTTGCATTCAATACATCTCCCTCTACCTTGTACCAAATTATCATACTAGTTGGCTCTTCTCTCAACAACCTTCTCCATTGAATGCCCAAAAATCTGCAGTAGGGATTTGGAAGCCGCCAGTTTACATGGGGTTGGCTCTTCTCTCAACAACCTTCTTCATTGAATGCCCAAAAATTTGCAGTAGGGATTTGGAAGCCGCCAGTTTACAACTCCCCATGTTTCACTGAGTTGCGACCATGTTTCACCTTCTCCATTGGAGCTTGGAGAGCAAAATGAGGAAGGTGGGTTGTCGCGGCTTTCTCGTATGTTGTTGAAGGAGTATGTGAAAAGTGGGGGTAATTCTGTCTATTGTGTCTTACCCGGTTTGAAAAGTAGTAGTCGTCAAACGAACGACCAACCCAAAGACATGGGTTAATGTGGGTAAAAAAAGTGCAGATTAATATAACATTAATGGGCCCTGGTTTTTAACTGCAGCGAAAGAACGGGCTAAAATTCTATAAAGTAACATTAATCTAGCAAATGCAACCAACGAATGACCCCTAAAGCGCTTGTCATTTTCGGTGCTCTGGAAGTGCTACAGTTTTTTTTTTTTAAAAAAAAATTTTAGGTAAACCTGACCCCTACTTTTGGAGAGAAATAGGCCCCATTCTTTTGCATTTTGTATAAACCAGCTGATAGCTGATATGGGCTGATGACTGATTTCAAAATTAGATGATTGTGTAAAAACCTATATAAGTTGTTCTTTTTGTATTAGAGTTTTGAACTGATAAACCAACTGATAATGTGACTGACAATATGTAAACCAACTGATAATGCGACTGATAATGCGTAAACCAACTGATGAACTAACTGATAATGCTGTTTTAAATAAGCTTTATGAGTAAATGGTATCTAACCCATAATACAACAAAAGAATGAGCTGAGCCTGATAAACCAGCTGATAAATCATAAACCAGTTGAAACACTTGCAAAAGAATGGGGCCATAAAAACTTCAAGACATTGGAACAAAGGATAACGCATTTCCTCTAGGATGTCTTTCCATACAGATATCGCATCTTCTGAACCAAAAGAACAAACTCGGCCTCTCCAGGATTAATATATGCGAAACCAAGCGTACGTGCAAGGGAAAAGGCAATGTTCTTTCTTGCTTGTTCGATAAATCCACTTGTGAGTCACAAGCAAAACCAAACCAAACCAGCACAGCACAGCACGGCACTTGGTTGGTTGGTTGGTGATGCTTTATAACATCAAGCTAGCTAGACTGGCTCTATATGCTCCCTCCCTGCCTCTTAAAGCAGGAATAAATCTGAGATATAATAAAGTAAAAGAGACCCGTATCATATCATCAAAGTAGCCAGCTAGCTTTTGTCCTCTTCAAGTAACAACAGCCACGGGAATAAAAGTAAGGAAGAAACTAGCAAGTTGCACACAAAAGGTATATAGGAGGATAGGCTCACTCATGTAGTACATTTTTTTTCTTTTCATTCCTCTTCAACTACGAAGTGCACGCACACTGCACTGCACACACTCACCATGAATGAAATTAACTTAGATAAATAGAACATGAGTGGGAGCTCTTTTGACGCGTCATAGGCCCCATTCTTTTGCACCATAATCAACTGGTTTATGATTTATCAGCTGGTTTATCAGGCTCAGCTCATTCTTTTGTTGTATTATGGGTCATATACCATTTACTCATAAAGCTTATTTAAAACAGCATTATCAGTTAGTTCATCAGCTGGTTTACGCATTATCAGTCGCATTATCAGTTGGTTTACATATTGTCAGTCACATTATCAGTTGGTTTATCAGTTCAAAACTCTAACATAAAAAGAACAACTTATATAGGTTTTTACACAATCATCTAATTTTGAAATCAGTCATCAGCCGATATCAGCTATCAGCTGGTTTATACAAAATGCAAAAGAATGGGGCCATAATTCAATTCAACTTTCTCTCAGCTAGATTTTTTTTTAGCTTAATCGATCGATTTAATTTATTTTTATTGTTTGGTTAACTTTTGAGCATGATGCTCCTAGCTAGCAAGTAGCAAGCCACACGAGATTATGAAACTTAACTAAAAGAAGTAAGGTAGATGCAGATCATGGAAGTGCAATTATGTAAATAAAGGATACCTTTGCAGTTTGCACGAGTGCGGGATTTCGGGTTTACTTTTGAAACTTTCTCAGAGTTCAGCCAATGTGAAAGGATTTTAATTGGAGGAGAGTACAAGCTGTGATGATTATCAACCTATCATCAAACTATAAATCCTGTACTACGTACTAGTAATAGTGATGGTCAACTTAATTAAAGGTATACTCCCCGTCCCTTCTTGACTGGTTTGTTTACTATTTGGATATGTTGTTTGATTTCAATATTTAACATATAAGATGATATAATTTTATAAATCTAGGTGATAAGCTATACATTACAAAAATTAATTTTGTAAAATTAATTTATCTAATATGTTTAATATTGAAGTGGAAAAACATGTCAAAAAGTAAAGAAGACACTCAAAATGGAAGGAGGTGGTACATCTTTTATATTGGCGATTGTCAGCCAATGCAGGTGCGTTAATGAGAAATTTTCGCGTAACAACAAGACCTAAATTAGCTACCTACAACCACTCACCGGCTATCCATACTACTAGCCTTTTTGCCTTTTTTTGTCATTAGTATCTTGTCCATCGATTGCATTTTCGTGTGACTGCAACTATTTTTCTTTTCTAAAGCAGTGTGAAATTTAATAGTAGTTACTTTTTGACATCTTATAGTATTATTCTTCTCAGAATATACCACCTCGATCCGGCATTTGTAGACAATTACCCTCGCCAAACATTGATAAATAACACACGCTGATGAATCAACATAATTTTGAAAATTATGTTTACTAGGCTGGGCGATAAACTCATCGATCATTTCTCTTATTGAGATAATAATTGAACATATATAATTGCCACGGGCTAGTAGGTCGGTGCAATGTGGTACCCATTACTACTAATAATAATGTACTTTTGTCAGTTTAGTCCTATCATATGATCTTTAATTATTATACTACTACTTTTGTAATTATCTGCTAAGTAAGCCTCATTGAAAAACAGCAACACACGCATGCTACCTCATCCTTCCGTCTCGATTCTGCTAATGAACATACTTATATGATCACAAATACAGTGGAATACTTTACAATAAATCAAATAATACATGTCCACTTTGTATATTCATACTTTTCATAATCACAATTACAAGAATAAGTACGCATGACGTTGTGTTTAATCATATGCAGCAAAAAACATAGAAAAGACATAAAAATTAAGCTGTAACACATGGTATGAGTTGTTAATGTTTAATGCATTAAAGGACTGTTTGATTTATTGAGAAACTTCTCGAACTAAGTTAAGTCATATCACTGTAATCCGACATATCCGTCGACATGCATGGTGATGCAATTATATATCATTACAGTGGACGACACTGATCAAGCGCCGTCGACATTAATTAATTTTCTAATGTACTAATTTGGGTTTTAAAACTAATTAAAGAAACTCGACTGGGTTTTGCAGTCAGTATTCGAGCTTTTGCAGTCATTTTAATAAAATTGCAGTCATTTTTTAAAAATTTGCAGTCATCAAATACAGTTAATATTCTAGAATACGCAGTCGCAAAAAAAAAATCACTATATATATCCCAACTCTCAATCTCTCTCCTCTCATTTCTATTTCGCGCATAAAAAATCTCATTCCAAAACCTCTCTAACCTCTCGTTCGCCCAACTTCCGTTTGAAGCACTTAAGGTAACTGTTTACCCTCCTATTTCATTGTATTATGCTATTGTATGATTAGGTATAGTTTAGAAGATGATTTAGATCAAATTTGACACAATTCAAGATTAAAAACAAGAAAAAAAAAACGTTTCCTCAGTCCGTAAAACGGACCTGTTTTTTACGGACTGAGGAATTTGGTCCGTTTTACGGACTGAAGAACTCGGTCCGTTTTACGGACTTTTTAGAAGTGGTCCGAAAAATGGACTTGTACGCCTCGTCCGTTTTACGGACTAGTCTTTTCGGTCCGTTACGGACTTCTCTATTGGGGTCCGTTACGGACCGTTTTTTTTTGTTTTTTTCTTGATTCTAGCTTGATTTGAGTTACTGACTCTATTTGTTTTACAGATGAACCGCAAGGACAAACAAAAAGCGACAGCAGATTGTTCCTCTAGCGTTCCTAAGAGGAAGAAGGTCACACGATCTGCTCGGGAGCAAATGGAAATGGAGAGGCGGTCCAAGCGCGTTTCAGACCGACCATCGTCACAGTCACTTGCTGCCTCATCTCCCCATCCTCCTGCTGTTGGCACTTCTGGTCTATTCCCTGCTGTTCAGCAGCCATCGCCACCGAGGAGGCGATTCGCATCTGATCATGACGATAGCGATGATTCTGACGATGACGATGACGATGATGATGATGATGCGGACCAGCAGACGGCCGGACACCAGTTAGCCCTTGCTGCCGGTGGGGGTGCGACATCAGCTGGGGGTCAGATACCCACCGATTGGTTCATCACTCCGGAGTCCGTTCCGATTCCTGGTGGTCCTTCTGATGCTAGTCTGCTACGCAGCTTTGGTGGACATGTGGCGTTGGATGTGTGGCGAGGAGTGGTATGTATCTCTAACGTTTGTTTTAAATATTTTTATTTTATGTTAACTGTAGTTTGTGGACTTATAAAATCGATATGTCTCTAGGAGCGTGGTTGTTTGTCATTTATCACTAGAGGCCCTTTACTGGAGAAGTGGCATATTGACCTGTTTAACCATGAGAGGGCTAAGGAGGTAGTTAGAGATAGTGGGCTAGCACATCTTCACGACTGCTCCCATGGATTTTTTGATATGGCGCTGATATC
Organism: Limonium bicolor; assembly: GCA_023374045.1. Lineage (NCBI taxonomy): Eukaryota > Viridiplantae > Streptophyta > Magnoliopsida > Caryophyllales > Plumbaginaceae > Limonium > Limonium bicolor. The sequence goes on from CM041779.1 coordinate 293,539,521, forward strand.
TGCTTTCGTGGAGAGGTGGCAGCCGGACACCAACACCTTCCACCTACCCTTTGGTGAGATGACGATCACTTTACATGACGTCTATCACATCATGGGCCTTTCGATTCAGGGGAGAGCAGTTGCTTTTGAGGCCCCCGAGGAGTTACGTGGAGGTGCAGCGCCACCAGAGCTGACATTGGATTGTGCGCTAGCTGCACTTGCTGAGGTTGTAGGCCTTCCTTCCGTCGGTATGGTGAAGGAGCAGAGGTGGTATTACAAGGGTGGGGTCCCCTACAGTAAGATTAGGGATTGGTGTGGCCACGTAGATGCCACTTACGCTAGCGAGGCTGGTGGCTATCTGTTCTACTTGATCGGTTGCACATTGTTCCCCGACAAGGGGAATGATAGGATACGCCCATACACCTGCTGGCCCCTACAGGACATTGACTCCATCTCAGACTATGCGTGGGGTGCTGCTACACTGGCCTACCTCTACAGACACCTTGGTGTATCTTCTCGTGCTGAGCGAGGACCATCGCTGGGTGTCTTACCCTATTGCAGGTATATATTGTACTATAAATTATCTGATAATTTTCTTCCCGCATTACAATTGTCAAAAAGTATTATGATATTTTTAAATGTCACAGTGCTGGATCTATGAGTACTTCCCCAGTATTTGCCGTCGTCTGATGGTGAATACCGCCTCACCTGTCCCATCTGCTGCGAGGTTCGTGAAGATTGAGGGTCGACATAATTCAGACAACAGCAGACTGGTGGAGTACCGGCGACGTTTGGATGCTCTTACATCTGACCAGGTAGGGTACTCAGTACCATTACTTAAGAATTTAAATTAGTTTATTATTAAGTTGTTAGAATTAGTTGACAAATAGAGATAAAATCTAAATGATAAGGTTATGTGGACACCATTCGGAGTGGATGCATGGCGTGTTCAGCAGGGTCGGTCCCGATGGTTTGGGCATCTACACATGATGGATATTGTAGAGCCTTACCATCCGAACCGGTGTCTGAGGCAGTTCGGCTTGGTCCAGGTTATTCCCTCCACTCCCCCTTTATGGCCACATCAGGCTGTACGGAAGAGGACCGGCAGAGACTACAGTGTTGACCATGTTGCATCACCAGCGCTATGGAGCAGTCAGTCTCACATGTATGCCACTGAGTTTCTTAACTCACGACCCGCTTCTGCTGGTGATGATGTGGAGGCAGGTTACCTCGAGTGGTACCTTGCTCGGACCCACCCGAGGCTCATCCTGGTGGTGCTGCAGCCCCGCCTGCTGATCCTACTGTAAGTTGTTATATTAATTTATTCGTACTTTATAACACTCAATTATTAGAAACTAATCTATATACTTTTCATACTATTACATCCACAGGTGACGCTCACTACTATTGCGCAGCTGATGGATCCATACTACCCGGCCCCACACCCAGACGGATGGCTCGCTCAGATGTCGCCTGATGAGTTGTCCCAGTTTCAGCATTCTTTCGATCAGATGTTGGGACAGGTTCAGCACTTCCGGATCACACCGCAGACTGAGAGGCCTGGTACATCCAGCGGGTCGCAGAGTAGGGGGGCTGGTAGAGGGAGAGGTTCTAGAGGGGGTGGCAGACCGGGGGGGACTATGCCACAGATGCAGAGGGGTCATAGGGGTAGGTAGGCTGGTTGCTTTGGATGGGTTGTTTGATATGTTTAGATATTCTTGTGTTGTTGTTGATTTCATGGCTATTACTTCGGTGATTCGTAGCTCTGTTGGCTATTTTTAGTTATGCTTTAGTAATGCTTTAGTTATGCTTTATTGTTGTTGATTTCATGACTATGACTATTACTTCGGAGATTCGCCGCACTATTGAATACCCGGCTGGGTTTTGCAGTCAATACAGCATACACCTACATAACTTTCTACTGTCCCCACATTAGCTTGAATATGAGCTTCAAGATTCGTAGCTCTGTTGAAAGATTTACAAAATGCTAAGGGGAAGGGGGACCTACAAAAGCTTCCCACTTGCATCTCTCAACAAGACTGTTAAACCATTTACACAGTAGTGTGCTCAGAGTGAGCTTTTACCTATTAAACGATCAAACTATGTACGTTAATCCAAGGTAGATATAGGAACTCTTGGACCCAAAAGTGTGCTGAAAGTGAGCTTTTTCCTCCTATCTTCGACGTGACGGATACTTCTCCCTCCAGAGTGTGATCCGCTGATGATATGCCTCATCCCAACCTTGAACTGAGGGATCTCTAACTCTCCCCCATGTCAAATAAAGGGGAGGTATGGGTGCATTATCTGCCATATCAACACGTATGAAATGATTACCGACATGACACATATAAAGCACCTCCGAGCACGCACGACCCCAGCCATTGTTATCTCTGAATGGTAGGCATGTGAAACCAGTACCGGTCTCAGCATCAACGTATACTAGAACAAGGTTGTATCTGGTACATATGACTGGAATAATCGTGGTGACAAACCATTTGTTCGGTGGTGCGAGACCATCCCCTGTCCATAAAACTGTGTGTGCCTCTTTCTGCACTTCTGACAGACCACCCATTCTATCAGCCCACCAAATTTGTCTCTCTGGAAGAGTTAGCTCCTCGTATATAGAGGCGCGTACTTCTCTCCATTCATCTTCTGATTGATGCCTCCAATCTGCAATCACTCTGAAACCACAATTGCCGTCACCTTGCACGTTTTTGTACCGTGTAAATTGCTCATGAACGTTGGTTACAAAAAGATGGTAAAATGGGAATCCGTCTGTCATATCACGCCATTGTGCCAAGGCTGACTTCTTAGGTGGAGCTGAATTGTGATCGGCACCGGATTTTCCCTTCTTGACATTTTTCTTCACGCGCTCGTGGGTAGCTTTGAACCTAAGAACGATGATGGAAAATATTTTTAAAGACAACCAGTATAAATAATTATAAACTGTGCAAACAATTTTATACGAACGTTAACCTTCGTGTGGATGTACTGTGTCCCCTTGGTCTTCCACGTGGAACTTGAACAGGTGGCTCATCAAGATCGAAAGATGAACCAGGTCTAATCACTGACTGCACAAGCCTAACACAACGCTGAAGAATCAAAGGGTCGTCCAGACGGAGAACTTCATCGTTCAATGCTCTCCACATGATTTTGTTCTCTTCATGTTGTGTTAGTGTTTCTTGCTTCATTGTTTTCCCCACATCCAACTCCAACGTCTTCCACAAGTCGTGAATAACGTCTAGTGTAAATTTGTCTTTTCTTTTAATCAGTTCATAAAGGTAGTGTGCACAAGGAAGCCCATGAGTATAAAGTAATGCACATCCACACTGTTGCTCATCCGTCTTGAATTCTTTGCCACGCTGAAGCTCCTCTTGAAGGATCACCAAACATTTGTGGCTGACTCGCCCACGTATTGTTCGAAATAGACGGTAGTAGTCTTCGTGAGCCATCTTGTCTTTAGACATTTCCATATCTGTCAGGAACCCGTTGAATTGACGTTTGAGAAGCCCATCAATCCTGAAGAATATGGTGTGCAACTTCATTTGGGAAGACTGAAGCCAAATCTTGAGTGCTGCGTGTGAGCTCTCAGCTCTGTAACATTAACTATTAATGAGCATCTTTCATTGTCATTGGAAATGAACAACACATTAAATTGAAAATCAAGAATAAGTATGTCACACATACCTATTGGTAGTGCAGTTTCCAAAATGTGATACTTCATTTGTCCAACATTCAACGAACTTTTCTTTGTAAACGAGCCAAGTGTCATCCAGATATTTTATCCAGTCAAGCTTCCCTTTCTTTTCATAGACGTTCCTCATGTTTGCATACTCCTCCCTGAAATGCACCTCCGTCGTACTCTTGACTACCTTAAACCAATGTTTAGTAGCCTCAGCCACTTCACCTGTCTTGTGGAAGAACCTCTTTGCATTCAAATCAACATTGGTGTTAATGTGCCAACGACATAGTAGATGAGGCACATGGGGGAAAACAGAAGGTAGAGCTTTCATAAGACCAAGCTCCCTGTCAGTCACAAACACAGACGGCTCACGTCCTTGAATCAATAACTCCCTCAAGTTTTTCAAAACCCAAGCGTACCCTGTTTCGTCCTCATTACATACAAATGCATATGCAATGTTGAAATTCTTCCCAGCAGAAGTCATTCCTACTATCTCTACAAGCGGCATCTTATATACATTTGTCTTGTATGTAGCGTCAATGATGATGACATAAGGGAACGCATTGAAAAGCTTCACAGATGTTGGGCTGGCAAACATAACATACCCGGTAACATCCTTATCGTCTGTACAAAATGAAAAAATAATTTAATATAGGAATAGTGTATAACGTAACAGAACTTAAATGATGGCAGAAACAAACCTCGACGGCCGTCACAAAATACGTGATACTTGTGTTGCTCAAGGTCATCAACAAGCACTTGCATAACTGGTCGTCCCCCCTTATGCTCCTTTGTCAACTTCTTGTTCAAATTGTATATGTAGTTGATACCAATGAATAGATTCGGATTTTGTTCCTTCAGTCGCAACCACTGCTCACGTGGGGGAGTACCTACCATATGAAAATGACGGACCGCTTTCAACTCTTCATCTGTCAATGGATGTCTACTAAAATGTCCCTCTGACAGCTTAGGCAAGTAGTGGTTGTGTCGTCCTTCCTTCACAACCAATTTCCATCCTTTATGAGTGCACTTGCCGCGTATACGGAATGGACATGAGCACTTCTTCGAGGAGGTACGTCCTCGCTGCACATAATCATCATCAGCTTTAACTCTTCGTGGATGCCAGTACCGCTCACACGTAACACTAGTACAAAAAACGTCTATTTCGGTGGTTCCAATGGGCCTATTTCGGCGGTTGTTAACCGCCGAAATGAGCACCGCCGAACTAGATGTACCTATCTCGGCGGTTCTTAGGGAACAACCGCCGAGATAGGCCCCTGGGATTGACCGATGGGGAGATTGACCATGGGTCTATCTCGGCGGTTGTTCTCAAGAACCGCCGAGATAACCCATGGTCAATCTCTCATCGGTCAATCCCAGGGGCCTATCTCGGCGGTTGTTCCCTAAGAACCCCGAGATAGGGGTATTTTTTTTTGTTTTTTTCCATCCCGCTTATATATATTCACCACATTTGGTTCAATCAGACTGATAAAGCTTCATCATACAGCGATCTCCAGCACACATTTAAAAAGTTATAAAAGCTCCCAATTAATACCAACGACCCACCACAACTTGAGAGTTACAAAACCAATGCAATTCACACTTTCATTACAAATAAAAAACACCAATACAATTCAAATCTACCATTACACCATCCACAAGTGTACAAAGTTACATTTACATACTCAAAAAGTTCACAAAACATCTTCATGATCATCAATTCATTAAACTTGTGCAGACGAACTCCGACCATTCCTCAAGCATCTCAACAATTTGAGCATTATCATACTGACCACCTTTGAACACTTCTTCGTAAGCCTTGAAAAAAATGAACATTAATCTAAAATGTACAAGTCTAACAACATGTAAAGAGCATAACTAAAACTTTCAAAGAATGTTACCTTGTCTAACGAGTGCTCTGGTAAAAGGTTTGCCGCTCCTACTATGTCACTCATGAATCTCATGACATAGTATCCACATTCTGAACCCCCAGGCTGCACCGGACACTATACAAACCCACATATTGACAGTTATAAACAAGTTTAAACATTATCACACAAATTTATCAATTAATAGAGTACCTTGACAGTGTTCCAAGGGATGATACTCTTCATTGTTATACCATGGAGAGATAATGCAGCTCTCATGGAACTATATACATCAACAATATATATAGTTTTAAGCATCAGTAGCAAGTTATGAAACAGTTAATGTTAAGTAATAATAATTGTTGTTTACGATAACAAACTAATTACCCTAGTATTGCGGTGGAGATCTTAGGTCTCTTGGCACCCGTACCAAGTGAGTCAAATTGCAAGATTCGTGGGTGCTTCGACATCACCAGCACAAACAAAGACCAATGTCGACTGTCCACAAATTACACAATGTGTTGAAATCATTAAGCAACTAACACAAACTATATGTTTTAGATAATACTAAGAGAAATAGTCAAATATCATACCATGAATGATATGGCAGCATAATAAATGACTTTTTAGAACATTCAAAGAGGGCATTCGTCATATATTGCATAAGGCCTTGCGGATCACTTGTCATCTGGACTTCACTGCACATAGCAGGACACAGGAATCCAAATCTTTGATCTTCATAGACAATCGCCTTATCATGCACCCACCTATGAGGCAATATCATTAGTCATTAACTTTTTATTCAAACATCTAATTCATCACCAATTAATGATTCAAAATATAAAAGGTAGAAGTCACTCACATGGCGGCCGACTTGATAATCGACACATTCAACCAATCCCTCCTGAAGCACTCCTCGAAGTCGGACATATACATCCCAAATCGATGTATATCTTCTCCTTGAACTATATAGTGAAATATCCGCTCGGGATCTTCCACGGTGAGGGAATCAGAATCAGGTGGTAGCAGCAAAACGAGGAATGCAGAATCTGCATATTAGTCGACAAGCCGGCCAATATTCTCTTCTCCACCAAAGCAGGTCTAAGCACAAAATTTGTGGATGCCTTTGATTGCACAGGTGTGGCAATTCTTTTTCCTTTGCCCTTATCAGTCTTCGGTCGGCTCATATCCTATGATATTAGTCTAATTAAGTATATGGATGCAAGGTGGTACACCAATAGTTTTATAGCAACGGTTAAGAGTAATACCTGCCCAGGGAGTCTGACCAATCGTGCAGGCCACTGCACTGTCGCAGTTTGTGCAGAACGCACGGTAGGTCTTTGTGGGATCGGCACCGTAAACCGACGTCAGCATGCTCTGCAACAATTCGTCTAGAAGCACTCGTGCATGTAATGTCGGAGTGGTTCACCATGCACAATATCACTTGGACGAGAGGGGAAAAGTTTTCCCCATGCAACCATGACCTCTTCTACTCCAATTTGTAAAAACAGATGCACTCAGTGGGTGCCTGAGTGTTTGTGGAACTTGTTTAGATAAAAATTGTGAATTCTTCTATGATGATATTAGTGATCAAGTGAAAAATCATAATCGTCATGTACTCAATTGAAATGTTAGTCTAACCTGTAGAGATGCATAGGGAAACGGATCAGCCGAGTGGACACTACTTCTCACTACTGGTGCACTCTGCTGCTGAATGGGTGACTGATCAACTGGTGGTCGAGAAACCTCTTGGCTTTCATGCTGTTGTGGCTGAATCCTTGATATAGCCTGAGCGATCCTCTCGTCGACGTTCTGAGTAATCCTCTGCTCCATCTCAGCCAACGCTCTCAGGTGCTCCTCGTAGCTAATCGACTGTCCCTGGCTGATTCTGGACCCGGGTGCGCCAAATGCCTGGCGGATACCAACGTGCCCACCAAACCCAATGGCACGACCTGGATGATCCTTCTTACCAAGAGCGCGTGTAAGAGGATCATCATTCCTCTGTGAGGTCCAGGTGCCCTGGGTGAGCTGAGAGCTTAATTCACCCTAATATAACACACAAATACAGTTATTAGTTTAACATAAGTTCATATACAAAGGAAATGAACAGTTTGACTGAAAATGAAATGATATCACTTACCATTTGAGCAATAACTGCTCTCGTGGCTTCATCGTATTGAGGATTTTCGGGAGTAGAGTTCTTCGGAATGTGGCTTAACTCCCACACTTTCATTCTTCTGCCACTGGCATCCAATGAGCCATCCGTGGGCAGATATCCCTTTTGCTCCCATTCTGGTACCCTTTGAGCATACTTTTTCCACCTAAGTGGTGAGGGTACAGATTCTTCTTAGCATTTGCTTGTTGTTTCGCACGGAGAGCCTGCATAAATTAATGGGATCATGTTAAGTGAAATTGAACACAAAAAAACATAAGAAATTAAGATTAATTTATGTATGTATGACAATAAAGTGCACCTGGAACTCCGGTGTGTGACGCCTCTCAACAAATTCTACCCATTGCTCTTCTGTTATGCCTTCGTAAACCTCCCATGGTGGTCTCTCACCGTCTCCACCATGATCTGGATCATCTGGATCTTCTGGAGTAGGCATCTTGTAGATGAACTTGTCAGCCAACTTATTCTTGTGGTCCCGGAACTGTTTCGACATCGCTGATAGCACATCCTTTTTAAGTGCGGGATCCATGGAGAAACGAGACTACGTACAAGATCATTCAGATAGTAAAGTAAACATAAATGTTCTATTATTTCACAAAAGATCATAGTAATAATGTAGAATTACCTGAAGACGCTGAAACATAGTATCCTTCAATGATTGAGGCACTAGCTTCCAGTTGTGGTTTATGTTGCAATATGACTTCACCAAATGGCTACCGTAAGCGGTGAAGTCATTCTTCCAATTTCCATGGGGTTGGTTGAACTGATTGAAGTCCACCGGTTTTGTAGGAGGGCCCTTGTTAGCCTTCAGCCCACGTGTAGCACCTCTCTTCTTTTGCTTCTTCGCCTCTGGTGGGACAACTGACTCCTCTCGGTCTGCTGTGAAGGGCCAGCCTCAGTCTCGTGTACTGCTAACTGGTCCTTCTTCTTCTTTCCTCCTCTTGTGACCCGCTTACTTGGTCTATTCTACTGTGGCTCAGGTTCTCCAGTCGAGATAAGCCGTCCAATGGGGTCATCAGGGTGATCATCCACTGCAAAAAAAAATCATAAAGCATTTTCATCAGTTAAACTCATAACATAAATACTATGATGCATAACAATAACAGTTAAGATGATATTACAGTCTACATTCTACTAACAACATTACCTGAAACGTACAAAAACATAAATCATTTCATATTTTCTACCCAAACACCCTCATCATGGTCTGATCGTGCGTAGAGCAAATCGTTTTCGGTATCATCAATCGAATCCGGTAATCCAGTAGGAAACAAGGATGTTTCCTCTACAGTCCCATTTTCATCGTTATCCTCATTTTCATTTTCGATTACAACCGGCCTTCTTCCGGGAAGAACAACAGACCATCTGCAGTCTTTCGGATCCTCAACATACCACACTTGCTCGCAATCCTTTCCCAGAACAAATTGATCAGCATTATAACCGTGTAACCGTGAAAGATCAACCATGGTAAGCCCTCCATCATTTTGGTACCCGCGTCGGTTGTCCACCCACTTGCACCGGAACAACAGAAAGGAATCAATGTCATAGTCTAATTCCCAGATGTCCTCGATGACACCATAATACCAATTACTAACTGGTTGAGATCGGTTACCGCTGTGGTACTCAGTGGCAGCAGCTTCAATTTTTACCCCACTATTCTGGTTTATCGATTTGGCATCTTGGCGTTAATGGTGGCCATCGGGTCCGGTTCTACCCGGAACCGATTGGAACCGGAATCGGCCGGGAACCGGTGGGAATCAGAACCGGAACCGAACCGTCTCAGCCGGTTCCGAATACGAATACATGTTTTGAGATTCGGGCCCGAACCGGAACCGGAACCGCCTGGAACCGCCTGGAACCGTCGTCGGATTCGGAACCGGAACCGCCCCGGAACCGGTTGAAGTTACCGTTGGGTTTTTAAAATGTAACCTCTTAGTAGCTGTACTCTTTTTCCTTATTATGGTTTTCCCAATGGATTTTTACCTAATAAGGTTTTAATGAGGCAGTGAATCATATAATAAAATTCTCTTTGTTCCTTATTTTTTGTAAATTCAATAAAAATTCCTAAGGCTTTGTTTCTTACACATTTAAGATCATAAACTTGAAGAATAACCTATCTAGGAGTAAAGTGGATGAAAAGAGCAACGTGTGCACTCAAACGGATCTCAAATCGGAGCTAAAACGAAGCAGCAACTGGAGCCGATCGAATCTTTCCGGAACCGGTTGGAACCGATCAGAACCGAAACCGGAACCGGCTGGAACCGGCCGGAACCGGTTTTTCGACTGAATCCGAAGCGAATCCAGATTTCAGAACCGGAACCGTAACCGGAACCGCCCAGACCGGTTCCGAATACGAATACACATTTTCTGGAACCGGAACCGGTGGAACCGGACCCGTGGCCACCATTACTTGGCGTGCAGTGTAGTATGTATACCCACTAATATCATACCCCTCAAAAGATGTAATATTAGTGTCAGGTCCGATTGCCAAACATCTGATCTCTTCGCTTACAGCTTCTGGATCTGATGATGCTAATGTCAACACATGATCTTTGAACCATTGGATAAAAACTCGGTTTTGTTCTTTTGTCAGCCAAATGTGGTTTTTCAAAGGATTTTGATGCCTTAACTCAGCCATATGGGTTTCCAAATAAGGTTCAACAACCTCAAGATGTTGTAAGACAAACAAATGTGCTTGATGAATAAGTAGACGCGAAACTTGCACGATCTTTCTACCAATAACACCTTTACCCTTAAACCTGCCATAGTGTCGTGGTTTTGGGATACCAATAGACTCTGCCTCACTCAAATAATCGGTCACAAACTCCGTGACTTCCTCAGTCACTGTTGCTTCAACAATACTCCCCTCTGGTCGATACCTATTCTTCATTCTACTTTTCAGAATACCCATGTACCGTTCAAAAGGGTACATGTACCGTAAGTATACCGGACCACAGAACTGTATCTCTCGAACGATGTGCACAATTAGATGTACCATTATATCAAAGAAAGATGGTGGGAAATACATCTCAAGTTGACATAATGTGATAACAATTTCACGTTGTAGATCATCTAGAGACGTTACGTCAATTGCCTTGGAGCAAACAGCGTTGAAAAAGAAACATAACCGAGTTAAAGCATTTCTGACATCAGATGGCAATATCCCTCGAATTGCAACCGGAAGAAGATGTAACATCAGTACATGATAATCGTGAGATTTCATGCCTAAAAGTTTAAATCCTTCATCGATACAATGTTCTTCCAGTTTGAAGAGTACCCAGACGGTACTTTTACCGAGTGCAGACATTTGCAGAAACTAATCTTTTCAGCCTTTGAGAGCGTGTAGCATGCAGGAGGTAGGTAGATTCGTTTCCCGTTCTCTTGTGGGTGTAACTCCTTTCGTATACCCATGGTTTGCATGTCCTTTCTGATTTTCAATCCGTCTTTTGTTTTGCCGGGTATATTGAGTAAAGTCCCACTCACTGCCTCACCAACGTTCTTCACAATGTGCATGATGTCTAAGCAGTGTCTCACAGAAATATGACGCCAATAAGGTAGTTCCCAAAAGATAGAACACTTTTTCCAAATGTTTTTCGCCGGTTTTGATGTGTTTCCAAATACATTTGCAATGTCCTTAACCTTTTCGTACACTTCCTCAGAGCTCAGAGGTAGACGGGCCACACGAGTTTCGGCTTGACCATTGAACAACTTTCTCTTCGTTACTCGATAAGGGTGATCTTCGGGGAGAAGACGTCGATGACACATATAAACATTCTTCCCACAATGTTTTAAACGGTCCGAACAAGTGTCTTCCTCGCAAATGGGACATGCAAATGCTCCTTTAACCGTGTAACCGGACAAGTTCCCATACGCAGGGAAGTCATTGACGGTACAGAACAACAAAGCCTTGAGCGTGAAATTCTCTCTTGCATAAGCATCATATACCACGGTCCCCTCATTCCACAGTAGCTTCAGATCGTCGATCAGAGGGGCAAGGTACACATCAATGCTATTACCTGGCTGCTTGGGACCAGATATCAGGAGAGATAACATGATGTACTTTCGTTTCATACACAACCATGAGGGCAAATTGTAGATCACTAGCAGAACAGGCCATGTACTGTGTTGACTACTCAATGTGCCGTACGGGTTCATTCCATCAGTACATAACCCAAGCCTCAGATTCCTATCTTCATGTCCGAAATGTTCTTTGTACCGTCTATTGATGTTTCTCCACTGAGTCCCATCTGCTGGATGTCTTAGTTTCTCATCACTCTTTCTACCCTCCGCATGCCATCGTATGTTCTTTGCATCTTTCGGATTCGCAAACAACCGTTTGAATCTGGGTATAATCGGCAAATACCAAACAAGTTTTGCTGGAGGGCTTTTTTTCTGAACGGAGGAGTAGTCACCATCTTTATGCTTATACCGGGACAACGAACATTTCGGGCAATTGTCCAGATGTTCGTATTCACCCCTGTACAACACACAGTTGTTTGGACACGCGTGAATTTTTTTGTACTCTACTCCCATTGGACACACCCATTTCTTTGCCTCATACGTGGTGGTAGGGAGACCGTTCTCATCCGGTAGCATATCATGAATGAGCTCGAGGAATGCCGTGAAACCTTTGTCACTCAATCCATATCTTCCCTTCAGGTTGAACAAATTCAATATAGCTGTCAATTTCGTGTACTTAGTGCAAGTAGGATACAACGCCGTTTTGGATGCGTCCAACAACCTTTGATACTCATCCGGCCGGTCGACAAAGTTATCCTCAACGTTATCAAGCATCTCGTCAATTTGTTCATCATGATAAGTCGACTCACTGTCAACATTGACTCCGGAAGCGCTTGGGAGTTCTGACTCGTTAGTAGTATCGAATGTCTGCTCGGTTCTTGAGTTAGACCGATCGTGACTGTAGGAAGACGAACCATTATCTTCAACAGGTTCTCCATGAAAAATCCATTTTGTATAATGTGGCATGAAACCACGGGTCTTCACATGGAATTTTACGAGGTTGATGCTTGAATAATGTCTAACCACACCACAATCAACACAAGGACATGGAATTTTCTCCGCCTTTGTCATGTCTTTGTGTTGCACTGCAGCTTTGCAAAACTCTTCCAGCATTTTGTCAAAATGTTCGCCTCTATCACCATACATCCAGTCACGCTCCATACTACATGTGCAACAGATCACAGGTGTGAGTTAGAGCCTTTGTAGAATATGGCCTGTATTAAGTTGCACATGTTTATTTCTTAATGGAGCATGACTGGGATGATTGTCAATTAGTCTAGCCTAACTCTAAGGTTGCAAACACAAAATAAACTAGCATTTTAAATTTAAGAAATTGTTGCACTTCTAAAACAAGAACCGGTGTTTAAAGCAATATTACGAATACTTTTTCTACAAAAAATTCGGCATGACCTTTGCATAATTGTACACATCCCGTGCTTATTATTCAGCACTCACCAAAGTCATCACAACCACAAACATTCCAACAATGGCAGCAACCAACAATTAAAATAAATCAATTCTTTACTAGCTAACTGAAAACTAAGTGCAAATTCAGATCATCAAATCAACGCTTTCAATTCTCCACTGTATAAGTTCAAATCGGTTTAGAGATTAACAAAGAATCGAGAGTTAAAATACGTACTTGTTTTTTAAGGATTTATGGACAGGGGAGACTGGTGCCTGAGAGGTAGGCTTCTGTGCGAGAGATGCAGCAATACCACTTCTGATATGTCTCTGCAAGGGAGCAACAAAAATAAATTAAAAAAGAAATGCATCAACAAATAGGGAATGAAGCTAAATTATGTACTAGCACTTATATTTAAATACATAATTGCATTTATTAAACAAAAAATAAGGTTTAGTTACTTACTTGTGCACAGAGGAGGAAAGAGGAACAGTAATGGAAGAAGGCGGGAAACAAGAGAGGTGATTCACGGACTTGAATGTAGTGAGACCTGATAAAAAAAATTAGATATTGTTAGACATATACACATACATCAAACAATATTAATTACGAAGAGATTTAAAAAAAACGGCATGACTTTTGCATAATTTTACCTATCCCATGCTTATTATTAAGCATTCACCAACCATTCATCAACACAAATTTCCATCACAAATCAAACTAATACCAACTTTATCCATCAAACCGAATTTTAATAATTTGTGGAAATCAAATACAAAGTAAAAAAAAGACACAACTATATCTATTATTAAGCATTCACCAATTATTCAACAACACAAATTTCAATCACAAACCAAACTAATATATACCAACTTTATTAATTCATCAAACGAAATTCCAATAATTTGTGGAAATCAAATACAAAGTACAAAAGATAAAAATGATAAGTTAGATTATATTACCGGTTCGAAAATGAATTGCTCTCCGCTCCGATTTCAATCTACCATCAAATGGTAAAGAAGCTCCTTAAGTATTTATCTGTAGAGACACAAAAGAGAAAAATGATAAGTTAGTATATTACAGTGAGTGAAGAGAATGAAGAGAATGAAGAGTTAAATTAAAAAAAAAATACCGGTTCATAAATGAATTGTTTTCAGCCCCTCTTCTCAATCGGGCGTGCGAGCCTTGTGTAGCAACACCAATCTCTACAGAGGCAACGCATAAAGATTGAACAACATTCAGATCAATTAGAATAATTTTATATTAAACTTAACGACTATACAATATATATATATATATATATATATAAATACATTCTCACACCTCTACTTCAAACCGCTACTAAAACGGCTAATACCTCACCTACTACAATATTTTTCTACTATGACTGCTTGTTCACGCTCTTATTCAATTATACACTACGAAACGTTCTACTCTTTTTCTACACTTACATTACATCTTTCATGTGCTGCACATATAATTGTTTACCACTTAACACTTCACAGAAATCAACTTAACGCATACATACGAAATTTTCACCCCCTACACACACTTGTCTATTACTACGCTAACACTTTTACTACGCATTTAACTTCTTACACTACTTCAGGGTCTTCCACTCTTTTTTACTAGCACTTTTTCTACTTATCATTTCTACACTTTTTTACTACTTTTATCTACTATAATCATCATTCTGCTCACTCATTACTTTATACACTCTTTCTTCTTTACTATTTCTTTCTTCTAAACTCACTAAAAAATTTGATTATTTTTACTTTGCGTTTACAACTTTCATATTCACTTGCTCACACAAGCTACTACTTTCAACACATACACACACGCATTCTTCACTTCACCTACTATTACAGACAACTAATAACTAACTTTTTATCTTTGTATTTCACTTATCGTCATATACACAAATAACACAATAATATTTTATACTATGACACAACCAGACATCATACTACACGCGACACATCTATAATCATTACTCGTTGCTAATTTAATATCATGTTTTCATTGCACTGTACATATACATTTCATAACACTTTCTCTAATTCTCCACACACGCAATACTTTTAAATATATAAGAAACAAACTACTCATACTTAATGCTCATCTTAATTAACAACATATCTTTTACTCGCAATCACTATACTTATATTTATTGCACATATTACAACACTCATTCATACGTTTATAAGCATAATAAATCTAGCCCAAATAAGCTAACCTAACTACACTTAAAAGAAGGGCCAAAAACAGCACAAAAATTCACTCGGACATTTCGTCGAACACCTTGTGTGCATACATAAATTTAATAGTTTAACAACCAAATCTTGCAAAGATTTCACACACACAATAAATATCATCATCCACAATCACAATGTGACAACAATCTATCAATTTTAACAACAAATTAACAATTAAATAAACACAATCGAAATACAAAGTTAGGGTTGCTCTCACCTCTGTTCGCCTCTGTTGACTGGCGGAATGAGGGCGGCGACGCCAACCTTGCACGACCACCGACGCGACACCGGCGACAGCGAGAGGAGGAGGAGGGGGCGGGCGACGGCTGTGGTGGCGGTGGTGGGTCGCAATCGCCGCGGAACAGAGAGATCGATGAGAAGAGGGGTTAATTAACCTAATGAAATCGTAATTGTTTCGAATCGGGGGGGGGGTTAATTAAAAGGATCTATTTCGGCGGTTCTTTGTTAGGAACCGCCGAAATAGGCCCTTTTTAATTATTAAAAAATTAATGAGACCTATTTCGGCGGTTCCTAACAGAGAACCGCCGAAATAGATGATTAAATTTAAAAAAAAAGAAAAATAGAAACACCTATTTCGGCGGTTTCGTGTAAGGAACCGCCGAAATAGGTCTCTTTAATTTTTTTAATTATTAAAAAGGGCCTATTTCGGCGGTTCATATCTAGGAACCGCCGAAATAGACCCCTTCTTTACATACGGTATACATCTCGGGCCCCTATTTCGGCGGTTTTATCTACAACCGCCGAAATAGGGGCGCCGAAATAGACGTTTTTTTGTATAGTGTAAGTACTACTAGGTCATTCTGTACTTGTCTGGACTATGGTCAACCACCATCCACTCACGACCCTTTTGCCGCCCTACAGTGTCTCACCCATTCAAAAGCGGCTTGCTTAGTAGAACAAAAATTGATTGGTTTTGAACTACAGAGTAGTATCGATCCATTCGTCTTCAGGAGTTCAAAGGGTGAATCATTATGAGCAGGGGAGTCATGAGGTGGGACCGAAGCCTGACAAAAGTAGGATAAACAATGTGTCAGCAAAAGAGTGACGAAATCTGCACATATGTCCGTAACGGACTGTTTGATTAGCGTCTGTTACGACTTCATTCAAGCGGTCCGTTACGGACTAACTGAATGGTCCGGATTACGGACGTGATAATTTAGTCCGTTACAGAGTTAGGCAGAGAAGTCCGTTGCGGACGATTGTACAATAGTCCGTTACGGACGGTATAAAAAACGGACGGTTAAAAAAAGACGAGAAAAAACAGACGTTAAAAAACGGACGATATAACAAAGGACGTTACAAAACGGACCAAAACATAAAAAATTCCGAAATTTGATTAAAATTTACCGTTGGATCGTCCGAGAACGCAGTTTCTTCATTATATGGTTCGTTCAGATCGAATTCTTTTTCATTGTTCGATTTCCCTGACGTTTCCTCTTCTGATTGAGCCTAAATCGTATTTTATCTCCAACCTTTTGTTTTCCTCTCTCTACATTTTCTTTCTCCTCCATTTGGAAGTTTAAGTGCAATAGTGTTTCATTAATCCCTTTGATGCTTATATATAAGTGTTTTTTTTATGACTGCAATTACAAAAAACTGACTGCATATTTTTTTAAATGACTGCGAAATCTAAAAATTGACTGCGAAAATGACTGTAAATTCTAAAAAACCGACTGCAAAACGAACTCTTAAAGAAAACAATGATCCACAGTAGTAGGGTTCTTTTATTTGTTGAAAAAGTTAGCCGGCGCCAGGGGGTTAACTTAGATTTTGGAGAATGATCTTTTTGTTTGGAGGATGAGAGACCATCTTATGTTTAATGGTACTGTTTGATGTTATGTAACGCGAGGTTATATGGGGACGGACGGACATAACAGCTGACCCCCCCAAACGAGAAAGGACGACGAGGTATGGGCGGGGAAGATGCGTTGGTGTCAATCTCCTCTTCTTATCAGATGTCGGGATACAAATTTACTAAGTTAAAAGAGACAAACAAGTCATTTCATTACCCACTTGTCTCTTTCGTGCTTATCACACCAATCTTTACCGCCTTCTTTTTTCTTTTTAGTTGTGCAGAAGTTAAAATAGTAATGGCCCAAGCCCATCAATTAAATAATCTGATCGTAAATATCAACTAAGTCACCTCACCTTATTAAATTCTTCACTTTTTAGCTTATGTCAAATTTGTACTGTACTTCTATACATATTTTTTTGTGTGGAAAGACTATACTTCTATACATATTGTATAGACATCCCTGTGACTATATTTGACGTCTCTTTTGCTTCGTAAGTTTAAGTGGATTCAGACCCCTATCTTTCTTAACAATTACTCCATTGCCTCTAAAATATAAGACTAAGTTAAACAATTACTGTATCCTAACCTTAAAATAGATAGTTTTTTTTTATTTTGAGCTAATATAAGCACTAATGTTAAATATGAAAAATAATATGTTAAAAAGTTAAGATGACTAAAATTAAAATAAAATTTGAATACTAAAACGACCGTATATAATATTGAAGTATGTAGACATACATTTAAGTTAACATCAGCTAATCCACATCACAAACTAAATTTGAATATATGATGTGTAAAATAAAATTATATGTACTATATACTACATTCATCTTGTTACGGACAAACAAAAAAGCTTTAGCCTTGAAAATCACTTACGTGACGAAACAGAACACACCCAAGCTTGCCCCGCCTGACTGCATATGGGTTAGATAAGCAATCAATTCATCTTGGTTCCATACCTTGATATATTGAAACAAATTTAGCCTGTGTAGACTTGTAATGAGATAACTAGTACTGAATTATCTAGTCTACAATCCCTCTTCAATAATTATATATTGTAGTACTTATTTCTAATCGAAATTAATTTGGTGTCGCACAAGTGGTTGAGGTTTAATTGGACATACCACCATCCTACTATGTAAAAACTAAATTAATAGTGTGGGAAAGGGTAGAAAAATAATTAATGGGAAAACCAAAATAACTTTTAATGATCTTTGTATTAAGAAATATTAGATTGAATCTATTTTTTTAGCTGTACGTACGGTGTAAAGAAGTAAGTATTTAACAACGTAAAGTTGGTTTGCTAGCATTACTAAATAGTGAACGTTACCTTACTCCTCCTCCATGAACCACATCCACATGCATGAAGGACGCGCCCCTTGGTCATAGTATAATGTACTTATTAATTTAATATTATATGATTAGGATTACTTAATCCGATTTTTTTACTTAACGTTACCCTTCTCTCTACTCCTGATCTTGATTAAGTTAATCTTTATTGCAGTAGATGGAACTTGGAAGGAAAACTAGCTAACCTTAGACTATGGATAGAAAGCATCTTCTGCGCATCACGTGACGATTGACATCAAGACGAGGGCAAGTCATCACAGGCTTGATGTAAATATTAAACAAATCAGTTTATTTATATTCAGGTTATTTTTTAAATCAAATTTTAACAGTCAAATAGGAACAGAATCGACGACGGTGTTTTCGCATTAATAAGGTAACTTGCTTTTTTTTTTAACGCAAGAAGGCTAACTTGCTATTTGTCCACGCCGTGGGAGGGAGGGGGTAACTTTCATTTTTAATTACTTCTGTTGTGTATCGTATCGTTACACCCTCCTTGATCGAATAACACCATTAAACTTAATATATAGTACTACTATTATACAGTTCAGTTAATTAACGTAGTGAAGTCTGAATACAGTTAAAATAAGTAGGAGAGAATGATAAAAGATGGGTAATGCGGTCTGAGGTCCAAAGGTTGTCGCATTGTATTAATTTGTAGGGCAATGACGTTATTTGACTTTTACCCAAATCAAGTCACAGCTACAATTTTGTTCTCATATCAAACTTTATTTAGTAGTGTTCCGGTAATCTGGAGTATATGTTATATAGGTCCTATTCTTTTTCGGATCGAGACTTGTTTTAAATAGACTAAAACAATGTGGATGAGAGATCATTTAGTTAAATTGTTACTAGTTAATACTCCCTCCGTTCAAAAATATATGTCATTTTAGAAGTTTGCACACTTATAAGGAAAGTAAAACAATGACGCATGTACCCCTACTTTTACTTTTCTATTTAGATACTCCCTCCGTTCATTAATATCTGTCGTTTTAGGATGTGATTCTTGTTCAAAAATATCTGTCATTCTAGCTTTTTGACACACTTCTTTCCACTTTTACCCCTACTATTCAATATAAAAGTAATTATTATCTAAATGGAAAAGTAAAAAGTAGGGGCACATGCGTCATTGTCCTACTTTCTTAATAAGTGTGCAAGTTTCTAAAATGACAGTTATGTTGAACGAAGGGAGTAATAATTATTTATGTTAAATAGTAGGGTTAAAAGTGGAAAAAAGTGGTCAAATGTCTAGAATGACACATATTTTTGAACAAGAATCACATCTTAAAACGACAGATATTAATTAACGGAGGGAGTAGCTGATATTAGTTAAATAATTGAATGATAACTAATTTTTAAAAAAATGAATTGAGCTGATCAGTCCAATTAATAATTCATAAAGTAGCTGAAAGTTGGATAAAGGAATGAAACCAAAGCAGCTTTAGAGTGAAAGTGATATATGACACAAAAGACCATGATAGATTGTCAGCTATATGTAAATGTATATAAGGGATGAAGTTTTAACTTTCAACAAGTACATGTGCGTTCGTCAGGGTCGTCTTGATGATTTTTTGATGCCATGTGGTAAAATCTAAAATATGTCCTTTATAGAAATAAATTAAGTTAAGTTAAAAATTTTGTAAAATTAAAATATGTAAACGAGACCTCTTATAACATTTCATATAAAATAAATTTGTATTTTATTTAGGGGCCCAGCTGTTTGCACGGCCGGGCCTGCTGTTCTTAAACTTTTTAAAATGAGATTTTAGTGGTCAACTAATTACTCTTAACTATAGTTAATATACCCCTCTTTCTTTATCTAACAAGCTGCATCCGGATAAATAAACAGACACACTATATTTGCACAACCTAGGTGTTAGGTCCAACATAGGATGAGGGAGTTTTATCCTTCCTTCATTTCCTAAGAAAAAAGAACACATATTATGGGAAGCTTAATGTAAATGTATATTTACTAAAGGTTTTTGAGTGGCAAAATCACCAGAATATATCTTAACAACCAAGCATGGGTTTTCTATATTATCTCAACAACCTCTACAGCCAGCCTTTAGAAGATCTTAACAGAATATTACTCAATATTCAGAAGGGAATAAAATCAGGCGCCCAGCATTATACTAGGAAAGTTTAGAGATATATTTAGGATATTTTAGTTTGTATTATATTAGTTTTAGATAAAGATTTGTGTAGATATTTAGGAGGTTGTTATCTGCCTCCAAGTAGTATAAATATCCAGCAAAAACATCAGAAAATGTAGAGCTTCTACAGTAAAAATATAGTCTTTGAGAGAGAAGAGAGTTGTTGATAGTAATCAACGTTTTGTCTAGAATTAGACGTGAGAGTGATTGTTCAAAGTGTTGATCAGATCAGGTGAGGAGTTTTCAAGTTATCAATAATAGATTGGTAGCGGAGTTTTTTTTCTAAAACATTTTCTGTCTCGTTTCTGCTCTCTGTCAGTCTCGTATGAGGTTTCTGATTTTATACATTACGAACTTACACTTAGAGTGCGTTCGTTGATGGCGTGTAGAAATCGGTAGGATTAATGCGCAGATTAATCTGTCTACGAATCGTAGGGATTAATCTTCATCTTCCAGATTGGGTGTTCGCTGGAGGCGATGAAATTGGGTACTTCACACAACAGAGAAAGACTATTATGCCCTTCGTCTTTACCATTATCAATAGTAGTACCAGTCGAACACACTCAACACGATCATCTTCTTTCAGCTTCTGGAAATGCCATCTTCAAGGTCTATATGCAGTTTATTGTAGTAGTCGACTATTATTTCTGATGCACTTACCATTTCGAGAGTCCCGCTTCTAGAAATGTGTGTTTGCATTTCAGAGTTCTGCAGGTGGCAACAATGGAGTCTTGCTTCTAACAATGCCGGCGGAACTGATGAAGAAACTACACGAGAATTCAATACAGTGGATTGGAATTTGAAAAATTGAATGCAGTGTTGGTTTCTGTACAATATTGAAAACAGTGGTAGTATACAGTTGGAGTAGTTGATAATTATCGTCAGGGTAAAAAAGTAATACAGCTTCAATCACACATCGGGGGGGACAGCTTTAAGGGAGCAAACGCAGGTAAAACCTGCGTTGGGTTTAAGCTGTCAACAGAGATTAATCCCCACATTTATTGATGATTTTTGGACGCTATTTTAGCAGATTAATGTGGGCGAATAGTACAAACTTGGCGAATCGTCACCACCGAACGCAACCTTAATTTGCTATAAAAGAGGCAGGGGAGCATGCCGATATGGTTCGGTTGTCGAGTTTGGCTGTCAACTGCCGGCCGTTGCATGTGAATTTTGAATCTAACTAACTACACACTGGCCATCATCCATATCTATTGATCGATAGTGCTCCTCTACGATTATCTGTTCTGTACGAATTGAAGGCTGTTATTATTGTCTCTTGTCAGCTAAAAGCCTAAAACTACACGAAAAAACTGTCAAATTGATTGGTTCGCCGACATCTCAGATATCATCTCTCGGTCTCTCCTCGCCCCATCCGGCTATCTTACCGCAGTAATTTCCCACCAATGTTACTATACTACGGTACGGATGGTATGGTGTTATTTGCAGGGGTGCTAAGGTGGGTTTGTGCATCTTCTCAGGCTAAATCTAAATCTGACCCATTTAATCAGTTGATTCAATTCAATTCAATTTAATTAATTATATTTAAATATAAAATTCAAATCTAATCCGTTTATTAAATGAGCCGTTCAAACTAAATATTAATCATATTTAAATTTAAAACTCAAATTCATATATATTAAACTCAAATCGAACATTTTTAGTTACATATAAAAAAATAATTTGACTAATTAACATTAGTTTGATCATTTTACAATATTATTAACTTTACTTTAAATTAAAATACTTAATTTTTACTAATTGTATGTGTTATTAATATTAAAATTTAATCAAAAATAATTAATCTATAATATATATTGGTTCATAATAAATTATTTAAACAGGTTAGCAGGTTACACATGTTAAACCTAAACCTTATAAGATTATTAAACGAGTCGTGTTTGGATTAACCCATTTATTTAATCGTGTCTAATTTTAAAACTCAAACTCGTTAACTTTATGTCGAGTTCATATAGTTTGATCGTGTTGAAATTGCCACCCCAAAGTTATTTGGTTAGGTTCTTTTATGTGATTATTTATATGTAGTGCAGTATTGAAAAAATATTTGATTAGTATAGCTTTTTTAACTGTTTTAATTTGAGTAAAGTACCATATCATAAATTAGTTTTAATTAATAATGTGTATTCGAATTTAGTCTTTTCCAAAAAAATTAGTTGATAGCTGATTTTTTTTTTTCCAAAGATAATTGACTTAATTCTAACCAAATCCTCTCGTTGATTTAAAGTCATATCTATCAGTTGGATTGTTCATTGATAGAAAAAGGGAATCTTTTGATGTTGGTTTACGAACCATGATTTTTATATTGGTCTACATGACCGTTAGGCGTTAGGTCAACAAATTTATAATTATTATAAGTGACTGGCACTCTTGATCGGCGGATCTTTTTCTTAAATTTCCCCGCGTGTTACTGATGAAATAATGCATGGTGATTTTACTCCCAATGAATTAGTAGTAGTATTTGCGCTGAAGGTGACGGAATTAATCGCAACCGTTCAGATACTTTAATCTCTGTTCAATTACTTTTACTCTTTTTCTACTTAGACCTGGTTCCATGCTGTTGTGTTGGTGACGCGCCCTTGATATCTGATAGTTCCCAAAAAAATAGGACAATGAAAATACGGGAGCATGTTTGATGCGTGCACTGCTTTGCTTTCTTTTTTTTCTAATTTTTTGTTTTAGCAATTAATATAATTGTAAAACTATTTATGTAGCCAAATTACATTTATGTATTAACTTTAAAAATAAAATTAATTAGTTGATAAAAAATTCAAAAAACTATTTAAACCACCCATTAAAATAGAGACGGACATGATCGTGGCCTTTCATTATATTTTTTTAAATCTTAATTTAAGTAGTTGAATTATGTCTCTTTATTTGTCATTTTTAATTCCGATCCGCATCTTTACTCCATTTAATTCTTTTCTTTTTAAGTGTTCACTCAACTATATAATTATATTGTGAAATGGGAGATTAGTAATATTTTATATTTTTTAAATAGAACACATTTTATTTTTATTTTAATGAAGTTGAATGTTATAATATTTTAATTTCTTATGATGTGCGGTGATTTATACTTTTAGATTCTAAAAATTCTTTTTTAATATATTAACTAATGGAATTGATTAGAACAATAAATAATTAGCAAGAAATGATTTATTAATTTTGTGGCTTAACTAGGATGTAACAAATATGTACTCTTAGGGTTGTGTTTAGGATTTGTGTCGTTACTAAAAATGTCTTCGACGTTTTAGCTTTCCAATGGTGGGTTTTGGGGGGTAGGGTAATCTATTTGGAATTGGTTATGTACTTTATATTGTAACAACTAAATCGACAGGTTTTAGGGTTTGTGGTAGCGGGTTTAGGGTCTAACCCTAAACCCGCCACTACAAACCCTAAAAATACCTTCGACGTTTTTAGCTTTCCTAGGGTGGGTTTTGGGGTGTTTTGGGGGGTAGGGTAATCTATTTGGAAGTCGTTCTATACTTTACATTGTAGCAACTAACTTGACAAGTTTTTAGGGTTTGTGGTAGCGGGTTTAGGCTCATTAGACCCTAAACCCGCCACTATAAACCCTAAAAATGCCTTCGGCGTTTTTTAGCTTTCCAAGGGTGGGTTTTAGGGTGTGTAGGGTTAGGGTAATCTATTTGGAAGCCGTTATATACTTTAATGTGAGGATGTACATATTTTAATGTGAGAATGTACATGTTTTAATGTGATGATGTACATGTTCAAATATGAGAATGTACATGTTCAATTATGAGAATGTATATCGTTTCCTTTGGTCGTTCTTATCGTATCATTGTGTATAAGATTATTTTTTTTACCATTTATCTGTTTACAAGGCTTAACTGATTGATGAACCTAAAGGTTATTTTGGAACAATAAACTGAGTTATTGGAGTTGATTTTACGTATTCATTAACATTAATTGGTTTTTTATGTATCCACGATAATTTATAAACGTTTCCACGGATGATTAGAAACATGTACACAACCTCCTATAATCGTTTCCATCATTAATTTAAGAAAAATGACACTACTGTTATATATCGTTTCCATTGGTTGTTCTTGTCGCACAATGTGTTAAGAATATATTTTTCTTTACCATTTATCAGTTTTCAAAGCTTGAGTGATTGATAAACCTGAAGGTTTTTTGGAAACAATAAACTAAGGTATTGGAATCGATTTTACGTATTCTATAACCTTGGTTTTTATGTATCCATGCTGATTTAAAAACGTTTCCATGGATGATTAGAAACATATACACACCCTCCTATAATCGTTTTCATCACTATTTTAAAAAAAAAGTGACACTAACTGTTATATATCATTTCCTTTGGTCATTCTTATCGCACATTGTGTATAGAATATATTTTTCTTTACCATTTATCAGTTTTCAAAGCTTGAGTGATTGATAAACCTGAAGGTTATTTTGGAAACAATAAACTAAGTTATTGGAATCGATTTACGTATTCATTAACCTTGGTTTTTATGTATCCATGCTGATTTAAAAAAGTTTCCAAGGATGATTAGAAACATGTACACACCCTCCTATAATCGTTTCCATCACTATTTTTAAAAAAGGTGACAACTAACTGTTATATATCGTTTCCTTTGGTCATTCTTATCCTACATTGTGTATAAGAAATATCTGTCTTTACCATTTATCAGTTTTCAAATCTTGAGTGATTGATAAACCTGAATGTTATTTTGGAAACAATAAACTAAGTTATTGGAATCGATTTTACGTATTCATTAACCTTGGTTTTTATGTATCCATGTTGATTAAAAAACGTTTACACGGATGATTAGAAACATGTACACACCCTTCTATAATCGTTTCCATTACTATTTTAAAAAAAGGTGTCACTAACTGTTATTTATCGTTTCCTTTGGCCATTCTTATCGCACATTGTGTATAAGAATATATTTTTCTTTACCATTTATCATTTTTCAAAGCTTGAGTGATTGATAAACCTGAAGGTTATTTTGGAAACAATAATCTGAGTTATTGGAGTCGATTTTACGTACTTACTAACCTTGATTTTTATGTATCTACGATAATTTATAAACGTTTCCACTGATGATTGTAAACATGTACACAACCTCATATAATCGTTTTCATCACTATTTTAAAAAAGATGACACTAACTGTTATATATATTTTCATTTGATCATTCTTATTCTTACCATTTATTAGTTTATAGAGCTTGACTAATTGATAAACCTGAAGGCTATAAACGTTTGGAAATGATAAACTGATCAATAATTTGAGATGATTTTATGTAGTTGTTAACCTTGGTTCTTACGTACTCACGATAATTTATATACGTTTCCACTCATGATTAGAAACATGTACACAATCTTCTATAATCGTTTTCATCATTATTTTAAAAAAGATGATACTAACGGTTATATACCTTGTTCTTTGCCCGTTTTTCTCGAATCATTGTGTATATGGATCATGATGTATACTCAATTTTTTCACACATAAAAAACATTATATGTCACTTTTTTAATTCGGAAAAAATATAAATATTATCTTAGTGTATTTATATTAGTAATTTTTTAATTTTATTCAGTTGATTAAGATATATTTTGAATTGATATATGCTCCATTATTTACATATATATATATTAGTATAAATAATAATTTTATAAGATTAAAATTATAATACAATAGTCATATATACATGTATATATTCATGTAAAAGTTTGTATAGTTGACGAATTATTCCATTAAGGCAAAGTATATGGATGTAGGTAAGTCATGCGACTTAGCTAATTGTATTTTACTTGAAATATATAAGGCTTTAGTTCTTTGACCCTTTTTTTTATACTTAATAACACATTGTGTGGCACTTACTTAATCGATTTTTTTTATGTGGCACTTACTTAATTAATAAAGAATAAAATTATTTAATTTAATGCTTTCTACACTAATTGAACTTTTTTAAAATGTAGTAAGTCTAATTTAGGAACTTAAGTTTAAATTATTATATGTTTAAATTTGTTATATACGGAGTATTTATATAATTATAATAAATGTTATAGAATTAATAAAATATTATTTAATAGTCATATATATCTATTTATATATAATGACCATATAAAAATTGTATGTAATTTTTCACTACGTAACGTGGAGATGAAAAAGAATGGTGGAGGAAAAAAAAGTTCAAAGTTTTGTATGCATCGAAACATGCTATTAGCCATAAATAAAAGAAAAAAGAGGGGCAAAGTGTACAGGGACGCAGCGTATCAGTATTTTTACTATGCTGTTTTTTTTTAAATAAAAAAACTATCCGTCGTTGACGGAGATTTACCTTCCGTCACCGAATCCGCGCCCTAGTATTTGACGAGCTTGTGGAAGTGGAAACTACGATCTTTACTTTTAATTTTAAAATGATTAATTAGACACTTTGCATAACGGAAAAGGATTAGTTATATCGATTTAGGTTGGTGCGACCGACTATGGCCCTGTTCTAGGCAAATTCGTACACACGGCGGTACCGTGCATAATACTGTGCGACCCTTGTGACATGGCAGTCCCAGTCAGCAGCTGACTGGGTTGTTTTGTTGACTGGGTTGTTTTTTATATTATATTAATTTTAAATGATTGTAACTTTTAATATATAAGTCCAAAATAAAAAAAATTATATCATTGTTCATCTAAATTCAAGCTCTTCAAAACAAGACCAATCATGGATATGTTTTGACAACTTTGAAAAAAACTTATTTTTACATATGTATGATGATAACTAAATCATATATGATTCATTAGTTTTGATATATGATTCATTAAAATTGATATTATATTCATTAACTAATAAATAGTGAATCAGATTACAAATTTTGAATCCGATAAAAATCATTATTGTTTTATAGTGTATTATTATTGTTGTATTAAATCTTATATGGTGAATCATGTATTTTTTTTATGTATCAAATATTGTTTTGTGTTGTATTATTGTTTAAAATTTTTCTTTTTATATGTGATTGATGATTCACTAAGATGTTATGATCATTA
The DNA here is from genome assembly GCA_023374045.1 of Limonium bicolor. Taxonomy (NCBI): domain Eukaryota; kingdom Viridiplantae; phylum Streptophyta; class Magnoliopsida; order Caryophyllales; family Plumbaginaceae; genus Limonium; species Limonium bicolor. The sequence continues at coordinate 293,567,269 of CM041779.1, forward strand.
AACTTGATATTATGATTCATTGAAATTGGTGTTATGATTCATTGAAATTGGTGTTATGATTCATTAACTAATAAATGGTGAATTAGATAACACTCCGGAACCGATAAAAAATCATTATTGTTTTTAGTGTATTATTATTGTATTGTAATATATTTTATAACTTACATGGTGAATGATGTATTTTTCTTACGTACCAAATATTTTTTGTATTGTATTATTGTTTAATTTTTATTTATATGTTACTGATGATACACTAAAATGATGTGTATGATTCATTACATTTGATATTATGATTCATTGAAATTTGTATTATGATTCATTAACTAATAATGGTGAATTAGGTAACAAACTTTGGATCAAATACTAAACCATTATTGTTTTGTGGTGTATTATTAGTGTTATATGGTGTATTTTAAACTGTATGTGGTGAATCATAAGTGTTGTTGATATGTACATATAACTAGCATAAATTTTAAAATTTGTCAAACATATTCATGATTGGTCTTGTTTTAAAAGAGCTTGAATTTAGATGAACATGGTACACAGTTTTTTTATTTTGGACTTATATTTTAAAAGTTATGACTATTTAAAGTTAATACAAATATTATACCCATTTTATTATGCCACATACAGTCCAGTCAGCTTAGTGACTGGACTGCCACATATACTGCCGTACCATGATGGGAATAAACCCTTCCGCACCATCTACCGTCTGCCTGTTCTATTAGAACATTAATCTTTCTTTTTTTTTTGTACTTTTTGCTTACTAGGCCGTGTTCGTTCTGCGTTTGATGTATTAATGTTATTTTGTAAAAACTATACTACATGTATCACTTTCTAATTGGAGTTGGACCTTGTATAAAACTTATTATAGTATAGGTGTCAGTTAACAATTAGTTAAACCACACCCACAGTTTTCCAAAAGCAGGAAAATCTAGCTTTTGGTTATTTTGGACGTAGCCAGCGAACGGGTCCTATATATCAATTGGTTATTTGTTAAAATTTTAACCTATTATATATGTCAAGTTACAATAAGTTAACTAGGGGTAGATTAATAGAAATTTGCAGCTCGTGGCGAACGGCGCCATAATGTGTTAATTTTGAAATTTTGAGCGCGTTCGTTGGCAACTTGCAAACATAAGATATGCTGCGTTTATATCTCTGTCTAGTTAACCAATCCTACTTTAGTATGGGATGTTTGGTCAATGATAGGGCCAATATGGTTTTGACACATGTACCAACTTTATATTCTAAAGCTGATGAAGTTTTTGATCGCGGCCTTCGAACGCGTCCGAAGATGCTTAGGGAGCGTTCGCCGAACGCAGCTTTTAGTTTGATGTCGTCATGGTTAACTTGTGGTTAGCGAAGCACAACCCATTATTTCATTTATAGTGGGACTAAGAGATAAAGAAACACAAATAAACAAGTGACATATGTCAAATTATTAATGAAAAAAAATTGAGCAGCGCTACGCCTCCTAAATTGTTACGTGTTCGACCCTTCTTACCGGTAAATAATGGTAAGTGTTTTCAAAATCTTATTTACAGTTTTGAAGAAAGGGGAAAGGTATATATAGATTAAGTAGCCGACACTAGGGGTGAGATTTGCACAATATTAGCAAGATGCCACTTTTTCCTTACGTTAAAGTGACCATCAAGAGAGGATTGGCTCTTTAACAAATAATGTATGTAAACAGTATTCTAGCGCGCGCTACCTACATGATGGAATTTGAAAATAGTTTTTTAGTTTCTCCAATGTCAGCGTGGTTTTTATGCGTTATTTAAAGTATATTTTAAAAAATGGGAAAATTATATCCCCGTCATACGTTTGGTAAAATTATATACCCCACTCACGAGATGTCAAAAATTACTTTGCCCACCTATGTGGTTTCTGCTATTTTACATCCAGCAACTTTTCTAATATTTTATCAACTTAAAAGATGGTTAAATGTTATCCAAAATTGATAAAACTTTACATGGACGATTGATTGCTTTAATGATAATAAAAAATAAAAAATATATTAAAAATCCAAAATAAAAATAATTAATTATAAGAAGAGAATATTAAATAACTCCGTCTCCCTTATTATAGAGAAAAGAATTTTTTAATTAAAAAATAATATATTTATTGAAATAGGGATAAAACTTACTACGATTGTGATGCCTTAAAATCTCTTAAAAGATCAATCAAATTGACTTAAAAATATTTATAATTAATCATTAAATTTGTTTTATCTCGTAATCAAAATAAGTAACAAAAGCTTCATCAATATCGGTGACTGAGGGTAATAAATCAGGGAAAACTTGGTGTAAAAGAAACGAAGTCTGGATTACAATAGGATGGTGCAATGTTGCTCTCCTAGCCTACCAATAGGTTAGGTTCTGAAAGGTAGATGTTAATATAGTATTAAATTGTGCATGCTTACCGGTAGATGCTACAGTGCTATGCTATATATAGCTAGCTTTCAAGTTTCAACTAATAAAACTGCCTACTTGTAGTGCATTAATTAAGTAGTGTGAAGCTATTCATATAATCAACTCTGATACTTTTTTTTAATAACAAATCAATTGTGATACATATTAAACAACAAAAATGTCTCAAGCACAAATATACCGTAACCAACAAAGTATTAAACACTGGTATTTTTAAATACATCTTAACCCTGAAACTGATCATAACTCGAAAATGGTTATGATTTGTTAACCTAAAATTGAGCCGATAACCCGAAATTATCCCAAAATTAAAAAAATTGTACAAATTCTATACAAAATCACCCGAGACTACATAACATATAAAATCATCAATCATATGCTAACATGATTAATATATTAATTAGGTTATGTCGCATTGCTATAAGATTATATAAATTTGATTTTCTTTTTTAAAAATGTTTTCAGGTTATGGGTTGAAATCGGGTTGGCGGATCAAATCTAAAATCAACCCGGGTTTTTAGCAACTCAATCCGAACCTGAATGAAAATGTTTCCGAGTTAAAATTACAACTTAAGCCCACTTTTAAAGCCCTAGTCGAGTTGATAAGCTATCGTTCGCTTTGATAATAGATTGTAGGTTGGTACCAGAGACGGATCCACAGGGGGCCGGTGCCCCGGCTCCCTGAAACTTTTGAAAATTTATTAAATGCTCTTATGAATTTGAAAAAAAAATACAAAATGACATAATATTTTAAAGAATGATAGTGTAAAATAAAATTGCTCTGAAACAAAGCTCCTGTTTCCGTGTGTTTAAGTTGGTAAGCTATCCATTTGCATGGATATGTTCCGAGGGAGAGCAGAGATATATGTATTTGCTTTTCGTTTATCATCATTGAACTGTTATAATTCATTAGGTGTAAGGGTTACAGAGATAAATCCCGTGAGATGAGTATAACTTAACTAACCAATAGTGGAGAGAAAAAATAGATAAAAATAAAGATTTTATTTGTCTTTATTTTATTCAATTATATATTTATGATATAAATGGTGAATCAATATAAAATTTTACATTCTATTCAAATAATAGTATCATGTATAAAATAACTAAAAAACAGTGAAGTAAAGACAAGTTGAAATCTCATCCAGCAATATTATGCGTTGCTGATGCCAAAGAATAATAGTGTTCGTTTTCTTGAAACTGCGGTTTCTGTTGTTTTTTATAATCCCTCCGTCCCAGCTAGGGGTGAGCATTCAGTTTGGATATTTTGGATTTATCCAAAAACTGAATTAACCGATTTTATTTTTTAGATTTTTAACCGAATTTTCTAACCGAATTGAAAATTTCGGTTAACCGAATTATCCTAATTATAATTTGGTTTGGATTTGGTTTTGACTTTGTCTAATTCGGTTAACCGAATTATCCAAATTTTCTTTACAAAAGAATATCTTATTTTCTAATTCTAGTCTTTAGTGACAAATAGTCAAACACAGACCCTAAATTTTGGTAAGTTGAAATCCAAACTAGCAAAAATTTGGATTTCAGTTTGGATTTCGGATTTCACTTTTAAAAAAATTTGGATTTCGGATAATTTGGATAATGGTTAATTCGGTTTTGGTCTTAATTTGGATAATTCGGTTTTTAACCGAAATAACCGAAATCCAATTTACTTTTTACAATTTGGATTTTGGTTAACCGAATTATCCAAATGATCACCCCTAGTCCCAGCTTGACCGTCCTATTTACTATTTGAACATGTCGTTTGACTTCAATTTTTAACATATAAAATAAATTAATTTTAAAAATTTAAGTTTTACATATGATTTCTTACATGATAAACTATATAATACAAAATTTAGTTTTATAAAATTATTTTACCTTATATGTTTAATATTGAGGTGAAAAAACGTGCCAAAAAGCAAACAGGACACTTATGACGGGACAGAGGTAGTACATTTTTTTCGTAATGACGAGTCCACCCTTCCTTAAAACTCCAAACCCAGATACAATAATAAGGTCACCGTACCAGAGATCCGTTGCATCGTCGACAGGGACCCACATGGCAACTCCCTTGGACTAGGAGACGAGAAAACATGGTTTTATAAGAATCTTTGATATGCTAAACTTAACTAATAATTTTTCTATGCATCAATTTAATCTCTACTTTAATTGCTCAAAGCTTTTCTCATTTAGTTTTTTCTAAAGAGAAAGAAAACAACTTTAACAGTTTATCTTTGGAAGGATCGAGTTTTGAAGTATAAAGAGATGTTTGTAACTTTGGCGAGAATAAATGTAAAGTAATTTCCTCAAGGAACAATATAATCTTAACTAAATATTTGTTCCCTACTTTTAAAGCGTAATTATTTGCAACATCAGATAAATTGTACTATAACATTACCAACAATGTGTAGATATTCTAAACAGTAAAACTAGACGCTACATGAAATGAATAAAGTTCAAGATTATGTTTAACGTAAATGTTTTTCACACTCCTAGAATATAGTTTTATTTGTACAAATTATATTCTTATAGGATGCATAAATAATTTATAAGGCCTTTTATAATTGGAGAAAACTCTACCTTTAAGATTTTGAAAGAAAAATAATACTGTACGACATTAAGAATAGAGAAAATTTCTACTTTTGTTGACCCTATACAAATAAGTTTTGATGTTAAAGTAGCACCAAAATATGTGGTATAAAAAGGCCATAAGAACTAGCGAAAAAATATACTCCACTACGCATTAAGAAAGTTACCAATAAACAGGTAAAACAGCATTGTAATGACTTAAAAATGAAATTTATTAGACACAAAGAAAGGACCATGGAAACACAGGAGAAAAAAAGAAGCAGACAAAATTAAAGTAAAACTAGTGAAAAGATAATCCAAACGGTGAAGTAAAGGAGAGGCCATTGGCACCGCACTGCACAGCACCTGCCCCGTAGCTATAAATATCAACGCCTTTCCTTTTCCACTTTTCCCCCACTTTCGATTCGTACCTCATAAAAGGCGAAAGAAACTCTCACAACACACACACACACGACTAACCCCCTGTAAGCTGTTGTCCTCGTCGAATTTCTTTCTCAACTTCGTCTTCTTTCACACACCTTTCCTTCAATCTCACTATCCCCACCTGCCTCCCTTTGTAATTGTACCTGAAGATCTTAACAAAGAGCTTCACTCCAAATCAAGGCCTCGCTCGCTTGCTCCAACTATCATAATCAGCAGAACTACCAGGTGGACGCACAGGATCGACACCAAATCAAACAGAAACTCAGATCAAGAGTATATAATCATCGAACCATCTCCCGTTCCTATCACATACATTGGAAATTGCGCAAATGGTGGACGTTGATAGGAGAATGACCGGCCTAACACCGGCACACGTTTGCCGGTCTCCGTCGTCCTCAGCCCGTGCAGCCTCCACAGCTCATTCCCCCCTACCCCACTACCATCCCGTAACGGTCTCCTCTCCCTCTCTTCCCTGGCACAGAACCTCATCTCCCACCTCCGCACCTCCGGATTTCAAGTACAACCCGGTCTTTCCGACACTGAATTCGCTCGCGCCGAAGCCGAGTTCGGTTTCGCCTTCCCACCGATCTACGCGCTGTACTCCAAGCCGGCTTACCAGTCGGAGCTGGATTCCCTGACTGGCGATCCGTCGGCGCAAGACTTCACACTCCGAGCACTCCTCGACCTACCTATAGCAGCCATCTCGTTCCAGATCGCGCGTAACGCCCTCTGGTCCAAATCCTGGGGTCCACGACCAACCGACCCGGAAAAAGCCCTCCGCATCGCACGGATCCGCGCTGACGTGCACCTCTCTTAATTCCAATCTTCAACCGATGTTACATCCCCTGTAATCCCTGCCTTGCCGGCAATCCTGTTTCTACGTCGACGAGAACCGGATCTTCTGCTGCGGATCGGATCTCTCTGACTTCTTTGAGCGAGAGTCGGTGTTTGGTGTTTCCGAAGTACCGGATTCCTCTGCTTTGCAGAAGCAGAGATCACTCAGTGAGAAATCCGCCGGATCATCATCCTCATCCTCGACATCATCTTCCGGGTCATTGACAACAAGTTCGAATACCTCTTCACTCGTCGAAGGAGCTTAGATGCAGGCGGGCTACAGCCTCAACGCGTTACAAGAACCCCGAGGTGGGTTGAGTTCTGGACGGACGCAGCAGTGGATCGTCGGAAGAGAAACTCAACGAATTCATCCATTTCTTCATCCTCGTCGCCGGAGAGATTCTTTGAGATGTCGAGATTGACCCCGACATCAGCATCGGGATCTCAACCGGAATGGGTTGAGGATACATAAATAGAATCGGGTTGGTTCTGAAAGAAGCTGGGTGGGGTGAATCGGACGTGTCGGAGATGGTCCACGTGTCAGCATCCGGGTTTTTGAAGGAGAGATGGTGCTGCTTGATACCAAGCGGTACTTGATGCGTTACTGTTGAAGGCGGATCTTCTCTGAGTCGTTGAGGAAGGCTGGATGGAGCTCTGAGGAAGTGAGTGATGCGTTTTCGGGTTGATTTCAGGGTGGAGAAAGAGAAGAAGACGGTCAAGAAGCTGTCGCCGGAGCTGGTTGAGAGGATCAGTAAGCTTGCGGAGCCGGTTTCTCGGTCGTCGAAAATCGGGGGCGTATTGATTTGGCGCGGGGATTATCAATGACTGTGTCGGGCGGGGAGATGTAGCGAGATTCTTTATCCGGCGAATACTGTTTGAGGGTGAGGGGAAACATACTTTTTTTTTTTTTTTTCATTTTTAATTTTCATATAGGGGAACTGAACTGATCATCGGGTATTGTTTTTGTTTTCTATTTCTTATCTTTGATTAATGAGTAGTGTAACGTAGCTAGGAAGGAAAAACGTATTCCGGTGATGTTTTGTACTCTATTAGTATGAAGGAAGCTTTACAGGAAAATGGAAAATTGTATACTCGAACGTAATATGGATTACCGTGGTATTTTAAGATGTACTACTTAATAAAGTATACTTGCTAATACTTCGAATTTATGTGAGTCACTTATAGTAGCTTATTTATTGTACTACTTAGTTGTATATTTTATTGAGAGCCTAAAAAAAAGAAATTATTAATGAGAGGGTATTAATTGTTGTTTTTGGGGGATCGGGAAGGGCAGATACCATGGAGAGCTCAAGGATCGATGTGTGCAGCGCACGTGTGTGGCTTCATGAACGTTAAACTTTCCACTTGTTTTTCTCGGGGTTCTGAGTTTGTATTTAAATGTTAAACAAGAGGAGTGGGACCGTGACAGACTTGTAATGGAACATCGGTTGTGAAACGGAATCAGCAGCACGCGAGCCGTTGTGGTTTTGTCATCTTTGAAACACTGGGTTTTCGCTTTGTGTTGCAGGTCGTTGATGTTGGGAATAGAGTCTTCTCCAGACGATGTCGTTTCAAATCTTTGGTTTCCGTGTTTGCCGGCTGCGATAAAGCATTTTTCTTTTTGAGCTATATTTGTAAGTATATTCTTTGAAAATAAATTAAAACCAATCAGCCCATGAATTGACATTTATATCGGTTTTTGAAGCAATGAGGAATAAATTAAGAAATGGGCCGGGCAGGTATTTGAGATGATTATTGCATCCGACAAGAACATGAATCTGCTACACACAGAAGTAGTAAGCATGCTTTTGAAGGAAGAAGGGAAAGAAGGTAGGTACTCACTCACGTTTGTCTGTATATTTGTTTGTTTGTTTGTTGTTCCTTGGAAATTGAGCAAGCTAAAAAGTGGTTGACGCGACGTTTAAGATGAAGGTGTGTAGTGTTACGCTTCAACACAAGAGGATAGCTAGAAAAGAAGCACACTTCTATTCTTTGCTTGTTGTTGGCTCCTCTTCGCCACAATATATAAGTAGAACTTCTTTTGTAATTGTTAAGTTATTATCCTAAATTTTCTTCTAATTGATATCCCACATTTTTTTTTGAGAAGACATATATTTTGCCATAACAAAAGATCACCTAAATTTTGCAACTAGGTACGTAGTTGCCGTCCCTCTAAGGCTCTAACACAATAGATCATCATTTGTTTCCTTTTTTAATATTTTGGTACAATTTGTGAAGGAATGTATTCTTGTATGCTTCTTGCCCAACAACTATGTAAGACATAGTTTCACATCACATGCATGCAGTGCAGTTGGACGGTGGGTTTCTGATGAATTTATAAAATGCGAGACTTTTATGGTCTCTTTCACATGCAAGCACACAATTAAACAAACACCTTCAAATCTAAAGTCTTCCCCGCCCCGCCCGTCTAACCGTTTTCATTTCTCAGTGGATGACAGTCACGTATCCACGGTTCATTGGTAATAAAAGACAACAAGCGACCACACATGTTGAACAATCGTATATAATAATGTTCATGTGCAAGCGGTTAAATTGTCTTTACTTACTACGCGTGTGTACTGACAGTTAGGTGTTAGGTTCCTTAGCTACTTATGACACATAAATAGTGAATACTTCTTTTTATCTTTCCTTCCCCGGAACCTTGCATAATATAATACTCAATTGAAGACAGCTCACCTGATGGATCGATGTTACATTACATCCTTCCACATTCTAATGTACGTTCGGTTAGTTAGGTTGAGATCGGTGGTTTTTGATGATATATAGTACTCATTTCTTAAGGGTAGAATTTCACATTTTCGAAGTTGTTGGCTCAAGTAATTAAAACTTCAAGATTTAGTAATAATTTGAGAATGAGTCGATCTATGGGCAGTAGGAGCATGATGACCAGTAGAAAGGAAAGGAAAAGGAAAGTTAGAGTGAGAGAGGATGTCTTCTTTTTCTTTTCTTTTTTTATAAGTTTTCATATTTTTCTTAATCCATGTTTTTATTTTCGAAAATAGATTAACGAGCTCAGACATGAATTTTTCTTGATCCATGTTGAATACGGAACAACTGTACAATTGAGATTTACAGTGCAGCATCGTTAGTCCATTCTCACATTTATATAATTAAAGAAAAAGATTCGTCCAAAAAATCAGGGAACGACGGTTCACTATTTAATAAAATAGAAACTATCAAATCGGTAATAAATAGTAAATAGTAGTTATCATTTCAGAGACCCTTGATAGAAAGTTTTATAGTATCTGCAAGGTCAATGTTATCGAGGCTTAAAAAAATGTGTATAAGATATTCTATTTCCCGCCGTACATATAAAATGTCTGAAATAATATAACGGTCAACTTTCAGATTTCTAGCAGGCCGCCCACCGCCACTTGCTGCAGGGACTGATGAACTAACCAAACCAAAACAAACTAGAACTTATCCCCCCGTCACCATGTGACTAACACCGCCATTTTCTCCAACTTCACGTGCCACCATCAACGTCACGGCCAGAAACACGAAAATGACCGACCAAAGCCGATAAAACGATTGATGAACGGCCACAAACTTCACTGTCAGTATCAGTCCTCCCCATTTTCCAACAGTTGGATTACCCGAATTCAATTTTTTCTTTTGTTTGTTTGTTTCTGTTCGAGGGAGACTTTGCAATTAATACTAACATGTACTGTTGCTCCCAAACAAGATGGGCTGATGTGGGCACATATTAAATGGACTTGGATTTTGTATTAAATATACGTATGGGAAAGAGGAAGCTGTCACGTCGTTGTGGGAATGGGCTTCTTGGGCCCATTTGTTGTTCAACTGTTTGCGTTTAGGAAGTGCTGAGCTGGGGAACATTTGCATATGATAAGTTAGGCAGACAAACACAACATGACGAAGAGGTCGTCTGGTTAAGTAAGGGCAAGGGGTCCACCCTCAGCTCCACTGCATTCCCACTACAAAAAAATTGATATTTACCAACGCACAATTTCCTAGGTAAAAGTCTGGAATCCGTTGGTATAGTACCAATTAACCTACTCCAACGGAATATTTTCCGTTGGCATTAGTACCGTGGGGATAACTCTATACCCACGGTTTTGTAGTCCGTTGGAGCAGCTTGAGATGTCTATACCAACGGATTTTCCCGTTAGTAATAGTATTCCAGTGACTGAATTCGATCTAGCTATAACAATGGATATTTCCGTTGGAATAGGTAGATGTTACTCCTTAAGTTGTATTTATACCCACAGTTATTTCCGTTGGCAAAGGTCATGGTTATTCGAATCTATACCGACGGATTTATTTGATGGTATAGATTCCATTGGTATAAACTTTTTCAAATATCCTTTACATGCCTCTGCATTCCAATCATTTGAACATGTATAGTATTGATACCACAACCGTGGCAGATAAAAGATTTACATCTTTAAACCTCACCGAATCACATTAACATATATATATATTCATAGAAAGTATCTAGGTACATTGACGATCATCTAATAACATCCTCAACCAAATATAGATTCCAAAAGTAAATTGTTTTCACCACAATATTGTAATCAGTTACAACCGTACATAGGCTAAATGTTGGCCTAAAGTTTAGCCCTTCCCAGCAATGGAAAACATCCAAAAAGTACTCTCTTCATTCAGCCAAAAAATCACCTCCCTAGTACATAATCTTCCAAGCCAGCTAATTCTTCCCATTAATGTTGTCCGGATTGCTTGAGGATGGTCCTTGCGAGTGCCACTAGCATCAGTCGACATCTGGTAGAATCAATTGTATTAACAATGGTTTCATATAATAATCATCGGTAAAACTTGCAAATACATGGAAACCAAGTGACATTTCATTTGGATTGTGAACAACCAGCATAAATAATGCAAGCACGATGACATTGACAACAATTAATGGATGTAACAATTAATAAGGCACCTCTACGCAATCTGCTCAATCTTCACACACACACAAAGAACCCAGAAGTTTAACCAGACTAAAATGTTGCAGTCCTATTTGTTTGCCACAGTCTATAATCTATGAGCAGGTGACATAAAAGAATCTTAATTATGAGACCTGTATCCATCTATCATGTCTGCCAACGTGCAAACTGTAGAGACAACATTAATATAGCATTGAGTTCAAGAAGGAGATTGAAATGCATAAGAGGGTCTGCATACATATAAAATATAGGAACTAGCTAGTATTTGTTCATGCAAAGACTTAAAGGTGGGAACCAAATAAGAAACATCAAATCAATCTGAAAAGAAAAATATACTTAAGGTGATTCATTAAAATGACAATATGAATAATAATTATAGATTCAACTGTTTAAACTATGACTAGTTAATAAGAGTATACCTTTTCAATGGCTTCCCAAGATGGGGTACCCCTTTCCTATGAGGGTTTGGTCGCACCACCTTTGAGTGACTACCCACAAGTCCTTCAGTTTTTTGTACACAATAATAAACATGCATATCCAAAGAGCTATAACAACATAATGAATCTGTTATCATGTTCAACTGCACAAGTGCTACCTTTTTCACATCCGGCAGTTCTCTAAATGGAACATCTACGTTATCAACGATTGATTTTACCTAAGCAAACACAACAAAGGTTTATTTAAACATATAATACAACCCATGCAAGAATAGGCTGTATGTAATACAAGTCCAAATGCTTAATGGTCAGTATAGGAAAAAAGTTATTGAGAGAATCAGAGAAGCACTACAAACGAGAAAACCTAAGTGCAATTGGGAGGGAATAAGCTAGTTTCAAAGTTAATACCAGTATCTCCTTCTCAGTTGCAACTGCCTTTGGAATACGGTTTTGAAGGGGTTCAACATGCTGAGTACCATCCAAAGCTTGTTGGGCATCATGATGGTACACCTCTTGATTCAGTCACACACCAAGAAGCTTACTAATCTTTGTGTAATTGATGAGTTGCACAGTTATTTCACTTTCAGTGTCAATAGCCTCTATGAATTTACGAACTGTATCTCGATCTGTTTCTGGACCCATAAGAAACCTGCAAGGTTATTCAGAGGGAGATTATTTAGTCCAAAAACCTGATGCTTAATATTCCTTTTATGACTACAAACTAGTACATTACGTTCATTGATAACAACAAAACAAACAAATCTGAACATTACATTCAATATCAAATTTAATCCCCGAAACATCAACTCTCACCAATTTCTACTGCTTAAATCAGCTAGCAAAATAAATAACTATCTTTCACATTTTTCTCTATCGGTGGTGAATGAGGATAACAATGAACTACTTTCATTACCAGATACGACACTCATTTAAACATTTCAAAACTATTAATCTGATGTGTAATCCTTCTGTACCTTACCTAGCTCATTTACATGTTCTTCATACCATTTTGAAATCCTGCAAAAACAAACGTTATGTACTACAAGCAACAGGCCAACCTGGTATAACATCTTTGAAATTTGGAACTTATATCCATTCCAAATGGGTCCGCAAGCAACAGGCCAAAGGAAGGAGCAAGATTTCCAAGGTGGAATCCAAACAAGCGATTAAACCACAAAAACTCAATCTGAAATATTCAGTACGAATATTTCTTTCTTCTATAGAAACGAAATGAAACCGAGATACGATTGGAAGGAGAAGAACACGATAAATAATTAATAACCAAGGTAAAGAGTGTGACACCAACCAACCTTGCAGTGAAGTCAAAATTACAGAATATTATGTTCATTTAACTAGCATTTCCATAAAATCACATACATCTGAACAAGCATTTATAACACCAGAAATACATAAAAGATCATTACCCACACACTATATGTAGATAAGTTACCAATGTGCATACAACCAGCTTATTTTAAGTGTCAGCACCACACTTCCTCTCCTGTTCTTCATACCATACTGAAATCCTGCAAAACAAAAGTTACGTACTGCATCCCGGTTTTAAATCGAAATAGACTTTGGCGAGTAGCAGCAACCACACTGGTATCCTCCATCATACACTAGAATCAGGTAATGAAAGCCCCAGTGAAAATATGGAAAGAAGAGTATATTAGCTAAGCATAACAATGAGTATCGGTAAGATCTCTTCTGTGTCACTCTTTGCACCCCCTTTCCTTACTGCCCCGGTTCTTTTTTCCTCCTCTTCGTTTTATAGTCAACCAAAACATAAAAAGATTATGCATCCATTAAAAAAGGTACTAGACATAGCTCGTATAGTTCATCTCTATTAGAGTCCATTATAATTGTAGATAATTAAAAGAAGTCTAATGGTTCTTCACTGCATATGCAATAAATAAAAAACTTTTGAATTATATAACTCATTCTTGTATATTCGCTCAACCAAATAGAATACGCATCAATATATTTCTTCCGTGCAATTTGACAAACATGTGGGGGTCCATACTAATTCCTAAATATATTCCACATGTATATCAACCATAAATATAGGTAACTTACCGATTAGCATTTTAACAAAAAGAAGAAGCTGGATTTGGTTGAACCATACAAAAACAAATTTAATGCCCAAAACACTAACTCTCTCCAATTTCTGCTGCTTAATACAGCCAAAAAAATGAAAACTATCTTTCTTTTCTCTCTGTCGGTGGTGTACGCAGATGAATGAGGATAACAGAGAAAGAAATTTCATTACCAGATATGACAGACCTTTAAACATTTTGATGCAATAAAACTGAAATGTCATCCTTCTTTAACTTACCTACTTTCCTCTTTTTCTTTTAACCCTTTTTTCCACCGGATGAGAGATGAATCTTACGGTAGAAGAATCGAGTAAAAGCAGAGGCAAAAATCAAAAATCTAGAGGGGAGACGACTTCCTCGTCAATAGAAGTGGACCTCACCGGCGATGGGAGAAATGAAATGGCCCTCTGTGGCGAATCGTGTGCACCGCCCCCTTTCCCTCCCTTTGTTCGGTTTCCCTCCCTCTTTCCCGTGAAAATTTTGTTCCGAAAGTACCAGCCCTACTTTTGTATTTCAATAACCCGCATGGGCAGGCTTGGCGTGTTTGCTTTTATTTTTTTCATGGCCTATGCCAACGCACAAATGCATCTGTTATTATAGGAGTCCGTCCAACGAGCTATGCTTACGAAAATTTCATTCTGTTAGCACAAGACTCCGATCCGTTCAATTTAATGGGATATGCTAACAGAAAATTGAATCCGTGAGTATAAAAGTCCGTTGGTAAATGCCAATTTTTTTGTAGTGTCCGTTGTGTTTTCTGCCGATGTTAGTGTATTCAAGTCATCCACATGACGACGCCATAACGGTTATACAAGATACATACAAGGAATTCATGGATCGGATTTCAACAAATGTCACAATCATTAACGTGAACATCAACACTTGCGTCACGATCTGCATAAGACCATATCAAACCTTTTCCTAAGCAAAATGTGTTTGTTTGCATAATACTGTCAGTGAAATGTATATGTTGTCACTTAGCTGACGTGGCTTTCTCTGTATATGTTTAGTTCTCTATAAATACTCATGAAAATGCACTGTAAAGAAGTTAATAAAATCTGTTCTGTTAAACACTGTTCTCTCTTTCTTGTTCTTTTCTCGTTCTTCCAGTACTGGTTCTACAATGTCACTTGTTTACACTCAATCTTCTTCCTCTCAATCTCTATTCCCTTCTACATGGTATCAGAGCTGAACTTAGCTCTTCCGCATCAACAACGAGCTTTTTGCCTCTTCTTATCAGAAGTGTATCAAGAGTCATGTCAGAAACAGAAGGAATAATCCCAGACGGAAGTTCCAAGACTGAATCAAGATTCAGACTCTCAGCAGCAAACCTGTATCAACTGATCGGGATTTCAACTATCAAGTTGAATGGAGAAAAGAATTATTTGAGCTGGAGAACTCAAATGCTCAATCTCCTTGAATCAGTGCAGGTTCTTGATCTGATAGAAAAGGACTCACCGAAAAAGGGAGATTCTGAAGTGACTGACGCCGATCTTGCTAAATGGAAGGAGAAGGATGCATTAGTTCGAGCTTGGTTAATCGCGACCATTTCTGAAGATTGCGTCGATCAGGTTGTCGGATGTACATCCGCCAAAGCCATTTGGAGTGAACTGCAATCGGAATTTCTGCAATCGACGAAAGATCGCGAGTTTCAGTTGAAACAGAAGCTTCGATCGCTCAATCTTGGTGAAAAACCTATAAAAGAGTATATCAAGGACTTCAAGGCTGTGTGTGATAGTCTTGCAGCGATTAAACATCCAGTTCAAGAGGATGACAAAGTTCTGATGTTTGCTCAGGGTTGCGGTAAGCGGTACAAAGTTCTACGATCTATTATGTTAGCTCGCGCACCCTATCCTACTTTCAAAGAGTTCATCGCTGCTATAGAAGCTTATGATCTTCGTGAAGGAGAAGAAAAAGAAGTAGCCAAGGAGAATCTGCAAGAGGTTGCTTTCACTGTCACTCAAGAAAGCACCGGCTATAGGGGACGAGGCTCTGGAAATCATTACCGGGGCCGAGGAGGAAGAAATTTTAACGGGAGAGGTCGAGGTTTTGGAAGACAAAACAGTCACCAGAACTCGGACAAAAAGCAAACTGTATCTTCCTCTTCAAACTCCTCGAACGACACTTCTTGTCAAATCTGTGGAAGAAATAATCACACAGCCTTATCATGCTTCTATAGATGGGATCACTCTTATACTGCAAATGATGATTCCTTTCCTAAAGCCTTCAATACAGTCACTTTAGAGGAAAATGCAGATGCATCTCCTATCTACATTGACTCGGCTGCTACTACACATATGGTGAACAATACAGGTATGCTTGCTAAATCCAAACCATACAGAGGTAATGATTCTGTTATTGTTGGCAATGGTTCAAGATTACCTATCAAGTTCACTGGTGAATACCAATTGAAGAGTCGCGATGGTCTGGTTAATCTGAATAATGTTCTTGTTGTACCTGATTTACAACGGAATTTGTTATCTGTTAGTCGGATTACTAAAGACAATTTCTGTGCTGTTGAATTTGTTGATTCTGGGTTCCATATCAAGGATCGTGCGACAGGCAAAGTCTTGATCAAGGGAACCAGAACTGGTGATTTATATTCAGTTGATCATTCTGCGCATGAAGCTCTTGTGGTGTCAACAACATTGAATGCTACAGCTGAAACTTGGCATGCTCGCCTGGGGCATCCTCATTCAAACATGATGCATATTCTGAGTAGACAGCAGGGAATCAATGTTAGTTCCTGGAAAAAGAGCTATGAAGTCTGTCCCAGCTGTCAAATGGGAAAAGGTTGTAAACTGCCTTTTTCTTCAAATAATAAAGTAGCTTCTGATTTCTTTGAAAAGATACATTGTGACCTTTGGGGGCCTTCACCAGTTACTTCCCAAAGTGGTTATAGGTACTATGTTGTTTTTGTTGACGATCATAGCAGGTTTACCTGGTTATATCTGTTGAAAAACAAGTCAGACTTCCCTCAGATATTTGTAAAGTTTCAGAAAATGATTGAGTGTCAATTTAGTAAGAAAATCAAGGTTTTTCAATGCGATGGAGGTGGAGAATTTCTCAGTAAAACCTTTACTGAGATTCTTAGTAACTCAGGAATTGTGCAACATGTTTCTTGCCCTCACACCCCTGAACAGAATGGAGTGGCCGAAAGAAAGCATCGACATATTGCACTACAGGAAAATGGGTCATTTACGACCACATATGCGACCAAACATGTGTTACGGTCGTTATTGAATAATTAATTATGATAACAACATATTTTTGTCACTATAAGCACGTCTTCTACGATCATCTCTTATTTTTTCACTAAAAAGTCACTTTTTGGTCGCAACTACTGATTTATTTTGCCAATTTATGGCGCTAATTGCCGCTAATTGTTCCTCCCTTCTTTTTCATCTCCTCCAACCCTAATTACCTTTTCTCTGCCGCCTCACCAAATATCCTCTCAGCCCATTTCTTCTCCTTCTTCTCATTCAATTAGGAATGATTTTTCTGCCGCCGAACCAAATCATTTTCTCCCATCCCGTTATTCTTCTCCCAAATCTCAAATTGTCTCGATCGAGTATAGTATTCAACTCTTCTTCCGTCTCGTTTCTCCGCCGCGCTGTTGCGTTTGCTCCATCGGTGAACTTCCGTTATCACTTGAACTTTGCAGATCATCCCGCAAAGATGGTGCTCCAAAACGATATCGATTTGTTGAACCCTTCGGCCAAGCTTGAGAAAAGGAAGCACAAGCTCAAAAGGCTCGTTCAGTCGCCCAATTCCTTTTTCATGGATGTCAAGTGCCAGGGATGTTTCAACATAACTACAGTGTTCAGCCATTCCCAAACTGTTGTGGTGTGTGGTAATTGTCAAAATGTGCTATGCCAGCCAACTGGTGGGCGTGCCAGATTGACCGAAGGATGCTCTTTCAGAAGAAAGGGCGATTGAAGTGGAACACTTCTTCCAGAGTATAGTACTCAAATAGTTTTTCCAGTTCTTCTATAGTGGTTTGTCCTCGTTCCTAATCTTCCTTTAATCCTCTCTCTCTAGGTGCCTGATCGACAGGATGCTAGTGTCTGACCGAGGGAAGACGAAGTATGAAGATCCACTAGTTGCCCTTCAAATTCTTCGACTTAATTTTGATGTAATTGAACCTTGCCGAATTGTCAATGTCCCCCATGTCTGTGGGTATTTCACATCTTCGACGACATGGTAATTTCACTTCTACAATCTATCACCCCCACCGCCTCCTAAATTTGACGTTTTGATTGATTTGGGCAATTATGTCCGTGAATGATTTTAATTTTACTTGATGCGAGTGTTGAAATAACAGAACACAACGAATACGTTGCACGATGGAGCAATTGCTTCCCTTTGGATTTGGTGGGATCAACGGTTATCTATACTTCCGGAGCTTCCACCACTAACGTTTCTGTCGAGATTAATGTTTCTTATTTGGATGCAGGTATTCACAATATAACTATGTTACCTTCCTTTCTCTCCTTCCGATATAGTTGTATTAATCTCTTTGTCACTTAGAAGCTCTTGCTGTATAATCAGTGTTTCACCGATAATTCTAATTCCTTTCTCTTGTCATGTGCGCTTGTGTGTGTATCGTTTCTGAATTTGGCCTCAGTTTTTCCAATCGTAGAGGCAACTGGATGCTCTCTGCTTGTTCCTTTGATTTATACATGTATGCATTAATTTATATATGTGTCTGTGTGAACCAGTGAACACTCCTTGAATTTGTATATGTGTCTCCATGAACCAGCGAACATGTATGCGTGAACGATGCTCTCGGCTTGTTCCTTTGTATATTTATTATGTTGTTCTGAGCCAATTTTGCAATGTCTACAAACAGAAGCGAGATCTAAAACATTGGTTCTACTATTGTGAATAGTGCGATTATACTGCCCACCAATCCCTTAAACTCTCTCGAATGATTCTTTGAATTTTATACTGAATTGCTTACAAGTGAAGCCCTCTGATCGTCCTATTGTTGGTGAGCTCTTGCACATCCTCTTGTTAAGAGGCCTGTCCCGACCAATTTCAGGCTCTCAATCTTTGCCGGTAGATGGCTTTTGGTCATAACTTTAGTTGAGAGAAAGTATAACAGAATCAAAAAGAAAAACCATGTATAATGCCCTTTGTATTTGTATATATACGAATTGACCTTGTTCTGATGTTTAAAGCAATCTACTGCGTCTGAATTCTAATATCCAAAGCAATTGGTTATGACCTTTAAAAAATCAGGGAAGTTGCCATGTTCGGATGTTAAAAGCGCTTGCCTGCTTTATATATATATATGAATTTGAATTGTGTTGTGTATGTATAACTCTATATAGCTGTCTCTATGTGGAAATTCAGATGTAGTGAATGCTCTCTATGAGTATTTGTATCTCTGTTTACAGAACAATTAAACTTCCTCTACAAAGAGCATAGCAGTTTTTCTAATTTCAAATACAATAGTACTGCTATATACATATTTGTTTGGGCTGTTTGAACATGTTTGTGGGTATAAATGTATATGTGTATCTGAAGAGATTGTATGAAGCATTGGAAGAAAATGCTGACGTTGGATTTATTATGATGAAGGGTAGTGGAAAGGCTTTTTCTTCCAATGCTGATGTTGTAAACCTCTACCTAAAACGACTTGTTTTTGAATAGAAGGGAGTATTATTTTCATTTAGACTTGCCTCGTAAAGATGATCATAAGTTTTTCTTGGTGTTATTTTTGCGTGTGATTGGCATTTAATCATCAAAGTTTAATTTCTGGTAATGTTTGATTCCAAAGGTGACTGATGTTAGGGGTCGGAGTAAGATCATGTGAATTTCTGGTATTTCTTTCTTCTATTAATGGATAATGCGTAGAAGTTGAAAAAAGCTTAGTTGTGATTGTCTAGTTAGTCTGTCGTATTTGCCCCATTGATCAAATTGGAAGCTGATTATGATAAGGTAAAGATGCTTTTGTGGTTTGAAATCCATAAACCTCAACTATCCTAAGGTATTGGTGGAATGTAGCTTACACTCACCGATACTTGCATTTCTGGTTCTTTTTTTATGCCTCTAGATGATGAAAGAGTCTCAAAGCAAAGATAACCTCGCAGTACGCTGGGATATTGGTCTTAACAAGAAGCGCATTGCCTATTTTGTTTTCCCGCTGGTATGTTTTGTCTGCTTCTTTATTTTGTCCATTTTTTGTTTTTAGCATAGCTGAGCTTGTTTCATTTTGTGGATCGTTTGGCCTATTCTGAAACTTTTATTTATGTAAAAGGATAATGAATTGCGACTTGTGCCTGGTGATGAACTGCTGCTGCGTTATTCAGGTGATGCTGCGCATCCTTCGTGGCAGTCTGTTGGGCATGTGGTATGTACATTATTTCCCATCTTGTAATATTATATCTTTGGCTATACATTCCTACTGATTTGTTTAAAATGTTGCGTATATCCTTTCCATAGTGCCATAGAGGTAGTAGACCATAATGACATTAGTAATACACTCCACTGCTCTTGGCTGATTCAAAGTTTTTCTTTTCAGATTAAGCTTACTGCACAAGAGGAGGTTGCCCTTGAGTTACGGGCCAGCCAGGTAACTAGTGCAACGATGTCTTCGGTTTGTGTTAGCTGTTATACATGTTGATGCAAGTAAGCTGCTGATTTACATTTGATTTTTAGGGAGTTCCGGTTGATGTGAACCATGGATTCAGCGTCGATTTTGTGTGAAAAAGTACCAGCTTTGATAAGATGCAAAGTGCAATGAAGACTTTTCTGTGGATGAAACTAGTGTTATTGGGTAGGTTTGACATAACTCTAATACTCTGATTACTATGAATTAATCAAACTAGCAGATTTATCTTTCTTTTGTTGGTGACCCCTTGGGGGCATATACTGGCCCAAATATATGGATTGAGTGAAGTTCTACAGCTGTGTCAGATGGATTGATATCATCAATACATGGATTATGTAGCCGAGTTGATTTTTATAATATTTGTATCTTGACCACAGAAATCATTGGATGGAAAATTTTCTTTTGTTTTTGACCTCATATATATCTTCCATCATTTGCTGGGTCATGAAGTTGAGATGCAAATGGTTCGTAACACATTGCCACGCTGTTTTGGTGCCCCTGGCCTTCCAGAACTTAACGCATCTCAGGTAATCTATGTTTATATGTTGCCCATCTGTGTGTGTATATATATATATATGGCATCATGCATATTTCTTTGTTAACACTTTTACTACTCTCTTCTGTTTAAAATATATGTCATTCTTGACCTTTTCACACTTTAAAGAAAATCTAAAAATGACTAGTGTACCCTTTTGCATAGGAAGAACAAAAAAAAAAGGTTAATATACTAATTGGGAGAACAAAAGGTAGAGTGCAATTACAATTATAGTTAAAAGTAATATAAACTGCAAAAGTAGAAAGCTGAGTACAAAAAGTCTAAAAACTACTTATAATGTGAGCATAATTGTCAATCCTAAAACGACTTTTTTTGAATAGAAGGGAGTATTATTTTCATTTAGACTTGCCTCGTAAAGATGATCATAAGTTTTTCTTGGTGTGATTTTTACGTGTGCTTGGCATATAATCATCAAGTTTAATTTCTGGTAATGTTTGATTCCAAAGGTGACTGATGTAAGGGGTCAGAGTAAGATCATGTGAATTTCTGGTATTTCTTTCTTCTATCAATGAATAATGCGTAGAAGTTGAAAAAAGCTTAGTTGTGATTGTCTAGTTAGCCTGTCATATATGTGTATCTTTGTTTCTGAGCAGATAGTAATTTTCTTTTTAATCAGTCTCCTGCAATGTGAATGTATATATGATTTTGTGGATTTTTTACTATCTGTATGCACCTTATATTATTGTCATATTGTAGACTTGTTCTGTTATTTGGCTGCTTAGATCACTATACACTACATTGTGTTTGTTGAGAGATGATATTCAATTGATTGATTATGAATTTTTCTCTATCAGGTTTTTTCCCTGATTCTCTTGATTGAAGAAACTCCCATCACACTGCATAATAGTAGAAATCTCACCCTATTAGTTTCCAAGATACAAACTGAACTACTGTCTGGAAGGGTTTCAAAATTTCATACATGTATCATACTAACAGGTATCATTGGGGTTCTTTTCAACCAGTTTTGGGGTTTATCTTCCTGTGAGGTTACATTGCTTAGCAGTTTTGCTGGAGAAATATTCTGCATCTGTTTGGGATATGTTTGTGATTATTTATGAGCGCTTCCAACTTGAGCTTGAGAAGCCTCCTAGTGCGGACTCTAATTACAAAATGAGACTCCTGGTCTTGAACTATTTTTTAAACTTGCCATTTTCCAGCTTTTCAGGTTATACAAATCTAAAATTCTAGATTATGATTAAGTTCTGTAATGATTTTTACTCTTCAAAAGGTGAAGCACTAAAGATTGTAAGGAATTAACATTTCCCTAGTTTCATTGGACACTACTATAGATTTTGTATTGTCAAACATTGTGTTACTAAATATCTCTATTTTCTTGTGATTGCAGGTGCATCTATTTATATGAATGGTGAGAGTATGATTGTAGATGAATAGACTAGGAAGTTAGTTAATAGGGATTTTTTTAATGCAATGACAGTTGATTGTAAATTATGAAGTTTCGTTACATTAGATGACATCTTATGACATGGCATTTCATTTATTTTTCTTAGTTGCTGTCAAACGCGTTATTGTAAAACTGATATTGTGTATTAACTAATTTTATTATATTTTAGTTATATGAAGATGTTTAAACATTTTTATATAAAGAATCTTATGATTCTATACTTACATTGTTTCAACATTTTAATATGGAAGGCGACAATATGTAAATAGTTAAAAAAAGAAAAAACATATTACATTCAAATCTGTTAGCTAAGATTCCATAAAATTTTGGTCTTTAATAACATTAGCGACGAAAATTGTTGGCCACCATTGAATTAAGGTAGTGATTTTCGCCGTTATCCAATAGATACAAATAATGGTCGCAAATGATGTTAACGACTAATTATATTGTTAGTCACTAAAATACTAGCGACCAAAAATATTGTAGTCGCTAAAGCGTTAGCGATCAACTTTACATTAGTCGCTAATGCATTGGCGACCAAGGTATTTGGTTGGTCACTATTGCATTAGAGACAATGTATATAGTTAGTCGTTAATGTTCTAGCGACCATCAATATTTGGTTGGTCGCAAAAACTATTAGCGACGGACCTTTAGCGACCACTGGTGACGAACTCTATTTTTGGTCGTTATTATCATTAACGACAAAAAATATCATCATTAACGACCAAAATTATTGATCGCTAAAAGCCTTTTTTCCTGTAGTGTTGTTGAGATGGGGCTCACTCTACTGTACCATTCAAATCTTCCTTTAACCTTTTGGACTGAAGCCTTTATGACTTCTGTTTTTCTTATAAACAGATTACCATCATCTGTCTTGAAATCCCAAATACCCTTTGTCAAATTATACAACACTCAGCCAGATTATGCTTGTCTAAAAATTTTTGGTTGCAGAAGTTTTCCTCTCCTGCGTACAAAAACAACTCACAAATTTGAACCCAAATCCCTACCCTGCATCTTTGTTGGATACAGCTATCTCCACAAGGGATATAGATGCTATCATGTACCATCCAAAAAGACCTACATCTCTCGCCATGTAGTCTTTGATGAATCTGTATTGCCATTCAAAAATCATACAAATTCCTCACATCCAACACCAGATACTTTCATTACCACCTTCAATCTCTTTGTTGATAAGGATCGGCTGAACAGTGTTGATCTCTTTGCACCAAAACAGTCTGCTCCTGTTTCTACATCAACACATGTTTATCAAACAGGACTCACTAGCTCCAACTTACCTATCTTCTTACCCACTATAACCGACACTTCTGTTACACAGACTGATGTTAATCCTCACATTGAACCCTCTATCTCCACATCTGATAATTCATTATCTCCTACATTCACTTCCACATCTTCACAACCTACACTGTCTGAAACAGCCGCTCCTGGTCCTGAAGCCAGTTCTTCTCAACCTGAAGCTATTGATCTTTTTGTTGAGCTACCTATTGCTCAAACCAACAAAAGCAATCTTAACACACATCACATGCAAACACGATCCAAAACCAAACAGAATCCAGAAGTCTTACTGTCTCAACAAACTTCATCAGTTTCTGAACCAAGGACAGTGAAACAGGCTCTGGCTAGTCCTGCGTGGAAACAGGCTATGCAGGATGAAATGGATGCTCTAATACAGCAAAAGACTTGGACTCTTGTGCCACGCTCCTCCAAGATGAATGTAGTAGGATGTAAGTGGGTATTCCGCACAAAGTACTTGGCTGATGGGTCTGTTGAAAGATTAAAAGCACGCTTAGTTGCTAAAGGATTTCACCAAGTCCATGGTGTGGATTACCAGGAGACGTTTAGTCCTGTGATTAAATTTCCTACTCTGCGAACAGTCTTGGCTGCTGCAGTCTCTCGTGGCTGGGAAATCCGTCAGCTGGATGTGAAGAACGCATTTCTTCACGGTGAATTAGTTGAGGAAGTCTTTATGGAACAGCCACCAGGGTTCATTGTTAATTCCAAACAACATATGGTCTGCAAACTTCAAAAATCACTGTATGGCCTTAAACAGGCGCCTCGTGCCTGGTTTGATAAGCTGAGTTCAATTCTGTTTGGCTTGGGCTTTCACTGCAGTAAAGCTGATACTTCCCTGTTTGTTCGTCATTCTGCGCAAGGGTCTGTTATAATCTTGGTTTATGTAGATGATATTGTGATTACAGGAAGTAATACACAATTAATCTCCACTATCATTCAACATCTTGGCAAATCGTGTGCACTGAAGGATCTTGGCAAGCTCCACTACTTTCTTGGCATTGAAGCGGAGTTCACTGAACATGGGCTTTTTCTCTGCCAAAAGAAGTATGCTCACGACTTACTACAACAAGAAGGGTTACTGAAAGTTAATCCAGCTCGAACTCCTATGAGTACAAATCACAACATGGATTCAGTTTCTTCTCCTCTGATTGATCCTTCTAAATATCGAAGTGTAGTAGGAGCACTCCAATATCTTACTCTCACGCGTCCAGACTTAACCTTTGCTGTTAATCTGGCTTGTCAATACATGGGAGCACCGCGTGAAGTGCATTGGCAGGCTGTCAAACGCATCCTGCGGTATATAAGTGGCACTCCTACCCATGGTCTCACTCTATCAGCAAAATCGTCCATGAATCTGGTAGCTTATACAGATGCAGACTGGGGAAGCTGCTCCATCACAAGACGATCTACCAGTGGATTGTGTGTCTTCCTAGGCTCAAATCTCATCTCTTGGGCTTCTAGAAAACAAAGGACGGTTGCCCGATCAAGCACAGAGGCAGAATATCGAGCACTTGCTTCTGCTACTACTGAAGTAGTATGGCTTACTTATATCCTTCGCGACCTTAAGCTTACTTCTTCCAAATGTCCTCTGCTACTCTGTGACAATCTGTCAGCTCTACATCTTTCCAAGAATCCAGTTATGCATGCTAGAACAAAACACATAGAAATGGATTATCATTTCGTCCGTGAAAAAGTCACTGCAGGTGCTATCTCTGTTCAGTTTGTTCGGTCAAAACAGCAACTTGCTGATGGCTTTACCAAGCCTATGACAAAGGATTCCCTCTGTTTATTTCACAGCAAACTTCAACTGTGTTCAAAACCCAGTTTAGTTTGAGGGAGGATGTCAGTGAAATGTATATGTTGTCACTTAGCTGACGTGGCTTTCTCTGTATATGTTTAGTTCTCTATAAATACTCATGAAAATGCACTGTAAAGAAGTTAATAAAATCTGTTCTGTTAAACACTGTTCTCTCTTTCTTGTTCTTTTCTCGTTCTTCCAGTACTGGTTCTACAATATCAGTTGTTTACACTCAATCTTCTTCCTCTCAATCTCTATTCCCTTCTACAAATACAACCAAAACCAAATTTCGATATATCTCCCATTCTCTAACACAAGAAATGAAACAGATCCCGAGGAGAATTAGAGCTAATATTTTGTAAGTCATTTCCTTCAAACAACTTTTATTAGTTCCACTCTCAAAAACACAAACAAATGATATCAATCCTTCATTCGATGCTTTGTTTGCAGTATTCCTAATGGGTGGAGGCTGTGGTGCGGGATGATCCGTCGTCTTGGAGATTACAACAAGTACGTACTGATCTATCGTCCAGATTCATATAGCATTTCATGCATCATTCCCTGAAATTTCTCTATCGAACTCGATTTTGGGCATTAACTTTGAAGATATGTATAAATACGTACAATTCCCCATATTCTATTAATGCCAAATGTTTGATTTGTGGAATGCTATTTTATCACAACGTACCTATGTTAATTATAAACTATATATGGCAAGAAAACCGCGATGAGCCTTTGACATAGTGAAAAGAGAACAAAAAGGATAGTTTATAACACGAACAAGAAAAGGGCACCAATGCAACTGATGCTATTCTAACACGTGAGAAGAATGGTTGAAAGAAGTTCCAACTCGACAGCAGATCCTTCCCTTATATACCCATAAATTCAAAGGACAGTCTATAACTTGGGCTCACATAATATATATTTGCTATTCCTTAAAAAATTAGGATCCACGATCAATCGGACTCGTCAACTTGCAAGGAGATTTTTAACTCATCTTCCACAGCAACAGGTGAGAAAGCTATCATAATCGCTCCTATAAGTTTTGATGATAACTACTACTGAGTATGTACTATTTTCTATAAGTGTAATATCTATGAATGATTACTCTCTAATAAGCTTATGTTCTTTGAGATAATTAAGTCGTCTTTATTGTATAATAACTTCCTTTCTTCCTTTCTGATATTTTCAAACTAGATCTTACAACTTTACTCCCTGATTTTGTTTAATTTCACTTACCTTAATCCAAAGTTTATTCTATCAGCTTTGAAGATCATCTAAGATTTACCAAAAACATTTGCTAAGCACTTTAAGAGATTTTGTATCATCATATTTTAACTTTATTTCACTTGGAGGAGAATATGTTGAGAGATACTTAGCACCACATAAAAATCTGTTGCCCAAAATCATAGATCTTTACACTTATTTTTTTGGAGATTGTTGATCTTCAAGATTTTGTTAAGCTATGCAAGTGTTTCATAGCTTTATCTAAGATTTTTTTGATCAGGAGCTTTATCTAAGACTTGCATGTTTCATTACTTTTGTATCCTTTTTTTTTTTACAATCCACTTGTAGATGTTTTGCTACTTTCATGACCATTAGCTGATTTACACCACATGCTTTCACGAAATGCAAAAAAGAAAAATGTATTAAGATGCGGGATTCATAACTATGTATTTACGCTCTATTATGTTGATTATGTGATCTCGAGGGTGCATCATTGTAGGCGGTGCATGTGCATCAGTATGTGACTTGCTAAAACTATTTGTTTGTACTTGGATGGGGATCCATTACGCTTTACTCGGTGGTAATCTAGTTCCTTGTGTGTTTTGTTTCTATTGAGTACATTGTGTATAAGATAAGTACTGGAAAAACTATGATGTGAGATGGAGAAAAAATATATATAATAAAACAGCTTGAAAACTGACTAAGATGAGACATGATATTTGATAAGAAAACCCTTAATGTAAATGGTAAAACCTCAGGATCAAAATCACCGATCCAAACCTTTCTCCATAATAACAATCCCTTGGTTTGTGGATATACCTATAAAAAAATAAACAAGGACTATAGAATAAGCTATAAACTCTTTCTTTTTCCTATCTGTTTTACTTAATTTATTTGTACTCCCGTCGCACATCTCTCTTGTATCATTACAAGTTCTGAATACTATAACTTGAATGCCTTCGACAACTCAAGTCATGTGGGTATTTATAGGCAAAAGAGTATGGAGATAATGCATGAATTTTCATATGAAAAGAGCGTATGAAATAAAGTACTTACCAAAGTCTTGAAGAGAATGCCTAAACTAGCTAGTTCACCCACCTTGAATTACATCTGGTTGGTTTAATTTTCAACCTTGCATGGTGGTCTTTCAGCTAGGAGGAAGTTTCATCCTAACAATAAGATACATACCCATAAGGTGTGTATTCTTGATAAACTACAAGCTATTGATCTATTATTCTCTTCATCTCCTCCATACATAAATCTTACTTGACCTTTCCTTTAGTTATTCAAGTTGTTCATCTAATACAATTGTTAAGTTTTCGTCGTATCCATCAATTAAAATTGGGTGTCTTCGTAATCACCTCTTTTAAGGTGAAGATTAGAAGCATTTAATTCAACTGGTACATGAATCAACTGTAATGAGATAGCTAATCCATGACAACTTACTTTAGTAGCCAAAGAGGTCACTACAACAAACGTAATGTACTACTACAAATAAAGCACTTTAGTCTTTTGCATTCAAAGAAAGAGAAAAAAAAAGAATCTTGTTCATTGTTATTGATCTATCTTGATGAATACAAAAAGTGTGTCTCGATGTATATGTATATCTTTACAACAGAGGAGAAATGACCTATATACAATCTAAGAAACACGGTGTATAATTAACAACCAAATTCAGTATACTAAGTGAATAAATCCCCTTAAGATGAAAAGCAGAGTTAAAGCTGTTTGAATCTTTATGAGAAAATGTTAATCACCACTCCCCATGTCTGCTATAGGTTGCTGAAATCCTGTCTTGTTGAGGAAGAATTGATAGTCTTTTATTGTTACTTGCTTTGGTGAGGACATTACCAAGCGTTGTTCACCTCTTGGAATATATTGTAATGTGATTAGGCCCTCCTAGATTTTCTCATGAACATGGAAGCAATCTAACTCGATATACTTCATTCTTTCGTGGAAGACCGAGTTCTGGGCGACGTAGATTGTGTCTTTGTTGTCGCAACTTAGTAAGATGGGGTTGACCCCCATAACTTCTAACTTGAATAGTATCCGTATGAGCTAGGTCAGTTTTGTCGTTATTCTTCTAATTAACCGATACTCCAATTCTATAATGGTTAGTGCAACTTTATGTTGTTTCTTGGATTTTCAGCTAATTGTTGTTCCTCTAAGAAGTAATATAACCATATATAGTGGGTCTAGTTAAAGGGCATCTTGCCAATTCTGCATCATAGTAGGTTGTTAGTTCCAAATCAGGTTGTTGTTAAAAAGTATACCTTGTCACAGGGTTCCCTTTATATAATAGAGGGGATGTAAAACTGCTTGTAAGTGATCCTTTGTTGGTTGCTTTAGAAACTGAGCAAGATAGTGGACAGGATAAAGTGACATCTAGTATGGTATTGGTCAGGAAATTTAACCTACCCATCAGGCGCTTGTAGTAGGTTGGGTCTTCTAGATAATCAGTAGTAGTGTTTGTATCCTTGGTACATGTGGGTATAGAATTAATGCTACTTTGGAGTCAGGAGTCAAGTAATCATTGACAAGTGGGGAATTTAACAATGTTTATGTGCTTAATTGTCTATTGATTAAAAAATTAATGTTACAAGTTTTCCCCTACTTAAGTGCTTAAGCATGTTAAATGTTAAGATTATCCCTCACATGTGATTTCCATGCTTAATCAAGTGAAAATACTGAAGAAAAGACAATTCAAGAAGACAAGGATCGTAACGCAACTAACAAGGAGCGAAACAAAGTAAACAAGAAGAATTTAGGCCCTCTAGAAGTAGTGTCCGACCCTGTTTTGGACCTGCAGGCCGGACAACCTCCAAGAGTTTTAGCACATTTGTTTGTATATGTGTCCGTACCTTTAAACACCCAGAAAGATGTGCCACCAAAGGAATATTTAATAAGAGTATTATATATAATGTATATAACTTAAGTGACGAGTAATAATCAAATATAACAGGCTGAAAGTATGACAATCTAGCACTATTAGACATATCTGTAAAAAGCTCTATAAATAGAATTCACCCCTCATTAATAAAAAGGACATGATTCTTGGCTCGAAAACATCATACTTTGTCAGCTCTTTTCCCGTCTATTTAGTACGCTACTGATTAGCTTGAGCCAAGGGGAGAATAGGCGAATGAAGACAAGGAATTCCAGAAATTGACAATAAGTCAATAACAACAGCTGAATAAGATTAGAGGAATATTTGAGCGGTGTAGGATCATAATCCCTCATTATGCCTCACTACAACTATACAATGAGCTAAAAGGCAATGTGTCTAGATGTGCAATGGACGTGATAAAGGCAGAGTTGGATCGTATGAACATGACAAAAGTTGATGCAACATCATGTGGTACACGTACGGTATTAATTCCTTGTCATGAGATAAATGTTTAATACTCCCTCCTATTTTTAATATAAGTCGTTTTGGAGAAATCAAAATATTCAAGACAATAACAATGTTGAAAGTAGTAGTTCTAAGCAACCTATTGTCGAAGAAATCATTGAAGAAGGTCTTCAACATCTGTACTCCATGCCTCCTCACATGCAAGTTCATTTAGCTAGAAGGTTTGTGAACATGGTTCACCTTGAATGCAGAAGCATTAATGAGGAGCCACTAATTGGTTACTGCAATGGCTATCCCAAACAAAATTCTACCAAGCGGGATTGTTCTGCTTAGGAATATGCAGACAAAATGTGTTCATCATCTCAAAGAACTTCATCATTTTTTGGTTCCTAGATGTCTTTATAAACAAAATATATAAATTACTTTACATTTTAGAAGAAGATAAATGAATATAAAAGATTAGTGCAATACATATTTGTATTTCATTAAAAAATAAAATGAAGAAAACACTATTCACATTTGAGTAACAAACCTTTGAACTTTTATTTTAAAATAAACCTCTAATGGCTCAAAGATTACATA
This sequence comes from Limonium bicolor, assembly GCA_023374045.1. Lineage (NCBI taxonomy): Eukaryota > Viridiplantae > Streptophyta > Magnoliopsida > Caryophyllales > Plumbaginaceae > Limonium > Limonium bicolor. The sequence goes on from CM041779.1 coordinate 293,597,867, forward strand.
ATAACTATACTTGTTTTTTATATATTTTTTCCTTTGTTTTTCTAATTGATTGAATTTTTAATTGAACTCAATATTTTGGATTTGTGGGGCGTTCAGTGTTGTATGATACAGATGCTAAATACTGATTTGTATTCAAAATAGAGATTTGGTTCTGGTAAGAACATTCTATTTCATCTCATTATCTCCTATAATTAATGTAATAATTCTTTCGGGTCACATTGGACAAATTCATTCGGGTCACACTGGATACTGGTTGGGTTCGGTTTGGTTGGTTTCGGTTCGGGTCACTTCGATTTTCGGGTCATCATTGGGTTATAGGTGACTTTGGTTCAGTTTATTTTGGTTTGGATGACTTTGGTTCGGATGGTTGTGGATTGTGGTTTATTCTTGTTTTTACAATAATACAGTTTGGTTTGGTCCGGGTCGGTTTGTTTGGATTTTGGGTCATTTTGTCATGTTATAGTTTTTGGTTGAGATTCGGATTCAGATCGGATTGGTTCAGTTCGGTTTTTCGGGTTTTGGTCACTTTTGACAGTTTACCCAGGACTGTCCAAAAAAATATGAAACTGCGGTATCCGACCAAAACCGAAGTGAATTGTATCTATTTTCAGGTTAACCGCCATTATTAACCGATTATATGAACAATTAAAAATTTCAAGGGCCCATTCGGACTTTCAAAGATAAAGCTTAATTTTCAAGCTTTATCTTAAATGCCACTATGGTTTACTAATAAGGAGCTGCCAACTACACATCTACATGACCTTTTAATATAAATGCTCCAATAAAAAATTCAACATCTTTCACATTAATCTGCTCAAAAAGTAAATCACGATGAAAGAATGCCCCCCAAATATTAATGTTCACCTTTTATAATAATTAATGTTAGCTATTGAGTAAATGTACATATTATTATATTTTTTGTCACATACATTTGATTTGTCACTCATGATTTAGGTGAATGAACAATGTTATACTACAATATTGATGGTATGGGTCTCATATATATATATATATATACGACTACAAGGCTAACTGATAAAACCGAACTAAAGGGTAACTGGTCTAAACAGAATGGTAATGAAATTGAAATTTAGAAAACCAAGTTAAACGATTAACCGAATCCGGCTAACTGATCTAAATGGAATGGTAATGGAATTGAATTTTAAAAAACCGAAAACTCGATTAATCAAAAGCGGTTAATCGAATAAGGCGGTTAACCTACCATGGGCAGCCCTACGTCCACCTTCAAAAATTGGTAAAATTACATTCCTCATCTATAATATTTGGTGAAATTACACACCCTACTCATGAGGTTTCAAAAATTACTTTCCCTACCCATGTGGTTTCTCCCGTTTTACATCCGTAATTTGGTTTTCTAATTTTCATTCAAATTAAGAGATGCTTAAACGTTATCCAAAATTAATGAAACTTTACATGGACAATGCTTAAGTGTTATATGTTGGTTCTATGACAAACCTAAAGTTTTTTAATCTCACATATGACCTGTGAGACCTAAAGAAAACACTTTCAGAGAGCTTTTTACGGATTCATCGTAAGTTGGTTGCTTAAACGTTGTTTGAAATTGCTGATACTTTGCATGAACGATGTTAAAGTGTTATATTATGGTCCTATGTAAAATCCAAAGTTTCTTAAGCCAAATTGTGATATGTGGGACCCAATTAAAACACATTTAGAGCTATTTTTTATGGATTATGGCGCAACAAAAACAGGATTACTATAAAGGTGTTTTCATTAGGTCCCAGAGGTGGCAAATCATATTGTACAATCGGTTGAACGGGAAGCGACGTACAATTGTTCATTTAAGTTTAGAGGTTATTCAAATTAATGTATTGATTATTCAGATTGATGCAAAAGTTATATAAGTTATTATAAATGTTGCTTTAACTTTATATGATGGTTGTTCAAACTAAATGTGAAGATTGTTCAAGGATGCACCTTATCATAGTACAACCAATTATACGATAACAGGATTGTACAAAGGTAATATCCGATCTTAAAAAACTTCAGATTTGACAATATGTCGAAAATATACATTTTAGCATCGTCCAGTATAGTTTCATCATATCGAACACGTTTAAACATCTTCTAAATTGATCGACAATAAAAGTAAACCAACTTGCACCATAATCCTTAAAAGAAAATACTCTGAACGAGTTTTCACTGGGTCTACAGGTCACATATGAGATTAAAAAACTATGGATTTGACATAGGAACAAAAGATAACACTTTAACATTATTCATGAGAAATTTCATCAATTTCGGATAATATTTAAATATCTTCTAAATTGAACAAAAATTAGAATAAACTAACTTGTCCAAAAAATTAAAAAAGTTACCAGATATAAATCGGAGAAATCACATGGGAGAGAAAATGAATTTTTGAAACCTGGAGTGTTTAATTTTGCCAACGGTTGAGGTATAATTTTTGTAAAAATTTTGTGTTATGGTAGTTTATTTGTAATTCAAATGTCAGTTTCTTCGGCTTGCTTCGTAATTCCGCTGACTTATTGGCTTTTATGCGCGCCGCTTCAGAAAATTGAATACCTGCTTCAATGACTGATTCCCAAACCAACTTTTATAGCGGCGTCCCAAAGTACAAGCTTCTATCCACCTTCGATTTCCTGAAAACATCATTCTTCCTAGAGCTTGCTTTGATCGCTGCTTCAGATAATAAAAACCTCTCTGTCTGCCTTCCTCCAATCGCAGCGCCCACAACGAGTTCGCCGACAACACCCAGTCCTAACCCATCTCGTCCATCCTTCATCGTATGACTTTGAGGTTATCAGTCTTTCTTTCAAAGCTTTTGTTTAATTTAGTGCAGTGTACTTGTTTGTTAAAATGCCTAACCTAAATAAGTACTGAATTAACTTCTAGTATTAAATTTGTTTCTATTAAATTTGTTTCTTCTATTGAACAGGTTTAGTAATTTCAATGATCGGGATTTCTTGGCGGGTGGAGGTACTACTTGCATTTTCTTAGCCTGTTATCATACAAATTGTTTGCTATAATCGTTATTTGGTTGATAAAATCACGTGATTTGGTTTAAGGGAGTTATATCGGGAGAATGCTTTGGTTAAGGTAATCATCTAATTTACAAAAGAACAAAAGACATAATTGGGTGTGATTTTACCTGAACTCCCTCACAATTTTCTTCATCGCGTCATTGCTATGCTCGCTTTTAAACTACAGCTAGGAGTAATTGATGCTTTGGTATGGAGGTATTTGGTTGTCGTAGCAGGAGATTGGAGATTTTTCCTATCCATAGTAAAACTAAACCTTGAAACATATTGAGAGTCTGTTCTTTTTAAGAGGAAAGTGTCATTCTAATAGTGGTGTTTCATTTTTCAGCCAAAAAGTAATGGCGTTTTTCGTAGATGTAGTACTGACAGCTTTTGCTGAACTTTTATTCTGAGAAAGCGTATTTAGTTTTGAGTAGTGCCATCTACTTTCAACAGACCTGTTTAGGTCTCAAACAAATAGATTTTGGTTCTAATATGCATTCTTTAGATAAATATTTGTAATTCTTTCTGTTCAGTTTACTCGCAGTTGTCTTTTATGAGAATTAAATTAAATGGTTTCATCTATTTGTTACTCATTATTGGACTAGTAGAGGTTTTAGATGATTAATTGGATACTATATGCATCATAGAAGAGAAAAGAGAGGAAACTGGTGGATGAGACATCACAGTTTTATACAAAATCCATGTAGTTTATCTGGTTGAATGATAAGATTTTGTCCAGTGGATTCAGGTGGGGGCTCATTTGACGCTTGGTTCTTCTTTTGGCCTAATATAATCATGTGAATATTGATCATCCTTCTGCTTGAGAAGTAGTATTAATTAACAGTTAGCACATGTTTTTATCATTGTTTGGGGCAGGTTATCCCCGATAATTGAATTGGATTGCTTTTATGATTAATGCTCAGTGAGCAGTTGTATTTCTGGGTTTATTCGATTCGTTTCTCTTGCACTATTTTTGTAATGTGTAATGTGTTTCTTTTGTCTATCTTTCTTTGAAACACCTTAGAATCGGAAGGTGCCTACAGTATTCACGGGTGATCTTAGCCTTCTCTCCTTTTGTGGGAAGAATTCATGCGTGCTGCACTTGATTCCTGCATATGAATTTTGTTAGACACAAACTCTCCTTCTCAGATACATAAGAACCTGAAAGAGCTCTTCCATTTATCGGGTCCTAGTACTGACATTACGAATCTTGTAGAAAACTTTGCAAAGATTTCATTCTGAAGAGGCTAGGAAGCACCGGGTGAACGATTTGATAACTTTCTTGTCTTTTGAAGACTGAAATCTGATTTAGTAGTAGCCACCGTCATCAGGTCCGTCCCTCATTTGGAATCTTGATTTTCGGCTTAAAAGTAGACGAGGAAACTATTGTTCGATCGTAATATTCAGGGAGAGGAATTAATGGCAGCGACTTCATCAATGGTAGATGCCGGTGCCTTAGTCCTGTTGCCAGAGCTCAACCCTTCATCTCCCTACTTCCATCACGGAGCAACGCTTCGCGTCACTGGCAAGTAGGTTTTATTTCTCTTTTTGTAATGATTCCATGATGACCATGGAGGTATTAAAGAACAATCGGCTACAATTACGGATTTACTTGCCTTTATCGTCTGTTGAATTCAGGCTAGAAGAATATATTGTCGAGACAGCAGTTGCCATTATAGCTGACGGATCCTCGACTTTGAGGATTGACACTCAGCACTTGAGGCTTAATTTTCGGGCTGGTTCAATCTATCAATTCATTGGGGAGCTCCAAATTCAACCTGGCGATCAACAGGTTTGGTTATTTCTTAAAAGTAAAAAAAAATTGTATACTTCTTACTATTGTACGTGATTCTTCTGAGTCTGTTTTTATGTTTTCTCCTCAAGATTTATTACTGTTGCAATCTGTATTTTGTTTACACAGACGGCACCACTACTTGTAGCTCGAGTCGGCAGAAACGTAGATGGCTTGGATTTCGGACTATATCGTCAATCTCTCCATCTTTTGAGAAAGTTTTTAGCTGAATAGGGTAGAGACCACCACTCCCCCCCCTTGTCCCTGGTCCACTGCTCTCAAATTAACAATTGATTGAGTACGTAGGTGTCATTAATTATTAAAAGCGCAACTCACATATTCGTTTGTGTTTGCGTACTTGTGGCATAACTGATTACATATGTAAATACTGGGTGATCTTTATTTGGGTGCCGCTTGGATTTTATGGGTCAGGTTGCATGCAGTTAACACTCTGCTATGGAGTCAAATTAATGATGCAGAATTATAATTGACCATCTTATAATCGAATTGACAAAAGTATGATAACCGAACAAATTTTAGTATAGCTAGTTCTTTTTTGAGAGGAAAGGAATAATTAAATCTCAAACGAGAAAACGAAAACAAAAGGCAGTCGCAATTTATTCATTGGGCGGGCGGGCGGGCGGGCGCGCGCATTTTATTGAGAAACTGGGAAAAGTTTCTAGGTACCAATTGAGATTGAGGTGTAGAGACGAACTGTCCTTCCATTTAGTGGTTGCACCGGTCTCGCATTTTGAGCAGAACCCTGCAACAGTATTGTATATGCAGATAGATGTGAGTGATTCGAAGTTTACAATATCTGTTGTATCATCAAATATATGTATTAAATTCATGAAGGAGTCTGCTTAATGCTTAATTACGACTTACATCATTAGCAGCTTCACGTAACATATTGATTTGCTCTCTTGAGACCGTCCTTGTCTGAAATCAATTTATATATATGGTTAGATTGTAGAAGATGATTGCCGTATACATATTGTAGTAATAGAATTTAAGTACGTACGTACCCTAGCATTGACAGTCCAAATGACTCCTTCTATACAAGGAGGAGTGGTAAGGGAACCCATATACCTGTAGTACTTATTAATACCAATTCTGATCTTTGATAGATCAATAATCCCAGCTTTTACTACATCTGACGGTTCCTTATTGAACATCGGTCTTATTCTATCCGTTAGCTGCAGCAGCAGAAAATAGATAATTTTTATAAAGTCATGGATTTAATTTATTGGTCCATTGAATCAAATCAGATATAGTAGTATTGTTGGTTAACTATATGCATGCAGTATATACTTACGTACCGTGGACAAAAAATCGTCTGGGTTTCCAATATTGTATAGAACACCGACAACGGCTATTTGGAATTGGGCATTTGGGTCTGCGCTTACGTGCACTAAATGCAACTCTAAGTCAAATTTCCTACCTAAGATGGTGTGCTCAGAGGGAGAGTGATAGTGGAACTGTTGTAGAATGTAATCAATTCCGTTGATTCGTATCTTGTTTCTATTCTGATCATTCAATTCCACCTGCATATATACATACCAGCGCGTTATATATGTATTATATTTCAAATAAGATTGATTATTCTCATTAATATTCTTAAATTGATGGAAAAAAAATATATATAAATATATTGACCTACCTGAATATCATGTCCTCGGTTCCTTAGGGTAGCGTTACCCGGTTCGTAAAACACCTCAACCCCGGATGTAAGCACTTGCACCTCTAAGTCCAACCCTCTGTTGATCAACTCAATGGGTGATTGCATCTTCCCGTTCTTGCAAGTAGCCCATTCCGGTTTGATGTTTCCCCAGTTGCTGGGACCCTTTGGGCTTCCTTCAATGTAATTGAATTCTGTCTGGTCTTCCACTTCTAGTGCTTCCACTACTACTAATGCTGCAAACAGATATGAACTCACCAACAGCAGCACTAATAATACATTACTCACCTCCATTGATCCTTTTATTGCCCTTCCTTATTAATCAAATTTTGCCCTTTTCTTCTATTCTGGTGTATGTTTGTTTGGCTTTGTGCGCTCAACACCGACCTCTATATATAATACCAGGTCGCCCACTATCGTGGAAAATGACCATTAGCAGCATGCTAGCTATCGGTCGTGTGGTTTCTTTCTTTCTATACACCCCATTCTATATTTGCCAATACACATGCAGTAGTAGTGTCTGATTAGGGATCGATTAGTACGTACGTAGGTTACTTCATTTAAGTCAACAGTAAATCTCTATTGGATACGCGATACGGGCTACTGCTAATTAATTTCAATGGCCAATGGGTATGATACTGTTTGTCCTGTATGCGTTGACATCTGTACAGGGTTCCAAGTTTACCTTACAACTAAAAAAACAAATTAATCTATCGATGCCGTCTACCACTGGCGGCCTACCAAAAGAAACAGGCGTCTGATTTAAGTTAATTCTAGCTAGCACTTAGTAGTGGTAAATCAATGTCAGCTCAATATTTTGTGAGTCGGTATATGAAAAATAAGGAGTCGTGGATATTTTTAGTTCCTCTTGCATGACAATAATTCTTCTCTCTCAAGCAAGGCAATAAATATCTTCTCTCTCAATATCTTTTATCAAATAGTAGACATTAGAACTAGGGAAGAAAGAGGGGAAGAGAGGAAAACTTAGATGAAAGAGAGCAACAAGCAAGACAAAAAAAACAAGTGTCTCATTGTATTAGTGGCAAATTTCAATTTTCCATTCGTCTTCCCTCTTCTAACAAAAGATAACTATCAAAAACGGAGCTAGCATTGCTTGAAAGTCAAGTTGTGGGAAATTATAGAAAAAGATTGTGATTAGTCCGTAGGTATTACATCTACAACGACTTCCAGGTCCGATTCTAGTTTTTGCTTTATTTTGCATTCTTTTTGTACATTTTTTGTTTTTTTTTTTCTAATTTATTTTTTGTCTGGTTTCTGTTCAAGTCTCGATCAAGGAGAGTATGTATAGAGATTCGAATGTAACCATTTATAGTTGTTAAACACACAAAAAAGAGTAACTGGATGGGTTGATTCTGGTTCCAACGAGTACACTTTTTAACTTTCATCGGTCAATTTGATTGGTTAAGGTGCTTCCAGGACGGTTTCACACGGTTACGGTTCCATCAGTTCCACATTGGTTCCACGTACGTAATATACTACCAAGAACATTACGACATATGGTATCGTTCGGACTCAAACGGTGAAATTCAATCTTTATGGTTAAGCTTCATATGGTAGGATGTTACTGTTATAGTTTGTCATGTGTATATTGGTTGTGCTTTGGTGGATTTTGATGAGGTCAATTTGTGAAGTTTTCTAATAAGAGAATGACACAAATCATACATTTGTAAATAAAACTCTGAAATCTTTCAAAAGCTATTAAAGAACTGGTCATATATAATCGAAAAAAATTGGAGGAGATGTAACTTCTCAAACAACAGGCCTCCAAAAATAGTGAAGACAAGCTAGAGCTCATCAAATGGGTGGACAGGTTGGGTTTAGGCCAGGTCTGGAAAGAATTTTAGGGTTTATTTCAAATGTTCATGTCCAATTTTTTATTTTTTGGGGCTAGGCCTGGTTTTTTCCCGGCTCTACAGCGGCCCAGCCAATTATTTTTCATTTTTTATAACTAATTAATAAAAATTTAAAAAAATAAAAAAAAATCTAAATAAATAAGAAAATTAAATAAAATATTTAATAATTAATAAATTCCAAATAAAAATTATATAAAAAAATGTTTTGAAGGAAAGGTAAGCTGTATTAGAAATATAAACAAAAAGATTACATGAATAAAGTCCCCACACTGCAACAGGCTGCAATTCCAAACCACTCCACAATATCTATCTCCCCAAGAATTCTATCAGATTAAAACTTTTGAGAACTCTATAATTTCTTCTAGTCACCGGATAAGAGAACCTACTCCACTTTATCTTCAGCTCACTACATATATTCATCAAACAACTATTTACATCAGGGGAGGATTTAGAAAAAATCACCTCATTCCTAACTTTCCAAACATGATATATCACCATACCCACCGCAACTGTTCTCATCTTATAGACCAGATTCGACTTTCTATTCATCCAAAGGCATTACATACACTCAAAGAATGACAATGGAAGCTTACACTTCAGCCATCTATGTAGAACTTCTTGAAAAACTTTTCTGCTAAAATCGCATTCAAAGAACAGATGGTTGCGTGATTCTATACCTCCACATACCACACATTGCGCATCCATACTTCTGTTCAATTTCCCAATCCTGTCTTTTGTGGCAAATCTGTTGTAGCATATATTATATAAAAATTACATTAAATATATATTATATTATATATATTTTTTATATATATTTAAAATCGAGTTAGATCAGATTTGTTTTAGGTCCAAAATTTTCGGAGTCTAATCTAATTTTTAATTCAGGATTAGTATTTTTGTCTAAATCCAACGGATTTTTTTTTCAAATCCGATGTTTTGAATATTTTTTCCGGGCCGCAATGGAGCGGGTCACCCAGCTGGTTAGGTCTGATCAGCTGTAATGACAAGCATAACTGAAACAAGACGTTCAATCTCGTCGGACGGGAAAGTAAAATGAGTCACCATATGAGAGTAAGGTGACGGCGACGACAAAGTCTCAAGAGTTAAAAAGTCTTGAGTATTGGATTGGGCCGTTAGTCCAACCCACTTCGAAAATTATCAAGCTATCGCAATCTGAGAATGAATTCATTTCCTATTTAGGAAAGAGAAATATATTCATTCACGCACTGTTTGTTTTTGGAAAGTGAAGGGCTGCTCAAAATTTGTCCGGCCTGGTGATCCGGCTGGTCCAAAAAAAATTTGACAGACCTGAATCTGATGGATTGTCCAGCGAACTTGGACAAAAACCGAGCCTGAATAAAAAATTAGGTTGGTAATGACAAATTTTCAAACCCGCGGACCAAGCCCGCCAACCCGGTTTTCAAATATTTATTATTTTTTAAAAATATATACATAAAATAATATATTTTTTTATAATACATATATCAAAATTTATTTAATATATATAATATAAAATTTACTCAAATTTATATAATAACAATTTTGAAATTAAATATATATTTAAAACAAATTAATTTAAAGAATATAAATAAATAAATATCCCGGTCGGGCGGGCCGGCACCGACAGAGCTAAAAAAACTGGGTCTAGCCTGGCCCGGCCTGAAGATATGAAAAACAGGGCTTGATCTCCATGAACAGGCCCGACGAACTCAAAAAATCTCCTTGTCCCGGTCCGAACCCAACCCGCCCGCTTGGATGATCATCTCTACTTGAAGGGAGTAATAATTGGAACTCCCTCCCTTCACAAAATGTAACAGGGGTAGGAATTTCAATTGGACAAATTCCCCCTGGTTTATTGATTTACTTTCCCGCACAATACTTACGGGAATGACCGGGAATGATCAATTTTTTAAAAGAAACTTTCTTATATATATATATATATATGTTTGTTGAGGAATTATTTTTGGTGTGGTACTAATAAGTAAAGTGTAATGTATTTTATTTTATTGGAAGTCAAGTTTATACCTAACTATTATTAGCAGTGATTAGTGTGTTAAATTATTTTTAAAATGCTACATAATCTTAAACATAATGAGCTAGTATCAAATGACTTAATAATACTGAATTTTAGTTTGATGTACATCAGTATATATTAATAGGAGTATAAAAATTTGAAGATTAGCTTGAAATATTTGTATATAATATAATTTGTTAAGATGATGAGTAATTATATATCTTATAACAAAAAATGAGATTGCTAATTATAACCCTATAATAAAACTAGGTAATTAAATAATTGAAAAACAACATATTATTTTTGTTTCAAAACACAATCATTCCCCTACTTATTCTCATACATAACCAAGCAACCTACATATTTTCCCATTTCCTATCACCTTCTCCTTATTTTCCCATTCCCTATCACCTTCTCCTTATTTTCCCATTCCCTATCACATTCTCCTTATTTTCCCATTCCTATTCTCTTTCTCTATCTTATCCAAACATTGCCTCACTCTTTCTCATTCAGGGAAAGTGAAACAAAATGCCAAATTCCTCAAACTTGATTATGCATCTCTCACTAGGAAATGAGATTGATTCCTTTTTCCTATTCCATTGTTATCAGTGATCGGTGATAACTATTGAACGATGACTAATGACCGATAACTAGTGGATTACGGGTAATCAGTGTCTATTAATCAGCTACCAGTGGCCTTGACCATATATAGGCTCCACAGCTAATACTAATTGATAGTGATGACTGATTTTAAAAGAATGAACTGAACTTGTCAACCTAGTTAAACATGTTAAACCAGTTGAACATGAGAGATAATTTGAGTTTAAGTAACTACTAACTGATAACTGATATTAGTTGATATTGACTGATAACTAATTTAGAAAAAATAGATTGAACTAATCAATTCAGCTCATAATACATAAACTAGTTAAATAGTGGTGAGACTATATTAACCGACAGGCGTTAGATGGTAATTCATTTTCTTTTTAACTACACTAGCACGCAGACAGTAGAATCAAATGATTGTTTTCTTCAATTCTCGGTTCCCTTATCGTTTCCTTTACCCATAACGAATGGCCTCGACCTTCTCACCGAATCTATTAATGTTTTTTTTAAAGGGAATCTATTAATGTTTTTTTTTTTTTTGAAATAGGGAATCTATTAATGTTAGTGTCACCACCTAATGGCAAAAACCAAAGCTCCAATGTTACAAGTGGAGACCGGATATATGATGTCATTGCAGCTCGAGGGGAGAAAGTTATGGGTTGTTGGTTGCCGCCGCTCCAAACCAGATTGATGGTGGAGTCCTTAAATTTCTGAAGTGTGTACCGTCGAGTACGTGAAGCATACTTTACTTTGTAGGCTCCATTACCTTAACACTTCACATGAGACGTACGCGACTGACCAGTAGCTTTGAGTATGACAGTGCGAAGCCGACTATCATACAACCAGTTATATGATATTTATGTATATTCTCGAATAATTTTCACAATTAATTTAAATAAATATCTTATAAAATTAAATAATTTTTATATTAACATGTATAATCTTTCCATTAATATGAACGATCATTACAAAAATTTAAACAACATTTGAATTGAAAATGAACGGTTGTAGGATTATATTTGCCACAGGATGATCGAACTAACTTCTATTTGGAAAACGGAAGGGGCCGGCCATGCTTTGTTACGGTTGTCCAGCACTCCCTTTGTTGCATGATGAGAGTGAATCCGGTTGGCTGGCACATAGAATTAATGTATCGTTGACTCCTTTAAAGGGTACCGTCCTATATCTTGCATTCTTAATTTAGTGGATTTTAGTCCTATTTTATCGGATAAAATTGCGGTGAGCTGCTAGATATAGGTTCTTTTCGTTAAGAGAAAATTTCTCTTTAGTGTGGTATATCAACGTTGTTTTGCGAAATTTGTATATAAATACTATTTTATTATTTATAAGATTTGAACGATAATCATTTCAAAATATTATAATATATAAAATAGTTTAAAACTTTATATACCCAGATAGATTTGTAAGACTTAAAAAGTCATGAGATACCATCTTAAATCTAATTGTCATAAGATGGGTAGCCCATAGACCATCTTAAAGTCATGCGCGCTTAAAATGATAAGCCACCATGCCTGAACTATTCCATGTCCTATGGCAGATAGGAGAGTGGTAGGATTAGTCTTGCAATTCTTCGATCAATTCGGATTATTTGGTTTAGGTTTGGTATGAATAGGTTTGATATACGAATTAGTTCTATCTATGCTGATTTTAAGTTGTTTAGCATTTGGTTCTAATTCTATTTGAAGTGGATGAATTCATTTTTTTTTACTTAAGTTCGGGTAGCTCATACAATAAATTAGTTTGGATAACTTCACTTATGTTAACTTTTAATTAAAGTGATATATAAGCATTTTTTTTATTCACCATATACTGGGTCTCATTGAGGGATTCGATTAGAATTGGTTCAAGTGAGTTTAGTTTGAATAATTTTTCAGATTTTCAAATTATTTTGTATTTATTAGAGTGTTTTTTTTTTCAAATGGAATTAAATATCTCGGTTTAGTTCAGTTTGAATTTTCCAGGTCTGGGTAGGGTGTTCACTTCATATCTGTTGCTAACACCTCGGGCATTCCTTCATTTCTGCAACTCTACTAACCAATAGCAACTGTCTGTGAACATATTACTGTTATAGTGAGATAACATGAGAGAGCGAGAGCGGGAGAGGGAGAGATTCTCGAAAACTCGTCAAAGTTCAAGCCGAGAGCAGGAGCGGAAGAGGGAGAAGGAGAGGGTGAGACGTTCAAGCCACCGTCGGAGTTCCAGTCGGCGGTCAGGTTCAAAGCACCGAGGGAGTTGGTCGAGTCGACAGTGGCGGAGAGACTTTTCACCAGCAGGGCGTTCACGTTGCTCCAGGTGCCGTTTTCATCCGAGACAGAGCTTGGAGTCGAGGAGGGGTAGAATTTTCTGCAGATGGTCGCGGCGGCAGGGCGGAGAGGTAGGAGGGGTGGTTGGTGCGTCAGGTCAGAAGGAGACAGAAGAGGCTGGTGTAGGATGTTCCGACTCGGAGGGGCGTGGGTGTACGCTGTTCCTGGACAACCTCAGTCGCCAGGCCGATACTCGAGCGATCCGGTGGCTTCTCAGGAAGGTTAATGGTGTCGTGGATATTTTTGTATCGAGGAAGAAGCGTAAATCTAATCCCATGGCGTTCGCTTTGGTGAAGCTGGTTGATTCGAAGCGGTTGGATGAAATAGTGGGTAAGGTGAATGGCCAAATGTTGCTGGGCCATAGAGTCTCTGCGCGGCGGGCCAAATACCCTTCTCAGAGGTTCGACAATACGTTGCAGAGAAGTGGTGGTCAGGAGGTGGCCTCCGCCGATGTTGGTGGCGCCGAAGAACTAAGCAAGTGTGTCTGTCTTGGTCATAATTTGCGGCCTACTGGGGATGCGACACTCCAGGATGATGAGCGGCCTGTTTTGCTTCAGTATGGGAATATCGGCGAGAAGAAGGAAGCCAACGGCGTCGACCTCGTTGTGGTGGTGGACGGTGCGGTGGTCAAATTCGCTATCGAACGAGAGGAGGTTGGGAGTGGTTCCGACAGACGCGCCCGAATAAAAGTTGTGGTTGATAGTTCCAAGGGATGGGGGACAGGGATGGTGGAGATGCTGTCGGGAGAAGATGGGAAGGTGAGTGGGTTGGGTACCGAGAAAGCAGTTTCCCCGGTCGATGTTGGGGAGGAGACCAAAGGCCGCGCCATTTTTCGTATAGTGGTGAATAGTCCCAAGGATAGTGGGACGGCGCCTGTGTCGGGAGAAGGTGCAACGGCTGTTTCCCCGGGCTCCGAGAAAGGACAGATTGAAGTGGGTGATGGGCCCAAGGCGCCGGCTCTCACAGGCCCAGAATATGCAAGTGGTGGGGGCGATCCACTTTGGTACAGTTGGTACCCGGGATGGTTTTATCCTTCCTATGGTTATTGGGCAGGGCAGCCGGTACGGTCTTTTGATCAATGGGGGCCTTGGGGTCTTGGACATGGTTGGATTGGAGAATGGCCCAGTTATGGTGCGGGGGGCGTGAACGGGATTTCGACTGGTCACAGGCAGGTTGGTCTAGGCCAGAATGGACCGTCCCAGCCGCCTGCACCCATGGGGGGTCCCCAGGCCGAAGGCCTGACTGGTTATGGGCGGGCGCCTATTTCGATTCGCAGGCCGCTGGTGGCTACAGAACCATCACCTGATCCAATTGCTGATGATATCCTCAGGAAAGGATGGCCTGTTTCGGAAGTTGATAGTCATCGGTCCGGCAGTAACCGTCACCGAGATATGCCTGAGACCGAGTTGGCCCCCAGTTGTGCAGCAGTTGAGGCAGGAATCTTGCAGGTGCACCCGGTTTGTATGCCTGGTTCTCTACAGGCTGAGCAGGAAGTTGGGGGAGTGGATGGTGATGACCTCAGGAACCTATTTGAAGGTCCAGAGTTCCCGCCGGGATTTGAACCGAATTTAGGTCTCTCTAAGTCGACGGGAGGCCCAGAGGAGGATTATCATGACAAATCACCAGCTAAGATGGAACAAGCTAAGACGAGGATGTTTCGTGTCAAGAAACCTAAGAAGGCAAACAAAAAGTTTGCAAATATTTCTGCGGAGGCACGTGAATGCTTTAAATATGGTCAGCGGTTGCGTATTCACTGCCCCTATCCACGGAGATCTTTAGCAAATTTGGACCACATCTTGAGGGGAAGCGGAGTGAAGAAATAACCCTATCAACTTCACTATCATTAGTTTTGATCAAGATGATTTAATGCTGGGAGGGCTTGAAGTGTGGAGCCTTGATGGGCTGATGATGTCGTTTGGAAGGTCAGGATGTCTAAAGTTTTCTCTTGCTGTAATTGGTGTTTCGGTTTTTGTAGTTTTGAAGTTTCTGTTGTAACTTCCTTCAATTTATGGCTAAGGATTTCTCCTAAGCTGTCTAGACCGCCCACCGGTCAATGTAATGCTACAATTGTAGCCCCCTTATCAAAAAAAAAAAAAAAGAAAGAAATAGAGAACCAAAAAATGTCATCTTTAGGCTTCGGGAGAAGGAAGGTTACCGGTATGTTAGATAATCCCAATATATATAGTTCCCCTAGAATCAACTACTCCCAAGAAGGAATTACTTTCACATTATGATGTTCACATCGGTCAAACTTGGTGCATCGACTACAGAGTATCCGCGGTCTGCAACACTGCAGATAAGTGCATGCCTGCATTGTCCACGATTCAAGCGCATCTTTTGGGGAAGGATGAAGGCTTGAACTGAATTGTGCCAACTTTGTTTTTAATTAAATGCTCAAAGGTGCGCGCCGTTCCGCTGTCGGTGATTTCAGTTACGGCAGGCAGAATACAGAGATGAGTAGTATTAGTAAGGTTGCATTAGGCCATTATAAATTAATGGGCTTTTTTTACACAAATTTTCATCAATAAAAAAAAAAGCAGTGTGAAATAGAATTATAGAAAGGGGGTTTTCGATCATGGTTATTCATGATATCTAGTGGTTATTAAGCAAAATAAATTAATATAATGACATAAATATAAGAGAGAACTAGTGAGTGTTTGTTGATAGGTTATGTAGAGCAATGAGCATTCATAGAAATAATTATCCGTTTGTCGACTTCCTGCAGTTCAAACAACTATGTCTTGGGAAGCCAGAGAGATAAAAAGAGGAGTTCATAGGGATGAAATTTTTACGAATCTTCCAAAACATTCAAGTAGTTATAATTACAGCCAGATAACATGTGGATGTAATAAGACTGATTGTTTTTCTTTTTTTGTTTACATATGAAATTTACTCTTTCAAGTTACAATCAGTATTTTGGTAAGAGTATAAAGTAAAAGCTAAAAACTATTTCTTTTAGCTACAGTAACTTTGATAAAAATGGAGTGAATTCAAGAGGACCTATTCGGAAGTTCAAGATCAAAAATGAAGAAAGGCATCAAAATTGTCGGTCTTCTTTTGTGGAAAAGGGGGAAAGAGATGGTGAAAAATTGTGACCATGCACGGAAAGAAATGAGGTACAGCAATATCTTGCACTTCCGAAAAAGTACAAAAAGACGTCACAACAATTCTGCTGTGATCGTTGGGGCATCTGCCTTCGTGTCTGATTGAACATGTCAGAATCACTTTCATGGAAATACTTTACTACTACAAGTTATTCACAGGGTCACATAGTGGAATAAATAAAATAATGTTTTTTTGAAACTGAAAATAAATGTTTCATAATCAGGTGGATTCCACCTTTTTTATACTATGTTCTTAAGTACCTCAATTTTTATTAGATAATATATCTTTCTTTTATATTTTGTCTTACAGTAAAAATTTATTTATTGTTTATTAAAAGAAATAATGTTAAGACTATCGATTCCACCTTTTTTATATATGTTCTTAATATTGATATATTTGATATCACATTGAGATGTCATTGTTTGGGCCTCATCTCATGTGAGCCCCATTTAAAAATAGAAACAAGCACAAATGACCAATGTGAATAGAGCATGTAGGAGAATGCAAGATTTATACGAGAGTTAGATAGAATCCACCTTAATATAAGGTCATCAAATATAATATAACACGAATATATCAAGGTCAACAAGCCATAAAATGATTCGATTGTGTAGGAATCACGCAAGATGGATTTTTCAATCGACTGCATAACGCGAAAGAATTATGGGGTAACACTTATTAGGAGTATTCAAGAATAATTAAGATGCTAAAAATATAAAAGGCTTCTTCGATTATCCATTATTTTTTTATTTTTGTGCACACTGTCTCCACCATCCAATTAAATCACTTGTTAGTATAAAGCTCGTGCACACAACACATCCATTCTGAAGGGGCAGTCGATTTGAGCACCGCTTGGTTGTTTGCTTAGATTTTAACAGATCTGATTGACGGAAGCTCTCTGTTTTTCTTTTTAAGATGATAGTCCATGCGGAGCTTATTTTAATCCAATCAGAGCATCTGTTAATGTCAAGACAAAAAGGGTTCGCTTCCTAAACTATATAATAATGTCCTAACTGATCGATCAAATTAGCGACCCTTGTTTTAAATTATGCTGCGAAGGTTCTTCATTGCATCATCGAAGAAATTGATCAAATGTGGGATTAAGGCGTAATTCTTTTGCACCGGTTTATTTAATCAGTTAGTTTATTGTCTCTGTATGTCACATACATCAATTGTCATATCAACTATTTTTCTCCTCTACTTTTTCTAACTTACAGTTGACAACTGACATCAGCTAGATTGTCAGCCATGTAAAAGAATGTGGCCTAAAAGAGGGCAGGCAGTGAGTCAGTCTGATAGTATAACAAAAAGAACAAAACAAACCAATCTATTCGTTTCTCTCAAAAAAAAAAAAAAAAAAATACAGCAGATACATTGATGACCCCGATTTCTTATGTTCATACAGTTGGTCGGCATCTCAGCTACACGACTCTAATTTAGTATAATACGCCGATTTCGATCCACACTACAAAACAAACCTGCTTTGCATGTGCTTACCTGCACAAATATTGTGAATAGTAGTATTTCTTTTATTTTCTCACTTTTGTCTATGCACTCGAAGTGGGTCTGAAACCATTACCAACAAGCCTTGTAGCTACCCTTCCCGTTAGAGCGAGTACAACCAAAATCATCCAGCTGTGCCTGCCTTTGATAGATAAGACTATAAGACATTTAAAAGGACATAAAGCAGAGAGGAAAACAAGTAAAAATATGACACCGAATTTGGACTCCAAAAAATGTAAGCCTCAGAGCTAGCTAAGGGTGAAGTGAGGAAGTAAACCGACCATCATATCTTCACCAAAAATTGCCGCCTTACTTCTTCTACCTCTGCTCTCTACACTTGAAGCTGCGCCAGAGTGAGATCAGTATTATGCCTGCAGGTCCATCCCGATGAGAAACCACCACCACCAACATCTTATCTCCCACAATTCGACCACAATTCCTTCCCCTGTCAGCACCCCCTACCTCGATGACCAAATCTATGGCAGTGGCGGTGATGTTGGCGGAGGAGGGTCGACTCCAAAGTACTGGGGATCAGAACGCGTCCCACACTCAAAGTACACCACTACCAGAAGACAAGTCAACGCCGCCTCCGCATTGCTTCCCTTCAGCTGCAGCGGCAGAACTCTCCCCTCCAAATGGGATGATGCCGAGCGGTGGATTACCAGCCCGGTTAATTTGGTTGGTACTCAGCAGGAGGTGGAGGAGCGGTGGGTAGTAAGAGTGTGGAATTGGTTCAATCTCAGTCTCAGAGGAGAATGGTGAAATCCAAGAGTGGTCCACTTGGTCCTCAGATGTACGGGAATTGCTCGCCTTTGATGCCCGTGCTTCGTCGCGGAAGGTGGAGGAGGTTATTTGACAGTAGTTTCACCGTTGTTGTCCGTGGATGGGTGTGGTGGGCGGCGGAGGTCATGTCCTGGCCAGACGGAAGAGGAGCTTGCTAGTGCCCGTGACTGGCTTGAGATGTTAAATGAGCCCCGCTCCGCCAGTTCTTCTCAAGGTATTACCCCAGACCAATTGTAACTCGAGCATAGCTAATTGAACTTATATTTGATGCCAAGAATTTCTGGCAAAAGTGATTGAAAAATTATTGCTCGTGAATCTTGAATTCCTTCACTGACATTCTTCTTTTAATTAATCCCCGACGACATTTAAAACGCTAATGACTTGTTCCACAAAATTTCGATACTCACAGACGAGAGACCCGACGGGAACAACAAAACAGACTTTGAGGGTGTCACCCGTGAGATCTCAAGAAGAGATATGGGAACTCAGATGCTTCCTCCCGAGAATGAAGGTAGCAGTATCTACTCATCACCAAGCAGTGTCGACCAATTATCTCCAGCATCTTCTTCTTCACTACCGCCGCCGCCCATTTCCGCTAGCAACCGAAGCACCGAGACGGAAGGAATGATGATTAGAGATGTCAAGGTGGATAAAGAAGAGAATACCCATTCCACTACCACTGCCACCACCAGACGGCCGAGAAGGCACAGACGGAAAAATCGAAGGAGTCGGTCGCTTGCTTCCCAGGATTTTAATGACACTGGAGATGGATTTCGGATTTCAACGCCCCCACCTCCGTCAAATTCCAATGGGTCTCATGTGGCGATTAACAACAAGTGCGTCACCCGTTTTTGAGTTTCGATTATGAGCAGAATCCCTAAATTCAGTTCCTTTTCTCCTTTCCTAGGTTACAAAGAGAAGAAGCAAAGATTAACGCGTGGGAAAATCTTCAAAAAGCGAAAGCAGAGGCAGCCATTCGGAAAGTAGAGGTTTGTTGCCAGTCCGACGTTGATACCAATAATACACACTTATCAAAATTAAAGTCATGGGGTTCAGTTAACATGCCTTTTTTTTTTCTTTTCTTTTCTTTCTAAACCATTGTTCAGATGAAGCTGGAGAAGAAGCGGTCAAACACGGTGGACAGAATACATAACAAACTGAGAAGGGCAGAGATAAAGGCGGAGAAGATGCGAAGTGCATTATCCAACAACGAAGGAAGCAGAAGCGGTCCCTTGCAAAGAACCACTCGCAGAATCGATTGGTTTTGCTGGAAAATCAAGACTTGCTCAATCCGAGGCTGCATTTCTTGTTAGTCGTGTCCAACAGACTCAGACTGTTCTTCTTTCTTCCCTTAGTCTCCCCTCTTTTTTACCGCAGATGAACAGTTCCGATTCAATTTTAAATGGGCAGGAGACTGGAATCCCCCCATTTCCCAATTCATTGTAAATTCTCGGCGACAGTCAGCAGACATATATATCATTTTCCAACTAATACTTTGGGAAGAGATAGCTGCTTCAAAGGTAGTATACATATACATTGCTTCTAGTGTGAATCCTGTTTGCTCAATTTGATAAAAGTCGTCTCTTAATTTATGGGCATGTCGTCGACGAGCATTTAAGTAACTTCAATGATGTGGCCTGAAAACTAGTACTTCTCCGTTATTAACAGTAGCTTATATACAGTCAAATGTCAATGGTGATGATCAATAATTCTGTCAGCATTAGTCGGTGGCGCTCGACTTGTGGAAGTTTCAAGGAAGAAGTAAAACAAGAAGTAAGTAATTATTAATAGTTTGCGTGGACCCGAAGTTTGGACTCATGGTGGTCCTGTATTTTGACTAATGGTGGTGCGGATAGAAGGAGAAAGGGGATGGGGTTCATCATTCATTCTTGAATTTCAGAGTGGCAAACATTTCAATAGGCAAATCTCGTGTACATAAACTATTAGCTGGTAATAGGGCATTTTGTTGTCTTTTTATTTTTTAAATGAAAGGGCATCTTGTTAGGATATATGGCTTTACTGTTATAATATATAGTTGCTGTATGTTATAGTTGTAGTGGTCTTAAGGCTGTTAGCTGGTATTACAAATACCTACAGTCTGTCCTTGTTATTAGTTCATCGATTGTAAGAGTTTCTCTCTGTAATTACAAGTTTTCCTCTGCAATCCAAACATGGTATCAGAGCGGGCTCCCGTCCTGCCTTCCTTTTCCGCATTTTGATTTCGATTCTTTCTTTCTTTCCTTCTACCCTGTTGCTCTCTTCTCTTCTGTCGATGTCTGACGAAGAAATTTCGCCGGCGGTGCAAGAATCACCAAAGAAGAGACAGCGAGTTACCAGAAAGGGCGCCACGAAGCAACAACGTCCTATTCTCAATATCAACGCAGGAGTCGGAATGGATTATTCCGATCCTTTTTATCTTCACTCCTCAGATGGGCCAAGTATGAGTCTTACCTCTACTCAACTTACCGGTCCCAATTTCGGCTTGTGGAAGCGTTCCGTCACCCTCTCCTTGTGCGCGAAGAACAAGTTTGTCTTCGTCAATGGGGCGCTTCAGAGACCGCTGGAGGCTTCACCAGAGAGGGACTCATGGGATCGCTGTAACACCATGGTCATGGTGTGGCTTCTGAATACGATCAACAAACAGATCTCTAATACGGTAATTTTCTCTCGCACCGCCAAATTGATTTGGGATCAACTCCACGAAAGATTTGGGAAGCCAAATGGGGTTCGCCTACTGGAGCTCAAGCGGGATATCGTTTGGTCGAATCAAGGGACGGATTCCATCTCCAATTACTATTCGAAGCTCAAGATCCTCTGGGATGAGTTGGATGACGTGGACGAGCTTCCCGATTGTTCTTGTATTTCCAATACCAGTCTTGCTACCTATCGTGCGAGGGAGCGCCTGATGCAGTTCGTCATGGGACTGAATGAGACTTTCTGGCCAGCCAGAGGTTCTATCCTTATGATGAGTCCACTTCCCTCGGTGGATCAGGCGTACTCCATGTTGGCGCAAGAAGAGAAGCAACGGCAAGTCAAGGTTCAGCCGCCGTCGGGATCTTTCTCTTTCACCAACCCTAATAAGCAAAGGCAGGCTGAGGTCGTTTATGGGAAGAAAATGGTTTGCGATTTTTGTGGGAAGCCCGGGCATGTCTCCGCTAGCTGCTACAAGAAGTTAGGGTTTCCGCTTGGCTACAAATCGAAGGGAAAGAAGCCGGTTGCCCAGGTTTCTAAAATTCCGTCTCAAGATTCTTCTTCGGTGTCTCAAGATGTTGCTTCCCAGATTCTTGCTTCACCCATTCCAGGTGTTTCGCTAAATCAGTACCAGGCTATGTTGGACTTTTTCGCGAAGAATCCTTCCAATCCGGGTGTTCCTGTGGCTATGGCTGGTAAAGATTTCGAACTCTTTAGACCTATAGCTTTCAAATTGAGGATGCCTGTGTGTTGTTCTGTCAATTCTTTGGGTGATAGTTGGATTCTTGATAGTGGTGCAGCCCATCATGTGTGCTTTAAAGCAGATTGCTTTGTTAATTTCTATTCTGCTATTAACGGTGTTAGTATTGAGTTACCTGATGGGTCCTTGAAGCATGTTACTACCATGGGTGATGTTAAGATTGGAGGTTTTGTTTTGAAACATGTGCTTTACATTCCCCAGTTTAAGTACAATCTTGTTTCTGTTAGTTGGCTTATTAAACAGTTGGGTGGCACAGTTTCTTTTAAGGGTGATGTTTGTTTCTATCAGGACCATTCTCTGAGGAGGCTAAAGGAGATTGGTAGAGGTTATAATGGGATTTATGTTCTGCAGAGAGGTGCTATGGATGGTTTCTGCAATGAGAAGTTTGGTGGCAATGTGATGTCTGTTTCTGATAGGTCTTCTCGACAGAATGTCTGTTCTAGTTCTATTGTTTCTTGTAATCAGGATGTTTGTTCTAGTTTTTTTCCTAAGTCTTCTCTAAGCAGTTTGCAGCTTTGGCATCTTCGCCTAGGGCATTTGTCCTTGAAAAAGACTAGGTCTGTCAGTTCTGGTGTTTCCCCTACAGACAGTTCTTTTGATTGTGATGTCTGTATGAGAGCTAAGCATGTTAGGTTGCCTTTTGCTAGGTCTGTTACTAAGTCTACTGCTGTTTTTGAATTGGTTCATGGTGACATTCAGGGACCTTATAATGAAGTTACTCATGATGGTTATCGCTACTTTTTGACTTTGGTTGACGATTTTTCAAGAGCTACTTGGGTCTATATGTTAGTCTCCAAGGGTGATGCTTTTATGTGCATCAAGTCTTTTATTAAGAGTGTTGAAAGACAGTTCGGTGTTCGTGTCAAAACTCTTAGGACCGATAATGCCTTTGAGCTTGGCTCTTCTGTTGAGGGTATTAAATTTTTTGCCGAAACAGGGATAAGTCACCAAACCTCATGCCCGTACACTCCGTAGCAAAACGGTATAGTTGAACGAAAGCACCGGCACTTGTTAGAAACTTCTAGGTCTCTTCTGTTTCAGTCCAAACTTCCTTTGAAGTATTGGGGAGAATGCCTTCTTACTGCTGTGTTTTTGATAAACAGATATCCTAGTAAGGTTCTGAAAGGTAAGTCTCCTTTTTATGTTCTTTATAACAAAGAGCCTGATTTGAACAGTTTGAGGGTGTTTGGTTGTTTGTGTTACTGTCACAACAATTTGATTCGTGACAGTTTCAGGATAGAAGTCATGCTTCTTGTTTTGTGGGGTATCCTGCTGGTACAAAAGGTTATAAGGTTCTTGATTTAAATACTGGTGAAATCAGAGTGAGTAGGCATGTTACTTTTATTGAGCATGTCTTTCCTTTTGCTTTTGACTCTTTTAAGACTGATCAGACAGATATTTTTAAGGAAATTCTGAAACAGTCTTCAGGAGTTCAGCAGCAGAAATGTGAAAAGTTGGTAAGGTGTGTTGATACAGGTGCAGAAACAGTGCCTGTTGGTACAGGTACAGACACGGGTCTTGTTCCTTCTGATGTCTCTAGTCCTTCTGAGTCTGTTCCTGCCACTAAGTCTGGTAGAATCTCTAAAATGCCTGCTCATTTACAAGATTATGTTTGTTCCAATGTTAATAGCGTGTGTATGCATACTCTTCCTTCTTTGGTTTCTCTACAGAATACTGCTGTTATTCGTTTGCCTATTCTTGCTCATATGCAAAATTCTGATGCTTATTATGAGCCTGTCACTTTTGAGGATGCTAATCAGTTTGATCATTGGAAGAAGGCTATGAATGAAGAGTTTCAGGCTCTTCAACTAAATCATACATGGGATTTAGTGGATTTACCTCCTAAGAAAAAGCCTATAGGGTGTAAGTGGGTGTATAAGGTTAAGACTAAGGCTGATGGGGACATAGAGAGGTACAAAGCTAGGCTGGTGGTTAAGGGTTATACTCAGAAAGAGGGGATTGATTACCTGGAAACCTTCTCCTCTGTTGTGAAGCTAACCACCATTAAGGTTTTGTTCTCTGTTGCTATTAAAAGAAATTGGTCAATTTTTCAGCTTGATATCAATAACGCGTTTTTGCACGGTGACTTAGATGAGGAGATATATATGCAACTGCCTAAAGGATTATCTACTGACAAACCGCAACAAGTATGCAGGTTAAGGAAGTCCTTATATGGCTTAAAGCAAGCCTCCCGGCAGTGGAGTGCCAAGTTGAACAGCACACTCAAGCAGAGAGGTTACATTCAGTCAAAAAATGACTACTCCCTCTTCTACAAGTTACAAGGTGATAAATGTGTTTATTTGGTTATTTACGTTGATGACATCGCCATAACTGGTAATGACAGTGAAGAGATTGAGTCTCTTAAGATTTTCTTGCATAATAGTTTCAGAATTAAGGATCTTGGTTTGATAAATCTGTTCTTGGGTATTCAGTTTGTTAAAGTAAAGGATGGTCTCATCTTGAATCAGATACGGTTCATTGATAACCTTCTAAAAGAGTTTGATTCAGCTGATGTCAAAGAGCATTCTTGTCCTCTGCCTTGCCTGAAAACTGCTAGAACAGATGGCAGAAAGCTTGATAATCCTTCTGTTTACCGGAGGATAATAGGTAAACTAAGTTTCTTATGCCATACCCGACCTGATATTGCTTTTTGTGTGCAGCATCTCAGCCAGTTCCAGCATTCTCCAACTGATGCAGATCTGAAGCTGGCTTACTACACTCTTGGCTATCTGAAGTCGAGCGCCAATCTTGGTATTATTCTGAAGCAGAACAACGACTTTACCTTGGAAGCCTTTTGCGACGCTGATTGGGCTGGTTGCCAACTCACAAGGAGATCCGTTAGTGGTTATATCATTTGTCTCGGTGGAAGTTTGGTTTCGTGGAAGTCCAAGAAGCAGTCCACGGTCTCTTTATCTTCTGCTGAAGCCGAGTACAGATCGATGCGGGCTGTTTGTACAGAGATAGCTTGGCTGACCCGTCTTCTGTCCGAGTTAGGTGTGTCCAATGTCACCCCAGTTCCCATTCGGTCTGACAGCCAAGCCACGGTTCATATCGCCAAGAACCCGGTATTTCATCAGAGGACTAAACACATCGATATCGATGTTCATTATGTTCGGGAACTACTACAGCAAGGTGTCGTTTCTGTTGATTATATTCCAGCTCGTGATCAGCAAGCTGACATTCTCACTAAGGCCCTTAGTGGTCCTCAGCATAGAGAGGGTTTGAGCAAGTTAAGTGTGTTTTCCAAATCCCCCTTAACTTGAGGGGGGGGGGGGTGTTAGGATATATGGCTTTACTGTTATAATATATAGTTGCTGTATGTTATAGTTGTAGTGGTCTTAAGGCTGTTAGCTGGTATTATAAATACCTACAGTCTGTCCTTGTTATTAGTTCATCGATTGTAAGAGTTTCTCTCTGTAATTACAAGTTTTCCTCTGCAATCCAAACACATCTTGTTATCTACAATTAGCGGTTGGTAGTAGTGGTAACATTTTGCAAATCGACTAGGCTTTGTTGGTTTCCACATTTGTGGTTGTTTTTGTTATAAGATAGGGACCATCTAAAATCTAGAAAAATGTGGTCAAATATGTCATAAAAATGCTCAAGTTTGATTATTTTTGGATAATTAACCGTAAGTAGAAGCTATGTTTTGATAAAAGAAAGCATTGGATGTACATGAAGTTGAATTCAAGACAATCGTTTCTTTTTCTCCCGCCATTTTGGCATCCTTTGCTTCTGGCTAATTTCTTTCTTTGATTATCTTCGATCGATCGAGTGACACACTTCCCATTTTATTCTCTTCATTCCCTCCTTGTATCTACGCCTCTTAAGTGATATATAACTTATTCTCTTCTTGTGTTGGCCTATGAACAAGAACATGTTCTGCACCTCTTTTCATTTTTTAAAAAAGTAAATCTTTTTGTGAATGTGCTTGATGATTTCTCACTTTCTCAGGGTGATTTCTCACTTGCATTTGGTATGGACAATGTGTTGGATTGTTGTTGTTAAATCCCTGTTATATGTTGAAGTTACAATGTTGTTATGATTTGCAACTCAAATCACTTTCAATTATCCTGTGAATGAAATGGGATGAGCAGGGTGCAAAAATGGTAGTTTGCGTAGGAAGGCAAATATTCCGGTCACCGACAAGAGATACTGTAAGATTATTGACTCATATCCTCGTTCATCCATGGCCATTTCTTCCGTTTCTCCGCTTGATGTTACGCCAATTTAATTATCTAGTAGTATGTCAAATTGTAAGCTTTGAACGTTTCTTATCAGTAGATCTATTATATTGCCATCTGGATGTTGAATTTGATTGAAGGATAAGGTTAATTATATTGCCACCAGGGAAACATATCTTTGAAAACGCCCTGCACCATTCCTCTCAATTTTGATACAACCTATTAAGCCATCAATTATTTTCGCATTGATACTCTTGTATAAGTGTGCATTTTTTTAAGATCAAGTGGTTAATAGGATTGACATAAACATTACAGTAACTATAATTGTCATACTAGTGAACTGTTATCAAACAATACTTATACCAGTAACTATAACTTTATGCAAAAAATAATTCACTTTTATAACACTACTGATTCATTTTACGTAAACATAATATTCACTTTGATAATTGTTGAGTAAAATAGTGATTAAACTATCTTGCTAACTATGGGCGGTGAACCCAGTCATTATAGTACAACAAGGTCGTATCCACAGGGATTTTGTAACTATCTAGTTAATTATAATCTTAGTAAATATGCAAGAAGACAAGAAAAGTGCATGAACTTAAATTAAGGGGTTTGGGGTTTTTGGGTTGTAATTGGAGAGATAAAGAAAAACAATAAAATTAATCTAACTAAACTATGATAGGTGTAGCTCGGGATGGATATTTGCACCCGTCCTCCCCTTATTACAGATTGTCAACCCTTGAACTTATAGCTAAACAACGGAACACTTAATTAATTAGCGACCTACTCTAGGCCTACTAATCCTAACCAATTTAACAGAAACTTCTCAGTCAGCTAAGCCCCATGTCAATTGATAGCACTAAGCTTAAGTTCCACTAGGTTGCAATGTAGTATAATCTCAAAACCATCAAAATTAGAGTACATTGTTCTAGTCCCCACGGTTTAGGTTTCTGTCTCAGAATATCATTTTGATAGAATCCCACAATAATGTTAAGCTAATCGGTAGACTAAACCAACCAATTTAACACATAATTGACAATTTGGGCAAAACCTTAAACAAATCCTCAAATCATGAGCAACAAGTTTAGAAGCCATAAACACTCAATAATTATCTTCATTAAGCACAAGGACTTAAATAGAGCATAAAAACAAGTTCAAGGTTCAACAATGGAGTTTTAGAGATTTTGGGGCAAAATCCCCATCTCAAGCTACAAGGGAGGTTAAGCCTCCATTAGAGCACAAATAAGAGAAAAGGGAGAAGAAATAGTCATGGGAGGTTGAAGAGGAGCTTCAATGGAGGTGAGATTTCTCCTTTTCTCTTCTTCTTCTTCTTCAACTTCTTCCTCTTCCTTTTCCCCTCGGTTCTCTTCTTTTTCGCGTCACTCTGCTATCTGGCTCGACCCCCTCTCTCTCCTTCTTTTTCTGCTTTTAAAAACACAGATCTAGGCAAAATTTTGACCCGACCGACCCACCTAGGATCAGTCTTAGGGTCGGTCGAAGTCAGTAATTTCAAGAGCGTTTCTGGCCTCTAGAACTTCCAATCGACCCACCTTGGGTCGGTGCTAGGATCGGTCAGGGGCAGGCTAGTCTTCAAAAAGCCTTAAC
This sequence comes from Limonium bicolor, assembly GCA_023374045.1. NCBI lineage: Eukaryota > Viridiplantae > Streptophyta > Magnoliopsida > Caryophyllales > Plumbaginaceae > Limonium > Limonium bicolor. The sequence continues at coordinate 293,625,815 of CM041779.1, forward strand.
ATCTTTGTTTTAGCTCCGATTTTGAATCTATTTACGTACACGTGTTTGTCTTTTCGTCTACTTTATTCCTAGTAATGTTATTCCTCCGGTTTCATCAATAATTGAGTAAAACATCAATAAAACACGAAAGTGGAGGAAAACTAGCTAGAGTGGAGAAATGAGCATGAAAAGTGTTGATAAAACATATGAAATACACCTCTAAAACAAGCTCATTTGGACACTCATCAATAACACTACTGATTCATTTTACGTAAACATAAGATTTATTTTGCACTAATACATCACAATGTATAGGAAACTTTTATAATCTGAAATTGAATTTTATAGTAGAAAATAATTCATAAAAAACACTAATGATTCACTTTACGTAAACATAAGATTCACTTTGCACTAACACATCACAATGTATAGGAAAATTTTATAATCTGAAACTAAATTTTATAGTCGAAAGTAATTCACTTTTATATCAGTACTGATTTATTTTACTTAAACATAAGATTCAGTTTGACCATCTTGTTCACTATTTGAACATGTCCTTTGGCTTTAATACTTTACATATAAGATAAAATAATTTTAAAAATCTAAGTTCTACAAATGATTCTTTACATAATAAACCACATATTGCAAAATTTTAGTTTTATGAAATTATTTAATTTTATATGCTTAATATTGAAGTGAAAAACGTGTTATAAAGCAAACAAGAGGGTCAATTCAGGATGGAGGTAGTAAAGCTTTAAGTTTATCAAAATATATTCATGATACATCGTGTTTTGAAGAGCACGAATTATGATGAACGATGATATAAGTTTTTTTGCACTTTTATTTTTTATTTTGCATGAATTGTGTTAGTAATCTTTTTCCTCTTTATTTTTTATTTTTGCATTCACACGAAAAAAGGCATGGAGATTGACTCCTCTTTTTTCTTTACTTTTAATTGAACCAGTAAATTACTTACACTTGATGCTGAAGCCACAGAAGAAGGTCAAGCTAGCTCTAGCTTCTCCCTTAAATATAGTTTTATATGCATAAATTATATTTTTTTAAAATGTATACTCAATCATAGTAAACTTTACACTTATTATAAAACATAAATATGTGCTAACCAATTCGTGAAATGATTCTAAGGTTTGAAAACTTCACATAATGTTACCAGTTCGGATTTTATTTATTAGATGTCCATCATATTTGGGTTAATTTCTCTCTGAATAATGGATGCTATCAGCTTAACCCTTAACTGATTTTTCAAATGATCACAATATCCCTTTATCAACTATTTACTTCATCTTATACTTTCTCCATACTCAGTCTTCCATATACAACAATAACCAGCTTAGTCCACCAAATTCTTATATAAGCATATCTGTTATCCCTCAATGTACACCCTAGTGACCCTATCCCTCCCTTGATCTTCAATCTGCACAGATCATAGTCAGTAGACATGTCCATTTTGTAGAGCATGTTTTTCCCATTTACTTTGAGCTCTCTAGTTACTGATTCTTCAAGATGAGGTGAGCAAATTTATGGTATTTCACAGGACAACCATACATAAATGAATCTGTTGAGCATCACGTATGCCTCCTTCTAGTGTGTACATGGGAATCACTTCAACTAGGTCTGAAAGACGGGTTAAAGTTTCCTCCACCTTAATGATTATGTTTGCACTTTTGTTGTGGTTAATGATATTTGTATGCACACTATTCTCTCTTTGATGTATTCATAAAATGCTTCTGTTTTAGCTTTGCCTTTGCATTGCAAAATCTTGATGCTTACTATGAACCTGTTACTTTTGAGGATGCAGATCCTTTTAGTCATTGGCAGAAAGTTATGAATGAGGAATTTCAGGCCCTAGATCTTAATAACATTTGGGAGATCACTACTAAAAATATAGGCTTTAGAGATAGACAATTTCACTGTTACAATCATCGATAGTATATTGGCCTCCTAAGAAGATGCCTATAGGGTGTAAATGAGTTTATAAGGTTAAAAACTAAAGTTGACGGTAGCATAGAAAGATATAAGGCTGTGCTTGTTGGGGTATATTCAAAAGGAAGACATTGACTACTAGAGAAATTTTCTTTGTGTATTAAGGTTTTTGTTCTTTGTGGCTGTCAAGTGAAATTGGTGCATTTGTCAGCTTGACATCAATAATGCTTATCTTCATGGCGATTTAGAAAGCAAATATACATGAAATTGCTAAAGGGTTTAGTTACATACCAGTCTAACAAAGTGTGCAGGTTGAAGAAATCTTTATATGGATTAAAGCAAACTTCCCCTCAACGGAGTGCTAAGATGAACAACACTTAAAGGAAAAGAGATCATGTTCAATCTAAAAATGATTACTCTCTGTTTTATAAACTGGAGGGAGATCGATGTATTTATTTGGTCATTTATGTCAATGACATTGCCATTATAGGCAATGACCAGGAATATTGATTCTCTAAAGAGTTCCCTTCATGCTACTTTCAGAATTAAAGACCTTGGTCTTGTGAATATGTTTTTAGGTATACAATTCGTTATAGTGAATGATGGTATCATGTTGAATCAAAGAGACTCATTGATAATCTACAGAACAAGTTCGATTCTGGTAATGTCAAGGATCATTCTTGGCTTCTTCCTTTGTTGAAATACACATGAAATAGCACAGTTCTAGACGATCCTACTCTTTATAGGAGAATTACGGGGGAATTGAATTTCTTATGCTATACTCGTCCCGATATCGCTTTTTTTTTTTGCAGTATCAAAGTCTATTTCAGCATTCTCCTACAGAGGTAGATCTCAATCTTGCTGTCTATGCTTGGTTATCTAAGGTCCACTACAGGCTTTGGTATTTTGCTAAAGCAAAATGAAGATTTTACTTTGGAGGCTTTCTATGATGCTGACTAGGCAGGCTGCCGCCTTACCAAAATATCGCTCAACTCGATCTATTTGCACTGAGATTACCTAGAGTTGGTACGGTGTAAACAATTACACCTTAACCTTGTGATCAAAGAACTAATCATGTTTCCTTCCCTATAATCACTTGTACCCTGGGAGCCAACAACCCTACACAGTAGAACCGAGCTTCCCCGAGTAGAGACCTCAACACTAAAGAACCAAGATCCCCGACCTCCCGCTAGAATCAATCTGGATTCAACCGCTCTGCCAATCTCAACCCGGCTGCGCCAACCCCGCTCCAGCCAAAGCCTCGCCCCTCGAAGAAGTTCAGTCCTCTATTATCCGGCCAGGCTCACTATGACTAACCTCTCTCACCATGTCAAAACTTGGCCCTGATGCCAAAGAGAGATGTGTGGCTTGATGATCACACCACACTGCTTTGTCCCATCAATCCCATCAGACAACTAGTTACCTCGAGCCACGAGCCTTGTCAAACACGCCAATAGTTCCCCAAGATTGTTGTATCCTTCCTCTAAGCAACGCAGGAGCAATAGGCTAAGGAAGGTTCCTTCCTGAAGAAGTTGCTCCCAAGTGACGCTGGCCCCACCCTACCTAGGAATCTCTTATGTCACCAACCCACTGAGAAGGCTGGTGACGAGCCTGAGAGAAGAAGTCAGCTTGGCTGCCTCCCCTCATAAATAGCAGTCCCTTCACATTTAGAAAAAAAGGTGAAGAAGGGGTGGCAAACATCATAAGGATACTCACTATCTCTCACTCTTTTGCATATTACCCTCTAACATCTGGCGCCATCTATAGGAAACTCTCACCATCACTACAAAGCCTTCTCCACCCTACAAACCCTTGCATCAAAGATCCATGAGGAGAACTTCACCCCATCAGAAGGAGCCTACTGTCCTCGGAGCAAAGAATACCTTCTGACGACACCTCCCCGAAATTGGCAAATGGTGTTCAAGAAAGGGAAACCACCGCAACAACCGCAGAGCATGGCGAATGCCCACCAAGAAAAAACCTCACCAAATGGACTCAACCTCAATCAACCATCGCCTCAATTGCTCGACTTTGGCGGCCGAATCACCAAGCCATCGCCAACCCTGTGTGTATTGTTCAAATTTAGTGTTTCATTTCTTCATATCTATTCCTTATATAATATACAATATATTCTTTACATCACTTTAAATGAAAATAACCCGAACATGCTTACGACTTGTCTATATTTATAATGCTCTTGCACTTGCCCAACTAATCTACAATTTACAACACATGTCCTATGACATCTTAGTTCTCGACCTTTAGTCGTGCCCTGTAATGATGTCCATCCGGTCCATGATCAAGTTAGCACACCATGAATATGTGGGACACTAAGGTCTAAACACTAACCCGGACATTGCTCAATGTTATCCAGTGACATCATATGTTCTTAGTCTCAAACAATGCTCAATGCTATCCGATGACATATATCTCAGTCCCGGACAATGCTCCGCACTATCGGGTGACATCTTATGTTCTCACTCTCGGACAATTCGGTGCTAACTGATGACATCTTATGCTCTCAATCTCGGATAATGCACCACACTATCAGGTGACATCTTATGTTTTTAGTCTCGGGTAATGCTTAGCACTATCCGATGACATCTTGTGCTCTCAGTCCCACACAATTCTCCACGCTATCCGGTGACATCTTTCTCAGATGCCGACAATGCTCAGCACTATCCGTTGACATCTTGTGCACTCAGTCACAGGCAATGCTCAGCGCTATTTGAAATACCCGAACGTAAATATAGAGATTAAAATTAATCTAATACGTATTTAAGGGCCTAATGATGCCTAAGTAATATTGGAAAGGAAAAATAAATCCAAAAGAAATAAAGAAACGCTTAAAAAGCAAAAAACGCTAAATAAGCGTTAAATAACCATGGGAGGTATGAGACCTCGGTTAGCATATAATATAGATTCTAAAACCTTAATAAGGCCTAAATAATATAAGGGAACAAATCCCGAAGAAAACGAATCCTTAAAATGGATTAAAACACAAACGGACCTTAAAGCGCGTTTTTCGAGGAAACCGGGAAAACACGACTTTAAGCGGGTCAAATGGACTCGTAATAATTTTGGTCAACCAAGTAGTCATTAATAAACGTTAATGAAGGTCTAGAACCAATAAAATCAATAAAACGAGAAAATATTAAAAACTGTAAAAAACGGAAAGTTGTGTGGTGAGAGTGTAAATAAACCAAACTAGTGTGCCACATTTAGAAATAAAAATTTAAAAAGCTGGGTGAGGGATGTGTGTGACCGGCCAGCTCTTCCCCCCCCCCCCTCTCACATACACTAAAAGACAAGAAAACAAAGAAAGAAAGGAAAAGTAATAAAGTAGAAAAGTAAAAGGGGGGGCTCTCTCTCTCCTCCCCATTTCATTTCCCCTCACGGTGGCAGCCCCCTCTCTTCTCTGATTTTCTTTCTTCTCCAACAGCGAACAATGGCGATTCGCCATACACCACACCAACTTCATCTTCTCTCCTCTTGTTAACTACTCAAACCTCCACCAAAAATTACAAAATTTGTACCATTGTCTTCCTCTCATCAAGGAGAACACTTCTCTCTTTTCCAAATTCGAAAACAACCAACTTCATCTCCATGGGTGTTCTTGGTTTTGAAGATGAAGACCACCATTAGAAGCCTCTTCTTCACCTTGTTGGTCTAAGGTAAAACGAAATCCGAAAATACTAGCATTTTTAGACCTTATGTGCAAAATAGAAATTTCTAAGTCTTGAGTTCTTCTACCTTGCCTCCCAGCCGATTTTGGCATCCTTGGGGAGTGGAAATCTTACTCTTGTTGCTATTATACACTCCTCTAAAAATGGCTTGCACAAGGTAAGGCATTCTAAAACCCTAAGTATACCTTAAAACTTTAAAGATAATTAAGGGATGGTATTTTTATTACACTTATTTGGTGTGTTCATTGGGGTGGGAAGGAGTTTCAGGCAACTACACTTTTCATTCACCCACTGACCGATTTTGTCAAGAAGAGAGAAGGAGGAGAATTGGGAAAAAAAAGAAGAATTAAGAGAGCTTAAGGTCAGAGCTCCTTTTAATGCTAAATTGTTAATGCATTAGAATAATGGGAATGGGTTAAACTAATTAAAGAACCATGTAAATGGTGTATGGGATTGGACGCTAGGAAAGTTTGAGTATTTGTGAACTAGTATGTGAATTGTAGGCCTTAGAGCCAAGTAAGTTATGTATGAGTATTGGAATTGTTGCTTGAGGAAGTATTGATGTATTGGTATTGCCTTGAGTGCTGGTAGGACCCTTGTAAGGGTGTGGCTAGATTAGGAATGATTTTGGTGAGAAAGCATGTATGTGGCTAAGTAAGAAAAGTAGATGAACTATGGCAAAATTTTGGTAGGAATATGTACATTTATGGATGACTTGGTGAATGGGAGAACCAAGGTGTGTATTGGAGTTAGTAGAGATGTTTAGTAGCTATGGAATGGTAGTTGTAGTATGAGAAATAAAAAGGTAAAAATCTGTAGCAAAGAGGTATCAAAATGTATTGTAGAGCTATGAAGAAATTAGTGTGCAAGAGTTGGTAAGAAGAGAGTTGGACTTGGGTATAGGTAGTGTAAGGGCTTGGAAATGAATTGGCATGATAAGGTGAGGTATTTAGAATGCTAGGAATGACATTGGTTGAGGAAGTATTGGATGGTAAAGTTGAGTTTAAAAATCTGCAGCATAAGTAAAAAAAACTGTTGCATATGTTGAAAAGGAAGTGAGGAAATTGGGTAAGTGGATGGATGAATTTAGTAATGGAATTGGTGGATGAATTAAGGATTTTAGGAAGCCTAAATGGTACTAAAACATGTGGAAATGATTAGGAAAAGATTGGGTGAGAATTGAGGTGAATTTGGAGTCCAAAGTAGAAAATTAAAAAGAGTTCTGCAGCCGACCTACCCAGGCGACCTACCCTAGACTGGGTTGGTCGGGCTGAATTCTGTAACTCGGGTGTGTTCTGCAGCCGACCCACCCAGGCAACCTACCCAGAGTGGGTCGATCGGCTTGTAAAAAAAAATCAAAATTATATAATTATAATATTAATAAAATTATATATATATATAATATATATATATATAGATATATATAGATATATATAATAGATATATAAATACATATATACATATATACATATATACATATATTACATACATATATATGTGCATGAGTAAGGCGTTAGTGCTAAAGTAAGGAAGGTAAGAAAGTTGTGAATATAAAGAACACTAAGTTAAACCAAAATAACGGGATAACGGGGTAAGTACGAGAGTAGTAATTATGTATGTATTGTAATGCTTAGTATTAATTGAATCATTTGACATGTAGTCATTGGTTCGAGAATAAGAATCGAGGAACAAGAGTGAACCAAAGGAACAAGGGAACAGCCGGTAAAGTAAATTCCGGTAAAAAGGTATGATTTCTTCATGCCCTGTATCCTAATCTGGTTACCCCGATTTGTGTGCTTATTTGATCACCTAATAAGATAAATGCATGAATCGGACTATATTGCACTTACTTGTGCTTGTTTACATTGTTCTTGATATTTGTCCTGAACAATAGTTTGTATAATTCATGAAATATATGAATGATGATGAAGTGTATTGTATTTCGTAGTGTACTTGTATATTGTATCGTATTATGTATGGATGTGTATATGAACAATGTATTGTGTATGTGGCTTGAATGAATGACTTCTACTAATTCCTAACTACCTAACTCCTAACACAAGTAATGGATAAATTGGAATGAGTAGAAGTCCGATATAGTTTCGGCCACGCGTGAGGATGAGGAGACACAAGAGGTTGGATCCGATTCCTGGTTCTTAAACTGGTCCACGGCCCAAACCCCTTAAATGGGTAGTATCCTGGATTGGTGAACCAAGTAAATCCCGGTGGTGGGACAGAGTAGTCCCCGGGCCGGAGGTCCCGACGACTTGACTTGAGTAAGTAAGTAAGTAAAGTATGAGTATGTATGCGTAAGTATTGTGTAACGAGTAAAAGAGTAATCTCCACCCGATTAACCCGGGTGGACAAAAAGAGCTAACAAGTATGGTGTATTGTGTATGTATTGCGTATGTATTGTATATGTATTGTGTATTGTGGATTTCAGGAAAGGTAAGTATGTATCTGTTGGCTTGTATGGTTTACTATGTACGTATTGAAGTGTATGTATTGAAGTGTATGTATTGAAGTGCATGTATGTATTCCTTGCGAAAAAGTATCGTAGTAATATGTATGAGAGTATGTATGCATGTGTGTATGAATAAAATGGACTAAATGTATACGACCAAGTGGTCGGCCTACCCTCACTAGTATGTGGGGTATGCGGTTATCATATTCAGTGAAAGCTGACCCCCTAGGGGGAACGTTTTTAGTGTGCAGGTACCTGAAGCGGATAAGGTCAAGGTAAGAGACCGGTGACTACACTTGGACAGTTAGTAGTAGAATGTAGAAGTGTACTAAGTGGCACACCCCTTGTGCTTAGAAAGTAAGTAGTTGTGAGGAATGGGTAGTGGCTAGACTCTTAATGAGTATGTATGGAATTGAAAGAGGTATTCTATTTGTATAAGGATCTTAGTAAACTCAGTGTATTATGTTGTATTGAACTTATGGAGTATTGTAATGAATGGGAAGTGCTAGTATTTGATTTGGTAATTGGAGTATGCATGGTAAGTGTATAGTACTCGGATATTCCGGTCTATCAGACCGATGCTATATGCAGTAGCAGTAGTAGCCTTGTTAGTCACGTGGGTGGCTAACGGCATTGTGTCACCCACCGTTGAGTATGTAAGCATCCGCTGCGTGAGTCTGGATTGTATGAGGAGATTGGACGGTAATGACGGTATTAACGGTAGGGGTGTTACAAAAAGTGGTATCAGAGCGAAGTATCGCTCTGATGACTGGAAATACCGAGTTTAGGAAATACCGAGTTAGGAATTAGAAGCTTAGGGCTAAGGGCTGTGTGTTAGCATTAGAGAGATGCTAGTTAGGAACCACCGGTGAGTACCGGATACCTACAATACCAGTCCCGCCCACCGTAAACCCCATTGTTTAACTTGGGAAAGGACGCCAGAGAGAAGGAAAGTCCTCTCATACTCGGGGAACCCGATCTGGCAGATGTGAAACAATCACACAGTAACAAGAACCGACATATGGTGGATTCCAAGAATTGGAAGTCTCGGAGATGGATCCCGGTTGAACAACAATACCCGCACTTAATAGCGGTAGGATGAGCACTCCAACCACGAGGAGGCTGCAACTTACAACAGCATGGGGCGACGTGCTTAGCAGTCGCGAAACCTAGCTAACCAACCAGTAGCAGGAAGGAAGCACTAACCGTGCAACGAAATGGAAAAAGGAGTAGTAGTAGTGGAACCCGAGACACAAGTCTGCGGGACATGCAGCAGTAGCTAGACAATACCACCAATGGTGTGCCAACTGACTAAGGACATAGTCAAGAGTGGCTACCTCCAAAACTATAACGCCAAAGAGGTTACAATACCTGGCCGACATGGCTCAGACAGCTACTAGAATATAAACGGGGTATAAACCAACATGACCACAGAAGTAGTGCCTAAACCAGCTAAGGCTCAGGGACCACAATAAATGTGTGGGAACGAGGAACAAGAGAAACACAACCAAATCAAAAGGGAATCTCCAAGGATTAGGGAAGTATCCCGATCAACGACACCCATGTCAAGATCAATGAGAAGTTACCCAAAGGAGCAAGTATTCCCAAACCTAGATCAACAAGATCAAGGGAAGAGTCAACAAGACCATTGAATATAAGTGGAAACCATCAAGGTCGGTATAGGATTACCCAAAAACCAATAGTACCACGCACTTGCCACGACAAGTGCAGTAAGAACAGGAATATGTAAAGGAACTCTAACATACCCACCGGTACATAATAATGTACCGTGACTGCAATGAAGCAACTACCGGATCACAAATCCTGAAATTGGAAGGATGGAACCCTGGAAAGGCTTAGCAGCCCGACCACTGTATTTAGAACATACCAGTCAACGAGAAGCTGGACTTGGTCAAAACCTCAAGCATGGCTCTGCCATGAAGAACTTCCTTTAACACCGAACTACAATTTTGAAACCCAAATTTCTTTCAAAACCACAAACCTTTCTTTTAAACCTTGGACTTTAAAACCAAACCGACAGAATTACGGTGAGTATCATAGAATGATACAAGAGGAGTTGATAATAGAATACTTCACCTAGGCGTGTGACGAGCACTACGAGTGTACCCAATTACGGGATGTGGGACAACCGCACTCCGAAGGAGCTTGCGGGCCTGACATATAGTTAGGTAAGTGGTAACGTATCAACATGGTACCCCACGTATGTATACATGTAGTGCACGGAACACGGGAAGTAGTCAACTCCGTCCTACGGACCATCAGTAAGTTCAAAGAGCGCAGACTAATAAGTATAGACATTGGATATGTCTCAAAGACTTCAAGCAAATACATGACAGCTGGGGTACACCCAGCCTGAACACAGTGAGGCAAATGCCTAATGTGGATACAACAATGCTCTACAAACGGGACAGAGTTCCCAAGAGCGATCACAAGATTACCACGAAGTATAATCCACCATTGGAGAGGATTTTAAACCTAGTCTTAAGCACTAGAAGCAAGTATAAACAGTCTACCCAAGAACGGGAGACGCTATAACCCAAAAGGGAATAGCTCAAACAAGATACCACAAGGTGGTATAGTAGACACGACATGTCACAAACATGAGCCGCATGTAACGGCATAACTAACAACACTCAGGGCAATCCTTGAAGAGTGTCTGAATTAGCAACAAACAAACAAAGCGTCATGATAAGAGCACGGAAGCTAGAACGAACACTCGGTTAGGACACCGAAGGGATTTCACCTAGCAGGAAATACCCTAAATTACCAGAAGGCACTGATCAACATCAGATTGCCTAAAAGGCCACCTATGAACGGAAGCGTGATGCCACGACTTACCATGGAGCCCAGTAAACACCTCCAACCCTATAAGGGTATACAAGGAGGTGGAAAACATGTATAAGCAGCTTGCAAAGAGCATGGCTGGCAGCAATAAGGCTTGAGAGCCATGGACCAACTACATTATGTAAACTTAAACAGTTGCAAAAACCACACCATTTGACAACAAGACTTGCAAGAGATATTGTCTCATATGACAAAGAAATCAACAACTGAACCACCAATTCAAACTTAACATTATGAGTGGCTTGGAGTAAAGGCTACCTCAATGTCACTGTCACTAGAACATCAGTCTAGTATACAGTTGACAAGCTTTTAATTGCCCTTCATGCCTTCTGTAGAAATGATAACACAGCATAACAGGAATCGCGATATACATGATAATACACATGCATAGACACTACACAAGAAACCCAAGGGAAGATACCTCTCGTTAACTGATGACCACCAATGTGGTGAAGATGTGAGCCCGTAGGAAAGGCTTCCATCAACTATAACAACGAACTCGCACGTGTAGATATTGCCAAGAGGCGATCAAACAAGGAAAAGAGATTTCCAAACCACTACGCCTATAAGGCCGTGGACTGTAGAAGCACAACGCTTAAGAGCATCGAAGCTCAAAGGAGTAAGCATACTCCATATGCACCCAAACATGTGGTAAACCATTGTGTAAACACCGGTATGGTAAACCTTGTCATGAAACCAATGAGTGGAAACAAACCCCTCAACAAGAACCTTCACTCACCAGTGATGAAATACCATTCAATTGAAGAACGGGACCGGAAAACCCTTGAAGTTTCTTGGGATGTCCCAGTGATGTACATACAAAAGTAAAACTACACAGCTAGAGCCTATAACTAATGCTCAGCACTGGAAGACAGTAATTGTCAGAAACAATTAATGTGGATGCACATTGCACACCACGAATGACCAACGCTCAAGAGAGCTTGTAACCCGATAAATTACTTCATCCATTGTCAACCAAGACTCGGTAAATTATATCACAAATGATGAAGAAATGTGAGGTAAGCCAACCTAAACATGAAACCTGAATTAAAATGAAACATCCCCACATTGGGAAGATAGTAAGATTGCGGTATGTTACGACAACCGTCATGCACACGAATATAGGAAATCCTCGGTGTATTCACACCATAAGGAAATGGTGCCAATGACAATGACAATGAGTAAATAGAAACCATCACAGTAACAGAAACAGTAAAAACGATGTTGTACAATGAGTAAGAGTATGGTACGCAACAAGCGACCGTTATGAGGAAGTAGTAGACAATGACAAGGAGTATAAGTATGGGAAGACAGACATAAATATTCATTCCTATCACATAAGTGACTTACTGCCAAGTGTTTACGCCTCTGCACTCTGTATGACTGAGTGTTTTGGTATTGCATTTGTGCAGCTAATGATCTAGTGGGATAGCGAGGAATAGGGAAAATGTAATGGTAGTAAACCCTTCTTTTCACCAACAAACATGGCAAGCTTAGCAACAAACCGTGCGGCCCGAGGCCAAAGAAGCACGAAGAGTGTGAAACAAACTAACAATCACAAAATGTGAATTCCATTGGAATAAAAAGGTGAATGGAGACTTAAGAAAGTCACTAGAACCGACGCATAGAAAATGCAAAGTCATACAAGTAAAGAATACTTGTACTGAACCAGAATAACTGGAATGATTCAGAAGCTACTGACAACAGAGGAAGTACTACAACTAAGTAGTGACTTAACCTCACCCGACAATAAGTCAGGAGGAACTTAGTGAATAATCGTGGGGGTACGAATAGTATGTATAATAGATTGTCAGAGAGCTGGACACAGATCTAAAACTCATTGAGTTCAATCACGGTAGAAGAATACCACACGGGTTAGTAAACCTTACTTCCACAATAGAGGGATAAAAAGGTGATGTGTAGAACATTAAAGATAACATGAAGGATGAATAACCCAAGTTATCAGGGTCGCGCAGCAGAAGCTAGTGGGCCCTAGCTAGGAGATAATATACCTAGTAAGTATAATAGAATGGCCATTAATGCCTTGAAGCCTATTAGGCTAGAACCGAACTAATTATGAGTTAAATAAACTCATATAAGAATTCTTGGTGCAAAGACTAAACCATTGGTATGGTTAAGACCCTTTGACCAGAGCATATTATATAGATACCGTAGTGAAGCTAAACGCTTCAGATTGCCCAAATTGAGTAAACCAAAGTTTAATAATAACATATGGTAGATTACGTGGGCATAATCCCTTTTAAGGGGGGTAGAGTGAAAACCGCATAATGTGAATTTTATAAATAAAACACATAAACTATAATGTGCATAGCACAAATGAGAATCAAATTGATAATTGGTACTATGTTAAATAAACATATGTACTCATTCACATCGTAATTGTGGTAATTAGGCACGAGCGATGCAAATACCATAGGATGGATATACCTACCTCGTAACACCATGTAAGAGTATTAGTAAAAGAAAAGTAATGAGTAGTGGACGGAGCTCCACAAGTATTGTAACCCTTAAAGAAAAGTACAAATTGATTAAGAGTAGTGGAGGAATGTAGGCTATGCGTAGTGTATTCATAGGTAATTATTGGAAGCAATTAAAGACGACTAAATTCCATAGGTATAGTATTCCTTAGTTAGAATATTGGAGATGATGGAGAGTAATGATGATGAAAGTAGTGAAGGTTGAGGAAATGGGCATTTAGGTATTGAATCCCGGAGTAAAGCATTTGGGAAGTAGAGTGAGGATGATTGATGGACTGATTCCATCCTTTGGAGATGTATGAATTCGTGATCACGACTAGAATGAGTAAAAAGATAGAAAATGAAAATAATTAAATTATTTGTTTGTTTGAAACTGACGTGTGAAGTCGAACTTGATCCTGATCAGATCAAGGGAAACCGAACACAAATTGGGGTGGAAATATAGTTCAACACTGGTGCTGATCACATCAGGGTCGAATGATTCTTGAAGATCCCTCAAGTGGTCACAAGAATCACACATAGGATAGAAGTAATGAATATAGATTAGAATTTGGAGTTGTGTGTTTTTGGAAAATTTCTAATTGGTAGTAGTGAAGTATTTCCCGTAGACTGAAGAATGAGGATTGTTAGAAGTTTGTACCGGAAAAGATAGTAATATATCATATTGTATTATTACAAGGGCAGCGGACATAGAGGAGTCCTGTGTCTGGATGACCGGAGCGCCTGCGGGATTGTAATGTGTATTGCATTGCTTTGGGGATAGCTTTGCATTGTATGTACGTTTAAATTTTGTAACGAGGAACTGAATGGCTGGTAGTAATGTTGATTTGAGTAATTATTGTACATTGGTAAGGTATGGAAAGTAGAAACTTTGAGTAAGAACTTAGGAATGTAGGGTAGGGGAAGAATGTACGACTTTTGGCATAGACAAGTATGAATGAGCAAGTATCGTAGTCCTATAACCTTGAGCAACTTTGAGGACAAAGTTCTTAAGGGGGGTAGATTGAAATACCCCAAACTTAAATATAGAGATTAAAATTAATCTAATACGTATTTAAGGGCCTAATGACGCCTAAGTAATATTGGAAAGGAAAAATAAATCCAAAAGAAATAAAGAAACGCTTAAAAAGCGAAAAACGCTAAATAAGCGTTAAATAACCATAGGAGGTATGAGACCTCGGTTAGCATATAATATGGATTCTAAAACCTTAATAAGGCCTAAATAATATAAGGGAACAAATCCCGAAGAAAACGGATCCTTAAAATGGATTAAAACACAAACGGACCTTAAAGCGCGTTTTTCGAGGAAAAGGAAAAACGTGACTTTAAGCGGGTCAAATGGACTCGTAATAATTTGGTCAACCAAGTAGTCATTAATAAACGTTAATGAAGGTCTAGAACCAATAAAATCAATAAAACGAGAAAATATTGAAAACTGTAAAAAACGGGAAGTTGTGTGGTGAGAGTGTAAATAAGCCAAACTAGTGTGTACACATTTAGAAAAAAATTAAAAAGCGGGTGAGGGATGGTGTGTGTGTGCCAGCCCCCCCCCCCCCCCCCCCCCCCCCCCCTCACATACACTAAAAGACAAAAAAAAAAGAAAGAAAGGAAAAGTAATAAAGTAGAAAAGTAAAAGGGGGGCTCTCTCTCTCCTCCCCATTTCATTTCCCCTCACGGTGGCTGCCCCCTCTCTTCTCTGATTTTTCTTTCTTCCCCAACAGCGAACAATGGCGATTCGCCATACACCACACCAACTTCATCTTCTCTCCTCTTGTTAACTACTCAAACCTCCACCAAAAATTACAAAATTTGTACCATTGTCTTCCTCTCATCAAGGAGAACACTCCTCTCTTTTCCAAATTCGAAAAAAACCAACTTCATCTCCATGGATGTTCTTGGTTTTGAAGATGAAGACCACCATTAGAAGCCTCTTCTTCACCTTGTTGGTCTAAGGTAAAAAGAAATCCGAAAATACTAGCATTTTTAGACCTTATGTGCAAAATAGAAATTTCTAAGTCGTGAGTTCTTCTACCTTGCTTGCCCAGCCAATTTTGGCATCCTTGGGGAGTGGAAATCTTACTCTTGTTGCTATTCTACACTCCTTCTACATACTTGCAAGGTAATGCATTTCTAAACCCTAAAGTATACCTTAAAGCTTTAAAGATAATTAAGGGATGGTATTTTAATTACACTTATTTGTGTGTTCATTGGGTGATGGGAATGGAGTTTGGCAACTACATTTCCCACTTGACCGATTTTGTGAAAGAAAGAGAAAAGGAGGAGAATTGGAAAAAGAAGAAGAATTAAGAGCTTAAGGTAAGAGCTCCTTCTTAATGCTAAATTTTAATGCATTAGAATAATGGGAATGGGTAAACTAATTAAAGAACCTAAAATGTTGTATTGGTATTGTAGTTATGGAAGTTTGAGTATTTGTGAACTAGTATGTGAATTGTAGGCCTTAGAGCCAAGTAAGTTGTGTATGTGTATTGGAATTGTTGCTTGAGGAAGTATTGATGTATTGGTATTGCCTTGAGTGCTGGTAGGACCCTTGTAAGGGTGTGGCTAGATTAGGAATGATTTTGGTGAGAAAGCATGTATGTGGCTAAGTAAGAAAAGTAGATGAACTATGGCAAAATTTTGGTGGTAGGAATATGTACATTTATGGATGACTTGGTGAATGGGAGAACCAAGGTGTGTATTGGAGTTAGTAGAGATGTTTAGTAGCTATGGAATGGTAGTTGTAGTATGAGAAATAAGAAGGTAAAAATCTGTAGCAAAGAGGTATCAAAATGTATTGTAGAGCTATGAAGAAATTAGTGTGCAAGAGTTGGTAAGAAGAGAGTTGGACTTGGGTATAGGTAGTGTAAGGGCTTGGAAATGAATTGGCATGGTAAGGTGAGGTATTTAGAATGCTAGGAATGACATTGGTTGAGGAAGTATTGGATGGTAAAGTTGAGTTTAAAAATCTGCAGCATAAGTAAAAAAAATTGTTGCATATGATGAAAAGGAAGTGAGGAAATTGGGTAAGTGGATGGATGAATTTAGTAATGGAATTGGTGGATGAATTAAGGTATTTTAGGAAGCCTAAATGGTACTAAAACATGTGGAAATGATTAGGAAAAGATTGGGTGAGAATTGAGGTGAATTTGCAGTCCAAAGTAGAAAATTAAAAGGAGTTCTGCAGCCGACCTACCCAGGCGACCTACCCTAGACTGGGTCGGTCGGGCTGAATTCTGTAACTCGGGTGCGTTCTGCAGCCGACCCACCCAGGTGACCTACCCAGAGTGGGTCGGTCGGCCTTTGTAAAAAAAAATTAAAATTAAAATTTAATTATATATATATATATATAAAACATATAAACATATATACATACATATATATGTGCATGAGTAAGGCGTTAGTGCTAAAGTAAGGAAGGTAAGAAAGTTGTGAATATAAAGAACACTAAGTAAACCGAAATAACGGGATAACGGGGTAAGTACGGGAGTAGTAATTATGTATGTGTATTGTAATGCTTAGTATTAATTGAATCATTTGACATGTAGTAGTCATTGGTTCAAGAATAAGAATCGAGGAACAAGAGTGAACCAAAGGAACAAGGGAACACCCGGTAAAGTAAATTCCGGTAAAAAGGTATGATTTCTTCATGCCCTGTATCCTAATCTGGTTACCCCGATTTGTGTGCTTATTTGATCACCTAATAAGATAAATGCATGAATCGGACTATATTGCACTTACTTGTGCTTGTTTACATTGTTCTTGATATTTGTCTTGAACAATAGTTTGTATAATTCATGAAATATATGAATGATGATGAAGTGTATTGTATTTCGTAGTGTACTTGTATATTGTATCGTATTATGTATGGATGTGTATATGAACAATGTATTGTGTATGTGGCTTGAATGAATGACTTCTACTAATTCCTAACTACCTAACTCCTAACATAAGTAATGGATAAATTGGAATAAGTAGAAGTCCGATATAGTTTCGGCCACGCGTGAGGATGAGGAGACACAAGAGGTTGGATCCGATTCCTGGTTCTTAAACTGGTCCACGGCCCAAACCCCTTAAATGGGTAGCATCCTGGATTGGTGAACCAAGTAAATCCCGGTGGTGGGACAGAGTAGTCCCCGAGCCGGAGGTCCCGACGACTTGACTTGAGTAAGTAAGTAAGTAAAGTATGAGTATGTATGCGTAAGTATTGTGTAACGAGTAAAAGAGTAATCTCCACCCGATTAACCCGGGTGGACAAAAAGGAGCTAACAAGTATGGTGTATTGTGTATGTATTGCGTATATATTGTATATGTATTGTGTATTGTGGATTTCAGGAAAGGTAAGTATGTATCTATTGGCTTGTATGGTTTACCATGTACGTATTGAAGTGTATGTATTGAAGTGTATGTATTAAAGTGCATGTATGTATTCCTTGCGAAAAAGTATCGTAGTAATATGTATGAGAGTATGTATGCATGTGTGTATGAATAAAATGGACTACATGTATACGACCAAGTGGTCAGCGTACCCTCACTAGTACGTGGGGTATGCGGTTATCATATTCAGCGAAAGCTGACCCCCTAGGGGGAACGTTTTTAGTGTGCAGGTACCCGAAGCGGATATGGTCAAGGTAAGAGACCGGTGGCTACACTTGGACAGTTAGTAGTAGAATGTAGAAGTGTACTAAGTGGCACACCCCTTGTGCTTAGAAAGTAAGTAGTTGTGAGGAATGGGTAGTGGCTAGACTCTTAATGAGTATGTATGGAATTGAAAGAGGTATTCTATTTGTATAAGGATCTTAGTAAACTCGGTGTATTATGTTGTATTGAACTTATGGAGTATTGTAATGAATGGGAAGTGCTAGTATTTGATTTGGTAATTGGAGTATGCATGGTAAGTGTATAGTACTCGGATATTCCGGTCCATCAGACCGATGCTATGCAGTAGCAGTAGTAGCCTTGTTAGTCACGTGGGTGGCTAACGGCATTGTGTCACCCACCGTTGAGTATGTAAGCATCCACTGCGTGAGTCTGGATTGTATGAGGAGATTGGACGGTAATGACGGTATTAACGGTAGGGGTGTTACACTATTTGATTACATCTTGTGCTCTCAGTCCCAGATAATGCTCCATGCTATCCGGTGACATCTTATGTTCTCAATCTCAAACATTGCTCACCGCTATCTGATGACATCTTATGCTCTTAGTCCCGGATAATGCTCTGGGATATCCAGTGACATCTTATGTTCTTAGTCTTGGATAATGCTCTACGTTATCCAGACTCCCGTCAAAACCCCTTATTTATGAGCGTGGACAAAGCCCTAAGCTATTCTGTAACATATGAGGTGACCTGGAAACAATTTTTTTGAAGGAGATACCCCTATAGTAGGGATGGCAACGTGCCAGCTTTAGAGTCGGTTGATGCCTCCACCCGTACCCATCACCTGTTTTCAACCCGCACCATCTGACCTGACCCGTCACTCGAAATTTTCTAACCTGTCACCCTTTTTTTCAGCAAGTATTTTAACTTTTTAAGCTTATTTTTTAAATGAAAATACACTCATATTTGCTTAATAACACATATCACATCAACTAACGTCACATGACTCAAAATGTAAAGTATTACCAATTGTTTCTAAACCATCTCAATAAATGTAAAACAAAAGGAGACCATCACATTTTGCCTGTAGTTTTTTGAAATGTTCCCAATAGTACTACTCTAAAAACTCCTCCCACTAGCTTCAACTTCAATGTCTTCCCATCTTCTCATATGAAAGGTCTCATATCCTATTCATAATCAACAAGACAATGAGCTTAAATCAATAACATAAAAAAAGATACACACAAGTACAAGTAAGAGAAGTGCTATTTGCAAAATACATTGCTTGAAAAGGCATTTTATTAGGCATTTTATCTGGCATTTTTATCATTTTGAAATGATAACTCATGTTCTTTTACATTATCTATTGAACTTGGCTTGAACTAGCTTAATTCCAACCTTCAAGATGCCACCTGTTTTCTATACAAACAACTTTACAACTAGTATGAATGATGAGGATATGAGCATAGCTATATTAAGATCATTTAGATGCAATTATAGAGCTTCAAACAAACTTTGTCTTATTTTTAGAGTTGCATACATAATTACTCTTTTTCATTCAATAACAGTGAAAGCTGAATTCATTCAACATCTGTAAGCAATTCAGCAGTGAATGTATTATAATAATTACTCTTTTTATATAATCAAATTAATTTTCAATAACAACAAAAACAAATCTGCAAGTGAAATGTTTCAATAACACAAGTGAATTCGAGCCATAATTATTTCTCCCTCATATTCAAAATATAAGTCATTTTAGAGATGTATCTAGACTTAAATCTGTCTAGATTCATCTTTAAAATGACTTATATGTTGAATTGGAGGTAGTATTTTGCTTGCTTATAAACAGAAGCTGAATTCATTCAATAATAGTGTATATTCAGTTCCACCGATTTATCTTTACGGAGATGCAAACATAAAGAAGAGAATTAAGAGCGGTGCAGAGTATGTATGTTCTTTGTTCTTACTTTGCAAAATTATTGTGAGCTTCACAACGTGCAACAAAAAAATAAATAAAAGGGAAAATTCACAATATACCCCCTGTTTTCTTTCTTTCTTAATTCACAATATACCCCCCTGCGATTTTCGTAATTCACTTTAAACATGCTTAAATGTTGTCCAAAATTGATGAAACTTTACATGGACGATGCTAAAGTGTTATATTTTGGTCTAATATAAAATTTGAAGTTTTTTAAGCTCACATGTGACCTGTGGGACCCAATGAATATGTGATAAGTGCAAAATATATAGACTATTTAGGTTTAATCACCTTATAAATTGCAGCATGTTTAGTAATGTTTCTCACTTATCTTGGGTTTTTTCCTATAATTATGTTGTTATATTAACTGATGTATTTATGTGTTAAGTTGTAGGAAAAATGCCAAATAAAGACATATATTATAAAGGATTAAACAGAGCCACACGAGAAGCACGCAGTGGCTTATTTATGTGCCGTGACCGCCCCTTGTACCGCTTCATAACATGCGGACAAGGTAGAGGGGGCAACCGCCCCATAACAAGCGGACAAGGTAGAGGGCAACCGCCTCAATATAGGCGGACGTGACCATGAAGAACCGCCTCAGTACCGACATGAGTAACATACAACCGCCTATACCGGACAAGAGAGGAGAATGTACGTGAGAGAAGACCGCCCCATATGTAGCGGACGCGTGTAAATGTCCAGGAAATCAACGGGTTATCTTCTTGGCTCGTCGACTTCGCCCGTCGACTTGTTTCTACCTTTATCTATCTACTCCGCCCACCGGCTACCATAAATTGCTCACGCGTTGCAGCTCTGTCCTCCTGCAATCAATGAGAGCTGCAATCAATGAGCTGCAACTCTGCTTCTTCTTCTTCCTCTATAAATACCACGTTCCATTTACCTTCTCGAGTGTCCTTCCAGAGGTTCCGTCCGTGGTTCCTCCTGGAGTTCCAATTCACACCATCATTCCATCTTCGTACCACTACACTTTCACTCACTCGTTCATTTCACTTCTAATCTCCCGCTTCTCCATTTGTTTTCTTTTCATCTCATTATTCTCACCTCTAGTCTCACGTATTTAAATAGAAGACCAAACTATTTAATATGTTAGGCTAGAGTACATATACTCTGGAATAATTATTATGTATCTGTATTAATTATGCAATATGTTTACTGGTTTAATTTTAATGAAGTTTGTTACGCTTAAAGGTTTTCTCACATCTTTTTTAATAATGTCATGAGTTTATTAAATTGCTTTACTAAGTCTATTTGATCAGACCAGGTGATAAATAGACAGGTTAATTAAGCCGTAAAACTGGAGAAAGCTTATTATGACTTAATGAGTTAGTATTTTCAGGTTGCAAGAATAAAATCCTCATACTCCTCTGCCGTCCACCAGTGGGTGCTTGAGTTTTCATCGGACCTTGCACAACTGGAACGAGTTCTTATGAGACTATGATTTAGTCCTTAAGAATAAAAACAGGATCTTGCCAAACTATTATAATTAAACCAGTAACCCTAGCATGAAAGAGCAGTTATTATATTAACGTGAACCAGAGTCCCGTTTAGTTTATCTGTTAACTTAGTTTATTTTATCTTTCCTTTTTATTTATAAAAACAAGTCAATTAATCCCCTTTTTTGTGACACGCTTAGGTACTATTATATGCACATTAGTCCCACGGTTCGACATCCGGTCGCTTACACTTTACTATACTACCACGACCGGGATTTATTTGCAGCCCGACGTTTATTTTGAGTTTTTAATTTCTTTTCTTTTTAATTTTACACCAGTTTAACCACTCACTTTACAACGTCTGCAATATGTGACTGTTCATTGGGTCCCACAGGTCACATGTGAGCTTAAAAAACTTCAAATTTGATATTGGTCCAAAATATAACACTTTAGCATCATCCATGTAAAGTTTCATCAATTTTGGACAACATTTAAGCATGTTTAAAGTTGAATTACTAAAACCACAGGGGTATATTATGAATTACGAAAGAAAACAGGGGTATCTAGTGAATTTCCCTAAATAAAATTCTATTATAATCACCAAAGAAGAAGATAAGCTCAGTATATTACTGGTTCCATAATGTTTTGAGAATTCAGCCCGTCTACAATCTGGTTGGCAGTGGGATGTAGAAGCCTCCTTATCTTTGGAGAGGTGCAAATAGAAGAAAAGAATGAAGGGCAACACAATATGTGTATGAAGAATAGAATGTAGAGAAGTGCAGGGAATGAAGTTTGACAGAGAGAAGAAGATGCAGCAGAGAGAAGAAGATAAGTTCAGTATATTATTGCTTTCGGAATGTTTTCAACATGTGTAGGGAGATGCAGCACATCAGCAGCAGTTCCACCAATTTATCTCTAAGTAGAGGTGCAAACAGAAGAAGAGGATGAAGATTGAAGAATGGCGCAACCACAACATATGTATGTTCCTTGTAGCTGTTGCTAGTTATTAGGGATTTAGGGTTGCAAATTACTAAAAAAGATAGAGAAGAGAATGAAGAGTATAAGCATTTGTCTATTATATATATATAAATATTAATTTAGGTGAATGGGTCGGGTGGATGGGTTGGGTGGCCGGGTGGAAAACTGTCACCATACCCGTCACCCGCAACTATTTCACCTGTCACCAATTTTTTGCTGGCTTTTTACCTGTTTTGCGAGTTGGACGGTCAGGTGAAACGGCACCCGTTAAGAATTTCCCTCCCTACCCTAGAGTGTTTTCCCCAAACCAAGTCTCCAAGCTCCTGTGTTATTTGGCTGGCCAGGGAGCTACACTTCCTGAATGGGTTGGTACTCTTGCCGATTAGCGGAGCTAAGAAGTGCTACCCTTGAAACACTAAATCCCCGGACAACACCACACACTATCCGGCTGGCTTAAAGGCTATACGGGACACCCATTAAAAAAAAGAAGGCACTCGATTTCTCCCCTCTGCTACACAACAACTTAGACGCCAAGCTAGAAAAAGTGTAAGTAAAACAGGGACACAAAAACTAGCTTCCTTTTCCATGATCAAACGAACAAATCCGAATCATAAAGAAATTAGCTTTAGTTCCCCCACGCAAGAAAGTAGGCTCAACATGAGCCCAAATGCACCCACTAAACTGCGAAAAGAGGTAACCAAGTACTTGCCATTAATCAAATATTTACATGATCTACGGCCGCTTGGCCCACAAACTAATAAACTCCAAACGACTAGAATACTTACAAAAAGGGGATCTGACAAAAGCAAGGGAAAAGTCCTATGCATCACCCTGTACTACACCTTGCTCTGAGTGTTCTCCGTAACTCGTCCCCCAACCTGATCTTCGCTGCACCACTCCCTAAGGAACTGCTAATGCCGTAGGTAAAGCTTTAGGGACAAGGTTGAAATTTGCAAGCACAACTGCTTCCTCCCTGAAGTCCTTAACCACTCACCTTGGGTCCAACAATGACAAGTGAAGGTTCATCCCGGCTTCCCTAGAAAGCTCCTCCACCCAGTCCCGAATGAAGCTAGCTACTTTGAGGACTTGGGAATCCATCGTGGCCTGCAATGAGCCCAACCTCTCTTCCTCAAGTCAACCGTCTCCTGCCACGTGTCATAAAACATGAGCTAATCCTTGACATGACAACACTCTTATGCCATATGTAACCCGTCTTATCATTACCACACTGTCGCCTCACAATGACTCCCCCCCCCCCCCCCAAAGCGATGTTCTACTTCCCTGAGGGTGATCTCGGTTGTTCCATGTGGTGATGATCCACCTTCCCAGAACATTCACGACGTTTTGAAAGTTCAACTTCCCACCCAAGACCACCAAAAGTCAAACTTGGGGAGCTAGTGGGTATACTTGGGTAAGATCTCTCAACCCTTCCTTCTCTACTTTAAAACTTTTCTAAGTATAAAATAAAATCCTGAGAAACTTAAGTCCCGTTTCTCGCACAAACTCCAAAAGCGAGACTTGGGGCAGGAAGGTTCCTCCTTGAAGAAGACGCTCCCAAGTGATGTCGGTCCCACCCTATGTAGGAAACTCTTATGTCACCAATCCGGACATAAGACTGGTGACGAGCCGGAGAGGACAAGCCAACTCAGTGGTCTCCCTGTATAAATAGCAGTCCCATCCCATTTCAAAAAACAGTGAAGAGCGGAAAACAACACAAGGATACTCACTCACTCTCTTTCTCTTCGTTTGTACTATCCCAATTCTACAAAAAAATACATTCGTCAACTCCTCGTGGACTAGACCATTCAAAATCGAACCGCATAAACCCTTGTGTCTTAGTCACTACTGTTAATTACAACGTTTAAATCACCAATCATTATATCACAAAGAAGTTAACATGAAACCAACATGCGGATTACCCGAAATCCATAGATTATCCCTAACACCTTGCTTACTCGATTGCTTGTTGAACTTGGAGTTCATGGGATCGCACCAATTCCAATCAGATCCGATAGTACATCAAGTTGTTGTTCATATAAACAAAAAACTCAGTTTCTCATCAATGAACTAAGCACATCGATATTCACTTGCACATCGATATTCACGTGCACTATGTTCTTGAATTACTTCTAGAATGGACTGGGGGGGGGGGGGGGGGGGGGGGGTGGTAGTTTGTTTGTTTACGTTAGGACGAGCTGTCCAGATCGATATGTATTTAACTCACTCTTTGATCAATAAAGAAAGTCAACAAAGGAAAATTCAAACAATAATGCAAAAGAAGTTAAGTGCGTGCCTTATGATTTTATAGGGACTTACCCATTAAAACATTAAATATTAAAAAAATTATTTCCAATTTATATGTAATTTTATTCTACCAACATGAATAAATATATGAGTGAAAATAAAATATTATCTATTATCTTGTTGGGTGGTTACGAAAATTTTAAAAAACAAGTAGATATATAAGCTAAATACTCCCTCCCTCAATCATTTATTGATTCTCTTTTTATTTTACTTTACATTCTTTTAATTTAATCAGTCAGTTTCAATACAATCATATTCCACCTCTTTTTTTATAGGAACATGAATTTACACTCTTTACTTTTATTTGCTCACTTGTATAAATATTATTTTTGGTGAAACATGTTATAAGAATAATTTTTTGGGAAAAATATGATTAATTATATTTAACTTTGAATCAATTTAATAGTGTTTTATTTGATAACCCAATTAAACCATAATTATATATTTTATAAACAAAACATACATAAAATCATGAAGTATTTATACACAATTTATATTGAATTGTTCACAATATAATAATCAGAAATGAAATATAATAATTTTAGTTTAGTAGTAGGTAAATACTAATGATGAAATACTTCCATTAATTCAATATATAGTAGTAGACTACTAATCTATATTCTTTTCTTTTTGCAAAGGGATACATATACTATTGGAAAATAAATTTGTTAGATATTTTATATATGATAGTTTAACTAAAAATTTGAAAAAATTAACTTTGTGAAGAAAAATAGTTATGTTTGATTATCTTGATGTAATTTTATATGTTGATACGGGATTTATAATTTATTTTATCATTAACTGATTATATGAAACTTACTTAAATAATGATATTAACTAATTATGTAGAAATTTAATTTGTTAAATGTGTAACACAATGAAATAAGATGAAAACGTATAACTTCTTATTCTAATTTCTCTTCATATCTTTCTTTTTTTTCCTTCTTATTCAACCACAAGAGTCAAAGATACTGAATATGGGGCTGTAAGGATTATCGTGTATATATCTATTTGCCGTATACATCTAATTGGCGATTTACATTTAGAATGATTTGATTTTACATCTTTTAGGGCTTGGTTGAGGAGAATAATGGATATGAAAATATTAATGTATCACACCTTTGTTCGGTTAGGACAAATAATCAATATTCAAATTTTTATATTTATTTTCATATATGCTGTCCAAATAATTCAAGTTCATTACTACCTCCTCCGTCCCGTCATAAGTGTCATGTTTACTTGTTGGCACGTTTTTCCACCTCAATATTAAACATATAAGGTAAATAATTTTATAAAACTAAATTTTGTATTATATAGTTTATCATGTAAGGAATCATATGTAAAACTTAAATTTTCAAAATTAATTTATCTTATGTTAAAAATTGAAGTCAAACGACATGTCCAAATAGTAAATAGGACGGTCAAGGTGGGACGGAGGGAGTATAAAAAATGAATCAATTATTTTCGACAATTAGTTTCTGGTGTGGGTTCTGATCATGATCAATAGTGTTTGCCGTAATGAAGAGACCTTCTTTGCAGAAGACAAGGCATCTTCCAGTTTCTAGATCAAACATTAAATCTTTTGTTGAGAAAGCAAATAAGCTAAAGGAGAACACTGAATCACACCCAAGAGAAAAATAAAGAATAATCCAAAGCTGAACAGGAGTAGTAGACGGTACCAACGATCTTCTTTGTAGATCAGCAATCAGCTATTTCTTCTCTTCTAATCTTCCATTCATCTCAGATTTCTAAATTACAAGAAAACTTCAGATTTTCCTACTACCCATATAATGAAAATGGCACATAAATATGTGTGTACATATATAAGACGCTAGGGATGCAAAAGCTTCTTCCAAGCAACAAAGAAGGAACTGTAATGCGAACAAATGAACATTTAATTAATTTTAAAACAACAACCACATTCAAGAAGAATGACAGGTCGAGTATGGAAAACAGATACAAGTCGCAATTAAACATTCATCTACATATGAAGTGTAGACAGCCAACTTAAAGATAGTAGAAGAAGATTTTTATGTCAGCTAGATGGATCTGCGAGCAGTAAATCCATTTTAGCACGACCAGTAGCTTCATATATAAGGACCATTCTCGAAAAACATAGAACTGCAAGAAGAAATATAGAATGCAAACCTCTTTTCTGAGTTTTTCCCGCCTTTTGATCAACAGCACCTTCTTTCTTCAAACTAGCAAGAGAAAGGAAAACAATTGAAGTCAGAGACTCAGAAGAGCAGGCTACAACTACAATACATCCAAAGATAACCATTATGCGGGTAAAAGTCAGATAGCTTAAAGGTTTGAATACCATTATGTAAACAAAGTGTCCACTGCATTACTTGGTAGAATAATTCCTTATTATTTCACTTCCAAGGTCGCTGGTACATTTTTACTTTTTGATCGTTTGAAAACCATTATGTAAACAAACCACTTTCACTAATGATTAATCGGAAACTGCTTACGTCGTTGTACTAATGACCATACACAAAGTAGATACATAAAGTATGTTGCCTCTTACGTTCATGTTCGATGTAACATGAACATAAGCACCACCATACGCAAGAGCTTTCAGGTAAACAACACTTCGAGAATGCAGAAAGGGAAAGGACGTGCTGCTTGAAGCTTAATTGGTCTACTTTGAAGCATCACTGCCATTAGTAGTACTAGTAAGATCTAGCTTCACCTGTGAAACATAGGGCTTCAACTGGAAACATCATTCTAAACAATAACTAAATAGGGAAGTCAAGAAAATGCCTTTCTTGGCATTGATCCAGTTAACCCCAACAGAAGCAACATGGGTAAAATAGTAGCAAACCTTGAAGCCAGTCAAATCTGGCACAACATAATCGGGAAGCTTTTCAAGTACAACAACATATCCACCTGAACAACAAGTAGACAATGTTGGATTAAAAAACAAAAAGCAGAACAGGAACCAACGATCCTACAAATATCGTATGAAATGGCCAAATGTATCGCCCTTCCCAGCCCAGTTATCAGACCCAGAGGCATCTTCACACTGCTTTATACAGACAACCAAAGTCGCTTATGCCCTAGAGCTACAAAAGATAAGGGCTACAAAAGATCAAACTGGTAAAACGAATGCCATCTTCGATCATCAGTAATCCAGACTAGAGCACAGTATCAATATCAAAACCATCTGTTTTCGCACTATCTCAAAATTAAGCACTAATCCTACATACGTCGGCCAAAATCATTCGTCAAGAGAAGGAATTTCAAACCTCACCTCGAGTAACCACGTATGATGGCTTCTCCTTAATCGTAAAGAAAAGTAGATCTAAGATCCTGCAATCAATCAAAACAAACACAACAACGAAGATTTCGTCGAGCACGTTGTTGTGGTCTGGGTAGCAGCAGAGTGCAATAGAAAAGAGAAGTGGAAAACGGATGAAGATAGCGATTGATCGGGACAGTGAAAGAAAAAAGAACGAACAAATTCCTTCCCGAACTTCTTCTTGCTCGCGACCTAATCCGAAACTTGTGATAGGTCGGACACCATTTCACGCAGCTCAATTAAAGAGCACCATTGTGTTAATGTGAGATACGATGACATTTTTTCTTGAAGATAGATGTGGGGAAGGAAAATTGGAAAAAGGTTAGGATGAGCTTGCAGACATTTAGATTTAGGGTAGAATATTGAGTATGATTGTGAATAGTAATTCGGTGGTGTAAACATACAATTAACGGAGGAAAAGTAAGACATAAAATTGGTAGTTTGTTTTATCGTGGGTTCGATTACTCTTGCTACAATTTCTGGTTGAAAAAATATAAATGAAAATGGAGGCAACCAAAGGTCAACTTGGGCTCGCCTCTGATGATGCGTATCTGATTTAGAATAACAGACCAAGGAAGGCAATATTGTATCTTGCCTCCATAGATATGATAAAGACAAATAGAAGCAATCACAACAAGATATGATGGTCGCCCTCTTTAATTAAATCTATGACAACGAGACATTAAGGTTGCCCTCTTTGATTTTATCAATGGCAACGAGACAAATGGGTCGCCCTCTTTAGTTTTATCAATGACAACGAGACATTTACGTTGCCCTCGTTGCCTGTGGAGTTTACAAGTTGTCGTCGACAGACAAAGTTAGTATCATGGGAAATTGGCAAAAACCAGGGCAAACTTCAGAAGTCCCCTCTTTGATTATATCAATGGTAACGAGACATTCGATCGCCCTCTTTGATTTTATCAATGACAACGAGACAATTAGGTCGCCCTCTTTGATTTTTTCAATAACAACGAAACTTTAGTCGCCCTCTTTGATGTAAACAAACAAAGCAATAGTTGTGTGCCTTGTTTGATTTCATCTTTCGGGGCAATACGAAGTTGCCTCTCTTTGATAGTATACAGATGTCCCTAAAAAAGCAATAATGTGTAGTGTCAGCTTCCTCGGTAACATAATTTTTAAAAGTTTAAATATAAATAAATATAGAATTCATTGCTCACATATAAATTAAAATGTTAAACATTATAATTATTATTTAAAAATTAAAATTTCATTTTAATGTATTAAATATATCAAATATATAATAGCAAGTTAGAGCTAATCAAATGGGTGAGTGTAACCCGACTTTGTTTCCCCTGGATTGTCTGGCGTGGAATTATATTATTTATATATAATTATTAATTTTTTTAAAAAAAGATAAAATACAATTAAAATAAAATGAATAATATTATATATAATTTAAATAATATTAAAAAAAACATAAAATAAATTGAAAATATATTTTTGAAATGTATATATAGTAATTCGGGTGGGTCAAGCTTAGTCGTGGTCCAAAAAATTTTCGAGACCCGACACGTTTTTTATATATTAGACGGTGGGCCAAAATTTTTCCCGGGGCACCACCGGTTTTTTATCGAGCACGAATTGTTGTCCAAGTTGACCCAGTTTTCTTTTTGGGACGGGTTTTTTTGGCTTTTTTTCAGGTGGAGCTAGACCGGGTTGTAGTTGATCAACACTATAGCTATACAAGTATACTATTTAAACATAACTAAATAAATTAAAATATAGAATAAAATTAGCAGTGTGACTATATTGTGAATCTGAATATATCATTTCTATTATTAGCTACAACCATATTAAAATAATATATTAGTTAAAAATATTTTTATTATTCACAAAATCATATTGAATTACATATTTAAATAAAAATTAATTATCCTTAAGTTTAAAAAAAATTCATTAAAATTGATTTTTTTTACAAATTGAAATATCAAGCAAATAACAAACTAAAAATATGCTAAATATTGTGATAAAAAAGATGTGGATGGTGGAATGAAAATGATAACCACCCCTTCATGGTAATCATCTATAGGAATAGGTAAAAATTGATTACCATACCTATGTTTTATGAATTTATACTCCCTCCTAACAAACATGGATAGAGAGCGAATTTTGTTCCATTCTCATAGACTCATTCTCATACCTTTCTACCAACTAAGCAAGGCAGTTATCAATATTAACCTTTAGAGATAATTGTAGCCTTTGAATTTTAAATGAAGTAAACCTACATATTATTGAATTAATACATCCGGTGAAATAGCACCAAGATGCACCTCTTTTCATTAATCTTACATTTTGGTGAAATAGCACAAGGACCTGACAGCTCAACGCCCTAACTTTTCACATGAGGCACTGATAAAGTGATGTTGGGTTGCTTCCAGTTTACAACCAAACAGTCCTTAAACTACCCCATTAATAAAATATTCCATCAATAATATATAGTGTATTAAGGGCTGAAAATGAAAAAATCAGGACAATCATCCCACATGTATGTCCCTTATTTGAGGCTCAAGTTAACCGACAGATGCGAATGGATGGAGGGGAACGGGGAGTCTGGAAAATCAGTAACGGACACATCAAAATACCAAAAATATTAGTAAAAATGATCCGCTCTCTTTCTCCTCATGTGAAGCCAAAAACAAAAAGAATACTTGGTTCTTCTCTCCATCCGGTAACCAATAGGCAAAATAGCCTCGACTGACAACTACTACTGCGGTGCGGTGATCTTTTATCAAATCTAAACTTGTAAAACCAAAGGGATAATGATTCTTTGGTATTGGTGAGGACAGAAAGGCCAAGATTAATGTCGATGATCGATTGATCGTGATAACGTGGCTGCCCAACTACCCGTTTGTAAACCCACTACCCACCTCCAACTATATCTCTTTCCCCAAAAGATTATCCTCACCCTTCTACAATCTTGGGTTTATTAGACTTGTAAATTATTTCTCTTTTGGCGCTTTACCCCTTACAAAAAAACACAATTTGTCTGCATCTTGTTTGGCATTACATTTACCATTTAAAGCCAATCATCTTCAAATGCTAAGATGCCTAAGCCGTTCATTTTCCCTTACTTTATTCATTCTCCCTTTGTTTATTCCCCCCCCTCCTCTACCTGGATTTCTCCAGTCTGACTTTGTGTGTAAGCAAAGAGCGATAGAGGGAGAGAGGCAGGCTTACTGCTTTTGAGCGCTTCCCTTAGCTTTTTTTCTAACTACCGCGAAGCCTGGGAGTCAGAATTTTCTCGGAAACAGCAAAGAGAAGATGTGGGCTTTATCTCTCACCGTTCTGTCTCTCTGAGCCGAGCACACATCATCCATCTGTTTCTGTACTGTACCAGCTGATGCTGCTCTTTCGGTACTTTACCTGATCTGTAGGGATCAGATTCTCCAGTTTTCTTAACAGCAGCCTGGGGATTGATATGAGTCTGATACCACTGTTCTTTCCCTTTCGTCCTTTTTATTTTATCACCCGTTTGTCACGTATGGAATTTAACAGACAATCCAATTGTCTGAAGTAAGAATCACCTTTTTTCTGCCTCAACACAATCTCACTTGTCGTCGGGAGTAGAATCCGTAGTCCTTCCAGTGTGTTCTTTCCATTTCAATCTCATCCCTTTATCGCAATCCATTTGCGCTTTGTTTCGTGATACCCCGCAAAATTGAGGTGAATTATGTTCTGATAAGGAGAGCAATTCTGGTTTTGTTCATCTACTTCCCCCAATTGTCACTGTTCAATAGATTACAGTCACCCGGTTCGTCTGAATTATCCTCTGTTTTCAAACGATTTGAGTAAATTTCGATTTTGCTGATTGTCAGTTGCCGGTGGTGACCGTTGACTGAATTCTCTATTTCCGTCAATCTTCAAAATTGGGTTCGGTCTGAAATCTATTCGTTCTTCTTAGTTCTTTGCTTGTAGACTCAGAACCGATTCAGTAGCAATCGGAGGTTTTCCTTATGATGCGGGTGATGTAGCAGTAAAGAGTCCCGGGAATATGGGTTGGTGGAGCAAGATATTGGGGGTTCAAGCCACAGGATTTCCAGGGGGCAGGTACCATGGAAAATCAAAATACACGAATACAGTCTGGGACTACGGCCACACTACGTCTGCGGTATGCTTTATCATTTCTCATTTCAATGATAGTCAACCATCTGCATGCTGTTGGAATTGTACGTCGATTGAACCTTTTTTTTATCGGTGTAGGTCAATTCAACCTATCTTCAAGTTGAATTGGAAATTCAGTTTGAACATGTCAATTTATTATTTCTGTTCCTTTTTTATTCTGATGCCAGGAGACTTGGTCAAATATCACAATGAAGATATTGATCGAGCAATTGCGCTGTCTCTAGCAGAAGAGGAGGATCCGTCTCTAGCAGAAGAAGAATCGCCGTCTCTGGCGGAAGAGGAATGTCTGTCTGTAGCAGACGTGGATGAGGATCAGAAAGGGAAAAAGGTTATTGGTATGGTAAGAATCTTGATGATCTTAAGTTCTTTGATAGGTCAATTTGCAGGCCGGTTGAATTGCATCTTTGTATGGAAGTCCTGATTAATGTTGTTGTCTTTTCTCCATACTTGATAATATGCTCTATGCTCAGAAACTGATCCTCAGTGGAGGAAGATGAGGAATTAGCCATGGCTCTTCAGGAAATTGAATATGGAGTCTCCCCGCGCTCTGATCAGCAGCAAAACATACTCCCACCTCAACCCCTTCCTTCAGTCGTCCCATCTGGTCACAGGTTAATTTCTAATTTATCTAAGAGATTCTTTGATTTTAGGGAGTATGATTGATAAACTGAGTTGTTAATTCTGACTTAATTTGCCATCTTCATAGGGCTTGTGCTGGTTGCAAAGCTGAGATTGGCCACGGAGGTTCTTGAGCTGTATGGGTGGAGTTTGGCACCCAGAATGCTTCCGTTGCCATGTCTGTAATCAGCCAATATCTGATTATGAGGTTAGTGACTCAATTAGTTTTCTGATGTGGGTACTGATCAGTCCTGGTACAATTTAACAATGCATTTTCAGTTAAACTGAGATCTGACGTGATGATCTGTTTTTCTACCTGGCTAGTTTTCTATGTCAGGGGATCGGGCATATCATAAGTCCTGCTACAAGGCCAGCATCATCCTAAATGTGATGTATGCGAAAAACTATGTAAGGGTTTGACCTTGATCCAGCTAAATTCATCTAACAAAAATTTTTCTTCATTTCGCTTACCTATCTAAAGAGTATTGCTACATTAAGCCTGACCTTGTCTTTTCCAACCATTGTTCAGATCCCTACAAACTCAGCTGGGCTAATTGAGTATAGGGCACACCCCTTCTGATGCAAAAGTATTGCCCTTCCCATGAGAATGACAGAACACCAAGGTGTTGCAGCTGTGAGCGGATGGAGGTAGAAAACATATAAGTTTCAGGGAGGAAGTATAATAGATAGCAGTATCAATTGTACCTCTATATATAAGTAATTATCCATGTTGTTAACCTTTTGATTTCCTTTCTGCTGCAATTTTCGGCCACAGCCAAACGACACTCAATACTTGGTACTAGATGATGGTCGAAAGCTATGCTTGGAGTGCTTAGACTCTTCAATCATGGATACTCACGAGTGCCAGCCTCTTTATGTTGAGATCAGAGAATCTACGAAGGGTTGAACATGAAAGTTGAGCAGCAAGTACCTCTACTTCTGGTGGAGAGACAAGCACTAAATGAGGCCATGGAGGGTGAAAAGAGTGTAAGTTTCTGCTCAAAATATGCTGCTGCTACTTTTTGCGAATTAGCCATTAGACAGAAGGGAATTATCTGGTATTTTTTATGTTGAGGAGGTGTAGAATATGCAATTTTGTACTCAATTTTGCTATGATTGTTTGTAGGGGATCATCATATGCCGGAGACTAGAGGACTTTGCCTATCAGAAGAACAGACCGTCAGCACGGTATAAGATCATACGCTGGAATCATGAATAGAAAATGTAACACTGATGGCATGATCTGAAGGTTTAATATACAAATAATGTGCAGATTCTGAGGAGACCAAGGATTGGAGCAGGCTACAGAATCATAGGGATGGTAAGTGAGCCTTACAGGCTGATTCGACGATGCGAAGTCACAGCTATACTCATCCTATTTGGACTGCCCAGGTATTGATCATTTCAGCATTCACTTTTTAATATATTCGTGCTAGTAAAATCAGAATACTAGAGCTCAAAGTAAAAAACCTCCTGCTGCAATGAAGATAATGATCATGTTTCTTCTTATACCAGGTTATTGACTGGGTCCATCTTAGCCCATGAATTGATGCACGCTTGGCTACGGCTTAATGGTACTTTCTTTGTTTCCAATCTCTAAACGTTGTTTACCCTCCTGTTAGATAATAAAGATATTTCCATGTGTATATATGCCGTGCTCAACGGTGCTTGATCTTGACAGGTTATTCCAATCTGAGCCCGGAGGTTGAAGAAGGGATCTGCCAAGTACTGGCGCATATGTGGTGGATTCTGAAATTATAGCAGCTGCAGGATCATCTTCATCTTCTGCGTCATCATCTTCATCTTCTACATCATCATCATCTGGCTCATCATCATCGTCAAAGAAAGGTAAAAGATCAGATTTTGAGAAGAAATTGGGCGAGTTTTTCATGCACCAAATTGAATCAGACACTTCGTCCGCCTATGGAGACGGGTTCAGAAAAGGGAACGAGTCTGTGAACAAGTTTGGTTTGAAGAGAACCCTTGATCATATCAAATTGACTGGAGCTTTCCATTTGAAAAGGTCATAATTATAAGGAGCGGAATCAAATCTCTAATATTTATATGACAGTTATAGCAAAAGAAAAGAACTGGATATTTTGTGTTCTTCAACAGTTTATAAATAAAGAAAAATGGAAAAACTTGTTGCCTCACAATGTAAAAAGCATATATAGGATGAAAGAATGATATATAGAGCTGGTCAAAAAGATAAACTACATATAGAAGACTGCTGGAATCTTGGTCTCTCTCTTTTTTCTCTTTACTTTCTTCTTTTGGTGTTGTGTTTAAATAACTGAAAATGAATGTAAGGTAAATGCCTAATGCTATGTTGATGCGTTTGTGGAAAGGGGGATAACAGCTGTACAATATGTTAATAATTTTCGAAAAAATCAATGTTGTAGTTTCCCTTCCTTGTATCTCAATGTATGATGCATTCAATCTAAAGGTTTCTTAGTGATGCTTTTTTTGTATATTCTCGCTGATTTTATCAGTTTAACTGATTGATAAACAAAAACTATGTTTGAAAATAGCTATATTTGGCTTGTGATTATATCAATGTTGACTGTCTACTAGATTTATCAGCCATCTTCATTTGCAACTATTAGTTGTTAACAAGACAACCATTAGCTAGTACCTAACTAGGTGGATCGATGATTATTGGAATTCTATGATATTTATTATCTTTCTTAATCTCAACGCTACTGCCCCCCTTCTCTGTATCAATATTTGCACCCAGTCTAAGCCTTCGCTAAGACTCAACTAAGTTTAGTGAATTAGCTTCTTGAACTTTTGTTATACACTACAACTATTTTTCCCTGTGTTTTTTAAGAGAATGTATTTACAAGAAAAACTGATAACAATGCAATAGTGTATTCACAAGCTTATATTATACAAGATAAAAAGAATTCACCTGCTATCCCGATTGTCCTTAGGCTTAGGCAAAGCCCAACGTGCCGTATTTCATTGAGTGTTGCTATTACGCACCTGAACACACGGTCTCGCGTTTGTTTTGGGTAATCATGAAGGGGAGTTATTTCGATTCCCTTATATGGTGTTGTTTTACCAGTTTTTATATTTTCAAGAAAGTGAATGAGATTACCTCAAAAACCCTCAATCTTGATTCCCCACCACCTACTAGGAAATGGGATTCCCTTTTCCCAGTATACTTTGATCGAGGACATATGATCATTGACCAGTGATTAATGACCATTGACCGATGACCGGTGAATGTTAACCTGTAATTAATGATCGTTGACCGGAAGCCGGTAGTTGTTGACCATTGACCGATGGCTGTTGACCGGTTATTATTTCATTTCCCCAGCTCAAACAAACAATCAAGAAAATCAAAAGGAATTCTTTTCCATTCCACTCCATTCCCTTTTCCGATTCCATTCGTTTCCCCGTATCAAACAAACACCCCTTAATAGTTATTTCGGTGGGCGAGGTTCAAGTGACGGAAACAAATTCTCCGTCCCTGACAGATCAATATTTTCTTTTTAATATATATAGCTCATGCAAGCGAAGTGCGTTGAAATATCAATGCCGGTCTGTGATGGACTTGATTGTGTATGATGATGCTGTACAACAAGTCCCTCTATTTTACTAGTGTTTTAAAAATCATAAAAACAATCTCATCGGTAATTTTTTAAATCAAATTGGTATGCAATATTTGTAGGTTTTTTACCTTTAACAATGCCTTAACATTATTATTACAGAAAAATTATAAATTATACAAAGTTTTTACATGACTATATACATGCATATATTACTATTGTATAATAATTTAAAAATCTATAATATTTTTCACATATTGAAATACCCTGAACTTAAATATAGGGATTAAAATTAATCTAATACGTATTTAAGGGCCAAATGACGCCTAGGTAATATTGGCGAGGAAAAATAAATCCAAAAGAAATAAAGGAACGCTTTGAAAGCGAAAAACGCTAAATACGCGTAAATAACCATAGGAGGTATGAGACCTCGGTTAGCGTATTATATGGATTCCTAAGGCTTAATGAGACCAAAATGATATATGGGAACAACTCTCGAAGAAAACGGATCCAAATAATGTATTAGAACGCTAATAGAGCTTTAGCGCACGTTTTTCGAGAAAACACAAAAACGTGACTTTGAGTGGTCAAACGAACCCGAAAAATTATAGGTCATTAAATAAAAATTATTAAGCATTAATGGAAGCTTAATAACCAATAAAATTAAAGAAACGAGAAAATTCCGGAAAACGGGCCCGGTTAGTGAATAGTACCAAAACCGGGTAAACTAACGAGCGTTTTCTGTAAAAGACGAAAAACGCTCCAACTAGTAATACAGTAGGGGGCCGATTTTTATTAAGTCAAATAACCCCACACACACATTTAACTACCCCAATTAAATAAGGGAGGTCAAAAAGAAAAAGAGGAAAAAGTAAAAAGGTACTTACCTTTTCTCTCACCTCCCATTCTCTCATTTCTCTATTCTCTCTCCCATTTCTTCTTCCCAGCCGATCTCCCTCCTCTCTCTCTTCTGGCTGCTGCGATTTTGAAGTTCCACAAGAAGCTCCAATGGCTTCTCACTTTCTTCTCCATGCTCTACCTCCATGTGAGCCTCAAATGTAAAAATAATTACATATTCTTACTCCCCTCATCATCCTCTACACTTCTCTCTTTTTAAAATTCCAAAATGATGAAGTTCATTTTCGTGGGTATACCCCATTGGTGAAGAAAATAGCATCAATGTGTAGCTTGGAGCCTCCTCTCTCCATTAAGGTAAAAATCTCCATGAAAATCTCATGTTTTTCTCCACCTTCCTTTGTAACCGATTTTTACCCCCTTTGTAATGCTCTATTTTTCTCTCTCTTTTGAGCATCACCCCAACCTTGCAATGGTGGTGGAATCACCTTCTTGAACCAAGGGCTAAAACCCCTCTTAAAAGCTTCAAAAGGTAAACCCTAGAAATTATGTTTAAAGCATTTCAATGAATTAGTATTAATCTAAGGGTTAGTATGTTAATTACACTTATTTTGTGTTCATGGGTGATGGGAATGGAGTTTGGTAACTCCATTCCCCATGTGACCGATTTTGTGCAAGAAAGAGAGAAGGAGGAGAGTTGGAAAAGAAAAGAAGGAAATGCAAGCTTAAGGTAAGAGCTCCTTCTTAGTGCTAAATTTTAAATGCATTAGAGTAATGGGAATGGGTAAAACTAATTAAAGAACCCAAAATATTGTATTAGTATTGTAGTTATAGAAGTTGGAGTATTTATGAGCAAATATTTGGATTGTAGGCCTTAGAGCCAAATAAACGTGTATGTGTATTGATATTGTGGATTGAAGAAGTATTGGTGAATTAGCATTGTTTTGGTTGCTGGTAGGACCCTTGTAAGGGTGTGGCTAGATTAGGAATGATATTTGTGAGAATGGATATGTGTGGACAAGTAAGATATGTAGGTGAACTATGGCAAAATTTTGGTAGGAAATGTGCATTTATGGATGACTTGGTGAAAGGGAGAACCAAGGTGTGTATTGGGACTTAGTAGAGGTATTTAGTAACCATGGATTGGTAGTTGTAGTATGAGAATAAAATGATGAAAAATCTGTAGCAGGAGATATTAAAATGTATTGGAGAAACAAGGGAGAATTAATGTATAGAACTTAGTAAGATGAGTATTGTACTAGTAAGACTTGGGCTAAGTAAATGCAAATGAGGCAATGAAAGAGCCATAGGATTGGTGGAAATAAGAAGGGAAAAATCTGTAGCATTTGTGGAAGGAGAAAAACTGTAACAGTTGAGGAAATATTGACAGTGGAATGCATTATGTAACAGATTTGTATAGTGGTGGATTAGGCTAGTTTAAAGTGCTTAATCAATGCTAAAACATGCTAGATTATATGTAGGAATATTGGGGAAGAAGTTGGTAGAAGTTTGGAGTTGAAACAAGTTCAAAAACAAACTTATTTTTCATTACTGCAACTGGTCCGGGTTTGTAAACAAGTACACAAACCCGGACCAGTCAAAAAAACTTGGCAGATTGTAATTCATAAGGAGTGGTCCGGGTTTGCAAACCAGAACCTAAACCCGAACCACCCCAAATTTATACCCGAGAGAACTACAAACGCATGGTCCGGGTTTGTAAACCATGCCCTAAACCCGGACCACACACAAAACACACCCGAGACTAGGCAAATGCATTGGTCCGGGTTTGTATCCCAGGACACAAACCCGGACCACCCTAAAAATTGCCCAGAAATCAGTTTAAAGCCATTCTAAGGTAGGGCTTGATGGGTAAAGATAGTATAAGGTAATTAAGACATGATTAATGATGTTTAAGGGTCATTAAGGCCATGAGCAAGCCTATGAAGTAATCTTAAGTAAGCGACTTAAGTAAATGTATTTGAATAATGAAGAACATTAAGTTAAACCGAAATAACGGGGTAAGTACGGGAGTAGTAATTATGTATGTATTGTAATACTTAGTATTAATTGAACCATTTGGCATAGTCATTGGTTCGAGACTAGGACTCGAGGAACAAGTGAGGACTAAGGAACAAGGAGACACCCGGTAAAGTAAATTTCAGTAAAAGGTATGATTTCTTCATGCTCTGTATCCTAACCTGGTTACCCCGATTTGTGTGCTTATTTGATCACCTAAATAAGATAAATGCATGAATCAGACTATATTGCACTTACTTGTGCTTGTTTAAATTGTTCTTGATATATTTGTCTTGAACATTTAGTTTGTATAATTCATGAAATGAATGGATGATGATGGAGTGTGTATGTACCTTGTAGTGTATTTGTGTATTGTATTATACCTTGGAGTATGTGTATGGGAGTAATGTATTATTGTGTGGCTTGGATGTGAATGACTTCTACTAATTCCTAACTACCTAACTCCTAACGTAAGTATTGACTAAATTGGAATGAGTAGAAGTCCGATATAGTTTCGGCCACGCATGAGGATGAGGAGACACAAGAGGTAGGATCCGATTCCTGGTTCTTAAACTTTTCCACGGCCCAAACCCCTTAAATGGGTAGCATCCTGGATTAGTGAACCAAGTAAATCCCGGTGGTGGGACAGAGTAGTCCCGGGCCGGAGGTCCCGACGACTTGACTTGAGTAAGTAGTAAGTAAAGTAAAGTATTGTATGAGTAATGGTCTTGGCTGGTGTAAGTCATTGACCCCGAGTAAAAGAGTAATCTCCACCCTATTAACCCGGGTGGACAAATGGAGCTAACAAGTATTGTGTATGTATTGCGTATGTATTGTATATGTATTGTGTATGCATACTTCGGGAAAGGTAAGTAAGTATCGGTTGGCTTGTATGGTTTACCTTGTATGTATTGGAGTGTATGTATGTTCCTTGCGTAAAGTATTGTAGTATTACGTATGAAAGCATGTATGCATGTATGTATGAATAAAATGAATTGCATGTATTCGACCAAGTGGTCGGCGTACCCTCGCTAGTACGCGGGGTATGTGGTTATCATATTCAGCGTAAGCTGAGCCCCTCGGGGCACCATTTTTAGTGTGCAGGTACCCAAAGCGGATAGGATCACAGTAAGAGACCCATAGCCATGTTTGGACAGCTAGGAGTGAAATGTAGATAGTAGTGAA
Source organism: Limonium bicolor (assembly GCA_023374045.1). NCBI lineage: Eukaryota > Viridiplantae > Streptophyta > Magnoliopsida > Caryophyllales > Plumbaginaceae > Limonium > Limonium bicolor. The sequence continues at coordinate 293,666,240 of CM041779.1, forward strand.
TTGTATAAGGCTTGTAGCCTTTGTTGTAGAAGTGTACCAAGGGGTACACCATAAGTATTGGAAGTTAGTAGTTGCGAGGAATGGGTAGATGTAGCCTCTTAATGAGTATGTATAAAATTGAAGGAGGTATTGTATTTGTATAAGGATCTTAGTAAACTCGGTGTATTATATTGTATTGAACTTATGGAGCATTGTATGAAATGGAGCATTGTAGTATTTGTAGGTAATTGAAGTATGTATTGTAATTGTGTAGCACTCGGATATTCCGGACCATCAGACCGATGTTGTATGTAGTAGTAAGCCTTGTTGGTCACGTGGGTGGCTAACGGCAATGTATCACCCACCGTTGTGTAAGTATGTATCCGCTGCGTGAATTTGGAAGTACGAGGAGATTGGACGGTAATGACAGTATTAGCGGTAGGGGTGTTACACACACACACACATATATATAATGAAGTATATATCAATTCAAAATTCATGATTTAATCGCCTGAATAATTGAATTGATATACATTACTTTTTTGTATAGATGTGTAAAAGATAAATACTATTATTAGATTAAGAAAGTATTATTTAATAATCATATATATGTGCGTATAGTCATATAATTTACTATATAATTGGTGACTTATTTTATGACAATTATAAGCAATTATATTATTGAAGTATTGTAAAAGAAAGGAAAGTTATAAATTAAAGCTAAGTGAATGTTACCGTTACCTCTTTAATTAGAACCAATTACATTTGTTGGTATATGTAGTTGGTTGATTAAAAAAAGAAATAAAGAGAGAGAAATACAAGTACGGAAATGCATAGTCTAGAAAAGATAATTAAAATACTGATCAGAAAAATAAAAGAAGTCGCATACTCTCGAGATCTCATGCACTTACAAATGATCTGAAATGAATAATTGATTTGTCATACACAAAGGTCCAATGGTTTATATTTAGTCCATCACAGACGAAAAAAAACACTGCCGTCACAATACTCTCCCTGTACCGATGTACCTTTTGAACTGTTGACGGGAGCAGATTTGATGAAGTACCATAAATCTCCGTCAGTTTGACGGACATAATCTCAGCCATTGATTTATAATAAAGACAAAAGCTATGTATAATTTCAATGTGAAGCATGCATGACGTTTATTTTATTTTGTTTTTTCCTTTCTACATGACAACCTACACTAAAAACCGTAGTATATTTGTATATTATGTTCGCACTTTTTTTATTCACAATATCATAAGATAATTATTGTAAAAAATTTACTAATTACATTCTTCTTTTTATATAATTACATACACATATAGTATGAGTATTAAATAATTTTTAAATAACATACAGACTAGTCACATAAACTTGTAGGAACCATTAAATATGTACATCCTTAGATTAAAAACCTATACATATAAGGGAGAAAACTTATACAGATGGTCATACAAACATGTACCGATGTTCATTAAAACATATACATTATGATAAATGAACATGTACATTCTCATGTTTTGAACATGTATACCGTCACATTAAAACATGTACATACTCACATTAAAATCTGTACATCATCACATTAAAATATAGAACGTCTTTCAAATAGATTAAACTAACCCCACACACCCTAAAACTCACCATAGGAAAGCTACAAAACGTCAAAGACATTTTTAGGATTTGTAGTGATAGATTTATGGTTGTTACCATAAACCCTAAAATCCTGTCGAGTTAGTTGCTACAATGCAAAGTATAGAACGACTTCCAAATAGACCACCCTACCCCAAAACCCACCTTATAAAAGTTAAAAATGTCGAAGGCATTGTTAGGGTTTATAGTGGCGGGTTTAGGGTCCCTAAACCCGCTACCATAAACCCTAAAAACATGTTGAGTTAGTTGCTACAATATAAAGTACAAAACAAATTCCAAATAGATTACCCTACCCCAAAACACTCCAAAACCCACCATAGGAAAGCTAAAGCGTCAAAGACATTTTTAGGGTTTGTAGTGAGCGGGTTTAGGGTAGCCTAAACCCTCTACCAAAAACCTAAAAAACCTGTCGAGTTAGTTTCTACAATATAAAGTAGAACAAATTCCAAATAGATTGCCCTACCCCAAAACCTACCCTAGGAAAGCTAAAGCGTCGAAGGCATTTTTAGGTTTGCAGTGGGCAGGTTTAGGGTGGTTTAGGTTTAAAATACACTATACAACAATAATACTACACTACAAAACAATAATGATTTTTTATCGTTTCCGAAGTTTGTAATCGAATTCACCACTTATTACTTAATGAATCATAATACCAATTTTAATTAATCATAATACAAAATTAATGAATCATATTATCATTTTAGTGTATCATCATATACATGTAAAAATATTTTTTAAAAAGTTGTCAAAACATATCCTAACTTACGTTCCTAAACAAAAAGCTTATATTCTTTGGTTTTAGCAGAGAGAGGATCGAAGATGTGGAAACATATATATAATAATGGAATATAGAAACATGGTAACACATATATAAAAACTTGGAATCATTTTAATAAACTCGTGGACACATGTATGCATAACGGTGTAAACGTTATACTAAATTGTGGTGTGGAAACGTGTATATATAATCGTGGCGTAGAAACGCTACATATAATAGTGGCATGAAATATATAATTGTGTAAGCGTATATGCAATCATGACGTGGAAACGTTTATATACAAATGGTGGAACCGTTATATGTAATTGTGGCAAGGAAACATTCATATATAAGTATGAAAATTGTTTATATGTAATCTGGTCGTGGAAACGTTTATATGTAATCGTGGTGTAGAAACGTTATATATAATCATGGAATCGTAGAAACATGAAAACGTTTATATAAAAAAAATGTGAAAATGCATATCTAACAAAGTGGAAAGGTTTAAATAAAAAGGTGGAAACGTTTATCCGGACTCGTGGACACCTTTATATATACATCGTGGATACGTTATATATAATTGTAGTGTGGAAACATTCATATATAATAATGAAAATGTTTATATGTAATCATGTCGTGGAAACGTTTATATGTAATCGTGTCATAGAAACATTATCGATAATCATGGAATCGTAGAAACATGGAAACGTTTATATAAAAACGTGGAAACGTATATATAGAATGTGGAAACATTTAAATATAAACGTGGAAACGTTTATATGAACTCGTGGACATCTTTATGATGAACAATGGTATACAATTTCTGTTATTTGGATTTATTTTTAATGGACTATAACACTTTAAAACTTTACAAAAAGACAAATATTAAAAAAAACAAAACAAAAGTAGTGACACCATTTATAAAATATGATGCAATCAATCCATGTTCCCAGTGTTTCATTTACGACATTTCTATGACATTGGTGCATCACTGAAGTAGTTAGAAGAAAAAAAAGTCACAATGACTATGTTAACGGTTTATATTGGAATTTGTTTTTAATATGGACGACCGTGATCTTATCCGTCTGGAACGGAGATGAGTCGTCCGTTACGAAAGCCCCCGCGTGGAAGAAACTATCGTCTATATTGCACAGGGACACGGGAACGGGGACAAGTTCAGAGACAAAGAAACTCCATTTATTAAAATATTGAAAAATATGGGAAGATATACATATACAAATAAGATAATATTAAGGGAAAATTACATCGCCCACCCATGACGTTTGGCGAAATTACACACCCCACCCACGAGGTTTCAAAAATTACTTTGCCCACCCATGTGGTTTCCACAATTTTACATCCAACAACTTTTCTAATATTTGATCAACTTAAAAGATGGTTAAATGATATCCAAATTTGATGAAACTTTACATCGACGATGCTAAGGTGTTATATTTTTGTTCAATGCCAAATCCAAAGTTTTTTATGGTCATATATGACCTGTGGGACCCAATGAAACATGAGACATGTTCATCAGGTCCCACGAATCATATATGAGCTTAAAAAACGTTGGATTTCACGTTTACCAAAATATAACACTTTAATATCGTCCATGTAAAGTTTCATCAAATTTGGATATCATTTAACCATCTTTTAAGTCGATCAAATATTAGAAAAGTTGCTGGATGTAAAATTGTGGAAACCACATGGGTGGGCAAAGTAATTTTTGAAACCTCATGGGTGGGGGTGTGTAATTTCGCCAAACGTCATGGGTGGGCGATGTAATTTTCCCTAATATTAATTATTTATGGAAAAATTCATGATATATCCCTGTATTCTTTCGTAATTCACAATATACCCTGTTGGTTTTCGTAATTCAACTTTAAACATGCTTAAATGTTGTCCAAAATTGATGAAACTTTACATGGACGATGCTAAAGTGTTATATTTTGGTCCAATGTCAAATTTGAAGTTTTTAAGCTCACATGTGACTTGTGGGGCCCAATAAAAATTGTGACATGTTCATTGGGTCCCACATGTCACATATGAGCTTAAAAAACTTCAAATTTGATATTGGACCAAAATATAACACTTTAGCATTGTTCATATAAAGTTTCATCAATTTTGGACAACATTTAAGCATGTTTAAAGTTGAATTACGAAAACCAACAGGGGTATATTGTGAATTATGAAAGAAAACAGGGGTATATCGTGAATTTTCCCATTATTTTATCTAGGAATAGTACTACTAAATTAATTGCTAATTAAGATCATCTTCTTAATTATGAATATAAATGCAAATATACTGTTTAACTCATTAATATTTTTAAATAAACACTAAAAAATGATGAAGTTTTCGAATATATAGTAATACAGTACTCCCTCCGTTCAATAATAACTGTCATTTTAGAAACTTGCACACTTATTAAGAAAAGTAGGACAATGACCATGTGCCCCTACTTTTTACTTTTCCATTTATATAATAATTACTTTTATATTGAATAGTATGGGTAAAAGTAGAAAGAAGTGTGTCAAAAAACTAGAATGACAGATATTTTTGAACAAAAATCACATCCTAAAACGACAGATATAAATTAACAGAGGGAGTATTAACATACCATATCATATATGTTCTTACTTCTAAATCATACTGAAGTTAATATTATATTATCATATAGATTTATTAAAAATACAGCAATAAAATCATATTTTGGATGTTTCATCATCTACGAGAAATGACATTTGTGCATAAATTTTTGTGTTGATGGGCAGTAAGAAAAAAATAAGAGTTTACTATTCACAACTGGGATTTAAATTTTGTTTTTAATATGAATGACCTGGATCTAATCCGTCTGGGATGGAAATAGATCGTCCATCACCAAAGCCCTTAGAGAAGTTTATAGACACACTTATAAAAAACAAATTTAAATATAATTAATAACATATTCTATAATAAATATAAATAAGTATATCATTAAGGTATTGGAAAAGAAAAGGTAAAAATATATATTTTTAAAAAATAGAACAAAATAGTATATACCGTCACATTCTCCAGCAGAGTGCGGGATTTGAAAGGACGGAATAGTATTCCGTCGTGCCGCTCGTGCATGCTTTTCTTGTGACAACTATCATATATTGTACCATGTAGTCCATGAGAGAGAAAAGCTCTCTCCTCTCTCCTCTTCTTCTTGTTTTAGTTTTTCCTTGTCCTTATGGTTTTACTTAGTAGTTCAACATCTAGTCTCTAGATGTTCTTTTGCTTCATAATAAGTATGTTTAGTTTCTTGTCTTCTCTCTGGTTAGGAGAGTTTTTTGCTGTGTATAGGTTGTGTTTTAGGTTCTTTGTATTTTGTGGGTTTTGGGTGGGATTTGCAATCACAGCTTCCATCTTCAACGTTGTTGCCAGGGCCGAAATGTCTAATCTTTGCTCCATGGAGCAGATATCTGTCAATGAAGTCTGCGTAGCAGACGATACCGTAAAAGCCGGTTGTGCTGCTAGCACCAACGGTGGTGCCGATGGCGGTAGCCATGGTGATGGTGTGTTCACACTGTCAGCGTGGAGAAGAAGGCAATCCAGCACACTCTTTTTTAGAAATGACATATGTAATTTGCTGGTTAGGGAAGTTGACACATGTCCTACATGTGTCTCTTTGCATGTATCCCTTCTTATATAATATAATATATATCTTGCTTTTCAAAAAAAAAACTATCATATATTGTGTTCTTTCAAAAAAAAAAACTATCATATATTGTGATTTGTGAGATCAAGAGTCCAGATTTCGTCTGTCAGAGAGCAAACTACATCCATATTTCGGTGTCGTCATAACAAAAAACACATGCCATTCTAAAACTGCAGAAACGGAAATGAAATCAGGTTTAACGAACTTTTTTCTACTGGTTTTTACGGATTAGTTAATCGAAGCGGGGAAACTGATCGATATCAGTAATGATTTTGTAGTTTCCAGACTAGTAAAACTGTTCGATTTGAATATTCATCTGATATAAATCTCCATTTAATTATGAAGAGTATGTACATTTTTTGTCATACCAGTTAATTAATAAGACTGAACCGAATAAAAAGTTAACCGATCAAAACAAAAGGGAAATCACGTTTAGACATCCAAATTAAATAGCCAATCAATATTGGTAGCCAATCTTACATTGTAATAAAATCAAAATTTTGATAAAAACAATGATCAAGTTAACAAAAATTGGTTAATAAACCACTTAATTTACCCAGGGACATCCCTAAATACAAATATCCACACCTCTAGAAATTAGTTTGAACTATATTAGTAAATCAAGACTTTACATTCATTACACCAAGACACCTTGAGTAAGGACTAAACCAGGGCCGTTCCTGAGGATGGTAAAGTAGGGTGTTGCCCTAGAGCCTCTGAATTTTAGGGGCTCAAAAAATGAGTTAACAAAATTATAGATATATTTATATAAGAATTGATATTAATTTATTCAAATATTTAGTATTAGTTTTTCACCAACTAAATGGCTAATAACAATTTTGTGAAAAAAAATATTATTTGTTATGGATGGATGGGTCACTGAGAAAAATAATCAAATTTTGATTTAGGGTTGTCAATCTTGACACGAACCCGAAATCCGACCCGAAACCGACACACTAAAACGCGGGTTTGGGTTCCAATTTTCAACCCGAAAACATTTTTGGGTCGGGTTCGGATTGGGTTACTAAAAACCGGGTCGGTTTTGGGTTCGACCTGTCAACCCGATTTCAACCCGCAACCCGAAAACATTTTTAAAAAAGAAAAAAAATATTCTTATAGTTATGCGACATAACTCTAAATATCAATCATGTAATCATTTATTTTTGATGGTTTTATATGTTATGTTATATTATCTTGGTGATTTGTGTAAAATTTATATTGATAGTACAATATTTTCAATTTTGGGTTTGAATTTCGGGTCAATTTCTGGTTAATTTCGGGTCAATTTTGGTTGATTTCAGATTGATTTCAGGTCATCGGGTCAATTTCGGGTTGATTTCGGGTTGGCAGGTCGGGTTCGGGTTGACAAATAACAACCCGTTTCGGGTTCATGTCGGTTTCAGGTTGGGGTGAAACATGAGCAGGTCGGGTTCGGGTTGAAGTCAACCCGACCCAAAACCCGAAATTGACAACCCTATTTTGATATATTTATTCTCTTATAACTAAAACTAATTAAATAAATTAAAAGGTCTCAATAAAAATCACTAAAAAAAACTTACCGGCATTTCATTATTCTTTCTCCCTGGGAAGTAGCAAATAATTAATACTCTTTATTATTAGGAAATAATTAAACCTCTATTTCTTTAAACGTCGTGTCGCTCCATAATTGTAAAAATTAATTCACAATTTAAGGATATTTTTTAACATTGTAACCAATGTACAATTTTTGGATTTGACGGTTAATTATTCATGTCCTATAAATAGCAATTGAACTTCAGTATTTTCATTCATTCACTACAACTTTTATAGCAAGGGTACCTATACATGTGCGCTCAGCTTCTAAAAAATATATTCTTCCGTAAGATATTACATTAGTACAAAAAAGGACTATTTCGGCGCCCCTATTTCGGCAGTTGTTCTTACAACCGCAGAAATAAAATCCCGAAAACTTCTGTGTACAAAAAAGACACAGAACTTTCGGAGCCCTATTTCGGCGGTTCCTAGCTAAGAACCGCTGAAATATTGTTTTCCCAGATTTTTGGATGAAATTTTAAAAGCCGCCTTTGCCTTCTTTTTTCCGACCCTTCGCTCTCTCTCTCTCTCTCTCTCTCTCTTCATTCTCTTCACTCATGTAAATTTGCAACCTTAAGCTCTGTGTCTCCACCTTTATTCTCTTCTTGTGTGGGCGGCGTCGAACTGCTGCATCTTGCTCACCAGAATGAAGATGGGACTGAAGCAGTTCATTCCGAACCAGTAATATACTCAAACTTATCTTTTTCTCTTTTGCGAACAAGAAACATACATGCTCCCGCCTTGTAACACCCTGGATTTTGCCTCATTTGAAAGAACACGACGATACGATTCTAAAGCCACAAACAGTTTTGAAATGGTCTTCAAACGAGTCCTAAAAACTGCGATTTAAGCCTTGTCCGAGCTTGTGTCCGGATTGATGTTCAGACACAAGTCGAGAAGAAAACAGAATGCGCACTGCTGGAAAAAAAGAATAAACAACGCCGTTTTTAAAACGGTTATATTTGTAAACGTTTTTTTTAGCTTTTTATAGAACGATTATAATGTAAGGTGTTGTATTTACGGTTTAGGCCGGACATTTTAAAGAACGCTTCACTTAGGAAGCGTTCTTTATTGTATCGCGCCCAAAGACAAAAAAAAACGCTTGGAAAATAAGCGTTCTTTATATGAAACATATAAAGAACGCTTCTTGTATAAAGCATTTTTTATGTCTCTAGAACGCTCAGCATAAAGAACGCTTCCGTTTAGAAGCGTTTTTATGTTTTTTGTCTCTCAACATAAAAAACGCTTTTGAAGTGAAGCGTTTATTATGTTGCCTGAATTAATTCACAAAAATTTAATCTCTCCCGCGCGTAACCCTCAAGAGCTAGCTACCTCTCTCTCGACTAAGCTCACATACGGTACCCCCGGTCAGTACACCGTCCGCTAGCTACTGCGCCACTGCCGCGTCGCCGTCCGTGCCGCCGCCACGCTTTCCGGCTGTCCTCTCTCGCGCCTGCTACGCGTTGATTTCTCCCGATATTTGCGCCCTGATGATCATCGATCGATCGACCCAAATATGCATGCCTAGCTGTCGATCGCCTCTGTTCGGTAATTCATCAAAATATGTGAACATGTACAGGTAACACTTAAACCCCTACAACGCTCCTATCATCTACCGAAGTCGCAGCGGAAATAACCAACCAAATAATAACTATCGCTTTGGTGTTACAACGCCGTAACCACCCACGTGGTTAACTAGGCAGAATAAATACAAGTGTATCGGTCTGATGATCAGACTCCCGAGCATAGTAACTAACATCCATATATAAACATAACCGACAATACCGAGTATTTAATTTACAATCATCTCCAAACCATAATCATCCATAACTGTATAACAAGGTATCAACATGTACGCCTCGGGAGCACAGGCGCATCCCGGGCTCAACAACCTACTTATCCAAAAGTATATCTACCACCTAGGACCTAGAGCCACTCTGCCTCTTCGATCCTCATCCTGCAATAAAAATATGGGGCCCCCGAGGGGGGTCAGCACCTTTGCTGGTATGGCTAACGCGCAGCCCATCGACTACGGGATACGCGCAACCAATTGTCATAATAACATGGCATTCATTTAGAACACCAACATATATATATACATATACCATAGCATAGCAAGGGAAATTGCATAGCATCACACATCAACACATATCACCACAAGAACGGTTCACATTAAGATCCTTCCACCATAGTTAGTACATACCATGAGCATAGAGATTGTTGCCAAACCCATACCAAGCTCGTTAATTCCTCATCACCATCCTGTTATTTGAACGGTTGACTTAAACCCAAGGTGTGTCGGATATAGTGATCCCAAGCACACCAAACAACACAGTATGCCCCTATGGCCCGACGTGAGTCAGTAAACTAGCTTTGGATAAGCTAAGGGAAGGTTGAAACCAAATTGGAATACCACCTAAACATACACCAAGGGAGCCGAACTGGATATGATAACGACCCCATCCATCACACGCGTGGCCGGAACATACCGGACTCCTCACTCCCCCGATTAGCACTTGTTAGTGAACACACAACATTTGTCAAGTCACATACAAGCAACATTTAGGTCTTGTTAGACACACCAAGGGAAAGGAGTCATAATAACACAACATCATAATATATAACAACTGTAAACTCTTTTCATGCCTTAATCTTATAAGGTCGTAAACACTCAGAAAACAAACACACCCAAGCCGGTGTAAACCGTTAGGCAACAGACTGCAAGAAAACCATACCTGGTCCTTGCCTTGTTTCGTTCCCACCTTGAGAGAATCCTATACACATTAGTAAGGTCGGTTAATTAATTATTTAACTTCACACTTACTATGTATTCAACATGCTTGTATGACATGTTTTAATGCCTATCTTACCCTAGGTTACCTTCATTAACACCCTAGGGTTAACTACATAAGTCACATTCTTTTCTGTTTTTTTTTTTTACAAGTTTTGGTCCGACCGACCCACCGTCCGACCCACAACTGGGTCGGACCCTCCCAGTGGTCTTTCGGGTCTGAAGAACCTTACCTTGACCGACCCATGTCCGACCCAACTTCTGGGTCGGTCCATTACAGAACCCTTTTACTTCTTATAATCATGCCCGTCCGACCCACGTCCGACCCACATTCTGGGTCGGTCATGTGCGACATTTTCCTTCCTTTGAACTTGACCGACCGACCCATGTCCGACCCACCCTTTGGGTCGGACCATCACCGAACACTTTCCTAACATCTAACAGAGGCTCGACCGACCCAAAAACTGGGTCGGCCCCTGGGTCGGTCGCCTCCTAATCTTACCCAAACTTTGCCAATTCTTCACCAACCTTCTCCTAAGGCCTCTTAATGCTTCCTAGCAACATTTGGTAACTTTATATCCACATACAACATCCATGAAACTCATTTTCTAACTCCTTAAGCCTTTACTTATTTCCTTGTAAAAATTCCTTAACACTTATGTTATTTATACTAGGTTTCCTAGATGGTGTTTCATACCTATGGTAACTACTATCCCAAAATGCTTTCTCCTTAACTAACATCATCTCCCAAGCATCATCTCTCACCACTAATTCCTTATCTCCTTCTTGAAACTCTTTTCCTAGTGTACACTTCTCCTTATTTTACCAAAGTTTGCCTAGGTATTTACCTAAGTCCCAAAGTGACTTTGGTACCTACTAAATCTCAAGATCATGCCTAAGTCCTTATTACACTCTAGAGTACTTCCTAGTTCATCAAAATTCCTTTAAAACATCATGAACTCTTATTCATCTCCTACATTTCTAACTCACCAAATTATGTAAACACTTAAAACTTCTTGCTTCTTACCTAAATTTTGACATGGGTTCCCTTAGAACATTACTAAGCCTAAACACTTTACCTTCTCCTTTAAACACACAAGAACATCTAAAATCATCAAGAACACTCTCATACATAATTTCACCAAATTTACACCACATTACAACATAGTGCACAATATAATTTGCATGGCACTTAGGCCCTTAAAATGCATGGCTCTTAGGCCCTTAAAGTGCTTAAATCATAAACACTGAATTTCCACAATATATATGCCTTTAACCTGCAAATACACTCAACACACATATGCCCTTTACTAGTCTCTTGAGAACACTTTACTAAGTCATTCACCATTTGCTCTTTAGGTAGTTTTAATAAGCATTTATAAGCTCATTTCTCCTAAGGCATTAAACAACATTAAGTTAGTAGATTTACCTCTTTTCCCAAAACACTTCTTCTTGATTCCTTACAAAACGTATGAGTATTTGATTCCTTGTCAAGTTCTAGACAATATACAAACACCATAATGAGTATTCAAGCTTTGAGCTTCATCTCATTGTAAACCCTAATTTGACATTGTTTCAAAAACATTAATGTAGTTGTTTTACCTTGATCTTTGAAGGGAGTTTGAATATCTAGCAAGAAAGGACTCCACCTAGTCCATGAAGAGTTGAAATGAAGCTAGAACAAAGTCACACAATGAGCTATATCAATGTGTATTTTCGGACATGACAAAAACAAGGAGGAAACTTGATTTTTGTTTGAGATTCCTTACCTAGAAGTAAAGGAGAGTAATAATATGTAGAAATCCAAGCTCAAGCTCCTTCAATGGTGGACACCTTGGCACCGAAATGGAGCTCTAGGAGTTTTGAGAAGATAGGAATGAAGAGCTTGATGAGAGGAAGAGATTGGTGGTATTTGTATTGTTTTGATTTGGACAAGTGAGCTAGGTTTAACAAGTGGTCAAAGGTGGAGCTCTAATGGTGATAGTGGTATTACCGTGAGAGAACAATGAGAGAAGGGAGGAGATGAGTGGGAAACCGTGTGAGCAAGGAAGGGAAATGAGAGAATGAAGATAGAATTTGCTTTTAAGAGATATTTATACTTATAAAGTAAAAAGGTAGCTTATTTACTTATCTTTACTTACTTAATACATTAATAAGAGAGTGGTGAGTCACACACCTTATAAAAACCGGCCCCTTATATTAGTGTGGGGGGTTTTAGTCTTTGTTTGTCAATTTAATTACTTAATACACATATGTTACAAAATAGCTTATAAAAAGTACTATTCACCTATACAAGGCACATAGAAGTGAAATTTTGATTTCCCACTAATATAGCCACCCAAATGTGATACTATATAGTACACATATATATTTAAGAGTAATGATGGACATTTAGCCATTCAAAACTCATTTACAAGACAATTTTTCAAAAACGTGCTTTAAGACTTCTTAAAGCACATTTTGAGTTTAACTTGTTTTCAAGCTTGGTTTTCTTTGGTAATTGGTTTAATATGTTCATTAGTATATAAATGAAGTCTTGGTAAGCTCATTAGGCCTTACTCAAGTTTATCCCAAGCTTAGAGCACATTTTAGCTCTTATTGACTTTAAAGCACATTTGTGTTTCCTTTTGTTTAAAATTTTTACTAAGGTTTCTAAGACTCTTTTTAGTCTTAATATATCATGTTTTAATGTTTAACCAACATACCAAGGTTTGGGTATTTCAATCTACCCCCCTTAAAAGAACTTTGTCCCCAAAGTTCATACTTCCCACATATCTTACTATTAGAACACGGGGAACATTTATAAAAACAATACTTCCAACCATCATTACCAACCTTACCTCATTCTTACACCACAACGGACTCGAGGTCCAAACCATATAATACCATTCAGACACAAAGGTCTGTAACAATCACAGACAATGTATACTTATACATGTCGTACAACCATAACCGAAACGGCTCTACCCCCTTAAAAGGGGTACGCCCCGTACCCTATACATATAAACACTAAGAAGCAAACAATGACGGGTGCTTCGCCTTCATCTTTTCTTCCAGCTCCCAAGTGGCCTCCTCAACGTCCTGGTTAGACCAGAGGACCTTCACCAGTCTCACGGACTTATGGCGAGTGTCTCGAGTCTTAGTATCCAGAATCCGTACCGGAGTCTCCACTGATCGCATGGTCGGCTCTAAAGTTAGCCTTTCAGGCTGAAGCACATGAGACGGATGAGACATATACTTCTTCAACTGGGACACATGAAATACATCATGTACCTTGCCCAGCTCGGCGGGTAAATCAAGTCTATAAGCTACCGGGCCGATCCGCTCCGTCACAACATAAGGACCTACATATTTCGGGCTCAACTTGCCCTTCTGACCAAAACGAAATACTCCCTTCATGGGGGATACTCTCAAAAATACCTGATCGCCCACGGCGAACTCCAGGTCACGTCGGCGCACATCTGCGTACGACTTCTGTCTATCCTGAGCTGCTTTCATATTAGCCCTGATCTGGCGAACTTCTGCCTGAACTTGCTCAAGATACTCTGGTCCTATAATGACCGTCTCACTCGACTCATCCCAGCATAATGGTGTGCGGCATGGTCTACCGTACAATGCCTGGAAGGGAGACATCTTGATCGATGCATGATAACTGTTGTTGTAGCTAAACTCGATCAGATGTAACTTATCAATCCAGCTGGTCTGAAAGTCAAGTGCACATGCACGTAGCATATCCTCAAGTGTCTGTATAGTGCGCTCACTCTGACCATCGGTCTGGGTGAAACGCCGTGCTCAATTTCAGTTCAGTACCAAGTGCCTCTCGTGTAGACTTCCAATATCTGGATAAGAATCTGGTATCTCTGTCAGATACTATCGTCTTTGGTACACCATGATGTCTAACAATCTCTTTATCGAATAATTCTGCCAATCTTGCCACTTTCCAGGTGTCCTTCATCGGAATGAATCGAGACACCTTGGTCAGTCGGTCAACTACCACCCAAATCATATTTAGACCTCCCCTTGTAGGCGGAAGCCCTACCACGAAGTCCATAGATATGTCATGGAACTTCCACTCCGGCACTGGCATTGGGCTGCACCATACCACCAGGCCGTCGGTGCTCAAACTTGACCTTCTGACAAGTGAGACACCTCAACACATAGTCATTTACATCCTTTTTCATTCCAGCCCACCAGAAGTATCTTTTCATACCTTTATACATCTTTGAAGCTCCGGGGTGAATCGAAGTAGTAGAACAATGGGATTCACTCAGTATGCGCTCCTTCAGCTCGCTACTCCTCGGTATACACAACCGGCCATTGAGCCTAATCAGGTCATCATCGTGGAGTCTGAAGTCATACTTCTGACCCTCGAATGTGCCATCAATAAGCTTCTGTCTAATTTCCACCATATACTGATCCGTCATCTGAGCACTCCGCACCTCTTCAACCAAGCCAGTATGAGAGACTAGCGAATGGAGAGAGTGTGCTCGGCGACTCAATGCGTCAGCTACCACATTTGCCTTACCCTCCTTATACTGTAAATCGATATCATAATCATTCAAGAATTCAACCCACCTTTCTGCCTCATGTTCAACTCTTTCTTGAGTGAACAAGTATTTCAAGCTCTTGTGGTCAGAATAGATCGTCACACTTACCCCATACAAGTGATGTCGCCATATCTTCAGTGCGAAGACAATGGCCCCCAATTCTAAGTCGTGGGTAGGGTAGTTCTCCTCATGCTTCTTCAGCTGTCGGGAGGCGTAAGCCACGACCTTCCCGTGTTGCATCAACACACAACCCATACCCCTGCCTGATGCGTCGCAATAGACCTCAAAACCATCTGGACCGTCTGGTAATGTCAGAACCGGTGCAGATGTCAGAGCATCCTTGAGACTCGTGAAAGCTCTCTCGCAGTCGACTGTCCACTCGAATGGTGCATCCTTCTTCATCAAGGAAGTCATCGGCTTCGAGACACTGGAGAAGTCCCTCACAAATCTCCTATAGTAACCTGCCAGACCGAGGAAGCTCCTGATGTCGGTAACTGTCTTCGGCCTAGGCCAGGTGCGCACTGCATCTATCTTCGCCGGATCAACAGCGATCCCGGCCTCAGAAATTACATGTCCAAGGAATGATACTTGGTTCAACCAAAATTCACACTTAGAAAATTTAGCATACAGCTGATTCTTTCTCAACGTCTGCAATACATCTCTCAGGTGGCTTTCATGCTCACCTCTCGATTTCGAATACACAAGTATGTCATCGATGAAGACTACCACTGATTTGTCCAACTGATCTTGGAACAAACGGTTCATTAAGTCCATGAACTTTGCTGGTGCATTTGATAAGCCAAACGGCATAACGGTGAACTCATAGTGCCCATACCTAGTTCTGAAAGCTGTCTTTTCGATGTCACTGTCACGGATGGCAATCTGGTGATATCCGGAACGTAGGTCTATCTTGGAGAATACTGATGCTCCCCTAAGCTGATCAAATAGATCGTCGATGCGTGGTAAGGGGTAACGGTTCTTCACCGTAACAGCATTCAGCTCCCGATAATCAATACATAGGCGGAGGCTACCGTCCTTCTTCTTCACGAAGAGGACCGGCGCTCCCCATGGTGACACACTAGGGCGGATAAAGCCCTTGTCGAGTAGGTCTCGCAGCTGCTCCTTGAGCTCTGTCATCTCTGCTGGAGCCATACGGTTAAGGTGCTTTCGCAATGGGTCCGGTGCCCGGAATCAAGTCAATCTCAAACTCAACCTCTCGTGCTGGCGGCATGCCCGGCAGTTCCTTAGGAAATACATCAGGAAACTCCGACACTACCGGCACATCTGGGCTAAACTCAGGGTCTCTCTCTATGTCCTGGACATAGCAGAGGTATACATCATTTCCCCGTCGCAACTCACGATACATGGCCATGGCGGTGATGATCTGTGTCGAAGGCTCCCTGGGCCTCTGGCGGTAAGATATAGTAACCCCAGATGGACTCCTAAGAAGCAGTCGATGCTCGGCACATAGGATTCTGCCCTTGTACCGCTCCAACCAGTTCATCCCGACAATCACATCAAAACCCAGTCCGTCGAACTCTATCAAGTCGATCGGAAACTCCTCATCCATGATTCGAACAATAATCTCGGTAGTAGCGGGTACATCTGATCGCTCTTTCGACGGGAGAGTGACCACGAAGTCTGGCATCTCTTCACCGTCTAACCCCAGCCTCTTCGCAAATGATAGCGAAATGAATGTGTGTGAGGCTCCAGAGTCGAACAAGATCGATGCATCCACGCCATTCACTGGAAAGGTACCGGTGAGGATTGTGCCGCTCTTGCCGGCTTCTGCCTTATTGCAGACACTCAGTATACCTCCCGTTCCGAGTGCACAGCCTAATTCATTGGCAAACTAATAAGTATTGGGTAACAACACGTTGATACACTCCAAAACAACATTCCTTTATTCATTAACACAGTCTTTACACCATAAATTGGTTACATTGTAGACATTGCTAGATATAGCTCCTTTGTCAACCACTGGCTTAATACATTACATGATTACACAAGGCTCAAAACTGCCTGAAAGTCAAATTTAAACGTCCAGGTTTCATGTGTGTGGCATTGATCACTGCCGACGGTGCGGTATTCAGTTTGATCTTTCTGATGCCATGGTATAGCATCCTTGATTGCCCACCCATGATTAATACATCCCCCGATTTCAGAAGTAGCTTCTTTGCGAGATCAGCACGCTTCTGCTCGCCATACACAAACACAGCGGTATCACCAATGGACCAAGACACCACGGGTACTCCCTTACTTAGAGACTCGGGTGACTCGTCCTTGTCTTGGTGCATACCTAACCGTCCACCTTTCTGGTAGAAGTTTACAATGCATAAATCTGCCTTTACACTTGGAATTGATTCCGTCTCAACTTGCTGAGCAATTCCCACGGCGTGGTTAACGACCGCGTGGAACTCCTCTGGTATGCTTGCTACTGTTGCTCCATCTTCAGCTCGTACTTCTGATATGACTTGGTGTAAGGGTTCCAGTCCTTACCCATGCACATCATCTTCAATTGCATCCTTGCTCCGTTCGGGTATTCGGGTGTGTAGAACCCTCCTGGTTTTGCTCCAAGTTCGTCGCATCGTCTGATGATGTGGATTTGTGCTTCCGGTGTCAGGTATCCATTTAAGAGTATCATACCTGGCTGGATAACCTGACATTGCTCCAATGGAAAGTCGGTGATGTTGATGGCGGTTTCTTCAGGGTTTGGTGCGGGTGGGATTGGATAGCAGATATTGAAGGTTCCTAAGTTTCAAATTGCCTAATTTAGGTGTTTTCCACATTATGTTCTAACTCTTACTTATATGTTTATACCCTTAGACTTGCTAACACTCATGCATGAAATGCGGTAAGCAATCACTTTTTCATTTATCAGTTTAGGCGGTACCTGGTCTCGAAGAGGATCCTGGTGCCTCAGACCGGTCCACCACATTCAGGGTGGCCTTGTTGGACCCCGACCCCTTCCCTTTCTGGGACTCTGTGTACCTCTGATCTGGGGTGGCTGGTCGCCGTCTTCTGGCCATCGGTGGTCGCAGTGGCCTTACCCTTCCACTGCCCCTTTGGCTTGTAGTTCCTGCTGTTGGGTTCGTCCAACACTCAAACTCACGGTGCCCCATCTTCTGGCAGTGACGGCACCTCACATCATTCCCCTTGCAGTCTTTGCCGGGGTGGTCTCCATTGCACCACTTACAGTAAAAGTGGCGCTCGGACAGAACCCGTGCCAGCTGCTATCACAATACACCATCAATACTTGTCTCACAACTACTAACATATACTCTAACTTATCACACAGAGTTAGACAATTACCCTTAGGTGGGGGTAAGAAGTAGGGCTTGGCCGCATACGCATAGGTGAGCTGCAGAGGCTCTCAGCAATGGTGGTCTGGGTCTGGCCCTTGTCACCTTGTTGCTGTCCTTTCTGGGACTGGGAGTACGGCTTCTTCTTCTTCCCTCCCCACTGCCCTTGCGTGCCTTGGCCCTCGTCTGAGCCTTGCGCTTAAGCGCATTCTCCTCGTCCCTCAGACGGACGGTGATCTCCACAATAGCAGCGGCATGATAGCACTCCTATATTTAGGGTGTCAGTTATGCCCCGCCAAATAAACTCACATCACATTAACACACTGTACACACTTATTCACATTACACTGTAATTCCTTTACCTGCAAGGTGGTATATCCAGTAGGCCCCATGCCGTAGCGTAGGCGATAGTTCAGTCCGTTGTAGAAACGGTTCACAAGGATCCGGTCTGAGTAACCCAGATCCGGTAGCAGGTGGATAAGTCCGATGAAGGCTGAGTAGTACTCATCTACCGTCATCTTATCCCCTTGCCTCAGGTTGTCCAACTCCAGGCGCTTGGCCCTTGCACATGTATAGGGTAGTATTTGGCTCGCAGCAGAGCCGTGTACTCCCTCCACTGAAAAGTCGGGTCAGCAACCCTTCCCTCGCGCACAAGCTTCCACCAGTTTGTGCCGAGCCCTTTAAGTAATAAGCAGCAAGTCGCACCTTGACCTGCTCAGGTGGTGCTAGGGTTTCGAAGGCGGTCTCCATCTCGGAGATGTATGCCTCGAGCTTACGGGGATCGGTCTCCCCACTGAATGATGGCGGCCTAAGATCAGCCAACGCCTTGACCCAATTGGGTCTCACGTGGCGGTGGTGGTGGTGGCTGAACTCCGGGCTGTTGCCCTTGCTGAATAGCAGCAACTAGATCGGGTACCAACTGGGCTACGGCGGCTGCAACTGCCTCAGCCATAGTCTGGGCCGTAGTATCATCGCCCTGGTTACCCAAATCTCCAGTACCGCGCCCGCGGCCTCTCCCTCGTGGTCTACCTGCCATCTGTATTATATGAACATCTCATTAGCATTATGCTTGCACACTTATCGGTCCATCGTTTATAACGCTTCCCGACAATCAGGTATTCCACACTTAGTTAGTGGTTAACCTTTCCAAACCGCTCACTTAGGTAACTGTAGTTAGGTTTCCTAACTCGGTATATCCTAAGCTCGGTATTCTAGTCATCAGAGCGATACTTCGCTCTGATACCACTTTTTGTAACACCCCTACAACGCTCCTATCATCTACCGAAGTCGCAGCGGAAAAACCAACCAAATAATAACTATCGCTTTGGTGTTACAACGCCGTTAACCACCCACGTGGTTAACTAGGCAGAATAAATACAAGTGTATCGGTCTGATGATCAGACTCCCGAGCATAGTAACTAACATCCATATATAAACATAACCGACAATACCGAGTATTTAATTTACAATCATCTCCAAACCATAATCATCCATAACTGTATAACAAGGTATCAACATGTACGCCTCGGGAGCACAGGCGCATCCGGGCTCAACAACCTACTTATCCAAAAGTATATCTACCACCTAGGACCTAGAGCCACTCTGCCTCTTCGATCCTCATCCTGCAATAAAAATATGGGGCCCCGAGGGGGTCAGCACCTTTGCTGGTATGGCTAACGCGCAGCCCATCGACTAACGGGATACGCGCAACCAATTGTCATAATAACATGGCATTCATTTTAGAAAACACCAACATATATAATATACATATACCATAGCATAGCAAGGGAAATTGCATAGCACACAATCAATACATATCACCACAAGAACGGTTCACATTAAGATCCTTCCACCACAGTTAGTACATACCATGAGCATAGAGATTGTTGCCAAACCACATACCAAGCTCGTTAATTACCTCATCACCATCCTGTTATTTGAACGGTTGACTTAAACCCAAGGTGTGTCGGATATAGTGATCCCAAGCACACCAAACAACACAGTATGCCCCTATGGCCCGACGTGAGTCAGTAAACTAGCTTTGGATAAGCTAAGGGAAGGTTGAAACCAAATTGGAATACCACCTAAACATACACCAAGGAGCCGAACTGGATATGATAACGACCCCCATCCATCACACGCGTGGCCGGAACATACCGGACTCCTCACTCCCCCGATTAGCACTTGTTAGTGAAACACAACATTTGTCAAGTCACACAAGCAACATTTAGGTCTTGTTAGACACACCAAGGGAAAGGAGTCATAATAACAACAACATCATAATATATAACAACTGTAAACTCTTTTCATGCCTTAATCTTATAAGGTCGTAAACACTCAGAAAAACAAACAACACCCAAGCCGGTGTAAACCGTTAGGCAACAGACTGCAAGAAAACCATACCTTGGTCCTTGCCTTGTTTCGTTCCCACCTTGAGAGAATCCTATACACATTAGTAAGGTCGGTTAATTAATTATTAACTTCACACTTACTATGTATTCAACATGCTTGTATGACATGTTTAATGCCTATCTTACCCTAGGTTACCTTCATTAAACACCCTAGGGTTAACTACATAAGTCACATTCTTTCTGTTTTTTTTTTTACAAGTTTTGGTCCGACCGACCCACCGTCCGACCCACAACTGGGTCGGACCCTCCCAGTGGTTTTCGGGTCTGAAGAACCTTACCTTGACCGACCCATGTCCGACCCAACTTCTGGGTCGGTCCATTACAGACCTTTTACTTCCTTATAATCATGCCCGTCCGACCACGTCCGACCCACCATTCTGGGTCGGTCCATGTGCGAACATTTTCCCTCCTTTGAAACTTGACCGACCGACCCATGTCCGACCCACCCTTTTGGGTCGGACCATTACCGAACACTCCTAACATTAACAGAGGCTCGACCGACCCAAAAACTGGGTCGGCCCCTGGGTCGGTCGCCTTCCTAAACTTACCCAAACTTTGCCAATTCTTCACCAACTTCTCCTAAGGCCTCTTAATGCTTCCTAGCAACATTTGGTAACTTATATCCACATACAACATCCATGAAACTCATTTTCTAATTCCTTAGCCTTTACTTATTTCCTTGTAAAAATTCCTTAACACTTATGTTATTTATACTAGGTTCCTAGATGGTGTTTCATACCTATGGTAACTACTATCCCAAAATGCTTTCTCCTTAACTTAACATCATCTCCCAAGCATCATCTCTCACACTAATTCCTTATCTCTTCTTGAAACTCTTTTCCTAGTGTACACTTCTCCTTATTTTACCAAGTTTGCCTAGGTATTTACCTAAGTCCCAAGTGACTTTGGTACTACTAAATCTCAAGATCATGCCTAAGTCCTTATTACATTAGAGTACTCCTAGTTCATCAAAATTCCTTAAAACATCATGAACTCCTTATTCATTTCCTACACTTTCTAACTCACCAAACCTATGTAAACACTTAAAACTTTGCTTCTACCTAAATTTTGACATGGGTTCCCTTAGAACATTACTAAGCCTAAACACTTTACCTTCTCCTTTAAACACACAAGAACATCTAAAATCATCAAGAACACTCTCATACATAATTTCACCAAATTTACACCACATTACAACATAGTGCACAATATAATTTGCATGGCACTTAGGCCCTTAAAATGCATGGCTCTTAGGCCCTTAAAGTGCTTAAATCATAAACACTGAATTTCCACAATATATATGCCTTTAACCTGCAATACACTCAAACACACATATGCCCTTTACTAGTCTCTTGAGAACACTTTACTAAGTCATTCACCATTTGCTCTTTAGGTAGTTTTAATAAGCATTTATAAGCTCATTTCTCCTAAGGCAAAAAAAACATTAAGTTAGTAGATTTACCTCTTTTCCCAAAACCTCCTTCTTGATTCCTTACAAAACCGTATGAGTATTTGTTCCTTGTCAAGTTCTAGACAATAATAAACACCATAATGAGTATTCAAGCTTTGAGCTTCATCTCATTGTAAACCCTAATTTGACATTGTTTCAAAAACATTAATGTAGTTGTTTTACCTTGATCTTTGAAGGAGGTTTGAATATCTAGCAAGAAGGACTCCACCTAGTCCATGAAGAGTTGAAATGAAGCTAGAACAAAGTCACACAATGAGCTATATCATGTGTATTTTCGGACATGACAAAAACAAGGAGGAAACTTGATTTTTGTTTGAGATTCCTTACCTAGAAGTAAAGGAGAGTAATAATATGTAGAAATCCAAGCTCAAGCTCCTTCAATGGTGGAACACCTTGGCACCGAAATGGAGCTCTAGGAGTTTTTGAGAGATAGGAATGAAGAGCTTGATGAGAGGAAGAGATTGGTGGTATTTTTTTTGATTTGGACAAGTGAGCTAGGTTTACAAGTGGTCAAAGGTGGAGCTCTAATGGTGATAGTGGTATTGAGGAGAACCAGAGAACAATGAGAAGGGAGGAGATGAGTGGAAACCGTGTGAGCAAGGAAGGGAAATGAGAGAATGAAGATAGAATTTGCTTTAGAGATATTTATACTTATAAAGTAAAAAGGTAGCTTATTTACTTATCTTTACTTACTTAATACATTAATAAGAGAGTGGTGAGTCACACCCTTATAAAAACCGGCCCCTTATATTAGTGTGGGGGTGTTAGTCTTTGTTTGTCAATTTAATTACTTAATACAACATATGTACAAAATAGCTTATAAAAATACTATTCACCTATACAAGGCACATAGAGTGAAATTTTTGATTTCCCACTAATATAGCCACCCAAATGTGATACTATATAGTACAATATATATTTAAGAGTAATGATGGACATTTAGCCATTCAAAACTCATTTACAAGACAATTTTTCAAAAACGTGCTTTAAGACTTCTTAAGCACATTTTGAGTTTTAACTTGTTTTCAAGCTTGGTTTCTTTGGTAATTGGTTTAATATGTTCATTAGTATATAAATGAAGTCTTGGTAAGCTCATTAGGCCTTACTCAAGTTTATCCCAAGCTTAGAGCACATTTTAGCTCTTATTGACTTTAAAGCACATTTGTGTTTCCTTTTGTTTAAATTGTTTACTAGGTTTCTAAGACTCTTTTAGTCTTATATATCATGTTTTAATGTTTAACCAACATACCAAGGTTTGGGTATTTCAGTGGACCTCCTGATTAAGAAGCTTCCTGCGGGCCATCCTAGTGAAGGACTGATTAGGGAATGTAAAAATCTAATGCAGTCCTTTAAATCTTGTTCTGTCATTAAAGTCAATAGGCTTTGTAATAGAGCAGCGGATGCTTTGTCCAAGTTTGTAGTTTCATGTTCTAGGGGTTATAGAGAATTAGATTCTCCCCCGCCCTCGTGTAGGTCATTAATGGACCTAGATCTGTATTCTGACTTATCAATTGATGGTTAATGAATAAAAGTTCCACTTTTGACCAAAAAAAAGAAAATGAAAAAAAACTTAAAATAACCAATACAAATTTAAAAATATTATTGATTACTCTTATCATTTTTTCTTCTTGGTTTATAATTGAAACGATAAGTTGTTAGAACTCATTTTGACTTTGTGTTCCATTGCTTACTTACTCTTTTGAATGAGCATGGATAGGAAAACCCATGATTTTGTAAATAAAGAACTTGTAGCTCGTAATGCTTGTTGGGAGGGAGATAAAAGAAATAAAGATGCACATAAAATTATGAAGTCTGTGGATTTGATTTATGTTTAACCTATCCTATTAAATTTAATTATCTTTTTTATGGACAATATTGTGAGAATTCATATGGTTTTTTTATCTATATTTCAATTTTGTAAGTGTACTATAATAGTTGTGGTCTTAATTTTTATTTTTAATTCAATAATGTTATATATTCTTACTCAAATTAAACTTTATGCTTTAAATAGATGTTGTTTATAACATATGTATAATTTTGAACAATATTAACTCCCTTGTTGTAGGATCGAACGATCCCACGATCCGATCCTAGGGGTCACTTACGTACCTACGCTAGGATCGCGATCCTAAAAACATTGTGTGATACAAAATTATTGATACGGATGAAACCGGGAACTAGTATACATATAAAATTGAATAAAATATGTTCCACTTTATACGTAATATTGGTATTTTTCTATTAATCTCTCTAACATTGTATACTCACATATTATAAATTTATCATATTCTTAAACTAAAAGAATTTGTAGAAGCTTTGCTGAGTTGAGTCATATAAGATAAGTTACATAAGTGAAAGTCATACTATTACTAAATACAAAAAAATAAAAATAACAAAAAATAGTAAGATACTTCATCCGTTCAACAATATCTGTCATTTTAGAAACTTTCACACTTATTAAGAAAAGTAGAAAAATGACGTATGTACCCATACTTTTACTTTTCCATCTAGATAATAATTACTTTGTGCAGAATAGTAGGGTTAAAAGTGAAAAAAAGTGTATTAAAAAGCTAGAATGACATATATTTTAAAACATGAATCACTCCCTAAAACGACTAATATTAATAAACAGAGAAAATAAAGAGATTAGTATATTTGTAATTTTGCCTTCATAAAATTTTAACGTATAGGTGATGGTGATGGTACTTAATTATATCGTCATTTTTCTAAAGTAAGACTTTATATAAGAATAACATTATTTTCTTTTAAAGATTTAATAGAAAAAACAAGTCTTCTTTTTATTTATGTCTAGACCATTGTGTTCAATTATTTATATTATACTCTTTAAAAATATACTCCCTCCGTTCAACAATACCTGTCATTTTAGAAACTTGCACATTTATTAAGAAAAGCAGAACAATAACACATGTGCCCCTACTTTTTATTTTTCCATCTAGATAATTTACTTTTATATTGAATAGTAGGGGTAAAAGTGAAAAAAAGTGTATCAAAAAACTAAAATGACAGATATTTTTAAACAAAATCACATCCTAAAACAATAGATATTAATTAGAGGGAGTAGTAAATACGGAAATAAAGATAATCCTACCACCATACGTCCATACCTCTTTATGGGACGCGATGTCAGTAAAACGAATTTCATAGAACGGTGTCGATACCTTACCTAACAAAAACAGGTGGTACCCGTGGAAAGGTCGTACACGATACTTTTTTAACCATGGAATGGATTGAACTGAGCGGACAAATGAGGCAGACGAATCAGGAATCAGAGCTGTCGCGGTTAATATGACGGATGTCATATTTCCGTCCTTGACGGAATGAATCCAGACCATTGATACATTTTAATCTCATCCATCTATTTTGTCATATGTGGATTTTTTTTCCGCTCAATCTTGTGTACTCCCTCGTCCTGCCTTTCGGTTCATTCTTCTCTTCTTATGAAAACAAAAGCCTGGAGTGTTTATTGACACAAGGGACAATAATGATATAAATGTTGAAATAGTATTTTCTTTACATATTTTGTTTTTTAAGTAATCGAATATGATGTAATATTTTCTTTATGAGAATTTTGTAGTCTTTTCTTTTTCACTCTCTTACACCAATAGATCCATTTGTTTGAAAATATAATTAGAATTATAAGTAAAGGGTATTGATACTTTAACAATGTGATGACTTTAACCAAAGAATAATAAATATGTACTTTAAAAGTATTTAAGTATTAAATCCTATAATCAATTATATATGGGTGTTTATCAAAACAATTATATATGGGTGAAGTAGAGTATTTAATCTAGGCACTAATTAACCATAATTATTTTGATAAAATTAGGTTGTAGATAATGACTTATATAATAAATCACAAAGCCGAAATCAATCTATAGAGCCAAATGTTGCATTTCCATAATTTACAATGTAAACATTATAGTAAAAATAATAATATTATAATATCACTAAAAATAGTAATAAACTATATAATAAATAAAATTATTAAAAGATATAGAATTAAGTACTATTGTTAAATAATTTATCTTGAAATTTGAGTAAAAAAAACTTTTGATGATAGGTATGTTTGAAGTTTTGTGTATCTTTTTATGATTAATTTTTATACCCTTATAACTTTCAATTTATTGACGGGTTTTTATGAGACGATTTTTATACCCTATCATTTATGAACATTTCCACTCATAAACATAGACATATTTACACAACTTTATATATAATCGTTTCCATCACTATTATAGAAAAGATGACACTAACTGTTATATATTTTTTCCCTTGACTGTTCTCATCGAAGCATTGTGTATAAGAATATTTTCTTAGCATTTATCAATTTAAAGAGCTTTGATTAAATGATAAACTTAAAGGCTATAAACGTTTGGAAATGACAAACTGACTTGTTAGATTCCATTTTACGTATTCGTTAATCTTGGTTTTTACGTATCCACGATAACTTATTAACGTTTTCACTGAAGATTAGAAACATGTACACATCTCTCTACGATTGTTTCCATCACAATTATGACAAAGATAACACTAACTGCTATATATCTTTCATTTGGTCGTTTTATCGAATCATAGTGTAAAAGAATATTTTCTTAGAATTATTAAATTACAGACCTTGGCTTATTGATATACTGAAGGCTATAAACGTTTGAAAATGATAAACTGAGTTGCTGGATTCAATTTTATGTATTCACTTACATTGATTTTTACGTATCCACAATAACTTATAAGCGTTTCCATTGATGATTAGAAACATGTACACAACATGCTATAATTGTTTCCATCACTATAATAGAAAAGATGACACTAACTCCTATATGTGTTTTTCTTTGGCCATTCTTATCGAATCATTGTGTATATGAATAGTATTTTCTTACCATTTATCATTTCACAAAGCTTAACTTATTGATAAACGTGAATGTTATAAACGTTTGGAAACGGTAAACTGAGTTGCTGGAGTCGATTTTACGGATTCATTTAACCTTGATTTTTAGGTATCCCATAATAATTTATAAACGTTTCCACAAATATTTAGAAACATGTACACAACCTTCTATAATTGTTTCTATCACTATAATAAAAAAGATGACACTAACTCCTATATGTGTTTTCCTTGGTCATTCTTATTGAATCATTGTGTATATGAATATTTTCTTACCATTTATCATTTCACAAAGCTCAACTTATTGATAAACATGAATGTTATAAACGTTTGGAAACGATAAACTGAATTGTTGGAGTCGATTTTACGGATTCATTTAACCTTGATTTTTACGTATCCATAACAATTTATAAACGTTTCCACTAATATTAGAAATATGTACACAACCTTCTATAATTGTTTCCATCATTATAATAGAAAAGATGATACTAACTCCTATATGTGTTTTTTCCTTGGCCATTCTTATCGAATCATTGTGTATATGAATATTTCTTACCATTTATCATTTCACAAAGCTTAACTTATTGATAAACGTGAATGTTACAAACATTTGGAAACGATAAACTGAGTTGTTGGAGTCGATTTTACGAATTCATTTAACCTTGATTTTTACCTATCCATAATAATTTATAAACGTTTCCACTAATATTTAGAAACATGTACACAACCTTCTATAATTGTTTCTATCACTATAATAGAAAAGATGACACTAACTCCTATATGTGTTTTTCCTTGGTCATTCTTATTGAATCATTGTGTATATGAATATTTTCTGACCATTTATCATTTCACAAAGCTTAACTTATTGATAAACATTAATGTTATAAACGTTTGGAAATGATAAACTGAGTTGTTGGAGTTGATTTTACCAATTCATTTAACCTTGATTTTTTACGTATCCATAACAATTTATAAACGTTTCCACTAACATTTAGAAACATGTACACAACCTTCTATAATTGTTTCCATCACTATAATAGAAAAGATTACAGTATCTCCTATGTGTTTTTCCTTGGCCATTCTTATCGAATCATTGTGTATATGAATATTTTCTTACCATTTATCATTTCACAAAGCTTAACTTATTGATAAACGTGAATGTTATAAACGTTTGGAAAGTGGAAACGATAAACTGAGTTGTTGGAGTCGATTTTACGGATTCATTTAACCTTGATTTTTACGTATCCATAATAATTTATAACTGTTTCCACTAATATTTAGAAACATTTACACAACCTTCTATAATTGTTTCCATCACTATAATAGAAAAGATGACACTAACACCTATATGTGTTTTTCCTTGGCCATTCTTATTGAATCATTGTGTATATGAATATATTCTTACCATTTATCATTTCACAAAGCTTAACTTATTGATAAACATGAATGTTATAAACGTTTGGAAACGATAAACTGAGTTGTTGGAGTCGATTTTACGGATTCATTTAACCTTGATTTTTATGTATCCATAACAATTTATAAACGTTTTCACTAATATTTAGAAACATGTACACAACCTTCTATAATTGTTTCCATCACTATAATAGAAAAGATGACACTAACAGTTATATATCTTTTTCTTTATTTTGGCTGATAAAATCACGACTTGTATAAGAATCATGTGTATGTTCAATTAATCTAACTTTATCATTATTTTATTTTTATGAATTTTCAATTATTTTACTTTATATAAAGTATATATGATTTAATCACTTTTACTCTTTATTTTATTTTTCTCGTTATGATTTTTTCCCTAAAAACTAGTATTCTTTTTTAGAGTCACTAATTAATTGTAACACTCTAATATAATGTAAGTTTTTGTCGATCCTTATTTTTTGAGAATAAATATGTGAACTTTTTTAAGTTACAAAGATTTATAATTATTTAACTTTATGTATTTATATTCATTTAACTTCTTTTAATTATATCAGCTGGATAAAGTTATATATTTTGAACTGATGCGTGTTTATAATTTTCTTTGTATTTATACTTAAATGACGAAATATTATTAGATAAAGAAAATGTTATTCAATAGTCATATGAATATACGTATAAAGTCATAAAAAATGATATATCATTGAAGTATTGTAAAAAAAAGACAAAAGAATTACAATATTAAAATGCATATTAATATACAAATTTCTCTCTATACTCTAACTGAAAAAAATCTACTTTTTATACGTAGCAGCAACACATGTATTTATGTTTGGAAATAAAGATGTATAATCCACTAGTTTAAATAATAATAAAAAAGCTAAGATATGTTGTCATTAAGAAAAGTAACTATCCCTTCAGCTTCACGAATTATAAAAGCATGCCCTGTATCTACTATTTAGTTTAAATTAGAACTAAAAGAAACAAAAATATTAAAGGCTGAGATTGTATCCGTCATTTTGACGGAAATCTAGCATCCGTCAGCGAATCCACGCCCAATCAGAGCCAGCCGGTAGGTCCAACCTTTTCTTTTGTTCCCTTCTCTATTCACTGTAGCACGTGCAACATGATGCACTGCATAAAACTCAACATGATTAACACAATTTGCCACATTTTTTTTTTGGAATGTTAAGGTGAATTGACAATACAGGGATTTTGAATATTAGTGAATTGACAGGATCTTAATTATTTCGCTACCGGCTATGGTCTTCACAAATGAATCATGCTATGCAGTATGCACCCACCACCACTACCACTTACCCATACTTTTTTTGGCATAAATTAGTGACTTTGTTAAGCTCTAGCCGCTACTACCAACTTTAGCAGCACCTCCGGTGTGTCTTTTTGTTCCTACTTTACATTTCCCAGCAACAAAATATACTAGTATCATCAAGTAAGGTAAAATGACAAAAAAACAATTGCCCAAAGTGAGATAGCATGAAATCTAATAGCTCAATGTTACAATCAAATATCAGTTGTCATCATAATCATATGGAAAATGTACACAAAAATATGATAATAAATCTCTCATATATATATTGGGAGAAAGTTTATTCAGGTAGTGGTAGTAATTTATGAATTGGGAGTAGCTAGCCACTGGTCAAACTGTTCGCAGCCATCCAAAAAGCATATACATACATTAACACATTATCCTTCTAGAAGTTTTCTTTCCTTAAGGATTCTACAATTCTCTTAGATACGCAGTATGCCGTGGACTCTATTGTAATCATAGGATTCACCCCAACTGCAGTTGGCAGAATACTGCCATCACAGACAAACAATCTCTGGGCTTCCCAGCTCTCTCCATTTTGATCCACTGCTCCTTGTTCCTCAGTAGCACCCATTCTGCAACTACCCATCTGGTGAGCTGAGCCATATATGACCCAGTCCTCACTTCTTGATCTTGCTCCTCCTGGAGCAGTTACTGTGTCTAAAAACTCCTCTAGCTGCTCTTCCTTTATCCCTTCACATTTAATCCTCTGCCCGTCGCTTCTGTAAGTTCCCACTTCAATGGCACCAGCTGAAACCAGAATCCTTAGGCATTGTTTAAGCCCGATTTTGAGGTTTTGTCTGTCAATTGGGTGCAAATGATAGGATACTCTACCTTCCTTAATCACTTCACCTGATCCCTGATCTCTAACCAGTGCGAAAATTGTAGCTGTTCTTGCGTATTTCATCATTCTATCCTTCATATCCTGGCCAGAAACCCATGGAATTAGGGAAGAAAATGAACCTGGAGCAAATGCTGGAGCTTCAATTATGGCATGAACTGAATCCTCTGAAATCACTTTATGGATTGATGTGATGATTCCTCCTTCAAAACATCTCCCTTTAATATCTGATTCGGTTTCTGGGAAATAACCCCATGCGAGTAAAACAGGGTGGAGATGAAGATTTCTACCAATATTTGGGTTTTTCAGTCCACTAGAGATCAGAAGCGGGGGTGTTGAGAGTGATCCACAGGATGAAATAGAGATTTTCGCTTCAATTTGTACCTTCTTTCTCACATTCTGGCTCATTGCTTTTGCTACCACACCTACGCATTTCATCTTTCTGGTCTCATGTCCTTGGTTTTTCATCAAGAATTTCTCTGCTTTACACCCAGTCAGAATGACAGCACCATGGTCAACAGCGTCCACTAGCCAAGTGGTATCCGTACCCTTTTTATCCCCAACCCTACAACCAAACCCACAAGATCCACAGTAATGATCCTCTGACGAATTCCTTGGAACCTTTTCAACTTTCAACCCAAGATTCTCGCATCCTTTTCTAAGAACTTGATTCTGAAACCCTTCTTCACTACAATTCTCATTAACACCAATTCTTTCACAAACGTAATCCATTGCATATTGGTAGTCTGAACTTCCAAACATAGGAATCTTACAATCCACCGCCCATTCTCTAAGAACATTATCCGGTGTTTTTAATGATGCTGACCAGTTAATAGCTGACCCTCCACCCACAGTTGATCCCGCCAAGAGGAGCACTTTTCCATCCACGGTTGTGAGCATTCCACCAGCCACATAAAGCTGGTCCAAGGATGGCCCTTCTAAAGAGGAATAATCGAGTGATGTAAAGTAATTACCCATTTCAAGGACTATAACTCTGTATCCTGAACTTGCCAGAATAGCGGCAGCTACTCCTCCACCACAACCTGACCCCACGATTACAACATCGCAATTTATATAGTAGGTTTGTTCATCTTCTCGAACTTCTAATCTTTTTTCTCTGAGTGATTGAAGGAGACTAGTGTCATTAGCTTCCCTACACTCAATGATTCCCTTCTGCAGTGGTCTTGGTTCCTTGGGTTTTATGGAGGTTTCCCGGGTGTCAATTTCATATCCTATGGCTTTCCATACTGGGTTATTTAAGTTTTTGTCAACCTGTGAGAAGAAAAGCACACATGTTTTAGGTCAATAATTCAAATGTGTTAATTAGAATTCAGAAGAACACATAAGTGGGATGGGATACAGCAGGTGCTTACCCTGGAAAAAAATACGAAGAAACAGACGACTTTGACAAGTAAGAAGACAATTCTTAGTGGTATCCAGAAGACCTCTTTTGACCATCTCTTGAGAATCTCTTCTCTCTTTTCCAATCTAATCTCTGAGAATTTATGAACAAATGGCCATCTCGAATCCAAACACTTGAACCCACAAACAAGTAGAGTTCCTAATCTGGTGGAAAGAAGCTTTAGCACTGTTCTAACTACGAGTCCACCTTCTGTCAACGCTCGCTTTGATATCATCTGTGCTACCTGTATTGCATCATCAATAGAAGACAAATGAACAGTTAAGTCTTTTTTTTCTGTTTCTGGGTTTCTTTAAATGGAATTTTTTTTTTCCCATGACACACAAAAGATTCCTGATTTTAGCTGTGGATATTCTACTGTTACGGTAAAGTGAAGCGGTTTCTTTGATTACAGGAATTTAAATCTCATCGCAGGTAGGACGGGGTACAGAAAGCATTATACTTTCTTCCTGTAGCAGACAATTCGTACGCCGACTGACAATAAATACGCCCTCTTGTTTTGCAATTAGAACGAGCGGCGGCGAAACTATCTGCCTGACCCAAATGGAGGCCGGAATTAATTTTTATGCAAGTATATAAGAATTGATTATCCACTTCACCTCACCTGATCAGGTAATGGTGGCTCAGACCCAGAAGCTCTGATGAAAGAACGGGTAACCGCACCGCCACCACCACCATCATCATCATCATGAGCAGAAGAATCCGCCATTTGTAATGGAGGTATGAGAGCTTCACACATGGCAGCCAGGACTTGGATCTGAGCAGGTGAGTATCCATGGCTATATCCACCAGGACCACCACTACTAATCTTTTCAGCTACTCCTCTCAACAGAGGGTGACTCTCTCTTCCCTTGCTATTATTTGACATGTTTCTCAACTCTCTTTGCTACTACTATTACTACGCTCGCTCTTGGTTCGGTCCTCCTCTGTGCCGTCAGATAGGCCGACTGTCAATTCTGTTTATAGTTTATTATCTCACCGGCGTGAATGGTGGATAGAAAATTCTGTCCAAATGGATTACTCCCTTTGTTTATGCTTTATTTGCTTATCACCATTTGGTTTTTATAGAGGTTGTTGCTAGATTTCCGTGGATTTTAACAGTAGATGCCAAAATGGTTACTGTTCATGGGGTTGCAAAACTTTCCACGCAGTCCCACTTTTCCTTTGTTTAAAACTAGATTAAATTATTTAATCCCGTTAGATTTGGTGATATTACATAGTAGCATATTTCGATATTGATATAAGTGTTTCGGGCAGTGAACCCTAAAACCACAAAAATGTTTTCACATTAATTCACCATTTTATAACTTATCCCTTGATATGTTATATCCTCATCTGCTCATATTGACTGCGTTCGGAGAGCGTCTAAAGTTGACAGTTTTGGTGGTGACCCTGGTTCCCACGTGGGTCCTACGTTCTACTCTAATAATATACTGTCAGATATAAAACTACCACAAAACAGTCAGACCAAAACAAACACAAAACAACCCTACCGAACATAGCCACAATAGATAATATAACTCCATCCACAATCTTTTCCTCAGTTAGAACCATTTTCTTTAAAAAAATCATGAGGTGTGACTCTTATAAATATTTTTATTGATTTGTTGAAGTTACAAATCTTTGTTTTGGTGATAGAAAAGAGAAAATGGTTATTTAGAAATAGAGACAAATAAGAAAATATATTGGATGTTGTTATATATATATTTTCTAATGTGATAATATGATATGGGAAGGTTGCTAGGTCGGAGGAAAATAATGACTAGACAAACATATTTATAATTTATGGGTTTAATGTCATAAAACTCATACCTTAAATAAGTAGAAAGATATATGGATAATTAAATTATAATATACCAAAAGGGCTCTGGAGTGATTTACTCTTAAAACTATGGAGTATATACGTAACTCTTTTTTCTTTTGCTTTTTAGGTTAGTCAACAACTATATCACGAACTGATTTCTTTTCAAGGCGTTAAATGTCTTTTTCTTCATTTCTCTCACAAATTTTGTTTCCGTTTCTCCGTCAAGATTGTACGCGGTTGCTTAAACTTCCATCAATTTCGAGAAAAATGGGGTGGAGTATCGATCTAGTATTATTGTGGTTATAAATCTACGCGAATTCGAAGCGGAGGTTGTGCCAAGTCACGTAGAGGGGAGAGGAATAGGTGAGTAGGAGAGAGAAAAACACTTTTTTAAAAAATGTCATAACTTATAAAATATAAGTGTAAAAATAAAAAAAATTATACCATTGTTTATCATTTTTTGTGCTCTTCAAAACAAGATGTATCATGGATATGTTTT